>OY728132.1:128914111-131414111 GCA_963277665.1 Viscum album
CTGTAGATTTCCAATCACCCCAAAATCAAGGTGATTTAGAAGGAAACCCAGTGAGCATGTACCATTTTTTGAAATTACCTACATTACCCCTTGTACATATTTTATTTAATGCTTTCTTCAATTAATATTTATATAAATTGTCATCTTTGTGATTATTAATAATAAAAAATAGTATTTTCAGGTGTATATAGATATTTTGTTAAACATAATTTGTAAATAATTATTTTTATAACTTCAATGAAATTTTTAAGTAATAATAACAAACAATTATTAATAATTTTAATTATGTGTATATAAATATTTATAAATAATTTATAAATAATTTTTTATTATAGATAATTTTGATTATAAATAATTTTGATTATGTTAAATTAATAATTTATATAAATAATTTTTAAATAATTTTGAATTAATAATTATTTTGAATTAATATTTTTAAGTTAATGTTTTTTTTAATTAATAATATTTTGGAATTAATATTTTTTAATTAATATTTTTGATTATCTTGAATTAGTAATTTTGAATTAAAAAACTATATATATAATTCTGATTTTCGTGATTTGATAATTTTCATTATGTGTATATAAATAATTTTTATTATGTGTGTATACATAATTTTGATTATAAATAATTATGTGTATATAAATAATTTTGATCATGTGTATATAAATATTTTGTTCAGTGTAATTTATAAATAATGATAACAAATAATTATAAATATGTTTTTAAATATATATTTAATATTTTGAATATATATATAATTATATTAAGATATTTATAAATATATATTTTAATTATATAAATATTTATTTATTTATAATATATTTATTTATTTATTTAAAAATAAAACATACAATTTCAAATTATAATATTTTTTTATTTGGAATAATTGAGTATTGTAAAACTATATTTTTTAATAAGGGTTATTTTTTTTAGATTTCCAAATCATTTCTTCTCTTTTCTTTTAAAAATTATCACTAAACAAGATGGAGAGAAATTATAATCATTTCTTTTCTTTTACTAAATCTCACATCCAAACAAAATGAATATAAATAAAAATTAATATATTTTCTTTTCTTTTCTTTTATGGATTTGGAAATCATTTCTTTTATTTTACTAAAACATGACCAAACATAGTGTTTTTTCTATATTAATCTTTGGTTTCTCTTTTGGTAGTTTATAGAGTTTCATCAATATGGTGTGAAATATAGAAAAAAATGTGTATTTCATTATACAGATGATCAAGGACATATACTATATAAATTTCATTAATATTTTTAATGAAATATCTAAACACATGTTCATCACCATTTGACAAATAGAACCTCCTGATTTTTTTTGGAAAGAATTACCACCTTCCTAATAAAAGTGTCTAATTTGTCAAACTCTAGTTTTTTATGATATTTTTCATATTTGATTTTTCATTTTTTTTTTTATTTAAGAATAATATTAATAGATTTTAGTAAATAATGAATGAGATGCATGACTCCCTAGAAATGGTGAGAGTGACAGGCTTTTGTGGGCCTCATAAATCAATAATGATTTCTAAAACACTAATAATTTTTATAGGTTTGTTGAATAAGTTCATCTCTCAAATAGAAAAAAATAACTTTAAATCCTATGATGATATTATTTATTAATGTTTTTAATGAATCAAATCAAGGTGAGTTTTTAGGATGGTTATTATGTATGCTTATGTGTACCAAAATTAAATAATTGTGGTAAAACACTATGTTATCTAGGAATGGTAGTGAAATATAGGTTCACCTAGTAGTATCTATATTTATTTATCAATTCCACTATCATAAAATTGTTATTGAAATAAAAAATCATTCATAAATAACCTCCTTATATTTAAATTATATGATCATTTTAACTTTTAGATATCTCCAATATACATAGAATCTCACCTCCTATATTATATAGATTGATAATAACACCATGGAAAGGTAATTTCACTAACTCTATTCAATCCATGTTATATTCAACATGACCCCACTCCCAAAATCTTAGCCTCACAAGAACCTAATCACTTATAATATTTAGTCCCCATACCAAAGGCCCTTTCCTTTTCATTGAGTAATTGAAGGCTTTATTTGAATGTTTAAACTACAATGGATGTCTCAGCATGAGTGTGTGTAAGACCATCCAGCAGAGCCTTCTCACAGTCACACCAATCAAGGATCCCCTTGCAGGGATCAGTCTACTGCTGCTGCTTTCTTCATCTTTAGGTAGCAAACTAAGAAATGTCTTTTGGTGCTTCACCAACTCCTCATCCTAAGAACATTTAGATTTATGGAGACAACTGTCATATTCATCATATTTATCTCTTGAACAGTTATTATCGCATTTTGTTTCCTAATACTCATCCCCAATCTCTTCTAGGCATGCACATATATTGTTTAAAATACTTTGAACAGTGGTCATCTCATACCAGATATTGGTGTTAATTTTGGATGAATTCAAAGGATTGTACCTACTACTGATGGAGTAATTGTTTTCTTAAATTCAATTACCCATTTCCTTCAAAGCATTCTGAAATTATTTGAAGCATTCAAATATTGGGTTACCCTTATTGGAATTATCTATTAATTTCTTTTATTATGAATATATTATGTGTATTTATTTATTTATTTGTATAAAATGAATATTTTATGAACCTAATAGGATGGATATGAATCAAAATTGGATTCCCACTAATCATATGACAAAAGAGTATGAAGATAGAGTTAAAGAGTTATCAAGTTTGCAATAGAGCATGCATCTGACCCGTCTAAAATATTTTTTTTGTGTTTAAATTGTTATAATACAAGACAAATTAGTATGGAATAGTTGGACTAAACATGGGGAAAAATAGAACGTGCACACCAATTGAGATGATAATGTGGTTTATGGATCCATTGATATGAATACCAATGTAAATGATGATGGATATCGTATGGAAGAAATTATAATGGAAATTGAAGATGACCTTCATGATTTTCCAAAGTTTTTTAAGAAGTTAAATAGTTGTGCTAAGATACCATTGTATATTGGTTGTACCAAATACACAACATTGTCAGCTGTATTGAAGTTATATAATTTGAAAGCTGACAGCGGATGGAGAGACACCAGCTTTACAAAACTACTTAGTATTCTGAATGATATGATACCATAAGATAATGAACTTACTTATTAAAATTATGATGCTAAATGAATTATATGTTAAATGGGTATGATATCTAAAAAATACATGCTTTTCCAAATGATTGAATATTGTTTCATAAGTACCGTGAATCACCCATAAAATTCCATAAGTGTGGCACTAATTGATACAAGAAAGATAAATCAAGTCCTTCAAAAGTTGTATGGTAAAATCCTATAATTCCATAGTTTATAAGACTATATGAATGTCAAGAAACCACGAGACAATTAATATGGAACACATATACATGAATTAAATATTATAAACTACATCATTCAGCAGACTCTCTTCCATGGAAGAAAATTTATTATGATTATCCTAAATTTGGAGATGAGCTGAGAAACTTATGTCTTGCATTATCTATAGATGTAATAAATCCTTTTGGTGTATAGATTTATACTCATGGTACATGGATAGTTATGTTGGTAAATTATAAATTGTTTTCATGGTTATGCATGAAGTGAAAATACATTATGTTGTCTCTATCTATATATGAACCAAAAAAATCTGGTAATGATATTGATTTCTATTTGAATTCATTAATTGAAGATCTGAAATTGATGTGGTATATAGGTGTTATAATTTTTGATTATCATAGAAGAGAATAATTCACATTGAGAGCCATGTTGTATGGGACAATAAATGACTTTCCTACTTATAGAAAATTTTTAGGCTATGGCATTAAAGGAATGTTGGGGTGTCCCATTTGTGAAGAATGTACACACTCAATTCAGTTGAAACATTCCTCAAAGACTATGTTTTTAGGACATCGAAATTTTTTACCTCAACAAAATAAATATTGATCCTTTAAGACATCATTATATTGGAATAAAAAACAAGGTACAACACCGTCTCTACTAATGGGTGATCAAATATTTGATAAACTAAAAGATTTTTACACTGTTTTTGGTAAAACATTTTCAAAAAAATCCTTATAAAATAAGGTTATAAAAACATATCAATTTTCTTTTAACTATTTTACTAGAATTGTTTGTACATCAGACATTTTATTAATGTCATACATATAGAAAAAATTCATTTGATAGTGTTATTAAAACATTAATATATGTTCCTAGGAAAAAAGATAGAATAAAGGCTAGGTTGGACATGATTAACATGGGGATAAGGGAAGAGTTGGCTTTGATGAAGGGTAAAAGGTGAAATTTTCTTCCTCTAGAAACTTACACTTTATCCAGACAAGAAAATTTATTGTTTTACATTTTCCTTAATGGTGTAAAATTTCTAAAGGGGTATTCATAAAATATCAATAATTTCATTTCAATGACTAATTTGAAGTTACTTGGACTAAAATCACACGACATTCATGTTTTGATGCAAGATTTTATGTCCATCACTTTATATTGCATTCTGCCTAAAAATTTACAACATACATTAACCAAACTATGCTTCTTTTTCAAATCTATATGCATTAAAGTTATATACCTAGTGAAGTTTCCAGTCATGAACTAGGAGGTTGTAGTCATATTATGTGAATTATAGGCGATCTTCCCACCATCATTCTTTGATATAATGGTCCACCTAATGGTTCACTTGGTTATAGAGGTTCAAATATGTGGTCCTATCTATTATAGAAGGATGTACCCCATTGAATGTTATATGAATATTTTGAAAGGGTACATCAAGAATCAAAGTTATATATACGGTTGTATTGAAAAATGATATATTGTTGAAGAAGTTGTTGAATTCTGTACTGATTACCTATCAGATGTTGATTGTATTAGTCTCTCAAAGTCTCGTCACAATAGATACTTTATTGTAAAAGTTATTTCTAGAACATATTTTGTTACAATTACCATTATAGATCGAGAGCAAGATCACCTTTAAATTTTACATGATAGTGAATATGTTGATCCATATATTAAAGCCCAAAAAGAAATTCTTAGACATTGTAAACCATCAAGGGCAGGAGGATGGATAGAAAATACATATAATTAATGGTTTATAATATGGTTCTAAGATTATATTTATAAGCAGTTATCTAAAAATATGAATTCAATTTCTTAAAAACTTTGATGGCTATCCAAGGGACTAAATGAAAATTTTATATCTTACAACAGTTTTTTAATTAATGGTTATACATTCTATTCAAAAGATCTCGATAAAAACAGTATGATGAAAAATAGTGGAGTTATTTTTGTGGTAAAATCATTACACACATCTGGTTCCAAGGATAGAAATCCAATTTATAAAAATATGTCATATTTAGGCATCATCGAAAAAAAATTGAGTTGGATTATACAACATTTCAAGTTATTATTATCCATTGAAAATGGGTTGACAAAAGGATTGTAGTGAAAGTTGATGAAATAAGATTTTTGAAGATGAATTTTAGTATGGAAGGGGAGGAGGATGATCTAATCATAATGGAATCACAATAATTATAGATATTTTATGTCTCAAATCCTACAAACAAGAATTCTTGAATTGTCCTACTAGCAACAAAGACAGTTGTAGGTTTAAATGAAAATTCAATCGAGGATGACCCTTTCATTGGGAGATCACAATCATAACATAGCAGTCCCAATTTAGAAAGTGTCTTATATGTTAGAGGGGACTACGAAGAGGGGATTTGGATTCTCGATAAAGGATCCAAATCCCTTCATCCTTTAAAGAAAATAATGATATTTCAATGATAAGGTTAAAGTTTTTTTAAATATACTATGATTTTATTCATAATATTATATGTTCTATATTGTATTAACATAATATAAATTAAATGTTTGACTACTAATGATAAAAATGACTTCTACACATGATGATATTACCAATATTAGAGAAAAATAGTGTTGAAACTATAGAATTATTATGCGATCAAAAACATGTTGATGAAAAAAATAAAAGCAACATAGCATCACTATGTTGATGAAAATTATTAAGGAAAGAAGCAAAAGTATTAAATTTGAGGTTCAATGGAATCAATACGGAAAACCTTTTGACCCCAACAAGTCAATGTTCATTAGTTATTTTGGGGTCACAATGATAATGAATGTTCCAATTGATATAGATTCATATCACCATGTACATCCCATAATGAAGGAAACCATTTGGGAAGATATTAAGGTAATGTTACGATATACATTTTCTATTTTACTAAAAAATTATATAATGAAAAATTAATTTACTTTTCATTATATCTTATATATTTCATTTATTTTAGTTGATTTTTGTAATAAATATGTCTTAATGGATGTTGGAAAATCCTATAGAGGCTTCTGGACACTTCTTAACAATTTTCATCTAAAATTTCACTTTGTAATAAATATGTCTTAAAATTATTATATATTATTTTTGATATATTTCTCAACGAGAAGTATAATGGAGTAAATGAATTTGTTTATAAACGAATGGGCATAATATATGATGTCAGAATGTATACAGACATCATGAATAGGTGGCTTCCTACTACATATTTAATTAAATTTTTTATCATTCTCTCTACTTTTTTTAGTTAATTTTCTTATTATTTTTATGAGATAATTATTTTGTTAAATTTACACATTAGTTCAAAACATGCATCACATGATCAAAACCCAGCAAATAAATTAATATTGTTTTGATACTTTAGGAAAATTATTCATAAGTCATTTCTGACATGTAGGAATTAACCACACATCAATTTGAAACCCAATGTGGTAGGTCTGGCTTGAAGTGCGTGTTTTCAATACAAAAGTGTCATTTTAGATTTAAACATGTGTCACATCACCAAAATGAGAAAATGAGTTTGGATTGTTTTCAAACTTTAGGAAAATGATCTATAATTTATTTTTGATGTGTAGGAATTGAGTATATGTCAATCTGAAATATGATGTGGTCGGTATGATTTGAAGTGCGTGTTTTCAATATAAAAGTGTCATTTTAGTTTAAAACGTGTGTCACATGCTCAAAACCAAGCAAACAAGCTCATATTATTTTCAAACTTTATTAAAAAAATCCATAATTTATTTATCACATGTAGGAATTAACCATATGCCAATTTGACACACGATGTGGTCAGTATGACTCAAAGTATGTGTTTTTAATAGAAATGTAATTTTAGTTTAAAATTCATGTCACGTCATAAAAACTGATAAAACGAGATCAAATTGTTTTCAAAATTTAGAAAAAAGGTCCATAATTCATTTTTGATATGTAGGAATCGACCTCACATCAATCTGACACCTGATGTGGTCGGTATGACTCTAAGTATGTTTTTTCAATATAAAAGTGTCATTTTAGTTTAAAACGTGTGTCGCATGATCAAAATCAAGAAAAAAAGATCATATTGTTTTCAAACATTAGTAAATGAATCCATATTTTATTTTTCATGTGTATGAATTGACCGCACACCAATCTGACATGTGATGTGGTTGTTATGACTCAAAGTATGTGTTTTCAAAATAAGTTTCATTTTAGTTTAAAACGCGTGTCATATCGCCAAAGCCAAAAAAAAGAGATCTTATTAGTTTCAAAATTTAGTACAATGATCTATAATTTACTTTTGATGTGTAAGAATCTATCGCACATCAATATGACACTCGATGTGATCGGTATGACTTAGTGTGTTTTCAATATAAAAGTATCATTTTAGTTTAAAACATGTGACACATCACTAAAACTGAGAAAACGAGCTCATATTATTTTTAAACATTAGAAAAATGATTGATAAATTTTTTTGTGATGTGTAGGTTGTGTGTCAATCTGACACCCGATGTGGTCAGTATGACTCGAAGTGTGTGTTTTCAATATAAAAGTGTCATTTTAGTTTAAAACGCATGTCACGTCACAAAAACCAAGTAAAAGATCTTAGATTGTTTTCAAAATTTAGTAAAATGATCCATGATTTATTTTTCATGTTTAGGAATTTACCGCACTCTAATCTGATGCATGATGTGGTCAGTATAACTCAAAGAATGTGTTTTTAATATAAAAATTCCATTTTAGTTTACACTACATGTCACATCACCAAAAATAAACAAAACAAGCTCCTATTATGTTCAAACTTTAGGAAGATGATCTATAATTCATTTTTCATGTATTGGAATTGAACACGCACCAATCTGATACACGATGTGATCGATATGACTTGGAGTATGTATTTTTAATATAAGTGACATTTTAGTTTAAATCACATTACATATCCAAAACCAAGAAAATGAGATCATATTTCTTTCAAATTTTAAGATAATGATTCATAATTCGTTTTTGACATGTAGTAATTAACGACATTTTAATCTGACACCTGATGTGGTCAGTATGACTCAAATGTGTTTTCAATATAAAAGTCTCATTTTAGTTTAAAACGTGTGTCACATCACCAAAACTAAGAAAATGAGCTCAGATTGTTTTCAAAATTTTAGAAAATAACTGATAATTTATTTTTGATGTGTAGGAATCGACCACACATCAATCTGACACACGATGTGGTCAGTATGACTCAAAGTGTGTGTTTTCAATATAAAAGTGTCATTTTAGTTTAAAACATGTTTCATATCATTAAAAGCGAGGAAACGAGCTTGGATTGTTTTCAAAATTTAGGAAAAAGATTAATAATTTATTTTTCATGTGTAAGAATTGACCGCACACTAATCCAACACACAATGTGGTCGGTATGACTTAAAGTACGTGTTTTCAATCTAAAAGTGTCATTTTAGTTTAAAACACATGTCATGTCATCAAAAACTGAACAAATGAGCTCATTTTTTTCAAACTTTAGTAAAATGATCTATAATTCATTCATCACATGTAAGAATTGACTGCACGCCTATCTGATGGTTAGTATGTCTTGAAATACATGTTTTCAATATAAGTGTCATTTTAGCTTAAAATGCATTAGAGAATTCAAAATTTTGGAAAATGATCCATAATTCATTTGTGATGTTTAGGAATCAACTGATTTTTAATCTGACACTCGATGTGGTCAATATGACCCAAAGTGAGTGTTTTCAATATAAAAGTGTCATTTTAATTTAAAATACATTTCACATCTCCAAAACTGATAAAACAGGATCAGATTATTTTTAACCTTTAGTAAAATGATCAAAAATTTATTTTTGATGTGTAGAAATTGACTGCATGTCAATTTGACACCCGATGTGGTCTATATGACTCTAAGTACGTGTTTTTAATATAAAAGCATCATTTTAGTTTAAAACGTGTGTCACGCTGCCAAAACTGAGCAAAAAACCTCATATTTTTTTTCAAAATTTATAAAAATGATCTATAATTCATTTTTCACATGTAGTAATTTATCACACACCAATCTGACATATGATGTGGTCAGTATGACTTGAAGTATGTGTTTTCAATATAAGTGTCATTTTAGTTTAAAAGGCATCACATAACCAAACACAAGAAAACGAGTTTAGATTGTTTTCAAACTTTAGGATAATGATTCATAATTTATTTATGATGTGTAGGAATTGACTACATATCAATATAATACTTGATGTGATTAGTATGGATCTAAGTGCATGTTTTTAATATAAAAGTGTCATTTTAGTTTAAAACGAGTGTCACATTTCCAAAACCAAGTAAATGAGCTCAGATTGTTTTCAAACTTTAAAAAATGATCAATAATTTATTTGTGCCATGTAGGAATCTACCACAATTCAATCATTCATATTTGATATCAAATTTAAATGTAGTTGAACTTTTCCTAATTTCTTTATAGTCTCTATATATTTCAATTTTTAATTAAACTAAATTCAACAAATGTGATACATGATAACATTTTTTTTATATTATGGATTAATAAAATTTTAATACTTTTTTTAGAAATATTTATTTTTAAACAACCTATATCTACCAAATAGATATAATTTCATGGGATTTTTTTATATATCAGTTTTTTTATAGAAAATGGATAAGGTTAGAAATATTTTTAAAAATGGGTCTCAAGATGCGTGAACCCCGTTCATGACTCTTGGGAGTGGAGAGATGCATGAACGGGGTTCACGCATCCTTTTTAGATTCGATAAAGGATGTGTGAACCCCGTTCACGCATCCACCATTACTAGGATGCGTGAACGGGGTTCACACATCCTGTATAAAGTTTATACAGGATGTGTGAACCCTGCTCACGCATCCGATATAAAGTTTAAATAACAAAATCATCAATTTTTTAGAGGTAAATTTTTCTTATGTATTTGATTAATTCAATTACAACCCCTTTCTACGGTACTTATATTTGATTTTAATTAATATACATATGCTAACACATTCTTAACCCTCTTAATGATTGTTTCTTATTTTGGAAGAATATGAAATCAATCTTTTTCATAATGACCATAATTTTATCATATGATGGAGGTATTTTAACAGTAAAATCCTCCTGTGAAAATTGTGTCCCAGTAGAACATTTTTCCTTTTATAAAGTTTGAATATGTATTTTTTCAAAATTGGAAAAATTATCTTCTAATTCCATGCATCTCATATAGTGTTTTTTCTGATCTTCAATCATAATCATCTACTCTTCACAATTATCCATTATTCATTAAAATTCTTCTTCATACAATTTTATTTTTTTAAACAAAGAATCATGTTCTGTGTTTTTTGGATTCAAATCATTGAGATCAATAATATTTTTCAATATTTCTTGATGTTTACAGATCTTTTCATCTAGAGTATTAATATTTATTAATAAATACCAAATAAAAATTATTAATTTTGGAAGATAATTTGATGACAGTGAGACACTCATTAAAAAAAGTAGAACTCTATAAATGATAATAGAAATTTACATACTTAATATATCATAAATAAAAAAATCAACCTAATCTATGCCTCTGGCGTGGATGTTCCTCTTTCCCATAGCCAGGTGTATACTGGACATGTCCACGTCGTGTCCATCTCTTTTTGCGCTCTGGAGTACGTTGTGCATCATCCTCAGCAGACACCTCCCCATCCTCTGGTGTGATAGGTGGTGGATGTATTGTCTCACCATATATACCTTGTCTTGCATCTAAGGATAGTGGAGGCTGGATAGAACTCTCACCAACATGTAAAAAAGATAGTTGTTGTGATGTGGATGTCTGTAATAAAGAATCCAACTCAACCCAGTGTAAGGAAATGTACTTAAACATTACATAATCTTGAATTAAATGGATAATTCACATTGAGGATATTTTTTAGGTTTAGAGTTTTATAGAATTAGGTCAGAAAATTTACATAACAACATGAATATTACATGTATAAAATTATACTCAGTATCCATTTTTTTCGTAAAATAAAAAACTCTTAAAAAAGAGTCATGTCTAGTTCTATGTTTTAGACAACATGACTTTTCCTTGATCCCATCCTTAACCCTTATTCATCTTTAAGTCCTGTGTAAAACATTTCAAAAACTATGGATGAGCATAAAAATCTCAGTAAGGGATATAAAATAAGGAATGAAAACATTATCCCATCAATAAATACAAAACAATGAAATCATACTTTTCAATCATAACATACCTCATAAAATCATAATATTTATGATTAACTCACGGAAATCATAAATCATAAAGGTAATTTGTTGAATCCATATCAAACTTAAATTGTAGCTATCACAGATACATAGGGAGTCACATTTGGAATACCCATCATAGTATATTCCCTAAATCTCTTAGGATAAACATTCATGTTTACCTCTGTCACGTTACCCAATGCATTGGAGAGATATCTCAGGCTCACCCGCCCTAGGTTTATCACAGAACCACCCATATACGTAAACAATGCCCAATATCCATAACATATTCATAACCCGTAAAACAAACATAATGGAAAGATAACATTTCCACATTTCAATCACAATATATCATTTCAAAATATTGACAAAATCAAAGATTTTATCAAACCATTTAAAATATTAAATAAAGAGATTTTTCTTTAATCAAAGTGTCCCATACCACTTTGAATATTTTCAAAGAAATTTTAATTTCAAATCATTCATGTAAATATGAATAAATCCTTAAAACTATTTTTAAAACATGGACATTAATGTGAATTATTTAGAAGAATAAACCTTTAAAACATTTAAAATGATATTTTAGTTAAAGACTTTTTAACAAAATGAGAGACCCTGGAATGAAAATAATTGGGGAATAAAATTTAATCAGAACTTAATAATATCATGAAAATAAAGTTAGTCATGATATAATATTCCAAAGGACAGTATATACACCATATAAGAGTGAATTGGTGCATATCAACAATAAAGTCTCAATGGAAATGTAAATTGAGACGAAATCCCTTATAAAGACGGTATCCTTAGATTAAAGATAAATCAATTACATAATTATGTGTGAAAAATATAAATACGTCCAATATAATTGGATATTAAGTGTAAAACAATCATATTTTATATTCATAGCATGACATAATCAATAAGTATATATTTAACCCAAAAATTGAAATTGGGTTAAGAAATTTTCTTACAGAAATTCAACAGCCTAACGGTGTCACTTTAAAATTCAGAAAATAAGTTGATGAGAGATAAAAGGATATATCATCACTTGGAAATAAAATTTACATCAATAAGGATATAGAAGAACATATCCCAATATAATAATATTTAAATTAAAATACATAACAAATAAGTCTTTTAAAAAGAGGAGGGTGAAAGGTTCCCTTACCGATTTGGTAACTTATGAAACATACACCCTATGAAAGAAATATCACACAATGAATATGTAAATATCCATAAATTAAATTATATAACACAAATAATACAATCATGGGCAGTACATCCACCACACAAAATGAAATAGTGGCTAATATAGCATGAATCTCACGGGAATAAAAAGTGAGATGAAAACCCTTACCATGTTGTAATCAATCGAGTCGTATGAGAAAAAGTTAATAACCACCAAATGAATCAAAGAATACCATGAATATAAATAGAATAATGATAATATATATCAAATGTAAGTACACAATACAGCACATGCAATAATTAATTGGTGAACAATATAAATCTCATGGAATTAAAATTCAGATAAGAAATCTCTTACCTCGTGTCCAACTTGACTCGTTTGTTTCTTGTTCTTCCTGAATAATAAACATAAGTTAATTTCTACTTGATTCATAACCTTTTTAATGTTTATTATTACTTTTATATCACTTATTACCTTGAAATAACAGTTAGTTTATTATTTGAGTTCATATCGGACATTTTGTCGATGTTTGGAATTTGAGTTAAAAATGAACTTGTTATAATTACAATTTCTCCATGTGCTAAAAAATCCATTATCTCCAGAATGATATTAATGATTTATATATAATATATATCATATATATCCTGTATATATATATATATATATTTATAATAGTAAAAAAAGTAGATAAGAAATGAAATGCACCGTTCATGGAGACGGTAAGCCATATGTACGCATGAACGCTACTTTCATTTCTATTTAATATTTAATGGAATGAAAACTTAATGATATATAGGTATATTATAATTCCAATATAATATAATATGATATATATGTTATATAATTTCATTAACTCCATCTTTATACGTTCCATGTATGTCATGAATGAATCATATCACCTTGAGGTGGCGGTAGTCCGCATATCCTTAAATTAAATTATCGTGTTTACACATATTGGAAGGCATAAAGGTATGTTTTTAAGTAAAAATTATATAATTATATAGAAAAAAACATAATATATATCATATATAAATATAGTGTCATCTTAATGTCCACCACAAGATGCGGTAGGAGATAATTGAACAATCATCGCTTCGTGAGGCGTTAGTTTTCTATTCACAGAAACAGTATGTTCTTCACTCATTAGATGGAGGTATTTGTAAGTTTAGTTCGAATACTTATCAAAAAAAATAATAGTATATTTAGGATAATTTATTTGTTATAAAATAAAGGAATAAAAATATTTTAGGGGTTTGAGAAGTAAAATAAAACAAAATAACTTAAGAGAATACTTAACCTTTAAATCGGGTAACTCCCTTTGGTTTGAACCAAAAGGGTTTCTTGAAGTGATTTCTGCCTAAGGTAAGGATTCTAGGAGGAGGAGAATGATCTTGAAATATTTTTTGGGTAGGGTTTGGACAATCCAAGTGGATTTAGATGTGTTATTATGGAATTAGAAGTGAGAACTTTTTATAAGGGAGAGGAGGGTCTCTTTAGGAAAGTTTGAAACAATTATTTAATTATAAACTCATCTTCGGTTTCAAAAGGTCAACTAATCATTAAAGTATAATTTAATATGACTCGTGGTCTAAATAAAATAATCCAATAATAATTGGATAGGTTTTGGATATTTTTTTAATATTTATAATCTTATATATTTAAATTATTTATTAATGAGGTAAATATTTCAACATTATTGTGTCATAAATAATTTAATTTATTTGATGTCCAAAAATTATAAAAAAAATACCATGATTTATAAAATCTGTCTAGATTTCCAAATAATATTTATAGTCAAAAAGTTAACTTATATAACCCCATGTAACAATTTATTTACTAAAAGATATGTGTTTATGTCATTTTTGTCTTTACTTTAAATTAATTAATATAAAGTGTCATTATTACTCCCATGTGGGTCCATGGGGTCCCAAATTAGACCCAAGGATTATAATGGTTGGATATGTATCATTAAATGGGATTAGGACACATGTTAGGGTAATTTAATATTATTATAATATTATATTTTACCCTTATTTATTATATTTACCCTTTAATCGTGGTAAATAAAATATTTACTGAAGTAAATATTTAAAATGTCTAAAAATAAAAGTTACCTATTTACACAATTTGGACCTACTGATTCTAAATATAGAATCAATTTTTCCAAATTCAAATCACATAAGTGGCAAAAATTAATTTAAAATTAATTCCCACTGTCAAAACAAAAAGAGTGTTTTTAAGAAATAATAACTATCAAAAGATTTACACTTGTTTATATCCAATTTCAAAGTGAAATTAATTACAATGCCCAACATTGGATTAACTGGTAAAAATATATTCTAATTACACTTTATAACCAATTAAAAAGATAATCTAACCATATAAATAAATTAGATTAAAAGTCACTTTTGAATTAAAATACAGTATTTTTCACTATTCATTAAAAAATGAACATTATCAGAAAAATACCAAAATTTCATCCAAAGTAAATTTTGGTCTCCCAATTCTAAATAAGAATTTTATTTTGTAAAATAGAACATATAAAAGTGAAAAAACTAAATTTAAATAGGGTTCTCCATTAAAAGGCGTTAAATCGACCTTTTAAAGAATATTAGAGTATTTGTGCTTAGATTCATTCACATTTTAAGCCTATAACTTTTATTGGATAAATGTAAAAACATTTAACAAACATGTATAATCATATTTTATTTAGTTCTATTTATTCCCGCCATTATAACGGTTAGGCGTTAACTACCATTTAAAATAATAATATTATATTATTAGTGTGTAATGTAAGATTTCAAAGAAACTCATTGTTGTATATCGGGTATGCCATCGAACATAGCATCCCCTTTAAAGTAAAATTAATATTTAATTCACAAATATTATTAAATATGAAAATTTTCATATTCTTTATTTACCTGGGATGTTACATCCTTCCCTCATTTTGGAAATTGCATCCTCGCAATTTTAAAATTAGGCTCGGAAACATCATTTAATATCCCACATGGGAAAAAGAGTCAATAAAAATATCACTTTAAAAGAAAGAAAAAGAAACACAAACGTTATCTGAGATAACCTATACTAGGATTCCATTTAAGAAAACATGGATATGGAAGAGAAAACAAATCATCAAGTTCTGATGGAAAGTGATAGAAAACATGATTAGGAGAAATTTAACCACTAGAAAATCACAAACTTGGGATGTGTTAAGCGGTATTTTATAACCCAGTAGGAAACGTAAACTGAAAATGTTTTTGTTTTAAGTTCCTTTTCATAATTTTAGGAATTCATTTACTACATAGAATAAGAACATAAGAAAATATAATTACCTTCAAGTACAGTCTCATCCTTTAATAAGCTTCCACCAAAAACTAATCTTTTCTCCAAACAAAGATTATTCAAAAAGACTTGGTCACATAAAAAGCACAAGAATCATATTATATATAATCACATAATCCACAAAATAAGAGCTATATATTTCCCTTGTCTTTAGACATCAACTAAAACCAAAATAATTAGTACGAGATCATATAATCCCCAAAAAGGGTAATTCTTTATAATAAAAAGTACCCAAAGTTCAAGAAAGACTATTCAATACATAATTATCCTTAAAATTATTCAAAATAATCCAAACTAAGATTGAAACCCAAAACTCAGAAGGATTTAATTACATAGTCTTCTATAGTAAATCTTAACAT
Organism: Viscum album; assembly: GCA_963277665.1. Taxonomy (NCBI): domain Eukaryota; kingdom Viridiplantae; phylum Streptophyta; class Magnoliopsida; order Santalales; family Viscaceae; genus Viscum; species Viscum album. The sequence continues at coordinate 128,930,629 of OY728132.1, forward strand.
TTAACTCTAAAAATATAGACTACTCTTAAGGTCTCATACTGAAGCATAATTAACCAAATCACATATTCTCTATGATAGGTTAATCATTTCCATAAATAACCCAAATATATATATGTACACAATAAAAACATATATTCTTTCAAAATAAAATTTCAATCATTACTCTACAAATGAAATCCCATAGTAATCTATTTTTCTTAAGCGTATAGTGTTCCCCAAAAGAGAGAACATATTCAAAAATAACATTTATCACTTAATCACCAAATCATTTTATTATACTAAGGATATCTATTTGACAAAACATAAGATCCCAAATCAACTTATTCTTGATCAATAAAATCATTTAACTAAAAATAATAAGTCATACTAACAAGGTACTTCACGTATTCTAGTGTTAGGAAATAAATTCCAATCGCACTTTGGTTGTGGGTTCGATTCTCGTAGCTTTGTCCGATGTGATGGGTTGTCACATGGTCTACGTGTTGTCCTTTTTATAAAACTCAAAAATAACCCTAACATGTTTTAACCTAAATGGTTTCCTTATACCTCTCATTTTCATCCCAAATCATTATGATCTCCACATCTTAATTTTTGATGTCTTATATATATTGTCAATTTTTTAATTTCACCATCATATGATAAAATGAAATTATCCCCAGAATAAATAACATCATACCTTGATCATGGTGTCCACTTGGTTTCATCGTTATCTTTTTCACGTAGGTAGAAGGTTCGTGCATTGAAACAATGATTTAGAGATTCTTCAAAATCATTTTCTTCCTTTATCCAAATACACCTTGTACAACTTGGGTCATAAGGGTGTTTGTAGAAAAATAGTTTTGGAAAATAATCATGTATGACATATAATTTCATAACATCTGATAAAACTTGATTTTTATAAAACAGTCGGACTGAGTTTGAGTTGAAACTTTCAATCAGTGGTCCTTTTAAAATACCATAAGTATGCGTTGAGAGACTATATAGTAAAAGAAAATATAAATAGGTTGCACAAGGTTCTCCTTCTTAAGCACCTTTTTAAAAATCATAATATGCTTCAAAATCTTGTGATATGGTAAAATATTTGAAAATTCCCTGATAATATTTACCTTTCTTGAAAATATGAGAATATTGTGAAAATAGGATTTGTTTAAATACAACCCATGATCCATGATGATAATGAGGTATAGTGGAGGTGTTTGATATCTAAAAAAACTTCTTGCAAGTGATTTTTACACTAGAAAAAGTTTCACAATCATCCGAACATGACTTTGCAATAATTATTGAAAGAAAATCATCAGGAAGAGATAGGAATGTCATTTTAGATCATCCTCCTTCCATTTGTAACTAACTTTCTATGATCTAAAAAAGTTATAAAACAAGGATTTAACTTAAATAATAGACATAGGAACTAACCATGTGTCTAATTAAAACTTCTAATCCCTAAATTTGTATAAACCGACTTCTAATACCAACTGTAAGGACTCATCCTTAAACATTACATAATCTTGAATTAAATGGATAATTCACATTGAGGATCTTTTCAGGTTTAGATTTTTAGAGAATTAGGTCATAACATTTACATAACAACATAGATATTACATATAGACAATTCTACTCAGTATCCATTTTTTCATAAAATAAAAAACTCTTGAAAAAAAGAGTCATGTATAGTTCCATGTTTTAGGCAGTATGACTTTTCCTTGATCCCATCCTTGACCCTTATTCATCTTTAATTCATGTGGAAAATTTTTTAAAAACTAGGGATGAGCATAAAAATCTTAGTAAGGGATATAAAATAAGGAATGAAAACATTATTCCATCAATAAATACAAAACAATGAAACCATACTTTTCAATCATAACATAACTCATGAAATCATAAGATTTATGAATAACACACAGAAATCATAAATCATAAAGGTAATTTGTGGAATATATATCAAACTTACATTGTAGCTATCACAGCTACATAGGGATTCACATTTGGAATACCCATCACAGTATACTCCCTAAATATATTAGGAGAAACATTCACATTTACCTCTGTCACGTTACCCAATGCATTGGAGAGCTATCTCAGGCTCACCCGCCCTAGGTTTATCACAGAACCACCAGTATACATAAACAATTCCCAATAGTCATAACATATTCATAACCCATAAAAAAACATACTGTAAAGATAAAATTTCCACATTTCAATCACAATATATCATTTCAAAATATTGACAAAATCAAAGCTTTTATCAAACTATTTTCAAAACCATTTAAAATACTAAATAAAGATTTTTTTTTGAATCAAAGTGTCCCATGCCAATTTGAATATTTTGAAAGAAATTTTAATTTCAAAACATTCAGGTCTATATGAATAAATCCTTAAAACTATTTTTAAAACATGGACAATAATGTGAATGATTTATAAGAATAAACCTTTAAAACATTTAAAATGATATTTTAGTTAAAGAGTTTTTAACAAAATGAGAGACCCTGGAATGCAAATAATTGAGGAATAACATTTAATCAGAACTTAATAATATCATGAGAGTAAAGTTATTCATGATTTAATTTGTCAAAGGATAGTATATAAACCATATAAGAGTGAATTGGTGTGTATCAACAATGAAGCCTCAATGGAAATGTAAATTGAGACGAAATCCCTTATAAAGATAGTATCCTTAGATTAAAGATAAATCAATTTCATAATTATGTGTGATAAATATAAATACATCCAATATAAGTGTATATTAATTGTAAAACAATCATAGGTTATATTCATAGCACGACATAATCAAGAAGTAGATGTTTAACCCAAAAATTGAAATTGGGTTAAGAAGTTTCCTTACTGAAATTCGACAGCCTAACGGTGTCACTTTAAAATTCAAAAAATAAGTTGATGAGAAAGAAAAGGATATCTCATCACTTGGACATAAAATTTACATCAATAAGGATATAGAATAACATATCCCAACATAATAATATGTAAATTAAAAGACATAACAAAGAAGTTTTTTAAAAAGAGGAGGGTGAAAGGTTTCCTTACCGATTTGGTAACTTACGAAACATACACCCCATGAAAGAAAGATCACACAATGAATATGTAAATATACATAAATTAAATCATATTACACAAAGAATTCAATCATGGTCAGTATATCCACCACACAAAGGTAAATAGTGTCTAATATAGCATGAATCTCACGGGAATAAAAAGTGAGATGAAAAACCCTTACCACGTTGTAATCAATCGAGTCGTATGAGAAAAGGTTAATAACCACCAAATGAATCACAGAATACCATGAATATAAATAGAATCATGATAATATATATAAAATGTCAGTACACAATACACCACATGCAATAAATAAGTGGTGAACAATGGAAATCTCACGGAATTAAAAGTGAGATAAGAAATCTCTTACCTCGTGTCCAACTTGACTTGTATGTTCCTTGTTCTTCCATAATAATAAACATAAGTTAATTTCTAATTGCTTAATAACCTTTTTAATGTTTATTATTACTTTTATATCACTTATTATCTTATACTAACAGTTAGTTAATTATTTGAGTTTATATCGGACATTTTGTCGATGTTCGGAATTTGAGTTAAAAATGAACTTGTTATAATTAAAATTTGTCCATGTGGTCAGGACTCCATTATCTCCAGAATTATATTAATGATTTAGATATCATATATATCATATATATCCAGTGTATATATATATATATATATTTATTTATAATAGTACGTAACATTTTGGAGATAAGAAATGAAATGCACCGTTCATGGAGACGGTAAGTCGTACATACACATGAACGCAACATTCATTTATATTTAATATTTAATGGAATGAAAACTTAATGATACATAGTTATATTATAATTCCAGTATAATATCATATGATATATGTGTTACATAATTTCATTAAATCCATATTTATATGTTCCATTTATGTCATGAACGAATCATATCACCTTGAGGGGGAGGTAGTCCACACTTCCTCAAATGAAATTATCGTGTTTACACATATTGGATGGCGTAAAGGTATGTTTGTAAATAAAAATTAAAGAAGCATATAGAAAAAAACATAATATATATCATATATAAATACAGTTCCATCTTAATGGTTTCCATAAGAGGTTGTAGGAGATAATTGAACAATCATCGCTTCGTGAGGCGTTAGTTTTCAATTCACAGAAATAGTATGTTCTTCACCCATTAGATGGAGGTGTGTGTAAGTGTAGTTTGAATAATTCTCAAAACAACATCCTAGTATATCGATGATATTGGTGTTGTTATAAAAGAAAGTAATAAAAATATTTTTGGGGTTGGATAAGTAAAATAAAATAAAATAACTTAAGAGAAGGCGTTACCTTTAAATTGGGTAACTCCCTTTGGTTTGAACCAAAAGGGTTTCTTGAAGTGCTTTCTGCCAAAGGTAAGGATTCCAGTAGGAGGAGAAGGATCTTGAGATATTTTTTGGGCTAGGGTTGGATGATCCAAGTCTATTTAGAGGTGTGAGTAAATAATTACAAGTGAGGCTTTTTTATAAGGGAGAGGAGGGGATCTTTAGAAAAGTTTGAAACAATTATTTTATTATAAACTCGTCTTCAGTTTCAAAAGGTCAACTAATCATTAAAGTCGAAGTTAAGATGAATCATGGTCAAAATAAAATAATCCAATAATAATTGGACAGGTTTTGGATATTTTTTTAATATTTATAATCTTATTTATTTAAATAATTTATTAATGAGGTAAATATTTTATCATTATTGTGTCATAAATAATTTAATTTATTTGATGTCCAAAAATTATAAAAAAATACCATGATGTAGGAAAACTTTTTATATTTCCAAAGAATATTTAAAGTTGAAAATATATGTAAAGACCCAAAAAAAATATGTGGAAATGGTTTTCTTAAATACATGGTAATTTTACGAGTCTGCGAAAATTTGACAGTGCATGATTCTGAGGCCCGGTGTGCCCGGAATCAATTTCTGAAGTTTTGTTTCGGTACGTTCAGTAAATGTACGAGTAGGTTTTTATAACTTTTGAACTGGTGCTCTGAATTAAAATCTGATGATATCGTTGAACTCACAGCGCTGATATTCTCTTAAGAAGACTATCACCTCGACGGTAGTGGGTCGGGGTTAAAAGATAGTGTTTGGGTTTTTAGAGAATGAATTAAAGAAAAATAAAGTGTGTGGATTAATTTTTATTTGTTGGTTAAAACCTCCTCATGAAAGTTGGAGGTAGGACCACCACACCTTAACCTCCAACGAGAGGTTATGGTGGTGGAACCCACCCAAACCTAACCTCTGACGAGAGGTTACGACGTGGGGACCACACGAGACTAAACCCCCCTATTAATGGTGGGAGAGGAAAACCTCTCAACTCCGCTCATTAATGAGGGAGAGTCTCTCCACATCCCAATCCTTTATTGGTGCCAACTCCCCTAATTTAATGGTGCCAAATCCTTCACATTAATTAAGGGGGATCCAAGTTAATTAATTCACCATTTTGAATTTTGTGCCAACAAATTAAATAATAGATTAACACAATCTGTTATTATTTTGGTTGGCATTGTTCATTTTGGTGGCAGCTTTGAGAGGAGGATTATTGGGAAAAAGCTCTCAACAAAGAACGCCTTCGACTATGAAGAACACCGACCTTCTTCAACTACTTCCTCGGAGCATCTACAGACATGGGACGCCTTCAACCGACCTTCCCTCCACATCATCGTCAATGAGCCGACGTACGAACTCGGGATTGGAAGTGTGTGGCGGACGCGATGAACAACGATCACCTTCGTCTTCTTCCCACGACTTCATCGGCGATCAACGAACAAATGTAGGGGTTGTTTTCTTTTATGTGACATGTTCCTCTTTTCTTTCAAAATGAAGAACGAGGATATGTTTCCTTTGACAGGTGAGTTGTTGTTCATCGTTATCCTACCTTGATGAACTAATTGTTATCACCCTAATTGCGGAGGGTGTGGGCCAAACTAACATGGCCCGACTCTCTCCGTCGATCTCTTTTGTGATATTCTTCAGCATGGCAACAAAGCAACAAGGCGATCAAGGCGGTGAAGAAAAAGGTCGCGCCCCGCCAGCCTTCCCGACTGTCCCCCGGCCGCCTTCCGGCCTGCCCGACCCCCCGTCGGCCCGCCTTCTGGCCCGGTTTCTCCCTTCCCGACCGCCTGTCGGCCTGGCCGCGCCCCACCAGCCTACCCAGCCGCCTCCCGGCCTGCCCGGCCGCCTCCCGTGCACCTGGTCGAAACGCGCCGGCCCATGTGCCCCATGCGCCCCACATGCCCCGTGCCGCCCGAGCCGCACCCTCGCGGTTCTCCGGGCCAAACCGGACCCAAGCCCGAGCCGAACCGCCCACGTGGCCTGTTGGGCTGGGCCGAGCAGGCCGGGCCGAACCTAATAGGCTGGCCTACCCAATGGGTTGGGCCATACTCAAAAGGTCTGACTAGGTCAGCCCAGACCAGGTCAGCCCAGACGGGGTTGGACTAGGTCGGTCCCACTACTGACCCTTTACTTTCTTTGGTCATATCTTTGGCACTGGACGACTGTTTGACGAACCATCAACGTCGCTAGTTTTCTTTGAGCGTGACGGTCCCTTTGAGTATACCCCACTAGAGTTCGGGGTAAAGTTTAGATACGGTCAGGTTGGATCATGCACAAATCCAACCGGGCCCCTGGGACTAAAAGGCTAATAACTCACAAACCGGGCGTCCGATTGACGCGCCGTCTATTGCATTGATACCCTTATGACATGGCTGACCTTTTAGATACTTCTACGTGGGACTTCGTGATAGTTGAAGTATTGACCTGTAGCTCGTGGTGCGAATCCTCCCGGAGAGGAGCGATCATAGTGCGGAGACCTAGTAGCTGGCTGAGACCTGACGACTACTGACCATTTCGACTCGGAGTGACTCAACTAGCCTAGTGGGGAGCACCTTGGTGTCGCGGCAGACCCACAGTGGGGGGCACCTTGGTGTCTCGGCAGACCCACAGTGGGGAGCACCTTGGTGTCGCGGCAGACCCACGGTACTCGACAAGAGGAGTACCTTGGCAGGCTACGAGGGGGAGCACCTTGGTGACGCGGCAGACCCACGGTGGGGAATGCCTTGGTGACGTAGCAGACCCACAGTATTCGACAGGATGAGTACCTCAGCAGTCCAAGGTTAGTGGGAAGCGCCTTGGTTTCGCGGAAGGCCCACTGTACTCGAAAGAGGAGGAGTTCTCCAACAGTCATGGTTTTGATAATGTGAATAGAAATCCTGGTTGAGTTGAGTCAGTAACTTTTGTGTTTTCCTCATGATTTAGATGGATAACTTGATAAATTAGGTATATGTTTGGGCATATACCTAAGTGGGGTTATTTGTTGATTTCATACTTTTTGGTTTATCCTTGTTAGATTTTGTGAGACCTTGAGGGTCTCGAGGTCCCTACTGAGTATCGTTATACTCACCCTTGCACGGTCTATGCCCACACCTTGTTGTGTTGGATGCAGATGAAGGAAAACAATGACCGGGGCTGAGTGTACCCGGACTGGATGGTACCTGGAAGTACAAGCACTGGAAAGTTGGTCTTGTATTTCCATCCCCCTTTTACATTTCAGCACTCTTTGGTTATACAGTTTTCCTTAGTGTTTTTGCTTCCAGCTTGTAATCTATTGTGTGTGCTTTGAGGATATATAGTCAATTTCTTCCCTATTTTAGGGATTTATGCCTTTGGTGCTAGTCTCCAGCCCCTGGCCTATGGAAGGTGGGCTTGGGGTAGTCACCGCATGAGCCCTAGGGAACGGGTCGTGACAAATTGGTATCAGAGGAGTCGGTTCTACCGCAGAACTTAGGACTCTTATCTTTTATGTGAAGTAATGGTGTTAAGGGTACTAAGTGTGGTTTTCAGTTCAGGGAGTCCAATGTTGGTGCGGCGGCCGATGTATCCATACACCAGGACCCTGACTACGGATTTCCAACTCAGTGCACAAAAACACTAATTGCGTGTGTATTTTCAAAAGTTTTCTTTAAGTCAGCTCAACCAGTTCATCTCACCAGGTATAATCTTTAACCATGTCACATCTGTTTCTTTCAGAATGCCTCCCCGCAGATGATCCGTGAGATTCCCAAGAGTAGTACGCACAGATAGCCCACCGAGCAATGAGGATTCGGTGTAGGGCCCTTTTCTAGTAGAGGCACCAGCGGTACCACTTCCCATTGGGCCATCGATGCCACCAGCCCCAACAGTAGATGATGCACACCGCTTGAGAGCGTTGTACAAGTTCCAGTGCCAAAGGCCACCCAGGTTCAGGGGCGAGATGGACCCACAAGCAGTTGAGGATTGGCTGGAGGCTGTGTTGGAATCTTTAGACTGGTAGGGACACCATCCGGCCTTATATTTATCCTTTCCACTAGTCTCCTTTAGGTAGCACCAGGTATATGGTGGAGCCTGATGCTCTAGGTGTGTAACAATGCGACACTTCTCTGGGCAGACTTCAAGAGACTTTTTCCGGCAGAGTTTGTCCTAGCCACCCTAAGTGCAATGCGGATACAGGAACTACTTCATCTGCAGCAGGGCAGCATGATGGTGGAACAGTACTCAGTGAGGTTCACCGACCTCTCATGCTACTCCACTGATATAGTACTGGAGGCATTATTCAAGGCCCGGACCTTTGATTAGGGGCTCAGGAGAGAGATCAGAGCTTCGATGATCTCCCTTAGCATCCCGATGCATACAGGGGTATTGGAGTGATCCCTCTTAGTGGAGAGTTTCCTTGTTAAGCAGTCTCCAGTAGTAAGACCCACCACTAGTCGACATGAATCGGAGTCTTCTGCAGCTGGTAGTAGATAGATGTCACAAAGGTCCAAGAGGACCAGACCCACGGGTGGACGACCGCATAACTCAGGATCGGTTATGTGGGGCACCTGGGGCAGAGACATATTTTCCAAGAGCGGGCAGTGTTTCTCATGTGGTGGGTAGGGTCACATAGCTCGTGACTATCTGACCCGTCGTTTGGATGATTAGAAGACGGTTGAAGGACTGCCCAGGCAGAGATAGATATTCGATCAAGGTGGTCTGTAGGGAGTAGGTGGATGTGGTGGAGGAGTTGGTCGTGCAGCTGGTGGTGGATGACGTTTCGAGGTGTTACTGCCACCACCATCAGAAGGTCCACCCCGACCGCAGGGAGCAGGTGGATAGGTGAGAGCTCAGCTCTAGGCAGTTGAGGCTTACGATCATGGAACTCCATAGATGATTCTAGGTACATTTTTTGTCTACTCCACCTTAGCTACAGTTCTTATAGACACTGGTTCCAGTTACTCTTTCATTGTCACTGCCCTCATTCGGAGCTTAGAGATTCCGACGGAGTCATTGGCTCAATCCTTGTGGCTAGAGACTCCTACGGTAGCAAACTCGACAATTATGCATTGGTGCCGGCAGTGTGAGCTTATTCTAGGAGGCGAGAGCTTTGGATGGAATCTCCTAGTAGTGGCGTCAAGGCCTTACAACGTCATCTTGGGTATGGACTGTTTATCTACAGTCTATGCTCAGATCGACTGTATTAGGTGCAAAGTGCGGTGTGTCTACACGGATGGGACCAGGTTCACCTTCACTGGAAATAAGGGAGCATTTTCAGCACAGGATGGACTTACTCGGAGGAGGGTGAAGCCAATCACTCATAAGTTGGTCTTCCTTACCCTCAGATTAGTTGATGTGGAGAGTCTGAGCTATCTTGTAGTGGTGGACCAGTATGCGGATGTTTTTCCTGACAATGTTCCAGGACTACCTCCTCGCAGAGAGGTGGACTTCTATATTGAATTTTACCCCAGGATGGCACTGATATCTACACCAGCATATCGGATGGCTCCCGTTGAGCTTCGTGAGCTACGGGTACAGCTGGAGGAATTGTAGGGGAAGGGATTCATCTGGCCCAGTGTTACTCCATAGGCAACCCTGATTCTATTCACCAAGAAGGTGGATGGAAGCTTGAGGCTTTGTGTTGACTATCGTCGCCTGAACCAGGTGATCGTGAAGAACAAGTACCCACTTCTGAGTATTGAAGACCTCTTTGATCAGTTGAAGGGAGATCGGTGGTTCTCGAAGATAGACCTCATATCAGGATATCACCAGCTCAGAGTTCGAGATGAGGATGTATAGAATATAGATTTTAGATGTCAGTGTGGCCACTACGAGTTCGTGGTTATACCTTTTGGCATAACAAACGCTACAGCAGTGTTCATGGGACTCATGAACAGTATTTTCCAGCCTTACCTCGATCGCTTTATCGTAGTCTTCATCGAAGACATTTTGATCTACTCGATTACTGAGGAGGAGCATGCCTAGCATTTGTAGGTAATACTGGACACACTTGAGCACCATCTTTATGGTAATCTCTCGAAGTGCTAGTTCTGGATCCAAGAGGTTCACTTTTTGGGGCATGTCATCTTGGAGGCTGGAGCTGTAGTTGATCCATCGAATATTGAGGTGGTGCTTGCTTGGGAGCCACCCAAGAGTGTGACGGAGGTATGGAGTTTCCTAGGTTTGTCTGGATACTACTGTAGATTCATTCTAGACTTCTCCAAAGTTGAAGCACCACTATCAGCCTTGACAAAGAAGGGGAAACCCTTCATGTGGTCAGAGAAATGCCAGCAGATATTTTAGGAGCTGAGGCAATGGCTGACTAGTACCCCCATCTTGAGGCTTTCAGAGGAAGGAATAGGGTACGTAGTCTACTATGATGCATCAGGGATAGGAATTGGGTGTGTCCTAATGCAGGAGTGAGCAGTGATCGCATATGGTTCTCGGTAGCTGAGACAGCATGAGCATAACTACGCTACCCATGACCTGGAGTTAGCAGTAGTGGTCTTCGCCTTGAATATGTGGCGACACTATCTGATAGGTGAACGTGTTACCGTGTACTCTAATCACAAGAGTCTCATGTATATCTTCTCTCAGAAGGACCAGAACCTGAGACAGCAGTGATGGCTTGATTTCCTCCAGGACTATGACTTTGAGATAGTCTATACTCCTGGAAAGGGGAATGTTGTAGCATATGCACTCATCAAGAGATATGGTATACAGCTGCTAGGTGAGGTGAAGGAGTAGTTGGCCGCTTTGCAGATATCCTTTACGGATAGAGATGGAGTAGCTTTCCTTCAGTCCCTTACAGTCACTCCCCCACTTCTTCAGCTAGTTAGGGAGGCTCAGCATGGGGACACTGACTGTGAGACACAACATGATCAGATATCCATAGGGTAGGCACTTGATGGATTTTCTGAAGGTGGGGAGCACGTCATCCTCTTCAGAGGACGTACTATGGTACCAGTGTCACTTCAGGAGGAAGTGTTGAGGGAGGTCCACACATCCCCTCTAGCGGTACATCTAGGAGTGTAAAAGATGTATCAGGATCTCTGGCGACAGCTCTGGTGGCCAGGTATGAAGAAGACAGTTGCAGAGTTTGTCTCTCGTTGCCTCATTTTTCAGCAACTGAATGCAGAGCACCAGGTACCAGTAGGCTTGGTTTAGACTTTAGAGGTCCCAGAGTGGAAGTGGGATGGTATATCCATGTACTTCGTGATAGTACTTCCATGTACATCCAGGGGTCATGACTCGATCTGAGTGATCGTCGACCAACTCACCAAGTCGGCCCACTTCCTACCGATCAGAGAGTAGGGTTCAGTAGAGAGATTGGGACACCTCTATGTGCATGAGATTATGTGGCTACATGTAGTAAATTCATCTTTTTTCTCCGATCATGATGCACAGTTTACTTCCCAACTATGGAAGGGGTTACAGGAGACTTTTGGGATTCATCTTCGTCTGAGCACCGCCTTCCATCCTTAGACGAATGTCCAGACTGAGAGAACCATTCAGACTCTCGAGGACATGCTCCGTGCATGTGTCTTCGACTTCGGTCACAGATGGGAGGATCACTTTCCTTTGGTGGAGTTTTCATACAACAATAGTTATCACTCCACCATAGGGATGACACCTTTTGAGGCATTATACGGGTGACCTTGCAGATCACCCTTGTGTTGGACTAACCCTGGGGAGTCGGCACTAGTGGGACTAGAGATGGTACGAGCTACCATAGAGAAGGTACATATTATCCAGGAGTGGATGAAGACTGCACAGAGCAGTCAGAAGTCATATGCTGATAGTATACGGAGACCTCTAGAGTTTGAGGATGGAGACAATGTCTTTCTACAGGTCTCACCTTGACGAGCTCTGTGAAGATTTGGCCGAGGAGGCAAGTTATCTCCGAGAATCATCGGACCTTTCCAGGTCCTCATAAGAGTAGGCAAGGTGGCTTACCACTTAGCTCTTCCACCTCAATTGCACTAGGTGCATGACATCTTCCACGTATCTCAGCTGACGAGATATGTGCATGACCCTTCTCACATCATTGACATGGAGAGTTGGACATCGATGATGGGGAGACTTTCACGGAGGTCCTAGTGGAGATTGAGGATCGACAGCAGTGGGTCCAACGTGGATGGTTGATACCTCTAGTGCGCATTCACTAGCAGCACGGGAACCTCTAGGAGAGCACATGGGAGTGGGAGGCTCAGATGCATACTCAATACCCCAACTTGTTCCCTTAGTTCGATTTGTATCTTATGGGGAGGTAAATACCTGAGGTGGGGAGAATGTAAAGACCCAAAAATTCCATGGGAATTTTTTTCTTAAATACATGGGAATTTTACATGTCCGCAAAAATTAACGGCGCATGATTCTGAGGCCCGGTGTGCCCGGAATCAATTTCTGAAGTTTTGTTTGGGTACGTTCAATAAATTTATGAGCGGGTTTTTATAACTTTTGAACCGGTTCTCGGAATTGAAATCTGAGGACACCGTTGAACTCGCAGTGCCGGTATTCTCTTAAGAAGACTATCACCTTGATAGCAATGGGTCGAGGTTAAAAGATAGTTTTGGGGTTTTTAGAGAATGAATTAAATAAAAATAAAGTGTGTGGATTAATTTTTATTTGTTAGTTAAAACCTCCTCATGGAAGTTGGAGGTGGGACCACCACACCTTAACCTCCCATGAGAGGTTATGGTGGTGGGACCCAACCAAACCTAACCTCCCATGAGAGGTTACGACGTGGGGACCACACGGGACTAAACCCCCCCTATTAATGGTGGGAGAGAAAAACCTCTAAACTCCCCTCATTAATGAGGGAGAGTCTCTCCACACCCCCCTCCTTTATTGGTGCCAACTCCCCTAATTTAATGGTGCCAAATCCTCCACATTAATTAAGGGGGAGCCAAGTTAATTAATTCACCATTTTTAATTTTGTGCCAACAAATTAAATAATATATTAACATAATCTATTATTATTTTGGTTGCCATTGTTCATTTTGGTGGCAGCTTTGAGAGGAGGATTATTGGAGAAAGATCCCAACAAAGAACGCCTTCGACTACGAAGAACGCCAACCTTCTTCGGCTTCTTCCTCGGAGCTTCTACCGACATGGGATGTCTTCAACCGACCTTCCCTCCGCATATTCATCAATGAGCTGACGCACGAACTCGGTATTGGAAGTGTGCAGCGAACACGATGAACGACGATCACCTTCGTCTTCTTCCCGCAACTTCATCGGCAATCAACGAACAAATGTAGGGGTTGTTTTCTTTTATGTGCCATGTTTCTATTTTATTTCAAAATGAAGAATGAGGATATGTTTCCTTTGATGGGTGAGTTTTTTTTCATCGTTCTCCTACCTTGATGAACCGATTGTTATCACCCTAATCACGGAGGGTACGGGCCAAACTAACATGGCCTGACTCCCTCCGTCGATCTCTTTTGTGATATTCTTCGGCATGGCGACGAAGAAATGAGGTGACGAAGGTGACCAAGACAAAGGTCACGCTACCCATAGCCTCTGTGATCCACACTGCCCCGGTGGTGTCCCGCACCGCCACCAGCCACACCACACGCAGAGCCGAGCCACTGCCCGAGCCGGCCCGCGCCCCACCGGCCTGCTCGGCCGCCTCCCGGCCACCTGCCGGCCTGGCCGTGCCCTACCCGGCAGCCCGCCTGCAGGCCTCGTCGTGCCCCGCCGGCCTACCTAGCCGCCTCCCGGCCTACCCGACCGCCTCACGTGCGCCTAGCCGAACTGCGCCGGCCCGTGCGGCCCGTACCGCCTGAGTCGCACCCTTGCAGTGCTCCAGGCTGAACCGGCCCCGAGCCCGGGCCAAACCGCTCACGCAGCCTGCTGGGTTGGGCCTAGTGGGCCAGACCCAACAGGTCTGACCGGGTCGACCCAAACCGGGTCGGCCCAGATGGGGTCGGACCGGGTCAGACCGGACCCAGGCCCACTACCGACTCTTTATATTCTTTGGCCATATCTTTGGCACCGGACGACCATTTGACGAACTGTCAGCGACGCTGGTTTTCTTTGAGCGAGATGGTCCCTTTGAGTATACCCCACTAGAGTTTGGGGTAAAGTTGATATATGCTCAGTTTGAATCGTGCACAAATCCAATCGGACCCTCGGGACTGAAAGGCTAATAACTCACAAACCGGGCATCCGATTGACGCGTCGTCTATTGCGTTGAGACCCTTATGATATGGAGGACCTTTGAGATAATTTTTTGCGGGACTTTGTGACAGTTGGAGTATCAACCTGTAGCTTGTGGAGTGGATCCTTTCGAAGACGAGTGAGAATAGTGCGGAGACCTAGTAGCTAGCTGAGACCTGACGACTGCTGACCGTTTTGACTTGGAGTGACTCGACTAAGCCCAGTGGGGAGTTCCTTGGTGTCGTGGCAGACCCACAGTGGGGAGATCCTTGGTGTCGTGGAAGACTCACGGTACTCGACAGGAGGAGTACCTCAACAGGATACGAGGGGGAGCGCCTTGGTGACGCGGTAGACCCACGGTGGGGAGCACCTTGGTGACACAACAGACCCACGGTACTCAACGGGAGGATTACCTAAACAGTCTAAGGTTGGTGGGAAGCACATTGGTGTCGTAGTAGGCCCACTATACTCGATAGAGGAGAAGTTCTCCAGCAGTTGTGGTTTCGATAATGTGAATAAAAATCCTGGTTGAGCTGAGTCAGTAACTTTTGTGTTTTCCTCATGATTTAGATGGATTACATGATAACTTAGGTATATGTATGGGCATATAACTAAGTGGGGTTATTTGTTGATTTCATAATTTGTGGTTTATCCTTGTTAGATTTTGTGAAACCTTGAGGGTCTCGAGGTCCCTACTGAGTATCGTTATACTCACCCATGCACGAGCTATGCCCACACCTCGTTGTGTTGGATGCAGACGACGGAAAACACTGACCGAGGTAGAGTGTACCAAGACTAGACGGTACCTGGAGGTGGACCACACGGCGTGATGGTACATGGAGGAGACGGACGAACGTGGAGTGTTGTGGGGGCTATTTTTACCTACCCTTCAAGTAGGATTTCCTGGTGGATGATCCAGGAGTTTTTTTCCCTTTTTCCAGTGCTTGTACTTTCAGTTTCCTTGTACTTTACGATTGGGATTTTATTTCCAGCCCCTTTTTACTTTTTATCACTATTTGGTTATACAGTTTTACTTATTGTTTTTGCTTCAATATTTTACTCTGTTTTGTGTACTTTCAGGATATAAAGGCAATATCTTCCCTATTTTAGGGATTTACACCTTTGGTGCTAGTCGCCAGCCCCTGGCCTATGGAAGGCAGGCTTGGGGTAGTCACGGCACGAGCCCCGAGGGATGGTTCATGACAAGATAACTTATATAACCCAATGTAAAAATTGATTTACTAAAATATATTTTTTTATGTCATTTTTGTCTTTACTTTAAATTAATTAATATAAAGTGTCATTATTACTCCCATGTGGCTCCATGGGGTCCCAAATTAGACCCAAGGATGCCCATGGTCAGATATGTATCAGTCAATAGGATTAGGACACATGTTAGGGTAATTTAATATTATTATAATATTATATTTTACCCTTATTTATTATATTTACCCTTTAATCATGCTAAATTAAATATTTACTGAAGTAAATATTTAAAATGTCTAAAAATAAAAGTTATCTATTTACACAATTTTGACCTACTGATTCCAAATATGGAATCCATTTTTCCAAATTCAAAACACAGAAGTGGAATAAATTAATTTAAAATTAATTCCCGCTATCAAAACAAAAAGCATGTTTTTAAGAAATAATAACTATCAAAAGATTAACACTTGTTTATGTCCAATTTCAAAGTGAAATTAATTCCAATGTTCAAAATTAGATTAACTGGTAAAAATATATTCTAATTACACTTTAGAACCAATTAAGATGATAATCTAACCATATAAATGAATTAGATTAAAAGTCCCTTTTGAATTAAAATACAGTATTTTTCACTATTCATTAAAAAATGAACATTATCAAAAAAATACCAAAATTTCATCCAAAGTAAATTTTGGTGTCCTGATTCTAAAGAAGAATTTTATTTTTTCAAATAGAACATATAAAAGTGACAAAAACTATATTTAAAGAGGGTTCACCATTAAAAGGCGGTAAATTGACCTTTTAAAGAATATTAGAGTATTTATGCTTAAATTCATTCATATTTTAATCCTCTAACTTTTATTGGATAAATTTAAAAACATTTAAAAAACATGTATAATCATATTTTAGTTAGTTCTATTTATTCTCTCCATTATAACAGCTAGGCGTTAACTATCATTTAAAATAAAAATATTATATTATTAGTGTTCAACGTAAGATTTCAAAGAAACCTATTGTTGCATATAGGGTACGTCATCGAATATAGCTTCCCCTTTAAATTAAAATTAATATTTAACTCAAAATATTAATAAATATGAAAAATGTCATTTTCTTTATTTACCTGGGATGTTACACCCAGTCAATGTCTGTATCTACCTATGGCTGAGCCTGAGAAGTTGGAGGAGGATATGACAAATCATGTTGAACACCCTCCTCCTGTGGAATAGTAGCATCTGACTGATCAATATAAACATCCTCCTCATGTGTAACAGCAAGATCCATAACAGGGTCATCATCTCCTTGTACATCTATATGAGGCTCAACAGGCTCTGCAGCCTCCTCATCATGTGGTGGATCAAAGAAAATGTCTTGATAAATCTCATTCATAGAAGGAAGCAATTGTGTGACAAGGCTGTGAAAATATATTGAGCCAAATACGGTGCTCTCTACTAGATCAGACATGTGAAGTAGATGAAAGATACAAACATATTTCAAAAACAAATTCTATTTTAAAGTAATATAAATAAAAATTCTACCGAATAGTGGAAGAAACTATGTATACTAGCTCATGAAAGCCATGGTTGTGTCATGTCAAAAATATGACTGGGGACCTGTAGTACCAAGATGTGTAATATGTCTGATCCACCAAATGAAAATGCATTTTCCCCACCCCTCACAACTGGAACTCCTTTCGTCTGTCCCATAATATCTAACATGGTATCTCCTCCAATCAAAATCTCTCTTCCCTAACATCTTCAGGGAATGAAGTGAATCTAACTGACTGGGCAGGTCAAGAACAGGCTGAAAGAATCTAAACTGTCTCATAACTCTATCAGTCTGATGCCACTTGACTATATGAAAATGAATCAATGGAACCCTACAAGAGATGATAACAAGCATCATTGTACAATACAGTGGAAGACTCTGGATAATAGCATATGTATATGGAATCCATAAAATCTAAAAGAAAAAATAAATAATCAATTAATAAATGAATACATGTACAATAAAGAATAAATATTTAACAATATAAATAATAATCACTTACACTATGTGGTCGAATGTTGTCCAACATAAGTCTGTAGGCGTGGACGTCATATCTGGGGGAATCTGAATGTCGATGTGTCTCACTCCACATGTAGATAATATTGTTATATTTAAATTTCATAATATAAAGTTATATAATTAAGTTAGATAGTATAAGGAAGGAATAACATACCAACATCCACATAGAGCCTCTGCTACAATATCTACTGGAAATGGCACAAGAGCATGTGGAGCTAAACGAAGGATGTGCTCCCATACCCACATCTGTAGAAGAATCATGCATCTTGTGATCTGCATCTTATTGATGCGACATGCACTGCATAGCGCCTTGTATGTATATTCTATGCAAGAAGATCCCCATCTATACTGGCTTGCCTCATCCAAATCCTTTAAAAAATATAAATACATCAAATGTACAAAAGTAGTGGAGTGGTCAACAAAAAAAATGCCACCGATCAGCCTCAGAATATATGCACGTGCAAATCGCAGCATGGTGATCTCATTAGCATCCTTTTCTAACTGTGTGAAGTGCTGATCTAACCAAGTCATGCTTAATCTACCACCGATGATGGTCCTTCCATCATCAGGGACCTCTATGACCAATATTCTATGAACAAGCTCCGGTAAATCTGCTCCAACTTGGCCTGTCAGATCTGCACCATCGATGGGGAGGCTCAACATAATTTCCATATCTTGTAGGGTAATAGTCATATCCTCCTTCTTAAAATGGAATTTATGTGACTCTAGACTTCATCTCTCTACAAGCTCAGTAATGAGCTGATGATTGAGAAAGGTGAAGTCGTACATTTCTACGCCATAGAATCCAACGCGATGAAGATGAGGGATGATAGCGAGAGGTGGTGCGATATGATGGAAATGTTGAGATCTGCGTACACTCAATGGAGGCAATGGATGTCCCTTTAAAAGAAGTTGTGATACATGAGTATCCTAATATGTGAGCAATGGAAAACCTTCCATATTCACAAATGATATCATCATTACTTTTTTATCGTGAATTCATTAAAAAATTTAAACTTTTATTTAAAAAAATCTACAATAATCAAATGAAAAAAGATTGTGTTAGTATTTTCGATTTATATTTTATTTGTTGTGTGTGGATTAGTGTCTTTGTTACATGTAGAAGCATGATATATTCATTTTCATTCTATGTTGATTTTTTTAATAGTTTGAGTATCACAAAATTCTTTATTATAGAACCAAAAAACAAGACAAAACAAAATTGAAACATGTCAGAAATAAATCATGTTAGAAATAAAAGGATTCAATACTGAAACTTCCACATACAAAAAAAATATACATATTCATAATACAATACATAGACTCGATCATGAATGATGAGATGTATAGATCTGTCCTGCCACTTGGGGACATCTCTTATGAGTAAGTCCTTCTTCGTGACAAATATTGCATCGTATTATCCCTCCTCGTTTTCATGACCAATCCATTTCATTTCTGATTCAACTTGATTCTGGTCTTCCTCGGGGCCATAACCTAGTATAATGAAGCCAATAATTTAAAAAAATCACATACATTGAAAAAATATTAAATGAAAACAAAACCAAATTATGAAACCTAGAAATATCAGGGACGATGGTCAGCTGATTAGCAGATGAGATAGAATGAAAGTTACCAATAGGCATCTAAGCTACACCATAACAGTTAAGAAAAGTTCTCATGTGATACACCATGTAATGGCCTGGACCTCTCCGGTCCATTCCTTTGTGAAAATGTGGTTTTTGAGGTGTTCCGGGAGGTTAAGGTGACTTATCCCCAACACTTTTCCAATTTTCCCTTTCTGTCAACAGTGCATCGGTAACCTTCTGTGAACAGTGCCAACGGTGAGGTCTAACAGTGACCTCTCTTTCCTTTGACAAATTTCCAATTCTGTGAACAGTTCCATCAGTGAACAGTTCTATCGGTAACCTCTAATGGTAACCTCCCTTTCCTTTTCCAAATTTATAGTTCTTTGAACAGTTCCATAAGTGAACAGTTCTATTGGTAACCTCTAATAGTAACCTCCATTTCCTTTTCCAAATTTTCAGTTCTATGAATAGTTCCATCAGTGAATAGTTCTATTGGTAACCTATAATGGTAACCACTCTTTTCCAAATTTCCAGTTATGTGAACAATTCCATCAGTGAACAGTTCTATTGGTAACCTCTAACAGTAACCTCTCTTTCCTTTTCCAAATTTCTAGTTCTATGAACAGTTCCATCGGTGAACAGTTCTATCGGTAACCTCTAATGGTAACCTCTCTTTCCTTTTCCAAATTTTGAGTTCTGTGAATAGTTCCATCAGTGAACAGTTTTATCGGTAACCTCTAATGGTAACCTCTCTTTCCTTTGCCAAATTTTCAGTTCTGTTAACAGTTCCATCGGTGAAAAGTTCTAACAGTGACCTTTTTTTTCCTTTGCCAAATTTTGAGTTTGTGAAAAGTGTTTCCAGAACGGTGACCTTCTGACGATGATCTTCATGAACAGTGTCTAATGGTGAGGTTCATGAACAGTGTCTAACAGTGAGGTTCATGAACAGTGTCTAACAGTGAGTTTCATGAATAGTGTCTAATGGTTAGCTTCATGAACAGTGTCTAATGGTGAGGTTCATGAATAGTGTCTAACAGTGATCTTCATGAACACTGTCTAACGGTGAGCTTCATGAACAGTGTCTAACGGTGAGCTTCATGAACAGTGTCTAACGGTGAGCTTCATGAATAGTGTATAACGGTGAGCTTCATGAATAGTGTCTAACAGTGAGCTTCATGAACACTGTCTAATGGTGAGCTTTATGAAGAGTGTCTAATGGTGAGATTCATGAACAATGTCTAGCGGTGAGCTTCATGAACAGTGTCTGATGGTGAGATTCATGAACACTGTGTAACAGTGAGGTTCATGAACACTGTCTAATGGTGAGGTTCATGAACAGTGTTTTTCCGTTTCCAAATTTTGTGTTTGTGAACAGTTTTTCCATCTTCCTACAGTTTCGCCCCTTTAACGTTTCTGTTGATGTAAAATACATTTAAGGCCTCTTTTTAAGGACTTTAAGGCCAATTCAAAGTCCATAAATCCTATATTAATTATTCTTAAGGCTCGGGATGTTTTTACTTGGCCAAACCGCGTGGTTTAATGTGATCCTCTTTTAATGGGAAATCAAGCGTATCTTAAACTGACGCTCTATTAAATCTTCTAAAGGGACGGGATATCTTCCTCCCTAATTCTTCCTCTTTGTTCTCGTCTATGAGATGCTAGAACCTTTCAATCCATATCATAGGAGTTGCATAATCAAACTTTCCTCCTAGGACTGGTTCCGCTCTGTTTTGATGTAACCGAGATGTATCGGTTAATCTTCGATATAAGGTATGTTTTATCGTTGTTATTTTTTGGTTCATATTTTCCTGGTTCTCCTTTCCTTTTTATAGCATGTAATATTTATGCTTCTAATGGAGTTTTCTTGGGGTTCGGTTGGTGCGGTCGTACCATGGCATCCTCAGGTGGATGCAGTTATCACGAGAGGAGGATCGTGACTCGTTGTGTGGATAAAGAACGTCAAGAACTATTTGAGGTAGGGGGTTCATTGCTTCTCTTTTCTTTTACATGCAACTGTATTTTTAGCATGTTTAATCCCACTGGATGACAATGGAATTGACATAATAAATATTTTAACCGGATAAATAAATTGATATCGATTGTACGTTATTGCCTCTTGTTTTTCTAGATAGTGTGATATCTATGCTTGCTTCGTATAGTTGTTCATTCTTGACAGAAATTGGTAAAGAACGTAAACCGGGATTAATTGATAATTGTTTGGCTAAAAATAAAGAGGCATGCAAATTAATCTATTTCTTCTTGTTGTAATTTTGATGTTAATCAAAATGGTGCAGTAAGCATGTTTAATTTATTTGTGTTTCTATAGCTTACTGTTTAGGTTTCTTAAATGTGGAACCTACGTATAATAAATCGGTTAATTCAAAATGGATTATTTGTTTTACAATTCCTTGAAGGGTTCTGAGTTACCCTCTTGTTTGTAAAAGGGCCAAGATCTCAATTGTTAAGATGTTTTTTTTCCTATTGCTTGTGTTGTGATGTGATCCTGGATGGGTGTTGTGATATGCGGGGGCATGGAGGCCTTTTGGTTGTGGCAGAAGATGACGCCTAGAGTGGCGAGATGCATCGGTTTATGCATGTGGGTGTCAAGGAGGACACCAGGGATGATGGAATGGGATAGATGTGATTGTTGGATGCTTACTGATTCTTTTTGGTTGATTATCTGTTTTACTTTTCCCCACTGCCTAAGGCAGCTGGTCTTGTTTACCCTTCTTCTAAAAGAGGCAAAGACACGCGGGGTATGCCACGTGCTTTCTGTGTTTAGTTTCTCAAGGGAGTATGGGTCTACGCTCTTTCTATAGGCAGCAAAGACTCGACGGGTAGTACAGCTACTCACCGTATTGAGCCCCCTTGTGTTTAGTAACATAGAATACTTTTCTAGAATGCTTGGGAATATGGGAAAGTAATTTTTTAATGAATATTTGTATAAATTGTGTTAACCCATGGGGTTAGAATTTTCTAGAACATAATGATGAGGTTGTAATTTTTAAAGGGACAGCGGAATTTGGGTGTGATGCTAATAAAATTTAATGTGGAATTGTCATTGGTTAATTAATGTATAAAGAATTAATTAACGTAAAGTGAAACTAATAAAAAGGTAATGAAATAATTTATTAAAGTTCTTTAAGTGGTTGTGTGCTTATAGGATACCTAGTCTTAGAAGTAGCAGCCCAGAGTCTGAGAGACGTTAGCTACAGTTGTGTCTAAGACTAGGTTATGCCCATGGTGTGGTTGTGAGATATAGTATATTCTATACTTTTTGTGTTTCTATACGCTACTCCACCCTGTCAATAAGGGAAACTAAAACCCCCGGGATTCTGATCCCTGGGAGGGTGTTTTCCCTAACATTCCGGTGGGAGGATGGATGGATGACTACCCCCTTTGGCCCCACTCTCTTCTCTTGGTAGTTACTTGTGCTGGCAGGCACATTGGTTAGTTTTCCCCATATATGTGTGTAAAGGGTTGTAATGGCTTGTGTTTATTCACACACATATATTATGGATATAGTTTTCTATATACTCTATAGGTGTAACATGCATAGTCTGTGATGGCCTGAGGATCCATACTCGGTGTATGGGCAGTAATGGATTGAGGTGTAATACCCGATGTATGATACATGTTATGTGAGTTGTGGTGGCTCCCAAAAACTACCTGGTTACTTTGGTTACGTGGACGTGGTGGTTTTGTTGCACGAGGTGCATGTTGTGGTGCTTCAACCAGGTGTCTATGGGCAATCCTTTTTGAAGAGAGATGCTCAGGACGTGCGACGTTGGGGCAAAGCGGCAAACCAGTGGGAAAGTAGTAGCAGGGTACCCTTGATATTATTTATTATATGATATATTCTTGTATGCGTTACTTGGTGAGAGTATCCATGGTGAGTTTGTGAACTTAGTATACATGTTTAGGTGAATAGTTAGTTTCACTTGTTGTTCACTGTGTTTTAGCATGATTTCTTTACTTTTACATGAGAGGCTTCGGGGAGGATCCTACTGAGTATACTGTTATACTCCCCCTATGTATATATAAACTATTTTTCAGGTCACTTGGAGCAGGTTGGAGATCAAACTGGTTTCTACTAGCTTGAGTTTGCAGGAGTTGTTCAGGTTTGTGGTTACTACTGTTTTTACTTTCTTTTGGGTACTTACAGTTTTTCCCTTCTAGTTATAGTACTTTTGCATGAAATTTCATATGTGCACTTGGGTTTTCTTTTATATTCCAGTTCTGAGTTGGAGTTGGTTGGTGTCTATCTTATCTCTCTCTTCCGCATGTGTTCTCTTAGAGGGTAATGCCTCCCATTTGTGTGTTTACTATACCCTCAGTTCTAGTCACCAACTCGGGGCCTACTGAAGGCGGGACTCGGGGGTCATTATCTCCCTTCTCACATTTCTGGACTAGGAGGGGTACACTTTGTGGGGTGGGGGTTGTGATAGAGTGGTATTAGAGGTCTGGTTGAGGGATGGGATGGAGTTTGGAGTTAGGCACAGGTGAGGTTTCATGGGTTGGTAGGGCAACGGTGTCATTCATGTTTAGAAAGTGATGTAAACACTGAATACCAGCTGATACATAGGTGTTTAGGGCCCCCTATGATCTGATGTACCGACCTTTAAGTTTATAATGACTACTAAACAAGGTGATACTAGTTGCAGGGTAGAGACCTAGGAAAGGATCATGCATCATTCTTCTTTGTTCCTGTGTTTTAATGGGTAGACCTTGGGATAGGTTAACCTAAAATCAATGAAAGAAAACAATTAATTAATTAATTTTGAGTCTTCCATATTCCATGTTTAGGAGATCTAACGGTTTTCTATTTTACAGGTATGGATCCAGGTCGACGTCCTCGTCAGGGTTACGTAGAAAATTTCCAGCAGGTTGTTCCAGTAGATCGCCACAGGGTAGAGGTTGACGATGACGATACTTGGAGGAAGACACTCCGAGAGTTTCAGTGCCAGAGTTTGCATAAGTATGAGGGTTCTTTTTCAGATACATTCACGGAAGACTGGTTAGAGGAGGTCGAGATAGGCTTCAGTTCGATATGTGCTCAGAAGGAGAACTGGGTGTCCTTGGTTGTGACGATGCTGCGTGGAGCAGCAAGGCAGTGGTGGTTCTTGTTCCTCAAGGATCGTGAGGAGTCAGCGATCTCATAGGAGGAGTTCCGAGACAAGTTTAGAGTCGAGTTTCTTTCTTTGACTGTGAAGGCGTCCAGTCGCCAGGAGCTTCTTACACTTCGATAGGGGAGCTCTAGTATTTGAGAGTTTGGAATCTGTTTCACGAATATTTTAGAATATTCTTCGGACCTGTTGCCAGATGAGGAGGCCAGGGTGAGACATTTTGAGGAGTCTTTGTGTCCAGAGATCAAGCACTAGGTCACCCCATTTATGCTGAAGACATATCTTGAGGTGTTGTCGAGGGTAGAGGTTGTCGAGAGTAATTTGTCTAGGACTGGATCATCATGAGAGGGGAATCGTCATGATTCCTCACGAAGCATAGTTGTGGTCTAGGGTTCCCGGTTTTCAGGGCAGAAGAGTTTATGTTCAACCGGGGGTAGGTCTCAGCCCTTCACATCTCATTTCTCCAGAGGTAGAAACTCTCAGGCCTATGCCAAGGGATCAGGTGCTTGTTTTTCTTGTGGTGGTCATGGTCATCAGTAGTGGGAGTGATCAAACTTTCAGAGCAGTCATCGTGCACCAGGTGTTACGCTCCATGTTCCTCCATTGAGGTAGTTCCAGCTGAGGCAGTAGCAGCAGGTTGCACCAGCTTTAGATCAGTAGAGGGTAGATGTGGCAGGTAGAGGATAGCCCCATGACGATCTCCGTCCTCATAGAGAATAGCACGTCCATGGTGGTGGTCGTCATTAGGGTCAGAGAGGCCGTGGAGGAGGTCATGGACAACTTCATGCTTTAGCGTTTCCAGCTCCAGGCAAACCATACGTCATTCGAGGTACCCTTTTCTTGTTTTCTACCTTGGTGTATGCCTTGTTTGATTTAGGAGTGACACACTCCTTCATATCACCTACCCTTTTCCATGATTTGGGACTTGAGGTAGAGAGGCTTCCAGTGCCCTTGGTGTTGACTACACCAGTTGGAGGTTGAGCTGACTTGTTTGAAGTATGTAGAGATTGTGAGCTAGTGTTGGGGCAGCACCACTCTTGGGGAGATTTCCTATCTTTACGAATACAACCATATGATGTCATCCTCAGCATGGATTGGTTGTATTCAGTGTAGGATATCATAGATTACTTCAGGAAGGATGTTTTCTTTGGTGCAGATGGAGAGTCGGTGGTGTTTGTTGGCGAGTGAGATCCTCGGATGGGTCATAGGCACGTTCTGTCCTTATCATCCATGATGGATGAGATTATTTTGAGTTCTTCAGAGGTTCAGTAGTTGGCATTTCCTAGGGTCGTAGTAGAGTACTCTGATGTATTTCTAGAAGAGGTTGTAGCATTACCCCCTCGACGAGAGATTGAGTTTGGGATCAAGCTACAACCAGTAGAATCTCCTATCTCTATGTCTTCATATAGGATGGCCCCTTATAAGTTACGAGAGATACGTATATAGCTTGATGGTCTATTATAGTGCGGTTTTGTTCGGCCAAGTGTGTCACTGTGGGGTGCACTAGTTTTGTTTATGAGAAAGGATGATGGCAGTTTGCGATTGTGTGTCGATTATCATCACTTAAAAAAAGTGACAATAAAGAATCGTTATCCTATTCTGCGGATTGATGATTTATTTGATCAACTGAAGGGTTCAAGTTAGTTCTCAAAGATTGAATTTTGGTCAGGATATCATCAAATGCGTGTAAAGGATAAGGATATCCTGAATACTACTTTCCGTTGTCGTCATGGGCATTATGAGTTCGTTGTAATGTCGTTCAGCGTGATGAATGCTCCAGTTGTGTTCATGGGATTGATGAATGTTGTGTTCCATGAGTTCCTGGAAAAGTTCATGGTGATTTTCATTGACGACATCCTTGTATACTCCATGTCTGAAGAGGAGCATGCAGAGCATCTACACACCGTTTTTGGAGTTCTTCGTCAACATCAGTTATACAAGAAGTTGTCGAAGTGTGAGTTTTGGGATCAAGAAGTCTGTTTCTTGGGTCATGTTGTGTCCCAATAGAGAGTATCTATAGATCCATCTAAGATATAAGTAGTTGTATCTTGGGTAGCCCCTAAGATAGTGTCAGAGGTGCGAAGTTTCCTTGGTCTCGTAGGCTACTACAGGAGGTTCATAGCCGATTTCTCACGAGTTGCAACTCCTCTAATAGCTTTGACTAGGAAGGATAAGGCATTCATATGGACTGATCAGTGTCATGATGATTTCAAGTATCTAAAGGAGAAGTTATTAAGTGCTCCAGTTCTTTGTCTTCCAGCTGAGGGAGTTTAGTTTGATGTTTTCTGTGATGCTTCGCATCTGGGGTTAGGTTGTGTTCTCATGCAGCAGAGGTCATTTGTTTTTTATGGGTCTCGGCAGTTCCGTCCCCATGAACGTAACTATGCCACCCATGATCTTGAGTTGGCATCTGTGGTTTTTGCTCTGAAGTTTTGGAGACATTACCTCATTGGTGAGTGCTTTGTGGTTTTCACCGATCATAAGAGTTTGAGGTATGTTTTCTCTTAGAGAGACTTGAACTTATGATAGCATTGGTGGATGGAGTTTATATAGGAATATGACTTCAAAATATCATATACATAAAAGGGAATGTTGTAGCTGATGCACTGAGTCAAAAGTCACGTAGTGATGTTGTGCGTGAATCCAGTGATTCCTGGAGAGTAATGGAAGAACTATCAACATTACATATTGATATGGGAGAAGTTGGGGGTAGATGTTGTCTTTTTTGGATGACGGTATAGTCATCCCTGATGCAGAAGGTGGAAGAGTCCCAGTTGGGGGATCTATAGGTGGAGGTCTAGAGAGACCGATTTGTTTATGGCAAGGCCCTTGATGGTTGGAATAAGGATAAACAACACTGAGTGTTGTATCATGGAAGGATTTTTGTTCCTTTGACGATGTGTGAGACAGTTCTTAGAGAGTTCCATAGTTCTCCTTTAGTGGTGCATCCTGGTGTGACAAATATGTACCGAGCCTTGAGGAGTCAGTTTTGGTGGCCTGGGCTAAAGCGTGCAGTTGTAGAGTTTGTGTCTCGATGTTTGGTCTGCCAGAAGGTGAAGGCTGAACACCATGTCCCTGGTGGTCTACTCCAGCCATTAGATATTCCTCAGTGGAAGTGGGAGGACATCTCAATGGACTTTGTTACTGGTTTACCTTGAGCTCTAGGAGTACATGATGCTATTTGGGTGGTAGTGGATCATTTAACAAAATCGGACCACTTAATAGCAATCAAGGAGTCGAGCTCAGTGGAATTTTTGTCAAGGCAGTATCTAGAGGAGGTGGTGAGACTTCATGGAGTCCCAAGGATGATCATTTCTGATCGAGATCCTCATTTAAACTCCAGGGTGTGGAGAGGTCTCCAACATGCTTTCGGTTCTCAGCTATGCCTTAGCACTGCTTTTCATCCTCAAACGGATGGTCAGACAGAGCAAACCATCTAGACACTTGAAGAGATATTATGCTCTTGTGTTCTTGATTTTGGAGGTTCATGGATGAGTCACTTACCCTTGGTGGAGTTCTCTTACAATAATAGTTTTCACTCCACCATTGGTATGGAACCGTTTGAATCCTTGTATGGTCGGCCTTACTGTTCTCCATTGTGCTGGACTGGGGTCGGAGAGTCAGCAATTCTCAGACTGAAACTAGTGCAGAATACAACAAAGATGGTTCAGGTGATTCTTGAGAGGATGAAGACAACGCAAGATCATCAGAAATCATATGTTGATCAAAGAAGTAGATCCTTAGAGTTTAATGTTGGGGATCATGTATTTCTGAAGGTGACTCCCCATCGTGGGTAGCGAAGGTTTGTTCATGAGAGTAAGCTTTCTCCCCGGTTTGTTGGGCCTTTTGAGGTGTTAGCTCATGTTGGAGTTATGGCGTATTGAGTAGCACTTCCCCCGCAGATGATTTGGATACATGATGTTTTCCATGTATCACAGCTCCATCGTTATCTTCATGATAACTCTCTCATCATCGATTGGGGAGATATTGATGTTGATGATGATGCAACCTTTGAGGAGCGACCTTTGGAGATCCAATACCGCAAGGAGAAGGTGTTGCGCGGGTGTTTTATTCCCTTGTTTCATGTCTTGTGGTGACACGGTGGCATGGAGGAGAGTACCTGGGAATGTGAGTCACAGATACGTGCTCAGTACCCATAGTTATTTTATGTTTAACTCTTTTCATGTAATGATGTCCCCCTTTTTGGTTATACCTTTCATGTTTTTATTATAAATTTCTTTTGTTGATTTTGTGGCTTGCTCTCTTTTGAGAGGTATCTCGGTGGGTGGTTGTTCAGACCCCGTTTCTTTTTCTTTAGGTGGATTTTGAATTCTCGAGGGTGAGAATGTTTTGAGAGGTATCTGATGTAATGGCCCAAACCTCTCCGGTCCATTCCTTTGTGAAAATGTAGTGTTTGAGGTGTTCCGTGAGGTCAAGGTGACTTATCCCCAACACTTTTCCAATTTTCCCTTTCTGTGAACAATGCATCGGTAACCTTCTGTGAATAGTTCCAATGGTGAGGTCTAACGATGACCTCTCTTTCCTTTTCCAAATTTCCATTTCTGTGAACAATTCCATTGGTGAACAGTTATATCGGTAACCTCTTATGGTAACCTCTCTTTCCTTTTCCAAATTTCCAGTTCTGTGAAAAGTTCCATCTGTGAACAATTCTATCGATAACCACTCTTTCCTTTGCTAAATTTCCAGTTCTACGAACAGTTCCATCGGTGAACAGTTCTATCAGTAACCTCTAATGGTAACCACTATTTCCTTTTCCAAATTTCCAGTTCTATGAATAGTTCCATCAGTGAACAGTTCTATTGGTAACCTCTAATGGTAACCTCTCTTTCCTTTTCCAAATTTCTAGTTCTGTGAACAGTTCCATCGGTGAACAGTTCTATCGGTAACCTCTCTTTCCTTTTCCAAATTTTGAGTTCTGTAAACAGTTAAATCGGTGAACAGTTCTATCGGTAACCTCTCTTTCCTTTGCCAAATTTCCAGTTCTATGAATAGTTACATCACCGTGTTGAGCCCCCTTGTGTTTAGTAACATAGAATGCTTTTCTAGAATGCCGGGGAATATGGGAAAGTAATTCTATAATGAATATTTGAATAAATGGTGTTAAACCATGGGGTTGGAATTTTCTAGAACATAATGATGTGGTTGTAATTTTTAAAGGTACATCGGAGTTTGGGTGTGATGCTAATGAAATTTAATGTGGAATTGTCATTGGTTAATTAATGTCTAAAGAATTAATTAACGTAAAGTGAAACTTAATAAAAGGTTATGAAATAATTTGTTAATGCTCTTTAAGTGGTTATGTGCTTATAGGATACCTAGTCTTAGAAGTAGCAACCCGGAGTCTGGGAGACATTGGCTGCAGTTGTGTCTAAGAATAGGTTATGCCCATAGTGTGGTTGTGAGATATAGTATATCCTATACTTTTTTTGTTTCTATATGCTAATCCACCCTGTCATTAAGGGAAACTAACACCCCAAGGATTATGAGCCTTGGGGGGTGTTTTCCCCAACATTCTGGTGGGAGGATGGATGGCTGACTACCCCCTTTGTCCCCGCTCTCTTCTCTTGGTAGTTACTTGTGCTAGAAGGAATATTGGTTAGTTTTCCCCATATATGTGTGTAGAGGGTTGTAATGTCTTGTGGTTATTCACACACATATATTCTAGATATAGTTTTATATGGACTACTATAGGTGTAACGTGCATAGGCTGTGATGACCTGAGGATCCTTACTCGGTGTATGGGTTGTAATGGCTTGAGGTGTAATACCCGATGTATGATACACTTTATGCAAGCTATGGTGGCTCCCAGAAACTACCTGGTTACTTTTCTTATGTGGACGTGGTGGTTTTGTTGCACGAGGTGCATGTTGTGGTGCTTCGGTCAGGTGTCTGCGGGCAAGCCTTTTTGGAGAGAGATGCTCAGGACGTGCGGTGTTGGGGAAAAGCAGAAAACCAGTGGGGAAGTAGTAGCGGGGTACCCTTGATATTTTTTATTATATGATATATTCTTGTATGTGTTACTTGGTGAGAGTATCCATGGTGAGGCTATGAACTTAGTATACATGTTTAGGTGACGAGTTAGTTTCACTTGTTGTTCATTGTGCTTTAGCATACTTTCTTTACTTTTGCATGAGAGGATTCGGGGAGGATCCTATTGAGTATATTGTTATACTCACCCTATGTATATATAAACTGTTTTTCAGGTCACTTAGAGCAGGTTGGAGATAAAGCTGGTTTCTATTATCTTGAGGTTGCAGGAGCTGTTCGGGCTTGTGGTTCCTGCTGTTTTTACTTTCTTTTGGGTACTTGCAGTTTTTCCCTTCCAGTTGTAGTACTTTTGCATGAAATTTCATATGTGCACTTGGGTTTTCTTTTATATTCCAGTTCTGAGTTGGAGTTGGTTGGTGTCTATCTTATCTCTCTCTTATACATGTGTTCTCTTAGAGGGTAATGTCTCTCATTTGTGTGTTTACTATACCCTCGGTGCTAGTCACCAACCCGGGGCCTACTGGAGGTGGGACTCAGGGGTCATTATCTCCCTTCTCACATTGCCGCCCCAGGAGGGGTACACTTTGTGGGGAGGGGGTCGTGACACACCAGGTCAACATATGGCTCCCATGATATATTTACCGAAGCACAAGTTGTGATAACATGTACACATGGATATCTAAATGCTTGAAATCTGCCGCAATCACGGTACTTATTATCTAACATCACTACAAACACTCGACCACTAGTGTATGTAGCCCAGTCATAGAAAAGTCTCACCTGAAAGCTCGTATTTTCCCTATCAAAGGCTAGAATAGTCCATCTTGAAGCTTTATTCAGTATTTGATCAATATCACTTTGGAAATGCTGCGTAAAACACATTCCATTTTCCATCCTCTGATAGGCTTTTTTGGACCAGTCAACAAAGTAGTGAACACAACTATAAAATGTATCTTGCACTAACCCTATGATCGGGAGTTTGCACACACCCTTGAGGACCCCATTTATGCACTCTACTACATTAGTAGTCATATGGTCATATCTTCTGCCACCATCATATGCTAATGACCATTTTTCCTTCAAAATCTGCATCATATATTCATACACATCTTCATTAGCAGTTCGGATCTCTTCAAGGAATCGATCAAACCTTTCTTATTGGGGCTCATATGCTGAAACCATAAGAGAATAATCTATTAAAATGGAGATTAGATTTTGTCAAAAAAAAGTAAGTTTGAAAAAACATACCCAAATTGAGGATTTTTCTCTTTATGACATCATCTTTGAAATGCTTATGCACATTACTTGCAATATGCTTAATGCAATAACAATGATAAGCATTTGGCTCAGTCCATGAAACCCCATCACTAGCCACGACCTCTATAATCGCTCGATGTTGATCAGATATCAGACACACACCCTGGTTTAGTGTGACATGAACACGTACACATAACAAAAACCAGCTCCATCATTCAAAATTCTCCTTTTCAATAATAGAAAAAGCAAGTGGTAGAGGAGCATGATTGTCATCCTATGTGGCACCAATGAGTAGAATACTTGTATACTTGTCATACAAGAAAGTGTCATCGACCTGAATAAATTGTTTACAATAGGGAAATGCAGCAATGCATGGCCTGAATTCCCAAAAAATCCTATTGAATTTCACCTTTGTTCAATCAACTCGGTGATTGGGGGATACATACCCAACAGTGTCTAATTGATAAAAAATCTGATTGTTGAGAGAAAACAATTCCATAAGTTGTGGCAACATAGCATAATATTCATCCCAATCACTATACACTTTTACAATTGTCTTCTGTTTTTCATTTTATGCTTTGGTATATGATATCTTATAGTTATACAACTGTTGAATTCTTTCTTGAACAAGGGAAACAGGAACATCCTGACATGTTTGTATCATCTCACAAATAACATTTGATATAAACTTTGAATCAAGGGAAGAGTGATTCTGCGACAAGCTTGGATGCACACAAGTGTGTGTCCCTTCTAATTTAGTTATCCTCCAACATGCAAAAAAATTATCAAATATTTCCCTTAATCGAAATTTACATGTTGGCCCGTATTTTTTACAACAAATGATATATTTTGTCTTCTTTGACTCATCAACCACAAATGTGAAATGTCGCTCAATGTGATGTGGTATTGTTTTATCACATTTTTCATGGCTAGTTTACTTTCAAACTCCTGCTCGACATGGATGGCGTTATCATTTGATGCAGACCTATTCCCTATAATGCCAGAGAATTCAGAAGTCGGTGTAATGACATCCCAATCAAAATGTTGTTCACGAGACATTCCTTTAACTAAGGAACTCAATATTGAAGGATGATTACCACTAACCGGTGATGTCGTGGATACTTGTCTCTCAAAGGAACCTCAGAAGGTTCATTGCCCACATCACCATCACTCACATCTCTCGAAGGAATCTCAGAAGGTTCATTCCTCACATCACCCTCACCCACATCATCTCCTGATGGCTCCCCAGATTCTTCTTCCTCAGATAAACTTTCATTCACTATATCAGCACACAAAGGGATGTCATCTACATTTTCTTCCAAATTTCAATCTTCTTCATAATTTGCTTCAATTACTGGAGTCATATTAGAAGGAGGCAATGCAAAAGATTGATGTGAATGACCAACTTCTACAGAGCTCGCGAAACACGGTTCTGTAGTAGTCAGTTGCACCACATCTATATCAGAAATCGCCACATACAACTTCATCAAACCATTAGCACATTGCAGTCAAAATAAGGAAGATGCACCCATCCAATCATCATCATCAATCAAAGGGTACTCGGCGTGCCAGAAACGTTCAGGATGTTGTAGATGTTGATTTGTGATTGAAGAAATGGATTGATCGACCCTCAGTTTTAACCAATTATGAATCTTGTTACGAACTGCATCCAATGTCATACAACCATGAAGATTTACCACTCCGACAGGTGGCACACTATAGCTAAATCCTTGCTCCGTATAAATGGTCTCACCGTTGCAATATTTTTGTGCATACATTATTACCTATAAAATAATAATTAATAAAATATTATATACTACATCAATATTTTACATTATTTAAATTGGTTTTGAATAACTGACTTTATCTGGAGACTTTATGTATTGATTTTTCACTATTGAGGTACAGTGATGAGAGTATTATTACCAAAGCAAATTTAATACAACGTTATATATTTTAATTACTTATGAATAAATAATCATGACTTGATCTTGAGACTTATGATTAGTTTATCATTAATTGATAAACTAACCAAAACCTGTGGATAGACTCCTGGAGTCTCTATTATTAAATATTTCAGCAACCGTCAGTCTCCTTTCAAACAGCAATGTCTCCTGTCGAACGCTTGTTCTCAAACGTCTCTTCGGGTACGCCTCTTCGGGGATGTTTCTTTGGGGTCGCCTCTTGTTGATTGCCTTTTAATTACAAATTTACTCATATGCATGTGAGGTGGTCTGGGGGTATGAAATACATAACTTTTTTTAAGCGAACACCCAGGTCCTTACATAATTAGTCAGAGATGACTCGTAGGTCATCAATACGGAAAAATAAATGCAATTATTATAAATTAAATAACCACATTCACAAAATAAGACATGCAATTTCAATTATGCATTGGTCAATTATGTCAAGATCAGTCATCACACGACTTACTATGTTTTTTGGTATACTTATTATATCTATTACTAGATGAAATACATATTAAATATCTACATCTTTTTTATATTTAATAAATTTAAATATAACTAATATAATTTAAAATTATTATTTATACAAAACTGTTTTTATACCATTAAAAAAGAGTTTTTTATATATTTTTTAATAAATTTAAATATGACACACATAATTAATATATTATTCATAAATTATATAACTAGTGTATAAAATATTATAATTTAAATTAATATTACTTTCAAAATAACATATTTAATTTTCATAAACATTCAATATGAATTCATACACCATTTTCGACATAACATAATTAATTTTCCTAAACATTCAATACAAATTCATGCAACAAACACATCATTCAAAAATTAAATCATACAAAAGACACTAATTTAGACATCAATACATATAAAATAAATAAATCATACACACAAACACCAATTTCTACATATCACAAATCAAATAAATAAACCATACAAATGAAATAAATAATCACAATTAAACAATTGAAAATTTAAATAGAAATTTTGCCTTTTTAAAATCATCAAAAATTTGTTGAGAAAGAAATTCTGCAGTCCTTTGTTTTTAAAATATAACTAACCCTATCCCTTTTCTATAAAAAAAAACCCATATATAAAAGAAAAACCCAATTTTATGCATAGGGATTCCAATGAATATTATCATCCTTTCATTTTAAACATAACATTGAAATACTAGTATATATATAATGACAAAAGAAAGTCGGATTAACCGGTCCCCACCAGCCGTCCTCAATACAATTATTGAACACACTAATTATTATTATTATTTTGGATATTGTGCGATTAACGAGTCGTCTTCCTCTCCCACACCTTGTAATCAGTCCCCGAAGCCGCCACGACGTAGCCGGCGGGGATCCGATTCCCCATAGGGTCCACCGGGCCGATCTTCACGACGACCCTGTCGTCGATCGACGCCAGGTACAGGCCCGGCTCCGAGCCCAGAACCTTGACGGCGCTCGTGGGCTTGATCCCGTTCCTCGTCCGGATCCTCGCCAGATCGCCGATCTGCTGCTTCAGACCCCAATCCACGAAGTGATCGTAGAAGATGGTCGGGACGCCGGGATGGGTGAGGATGTAGGCGTAGCCCAACATCACCTTGGCGGGCGGGAAGGGCCAGATCCGCTGGGTGGATCCGGTGTCGTGGTTGTCCACGAAGCTCACAGCGTTGCCCGGCATGGTACCGATGAGACCCGGCGGGGCCCCGCCGCCGGGGGCCAGCAGATTCAGCTGCCCCTCCACCGCCGCATGGAGCACCTTCTTCAGCGCGAAATCGAAGGCGGCCACCGTTCCCCCGCCGGCGGCCGGGAAGGGCCATCATTTGAAATACATTATATAAGTCTTGCAAATTTTCTAAAGTATTACGGTTATCAAGTGAAGACCAAGACTTGATGTTCTCTTAGGTGCATCTAACTATCTCACATGAATTTGAAAGTCTTACATTTTGGCAAATGTCTTATGCAATTCATGAAAAGTCTAATGAAATCATTTTTAAAGACTTATATAATGTATTTCAAATGAAGGACCCCAACTCCAGTAGTCCCTTCTGCATTTATGTCGTCCACCACGTCGGGTGACACTTTGAAGACTCATCTTCACCCTACCATCATCATCTTGTACAGAAGTGCACATGACCTTCCCTAAAGCCTCATCCACATTAACTGACACCCTGAATATAACACCCAAATTATATATATATTGAATTTGAGTTTTGAATAAATAATGTTTTCCATATTTAGGAATATAATATAGTTTAAACACATGCAACGCATAATGATTTATTTCATTAATTAAGAACATTACATTTACAAAATAGATATAGCCATGAAAATGTAAGCGAGTACAATGAGACAATAAACACCAAAAAATAAAACAAGTAGAACCGGAAAATGTGGATCACATTAATCTCCTAGATTTATCGCACTCACAAACATCATTGTAAAAAAAGAGACAAAGCATCAGCCATCCAATCAACATTTATGAAATGAAAAATTCAAAACCTTGAGAAAATTTTAAGTGAGTGACGAATGATGGAATTAAAGGGTATTTATGGGAGGTAATATGCCTGTTGAAATAGTTGTCTAATCGTTGGGAAACATAACCCACCCGTTAGGAATAATAACCCAATCGTTGAAATAGTAAATTGACATGAAAATAGTAAAATTTCTTATAAATAATATTTTCATGAATAATTTAAGAAAATATAAATATTATAATTCCATAAAATAAATATCAAGATCAAAAACTCAAAAGAAACTATAGACACATTTTTAATAAACTGTATTTTAACGTATTCCAAAAAAAAAATCAGAATTTTTATGTTAATAATTTAAATTATCTATGTTATCAAATAATTTTGATAAAATTAATGTCATTTTTAGAATCATCACATTGAAATTGTCTAAGGGTGTTTTAAGGTAATTTTCAGAAAAACTTTAATTTTTAGGTGAATATTAAAAATACAGTTTTTGCGTAACTAATATGTTTTAAATTACATCATTCATGATGTTATAAAGACATAACCACTTCTAGAATTTGAGGATCAATAAAAAACATGGTTAATAAGTTAAATAATTCATGAAATTCAAATTCCAAACCTAAAAATTATTTTCCAAAGTCTAAATTCTAAAGTATTCCATTAAAAAAACAAATTTTCAATTTTCCAACTTTCTTTTTAATATACTAATGAATTTGGTTAATAACAAGTTTAAAGTATTAAAAACACATATTTTTAATCAAATATAATTCAAAATGTTGAAAATATAAATATCACAATGTTTACTTTGAAAATTATATTTTATTCAATTTTTATCATAAAAACACCATCCTCAAGTATAAATACATCATCTCTCTCCCCTTGGAAAACCACTTCTCTTACACTTCTCAAATCCAAATCTATGCTCAATTACTATCTCCAAATCCCCTTAGAATCATTAGGGATGTTCTGGAGCTATAGAACTCTAAGCTCTCAAGAAGTTGAGGGTCGTAGAGGATGAACAACTTCAAGAAAGATGTAAAGTCCTTTCATCTTTTTATTTCATTTTTCTTTTCTAATTCTCTACCTCATATTATTTTTTAATCCAATCCTTCTTAAAATAATTAAATAGAATGTTAATAAGATCTTGATAATGTAAATCTCCTGTAAAAGTTTTATATATAATATAATCATATATTATATATCTTGCACCTCCTCTTTTGATAATGTGCCATCAATGGTCAGTTAATCGCCCATGAGGACGTTGCCAACTCTCTACTTATCAATACCATTATGGATGATAATAATAAATCATTTATAATATATAAATTTATAAATATATGAATTTTTAAGCTTCCAAAATTAATTTTCTTAACGTATAAATTGAAATAATCAAAATCACAAAATCAAAACAAGGAAGGATAATTTTAATGATAACATAATTTCAAAATCTCACACCTTGGGAGGTGCAGGGTTTGATTGCTGGGAGCCCGATCTTGGTGGAATTTCTACTTCCCCCATATTTTCTCGTCTTGCCAGGTCACCCAGTCCCTGACTGGGTGGAAAAAATGAGGCACAACCCACCTGTGTTGACGAATTGCTGTGTCGAACCATCACCGATCGGGATGTCACCCTCCGGGATGCTCTGCCATCTCGATTGGCAATGAATCATTCCCAACTGAGGCTCTCTCTGAACTAACCTCTTCGTGGGGAGGGGGGTTCCCTTGTGTGGAGGGTTCAAAAAGGCCACACATCGGGATTCCCTTTTAAAAAAGAAAATATAAAAATAAAATCCAATTATTATAATTGAAAAATAGACAATTTACTTCTAGCTTGATGTTTTAATAAACCTATATTTATTATACTACAGGCGAAAAGGTGACTAAATAACATGAGACCTAAGGTAAGGGGAATCTTGAACCCAACTTGTCACATTCATGACTTATTTTAATGGTATTTTTAATTTAATTACTATTCTTGATTTTTTTTTGGGGTTTCCCATGTAGTTTTGGAGGAAAGGGTGTGTTTTCATGATTTGGGCCAAATCGTGAGCCTATTTCATGTTTTAAAAACAAATTTTCTTTTTTTATAACTTCTTAATTTTCAACATTTTACACCCATTACACTTACCAATTGGCATACCCTGGTATATTAAACCCATCATATCCTTTCGGACCTCATAGGAATCCATAATCATGATGGATTTGAGTTTTTTATTAGGGTATTGGGCCTGCCCGTAACCCCATTTCCTCCTTTAAAAAAATTAATTCTTTAATATCTCATTCAATTTTTAAGGGTTTTTTGGTGATTCCAACTCTAAACCAAGACCACTTACCCAAGGCACAACCCTATGCTCTTTTCCCCCTCTTTGGAGCTCATATTCATCGTGAATTAGAGAAAAACTTCTCTGGATTTCTCAAATCGTCCAGATTTGAAGAGGCAACTTGTTTCTTTCATAACTCATTCAATTTTTACTCTTTCCCCTCTATTTCAGTTCTCACTTGACCTACTCATCCTTATTCGATCCACACTTTCATTTTTTTTGTTTGGAAATTCAGCTACTGGTGTATTTGGGGTGTTTTATTCAAGATATCTCAAGTAAGTGGGTTTGCTTCATTCCTTCTCTCATTTGCTTAGGGTTTCTTCCTTTTGCATAGGGTTTCTTCCTTTTTCTTAGGGTTTCATCCATATTTTCTTAAAGTTTCTAATTTCCAAAAAAGTAGGGATTCAAACTTAAGGTTTTATCTTGGGTTTATTGGTCTAATATTGTGGTTTTAGGTTTTATTTAACCCCCTTGTGGTGCAGCGGTGGTGCGGGTGAACTTTCGCACAAGGATTTGGTGTTTTGACATTTACGGTAGGTGATTCCATGTGTAAGAATTTCTTGATGAGTTGGATTTCTTGATTTATTTATTTAGCATGTTCTTAATATGTTGTGTGTGGTGTGAAAACTATTTTTAGTAGCTTTGGTTGAGTGGTTAATTTTAAAGTAGCATTTTTGTGTAAAAATGTGTGTTTGTCTTGTGTTTCCATGTTTTACCATTTGGGGCTATTTTATAGTTCATGAAATGGTTTTATTAAATTGTTATAGGGATTCCAATTATGGTTTTATGTTATATTGACATACATTTGGTTTCAAAATAGGTGTTTTAGAAGGATTTTATGTGCAAATCTTGGTTACACTCCTTGGAATTGTTCTATGAAGGTTTTAAATGGTTTCTTGATTTATGTAAGAGGTACAACTATGTTGGCAAATTGTTTTAGTAGGAGTGTACTTTTTAAATGGTCCATTTTAATGTGAAAGGGATGTTATGTGATGTGCACTATCTTGGAAATGTTTTATAAAATTGTTTACAATATTTATTGAAGTGTGAAAGAGATGTGAAACGCGTTGTGGGGTGTTTTGGTGTGAGTATGGTTTCAAAATGAATTTGAATGAAAAAGGAAATTGTGTGACATGTGTGTGGTATGTTGGGTGTGTCTGTGATTTTTAAATGGTATTTTAATATGAAAATGGTATTTCATGGATTGTGGAACTTGTTTGAGCACAAGAGAGAAAACCCAGGTATCTAGGTGAGTGGACGTGTACTAGTATGCTAGTGATCCTATGGGGTTTGACCCCTGTTTCACGTAGCAAGTTTTAATATGAAAACACTAACTAAAATATGATGATGATGATGTTGGGGGGACTACTAGGTTATGTGTATGATCCCTACTAGTGGCTCGTGTGCACAAGAATAGATATTTGTATGGTTACTTTCACCGAGATACGAGGTACCTGGGACCCACAACGAGCTAGTGCCTAGGGGTGTTCCCGTTGCAAGTGCTTATTGGAAATTTTATAGTCATCATCGACATATGGTGTGCTTGGCCAAAAAAATTCAGTAGCTTGTGCATTTTATTTAAAAGTTTCGATTCTTTAAAATAGCCCACTTGAAAATTGATTTTATTTAAAGTTTCATTTCCTAATTATTTTTACTAGCATTTCTTATTTACAAAACTTGCAAGGTTTTTATCTTATAATGATTATCACATGGAATATTTTTGTGGTGGAATCCTAATAGGATTTTTATCACACCCTACTTACACCTTTGGGTGTAAGTAGACTTGGTAATGTTTGTTGCAGGTTTGGGTAAATCTCTTAGAACTGGTGGTCTGGGTTTCTAGTGGTTCTTCGTGGTGTGGTATTGTGGAGATGGATTAAGGGTGATTCCCCGTTGCCTTGAGGTGGTTCTTGGGCTGTCTATTTTGTCTTCCTTATTTTGTTTATGTCTTTGGGATTTGTATAAAACTTGTTTCCCAATTCTTAATTTTATTAAAGGCTTGTTTGGGGTAAAATTTCAGATTCATTTTATTTATTGTATTTGGTTGTCTTCTGTTTATGAACTTGGGTAAA
This sequence comes from Viscum album, assembly GCA_963277665.1. Lineage (NCBI taxonomy): Eukaryota > Viridiplantae > Streptophyta > Magnoliopsida > Santalales > Viscaceae > Viscum > Viscum album. The sequence continues at coordinate 128,971,258 of OY728132.1, forward strand.
TCATTCCCAAAAACTCATATATGATACCCGAGAACTTGTGACAAACTATGGGGATCAAGAACGACCTTCGGGTATTGCCACATACCGGGTCGGGTGCCAGTTTTAAAGGCGACCAGATCTGGTTCGTGACAAAATGGTATCAGAGGAGGTTCGCTCTCTTGGGTCATGTTATTTGGGGAATAGTCAGGATAGCTTGGAGATATAATTTTCAGGACTTGACATTCCGATTAAGAGTAGGGATCCTAGGTAGCACACCTCATGATGAGATTCAAGTATCCCGGGGAAGTTAAGTTTTATCTGAGTTCTTTGTTTCTCATGGTTCATTGATGATTGGGGGAAATGAAAAGAGAGTTGGGTTGATGGTCCCAATGAGCTTGCAGGGTCTGGAAAGCCATGTGGAGCTGGAGATATTTCCCTAGAAAAATCTCCATTATGGTGAAGTGATTGGTGTATGACCACCACCATATGTCCATGTCACCCACTGACACTAGTTTTCTCTCGTATTGTATTGTGTATTTTTTTGGAATCATGGATATTTGGTTTTAAAATAAAAATGACTTGGTTTTAAGAAATGTGAATTTTTTTTGAAATGATTTTCTAAAAAATTAGAATTTGTTTAATTTTATAAAGGGTGGAAATTAATTTCTATAATTTTTTTGAAATAGTAAATGGTGTGTTTACACCACCTTTTAAAACATAAATTAAGTTAAAGTGGGTTTTGAAAATCTGTTTCAAATAAAATTTTCTGAACTATTGAAAATTATTTCAAATGGAATAAAGTGTTTTAGAATTTATGTTAGGGGGTTGAAGATGGATTTTTATTTGGTAACTACTAATAATTTGAAAAGTTTTATGAAATTTTAAAACCTTGTTTTGAAATAAGAAGTGTTGAGTTATTAATTAAATAGTGATTTATGAAATGGAGTTTTTCATGAAATTAGAAGTGTTTTGAAATGGGTTGAAATGTTTTGAAACAGTTGTACACGACATGAAAGTGAGTTTTTATTGAATGATGGGTGCTCTTTTAAATTGGTTTGTAAGATGTAAATTGGGTTTTGATTTTGTGGTTAGCGGTTTTGAGAAAGGGAAAGTGTGGTTAAAATGTTTTGATTTTGAAAAGAGGAAAGGTTTGGTTTTGGTCTTTTGTGTTCTCAAGGGTGACCACATGTATGGGTTTATATGAGAATATGGATGGTTAATGGCACAAATGGATGAGTGTCAGGATGGATATGAGGTGGGTTCCTGGTGTGGCATGTAAACATGCATGTGTGAGGCTCATGAGATACCATTGGTAAATGCGCAACCCACCAACACTATTTTTTTAAGAATGCTTTTGAAGAAAAGTGTTGTGTTTTGATAATGTGTGGTTGGGAGGTGTGGACTATGTGTTTTCAGGATTTTTATTGTGGGATGTTTCAAGTTCAAGAACCCCACTTTTTTAAATTTTGTTTTGGGTTTGTTTTTCATCGATAAGTTGGAATAAAGCGTTGGTTATTGGTCTCTTTTGAGAAAAAGTTTGGGAGGCCAATGTGGTGGATCTCCTCATGTGTTCGGTTCTAGTTTGTGGTATGTTGTGACCAAATGACCAGCTTGGTTGGGTCCTTGGGTTTTCTTGTTGGCTAGGGTACACCCCCATAAAGTGTTAATGCATGACTGATATGTGGCCCATGGTGATTCGTCGTTGGATGATCCTCCAGTTGATCAACATAAGGAATTTCTTCTTGAGATTTGAATATTGAGTTTACCCCTCTTCTTTTTCGGTTATGTGGATCCCCTTATAGAGGGAGAGTGGTTGTGGGAGGTTGAAATAGACCTTAGTTTCTTAAGTTGCCTAAGTCATCGAAGGTGAATGCAGTTTGGGGTTGTCAGTGTAGAATGATTTCTTAAAGGGCCTTTGGTTCTTTCATCAGTCTCATCGAAGCAAGAATTCATGTTAGGTCACCATTATAGAAAATATGTCCAAGAGTGGCTATTATGGCTACTTGCTAGAATCGTGTGCTATTTGGTACTCGACATAAGGTCCATCTCCTTCTGTTTTTTATTAGTTGAAATGGTCATGTTTGGTGACGCCTTGCAATGTTATGTGTTCGTTTAACTATAAATTTGAAGGTTGTGAAATATTATGAGAGTCTATGTTTTTTCGGATGCGTGTCTCTCTTCAGGGAATTCCAAAATCCTATGTTCTAGAGGAAGGTGTTTCTATGTGTCCTTTCATTCTGTTGTTTCCCATCTGAATAAATAAGGGGTGACGTGTGTGCATCCTCTAAGCCCTTGTTTTGGTAAAATTATGGGTTAGGGTAAAGTGAGTTTGAAGTGTGTCATGTCTCATTGAGCCCATCTGAGGTCAAGATGTAATTGTTTATGGAACTAGAAGAAGTTCCGTTCGGGGGTTTCTAACGCCTAACTGCGAGGTAGGAGATGCTTCAATCATCTGAACTCCAGCTATAGGTCCCAAAGTAAAGATGATGCATTGTTAGGGGAAATCCTAGGGCCATTCAAAACTTTGGTCAAAGTCTTATCCTTAGTATGAAATATGGGAATAGTTTAATCCTCCAGTGTCGTCATCTTGTTCTAGTTGTTCCCATTCAATGGTAGACGTGGGATGACCTCATTTCCATGTTATAGCCTGAGTTCATGTTATTACCTTGGGTTTCTTTTGAATTTTTAGAGAAAAGGATGAAATTTGGGCTTGGCAGATTGAAGATCACGATTTGTGAATGGTTAGTAGTAACCGCACACCAACCTAGGGAACCGTACGACAAGAGACAATAGCTATTGCATGGTCTCCGCATAGCTATGTGCCTCGACCCATGTAACTATACGATGCTTCCCATTTGGACATAATCCTCCACACAGTTAGCGCATGGTTTCCCAAACCATGTGTACTAACCATGCGGTCATTCCAACTCTTTAAATTTTGGGGTCTTTTTGTGTCGGCCCATGCTGGTCAGTTATGATGGATGGTTCTTATGGTGGGGAGACCCACTATGAGTCTCATGTAAGTTTTTTTGGAAAAGTATAATGAAATTATACCCCTTATACCAAGAGTCCGTTTGAGCCTCCCCCTGTTAGTGTCCCGATTCTATCTCGAAAAAAAATTGAGTTTCCCCTTATAATGGGGAGTCTGTTTGTTTCTCCCTGTATCAGTAACTTGGTTTTGTCCCTAGTGTTGGTCTGGCAATATGTAGTCTAGTTCAGAGTAATTTAACCACTAACTTCATCCTTGATTAAACATTGGTATTGGAGTACACCCAATGGTTTTTTTGAAGTATGACTGCGGTGACCTTGTTCGTTTTTGTTCTTCGTTCCTGGTAAGTTGCTTGAGTCTTGTTGAGATAGTGTATGAGGTGTTTTGTTTTGGGATGTTGTTTAAATGTGCTTGATCATTTCAAAAATAGGTGTATGTTTTATTTGGTGACAGTATTCCATCCTTGATTGATCAAGTGGAGGTGTTTTGGCCTTTTGGGGGCGGACGAAACTTGGCAAATGAGTCCATTTGGGCCTTTCAATTGGGTTTGGTTTTTGCTTTTGGCCTTGCTATGGATTTTTGAGGGTGAAAAGTTTTATGGTGGGGATAATTGTCACATATATGAATTCTTTTAAAGTTATTTTTCATTTAATTACTATTCTTTATTTTTTTGTGGGGGTTTCCCATGTAGTTTTGGAGGAAAGGGTGTGTTTTCATGATTTGAGCCAAACTGTGAACCCATTTCACGTTTTAAAAACAAATTTTGTTTTTATAAATCTTTAATTTTTCAAAATTTTACACCCATTCTACCTCCCAATTAGAATCCCTTAGTATATTAAAACCACCATATCCTTTTGGACCTCATAGGAATCCATAATCCTGATGGATTTGGTTTTTTTATTAGGGTATTGGGACAACCCTTAAGCCCATTTCCTCCTTTAAAAAAATTAATTATTTAATATATTATTCAATTTTTAAGATTTTTAGTGATTAAAACTCTCACCCGAGTCCACTTACTCAAGGAACACCCCCATGCTCTTTTCCCCCTCTTTGGAGCTCATATTCATCGTGAATTAGGGAAAAACTTCTCTTAATTTCTCAAATCATCCAGATTTGAAGAGGTAAATTTTTCTTTTATAAATCCTTTATTTTTTACTCTCTTCCCTCCATTTAAGTTCTCACTTGACCTAATAATCCTTATTCGAACCTCACTTTCCTTTTTGGCTGTTTGGAAATTCAACTACTGGTGTATTTGGGGTGTTTTATTCAAGATATCTCAAGTAAGTGGGTTTCCTTCCTTCCTTCTCCCATTTGCTTAGGGTTTCTTCCCTTTACTTAGGGTTTCATCCATATTTTCTTGAATTTCCTAATTTTTAGAAAGTAGGGATTCGAAACTAGGGTTTGATATTGGGTTTATCGGTCTAATATTGTGGTTTTAGGTTTTATTTAACTCCCTTGTGGTGCTACGGTGGCACGGGTGAACTTTCACACAAGGATTTGGTATTTTGACATTTGTGGTAGGTGATTCCATGTGTAATAATTTCTTGATGAGTTTTATTGATTGATTGATTTATTTATCATTTTATTAATATGTTTTGTGTGGTGTGAAAACTATTTTTGGTTGCTTTGGCTGAGCAGTTAATTTTAAAGTAGCATTTTTGTGTAAAAATGTGTGTTTGTCTTGTGTATTCCATGTTGTACCACTTGGGGCTATTTTATGGTTCATAAAATAGTTTTATTAAATGGTTACATGGCTGAAAATTATGTTTTAATGTTATATTGGCATGAATTTGGTTTCAAAATAGTGTTTTTAGAAGGATTTTATGTGAAAATCTTGGTTACAATCCTTGGAATTATTTTATAATGGTTTTAAATGGTTTCTTGATTTATTTAAGAGGTGTAACTATGTTGGAAAACTATTTTGGTAGGAGTGTACTTTTGAAATGATCCATTTTAATGTGAAAGGACTGTTATTTGATGTGTAATATCTTGTAAATGTTTTATAAAATTGTTTACAGTATTTATTGAAGCGTGAAAGAGATGTGAAACGCATTGTGGGATGTTTTGGTGTGAGTATGGTTTCAAAATGAATTTGAATGAAAAAGGAAATTGTGTGACATATGTGTGGGGTTTTTGGTGTGTGTGTGTAATTTTTAAATGTTATTTTAATGCAAAAATGGTATTTCATGGTTTGTGGAACTTGTTTTAGCACAAGAGGGAAAACCCGGGTATCTAGGCGGGTGGACGTGTACTAGTATGCTAGTGATCCCTTGGGGTTTGACCCCTGTTTCCCATAGAAAGTTTGAAGATGAAAACACTAACTAAACTATGATGATGATGATATTGGGGGACCACTAGGTTATGGGTATGATCCATACTAGTGGCTCCTGTGCACGAGAAAAGATATTTGTATGGTTACTTTCACTAAGATATGAGGTACTTGGGACCCACAACGAGATAGTGCCTAGGGGTGTTCTCGTTGATAGTGATCATTGGACATTTTACACTCATCATTGGAATACAATGTGTTTGGATAAAAAAATTAAGTATCTTTTGCATTTTATTTAAAAGTGTTGATTCTTTAAAATTGTCCACTTGAAAACAAATTTTATTTAAATTTGCATTTCTTAAATATTTTTACTAGCATTTCTTGTTTACAAAACTTGCAAGATTTTTGTCTTATAATTATTATCACATGGAATATTTTTGTGGTGGAATCCTAATGGGATTTGGATCACACCCTACTTACACCTTTGGGTGTAAGTAGACTTGGTAATGTTTGTTGCAGGTTTGGGTAAAGCTCTTAGAACTGGTGGTCCTTGTTTCTTTTGGTCCTTCATGGTGTGGTATTGTTGAGATGGCTTGAGGGTGATTCCCCATTTCCTTGAGGTGGTTCTTGGGCTTTCCATTTTGGATTTAATCTTTTTTTGTAGTCTTTGGGATTTTTATAAAACTTTTTTCCCAATTTTGAATTTTAATAATGGCTTTTTTGGGGTAAATTTTCAGATTCGGTTTATTTATTGTATTTGGTCATCTTATGTTTTTGAACTCAGGTAAATCATTCCCAACTACTCATATATGATACCTGGTCACTTGTTCAAATCCGTGGGGATCAGGAAATCCCTTCGGTTCTTTCCATGAACCGGGTTGAGTGCCGGTTTTGAAGGTGACCAGATCTGGTTTGTGACACAACTCCTCCATTTTGGGTTTATCACTTATTATTATTTATTTTCAATGAAAAATATTCTAAATTTATTCAAAGAAGACATTTCAATCTTCTTTACCTTTTTATTTCTTGGGTATATGAATTATTCTACTTCATATAGATGATTTCAAATATACCTATAATAATTTTCCAAAAAAGACCTTATTTTTTGAAACATATTATTAATTACTTTTAAAATGTTTCTTCTTTTAACCATGACATATAATATTTTATAAAAGCATTTGATATCCAAAAATATGTTTTTCCCTTCTTCTTTTGGGAACCTCAATGGTTATTCCCTGAGATGTGATTTATGACACCCTTGTGAAGCCCATTCTCTTTCTGTTGGTTTATTTCATATCTATCATTGAAATATGTTCCCTTTCTATGTGTCATGCATGATTATGATCATTTTATGTTGTGATGGGTGGGATTTAAATTATATATACCCAAATTCATTGGGTAATGTGATATATCCCATGAGATTGTGCGTATTATGTATAAACTTGATGCTAGTTTTGTTCACAACTATGATGTTATGATTTAAGCACATATGTTATGTGTGAACATGATGTTAGATTTATTTAAAAATATTTTTGGTATTTTAAAACCATGTTATGATGTTTCATTATTATGAATATTCCACATTCCATGCCTTTTTCAAATGATTCCCTCATGCTTATGATGATGAACCCATGCTTATGATATGATAATGACGATTATTCTCACCCATGTACAATTGATACATATCTCTTATCCCTTATATGTTATTCCTCCCCTTACTAGGATTTTAGATCACACTTTCTTTGTTGTATATCCTCATGTGAATATATGTAATAAGGAGAACATGAGAGCTTTTAGGAGGATTATGAAGAAATATTTAAATAATTTTTAAGATTTATTATGTAAAAGCGATGTATGAACCTAATTTTCCCAAAATAATAATTCTTTTGAGTCTGTAATGTAATATTATTATGTTATTTATCTCAAAAATGATGTAATAGTCATGTAATTTTTTTTGGGTCATTATAGTTTCAACCTGAGTACAATTGTGTTAATTTGAGAATTAAAACTAGAAAAATTAGTGAAAACCATAAGGATAAGTCTAAGTAAAAGAAAAAATACTAAATTTTGGTAAAGGAGTGTGTGGTTTTAAATAAATGAAATCCCTATCTGGATACTACAAGTGGATGCAGTTTTGACATAGATGCACTTAGGAGTAATAACCTCGAAAAGGGCTAGTTGGGTATTAACTCGATCTTCACCCTGGGCACAAGTAGTGGGAATTACTGCACACCTGGTTTGATAATACTAGAGGTTATTATTTAGTTGATCACATTACCTTTACAAACCATTATTAAGGATATATAGCTAAATTAATTATTTCTCTTGATGTTACAAAAGATCAATTTATATGATCTTAGAAGCATCATTTGTGAAGTAGGTTATGCTAAACTTAGGGATACCATAGGAGATAACTTTAGAATTTATTTTCACATGTGAATAAATATTTATTCATGCTTTATTGAATTATTTTTTGTTATATCCTTTTATATTTTAAAAAAGTGTAAACTAGGAGAAACCAGACCAACCGCCCATGTGAGGGACAATGCAACAACTATCTGAACAAAATTCCCAATGCAATGGGAGGCAGAGTTAAAAACTTCATGGAGGTACATAAATAGCTATCTTAGGATATGAATAATAATCTGGGCCATTTTGAACGTCCTCTATCACCCTAGAAGAAGAAACCAACCATCAATTTTTATATTCCCCAGCAACCACTGACATTTAGTAGATCTTTCGATCCACTTATTATATAATAATGAGTTAACTCAATGGAAAAGATCTTATATATACTCCACTATTCTAAGAAGGAGAAAGTTTCTTTGGCCTTCTATCATTTATATAGAGAATACAATCAATGGATGGCATTGATCAAGAATACAAATACCAAATATGAAATGAAATAAATGGAGTAGGAAGAATTTAAAAAATATATTTCTTAACAAATATCCCTCTTAAACTCTTTGAGCAGAGATAAAGAGGGAATTTTTAGAGCTTAAGAAAAAGGAGAGCGAATATTTCTCAGATTACAATTGTAACAACCCACCTCAAGATCCACTGAATAGGTTCTCTGTTCCGATGTGCCACATGGCCTCAAGCTCCCCTCCCCATATGCCAAATGCCACCAATTATCAGTGCAGGTCTAAGGTGGGATAGTGGGGAGACTATTCCCATATATCAGAGTGAAATCAGTAGTAGAAATAATAAAGAAATAAAATAAAAAATCCATACATGTAATAAATAGATTGAATTATAGAAACACGTTAACAACCAATCAAGATAAACCATGGTATAATGAAATGTACAATGTATAATGTCATGAATACATGTAACAAAAGACTATATAAAAAATCCAAAAAGATAAAACATTTCAAATGAGAAGAAACTTGAAAAGGATCCTGAGTCCTAGCCTGATACCAAACTCCATGCACTATCATAGCAATCAAGTAATCACAATTTTTGGACTTTTCCCATACCTAAACCTTCAATGCGATAATGAAAGATTATCGGGTACTTAAGTTCCATGAATACCTAAGAAGGGTGTGAATATAACTCTGTAGAACACCACCAATGTCATCCCTAAAATAACTAGTCTATAGCTAGGTGCATGCATAAGTAAAATAAATAAACATTTATCATTTAAAATATGAATTACTATTGGTTTAACAATTTAAATAAAATGGAAGTAAAACACTTTTTGATTCTTGAGCTCTGTGGTGACACCGACATCTGTCTATACCTTCTTCAACCATAACTAGTGAGTCTGATAAAAGTGTATATCACAACTCAACTAGTTCCAAGGTATATAATTGAGGAAACCACAGTCGTAATATTTTGAGGTAACCCACATGGATCAACCTGGCACCCACTCTCAATAAGATCAATAGGAAATCCAAGGGGGTGACCCTTGGAATTCCAATGATCCAGTCTACTAGTCTAAAATTAAGGAACCATCCTTGACATTCAAAAGCATGGATTGATTGTAATCCATGACTTATACTTAAAGCATTCCATCCAAATAGATTAATCCAAGTATGGGGATCTCATTCAGTGACATTCAGCATGGGTATCATGAAAGAATCTATTAAATTAATCTATGGGATTCGATAAGTAAAATGTTACCCAAATCCAAGGGGGTTCCACCCTAAGGCATTCACAGTAAAAAATCCAAGTGGAATCTAATGGATAGATAAAGGAATTCCATAACATTGGACCTAATGAATCTGAGTGTGTCATCACACCCAAAAATTCATCCGAGTCCCCTATTGGAATCCAAGAACCACTCACGACATTCCACACCAACTTAATCCATACATAATCTGTAGAAGGAATTCCTAGCACATTATCAAATAAACAATAATAAATTCATTCCACTTAATTAAATAATTAATTCATTACTTACCAAGCAATTTACAATTTAAAATGATAAATTTTTATTTAAAACACTTCATTATTTATTTCTTCATTTAAATAGGCAACATCAATCCTATACAAGTCACATAGCATCTATAGGTTTCTAGGTAATCACCTCCTTACTAATTAAGAATTACCATTTTCAAACATGCCACCTATTCCCCCCTTCATGGAGCATTTTAGAAATTATTTATGTTAGGAAAACATTTACTTACGATTCCACATTTCATTTTAAGGGACTACATCAAGTTTGGGAATTCCATTCCCTAGAATATTAATGCTTGTGAAATTCTATTTCACAACTATCGATATAACATCACTCCCTCCTTAACTATTACAAAATAATTTACTTTCTCACCAATCTAAAAATATTACAAAATTACCATTCCCATTTCAAAAGTCCATTAGAGTTTCATTTACTATAACCAATGTCATAGACTAACATAGGGTATTAAAATTATAATCACTCTCCTATTAGGTCTCAAGGAAGTTTAAATAGTGCATTTAACCAAGGTGAGATAAAATTGCATTACTAAATTAAAATTAGGTCAATGTGAGATGATGCTAGATTTTTTTTAAAGAAGTTCGTGCCTTGGTCAAAGACCAAAACACAATTTATTGAATAATAAAGCAACAAAGTTACAAAAGACGAAAAGATGATATTTTCTTACAATCTCTATGAAAAAGATGAAATAAGTCAGCTGGAAGGGCATCCGGCCAAGTCATGTTCTAGTGAACACCTTTGTTGGCAAGGGAATCAACAACAACATTCGCTTCACAGAAGGCATGAGTAGCAATGTAGTCAATCCCATGAAGCAAATTCAGGCAATTCATCCAAAGAGTGGTAAGCGGCCAGGCTAGATGAATCACACCATTCCAAATATCTTGGACAATAGTGGTAGAATCACTTTTAATCCAAAGCTTTATCCATCCTATTTAGAGAGAGAAATCAACAGCATGGATTACCCCCAACATTTCCACTTCCAAAGATGAAGCAAAACCACATCCACCGTAAAAACATCCATGGCACTGACCATAAGAGTCTCTATAAATCGCTCCACAGCTGGCAGGACCGGGATTTCCCTTTGAGGCACCACCAACATTCACTTTGATCCACCCTGGCATCGGGGATTTCCAGAATACTTCAAAGGTACATTTGGGCTGAGGATAAATACCCACAACATGAATATGGTGAATAATCTCCAAATCACCAATAGAATTGTTGCAGCAGTCTTTTTGGATTAAATCAGCCTCTTGAATCTCTATGAGAATTCGAGATTTTATTTCATTGAGACTTAATGAGTGTTTATTATAAATAATATCATTTATGACGTACCATATCTCATGTAAGAGTTCTGCCACATCCACAAGAAAGATGTTTTTAATTTGTTGTGAGGCTTCATGGCTAATACATTTTTTCAAAATCATACAGATTGATTCAGAAGAGGGCCATCTTCAGATAAATAAGTAAAAAATGTAACTCCATAAAGCAGAGGCCGTAGCACATGACACGAAAAGATGATCAGAATCCTCCCTATGTTGATTGCACAGTTGTCATTTAGAACAGAGTTGAATGCCAAAAGATTGTAGACCAACTTCAGTGGGTAATCTATTATGCGCGATACGCCAAATAAGAGTGAGCCTAGAAGGTTTGATCCAAGGCTTATTAAAAGAGCCCACCCATTGAAAATTGGAGTCAATTCATGAGAAATTATGATTATAAAATTTTTTTGAATCAAGAATGCCATTTGGAGCGGGTTCCCAAACAAGGAAATCCACAGAATTAGAAAAGGGGTACTTTTCAATGATCTGGGTGATGTTGTTAGGAAGATCCTACCTATGAAGTTGCAGAAAATCTTTGATGGAGTGACTAGTATCCTCAGGGGTATTATTAGGAGGTAACATAGTTATCAAGGGGGTACTAGTCCAATTATCAAGCCAGAAATTGATGCAAGAATCAATGCTAACCATCCATCTAGAGTTTTCCATAATCTTATGATAAGATTTCCTGATGGATGGCCAAATCGAGGAATTGATGAAATTAAAATTCCCCTTCAAAAGTTTATTAAGGAATATATGTTTTAGAAAATCAGTAGCCTTAGAGGTAGTGTTGATTAAATTCCAAGTGTGTCTAGCTTGAAGGGCATCATTAAACAATTTTAAATTTTTAATACCAATACCTCCTTTGTCAAGAGGTTTATAGAAGCTCATCCAAGGAATAGTAACAAGTTTCTTTTCAAAAATACTTCCCGTCCAAATGAATTTTTTTGTAAAGGTATTAATTTTATTAATGGTACCTATCATCCACTTATAAATCATGAGGGAATAGACCATTTTAGAGATGATGGTTGATTTGACATGGAAAATTCTACCAGCCATGGAAAGGGATTTCCCTTCCAAGTAGAGAGTTGATTAATAATTTGATCAATTATATTAGAGAAGAAACTAGATTTAGGTCTCCCCAAAAATATCGGAACACCCAGATAAGTGAAAGGGAACATACCTTCTTTAATTCCAAGATTATTGGTAATAATATATTTTCTTCGAGCGGAGAAGTTTTTTCCAAAGAAAATATGAGATTTGTTCTAAGAAATGGCTTGACTTGAGATATACTCATAATGAGAAATAACTTGATTGAGGAATTGAATATTTATTTGATCCCCTTTAAGAAACAAGATGATATCATCTGCATATAGAAGGTGAGTGGGGACATTAAGGTTTCTAGTAGCCTGGATAGGCTTGAGCTTATTTTGACCAACCAGATTAGTAAGGAGCCTGCTGAAGTAATCTTCAGCAATGACAAAGAGGATGACCGAAAGAGGGTCTCCCTGCCTAAATCCTTTAGTTCATTTGAAATAGCCCCAAGGGGTTCCATTGATCAATATGGAGATAGAGGATGATTGAAAAAAGTTTTAATTTTCCTGACAAAAGTCTCATTGAAACCAATTTTTTTTAAAACTTTTAAGATGAAAGTCCAATCAATAGTATCAAAATCTTTTCTTATATAATGTTTAATAGCAACACAACCTCCCCTCGTACTCTTGTTTAAAATATTGGTACATTCAGAGGTGAGACAAATACAATCTTGAATAGACCTTCCTTTAATGAAACCAAACTAATTCTATGAAACAATTTTATTACATATAAGAACAAGTCTATTAGCAATAATATTAGTGATAATCTTAAAAAGAGTGTTTATCAGGGAAATAGGTCAAAATTGATGAATCTATGAAGCATTATAAACTTTAGGAATTAAAGTAAGGAATTGAGCGTTAATTACATGAGGGAGAGAGCCATTGGAAAAAAAGGACCTCACCAGATTGCAAACATCAAAATGTATAACATCCCAATGCTTTTGGAAGAAACCGTTTTTGAAACCATCTGGACCAGGAGAACTGTCTGGTTTTAGACTAAAAAATGTGTCTCTAATTTCATGATCCAGAGGAATGCTTAAAAGAGATTCATTATCTTTTTCATCAACCCTAAAAGTTATAATATCAGATCTAAGATCTACATTTATATCAGGACCATTAAAAATGTTCTGAAAGTAAGAGAAAACATGGCTTGAGATGGCCTCTTCAGTGTCAATGATCATATCATTATGTAAAAGTTTAGTAAGAGGGTGAGTGGATTTCCTAACTCTTTGTAGGGAGTTATAAAATTTAGTATTTCTGTCACCATCAACAATCCATTTGGTTTTAAACATTTGTTTACGCATATTATCTTTAAAAGTGAGCAAAGAATTAAGTTTTAAAGAGAGATTAACCTCAGCTTGAGGGTCAACATTAAAATATGAGTTTGTATTGAGTTCTTGAATTTAGCTTAGCTCTTTTTCAAGAGACGAAATATCCAAGTCCATTTGTGAACTTCTAGATTTACACCAACCTTTGAGGGAATGATTTAAGGTTTTCAACTTGAAAATACAGGTAAATGAGTTAATTAAAATGGACCACTAACCTTATTCCTAAGAGAGTCCACACATCCAATATTAGCTACTAGTTTGGCATGATTTGGGAAAAATATAAAAGAAGAAGAAATCCCTGAAAATAAGTTGTATTATAAAAAAACGATAAAATATTTCTTGATAGTTAAAGAAATGAAAAAGGAGAGGAAATAGACTCATATACATACCTATATCCCACCAATTCCATAGAAGAAAGTTGATTCATCCCCCTAATGGAGGAGATCCTTCAAAGATACAAAGTAAGGTGAAGAATGGTGATGGGAGCTGCTACTAGTGAGTGATGGGGGAGAAATATTGAATATGGGTATTGAGGGAGTGGACCTGATAAAATTACCAGGCTTACCCTATTTTAAAAATGGTTCAAGGGTCCACCGACTAGCCATTGGCCCCTCACCATCTAGCTAGTGGCATAACAACAGTCTTACTGTAGGCTTCAATTCCTCTTGATCCCTCCAGACACCCTTTCCATGTCTAAAAACACTTATTTAAGGTGGTAAAAGAATCAAAATTTCATTCCAAGATTCATTTCAAAAATCGATGCACCTATTAAATCAAAGATTCAAATTACTCATGAATTTAAAAGGCCTGTACAAAATATGAGGTTTTGAAACCTCCCCACCTTATAACTTATCATACCCAAACTGTACCTCTAAGTGCCACTGATCCACATCACTAAACCTCATCATAAATTAAAACAACCCTATCACCAAGATCATAGTCATCTCCTACATCCCATGTGATGACATCCCACATTGGAGAAATTTTCTAGAATATGAAACCACTCAACTCAAACACATGAGGTCGATGATGTTGATATGTATACAACCTCCTCCTTTCCTACGTATTTTTCATGTTCTTTTGAGATCAATATAACATTCTTTGAGGTCTCTTGCATGAGTATCAATCTTAATAACACTGATCCACTAGCCTCCCACTAGTTGTTTCCAAGATAAACTACCCAAACCTGAATTACACCACCAAAATATTCAACAACCTGTGCATTATGGTTACACCCATTTAAAACACAACACCCAAAAATTCTAAAGTACAAATTTTTATTCAATAGCGTGTATGACACGCAACACCAAACATGTAAGGGAATATAATATCCCGATAATATACTATATATTTAATATTTTAAATAAATTCAACACATGATATTGCTTATAATGCATGAAACACTAAGTTAGCTTTTGTTACATGCAATATAGATCTTCCTCGATAGATTTTTTTACACGCAAGAGAGACCTTCCTTGATAGATTTCATTACACGCAAGCCTAAGTTTCACCAAATAATAATGTATTATTAAAATATTATTATTAAATATAATATGATATAAACTATCCATTAAATTAGTTTTTATAAATAGTAATAAATAACTTATAAAAATTATGGTTTACACCAATATAAAAGGAATTCATTGATTAACAATTAATGACAAATGAAAATAAGAACCAATTGGATATAAAAAGTTTATGATTCTAAAGGTGTTTTACCATAATAAACCTTAATAATTACAATTAGTGAATGGTTTTAATGAAACATATATGTTATATATTCAATAAAATATTTTTAATATTTATCCATTAGGTTTTATAGGCATAATACGAGAATAAACTCTATTTCACACATAAAAACCTATATTTTTATAAAGTCAATTTTACCACTTTTTAATGGTGAAACTATTTTAAATATTAATTTTCAAACTATTATAAAATTAATTTGATAAAATAAACTTCATTATTGAATTCATAATTTCAAAATTATACTAGGGATAAATTTTGGTATCTTTCTGAGAAGCTTTATTTTTTGATGAATAATGAAAAATACAACATTTTAGTTAAAAACTGCCTTTTTGTTTAAATAATTATTAATGTTAATTATATTTTAAAATTTTTATTATGTCATGTTAGATAAATAATAAATATATTAATAGAATTTATTTTATTATAATCAATTTCACATTGATATTGAATATACAAACTCAACAATCTTTTGAACATTTTTATATTAAATCTAGTTAAACCGTATGTCTGTAAGATTTTCATTAATCATAATTTTACCACTTATATGATTTGAATTTTGAAAAAAATACAACATTTTAATAAGGATTTTATTTTGAGTCTAATAATATCAACTTAATTTTTTTTATCAAAATGATTAGTGAAAGTGATTAAAATTAATTACAGTGATTAAGGTGTAATTAAGCTTAAAAATGGAATAAAACCTTATATTTAAGGACCCAAATGAGCTATAAAATTGTAAAAAACACATTTTATATCCATTATTAGGCCATGAACCTTAAATTATTTATTTATTTGTTTTATATTACTTTTTTTAGGTAAGAACATGTGTACACTTAACTTGATTCCAAAAATTCCAAGTGAGCCCTTTTCCTTCCCTATAAAAGGACACCACCTCTCCCCCTTCCTCACAACTCTCAAGCAACATTGAATAATCCAAAATATACCCAAATAGTCTCCCAAAATCCCTCCTCTAATCCTAGAAGCATCCAATTGGGTAGAAAGAAATCCAAGGAATCTTTTGGTTCAAACTAAAAGAAGCTACCCAATTAAGAGGTAACGACTTCTCTCAAGCTTTTTAATTTCATTTCCATTCTCCACCCCCTAAAATAACTTTTTTCCATAATTATATAACAAAAAAATTATTATAAATATACTATAAGTTTTTTATGTAATGGGTTTGACCTACACATACACACACCTCCTTCTAATGGGTAACAAACATACTATTTCTGTATACAACGAACTACTACCTCACGAAATGATGATTATTCATTTTTCCCTTACCAACTTTAATGGTTGGAAATTATGATAGAAAATATATTTATATATGATATATATATTATATTTATAATGTCTTTATTCTTATATAATTTTTATTTAGAACATACCTTTATGCTTTCTATCATGCATTAATAAGATAACATCGTTTGAGGAAGTGTGGACTACTGCCCCCTCAAAGTGATGTGATTCGTTCACACCATACATGGAATGTATAAAGGATAGTTTTAATAAAAATCTATAAAATATATAAAATATATATGATACTATAATTATAATATACATATGTATCATTTATCTTCCATTATTTTAATATGATGGAGAAATGAAAGTGGCGTTCATGCATACGTACGACCTACCATCTCCATGAACTGTGCACTTCATTTATTATCTAAAAATATTATAGAATAATATAAATACATATATAATATATATATATGATATTAAAATCATGTTTTAAATCCTTTAGATGATGAAACTATGATATATTTAATAATAACGACAAATAACATGTTAAAACATACTCGGCAAACTAGGTAACTAACATTCAAAATGGTTAAAATAATGAAAGGTTATTAAAAAACAGAAATGAGATGTTATAAGATGATAATATATGATATCATAAATATTAATATGGTTATATTATAAGTTATTAACTTGGTTAAACCCACTATACATGAGGATAAATATCACATAACACAAACATGTTTAAGGTAAGGGACTCTTGTCTCACTTTTCTTTTCATGAGGAATAATTTATTGTTGTTCACCTAATTTATTATATATGGTGTACATACTAAAAAATTTAAATTAATATAATGAATTATATTATATTAATGGTATTTATATGTTTTAATTTATGGTTATTACTTTTGGGTCTTTCAATTCATATGTAAGGGATTTCGTCTAAATTTACATTCTATTTAGACTAATTTGTTGTTATGCACCTAGTTTCTTTTATATGATGTATATAATACCATTTTACATGTTATATCATGAATATATTTATTATCATGATATTATAACATTAATTTAATTTTATTCCTTCATGATCCTTATGATTTAAATTTTTTTAAAGTGGTATGAGACACTTTGGAATGTTTAAAGATTATTTTCCTCAACAATAACCTTAGTGATCTTTCAATGGTATTTCCATTCTAGGAAATTATATAACCATCGTTCAATATAAAATTTTAATTAAATCTAGTTATTAATAATCATTTTAAAGTATTATTACCATTTTACCACTCTTTGGCACTCAAAATGTTTTTAGAAACATTTTTTTTTAGAAAACCCTACTTTGTTTCTCTCTTTAGTCAGAGAACCTATTTTCTTCTAAAAACCATGTTTTACTAAAATGTTTTAAAAAATGTTTTAAAAATGATGTGGTAAAGAAATTTTTACCCTTTTTTATTTTACCAATGTTTTAAAATTAACATTCTTATCACTTTCCGAACAAGGCATTTTTCTAACTATTAACCATGCAAAAAGAATGTTCTTTTTACCTTGTACGAATTGTATGGATTTACCCACCATCATTTCTTTGAAGCCTCCATTGCTTGTTTAAAAGGTTACTTTTTTAGGAAAATATTTTCAAAAGTTATTTTCAAATAATAATTTTTTCAAAGGATTTTTCAAAACAAAAGGATAATTTCCTCAAGAATTTTTTTAATGTTCTTTTTGTAATGTTTCCATTCATCAATGAAAAAAACCCTTTATTTTAAACCACATGGGTTATGTTGTATTGATACAATACTTAATATTCCTATGGATGGTTTATGATTTATTTGGAAAAGGATATTATTTACATTCACTTCCATGTTTTCTTTTATCCCCTTGAAATATTCAATATCCTATAATCATTGAACATTGAATTTCACCTAGATATTCATATTATTTTTCATGGATCTGATTATTTTCTGAACCATATACCATTTTTCACATGGTGTTTAATTTGAAATTTATTTTATTATTTGGGGAAATATTGATAAACCCATATCATTTATTCAATACAGATATTTTATAAGTCACTTAGTTTATTTAAATGCTTTAGACATGCACTCTATGGGTTGGGGACCAGTTAATGTAATCTGCATGGGTTAGAGACCGATTAATGCAAGATTCAGAGGTTGGGGACTAGTTATGTAAAGTCCCTAAATACATTGGTAGTCTCATGGGATGAATTAGTTGTGCAAATTGGAAATGTTTAAACTGTCTCTTGATGGTAAAGGTATCATGTTCCTAGGAAACATGACGTCCAATAATTAAGAATTGCTTTTATTGAGATTATTTTTATTATTATTCATCCATGAGATTTTTCATCGACATATCTATGGATAAATTTCATTTCAGTTCAATGATTATATGAAATGTGTTTTAGTTTCTTAACTTTCCATATTGATTTTTCCTTATCTAGTTATTTTAATGGCATGTGTTTCCACTTATTACCTTTTTATATATATATTTTTTTTAAAAGGTTGGGGCTGAAGCCTCATTTTTATTATTAAATCAAAGAAAAGACCTCTTTTAACTGGGTAGAGGGAGACCCATTACATATCCTGAAGGCCCAGTGGGAATATAGCCCATTACATATAATGTATGCCCATATTTTTGGCCCAATGCCCATTCTGTGAATAGTAACCTGCATGCTACAATGCCCATTCTGTGAATAGTAACCTGCATGCTACATAGCCCGTAGGCCCATATTTACTAGATGGATTAGAGTTATCCTCAAAGTTATTTATTTATTTAGAAAGAAGAAAAAAAATATTATAATTAGTGTATTCATTATAATAAATGACTCATTTATGTATCTATTTTATCAAGACTGTTGGGAAAAAATCCCTCAAGATTTCATTGAATAATTTTTGAGGTGATTGTGTTTGTTGAGAAAGAAGGCCTCCATGATTTGGTTATTGACAAAGCAGACCATGATGATTAATTTGTTGAAAAAGAGGGTTTAAATGGTGATTTTTTGAGTTCAGGAGATTTTGTTGACAATCCATGATTGAAAGAAGAACCTCGACAAATGAATGGATGATCTGAAGGTAGTAAAAAAAGAGAAGATACAAGGTGGTTTCATTTTCCAGTGTTTTCCAAATTTTTGGGCCTCAAAATCGACAAATAGAGAAACGTTTTTTTGGAAAAGGGACTTGCGTGCTAGTGTCTTAGTGGATTGGAAAGTTGCACGCCATATGTTTTTCAAGACCAAAACATAAAAATATGGAAAAGGAAAGAGGGGCACCCATGTTTTTGTTTGGGCACGCAAGGTGACTAGGTAAATAGAGGCTAAGGAGGATGGACTTGCGTGCTAGGAGGAGACTTGTGCATGGTTATTAGGGTACCCAAAATGACTATAAATAGAGGGTTACACATCCTCATTTTCAAAGAATATCAACACTTAAAGGGAATTCAAGCTCCAGTTGCGCAATTAGGTTTGGGCATGCAAGTGGTGGTTTGGTCGCGCAAGTATAAAGATATTCATAAGTTATGCACCAATATTGGTTTGCGCATAAAAGGGTGTGGGTTTCCCAAGTTCTGAGTTGGCGAAGGGAGTGCCGCACAAGTGGTTAGGTGAAACTTTCACACTAGACATAGAGAAGTGCTCAAAGACTAGAGAAGTGTGCTAGTAATTCTAGGGCTACGCAGAAGTTGAAAGATTTCCTGGTACATCTAGAGCAAAGTGAGATTCACCTGTGGGTGAAAGTTGGAATTCAATAGAGCATCTACATACATAGGAAGATGCATTCATTTTTGATAATGAATGGACCTACATGTCCATAAACTATGAGTGGATACTTTCCAAAGCAGTGAGTAAAGGAAGAGGAAGAAGGTGATCCTCTCCACTGGCAGTGAGCCAAAGAGAGACACATATGGAGTGAACCTTGGGAAAATTGTGAGCTAACCCTAAACATTGTAAAGGAAGTGAGCCAGGGCATAGATGTGATCTAGCCCGAACATTGTAAATTGGCAGTGAGCTTTAGTGGATTTGGTACATCGGCACATCACTGTTGTATGCTCCTTAAACATAGCCCAGTGAGGGTGAACCAAGTAAAAATCTCTATGTCTACCTGCTTGCTTCTATACATTACATTGAAAGCACCATCATCAGATAAATAAGGAAAGAATAACATCAACGGTAAAACATAAATTCAAACAAAGTGACCCTTATAATAAAGAGTTCAAGATCCAGTGGGATAGGGATAATTTTTAAAATAATATCCATACCCTGATTCACCCCCCTCTTAGGGTATCTAGTCCCCTTTTGGTCCTAACAAAGACTACTAAACACTTCAGTCCTTCAGGGCTTGATTCCTTGTAATCATACCAATGTAATTGATAAAAAACATCAGCTCTGAGCTTTTGGGTTTGTGATGTTATATTTAGTATCAAAGGAAGTTTATTAACAACCTTGGGAACTAGATTTAGGAAAATTAAGGTTAAGGAACATAAACTTAAGGTAGAATTTGAATATAAGTATACAAGAACACCACAGATTTTTGGTAATGTATAGATTATGTGGTTCTTCTGATCAATACATCCTTTTCTAGATACTACAAGTGGATGTGGTTCTGGCATAGATTTACTTAGGAGTAAAAAATCCAACAATGTGTTTTGGACATGACTCAGGGAAACCTAGTACACGACAACGGGTCTTACTGTGTATCTGGTTTGAAAATACCAGGGGATTTTCTTAGGATAATCCACTTTTCCTTTACAAACCATTATGAAGAATTTTAATGAATAATCTTGGTTAAACATAAGGTGTTTTAGATTTAAGATTATGTGTCATGGTTTAGAAATACTATGATTGATATTATGGATGAACCTTAGACCAAGGAAAGACTTATGTGAAAATAAATGGATGAATTATTTATATATTGAGGTTTTATTGAAAACTTTAGTTAAAAGTTTATTTAGTGATTAAACTTATTTGAGGGATGTCCATCATATTCATTTTAGAAATTATATTAATTTGGTTTTAAAAAAGGACAACCTGTATGTCGGGTGACAACCAATCAATTCCGGAAAGTCTGTGGGTCTTGAAGCAATGACCAAAGTACGATAAAGGTTTCATGCCAACCACTGACCTATGCAATGTACTGGTTAATTTTTCATTGTTTTTAGTTAAACAATTTGATGAATAAATATTAATGATGAACCAATAGTATAAATTTTGAGGATTAAATATTAATTTATCAGTCATATTGGTTTTGGAAGATAATTAAAGATAAATAGTTATACTTTTCACTCTTTTATAGGCCTTAAGATCCTTTAAAAATTTATTTTAGTGCTTTAGGAATAAAAAATTCATTATTGGTAATTAATTTCTGGGAGTAAAGGAATGAATTATAATTTGATCAAAGCACAAAAAAAAAGTAAGAATTATTTATGTGAAATTGAAACATATCAAGTAAGAATATTTCTTTATATTTAGGGTTAGTAAAATAATAACCCAACATTAGGAAAACAACTTAGAAATAAAATATTGTACTATTATATTAATTTCTATTGAAATTATGTTCTCTTAAATCATCAAATATTTATGCCTTTGAGGCCATAAAATTTCTATTGATCATTCAATTGTTTGTGATGGATGAAATCATTCACTCCCTATAAATATTTATGCTTTTCCTCCAAGTTTGTATCTCTACTTTCCACCGACGTTCTCCTACTTAGATACCTAGTTACGTGGTAGTCCATGGGACCTTTTTACTTTTCATTCTATCCTTTATAGAGGATGACTTATGAACCCTTCACATGATGTGGGATTTCAAACATAGAAAGTATCAAACAATATATCACCATAATCAAGTTTAAATTGCGATGATAAAATTTAATTAAGTTGGTAAGAATATAACACCCTGAAATTATAATGTACAACTTTTTATTCAATATCATGTAAGACATGCAACACTAAACACACAAGGGAACATAATATCCCAAGACTCTACTATATATTTACTATTTTAAATAAATTCAACACATGATATTGCTTGTAGCTTGTGTTACACGTAAGAGATAACTTCCTCAATAGCTTGTTTTACATGCAAGAGATACCTTCTTTGATATCTTACGTTACAAGCAAGACCGAGTTTCACCAAATAACAATGTATTATTAAAATATTATTATTTAATATAATATGATATAAACTAGAAATTAAATTAGTTTTTATGAATATTAATAAATAACTTATAAAAATTATGGTTTAAAACTATATAAAATGAATTCATTTATTAACAATTAATGAGAAATAAAGATAAGAATTGATTTTATATAAAAAGAAATATTATTATTTTTATGCTTACAAATGGAGTTCTACCTTAATAAACATAACTAATTAGAATTAGTGAATGATTTTAATGAAAAATGTATTTTATATATTTAATAAAATATTTTTTTATATTTATACATTATGTTTTATAGTCATAAAACAATAATAAACTCTATTTCACACATAAAAACCTATATTTTTATAAAGGAAATTCTACCATTTTTTAACGACGAACCTATTTGAAATCTTAATTTTGGAACTCTTCTAAATTGAATTTGATAAAACAAAATTCATTTTTTAATTAATAATGTAAACATTAGTCTAGGGATGTTTTTTGGTATTTTTCTGAGAAACATTATTTTTCGATGAATAGTAAAAAATACTCCATTTTAGTTAAAAATTGCCTTTTCATTTAAATAATTATTAACGTTAAATTATATTTTAAAATTTTTATTATTTAAAATTATATCAATAATAAATCTATTAATACAATTTAGTTTATTACAATCAATTTCACATTGAAATTGAATATAAAATCTCAACAATCTTTTGAACATTTTTCAACTAAAACCAGTTAAACCGTTTGTCTACAAGATTAGCATTAATCTTAATTTTTCCACTTATGTGATTTGAATTTAAAAAAATGGGCATAAACCATTATAATAATAATGATATTTTGAGTATAACAATATCAACTTAATTTTTTACCAAAATGATTAGTGAAAGTGATTAAAATTAATTATAGTGATTAAGGTTTAATTAGGCTTAAAAATGGACTAAACATCATATTTAAGGGCCCAAATGACCTAGAAACTTATCCAAAATCCATTTTATATCCATAATTAGTCCATGAACCTTAAATTATTGAGTTTTTTTTGGTTTGGTATGACTTTTTTAGGTAATAACATGTATACACCTAACTTGTTTCCAAAAATTCCAAGTGAGTTTTTTTCCTTCCCTATAAAAGGCCACCACCTCTACCCCTTCTTCACACCTCTCAAGACACAGTAGCTCATAAAAAATCTTCCCAATTAGTCTTAAAAAATTCATACCCTCATCCTAGAATCCTCCACTTATGTATAAATCAATCCAAAGAAGCTTTTGGTTCAAACCAAAAGAAGTTACCCGATTAAAAGGTAACGTCTTCTCTCAAGCTTTTAAATTTCATTTCCATTATCCACCCCATAAAATATATTTTTTTAATAATTATATAAAAAAAATAGTATACTCAATATACTAGGATGTTTTTATTTAAAGGGTTCAAACTTAAAATACACACACCTCTATCTAATGGGTAATGAACATACTGTTTCTGTGTATGACAAACTATTGCCTCACAAAACGATGATTGTTCATTTTTCCCTTAACAACTTTAATGGTTGGACATTATGATGGAAAATATATTTATATATGATATATATTATATTTATAATGTATTTATTCTTTTTAATTTTTATTTAGAACATAATTTTATGCTTTCCATCTTGCGTTAATACGATAACATCGTTTGAGGAAGTGTGGTCTACCGGCCCCTCGAAGCGATGTGATTCATTTACACCATGAATAGAACATATAAATAACGTTTTTAATAAAATAATGTAACATTTATAGCATATATATGATAATATAATTATAATATACATATTTATCATTTATATTTCATTATTTTAATATGACAAAGAAATGAAAGTAGCATTCATGCGTACGTACGACCTACCGTCTCCATGAACAGTTCACTTCTCTTCTAATATAAAAATATTATAGACTACTATAAATACATATATATTGGATATATATGATATTAAAATCACTTTTTACATTATTTAGATGATGAAATCATGATATATTTAATAATAATGACAAATAACATGTTAAAACATACTCGACAGACTAAGAAATTAGCATCCAAAATAGTTAAAATAATGAAAGGTTATTAACAAACGTGTAATAAGATATTATAAAAGAATCATATATGATATCATAAATATTAATATTTTTATGTTATAAGTTATTAATATGTTTAAACCCACTATATAGGAGGATAAAGACCACACAATACAAATAAGTTTAAGGTAAGTGACTCTTGTCTCACTTTTCTTTCCATGAGGCATAATTTATTCCTATGAACCTAGTTTATTATATATGGTGTACATAATGAAAAATTTAAATTAATATCATGAATTATATTATCTTCATGGAATTTATACGTTTCAATTTATTATTATTACTTTTGGGTCTTTCAATTTATATGTAAGGGATTTCATCTCAATTTACATTTTATTGGGACTTATTTGTTGTTATGAACCTAGTTTCTTTTATATGGTGTATATACTTCCCTTATACATAATATAATATGAATATATTTATTTTAATTATATTATAAGTTTTTTTTAATTTTATTCTTTCACGAGTCTTATGATTTAAAATGTTTCAAAGTGGTATGGGATACTTTGGAATGTTTAAAGATTATTTTACTCAACAATAACCTTAGTGATCTTTCAATGGTATTTCCATTAGAAGAAATTATATAACCATTTTTCAATAAAAACTTTAATTATAATATGGTTATTAATTACCATTTTCAAGTATTAAAACCATTTTACACTCTTTGGCACTCAAATTTTTTTTGGAATTTTTTTTTCTTCAGAAAACCCTACTTTGTTTCCCTCTTTAGTCAGAGAACCTGTTTCCTTCTAAAAACCATGTTTTACTAAAATGTTTTCAAAAATATTTTTAAAAATATTTGGTAAATAAATTTTTAAGATTTTTTATTTTACCAATATTTTCAAATGAATCTTCTTGTTACTTTATGAACAAGGCATTTTTCTAACCTTTAACCATGCAAAAGGAATATTCTTCTTACCTTGTATGACTTGTACATATTTACCTACCATAATTTAATTAAATCCTACCACGCATGTTTAAAAGGATCCCTTTTTATGAAAATATTTTTAAAATTTATTTTCAAAGAAAATATTTTTCAAAATATTTTTCAAAACAAAAGGATATTTTCCTCAAATTTTTTTAATGATCTTTTTATAATGTTTCCATTCATCAACGACAACAACCATTTAGTTTACTCTAAATGGGTTATGTTGTATTGATACCATCCTTAATCTTCATATGTATGGTTTATTATTGATTTTTCCAAGGATGGTATTCATATTTACTTCCTTGATTCCTTTTTTCCCCTTGAAATATTCAATTTCCTATGATCACTGAACCTTGAATTTCCCCTAAATACCCATATCATTTTTCATGGATATGATTATTTCCTAAACCGTATACCATTTTTCATATGGTATTTACTTTAAATTTTATTTGATTATTTGGGGAAATATTAATAAACAAATATCCTTTATTTAATAAAGATATTTTATAAGGAACTTAATTTATTTAAATGCTTTGGACATACACTATACAGGTTGGGGACCGATTAATGCAAGTCCTACGGGTTAACGACTGGTTAATGTAACATATAAGGGTTAGGGACCAATTAATGAAAGAACTACGAGTTATATACTGGTTAATTCATGCTCAACGAGCTGGGGACCAGTTAATGAAAGCCTCTTGATGCATCGATAGTCTCATAGGATGAATTAGTTGCACAAATTGGAAAAGTTTAAACTATCTCTTAATGGTAAAGGTGTCATGTGCCTGGGAAACATGATTTCCAATAATTAATCATTTCATTTATTGAGAATTTGTTTATTATTTTTCATCCATGGGATTTTTTTTGACATATATGTGGATACATTTCATTTTACTTCACTGATTAGATGACATGTGTTTTAGTATCTTACCTTTCCATATAGATTTTTCCTTATCTAGTTATTTGAATGGAATGTGTTTCCATTTATTACCTTGCCATATTTTTTATGCACTTCCTTCTTAGTTTGTTGATTAAATGGTATGGGTGTTCAGTTATTTACTATTTCATAATTATTACTCCCATTGATTCATTATTTCTTCTGCTTTATTTACCCTTACTAAGAATTTGAGCACACCCTTATTATGGTTATTTCCACAGAAATCCAAGAATAAAGACATGAACGAATTTACAGGATGGATTAGAGTTATCCTAGAACTTATTAATTTATTTAGAAAGAAGAAAAAAATATGTTGTAATTAGTGTATTCATTATAATACAAGACCCATTTATGTATCTGGTTTACTAAGACTACTAAATTCTTTGGTCCTTTAGGGATTGATTCCTTATAATCATGCCAATGTAATTGATATAAAACATTGACATTGAGTTTATAGGGTCATGATGCTACATAAAATGACTCCACCACAACATGACACATCTAGTAGGGTTCATTAATTCTTAAAACCTCCAATATCACACCTTTCCCACTAAGGCCACTGGTCAACACCAGTCCATTCTCATAGGTTTTTTCATCAAACCTATGAGTTCACCCCTAATAATATTATAACACAAAGCCTTGTCTCGATATTCACACTAGCATACCATAACTCAATCCAACACTCATAATAGACACTGAACTCTGAGACAATGCACACCCACACCCATCCTCCTTGAGACCCCATGGTGCCCCCACAATATGATCAACTGGCCTATGGTGCTCCCCACCAAAAGGCTTAATCTATGACATCCAATTATAAACCATGGTGACTACCTATTAAATTTTATATTGAACTCAAATTCCATTCTCCCCAAATTCACTTTTCATCACCTCCAACTCACTACAACAAACCATTCATGAAACACCAGCCAGACATTGACCTAACCCTCATCCTCAACTCCCAACCAAAACCGATGAGTCTTATCCATCTAGGCATAATTCCAAACACCTTGTTTTATCCTAAAAGTCTAGATCAACACCCTAAATGTTCCCATCACATCCAATATGACATGACCAACATGGTTGTTAACTCACTGCATCCAGCTTCCTATGAGAACTAAAGTCAAACCACCTCTAGCCAATGTACCTCAAACACTTGGATACCCTAACTGACATGTAACAAAAAATACCAAAAATAGTGCCTTAAACCCAAAGTAATCCCTTGATCATTCTAGTATATCCACCGAATCCTCAACTTGACCTCTGATTAAGTTCCCATGATTGAACCCTCAATTGACCATGTCCATCTTCATTCCATACCATGAGCACCAACATACTACCAAACCGAAGCACTTTCGACTATTCCAAAATAAAACCAAGGGTGAAGTCAAGGATCACCCTCAATATAATTCCAATTATGAAACCATACATGCCATTAACCATGACTGACATCCCACTCCCTAACCTAGGATCATTCTTGTCATCACATTACTAAACCATTTTTTGACATCCATGACCTGAAATCCATACATCACTAAACATAATGGTTAGAAATGTAATGATCACTCACCCCCAAGAATAATTATGAATAAAAATCAAATTCCCACTCCAGAATCATAGGAAAGTTACCCCAAGTATTTATCCAAAAAACTCACTGGCAAAGAGGGTCACACCTTTAAATGAATGACAGTGTATCTCACACCATCCGAATCATCCATTACCACTATTAGAGCACTAACCCAAATGGGTCACATCAGAACCACTTGTGTGTCTCTCCTCCCAATCCAAACTCTTCATCAATCATCATCCCACACTACTTCCAACATAGGAACCACAAACATCTTCTCTCATACCACCAAAACTATAAGCCAAACGACACATCAAATTTACAACCCATGCTTGAAACCAAGATTCCATCTAAAATAAATGGATGAACATTACTATGAAACCTGATCATAAATACTTGACTAAAATTCATCAAGTTATGTCTCACCAAAACTAAGATCATGCTCCTAACCCACTGGTCATGCTTCTCATGCATTCCAGTCTCATCACGGGAAGAGAGCCCACACCACTTTTCAAACCGAAGAATATCACCACGATGAACCATTCAAACAAATAATAAAAACATGATAATAATTTTATAGTTCTAATGGGATTCATTCACAATATCACTAAACTATTTAAGGAACATCCTAAGTCAATCGTGTCAAGCACTTAACTGGTCTTTCCCTATAAAACTGTCTGCACTACTGACACATCAACACCCAAAGTTCTTGAATCTCATAAGCTCTAGGAATTTCTTCAAGGTTTACACTAGACCATTACAACACCATTCCACTAATAGAGAGAATTTCTCTCGATCTAGTTCAATAACTATTAGGCCCACCCCAACTATACTGTCACTACCCAGGATAAGCATTCGAACAAGCCCATCCCTTATGAAACTAAACTTAAAACTGAAAGAAACCATTAAAAATTTATCCTTAAAAGAAAACTAAAAAGAATACAATGCACCTAAACCGCATAATTAGATGCGCCTTTCATACACCACTATCAAAATCCAAATCATTTCCCCTACCTCACATACATAGGGGAACTCATAAATACCGACTAACCCCTCTCATAGGTCTCCTTTAAAGGTCATAAGGATATAACTCCCAAAATTTAAGTCACACTAGAGAATCTCACTAGGATATACCACCCAGCATACACATCATTCCTCACATAGGTCTCACCCTTGGGTGGAAATCACCCCCGTCTCAAGGTCTCATGACATCAAGCATGCCAAACAACCAACCTAGGGATCTTACAAACTAAGGTCTCTCTCTATCTCCTCATACCCTCACCCAGGTCATCACTTTACAAACTTGCACTTTTAAAACTTTATCATTTCATATGGTTCACATTATAAGTTTGGATAGATAGAATTATATTCACAATTTATAAGGGAAAATGCCTGATATGTTTCTTATTGAAATTTTATTTAAATCAACCATCATTTTCCATAGAACTCACATTTTTGAGGTTTATCAAAATTTCAACATTTCCAATGGTTGATTAAATAGTGTTCCATTCACATGATATAAATCAAATTTCCTTATAGTTTACTTATTAAAACTCTATTAACCAATACCATCATTTAAAAATTTATTTATATTTTCCTAAAAGTTACACTTTCATTCTATCCAGGTCTAACAAGATTTAAAATTTCCAAGGATTGATTAAATAAAATCTCATTCACAAGATATGAAGGAAAAAAAACTTATAGGTTTCTTACTAACACCTTTTTAATAAATAATTTCATCAATACATTTATATTTACCTATATATAAATAAATCATTCCGATAATTGGTCAAGTAAGATACAACCATAGTTTTATATAGAAGATAACATATATGATGCTTCAAACACTTTAAATAACCAATCCTCCTTATTATCAGTAAATTATAGACCATATCCAGACATAAATTAGATATATATAATCAATGTTCAACATAAATCATAGATAGTACATACATCAACCAAGTACAATTAATATATTAGTGAAACACATGCAAGGGGCATATAAATCACAAGCAACATTCAGATGATATAAAAATTCAATGTGCCTCGTATAATGAATAAAATCACATTCCCTCTCTTTCCACATCGATTAAAGAGATAAATATAATAAAATAATAACCTATGAATCAATTATGTCACTTGAGGTGAAATTAGATCATCATTAATAACAAATATCATGAACCATGATCCCATATCGGACAACATGGTCTTCCCTCATATGTGGGGTGGAGAGTCCTAGAAACAATCTCCATAACACATATTGACACTCTTATTCTCATATATACAATTAAATAATAGTAAAACAAAATAAAAACACCATTGATACCATTTTTCAATTCCCCACCCCAAGATCCACTAAACCAGTTCTCCAGGTTGATGAATCATATGAACTCAATAATTCCTTCCTATATGCCAGAGGATGCCGAATAGTATCATGGGTATAAGGTGG
Source organism: Viscum album (assembly GCA_963277665.1). Taxonomy (NCBI): domain Eukaryota; kingdom Viridiplantae; phylum Streptophyta; class Magnoliopsida; order Santalales; family Viscaceae; genus Viscum; species Viscum album. Next base: position 129,001,779 of record OY728132.1, read on the forward strand.
GATAGTGGAGAGACTATAAATTCATATTAGTGTGTAACCAATAGTGAAAATAATAAATAAATATGATACAACATCCACACAAATAGTAGATAGAATGAAATCCATGAAAGAAAAAACAACCAATCAAGATAAACCATGCTATAATTAAATCAACCATGTATAATGTCAGGAATAAATACATCAATAGACTATATACAGAAGTATAAAAGGAAAAAAAGTGAAAATGAGAAAATATATGAAAAGGACCTGAGTTTTAGCATGGTCCCAAACTCTATGATCCATCCTAATATCCAAGCGATCATAAGATCAGGAGCTTACCTATACCTGAACCAGCAATGTGATATTTATAACTACTCGGGTACCCAAGTGCTATAGTGGACTAAGGAGGGTGTGAGTATAACTTAGTAGGACACCACCAAAGACATCCCTAAAATAACCAGTTTATAGAAAATTTCATATAGAAGTGAATTAAATAAACACATACCATTTATCCGATTAAAAGTTATTAGTTTAAAAATTAAAAAAAAATGAATTAAAATACCCACTAATGCCCTGACTCCACAGTGACACCCTACATCACTATATACCTTATTCGGCTATTTATAGTGAGTCTCTGATAATGGTTTATATCACAACTTGACTAGTTTTATGATATACAACTGAGTTAACTATAGTCTTAATAATATGAGGGAACCCACATGGATCAACCATAGATTACCTCTCAATAAATACCATAGGGAATACAAGGGGTAACCTTTAGAATTCCACTAATCTATTACACCAGTTTGAAATCAAGGAGCAATCCTTAACATTCAAAAGTGTAGTTTGAATGGAATCCATGGCTTACACATGAGGAATTCCATTAAAATAGATCAAGGTGAATCCTAGGATCTCACCCAATGATATTAAATAAGGGTACCCTAAAAGAATCCATGACATTAATCTATAGAATTAGATAAGTAATATGATACCCAAATATAAGGGGGGTCCTCCCCAAGGCTTTCATAGTAATACATTCTAGAAATGGATAACACAAGGCATTCCATAACATTGGTCGTCAATTAATCCAAGGGTGTCAGAACACCCTAACATTCATCTAATTTCCCTATTAGAATCCAGGGCTCACTCACAACATTCCACACTGACTTAATTCATATGTATCTATGGAATCTATCCAAGATATACCTAGCACATAATCAAATAAACAATAGGGAACTCATTCCACATAATCAAATAATTAAATAATTACTTCCCAAGTAATTACCACTTTAAAGCAAAAATTTCTAATTTTAAACACTTGATTATTTATTTATTAATTTAAAATGGATACATCAAGCCTATACAAGTCACATATAATCTTTAAGTAGCCAGGTAATAACCTCTTTACTAATTATGAATTAAAATTTTCAAACATGCCACCAATGGACCCATTTATGGACCATTATTTCAATTATTTAAGTTAGGAAAACATATACTAACAATTACACATATCATTTTAAGAGACTAAACAAAGATTTTGAATTCCATTCACCCAAATATCAATGATTGTGAAATTCCATTTCATAAACATTAATTTAACATCACTACCTCATTTACTATTAATAAACAATTTACTATCTCATCAATTCAAAAAGTTACCCAAACCTCCATTCTCATTTAAAAATCCATTCGAGTTTCATTTACCATAACCAACTTTATAGAAAAACATAAGGTATTACACTCAGAATTACTCTCCTATTAGGTCTCAAGGAATTTTAAATAGTGAATTTAACCAAGGAAAGACACAATTGCATTACTAAATTAAAATAATATCAATGTGTGGTGAGGCCACCATGAACATACAATGAAACACCAAAAAATAAAGTGATACTATGAGTTAATTAAAAGGGACCACCTACCTTTTTCCTAGGAGAGTCCACACGTCTGATATTGGCTTCTGGGTTAGCTTGATTTGGTAGAAAATGAATAAGCATAAAAAACCTGAAAATAGAAAATATTAGACATAAAAGGTGAGAGTTTTTTTATAGTAAAATAAATTAAAAATGAGAGGAAAAAACTCATATACTTACCTCTAACTCTCCAATGCCCAATATAGAAGTCAATTCGGCTCATAGATGGAGGAGATCCTTCAAAACTAGCAAGGAAGTGAAAGAAGGGTGTTGAGAGATAACAATAGCGATTGAAGATGGAGAAATATCTAATGGGGTGTTAAGGGGTGTAACTAGTAAAATTACCAAGCTTCCCCTAATTTAAAAATGGTCCAGGGGTTCATAGGATACTCGGTGGCACTCTAACATTCCTGTCGTAGGCTCAGGCTCCTCCTGAGCCCTCTGAACACTTCCAAGACCACCCATAACCCTTGTTCCATGTATAAAAAAAATTATTAAAGGTTTTTAAAGAATTAGTATTTTTTTCCAAGATATGGTTCAAAAAATGGACCACCTAATAAACCAAAGACTCAAATTCCTCTTGCAATTTGAACACCTGTACGAAACACAAGGTCTTATAATGAGGAAAATTTCACAAGGCTTACAAGATGTGACTAGATTTTTTTTATCAAAAATGATAGAAAAATATATATATTCTTTAGTAATTTAAAACCACATATCTAAAATTTTATAGCTATATAAGGCTTTGGAAGTTATGTATAATTAGTTTGATGTGCTCTCAAATTAGAGATGGAGTTTGGAGAACTTTCCTCTAAATATGGAGATAAGAATAAAATAATAGAGTTTCAAGCTAGGGGATCAAATGATAAAGAAGGAAACAAGATCCAACCACTAAAATGTCAAATATATGGAAATATTAATCATGGTAATTATCTCAAAGGGATGATGAAATGCTTTAAGTATGGTAGATAAGGATACTAGGCTCATGAATATTGAAGAGACATAAAGAATTCGATCAATATGATAATGGAAAGGAAGGCACCAACTAATGTACCACCCATGTTTTAATGATTCAAGTATAAGGAGTAAGAACACTATGTGAGCTAGTGTACTAAACCAAGGGACTTTAAGGGTAATCAACATCAACAACCACCAAAGCCTAGGGGGAAAGAGAAAGATGATGCTATCACCGATGCTGAGGTTGATAATGAAAATGAACTCGTATAAGGTAAATTTCCTAATCACTTAAGAATAAAAAAATATTTATTTTATTCTAATTAAATTTATTTCTTTATAGATTGATTTTTTTTAAAACTATTGAATCACATCCCTGACAACTTTAAGTATAGATATCCCTAAAAACACCAAGTGTCATGATCATTGAAACCCAAGTCATGGACTCTTATCATGCTAGATTTTTTGGAAAGATTCTACTAGGCTTGGATTTTCTCTCATTATATGTATCTCACATCAATTGTCAGGAAACGGTAATATCTTTAAATATCGTGAACCATCCCATGATTCTGAAAAATTCAAGGAAGATCATGAATCTCCTTTGAAAAATCTCTCAATGATGTGGGTGTTGATATCTAGTGAAAAACAATATCTTTCCTAAATGGTTATTTTATTGAAAACATCAAACTTGAGGAAGTTATCATTTCAATGGAATACAATGATATGTTTCCTGGAGTGTTTCATAGACCCCCTAGATCAGGAGTTACAGTTCTAAATAAAACTTATAGCTAGATACACTCCTTTCTCCAAATACCCCTATAGTTCAGTCCTGATAGAACTGGAGGGGTTAACTAATAAAATGAAAGAGAATTTGGAAAAGAGTTCATACACCTTAGTGTATAACCTCGGGGTGTTCCAATACTCTTTATCAAGAAAATATATAGATCAATGTGGTTGTGCATAGATCATCAAGAGTTCAACAGGATCACCATAAAGAACAAGTATCCCCTTCCAAGGATTAATGACTTGTTCATTCATCTTTGAAGAGTCAATAATTATTAAATATGGATATTCACTTAGGATATCTGTAATGACCCAAAAATTCATTAATGAAAATTCCTATTGGTATATTTAAATTTCTTATTAGGGTTATGTAAAACGTATTCACTTATTTGGTTTTATGTTTTGGATTTTAAAATATAATTAAGAATTGTGACCATTTCTAATATAGCTGTTGAACAGTGATCACATGATTAGTATAAATATAGGGCTTTAACAAATCCAATTTACTTAGAAAAAGGAAGCGATGGCCTCATCCAGTAGACTTTCCCCATACGAATCTCATTTTCATAGCTCAAAAAGGAGGTGGCATCATTGGGCTTCTCTCTTTACCAAGCCCAAGCCGAGCTTGAACACATTAAGCTTGAGCGGAACTGACTTTGGAAGAAGTATAAGTTAATAGAGATTACCACTTGAGCGATGTTATCTGAGCCACCCCAAGAGTCCGTCACCATCGCACACCTTACCCTTAGGTCTTATGTGGGTGTTATAAGAGTTTATGTAACGATACCCTAGTGCTATGACTTTGTACATTATTCTTGTATAGATAATATTTATTCTTTTTTATTGTTACTTTGTAAATAGTTTTTAAAGAACAAATAGTATTTTTAGTTAATATTCAACAAAGAAATCTATTTTGATGAATTAATAGATTTTTGAATTATATAATATTTTAATATAATATTATTATTATTATTAAATTACTTATTATTAAATATAAATTATTGTATAATTTTATGAATGCAATTTTAATTTTTATTAAGGTTTGAAAGTTGTTTTTGTCAAAACCCATGAATTTTCAATAAATGTCAGTTTTTATTTTAAAAGTAAACATTAAAATATTTAAAAAATTATTTAGATAAAATGAATATTATTTTTAGAATAAGGACATCAAAATTATCCAATGGAGAATTTATTATAATTTTTTAAGACAGTCAAATTTTTGGGTAAAAATTAAATAAAGTTTAAATATATAATGTGTTTTATGACCTCATAATGACCCAATAGTGATGTAATAAAACACTATAAACATTATATTCGACCAATATATATTTTACCATTAAAATAATGTAATTTTGGGTGTTTTTTGATTTATTTTACAAAGCTTTAGTGGACCCTTCAAGGCTTATAAAACATTTTGTCTTTTTAAATTGTTTTCCTTGAGAGTGTGACTCACCTCCACATAAGAAAACCTATTATTTTAAGAAGTTAGGACATTGGACTTATAAAATATTATTTTACAATCCCCTTTGGAAAAAACCATGGGCAAAAACCATGGGCTGGTTTTTGGTTTTGATTAATTTAATGTGAGGTGCCACAAACCTAAATAATAAAGAATTCCCTCTCCTTTCCCATATAATCGCACCCAAGCTCCCACTTCCTCTTCACTAAAAGCCTTTGGAGTTCGAAAAACTCTGATGACCTCTCTATATAATCCTCCCAAGGTTCTTAATGCTCCCAAGAATCCTCTCTTAAGCCTCTCCCAATCTTTTGGGATCACACTTCCAAGTAATGGATTCATTCCTTCTTCATTTTATCCAAGTTTCTTAATATTGTTATGCCCTTTTATTTTCAATTATAAATGTTGGTTTATGATTTAAAACCTCCCCCATACTTCCCTATTAATGTTTTAATAATGATATATCTCCTTTATCTCTCATTAATTCCTCCCATGCACACCCGTTACCATGCCGAAATTCTGTAAGGAATTTCTCTTTCCTCATTTACATTCAAGCGATTCTTTTGTATTATGTATCTAAATTCCATTAATTTTTTTGTGAAATCTATCTATATGAACCCATTAATGTCAATTTCATTTATATATTATGATAAACCCATTTCTCTCTCATCAACCATTTTTATGAATTCTTATGTCATGCCGTTATGCTGCCGAAATTACACTGCGTTTTTCCAAGCCAAGATCATTGTATAGTGAATACCATACCCATGCCTATATCAAGGTTATTCACCTTTATGAAAATATACACATTTAATTTTACTTTAATTTATTTATTATACTTTCATTAATCATGGAATAAATTATGACGTTGATTGATTCCATGTTATATGATCCATATGGCACACTTATGCATGAAATTAAATGATTAAGAAGGGTGTGCCCTGATAGCGCTCCAATGCATTGGGTAAAGTATAGTATCATGATACGTCATGTGAAATGAGTGTTTACTCATGATAATTCAAGTGTAATTAGGGTTTACTCATTCTTCATGTGCAATGAGGGTTTACTCATGCTTCATGTGCAATGAGCCTTGGCTCATGCTAAATTGCATGTTAATTGTTGTTGCCACATTTCCATGTTATGATTATCATGATTTATCATGCCTTTATGTTCATGTTTCTCTTGTACTACATTGATATTCCTATTTTCTAACATGTATTGTATTCCTAATTTTATTCCATGTTTATTCCCTTACTGGGATTTATAGATAACCCTTTTCTTATGCATGTCCTCAGGTTATCCCATGCAATGCTAAGTATGAGGGAATGTAGTGGTCATGTAAAATAATTTTTCAATAAAGATGTTGTATTTAATGTTTTAATTTGTTATGTAATGATCCTACGCCCCAAATACACTAGACCTCTCGATCTTATAGGTTGTATTAAGTGAAGTTTATGTAATAAATCATGTTTTAGTGTGTAATAAGAGCAGGGTTGTTACAGTTGGTATTAGAGGATAGGTTTAGTTATTTTTTGTTATTAGGATTATAAAACCCTAGTGAAATCCTTAGGTATAAGACTAAGTATAATAAAAACATCCCTATGTTTTAGTGAGTATTTAGTAAGTGTTTTATCAAGAAAATACATCCCTATCTGGATATGAGTAGGTAGAGGCGGCTCTAGCCCAAATGTACCTAGGGGTGAAAATCCCGACAAGGAGTTTCGGGCTTGACCTGGGGTATCCAGGTACACAACAATGGGCCTCGTTTCACTCTTGGTTATGAAACTCCCGGGTGACACACATTGGTAAATTCATAAGCTTAGTATGAACCATTATTAAGGGAATAAAAAAAATTTCCCTAAGAATATATGTTAGAAATTGGATCATGGATAACATAGATTGAAGCCTATAGATTCATAAATTAATGAAATAAACTCTATAAGTCATCTGTTTTTTGATTACCCTTTATGTGTTACCCCTAACTTTCCTTTTATTCTATCCAATGGTCGGTAATAGGAGGACTCAGGCTAACAACCGATGTGAAGACTAATGTGATGACTATTCTAATGAGATGCCCAATCCGATGGGAGAGGGAATCACAAACATTGCCACGATACTCTCTCAGTTAACTCAAGAATTAAATAGAAACATGGGTCAAGAGAAACATTTAAATCCCCTAAGAAAGAACAAGTCACTTTCAAGAGATCCATGAGACAAAGGCCTCCTACTTTTAATGGATCATACGATCCCTCAATCGCCAAACAATGGATCAACTCCATTGAAAATATCTTCTCCACCCTTCAATGTTACGAACAAGAGAAGATTTTTATTACTACTTATCATATGGAGGGTGAAGCTGATCAATGGTGGACATTGATCAAAAATACAAATCTTAATAAGGAGATTGAGGCATTGGAATGGAAGGATTTCCAAAATATGTTTTTTGATAAATATTTTATGCGCACCCTCCGACTTAAGATGGAAAGGGACTTCCTTTCCCTCAAGCAAAAAGATGACGAATCTATCAGAGCGTACGAGGAAAAATTTACAAGGCTTTCATGATACGCTTCCAGCTTTGTCATTACCCCCGAATGCAAGGTTGACTGCTTCTTTGGTGGGCTGAAACCTAGACTACGGAAAGCCCTGGTGATCTGCGACTTCGACAGCTATGAGGAAATTGTCCAATGTGCCCTCAAGGTTGAAATGGAGATCAGCGAACCTCATGGGTATCATGGGGATAAGAATTGTAACATGGACTTCAATTCTGGTGGTCCGATGGATAAATCTAATGGTGCTAAGAAAATACAGTACCCTACTTGCCAAAGGTGCGGAAAGAAGCACCCCATAAATTGCCTAAAAGGGATGAGGGGATGATTTAGGTGTGGAAGAGAAGGGAACATAACCATTAACTGATGACAAGAAAAACCCGTGGCTACAACAGAGGATAGGAACGCTCCGTTCGACTCTCAACATGTTGTTCATTGCTTCAACTACAAAGAACCAGACCATTTTGAAAATTAGTTCCCTATTCCAATGGTTTTCAGAGGCAACCAACAATCTCCAAGGCAGCAAGGGTGAGCTTTTTCCATCACTACTACCGAAGTGAACCCCGACAATGAAGTGGTGACAGGTACGCTAGTTATTCATTCAAGAATAGTGAACGTACTTTTTGATTCCGGTTCTATGCATTCTTTTATATCCTGAATGTTTAGTAGAATAATACCAACACCCCAAAAAATTATGGAAGTAAAGATGTAGGTGAGTATAGAAAATGGGTCAATCATTGCATCCCATGAATATAACTTCTCTCTTGTCTTAATCGGTGGATTGAACTACCTGGCGAACCTCATCATACTCCCAATGGTGGAATTTGATGAAATTATTAGCATAGATTGGCTTTCCTTATATAGAGCCAACATAAATTTTGGTGAAAGGTAAATCAATCTCCATGTGGAGAATCAACCCCCGATTCTATACAAGTGCAAGGAGGAAGATGAATCTTCTTTAGCTCCATCATCTTAAGCATGAATATTACTACCCTATGAGCACGCGTATCTGGCTCAGATGATTGAGTCTAAGGAGGAAAACATCCTTAAAGACATGCCTATGGTGACAAAATTTGTTGGAATGTTTATCGAGGAATTTTCTGGTCTTACTCCTAGAAGAGATGTTGAATTCTCAATTGATCTTATACCTGGGGCATTTCCAATATCCAAGACTCCGTATAGAATGGCTATTGTGGAGCTTGAGGAGCTGAAGAAACAACTACAGGAGAATCTGTATAAAGGGTTTATATGGCCAAGTGATTCACCATGGGGTGGACCAGTCCTCTTCGTCAAGAAGAAGGATGGGTCAATGCGCCTTTGCATCTATTATCATGAGCTTAACAAAATCATGATGAAGAACAAGTATCCAATCACAAGAATTTATGACTTTTTCGATTAGCTGCATGGATCACAATACTTCTCCAAGGTAGATTTGCGTTTAGGATATTATCAAGTAAGGATGAAGAAGGAAGATACCCCCAAGACTGCTTTTCGTATAAGATACGGGCACTATGAATTCATAGTAATGCCTTTTAGACTCACTAATTCTCCAACAATCTTCATGGACTTAATGAATAAAGTCTTTAGATATTACCTTGAAAAATTTGTGGTAGTCTTTATAGATGATATTCTAATATACTCCAAAACCAAGGAGGATCATGAGGAGAATCTAAGAACTATACTAGAGACCTTGCAAAAGGAGAAGCTCTATGAAAAGTATAGTAAGTGTGAGTTCTGGTTAAATGAGGTCTCATTCTTGGGCCATATCTTCACAAGAAATGTGATATCTATGGATCCCTCCAAGACAGCTGCAATAGAGGGATGGTCGAGGCCAACATCAGTAACGAATATCCATAGCTTCTTCGGGTTAGCTGGATATTATCGACGATTTGTGAGAAATTTATCACAATTTTCCAACCCTCTTACCAAACTAACTCAGAAGGGGGTAATGTTTTCTTGGAGTGATGAATGTGAAGAAATATTCAAGGAGTTGAAAAAGAGGATTATCACCACGTTCGTTCTCACATTATCCAAAAGTGGATAACTTTTTGTGGTATTCAGTGATGCTTAGAAGAAGGGCCTGGGCTTTGTGTTGATGAAAAATGACATTCATTGCCTATGCTTCAAGGAAATTGAAAGTTTATGAGAAGAATTATCCAACACATGATCTGGAGTTGGTTGCGGTGATCTTCACTTTAAAAATTTGGTGACATTATCTCTTTGGGGAGAAGTTTGAAATATATACAGACCAAAAAGCCTCAAGTATATATTCACACAGAAAGAGTTGAACATGCACCAATGAAGATGGTTATAACTGATCAAAGAATATGACTGCTCAATCCATTACCACCCTGGGAAAGTGAAAAAGGTGGAGGATGATATAAGTAGAAAGGACCCAATGATTATATCATTGATGAGAATTGAGAAGGATCTAATCTTATTAGATTTGATGAAGATGGACATGGGAATCATAAAGAAGGGAACACAATTAATCCATTCACAAATTATTTCTCAACCGTCTCTTTTGAAAAATTTAAAGGATACTCAAAAGGATGATTTGGGAATTAAAAAGAAAGTGAAAGCTATCAGAAAAGGGAGATCCTCGAAGTTCAATGTTAATAAAGAAATAATTGTGAGATTTGGGAAAAGACTATGTGTTCCATCAAGTTCAGAGCTGAATAAAGAACTTTTGGATGATGTACATTGTTCAAATTTCTTTATTCACCCAGGAAACAAAAAGATGTATCGAGATCTCCAAGAGAATTATTCTTGGGATAATATAAATAAGGAGATCACTAAGTATACATTAAAGTGCCTGGTGTGTCGGAAAGTGAAGGTAGAGAGGCATAAGTCTAAGGGGATGATGCAACCATTGCCTATACCTGCATGGAAATGAGAGAAAATCACCATGGACTTTGTCACCAGACTTCTGAAGAAATCAAAGGGCAACAATGAAATACGGGTTGTTGTGGATCATCTTACAAAGTCTGCACACTTCATTGCAATTCGAGAGGATTTCTCATTGGATTAACTGGCACAGATATATATCAGGGAAGTAGCAAGGCTGTATGGAGTACCACTATATATTTTATCCGATCAAGATCCAAGATTCAGCTCTAAGTTTTGGAAGAGTCTTCGACATGCTCTGGATACTGAACTGAAATTCAGTACGACCTATCATCCTTAAACGGATGGCCAATCTGAGTGAACTGTTCAGACACTAGAGGATATGTTAAGATCATGTTCTATGGACTTCAAAGGAGGGTGAGACCAACATCTTCCACTGGTTGAATTCTTATACAATAACAGTTTCCACTCAAGCATCTTAATGGCACCTTATTAAGCCCTGTATGAGAAGAGGTGCAGAACAGCGACATGTTGGGATGAAGTTGGTGAGCGTAAGCTTCTAGGACCATAAATGGTCGAAGAAATGGCAGAGAAGTTGAAAACCATTTAGTAGCATATCAAGGCAGCCCAGAGTCGATAGAAGAGTTATGTAGATAACCATAAATGATACCTTGAGTTTAAAGTTGGAGACATGGTATTTCTATGCATATCTCTATGGAAGAAGGTCATGAGGTTTGGAAAGAAAGGGAAGTTAAGTCCTAGGTACATCGGCCCCTTTGAGATTCTTGATCGTGTCGGGGCTGTGGCCTATCAAAAAGCACTACCACCTACCATGGAAAAAGCACATGATGCCTTTCATGTATCCCTCTTAAGGAAGTACATAACAAACCCTTCACATGTACTCTCTTCAGAGGTAGTACAACTAGAGGATGATCTTTCTTTCTAGGAGCAACCAGTGAAGATATTAGATCATAGAGAAAGAGTTCTACAAAATAAGACAATGCCCCTCGTCAAGGTTTTGTGGTGAAACCACAAGTTTAAAGAAGTGACGTGGGAATCAGAGGAAGTGATGAAGCAAAGTTACCCACATATGTTTTAGTGTGGGAAAAGAAAATTTTGAGGACAAAATTTCTTAAGGGGGGAAGATTGTAACAACCCAAAAATTCATTAATGAAAATTACTCTTGGTCTATTTAAATGTCTTCTTATGGTTATATAAAACATATGAACTTATTTGGTTTTAAGTTTTGGATTTTAAAATACCATTAATAATTGTGATTGTTTCTAATACATCCATTTAACAGTGATCACATGATTAGTATAAATATAGGGCTTTAAAAAATCCAATTTACTTGGACAAAGGAAGTGATGGCATCATTCAGTAAACTTGCCTCGTACGAATCCCATTTTTTAGAGACCAGAAAGGAGGTGGCTTCATTAGGCATCGCTCTTGACCAATCCCAAGCCGATCTTGAACACATTAAGCTCGGGAAGAACATACTACGGGAGAAGTAGAAATTAATAGAGATTATCACCCGAGAGATGTTATCTGAGCCACCCCAAGAGTCTGTCACCATCGCACACCTTAACCTTTGGTCTTATGAGAGTGTTATAAAGGGTTATGTAACGAGACCCTAGAACTATGACTATGTACATTATTCTTGTATAGATAATATTCATTATTTTTATTGTTACTTTGTAAATAGTTTTTAAAGTACAAATAGTATTTTTAGTTAATATTCAACTAAGAAATCTATTTGGATGAATTAATGGATTTTTGAATAAAATAATATTTTAATAAAATATTATTATTATTTAATTACTTTTTATTAAATATAAATTATCATATAATTTTATGAATGAAATTGTAATTTTTATTAAGGTTTGAAAGTTTTTTTGTCATAACCCATGAATTTTCGATAAATGTCAGTTTTTATTTGAAAGGTAAAAATTCATATATTTAGAAAATTATTTAGATAAAATGAATATCATTTTTTAATCAAGAATTTGAAATTATCCAATGGTGAATTTTTCATAATTTTCTGAGACAGTCAAATTTTTGGGTAAAAATTAAATACCGTTTAAATATATAATGTGTTTTATGACATCATAATGACCCAATAGTGATGTAATAAAATACTATAAACATTATATTGGGCTAATATATATTTTATCATTAAAATAATGTGATTTTGGATTTGTTTGATTTATTTTACAAAGCTTTAGTGGACCCTTCAAGGCTTATAAAATATTTTGTCATTTTAAATTGTTTTCCTTGAGAGTGTGACTCACCTCCACATAAGAAACCCTATTATTTTAAGAAGTTAGGCCATTGGACTTATAAAATATTGTTTTCCACTCCCCTTTTGAAAAAACCATGGGAAAAAATCATGGTCTGGTTTGTGGTTTTGATTAGTTTAATTTGAGGTGTCCCAAACCTAAATAATAAAGAATTCCCTCTCCTTTCCTATATAAACCCACCCAAGACCCCACTTCCTCTTCACTCAAAGAATTTGGAGTTTAACCAAGCCCTTCCCTCCTCTATATATAATCCTACCAAGGTGCCTCAAGCTCCCAATAAGCCTCTCTCAATCCTCTCTTAAGTTTTTGGGATCGCACTTCCAAGTAAGGGATTCCTTCCTTCTTCATTTTATCAAAGTTTCTTAATATTGTTATGCCCTTTTATTTTCAATTATAAATGTTAGGGTATAATTTAGCACCTCCACCATACTTCCCTATTCATGTTTGAATAATTAGATATCTCCTTTCTCTATCATTAATGCCTCCCATGTACACCTGTTACCATGCCAAAATTCCGTAAGAAATTTGATACGCGATGCAGGAACCACTAGGAAGTGTCCTAGGAACCTTGTATAATGTTCGCGCGTTGAGCACCTGGATCGCCGCAAGAAAAAAAGTGAATGTGGTGTGCGAATAATGAAAATGAGAGGGAAGGGGGAAATGGTCAAGGTAGAACCCAAAGAGAACTTGTCTCTAAGAACTCTAGCCACAAGACGCCACAAAGGATGACCAATCCTTTGATAAGTCAAGAATTAATCAAGAACACAAAGGTTTCAAGCAAAACTCACCATAATAACATTACCTTCGTTCATGATGTTTCAAGAGTACAAGGGGGTGGCTATTTATAGCCAAAGAAACTTGAAATTTGAATTACACATGGGGTGTCTCTTTACATTAGTCTAATGGCTAGTTTTCCATAGTCAAAAAGCATATAGGATGCTTTTGAAAACTTTGGCACTTGACCATGACTTTAGGAGACAAGTAGCACACCCTTTTGGAAAAGTAAAGACAAGTAGCCCACCACCTTTTGACTTTGAAGATTCCATGGTGGGTGGGCTTGAAATTTCGTAGCACCACTTGGGTTGGGTTTTTAAAAGCATGTTTGGGCCTTAATTAATATAATTATAGGCCCGGATGATTCCCCCAAGAAAAGGTGTTGGGCCTCCTCTTGTAATTTGATGATTGATCCATTTAAGGCCTCCTTCATTCTCTTGGTCCGCTCCCTTGTCATTGGGCCTCCAATTCCACGCAAAGGGTCTTGTCCACTTGTGGGCATTCTACCATACTCATCATGTCTGCATCCAACCCCGTGATTCCCATGTGTTCCATGATCCTCATCATCTCCTCCCTCCTCAAAAGGATTCGTCCTCGAATCTGAAAATTCAAAGGGAGAAAGATCAGCAACATTAAAGGTACCACTAACATTCCCATACCTATCGGGTAAATCAATCTTGTAGGCATTATCATTGATCTTCTCTAAGACTTGGAAATAACCATCTCCTCGTGGATGAAGTTTTTATTTTCATTGCTTCGGAAACCTCTCCTTCCTCAAGTGTAGCCACACCCAATCTCCAGGTTGAAACACCTTTTTTTTCCGACCTTTGTTGGCGTGCTTCGCTACTTGTTCATTATTCCACTCAATGTTGGCCTTTACCTTTGCATGGAACTCCTACACAAACTTTTCCTTCTTTTCACCTTCAAGATTCGAAAATTGATTATTAGGCAAAGGTAAAATATCAAGTAGAGTTAATGGGTTAAAACCATACACAACTTCAAATGGTGAAGCATTAGTAGTGGAGTGAACCACTCGATTATAAGCAAACTCAATGTGAGGCAGGCATCTTTCCCAATGTTTCAGATTTTTTCTAAGGATGGAACACAAAAATGTGGAAAGTGTCCTATTGACCACCTATGTTTGACCATCTGTTTGTGGGTGTGTAGTGGTGGTGAACAAAAGTTTGGTTCCAAGTTTGTTCCACAATGTCCTCCAGAAGTGACTAAGGAATTTGACATCCCTATCACTCACAATGCTCTTGGGTAATCCATGCAACCTAACAATTTCCCTGAAAAACAAATCAGCGATATGAGTTGAATCATTGGTTTTAGAACAAGCAATAAAATGATCCATTTTACTAAACCTGTCCACCACCACAAAGATGCTATACTTACTGGATTGTGATCTTGGAAAGCCGAGGACAAAATCCATTGAAATGTCAACCCAAGGATGAGAAGCAACAGGAAAGGGGTGTATAAGCCATGTGGAAGCACTTTTGACTTTGCATGTTTACACACATTACAATTTCCACAAACACTTACCACATCCCTACGCATGTGAGGCCAATAAAAATGTTCACTCAATAAGGACAATGTTTTCTCAACCCCAAAATGCCCCATTAATCCACCACCATGTGTTTCTCTAACAAGCAATTCACGCATGGAACAAGATGGAACACACAATTTATTTTTCCAAAAAAGAAATCCATCATGTTTGTAAAAATCACTTTTGCCATGTTTTTCACACAACTTCCAAATTTCAGAAAAATCCACATCATTCTCATACATGCTTTTCAACATTTCAAAACCAAGTATTTTAGCATGCATTGAAGTAATAAGAGAATATCTCATAGACAAAGAATCAACAACAACATTTTCTTTTCCTTTTTTATGCTTAATGATGTAAGGAAATGTTTCAATGAATTCAAGCCATCTTGCATGCTGCCTATTCAACTTTCCTTGTGACTTAAGAAATTTTAGGCTTTCATGATCCGAATGAATCACAAATTCCCTTGGCCACAAGTAATGTTGCCAATTTTCTAAAGTTCTTTTGAGAGCATACAATTACTTGTCATAGGTAGAGTAGTTCAATGCAGCCCCATTAAGCTTCTCACTAAATTATGCGATAGGATTAGAGTCTTGCATTAAAACAACCCCAATTCCTATTCCAGAGTCATCACACTCAACCTCAAAAACTTTAGAAAAGTCAGGCATAACTAAGAGAGGTGAATTGGTTAACTTACCTTTGAGTGTGGAGAAGTATTCCTCTTGATCTTTTCCCCACTTGAAACTCACCCCTTTCTTGACCAACTCATTCAATGGTGCCGCAATTGTTGAAAAGTCCCTCACGAACCTTCAGTAAAAACTCGCAAGTCCATGGAAGCTCCTCACCTCATTGGCATTCTTTTGTTGTGGCCAATCCCGAATCGCCTTCAACTTCTCTTCATTAACCTTCATGCCATCAGCTCCTACCACAAAACCAAGGAAAACAACCGAATTTAAACAAAATGTACATTTTTACAAGTTTACAAACAACCTATTTTTCCTAAGAGTCTCAAAAACATGTTTCAAATGTTCATGATGTTCATCAAGGCTCTTAGAATAAACAAGGATGTCATCAAAATACACAACCACAAATTTCCCAATGAATTGATGGAAAATGTGATTCATTAAGTTCATGAATGTACTAGGGGTGTTAGTTAGTCCAAAAGGCATAACTAGCCCTTCATACAATCCAAACTTATTTTTAAATGCAGTTTTCCATTCATCTCCCTCTTTCATTCTAATTTGATGGTATCCACTCCTTAGGTCAATTTTAGTAAACAAGCATGCACCATAGAGTTCATCAAGCATATCATCTAAACGAGGTATGGGATAACGATACTTTACCGTGATTTTGTTGATAGCTTGACAATCAACACACATTCTCTACTTACCATCTTTTTTTGGGATAAGGATTACCAGTACCACACACGGACTCAAGCTCTCTCAAACAAATCCCTTCCTTAGCAATTCTTCCACCTGTCGTTGGATTTCTCGAGTCTCCTCCGGGTTATCCCGATAAGCCGGTCGATTGGGAAGTGTTGCTCCGGGGAGGAAGTTGATATGGTGCTCGATACCCCGCAAGGATGGTAAGCCATCGGGAATCTCCTCGGGAAAAACATCACCAAAATCCTGCAAAAGAGACATAACACTAGAAAGCATAGAAGGGTTAGGAGAGTTAGTGGTAAAACATTCTCCCTTTCATAAAAGCACGAGAGTTTCCTCCCCCTCCAAAGATCTCTCTATCTCTCTTTTTCCTGAAAATAAGCTCACTTTTCCCTCAACACTCTTGTTTTCACTCTTATTTTCACTCTTATTTTCAACTTTTTTATTTCCCTCATTTTTTTTCTTTCACTCAAAACTCTTTTTTTACTCTTGATTTTTCCACTCTTCTCATTATCTCTATTTTTTTTCTCTCTTTTCTTTTTCTCTCTTCTCACAATCTCTCTCAATCCTCACTTGGTCTTCATAATCTTGCAAAGGTCTCAATGGTGTAAGAATAACCATCCTCCCATTATACTCAAAAGAATATTGATTGGTGTATCCATCATGTGTGACCCTCCTATCAAATTGCCACGGTCTTCCCAACAAAATATGACTATCATGCATTGGAACAACATCACACATCACCTTGTCTTCATACTTCCCAATAGAAAATGGAACTTGTGCTTGCTTAGTTACTTTGAAATCCCCTCTATTATTCAACCATTGCAATCTATAAGGCCTAGGATGTCTAGTCGTAGCCAATCCCAATTTATCAACCATCAAACCACTTTCTATGTTTGTAAAACTACCTCCATCAATAATCATACTACATACCTTATCTTTGAAGAGGCATCTAGTATGAAAAATGTGCTCCCTTTTCTCTTGATCATGTTCTCCTTCGGGTTGAGCACTCAAAGCACGCCTTGCCACAAGCATTTCTCCATGTACGGGGCTTTCTACTTCCACATCCGAATCATCCTCAAGTGATGGAATTTCATCTTCACTTGAGCTATCACTAATAACATCTCCATCATCCAAAATAATAATTGTCCTCTTGTTTGGGCATTGTGAGGAAATATGTCAAAATCCTTGACATTTAAAACATTTGATATCTCGTGATTTGGAAACAACCTTACCCTCCATTTTACCTTTGGATTCCGGAAAGAATGGTTTTGGTTTGGGCAACTCCTTCGAATCAATTTTGTGTTCCCTTACATGCTCTTGTGGTTTGGAATCCTTAAACTTGAATGAAGGTCTAGAATCCTTACCATAATATGTAGGGAGCATCCTTCTTGCCTTTACTTGCCTCTCTGCTTTGGTGGCCATGTGAAGTAGATCCTCCATGTCCAAGTAGTGGTGCATGTCCACTATGTCCCGAATGTCATGGTTGAGGCCGTTCACAAACCTTTCCATGGTGGCCTCTCGCTTTCCATTAATATTCGCTCAAATCATGATGATCTCCATCTCTTTGTGATACTCCTCAACACTCATGACCCCTTGTTTCAAACCCTGCAACTTGAGGAACAAATCACGATAATAGTGGCTAGAAATGAACCTCTTACGCATTACCACTTTCATCTTCTCCCAAGTGTGGATGGGTCTTTCTCCACTTCGCCGTTGACTCACTTGTAGTTGGTCCCACAAAATACTAGCATAATCGGTGAACTCCACAACCGCCAAATTCACTTTGTTTTCCTCCGAATAGGTGTGACAACCAAAAACATGTTCGACCTTTCTTTCCCATTCCAAGTAAGTTTCAGGCTCATTATTACCTTGGAATGAAGGGATCCTCAACTTTACTCCTCCAAGATCATTGGCTTGCCTCCATGGTGGTTGATTTATCCAAATTGTTGACTCGTGAAAGTTGGATAACTCCTCCTCTTCTTCAACAACTAGCCTCCTTGGTGGTGCTCTAGAATTGGAAGGGGATTGGAGTTCATCCATCCTCACATTCAACCTTTGGAATTGTTCTTGTACAGCCCTCATGAACATCTTAATGTCCGCTTCATTGGTATTACTCAACTCCGCCATTTAGGAATCCTGTAAAAAAAAGTGAAGAGAAAGTAAAATGGACCTCACACACTCCCTCACGTGTTTACACTCAAAAATAATATGTTCTCTTGTGTTTCACTCAATTTTGGCTTTTATCAAAATTTAACACTCTTGCCTTTTACCAATCAACTTGCTTCCTATAATGTTCTTACCCAATTTCAACAAATCGAAAGGATATTTGAAATTTTGAAATCCCAAACTAGAATTCAAAGATAAAATTCAAATTGGATTCAAGATGAAAAATTTGGTAAGAGGAAGAAAAGGGAATAAGAAGAATGAAAATGGGACGTACAATTCAAAATGTTGCATTTTTTTTTAGCCTTAATTTTTTTTTTGATTTTTTTTTGATTTTTTTGGCTCTTTTTTTGGGTAGATGAAGCGGAAACAAGATGAATTTTTCAATATTTAAATGCAGGAGAAGAAATAATTTGTAACATCAAATGGAATCAATGTGAGATTTGCGTGGTTTTAAAATTGAAGAATTTGTTTCAAAATTTGAACCCGTTGTATCTCACTATGTATAGATCTGATTTTGATTATTCCAAATGGAGAAGAAAGATGATATTCTCAACTACAAGAATGATATAATGTATGTCCAAAAATATGAAGAAATGACATCTGTAGGGGAAGAAGAAAATGGACCAGAATTGATGTTGGCCCGATTTGAAGAGAAATGAAAATGGAAGAAAGGATAAGAAAGAAAGAACCTGATTTCTTGAAAATGGACTCTGATACCAAATGATACGTGATTCAAGACCCACTAGGAAGTGTACTAGGAACCTTGTATAATGTTCACGCGTTGATCAGCCAGATCTCCGCAAGAAAACAAGTGAATGTAGTGTGCGAATAATGAAAATGAGAGGGAAGGGGGACATGGTCAAGGTAGAACCCAAAGAGAACTTGTCTCTAAGAACTCTATCCACAAGACGCCACAAAGGATGACCAATCCTTTGATAATTCAAGAATTAAGCAAGAACACAAATGTTTCAAGAAAAAATCACCATAATAACATTACCTTCGTTCATGATGTTTCAAGAGTACAAGGGGGTGGCTATTTATAGCCAAAGAAACTTGAAATTAGAATTACACATGGGGTGGATCTTTACATTAGTCTAATGGATATTTTTCCATAGTAAGAAATCATATAGAATTCTTTTGACAACTTTGGCACTTGACCATGACTTTAGGATACAAGTAGCACACCCTTTTGGAAAAGTAAATACAAGTAGCCCACCACCTTTTGACTTTGAAGATTCCATGGTGGGTGGGCTTGAAATTTCGTAGCACCACTTGGGTTGGGTTTTTAAAAGCATGTTTGGGCCTTAATTAATGTAATTATAGGCCCGGATGCTTCTCCCAAGCAAAGGTGTTGGGCCTCCTCTTGGAATTCGATGATTAATCCATTTAAGGCCTCCTTCATTCTCTTGGTCCGCTCCCTTGTCATTGGGCCTCCAATTCCACGCAAAGGGTCTTGTCCACTTGTGTGCATTCCGCCGTCCTCATCATGTCTACATCCAACCCCGTGATGCCCATGTGTTCCATGATCCTCATCAGAATTTCTCTCTCCTCATTTACATTCAAGAAATTCTTTTATATTACATATCTAAATTCAATTATTTTTTTTGGGAAATATATCTATATAACCCCATTACTTTACATTTCATGTACATATGATGAGACACCCATTTCTATCTCATCAACCATTTTTATGAATTCTTATATCACGCTGTTATGATGCCGAAATTGCACGATGTTTTCCCAAGCCAAGATTGTTGTGTAGTGAATACCATACCCATGTATCTATCAAGGGTATTAACCTTTATACACATATACATATTGAATTGTAATTTCATGTATTTATTCCAAATTCCTTAATTGTGGAATAACTTACGGTTTTGATTGATTCCATGTTATATGATTCATGTGGCACACTTATGCATGAAATGAAATGATTAAAAAGGGTGCGCCCTGATAGCACTCTAATGCATGGGTAAAGTATAGTATCATGATACGTATTGTGAAATGAGTGTTGAATCATTCTAATTCAAGTGTAATGAGCGTTTACTCATGCTTCTTGTGTAATGAGTGTTTACTCATGCTCCATGTGTAATGAGCCTTGGCTCATGCTAAATTCCATGTTAAGTGTTGTTGCCACATTTCCAAGTTATGATTATCATGCTTTATCATGCCTTCATGTTCATGTTTCTCTTGTGCTCTATTGATATGCCTATTGTATAACATTTATTGTATTCCTCATGTTATTCCATGTTTATTACATTACTGAGCTTTATAGCTCACCCTTTTCTTATACATGTCCTCAAGTTATCCCATGCAATGCGAAGTACGAGGGAATGTAGTGGTCATGTAAAGGAAGTTTTCAATAAAGATGTTGTATTTCATGTTTTAAGTTGTTATTTAATGATCCTAATACCCAAAGACACTAGACCACTCGATATTCTATGTTGTATCATGTGAATTTTATGTAATAAATCATGTTTTAGTGTGTAATAAAGAGCAAGGTTGTTACAATATCATTAGTTAAAGGTGAAAAATATATATCCATAAGACAAATTTTTATATGAAATATGGACACTCTGAGTTCATAGTGATAATTTTAGAACACACTAATACCCCTAAAATATTCATGGACTTGATGTATAGAGTCTTTAGAAACTAACTCCATAAATTTTAGGTTGTCTTTATTGATTAAAGTCTCATCCACTCAAAGGTAATGAGGAACATGAATAGGATCTAAGGATTGAGTTGAAAATATTAAGGATAAGATGTATGATAAGTTTATTAAGTGTGAATTTTGGATGTATCAAGTCACATTATTGGGGAATGTTATCATAAGTGTGGGAAATTTCTGTGGACCCCTCAAATAAAATGGTACTTGAGGAATGAACCATCCCCTCATGTGTTACAGAAATACATTGTTTTCTTGGATGAGTTGGGCACTACCAATGATTTGTGAGAAATTTCTCATAATTATTTATCCTAATAACTAAGTTAACAGAGAAAGGGGTAAATTATATTTGGATAGAAGAATGCACGGAAAAATTTAAAGAGCTCAAGAAGAGGCTAATCACAAAACTTATACTCAAACTAAACTCAAGTGAATAAGGGTTTTTGACATATAGTGATGCTTGAAAGAACATATTAGGTTGTGTAATCATACATAATGATAAAGTGATAAACTATTCCTCACAAAAATTGAAGATCCATGAGAAGAACTACCCGATACATGACCTAGTATTGGCTATAGTAATCTTTACAATGAAGATTTGGAAGAACTACCTCTTTGGTGAGAAATGTGACATATATAAATCAAAAGAGTTTAAATAATATATTCACACATAAAGAGATCAAAATTCATTAACAAATATCATTTGCGTTGATCAAGGAATACGATTGATCAATTCACTACCAACTTGGAATGACAAATAAGGTAACTGATTCTATTAGGAAAAAATAAATTGTTACTTTATTCATGATACAGATTGAGAAATACCCTATATTCATCTATATTTAAAGGATAAATTTGGAAATCATAATAACATGGAAGACATACCATATTTAAAAAATGATTTCCCAACTATATATCCAATAGAATATTAAGTATACATAAAATAAAGGTTTGAAAATTCAAATGAAGGTGATAATATCAAAAGAAGGCAAGTTCTATGAATTCAACATTGAATATTATGGTGATATTTAGTTCAGAACAAAAATTTATATTCCATAACACCTTATATAAAGAAATATATATGGAATAATGATCATAGGCCATCTTTTTCCATCCATACTAGAAGTACCAAGATGTAATGTGATCTTTGATATCACTTCTGGTTTGACAACATGAAGAAACAGATTGGTAATGTCATGACCTGCCTTCTCCAAGATGAGGGAAGGAACAACAAACTGCCAGACCCTTCCTTATTCAAGTTGAAGGAGAGATAATGACCCCCCCTAATTCCCATATTCAATAGGCCCTAGAGTGGTGAATATAACCAAGGGTATATAATCTTGTAATATGGAAGGAATTACACTTTTTATAGAACAAGATCAGGAGATAAGAATGTAAATCTCAAGAAAATCTAAATTCCAAAAGTAAAAGTAAATCCAAAACCTTTACCCACATGCATGTTCAAAAGTAAATTTGATGCAAGGTACAACAAAATTCTAAAGTAAAGTATCAAAAGAAAAGAGACTAAGAATCAACAATAACTAATCCTGGCGCCCGAGCTAGTAAAGTCCAGCACGGTCCTCAAAGTCCTCCTCAAAACCTAAAAATAGTTTTATATATGCAGGGTGTGTATAAAATTATACCCAGTAGAAAAATATAAAGCCACCCATGCTGAAGTGAGGGAACATACTAATGTCACTCTGAGAAAGCAGTAGAACCTCAAAGCACCTACCAAGAAATACTAACTAGTCTAACCTCACCAAGGTACACTCACCAAATAATTGAAGTCAAGTAAAATAATAGTATATGAACATTGATATTTGGGTACCCCACACCACTTTACCACTAGTTGATTGCTTGTTCCTAATGAATAACGTATTGATTCTACCACTCTTCCCATATGCAGTCCCACTGCCACAACCCGCCCGCACACACCTAGGCCTCAACCACACACAATCCCACCCGCGTACACCTGGGCCACAACAACCACATCTCTCTACCGAATATACCTAAGCCTTATCCTGAAGATACTTGGGAAAAAAAACCTGTTCTGCAAACACCTAGGCCACTCATCCAAAAAAAAAACAATTTACTAAAGAATCTTGGACTATTGTAAGCCTCAAACCATTACAGTCTGACCATATATGCATGAGCGACAAGATTCAGAAGAGGGTGCGAGAAAGAAAGTCAGTAACCATCAATCCATCCTCCCACCGAGATGTTGGGAAAGACAACCTCACCAATGAAATTGAGGTGTTCAGCACATAGTTCTCAACAAGGGTGGGGTGCGTATAGAAATCAAAAGGAACTATAATATGTATATATATAGGTAAGAAAACACTTAGCCCAACCTACGGGTTTCCAAACAACAACCAACCCACACAACCCACCTTCGTTGCCAACCCTAAATGCTCAACTAGACACAAAAATACATGAGCCTAACCCTTATTTATTTAACCAATTTCCATTTATTATGTAAGGGTGTTCACTGTAATCTATTACAGCACTACCGGGCAACTACCAACCATGAAAAAATCAAAAAAACAACCAAAATGAGACCTGAAGTCCCACTACATGAACCCCCAATCTTCCTAAACACTTGTTCATCCTTTTCCGAAAATCATTCTTCAAAATTATACCACACAATCATTATCTCACAACCCATCCTCGCATCTCCACTTCCCAAACAATTCCCCAATGTAGTACCACTGTATAAGAAGTCCATAACCACACTGTAGTCCCACTTCTCGATGTCACTTCGTGACCACAACACAACAAAATGTAGTTCAACTGCCTACTAGTTCATCCATTCCACAATAAATCAACCTCTTAGACTAATATTACACACACCCCTATACTCTCATACCACACCCTTCTCACGGAACCAACTCCTCTGCCCAACCTTGTGCCTACAACCATGCTCCCAATAGAAACACCACACAACTCACACAAGGTTACCAAAACTCAATAGGACACAACACCCAACCACACCTATCAATAGGATGTGTATACATTCATATTTAATTAGTAGGGGTTCTTTAATTACACTAAATTATAACTAGATTGATCACACAATAGGCTTGATCCTGGTTCATTCATTTATTTAACCAAGTATACATGATTAAGCCAATTTAATGCTTCAACCATTGTTCAAACATATCAGAAAAATAGAACATCAATCGTGCAAAAACATAGGCCACCAACAACCATGATTTTCAAAAGGAATAATGCCATGAAAACCATAATAGAATCAAAGATAACAAGTAAAATAGACGATTAACTTCAAACCATTCTTTTCCCATTATATTATTTACCCATATTATATTTTGATCAAATCTACTTCTTGTTTATTTCTCATTTTAAGAAAAGTGTCCAGACATTCCTCATAAGGATCCATTATCATACCCACCCCACATGATTCACAATTTAAAGATAAGAAAAATAAATCCATACCTGGACAACCAAAGGATCGAAGTTCCTCCTTGCACTAAGAACATGGGATTACACGAGCAGCACATGAAGAACTCCAAGAAAACTGAAAAGGAGGGTCTCTAGAATAGGAGGACGAATCTTCTAGGGAGGAAGGATCTAGTCACACCATGGGAAATTAAAATGAAGAAAGAAATAAGAGATCTCAGTTTATGAAATGGTGAGATCTTAAAAATTAGGGAGACAATTTCAAAGTACTTGAAAATCAGATTGTGGTTTAACCACATGGCTCGGCAGTTACAAGGTGGATGGGATGTTACAAGATATGGGAATATTAATAATTACCTTTGGAAATGGTGGATACATACCAGAATATGGCTGTGAGTTGATAAGTTACCATTTCTCAGAGAAAAACACATAACAGGGGAAAAACTGGAAAAACTAGAAAAACAAAAAATAAGTCACCGATGGGAGAGTCACCAATGCTGAGTCACCGACGCAACGAACTACTAAAAAATTGAACTACCGATGCCTCGAAAGACTCATGCCTTGACCTACTAATGCCTCAAACTACCGACGCCCTAAACTACCGACACCTTGACCTACCAATGCCCTGACCTACCGACATCGATGCCCTAGACTCACCAATGCTGACACCCCTGACTCACCGATGCCGACACCCCTGACACACTGATGCTGATGCCTATGAATCCCCAATGTTGATTCCCCTGACTCACCAATGTTGATTCCTCTCACTCATTGATTCCAACACCTCTGACTCACCGATGCCAATGAAAAACTGGAAATTTGGAAGACTCTTGAAATGATCCACCATTGCCTCCTAGAATACCCTAAATATGGATTTTCACAAGGGAAAGGGATTGAAAAAATTTGGGTTATTACATCAGATACCTCTCAAACAATTCTCTTCCTCTTGAATTCAAACTAACCCAAACAAAAAGAGGCCCGAACAACCATCCCTTAAGATACCTCTCAGGAGTAAACCACCTTGTGTTATTCTAAATATCGAGTGAAAACCTCAACATCCAAGGACACCTCCTTGAAATATATCTCTTGAAAAAGTATGAAACAATAAGTCCCCACACTACCCCAAATAATCACACATACACCAAAGGTCACATTATCCAGAGATATAGATTAGGGAGCTACATCCTCCATGTCAAGATACTATCCTATTTGGGAGGCACTGACTCGCTCGCACGGGTTTAATAACATCCACATTAATGCGTATTGATTAGGGATTAGGTTCTACCCTCCCCAGAGTAAAGACTTTTCCTACAAATTAGAGAACATGGAAACAACTTATAATAGAGCAAATAGGGTCAAACATTTCATCATAAGCAAGAAACAAGAAAACACAAGAGAAAAACTTAGAACAACTCTAGGTACCAGGCACACATTTGTGATTCTCACTCCCAAGTACTCTCCTAGAGGCCACCATGCCTCTAGAGCACACAAACCAAGGGGATGGTCCATCCATGCAACACCTTCTCTTCATAATCCTTGATTCTTACCAGTCGCTCCATGAATGTCGCATCGTATTCGATATCCAACTCTACCCAGTCTAGGACATGGGAGCCATCATGTAGATACTGATAGAGCTAAGAGACATGAATGACATTGGGGATACTCTCCAACCTTGGTAGCAATTCCAACTAACATGACACCTTTCCAACTCATCCCAACAACACGAAAGGTCTAATGAACCTAGGAGAAAGCTTTCTTCCTCTTACAAACCACCACTGTCCACGCTGAGGGAAGACCTTTAAGAACATGTGGTCTCCAACCTCGAACTACAAAGGCCTCCTCTTATGATTATAATATGACTTATGCCGGTCCTAAGCCACCTTCATCCTCTCACGCACAAACTAAACCTTCTTCGTTGTGCTTTTCACTACCTCTAGTACAAGAAGAGCTATTTTCCCTACATCTTTCTATCACACGGGTGAATTAAATGGTCTTCTATACAAGTCTTTGAATAGTGCCATGCCAATGGTAGAGTGATAGCTATTGCTGTAAACAATCTCTACTAGGTTCATGTGTCATACCCATGATCCTCCTAAGTCCAAGACACATGCCTGAAGCATGTCCTCCAATGTATGGATGGTACTCTATATCTTCCCATCTGTATGAGGGTGGAAATTAGTGTTAAGGAATAGCTAGGTGCCAAAGGCATACTGCAATCACCTCCAGACTCACAATGTGAAACGTGTATCCTGATCTGAGACAATGGATCTTGGAACTCCATGTATTCACACTAATTCATCCACATACCTCTTTTCCAATTGATCCACCATGATCGACTCCTTGATCACCAAGAAGTGAGCCAACTTCGTCAACCGGTCCACTACTACCCAAAGGGTATCACATCCTCCCTAAGCCTTGGGTAATCCTGTGAAAAAATCCATTGAGATTTCATACTAGTTCCACTTGGGAACATCCAAGGGATGCAATAGACCTCAGGGAACACAGTGCTTGACCTTCACTTGCGGACACACTAAACATCTTTCCACAAACTCTACCACTGCCCGCCTCACCCCGGGCCACCAAAACTATTCCCTCAGGCCTTAGTACATCTTAGAGACTATTGGATTCACTATAAGGGGTGAGCTATGGAACTCACAGAGAACTCCCTCACATATTTCCACTGGGAAAATCAGTTTCCCATAGAAAAAAATCTGATTCTAGATATCCTCCAACCATCCTTCTGGAGCATCACCTTAGACAACGTGATCACACATCACTTCAGCCTTTGAGTCTCCCCACCAAGACTCCTCTACCTACCACACCAAGGAAGACTGCACTGTCATCTGAAACAGATAGCCTCTACCACTTTCCTGCCCAACATCCAGGTGCAAAGCATCCAACTCCTCCATTACCTCCCAAGAATTAGTGGATTCATGAACTGCCTCCTTTTGTGACTTCCTGCTCAAGGCATCGCCCACCATGTTTCCCTTCCCTAGGGTTTAAGAGATCTTATAGTTTTAATCCTAGAGAAACTCCATCCAGCTTCTCTATTTCAAGTTCAGGTCTCGTTGGGAGAAGATATACCTTAGGCTCTTGTGATCCATGAAGACCACAAATCTCTCCTTAATGAGGTAATTCCAACATAACTTCAGTGCGATCACGACTTCTGTAAGCTCTAAATCATGGGTGGTATAATTATATTTGTGAAGGAATAAATTTCTAGACCCATAATAGATCACTCCTCACTGATACATCAACACAAATCCCATACCCAGGCCGAAAGAATCACAAAACACCTCGAACATCGTCCCTTCCTCCGGAAACCTAAGCACTGGGGCACTAGATAGCTTCCCCTTTAGATAGCTGAAAGCTGCCTGACACTACTCATTCCATATGATGGCCTGGTATTTTCTGGTCAAATCTGTCAATGGAGTTTCAACTCGAGAGAAGTTGGGTACAAAACTACAGTAATATCCTACCAGACCCAGGAAACTACAAACCTCCACCACATTATTGGGTGCTTCCCAATAAACAATTGCTTAAACCTTTGACGGGTCCACTTTTATCCCTTTTTCAGACACTATGTGTCTGAGGAAGTGTACCTCCCACATCCATAACTTGAATTTAGATAAATTTTATAGAGATGGTGGTGTCGGAGGACCTCTAAGATAGTCCTCAGATGCCTGACATGCTCCTCCTTTGACCTTGAGTAGATCAAGATGTCGTCGATGAACATGAAGACAAACCAGTCCAAGTACTCACAAAAAACAGAGTTCATGAGTCCCATGAAAAAGGCTGGTGCATTCATGACACCGAAGAGCATGGCCGTGAACTTGGAGTGTCCATACTTGCACCTGAAAGAAGTATTTGGGATTTCACCCTCCTTTACCCTCAAATGGTGATACCCAGACCATAGATCAATCTTAGAGAACCAACCAGTCCATTTTAACTATTCAAAAAGACCATTGATCCTTGAAAGGGGGTAATAGTTCTTGACCATCACCTGATTTTTCCTCTGGTAGTCTATGCACATAGTCTCAGGACACCATCTTCCTTATTTGAGAACAAGACTAGAGTACCCCATGATAAAACAATTGTCTAGATAAAACCCTTCTTCATTTGGTCGTCAACCTGAATCTACAACTCCTGCAACTCAGAAGACACCATCTGATATGGAGCCATAAAAATCAAATGGGGGAAAGGTTGCAAGTCTATCCTGAACTCAACATCACATTGATGGGGTAGAGTCAAAACCTCATTTGGGAAGACATCCAGGAACTCACTAATAATTCTAAAAACTTCCACCATCTATGTATCTGTCGATCCCATCGATCACTTAGCTAACAAGAAATGAAGAGGCTCCACATGCCTACTTTCATCCCAACAACTCTAATCACCAATGAAAGCTACATGCTGGCCACACACATCTGAGAATGAGAATCTCCTATGGAAGTAGTCGATAATAGCGTGCATAGAAAAAAACCAGTTGATGCCTAGGATGACATCATATGGTTTCATCTGTAGTAGAAGAAGATCCCCACTAGACTAGTGCAGCCCTAACAATAGCCTACATCCTTGAAAAACATCAAACAGATTGGTCTGACCTCCAACTGGAATACTCAACACTAGGGGCATGGTAAGTCTCTCTACATCTAGTCTGAGAGAATGGTCTAGACCAGGTTCAAAAAAGGAGTGTGAGGCTTCTTAATCAAACAAGGCAGACACAAGATTACTAAACCGACTAATCGTACCTCGAACAACCTCTAGCCCTGCTAGAACCACTACCTCTGCAATGTTCAATTACCCACACCCAGATCCTCTACCTCCATGATTTAAATTTCCTCCATGAACATGCTCTAGTTGAGTTCCCCTAGGAGAACCCTAAGGTCAGCCTCCCTCAGCACCGTTTACCCTCGGCGGAGCGGGAGTCCACTGCTCCTACTGCTGGAAAGGCCTGACTGGTAACTGCTATTTCTGAGGTGGGCGCTGAGCCTGCCCACCCCCACTGTATGATGATCTAACTGGCCACTGATTCCAAAGATTTCCATAACCTCCATAGATAAATAACCTCAGTCTCGGGCCCATAAAGAAAGGGAAAGGACCTGGAGATCAAAACTGGAACTGTTGAGGTCTACTCCCCACTGGCCAAAACCTAGAAGGAATTGATGCTAGAGACCTACTGCTGACAACCTTTCCCTTTGATGAACTAGGCTAGCTCCCCTCTTACGGAACACCACCTAGCATGTGCATCCTCTCTACTACTTCGGCCTTCTTCTGAAACTCTATGTAAGTTGGTAGAGTGAAAGGAGTAATAACATACTAAAGATAAGGTCAGATTTCCTCCTCTAAGCGTCTTGCTTGTGACTCCTCATTCGGGAAGAAATCTGATGAGAAGTTTAGAAGATCCTTGAACTTGATTCCCTATTCCCTCACCGAAATACTCCCATACTGGCGAGAGATTAGTTCTTGCCTCTTCTTGGCCTTCATCATGGAAGAAAATAATTTCGCCTAGAACTCACTCTCAAAGTCAGCCCATGAAACCTTAGTTTCCTTCCTCTCCCTAAGGCAAAGAGTCCACCACTGACATGATGATCCCCTCATTTAGATCACTACCAGAGGAACTCAATACTATTTTGGAACTCGGATCAAGATGAAAGAGATCACCAACTCCTCAATCCAACTCCCTGTCTCTATGTTCGAGACACTACCCTCGTAATTTCCTAGAGTCTGCCATTGGAAGGCATGAAGCATATTCTTCCAGTGGTCATCATCCTCTTCTCGATTGGACCTATGTTGATTAATTGGGTCAACCTATTGGGCCTCAACTTTTTGTACCCCATAGGTGCGACGCCTGGGTTCCATAGATGAAAAGTAAACAAGGAGTTCCTAAGCCCGAGTAGTGTAAAAATTTTCTTTTAATTTTTTAACTCATTATTTATTTTAAATTCTAAAAATAGCAAGGAAACACCATAATACAAGTCATTATGATGAATGTTCCTTTCCTAGGGTCTCTACCCTACAATCGTTGTAGCCTCTTTTGGTCGTTCAATAGGCCCAGAGTCCTTGTATCATATCATGGGCCCCCCTAAAATCATGTTTCCTAGCTAGTCTTCCCTAGCCTATCTCAAACACCAAGGTTTCCTAACACCGTTTCCCTACCATCCCATGAAATACTCATTGTGCCTAACTCCGAACTCCATAATATCTCTCAAACTCTCAAAAACTCACCTCTAATACCATTCTGTCATGAACCGCCTTCTCCAAGACGAGGGAAGGAACAACAAACTACTAGACCCTTCCTTTTTCAAGTTGAAGGAGAGATAATGACCTCTGAGTCCCACCTTCAATAGGCCCTAGAGTGGAGACTAGCACCAAGGGTATAAAATCTCATAATATGGAAGGCATTACCCTTTTTATAGAATAAGATTGGGAGATAAGATGGTAAATCCCATGCAACTCAAAATTTCAAAAGCAAAAGTAAACCCAAAACATTTCCCCACATGCATGTTCAAAATTAAAGATAATGATAGGTATAAAAAAATTCCAAAGTAAAGTACAATAAGAAAATATACTAAGTAGAAATAATAACTAATTATGACACCTGACCTAGTAAAGTCTAGCACAGTTCTCAAAGTCCTCCTAGAAACCTAAAAACAATTTTATATATGCAGGGTGAGCATACAAGTATACCCAGTAGAAAAATCTAAAGCCACCCATGATCAAGTGAGGGAACATACTAATGTCCATGTGAGAAAGTAGTAGAACCTAAAAGCACCTACCAAGGAATACTAACCAGCCCAACCTCACTAAGTCACACTTTCCAAATAACGCAAGTCAAGTAAAATAATAGTATAAACACATCGATATTTGGGTACCCCACACCACTTTCCCACTGGTTGAATGCTTGTCCCAAATGGATAACATATTGATGCAACCATGATTCCCATATGCATTCCCATTTCCACAACCCACCTACACACACCTGGGCCTTAACCACACAAAATCCCACCAGCATACACCTGGGACACAACAACTATGTTTCTCACCTGAAGACACCTGGGCCTCATCCCAAAGATACTTGGGAAAACAAACATGGCCCACAAACACCTAGTCCACTCATAAAAAACAAACCCTTGACCAAAGAATATTATAATATGGTAAGCCTTAAGCCATTACAGCCATTCTAGATATGCCCGAGCAACATGATCCGGAAGAGGGTGTGAGGAAGAAATTCAGTAACCATCCATCCATCCCCCCACCGAGATGTTGGGAAAGACACCCTCCCCCATGAAATGGAGGTGTTCGAAACATAGTTTTCAATAAGGGTGGGTTGCGTACATAAATAAAAAGGAACTAAAATATGTATATATATGGGTAATAAAACACTCAACCCAACCTATGGGTTTACGAACAACGACCAACCAACACAACCCACATTTGCTACCACCCCTAAATGCACAACCAACCACAACAATACACGAGCCTAACCCTTATTTATTTAACCACCTTCCATTTACTAAGTAAGGGGGTTCACTGTAATATATTCCAGCACTTCCAGGAAACTACCAACCATTACCAAATCAAAAAAACAACCAAAACTAGACTTGAAGTCCCACTACACGAACCCCCCAATCTTCTTAGACACCTATTTAGCCTTTTACAAAAATAATTCTTCAAAATTATACCGCACAATCATTCTATCAAAACCCATCCCCATATCCCTACTGCCCAAACAATTCCCCAATGTAGTCCCACCGCATAACAAGTCCATAAACACACTGTAGTCCCACTACCCGACATCACTTCGTGACCACAATACAACAAAAGGCAGTTTAGTTGCCTACAAGTTCATCCATTCCACAATCAATCAATCTCTAGGACTAAGATTACACACACCCTCTGTACACTCATACTACACCCTTATCACAGAACCAACTCTTCTTCCTAACCTTGTGTCTACAACCATTCTCCCAATAGTAGCACCACACAACTCAAACAAGGTTACCAAAACTCAATAGGACACAACACCCAACCACTCCCATCAAAAAGACATGTATACATTCATATTTAATCAGTAGGGGTTCTTAAATTATGCTATATTATAACCAGAGTGATCAAAAAATAGGTTTGATCCTGGGGAAATCATTTATTTAACCAAGTATACGTGATTAAGCTTATTTAATGCTTCAGTCATTGTTCAAACATCTCAGAAAAATAGAACATCACTCATGCACAAAAAAGGCCACCAATAGCAGTGATTTTCAGAAGGAATAAATCCATAACAAACATAACATAATCAAATATAATAAGTAAAATTGGTGATAAAAATCAAAACATTCTCTTCCCATTATATTATTTACATGTGTTATCTTTTGATCAAATCTACTTCTTGTTTATTTCTTATTTTAAGAAAAGTTTCCAGCCATTCCTCATAAGGATCCATTAGCATACCCACTCCATATGATTTACAATTTAAATAGAAGAAAAAGAAATCCTTACCCAGATGACTAAAGAATCGAAGTAACTCCTTACGCCAAGAACATGGGATCACACAACCAGCACGAGAAGAAATCCAAGAAAAATGACCAAGAGGGGCTCTAGCATAGGTTCACAACTCATCTAGGTAGGGATGATCTAGGCGCACCATGGAAAATGAAAAGGAAGAAGGAAAAAAGAGATCTCAGTTTATGAAAGGGAGATATCCTAAAAATTAGGGAGGTGATTTCAAAGTACTTTTAAATTATATTGTGGTTTTACCACACGGCTCGATGATTATCAGGATGGTGGGATGTTACGAGATATGGGGAAATTAATAACTCCATTCATAAATGGTGGATACATACTAGTATACGACTATGAGTTGATAAGTAACAATTTCTCGAAGAAAAACACATAATAGGGGGGAAACTGGAAAAAATAGAAAAACTGAAAATGAGTCACTGATGGTTGAGTCACCGACACTGAGCCACTAATGCCTCGACCTACCAAAATCTCGACCTACCGATACCTCAAACTACTAATGCCTCTAACTACTGATGCCTTGACCTACCGATTCCATGACCTACTGATGCCTCGACTTACTGATGCCCTGACCTACTAACACTGACACCCTCAACTCACCGATACCGACACCCCTGACTCACCGATGCTGACACCCATGAATCACTGATATCGATGCCTATAGATCACTGATGTCGATGATCCTGACTCACCGATGAAGATGACTCTGACTCATCAATGCTGATGCCTCTAACTCACCAATGATGATGGAAAATTGGAAATTTAGCAAACTCTTGAAATGAGCCACCATTGCCTCCCAAAATGCCCTAAACATGGATTTTCACAAGGGAAAGGGACTAGGAAAATCTTTGTTATTACATGTGAGTACACATCAAAGTGATTGGTATGTTAGTAAGTTAAAGACTTTTTAAAATATTCCAAATGGATGATGAAACCATTACCTATACCAACATGGAAATAGGAAACATCACCTTTTATTTTTCACCGGTCTACCAAATATTTCAAATGGAAGCAATGAGATATGGTTTTTAGTGGATTAACTCACCAAGAATACCCACTTCATCACTATTTGGGAAGATTTATCTCTTGAAAAACTTTCCAAGATATATGTAAATAAAGAGACCAGGCTATATGGGGCACCACTTTTGTTTATTTATGATCGTGATCCTTGGTTCACCTATAAATTATGGAGAAGTATTTAATATGATTTGAATATAAAATTGAAATTCAGTAAGACCTATCATCGAAAAACTGATGGAAAATCTAAAATAACCATTAATACACTTTATGATACGCTGATATCTTCCTTAATAAAATTTAATGTAGGATGGGATCAATATATCTCATTGGTAGAGTTCGTATACAACAATATCTTCAACTAAAATATTCAAATGGACCTATATGAATTTCTATATAGAAAATGATGTAGAAATATAATGTTTTGGGATGAAGTTGGTGAACAAAAGCTACTTAGACCTGATATTTTACAAGAGATGACAAATAAGGTTCAATCCATTCAGCAACACATTAAAGCCTTTTAGATTCGAAAAAAATGTTATGCCAAAAATTGTCTAATGGAATCAGAGTTTGAAGTTAGAGACAAAATTTTCCTTTGAATATCACCTTAAAGGAGAGTAATAAATTTTGCAAATAAGTGAAAACTAATCCTTTGGTACATTGTTCCCTTTAAAATCCTTAATCACATAGGATTTTTGCTCTATCTGTTAGCACTCACACAAAACCTGACACAAGTTCATGATGTATTCCACATATCTATCCAAAGGAAGTACATACCTGATTCCTCACATGAAATGAATCCAGAGGTGGTAAAACTAGAGAATGAACTATCTTATAAGGAGTATTTGGTGAAGATCTTGGACCATAAAGATAAAGTTATATGTAATATGACAACTCAAAATGTTAAAGTGATTTGGCAGACTCACAAGTATAAAAAAGTAACATGGGTACATAAGGATTCAGTGTAACAGAAGAACCCTCACCTATTACTATCCAAGGACATGATTTTAAATTTTAGGGATGAAATTTCTAAATGGGGGAAGAATGTAACAACCCAAAATTTTATATATATTGAATTTTCCATCTAAATAAATAATGTTTTTCATATTTAAATATATAATAAAGTTTAAACACATGAATGACATAATAATTTATTTCATTAATTGGGAACATTATATCTACAAAATAAATATAGACATGAAAATAGAAATTAGTAAAATGAGATAATAAACTAGTATAACTAGAAATTATAGATTATTTTGATCTCTTAGAATTATCACACTCATCAAAAACACAGTTAAAAAAAACAGGACACCAATAATCCAATCAAAATTTTAGAAATGAAAATTTTTGAACTTTGGGAGGAATTGAGGTGAATGATAGGTGATGTAATTAAAGTGTATTTATAGAAGGTAATATGACCATTGAAATAGTAACCTGAAAGTTAAGAATCGTAACCTGGCCATTAAGAATAATAACCTGGCCATTGAAATAGTAAATTGACCTAAAAATAGTAAAATATCATATAAATTACATTTACATAAATAATTTATGAATCTATAAATATTATAATTTCATAAAAAATATAAAGATAAAAAACTCAAAGAAACTTTAAATACATTTTTAATAAACTATATTTTAATTTATTCTGTAAAAATCATAATTTTTATATTAATGATTAAAATTTCATATTTTATAAAATCATTTTGATAAAATTTATGTCTTTTCTAGAATTAGGATTCCAAAATTATCTAAGGGTAATTTTTTTTGTGTTTTTTAGAAAAACTACAATTTTTAAGTGAATAGTGAAAATACAGTTATTACATAACTAATATGACTTAAATTACACCATTAATGATGTAAAAATGATATAAACAATTCCATAATTTTAGTATTAACTAAAAAATATAATAAGTTAAATAATTCCTTTTAAAACGTTTCTTCTTATCAACATGACCTACGATATTTTATGAAAAATGTTAAAATCTATAACTATTTTATTCCATTTCTCTTATAGTAACCTCACAATTTATTCATTAAGATGTGATACATGAAACCCTTATGAAACCCATTATCTTTATGTGGGTTTATTTTGTGTATATCATTGAAATATGTTCACTTTTTCATGTAGTATGCATGATTATGATCATTTTATGACATTAAGGGTGGGACCAGAATTATATATCCCTACAATTCATTAAGTAATGTGATATATCTCATACGATTATGTGTATTGTTCATGAACATGATGCTAGTTTTATTCACAATTATGATGTTATGATTTATGCACATATATTATGTTTGAACATGATGCTTTATTTGTTCACAACTATGTGTGGTATTTGAACACTATGTTATCATGTTTCATTATTATGAATATGTAATATTCCATGCCTTTTTTCAAATTATTCCATCATGCTTATGGTGATGATCTCATTCTTAGGATACGATGATAATGATTATTCCCACCCATGTACTATTGATTCATGTATCTTATCCCTTCCATGTTTTACTCCCCTTGTAGGGAATTTTTCTCACCCCATTTTTTGATGTATATCCTAAGGTGAATACATGTACTAAAGAGAAAATGAGATATTTTAGGAGGGCTATTAATAATGATTTAAACAACTTTTAAGATTTATTATATAAAAGTGATGTATGAATCTAATTTTCCCAAGATACTAAACCATTTGATTTTGGAATGTATTATTATTATGTTATTTATCTCAAAATGATGAATAGTCATGTAAGAAAATATTGGGTCACTATACTAAAGAGTTTTTTATTATCATTTTTTAGATAAGTGTATGTCCTTAATATAGATGGTCAAAAAATGATAAAGAAGTAATATGTTTTCCTTGTGATATATATTATAGGGAGAATGAATGATGAGTATTCCTTTGATGTAATATGCATTTAATTATTTTATTGGAATAAAAATAATTTTATTTTTATTTAATTAAATGCATAATTTTAATTATGGATATTGGGGTTTTTTCTTGTCTTGGTATGTGTAGGATATTGTGATAAAAATAGAGTAAATAATGGAATCGATAAATTTTTAATTTAAATAAATACATATGAATTAAGATTGAAAATCCATCTAATTTGAAGGATTAAAAAATCACAGGGAAATTATGAAAAATTCAATTAATATTAGGTAGTATAAAATTAAATTCAATGATTGAACTTAAATTTTTAATAAAAAAAATAAAAAAATATATGAAAACTACACCCTGATATGATTTTTTCATCTCTTTGAAAAACCATTTTTTGAAAACACATCACCTGATGAATTTTATATAATCATATTATGATTATTGTTAGTGGAAAACAACCCAAAACATAGGATATATATCTTCATGAATTCAAATATGTAAATTATTTGAAAAATTGAGTACTTGGAGATCATGAGTTTTAGCAGCTTTCATCTTCAATCTCGATGGAGTATAACTGATAAAAATCACAAGAATCAGTGAAGAAAATAACCCTACCTCTAAGGTGATACATCAATATATGAATCCATGTTCGTATTGTGAGGATACCAAAAATTTTGAAGGGGTGATAACACCTTATCATATGATATAGATAGAACTCAGAAACAAGTGAGGTTCTATAATGACCTGGAAGTCTCAAAAGTATCACACACACAACAAGAAAAGATCACATCCATTTATATAACATTCCTCAACACTCTTCATGAAATAAAGAGTATCATCTATATCATAATATATCAGGTATGAAACCCAATTGTTTCATCCTATTGATGTTCATTCATTAAATAAATTCAATGAATACATATATTTCAACTAGTATGATCCATCTTATGAATAATACATGATGTAAACCCATTTGAGAGTGGAGGTGGCTGCTGCATGAATCACATTCATATATTCACCATGCATCACATTCATGAGATTTTATGTGTAGTGACAAAAATTTACCACTTGAACTAAAATAACACAAGGAATTTATGAAAAAATTCAAAACACTGAACCCATACACACTATTTTAAATATGTTTTTTTCATCAAATTATCTTTATTTTGAACAAAAACTTTACCTAAAACTTGATCCATATCCAAGGTCTTAATGGTGTGACCTGATGGGCCTTAGTAGTATTGAAAATAAATATGAAATACATATTTCATAGATATAAGAAAAGAGATACCTATAGAAAAGAGATAATTCTACTCAATTTACTATGCAATATGGTGTGATCTCTATCAAACATACCTATATCTCAATACAGATATATAAACCACAATATGTATCATATACATTGTATGTATAACTATATAATCCATTTATCCATGACATTGAATAACCACTTGACATGGATTGTTTCAATCTAGTATATACCTCTCATATTTTCATGTATCTATGAAAAATATTGACTGAGTGGATGAATACATCACATTTTATTCATATTTTTAATGAGAACATCACATGTACCTAATAAAAGTAGTTTAACAAATAATATGTGAAACAATTAATCATGACCATGCATTTCCTCAGTCAAATTCAATCACAAGAAAGATATCTTTTCTTATAATACAAATGGATAAATCCCATATTGGTTATGATCCAATCGATGAAATGTTAAACAATATACCCAACCACACCTTGATGAGATATGTTTCTATAATAAATTTAATAACTGTGGTATCAAATTATGAAGGTTCCCATTCTAGGTATCTCCCCAACCTCAAGTAATAATGATTAATAATAAGCAAACACCCCTAAGTATTCGATGACTGTATGAAATTACCTGACATATAATTTAGCAGACCAATACAAGTAATAATTATATATATATTACCTAATGGATATAATATTCATATAATTTTAACAATTATTTGTAATGAATACAAGATTCTATTCATGATAACCTTATCATATCATTATAACCAATAATACTCCATAATGATCATCATTTAGG
Source organism: Viscum album (assembly GCA_963277665.1). Classification (NCBI taxonomy): domain Eukaryota; kingdom Viridiplantae; phylum Streptophyta; class Magnoliopsida; order Santalales; family Viscaceae; genus Viscum; species Viscum album. Next base: position 129,040,988 of record OY728132.1, read on the forward strand.
AAAAACTCAAAGTTGTACTTTGAGGGGATATTATCATTCATCTGTTTATCTCAAATATATTACATAATACATGAATGAATGATAAATGAAGATTAAATTTACTATAATAACATGATATATTTATAACCATCACAACCAAACTCTTATTCATCTAACACCCAAATATTTTTCATGACTCTCATGTTGTTTCTATGGTAACTATGACAACACATTTTTTAATACACCTTAATTCAAGATTTATTATATAAAGATGGAAATAATACAATCCTAAAAGATCACTAAGTCTAGTGTATTTGGGAAATTAGGTACATATCATAATAACTTGAAACATGGGCACATCAAAATTATTTGAAAACTCCAAAACATTCCACTATATTCCATCGATCTTCCAATACTGCATGAGATATCCTGGGTACGTATATAATAAAGAAGTGAGATAAAAAAATAAGGGACTAATAAAAGAATACCATAATGAAATTAATACATGTTCATCAAGAGACATATACAAGTGACATAAAAGGGGTGATAATCATAAAAAAATCATCAAATCATGATATAAGATAATAACATCAAGGCAACACAGGATGTGGAAACAACATAAAACCTGACATCATAAAAATAATTCAAGGATAAGAATAGATAAATCATAATATATTGTGATTATTATAAACTCCCATGAACCATAAATATCATATCATGAGATAAAAACATTACCCAATGCATTTAAGGGCTATATAATTCTAGGTCCACCCATCACATTTATATCATGTACATGAATTTTTATTCCACATAGATCATACTACATAAGAATGTTATTCATCACATTTAACCAAATTATTAAAGAATTTGGGTTATATATATTGAAGTCCAAAATAAAATAATTATAGGTACATCTAGGTGAATACCCTTGAGAGAAAATGGGGATGGGTTTTCATTATGCAAATGTTTGGCATGAAAAATCACAATATAATTTCAGCAACATATTAGGTGTACATAATGATTCAAGTAAGGGTTTAATGAGAGTTAAAGGTGGTATATAATTAATTTTAAATTATAAGGAAAGTAAATGGATGTGTTTAAAAACATTACAACATGTAAAATTGGAAATCAAAAGGGTATAATTCAATGATAGTACTTGAATAAAGAGGAGGAGAGAATCCCTTACCTTGAGAGGGAACTTATAAAAGATTAGGAGAAGATTATTAAGATCTTGGGAACACATTGGTAGGGATTTAAAGAGGTATAAGAAGAGTAAATTAGTTTGTAATGGGTTTTGAGTGAAGATGTGTGGGAGGATGTTTGAGTATTTATAGCAAAAGAGAGGGGAATTCTGTATTAATTTATAAACCTAGTTTTTTAATTCTATAAGATAAAATATTAAAAAATAAAACTTTTCCATGGTTTATTTAAAATTGGAGTAGTTTTAAATATTTTATAAGTCTAATAATAAAAAATATTAAAATAATATCCTTGGTGATGTGAAAGTGAGTAATCTTCATAATGAAATGATTTTAAAACCTTAAAATATAATATAGGTTTAAGAGGATTCATTAAATGATTATAAAATAAATCAATATAACTTAAAAAACACAAAAATTTTAAAGGGTAAACATAATTTTGATCATGTATACTCTTTATAGTATTTATTATATCACATTTAGTCCATTATGATGTCATAATACAGATCATATATTTATACCTTATTTAATTTTTACCTAAAAATTCAACTATCTCATAAAATTATAAAAAATTCACTATTGAAAAATTTCAACATGATGATTTCAAAAATGATATTTATTTGACCAAAATAATTCTATAAATATAATAATTTACAATTTTAAATAAAAATACTCACTTTTTAGAAAATATTAGTTTTTACAACACTAACAACTTTATGATCCTTATAAAAATAAAATTATACTTTATTATATTAAATTATAATTTATATTTAAATAAATAAAATTTAATAAGAATATTTTATTAAAATAAAATTTATTTCAAAAAATATATTTAATTTATTAAAAATAATTTCTTAATTGATTCTATATGTTTCACAAAAATACAATTTTGGTTTCTTTGAATCAAAATCTAATTTTTATCCAAATCAGTATTTAATCATTTATAAATTAATAATAAAAAGGGATAAATATAATCATTAATTTATTTAAAATAAAATATAAAAATCCATAACACTAGGGTCTAGATATATAACCCCTTATTACACCAGCAAATGCCCTAAGTGTAAGGTGTGTAATGGTGGAAATTTCTTGAGGTGGTTCAAAAAACAAGGATTGGTTTGTGGTCTTGATAAACTTGAACTTCTCTTGTAAATGGTTTAATTCATGCTCTAGTTGTTGAATATCAGTTTGGTCTTGGTCAATGTAAAATTCTAGTGATTCCATCTCATTTGAAATCTCTAATAAACAGGCTTTATAGGGTGTGATCCTACTAGTCAAGACCATTACTTCTTCCATATATGTTAATTAGAATTTATCATAACCCTAAATATACTAATCTTACAGGTCACTATAAAATAACTATGTTATTAATGGTTATTATGGTTAACAATATTTTAAATATAATGGGATATATTTTATAATGGTCAAAAATAACCAAATTAGTTAATGTGTTTTCTATAAGTACATTTCTTAATGAGGGATTTATTTATTTTAAAAGTGGGGATTTTATTTATGAAAGTTCAGGTTGTTACATGCTCCCCACTTTAGAAATTTCATTTTCAAAAATTTATTTTGTACACTAGAACATATGAGGGTATTTCTGTTTCATCACCTATTATGGTTCCCATGCTGCCTCCTCAAACTTTTTGTTTCTCCAGAACAATTTAACCAGGTGAGTTTTATTTTTTTAGTACATTGTCTCTATGATCTAAAATATTCACTGAATTCTCCTCGTATGAAAGATCATTCTCCAAAAGTACCCCCTTAGTATTTAGTACATGCGAGGGGACCAGTATGTACTTCCTCAAGAGGGATACATGGAACACATCAAGTACTTGATATAGGTTAGGTGGGAGTGCTAATTGATAGGATACAACTATGATGCGATAAATGATCTCAATGGGGATTATATATCTATGAATAAGTCTTCCCTTCTTCCCAAACCTCAGGAATTTCTTCCATAGTGGTATATGAAGGAACACCATATCTCATACCTCAAACTCCAGGTCTTGTCAATAATTATTTCATAGATTTATTTTATAATTTTTATAGATTTCATATGATGTTGAATGGTTTGAACCTTCTCCATCATCTCTTGGATAAGATCAGGTCCCATCATCTTTCTCTTTCCAACATTATCCCAACATTTCAAAACCCAAAACCACTCCCCATACTAAGCATCATAAGGTACTATTTGAATTCCAAAATGAAAACTATTTCTATCTGATAAATACACTAGGGGAATGTGTTGATCCAAAAATATTTGGAAATACATTAAATATGATCTCAAAATATCCTCTAGATTTTAAATAGTCCTCTAAGATTGACCATTCATCTGAGGGTGAAATTCAATACTAAATTCAGCTCTGTATCTAATGATTGCTGAAGGATTCTCCAAAACCTCGAGGTAAACCTTAGTTATCGATCAGATACAATGGAGAGTGGTACTCTATGCAGTCTTACAACTTCTATTATGTGTATCTTGGTGAATTGGTCAAGAGAGAAATCTTCCTTGATAAAAATGAAATGTGATGAATTTTTAAAGTGATAAACTACCACTCAGATGACATAATTTCCTTTAGACACCCTGGGGATTCCTATGATGAAATATATGGTTATGTTTTCCTATTTCCATACTGGTATGGTAAATGGTTGCATTATACCCTTATACTTCTATTGTTCATCCCTGACTTGTTGGAATACCAAGCATCGAGATATAAATTCTACAATATCCCTTTTCATGTTATCCTACTTAATATTTTAATTCATATATATATATATATATACATCTTAGTGCTTCCTGGATGAATAGATAAGGACTAGATATGCACATCCTCTATAATTTCCCTCTTAAATCTAGTTTTTATGGGACACATATCCAAGTTCCAAACCTTATAACTCCATATACATCAAAGTTAAACTCCAAAATATTCTCTACCTTTTTCTATAACACTTAATTATCTTTTTAGGCCACCTTAATCCTATCAATAATGGATGGTTGAGAATTTATTTGAGAAAGATAGGATGAATATACTTTTATTATTCCCATGTACAACCTTTACATGTCGAAGAATATTGGATCCCTTTAAATCCTAATCATGGATTGTTTCAACTCAAAGAATCTACCACCCTTTTTTCCTTCCAATGATGATAATGGATTGAAAAACCGCCATCCTTGATCAGATCTAACCACCTTCATTGGTGCATATCGATCTTCTTCTATGTGAATATATACTTTAGTATTTTATGATCCATATACATGTCACACTTTTCCCCATAGAGATATTATCACCAAATGTTCAATGTGAAGATCACTGAGACCAATTCCAGATCATGCATTGGGTAGTTCTACTCATGAATCATTAATTCAAGGTAGGCATAGGATATCACTTTGTCATATTTCATGAGTACACAACACATTACATTTTTAGATTCATAATTTTAGATTAAAAATTCTTCCCTATTGGTGGGTAATGTCAGTATATGTGCAGTGATTAACCTCTTATTTAAATCATTAAATCTTTCCTCACACACATCAGTCCAGAAAAACTTCACTACCTTTCGAGTTAACTTGGTTAGTGGTATCGAAAATAGTGATAAGTCTCTCAAAAATCAATGATAGTACCCAGATAAACCATGGAAACTATGGATCTACATCATAGATATTGGTCTGTTCCATCCTTCAATTGCCTCTATTTTGGAAGTATCCACATATATCCCTTTACTGGTGATAACATCCCTTGGGAATGTCACTTGATCCATCCAAAACTAGCATTTACTATACTTCAAAAATAAATTTTACTTCCATAAGGTCTTTAGTCCAATATCAAAATACTCCTCATACTCATCCTTTCTTTTAGATAAGATAATAATATCTTCTATAAATACTACCACAAATTTGTTGAGGTAATACCTAAAGAATATATTAAATAAGTCCATGAAGAGAGTTAGAAAATTAGTGAGTATCAATGGAATCACTATGAAATTTTAGTGCCCGTATTTTATATGAAAATATATCTTGGGGATATCCTCCTTGTTCACCTTTAGTTTATAATATCTAAACCGAAGATCCACCTTTGAGAAGTACTAGGCTCTAGGTAGTTGATCAAAGAGGTCATTAATTCATGGTAGAGGATACCTTTTCATTATTTTTATCATGTTAAGCTTATGATAATCAATGAAATGGTGAATTGACCCATCCATATTGAAGAAAAGGACTAGAACACCCCATGGTGAAGTAGTTGGGTGTATAAACCCTTTTTTCTAGATTCTACTATAGTTTTTTCTTCAACTCTTTAATTTCAAAAGTTTCCATTCTCTATGGAGTCTTGGATATTGTAAAAGCTACAAGTATGAGTTTTATTGATAACTCAACCTCTCATATAGGAGGAAGTCCATGAAATTATTTAGGAAAAACATCAATGTATTCCATCATAATGGGAATGTCGTCAAGGATGATATTTTCCTTAGTCTGAATCATTTGAACTTGATATGATTTCACATAAGGCAAGAATATCCATGCTGAAATGATGATTCCAAATGAGATTATTTCTCTTCCTTGAAATTATATATAATTATAGGGTGATTCATAATAAAAAGTGTGATTTTATTCTCTCAACAATTTAGGCTTTCCCTATACAAATAAATCCAATCCATACATATAATAGCATCAAATTCTACTAAAGGTAGTATCATAAGATTCGAAATTCAACCCACAAATATGGATAAGGAAGAGATTATATAATTTGGATGAAATAATTTCCACATTTTATGTTTTCATAGATAGATTAACTTCCATGTTATGAGGCGGTGTTTGAATAGTTATACTAAACTTTAATGATACAAAATAATGCATAGACCTATAATCATAGAGGATATTTAAAGTTGATGAACGGATGATACACCTAGCTTTCACTATTTGATTCTGGTACTAATCATTTACTTCATGAAAAATAGACACCAGGATAATAATTTTAAAACTATTAAACACATAAAATGGAAATTATGAGAATCAAATGGATAACTCATAAATGACATATATTCCTTAACTTATTAATTTATAGGTTTCAATCTAAGTTATCCATGAACTATTTTCTAACATAAAATTTTCTGGGAATTTTTAATCTCTTCATATTGGTTTATAAGGATCATATAAATTTACCAAATTATATAACTTGGGAGTTTCAAACCAGGTGGGAAATAATTTATCTTTATGCTGCACTAGGTTTGGATCGAGACAATGCCCAATTTACCATTTTCAGGGTTATTAACCCAAGGTACAACTATTCTAGAGACACATCCACTCATAATATCCAGGAATGGATTTTATTGTTTAGAAAACAATTAATCTATAATTTATGAATATTTAAGGATGATTTCCTATGTTAATTCATATCCTTAAGGATTTCATTAAGGTTTTTCAAATCCTAATCCCTAAATAACTATACTTACCTATAATACAAACTATGATAACCCATATTTTAATACACCTTAATTCATGATTTATTACATAAAGATACAAATAATATAGTAACATAAGATAATTAGGACTAATGTATTTATGAAATTAGGTACATAGCATAATAACTTGAAACCTAGGTAAAACAACATTATTTGTAAACTCAAAAACATTCTACTATATTCCATTGATCTTTTAATACTGCATGGGATAACATGGGGATGTACATAAGAAATATGTGATCTATAAAGACTAGTAAGGGAATAAACAAAGAATAAAATGATTAAATTAATACATGTGAGTTAAGAGGCATATAAAGGTGACATAAAATGGATGTGAATCATAAACACAAACATTGAAGTATGATATAAGTGATAACATCAAGGCAACATAGGATTGTGGCAATAAAAAAAATGACATCAAAAGCATAAGTCAATGATAACCATCAATATATCATAACATAGTGTGATTATTATAACCTCAAATTATGTCTCATGTGATAAAAACACTAACCAATTCATTGGAGGGATATATAATTTTGGTCCCACCCATTACATTCATATAATTTTCATGAATTTGTGTGCCGTATAGATCATAAAACATAAGAATGTTATTCATAAAATTTAACCACATGATTAAGGAATGTGAGTTACATACATGGAGTTATAAAATAAATAATGGATAGGTACATCTTGTTGAATAACCTTGAGTGGAAATGTGAATGTGTATTCATTACATAAATATTTGGCATAGAGAATCATAAAATAATTTCAGCAACATAACGAGTATACATAATGATTTAAGGAACAATTTAATGAGAGTGAAATGTGATATATAATTACTTGGAAATAAAACTTACAATAAATGTATATGTAAAAACACATTAAAACATGGATAATTAGAAATCAAAAGGTCATAATTCAAAGTGTGTACTTGAATAATGAAGAAGAGGAGAGAATCCATTACCTTGAGAGGGCACTTCTAAAAGATTTAGAGGAGCTTCGTAAGATCTTGGGAACACCTTGTGAGATATTTAGAGAGGTATATGAAGATTAAATTCATTATCAATGGGTTTTTTAGTGAAGAGGAGTGGGAGTATGGGTGGGTATTTATAGAAAAAGAGAGGAGAATTCTTTCTTAATTTCTAAACTTCTATTTTGGACTCTATATGATAAAATAATAAAAAACCACAAACCATCAAATGGTTTTCCCATGGTTTCTACCTAATAAAAGAATTTTTTAATATTTTATAAGTCTAAGAATATAATATATTGAAATAATACCATTGGTTATGTGGAAGTGAGTCATGTTCATAATGAATTGATTTTAAAACCTTAAAATATAATATATGTTTTAGAGGATTCATTTAAAAATTATAAAATTAATAAAATAAATTAAAAAATACATTATTTTAAAGGGTAAACATAATTTTGGGTTTTTATACTCCTTATAGTATTTATTACATTATTTTTTCCCATTACTATGGCATAATAGAAAATTTATATTTATATCATATTTATTTTTTACCCAAAAATTTGAATGTATCAAAAAATTATGAAAAAATAACCATTGGATAATTTAAATGTTTTGATTTGAAAAATGATATTTATTTTAGAAAAATAATTCTCTAAATATAAGAATTTAAAATTTTAAATAAAAATACTTATTTACTAGAAAAATACTAGTTTTTACAACACTGGAAAATTTTCGATCCTAATAAAAAGTACATTAGGATTAATTAAATTAAATTATTATTTATATTTAAATAAATAATATTTAATAAGAATATTTTATTAAAATAACATTTATTTTAAAAAAATATTCAATTTATCAAAAATTGCATCTTAATTGAATTAATATATTTCCCAAAAATACAATTTTAGTTTCTTCATATCAAAATATATTTTTATCAAAATAATTATTTAATCATTTATAAAGTAATAAAAAAAGGATAAATATAATCATTAATTTATTTAAAAGAAAATATAAAAATTCATACTTCTAGGGATTATATGCATAAATCCTTATTACACTAGTGTACTCCCTAAGGGTATGGAGTGCGACAGTGGTTCTTTCTTTGGGTGGTTAAATGAACATGGTTTGGGACATGATCTCGATAAGCTTGAACAAATCCAGTAAATGGTTTTGTTCATGCTTCAATTATTGAATCTTGATATGGAATTAGTCAAGGAAAAATCCCAAGTATGTTATCCCCCTCATATTCTCTAATAAATGGGATTTATAGGGTATTATCCTATTGGTCAAGGCCATCAATTATTCCATGTATGTCAATTGGACTTTATAAAAACACTTAATATGATAATCTTAATGGTAACTACACAGAGACTATGTTATTAACAGTTATCTCGATTAATGATATTTTAAATCTGATAGGCTATATTTTATAATGTCCTAAAATAACCAAACACTACATGCATTTTATATAAGTGCATTACTTAATGAGGAATTTATTCATTTAAAATGTGGGGATTTCATTTATGAAATTTCATAACATTAAATTAATGGTCTCGTCAATGTATTTTCTACATTATCTATGGTATCCACCAAAATTATATTTACATTAACCCTCTCAATTATCTCTTATATGAGATAGTATTTTAAAAGAATTTTTTGGTCCTTTGTTGGGACCAGGGTTATTTATCGTGATAAAAAACCCTATTATTGTCACAATATAACTCAATTTCTCCCTCAAATATAGGAATGAACCTATGTTCATAAATGATCTTATTGATCCAAATATATTTATTTGTTGTATATAATATATCCATGTAATTTTCCTCTAATATTGAAATCACTAAGGTTCCTTGTTTGGAACTCTTACAACTAATAACCCCACTATTTAAGAAAAACATGAATCCATATTGATATTTAATATCAAATTTTCCAGATTAGAAACTAGAATCTATGTAATCATTTACAAAAAAAGCTCATATCCTTGTCCAAATACTAATATTTATTCCTTGAAACATCAGTAAACACCCCTTATTAGAGTTTTACATTCCAAACCACTTTAAAACATTAATAATACATGTGTTTTGAATCATTCTAAGAAACCACTTTTATCTATAAATTTAGATCCTCTTAACGAGTATGTAGGCTACTTCAACCATGTCTTTCACTGAGAAACATTTAACCAGTCATGTCTTTACCAAATGAAGTGTCAGGAAATCATTTTTGATATGAATTATTTCATCCATATACAGTATAAAAAACACTATTATACTCCCACTAATACTGTTTACACATATGATTGATCCATGTTTTTAATGAAACTAGAATCTTTGATTTCACCATCAAATTGGATATTCCAACTCTGATATTCTTGCTTCAGTCCATAAATAGACTGTTGAAACTTAAAAACCTTAGAAGACTTATTTATAACTTCAAACCCTTAGGCTATATCATATACAAATATTAATCTAAATTCCCATTAGGGAATGAAGTTTTTATATCCATATGATATATCACATAATCATAATGAGAAGTTATGGAAAGAAAAATATGAATGTAATTTATCATCACAAATGGTGGAAATGTATCTTTATAGTCAATACCATGAATATTTTTGTAAAAATTTTCTAGTGAGTGTGATTTATAGATAGAATCTATACCATTGATTTAAGTTTTCTTATATAAAATCCACTCACATCGTATGGGTCTTACCCCTTTAGGTCCATCAACTAGGTTCCAAACTCAGTTAATATACATGGAATCCATATCAAATTCCATGAATTTTAACCATTTATCAGAATCATAAATCTAAATATCCTATCAGTGGGAAAGAGGTTAATCTCATATGAACATTACATTATCATCATTATCCATGATAAATCCACATCTTTTGGGGTCTAGATGAATCCTATCAGACCTTCAAGGTTCTTGTGTAACTTGAGTTAGTTCTTATTCCATAAATCTTTATGGAACTTGATCAACATACATCTAATAAACACTACCTATTTTTTTTCATTTATACACATTAAAATTTCCTTCCATTGAATCCTTAATTGATAAATTCCTTCTCAAATAAAACACCATTTCAAGCCAAAAACAGTTTGTGTTTAGTGTTGTTAGAAAAGTATAATTCCATAATTTCTTTAGCCTAGAAAAAAATAAACATTTCTAATATTTTTTGTCAAGTTTATCAGAATCTAAATGTTTTACATAAACTTAAAACCCCAAAATATTCATAAAATATATACTGTGATGTTTCTTAGTCCATATCTCATTGGTGTCTTTATGACTACTTTATATGGAATTTGGTTTAGTAAGAATGTATCAGTTTCTAAAGAATAACCTAAAAATGAAATATGAAGGTCACATTGACTCATAATTGATCGAAACATGTCCAAAAAGGTATGATTCATTATTTAAGACTCACCATTCCATTGTGGTGGTTTATGACTGAAAAAATTCTACAATCTATCAGATGAGCTATGGAATCCTTGCTCAAGTAGTCGCCAACTTTATCTGATCAGAGATTCTTAATACACTTGACATATTAATTATGTACTTAATTTTTAAACTCTTTGAACTTTTTAACAATTTCATACTTTTTTTTCATCAGAAACACAATCCATATTGATTAAAGTCATCGGTGAAAGTAATGAAATACCTAAAACTACTATTTACGCATGTTCTCATTGTTCCACATATATCACTATTTATAATATATAATAGTCTAATAACCCTCTCACCTTTTATTCTAAAAGTATACCTTTTCACTTTTATCAATAAACGAGATTCAAAAATGTCAAATGATTCAAAATCAAATGATTCCAAAGATCTATTTCTATGACATCTTTGAATGTGTTTCTCATTTATATGTTCAAGGAACAAATTTCAATGTTAGGTGGTATTATAATCAAAGATAACCTTATTATTATTAATGTTATAAACTTTATCAACGAAATATAGAATTTAAAACCATTCAAAATATTCTCGATAGAAAAAAAATTTTATCCTTATATATATAAAATAACACTTGTTCTTAATAATGAATGAATATCCAATATTTTCTAAATGAGATACATAAATCAAATTCATATTTCCTAGAGTAAAATAAAAATATTTTTTCAATTCTAGGACTTATACAATTGGTAAAATCAAATCATAGGTTTTAACCTATAATTAACTAAGTTTCCCCATTAATGACATGAAGAAATAATTCACCCTTCACTAATTCCCTCCTATCCCCAAGTCTACATTTCTTAAAAAAAATATGTGATGCACAATCAATATCTAATACCCATGATTTAGAGTTGGTAGAATTGATCTTAATAACATTCAAATTTGGGTACTCTGAATGTTTCTCATAGAGAACAATTCTTAGTCCTTGATGCCAATCTTTTATTGTTTTATAGGTCATACCTATTAGTGATATCAATATGATTCTGACTAAGTATGCCATAATATATAATAAATACATATCAGTGGGTGAGTATCATGTATTATATATTTTTATTAAGGAATTTAAATGAAAAATTTTCCCACTAAAAATGATGACCCCAAGAATCATATCTGTTTAGTGAGCCAAGATCCATATTTCATCATGACTTAACACCTGTTTTTTCACATAAATAGGATATTATTATTTAGGTAGGGAATTTTTAAAATTATAATAATTATTCTTAGATGTTTGAGTAGATAAACCTTTATCCAAATCCTTCATATGGATAAAATTAACTCTATTCCTATGGTATCCTAACCATTAGAGCTTCCAAGCTAAGTGTTATCCAAAGAAAACTCCAAGAATTAGCTAACAATGTATAATCAAGGGATAATCATGTCGATCTATAAAATACTCAACATGAAAATCCAGAGTTAATCATTGATTTCTTTCCTTAAACAAGATAATCTAGGGGTACTCATGCTAAAAATGACAATACCCGGTTGAATGATCGAGGACTTAACAAGTGTCTCTTTGGAAGGAATCTCACACTTAGTATTTTTTGGGTTTTAATATCACCAATTTAATATAAATCATATGCATATTAAATTCATAACTATTACATCTTATTCAATAATTATTTTCTCATGTTTTATTCCTTTTTGTGTATGTATTATTTTAAATATTTAGCTTTCCATCCATATTCTAACCACAAAAATTAATGTGTTCACACCAGATTAATTGTTAAATCCTTACACAACCCACAAGTTTGTGTTTCTCACCCTAAAAAAAAATCCAAACATATTCATACATAGCCAAATACATAATATGAATAAGGTACATAAATGTTTCAAGTAAATTCATAGAGTTATATAAGATTGAAAAACTCCACATGAGTAATCTTAGAGAGATAGATAGTCAACCCCATTTTCCTTTCTAGTTAAGGCATAACATTTAGAACGATAGCCGGTATAACCCCAAGTCACTCCATAGGGGATACGTTACTTAAGATATAATTAAATTCATGATAATTTTATCACCTAATATTCATAAATTATATTCAACATCTTTTTTTTAAGTTTATAACTCAAAAATATAAATTGTGGTTATGGTAAATGAAAAATAAATTTTATAGAGTCATACCTAGCATGTAATGTATGGATCTAGCTCCTATAATTAGTTTAATAGTTAAACATAAAGCATACATAATATTCACATTTCATAAAATTTTTAATAAACATGAATAATAATGAAATAAAGTTTAAATAAATGAATAATTAAAATATTTAAATATGAGAGACACATTTATGAACAATTCATAAATAAATGGTGATTATAAACATTTTATAAATTAGGAAGAATATAATCATTTTATATTTATTTCAATATGAAATCTTTCCTATTTAATATTATATATAATTTATATGATATTTCATGAATTATAAAAATTTTATAATTAAATTTATATTATATAAATATTTTATATCTTGTAATTTATACAAACTTTATAAAATTACCCTTATGATTTATAAATAATTTTTTTTATTTATAGATCATAAATAATTCCATATAATTTGGAAAAGATATTCTAATATTAACCTTTAATATTAGGGAAAAATGTTAATAAATTTTTTTTAATTAATTATAAACAATTTATAATTAATTAATTTATAAAATTCTTATAAATTAAAATATCAAAAAATACAATTTACATTGACTTATAAACATTTTATAAACCCAAAAAAATATTTTAATATATTAAAAATAATTTTTAATAATTTTTATTCTTACGCTTACATAGAATCCTTATTCTATGTAATGGTAATCTCTATTTACCCATATATAGACACTCTATTTAAGGGTAATCTGTGGTTACCTTTATGCAAAAAATATGCATAAAGGTGAGCCGTGGTAAGAGACACTATGTAAAGTTAGTCATTATTAACGTTTACGTGGTACTCTTCTTGTAAGGGTAGATCATGTGACCCTTATGCAGAACTATTATTTATAATGGAAACCTTAAATTTTATTACACTATGTAATGGTAATAATTAAATCCTTTTATATAGTGTCTTATTTACCTTTATGTAAGAATTTTTGTAAGGGTAATAAGCTGATTACCCTTAAATAACATCATCTGCCTAAAGGTATAACTTAATTACCTTTATGTATCATGACTGTGTAAGGGTATAAACTTTACATAGCCTCTTCATGCAAGGGTAAATCATATTTACCTTTAAGTGGCTCACGTAAATGTCTGTAACCTACAACTATTTTATGAAAATGTTGTTCTTCATTTTTCATTGAAAACTAGTAAATTAAAATCATTTAAAACTTAAATAAACTTGATCTGATACAATTTATGGTTTTTTATAATAATATTATAATTATTGGTAGTAGAAAACAACCCAAAACATATGAGATATATCTTCAAGATTTCAAACATGTAAATTATGTGAAAAACTGAGTACTTGAAATCATGAATTGCAGCAAATTTCATATTCAATATCGATGGCGTTACTCGATAAAGATATCAAGAAGCAGGGAATAAAATCACCCTGCTTTTGAGATGATAGACTAGCCTATAGATCTATGATCATATCATGAGGATACTAGAACTTTCAAAGGGGTGCCATAACTTTCTCGGATGAGATAAACGGATATTTAGGAGAAGTGAGGTTCGATAATGACTTAGTAGTATCATATGTATCAAACACATAATAGGATAGGATCACATCCTTTTATATATAATTCCTCAATTATCTTCATGAAATGAAGATATTTGGATATATTGTAACAAATCAGGTATGGTACTTTGTAATTTCATCCTGTTGATGTTCATTCATTGAACAACTTCAATGAATGAATATCTTCCAACCTATAGAGTCCAACTTATGGATCATAAATGATGTAAAACCATCTAGGAGTGGAGGTTCCTTCTATATTCATCATATTCATGGTTTTTTTGTGATCTTATAACACCATCGACCTATGAAAAAAATAAATACCTTTTAGAGATTAGAGCCAAACATGTGTCACTGTTGGGATACCTATTTAATGAATCCACCTTATTAGTATATTAATCAAGTTATTTTCCATATTAAATTTTTTAACCAAAACTCTATCACTTCCACTCATTCCTCACATCGATGAACTCCTTTTTATCACTACTATATTCACACCGCTCAAAACCTAAAATATTCTTGTGACTTCAAGGATATTCCCATTATTGAGTGAATCCTTACAAATTTAATTATTTATGTTTTGATAATTACAATTCCCCATTTTATTTATTCCCTATTGTTGGTCGGAGTGGATACTCAAGAGGGGGGTGAATTGAGTTCCAATTAATTTTTTTGTTAAAATATTGTCTATTTAAAATCCCCCAATTTATAAAACAAGTTAAACTGTAGTGAATTTATACAGATTGTAAATATTCACTTAGCTTCTCAAAGATTCA
Source organism: Viscum album (assembly GCA_963277665.1). NCBI lineage: Eukaryota > Viridiplantae > Streptophyta > Magnoliopsida > Santalales > Viscaceae > Viscum > Viscum album. Next base: position 129,056,491 of record OY728132.1, read on the forward strand.
TTATGTCTCAATTAATTTAACCACAATATTAAACTAACTTTTGAAACTAACCTAATGATTTAAAATAAGTGTAAAAACTTGCTAATTTAACTATCAAAGTAGCTTTAAAATAGTTTTGTATTTCAAAGTAATAGCAGTGGAATATAAAAGATATATCTAATATACTTTAAAATTAAACTAAAGATGTACAACAGATATAACAAGAGGTTCGGTCTCAAGCTGAGACTTAGTCCTCTCAAATATATATAAATTTGATCCACACCCTAGATCGGGGTTAACAACAGTTTACAAAACTATCCAGGCCATGCAGGGACCTCTACCATAGTACTTCGTGGGAAACAAAACAAAGACCAGGCCACACAAGGACCTCATCCACAGTTGATGTGGTTAAACAACAGTTAAGAGTTTTGAAGTGAGGATTTTGATATCCTCCAGTTCAGTGCAGGAGATAGTGTGTGTGTGTAAGATATACAGAGTACATCACACTTCTCTAAAATAAATAAAAAAATCACTTAGAGAGAACATATAAGAGTTTAGAAAGATCTAGTGATTAGCAATGCAGCTCTGGACTTGTTGGATTTAGCAGAAATGCTTCTGATTCCTTCTCTGGTTTTTCTGTTGAAAAACAGAGTGTTGTAGTCTAGCTTGTGTTCTAAAGGAGTGAAAATGATCTCTTGATTTATCATGTGTTCTTCAGTGGTGTTGGATTTCACTCATGAGAGTTCTTTGAAAGTCTTGCAATCATCTTCTTGATCAGGATTGTTCTTCTTATTCAGCACAGTGCTCTCGGGTGTTTTTAAGTTATTCTTGTTGTATCATCACACTTTTTCCTTCCTTTTTTTGTGTACTACATCTCAATATTCCTTATATTCCACGAGTTCTGGTAGTAGGAATGATTCCCTTTTCATAGGTACGAGATACAGTTTCTTGAAATTCCAATAACTGTCATTAAATAACATTAATTGAATTAAAAACATCAAATATGACCGTTAGCATTATTCAATTAATATTGACAAAAAAATTTAAGAAACAATGTCACATTGATTATGTAAATGGGGTCTTCTTCATGGTATGGTCTTCACGGTATGTGCTTCATGGTATGAGGTTCAAAGTATGTGCTTCACAATGTCTCCATGTCACGGTGTGTAGCTCACGGTGTCTGGGTCATGGTTTGTCCTTCACAGTGTCTGGGTCACGGTTTGTCCTTCACATTGTCTAGGTCACAGTGTGTAGATCATGGTGTCTGGGTCATGGTTTGTCCTTCACAGTGTCTCTATACTTAGATGAATATCTATATTTAGACTTAGACAATAATATGTAGAATATGAATTAAGTTTAACCAGTAGAGAGTAAGAGAACTTGAATCATAAATATAAAGGCTTGATAATATAAGTGAGATTTGTGATCATTCATAAGACTTGTAAATAATAAAGAGAGTAATTAACATCAATAAGATTTGTTAGCATTAAAACATGATGTGTAGTTAATATTGAGATTAATTAATAGTAATAGGATTTGTGATCATTAAAATATGATTAATACATGAGGAGTCCAACAATCTCCCCCTTTTTGATGATCACAAATCATATATAGTCAAAATATAAATGAAATGTAACATTAAAAAAACTAGCATATTAGAATAAAAAAATAGAGAATAATAGATTCGATAATAACATATCTCATTATAGTACAGATACTTGTAGTTTTTCTCCCCCTTTTGGGATTATCAAAAAGTAGAGAAAATGAAATTAAACACTGCATTTGTCATTAAAAAGGGTTCAGAATATATGATACAAGAGAAATAAAAACAGTAAACAACAAATGACATCCCATCAAAAAGAAAACAGTCCCTGAATTCTTCAGGGATTCACTTTTTCCTTGACTTTATCAGCAGCAGGAGCTGGTGCTGAAGTAGAATAAGGAATAGATGTGGTAGATAAAGAGGGTAAGGGTAGACCTTCAAAAATGGATGGAGCAAAAGTAGGAGCAGTAAAAGATCTAGGCTGCGGTTGGTCAGGAATGACTGGCCGGATCTAAGAAAGAGCTTGGCTAACTGACATGGCAGTTGAGGCTAAGTCAGGTAGACCAGGTCTAAGGGGTGCAGCAGTTGAAGCAACTATAGTAGTACTCTGCATATGAAGATATGGATTCAAAATATTGACGAAATCATTAATGATTTCTCCACCATATTGCATAAAATTTTCAAAATATTCCTTATTTTCCATGAATTTGTCCAAAAGTCTGGTGAACTCTGTAAGCTTCTGAACTTGAGCTTTAAAAGCTTGAGTTACAGGAGGGATTTTCAGGTTTTCCACAAGATATCTAAAGTGATCTGTCATATCACTTTTGGAGAAAATCCAGATGAGATAAAAATCTATTTTCATAGAGATCTCCTATTGAGCATCATTAGCTATCTTAGAATGAATTCTAACCAAGTCCAATGCTCGATCACTGTTCTTAACCACTTCTGAAAAAGAAGACAGATCCAAGCCACTGAAGGCATTCTGAAGTTCTTCCTTGATTATGGATCTCAGCAGAGAATCATCCAAAGGAGGAACAGAAGGTTGACCTAAAGCAGGAGAAGCTTTTACGACTATGGATAGAACTTTGATCCATTTCAAAACTTTTGGCAGGCACCTAGTGTACTCATCTGTGAGCTTATTCAAATTTTCCACAAGATCCCTCATGCGTTCCAACATTTTTGTGTGTATTTTTCCAATCTTTTAATCAAAAGACAGTAGATATGGATGAACTTGAGACACAATTTACCTAACAAGGGTGGAATCAGTTGGATCAGGAGAAGTAGCAATAGGTGCAGGGGAAGAAATAGGAGCAGGCTCTGATCTAAAAGACAACTCATTCTGCAAGTTTGCTACCATACTTTTAAGGTTTTCAACATCAGTACTTAGCAGCTTATTTTCTACTCTGACTTCTTGAATTTCTCAGATCATCCTTGGTTGAATATGCAATATAATATTTTCCAAGAGAATTGATGAATCTTCTTGACTTAACTGAGTCACTAGATGAGGTTGAGTGGATAATATTTTCTCAACTCCAGCTAAAAGAGTCTCTCCAAAAACCTTCAGATCATCTTTAGTTACAAAGTAGTGTTGCTCAGGTAAGAGTGTAGGTAAAGGTAGTGGAGCAGGTTCTGGTTGCGGTTCAGAGTCATCTTCAGACTCAGATTCAGATTCAGATTGAGGCTCTGGTTCTAGTTCTGTTTCTGGTTCTGGATGAGCTACAGACTTCAGTTGAAACACAAAAGAGAGATCCATTCTAGTTGTATTCACTTGTTCTGAATCATTCACATCATAAAAGCTTGGGAAAACACAATGGGTGTACATAGAATATGTGACATTAGGTTGAGAAGGTTCAGCAGATCCAACTTCTATAATCTCAAGGTTTTGAGGTTCCTACCCCTCAAATTGTGCTTCCATTTCAGAGACTATAGGCTCAGCAACATGGTCAAGATTCACAGGATCATGTCTAATCTCTTCAGCAAACTCTTTCCTTTCCAGCTGAAAGTCAATTTCCATCCTCTCTTCACCAGATGGAATTATCTCAGGAACCGATTGTTCCACTGGTTGTGCTTCCAGATTAACTTCTTTCTCAACAGGGAGATCCTCTTCAACAGGATCTGTCTCCACCACTTCTTGCTACTCTAAATCAGGAAAACCAATTTTCTTGCAGCCGTAGGATGAGTTTCTGGATTGACATCCTCACTAGAAGCAGGAGGTTCCTCTTCTTCTTCTTCTTCTTCTTCTTCTGAATACTCAACCACTTCATCTGGTTCTAAACCAGGATCGACTAGATTCTTAGGCCTTCTTGGGTAATCAACAGGATTAAACTTTTTATAAAGTTGATCATTATCCTCAACCCACTGCTTCTTCCAGGGGTTCCAGCTAATCTTCATCCTTTTGATGATAAACTTGGATAAGTAGAAATCAAAGTCCTCTAGCTTTTCTTCATTCGGTCCAACCATCCCTTTGGAAACTAGCATGGCTGAAATCATCCTTGAGTAAAACAAGGAGGTGGATTTGGAAGTGACTTTAATCAGCTCACAGATATGGTTAATAATATACTTGCATAGGTTGATCTTATGGCCATTCTTCAACAGGTGAATCATGAACACATCCTGATACTTCATTACAGCAAAATCCCCTTTTCTTGGACTGATTAAATTCTAATCAAATTTAAATAGAAGTCTAGTTTCTCCATCTAATTTTGCAGTTATATCCCTTCTCTTGGTGCCATTACCAATTAAAATTTCCAAGGCATTGTCCAGATTGAAGATATCAGATGATGGAGGAGGGTCTCTCTGGTAGTCTTCACAAACTCCTTCATGCGGAATCCGTAGGCATGCAGCCCACAACCTCGAGGTGAAAGAACACTTCTGACCATTGATCTACCTGGTCACCATAAAGTTTTCTCCAAAATCAAAGGAAAACTTCACATATTGATAGAATTGAGATACCAGCCTCAGGTAAATCGGTCTATTTTGTCCATAGAACTATTCAATCCATCCTTGTTCTCTTAAAACTCTCAAAACCAATGACTTTCTAGACAGCAACCACTCCGGGAAAATCTCTTTTTTAGGTACAATAGTACGGCTTACCAAGTTTGGGTTTAGAGGTCCTTCGGTATCTATCCTCAGTATTCTCTTCTGTTTCTTAGAGCGGTGCTTCTCAGACAGGGGTGAATACAGACGCTTCATCCTTGGAATCCACTAAAGTTTCAGGTGAGAGAGGAGAAGGTTTTCAAGAGTTAGAAGATTCAAGAGAGAGTTCGGGTAAGGAATCGGATGAAACCCTTAAGTTTCATCATTTGAGAATGTCAAACATCATAAAAACAAAAACGCGGGAAATCAAATAGCGGTGAAAAAAAAATTTACCGTGATACGGGTTAAAATAATAATATATATAATCTTCACAGTGAGATCGTGAGTAGGTATTACGGTGTGATGAAAACCATTCATCATGGTGAGACAGTTGGTGGTCGTCACGGTGAGACAGTGACCAATCTGTGCAGTCACGGTGAGACAGTGAGTTGACAGACCGTAAGCACAAGGTCTTAACGGTGAGACCGTATGCATGAAACAGTAACTGTAAAACAGTGAGCATGAAATCACAAAGTAAAATACAGTAAATTATTAAACATTAAGATTAGTAAGATATCTATTTATTATTAATCATACCAAGATCATGTATGATGTAGTCTAATCTTTCATAATTTAATGGTTTAGTGAATATATCAGCAAGTTGATATTCAGTACCAATGAATTCCAAAGTGATATCACCTTTTTGATAACGATCCCTCAAAATGTGATGTCTTACATCAATATGTTTTGTCCTAGAATGAGAAATAGGATTCTTAGAAATATTAATAGCACTTGTGTTGTCACAATTTATTGGGACATGTCTGAATTGATATCCATAGTCTAGTAATGTGTGTTTCATCCACAAAATTTGCGCACAACAACTTCCAGCATCTATGTATTCAGCTTCTGCAGTAGATAATGCAACAAAATTGTTTTTCTTACTACACAATGATACTAGTGACTTTCCTAAAAAGTGACATGTTCCAGAGGTGATTTTTCTATCTAACTTACATCCAACAAAATCAGCATCAGAATAACTAACTAAATCAAATGATTATTTTTTGGGATAGAACAGTCCTAAATTGGGAGTATGCTTGATGTATTTGAAAATCCTTTTTACATCATTTAAACGTGACTCTTTAGGTTTTGCTTGAAAACGAGCACACATACACACACTAAACATAATATCAGGACGACTAGTAGTCAGGTAGAGTAGAATTCCAATCATTCCTCTATAAGTGGTTTGATCAACAGATTTACCATCTTCATCAAGATCCAACTTACAAGTGGTACTCATGGGAGTGTCACTACTTTTTGTACTATCCAATCCAAAATATTTTAAAATATCTCTAGTATATTTACTTTGAGTTAAAATAATTCCATCATCATTTTGAAAGATTTGAAATCCAAGGAAAAATTTGAGTTCACCCATTAAACTCATTTCAAATTCATTTTTCATCATTTTAGAAAAATCAGTACATAGGTAATTTCTTGAATATGAAAAATAATATCATCTACATAAATTTTTACAACTAAAACATCTTTAGAAATTCGTTTTATAAAAAGAGTAGGGTCAGCTATACCTTTTGTAAAACCTTTAGAAATTAGAAAAGTACTTAATCTATCATACCAAGCTCTTGGAGCTTGCTTTAAACCATATAAATATTTTGATAATTTGAAAATATGATTTGGAAAATGAGGGTTTGTAAATCCAGGTGGTTGTTCAACAAAAACATCCTCAGCAATATATCCATTTAAGAATGCTCTCTTGACATACATTTTATATAGTTTGAAATTTAGATGTGCAACATAAGAAAGTAAGATCCTAATAGCTTCTAATCTGGCTACTGGAGAAAAAGTCTCCTCATAGTCAATTCCTTCCTCTTGACTATAGCCTTGTGCAACTAGCCTAGATTTTTTTCTAACTATGTTTCCAGATTCATCTACTTTATTTATAAACACCCATTTAGTGCCTATTGTGAAAGTGTCCTTAGATATTTTAAAAATATTCCAAAATTTATTTCTTTCAAACTGTTTGAGTTCTTATTGCATGGCAATCACCCAAAATTCATCATTAATAACATCATCAATGTTTTTAGGTTCAAGCTGTGACATGAAGGCTTGATGTTCAACCTGATTTCTAAGAGAAGCTCTAGTCTGCGTCCCTCTATAAAGATTTCCTACAACATCATCTAAAGGATGATTATTTAGAATTATAGTTGATCTAGTAAAGGTAGGACTAGAAATTTCAGGTTCTTCTCTAGGTTCGGGTTCATTAGGAGCAGATTCTGGAATAAGTCTAGAACTGGTTGTCTTTATAGCAGGTTCTTTAGATTTTTCATTAAGGTCAAGAACACTCAAATCTTCTTCAAGATTTTCAAGAGAGGTTTTAGAGTTATGTGGATCAGTTTCATCAAATTTGATGTGAACAGATTCTTCCACACACTTAGTTCTCTTATTGAAAACTCTATAGGATTTTCTAGTTAAAGAATATCTTAAAAAGATTCCTTCATCACTCTTAGAAGAAAATTTATCCAGATTATCCTTTGTATTAAGAAGAAAGACTTTGCAACCAAAGACTCTAAAGTAATTGACTTTAGGTTTTCTATTGTTCCAAAGTTCATATGGGGTCTTATTAAGAACAAGTCTAATCAAGACTCTATTGATGATATAACAAGCTGTATTTACAACTTCAGCCCAAAAATAAATAGGCAGGTTATACTCATTAAGCATAGTTCTAGATATTTCTTGAAGGGTTCCATTTCTTCTTTCTACTACACCATTCTGCTGAGGTGTTCTAGGAGCAGAAAAATTGTTATTATAGCCATTGTGTGAGTAAAATGATTCAAAGTCTTGATTTTCAAACTCATGACCATGATCACTTCTTAGAGTTTTAATCTTAAGTCCACTAATATTTTCTACAGACTTGGAGTATTTAATAAATTAAGAACAAGCTTCACTTTTGTGAGCTAAGAAGTATACCCAAGTATATCTAGAAAAGTCATCTACTAAGAAATAGACATAGTGCTTCCCATTTAAGCTATAAACTCTAGATGGTCCAAACAAATCCATGTGCACCAACTTGAGAGGTTGAGAAGTTGAGAATTATTTCTTTGGTTTAAAAGAAATTTTGTGTTGCTTTCCCTTTTGACAGGGATTAAACATTTTGTCATTTGGAAACTCAAGTTTCAGTAGGTCTCTAACCAAGTTCTTCCTAGTCAGTTTTCTAAGTGAATGGATGTTGTAGTGTCCAAATCTTCTATGCCAAAGCCAAGACTCTTTATGAAAATCATTTAAACAGGTAAAATTTTTCTTAACTAAGGAATTTAAATCCACAACATACACATTTTCATTTCTTAAAGCAGAAAATACTAAAACATTCTTAGAATTAAAAACATTACAAGAATCATTTTCAAATTTGACATTAAAACCATCATCACACAATTGAGAAATACTTAACAGATTATATCTTAGTCCATCAACAAATAAAACTTTGGAAATTAAAACTGAATTAGTGTTACCAATTTGGCCTAGGCCAATGATCTTTCCTTTAGAATTATCACCAAAGGTGACATAGCCTCCATCAAACTTTATTAAAATCTTGAAGCATGAGTAATCCCCATACATGTCTTGAACATTCACTGTCCAAATACCATGTCTTCTTGTGGGAACACTTCAAGAAGGTTTCCTACAAAATAGATTTAGATAGAAAATGATTTTGGTACCCAGATCTTCTTGGGTCCGGATAGGTTAGCAATCAAAGCTTTAGGTACCCATATTTTTCTTATGGGTCTCATATAATTTGTAGAGTCAAAATATTTTGAGAGATAAACTCTATTTGATTGATAACTATGTGAATAACTTGTTGAAGCATATGAATGTCCAGAACTAGAACTAGCAGCATTCTTTCCAGATTTAGGAATAAATCTATTCTTTGTAATCTGTCTCTGTCTAGGTTTGTAGCCTATTCCAGTAGTATATTTAGGTGCCACTTGCTTTCCTAGAATTTGAGTTAGTGTATCCTTTCCATTTGTGAACTTCTCTAAGTCTTTTATAAGTTTCTCATTAGACATTTTCAGTTCAGTGTTCTCTTTTAACAGTTGATCATTCTTATCTTTTTCGATAGTAAGTTCGGTTTTAACAGTTGTAGTCAGAGCATGCTGTTTCTTCAATGATTTGTATTTATCCTTAAGTTCATTTCATGTCTCTTCCAGCATATTACAATATTCAGACAATTTAGCTTTAGTCATGTCTTCAGAATCAGAATCAGATTCTGCATCATCTCCAGAATAATAAGAATTTAAAACAGGAGTATCTAAGGTTACCTCAGATGTGTTTGTCATGAAACACATGTTGGTGCGATTTCTTTTAGAATCAGACATTTCAGATTCACTTGTGCAGTCTTCAGAAGCACTCCAGGTAGCCTTCATAGCTTTCTTGTACTTACTGTCCTTGTAATCATATTTCTTCTTGAATTTTAGATTTGGGAAGTCGGCTTTAATGTATCCTTTTCTTTTGCACTCATAGCAAACAACTTCATCACTTTTATCTGGATTTTTCCAGTCCTTCTTCCGATGTCCCTTATTTTCATACTTACCCTTGTAATTTGATTTTCTAAAAAATTTATTCTTCCTATAAAATTTCTTAAACCTTCTGGCTATCTAATCCATTTCAGCATCACTGTCAGAGTTTGATCTTTCACTTGTTGAACTGTCAGTTTGTATTTTAGCTTTTTCTTTGTCCTTGTTCTTTGAAGCAGTAATCTTGAAAGCCACTGATTTTCTTTTTGGTTCATCCTCTTCCTCTTTATTCACCTTGAGTTCTTCCTCATACATCATAAGATTACCAACGAGTTCTTGGAAAGGTAGAGCAGTAATGTCACATGAATCTCTGATTGAAACAGATGTGCCTCTCCATCGGTCTGGTAGACACCTCAATATCCTCATAATTTGTTCCTTTGCAGGAACAACCTTTACGAGTGAATTCATTTTATTGAATATCTCATTGAACTTGAGATACATATCAGAAATGGGTTCTTCAATATTCATTTTAAAATTATCATATTTAATAGTATAAGTATTTAATCTCATTTCTTTAACATTAGTTGTTCCTTCATGAGAAACACCCAAAGTATCCCAAATTTCAAAAGCAGTTTTACAGGCAGAAATTCTGTTAAATTCCTCATCTCCTAGAGCACAGTACATGGCATTCATGGATTTGCAATTATTATTATAGGAAGTCTTTTTAGGTTCATCCCAAGTTCTTCTTTCGGTTTCTGGAATTTTATATTGAGATTCTATAGCAATCTAAATATCAAAACCCATGATTTCTAAATGAATTTTCATTTTCAATTTCTACTGAGCATAGTTTTTTCCATTGAAGAAAGGTGCCTGTTAGTAGCAGCACCCTCTAGTCTATTTTCCATAACTAGATTTTAGAAAATAAATTGAAAGAGATAAAAATTTAGAACTAAAAGAAATTTAAGATCTTTAAAGAAGAAACTAAAATCACAGTTGAAAAATAGAGTATTTCAAAAATCCTTTAACAAAAACAAATCCTCTGATACCAAATGTTGGTTGAAGTGGATACTCAAGAGGGGGGTGAATTGAGTTCCAATTAAAATTTCTATTAAAATATTGTCTATTTAAAATCCCCCAATTTATAAAACAATTTAAACTATAGTGAATTTATACAGATTGTAAATGTTCACTTAGCTTCTCAAAGATTGATTAGGTCTCAATTAATTTAACCAAAAGATTAAACTAACTTTTGAAACTTACCTACTAATTTACAATAAGTGTAAACACTTTCTAATTTAACTATCAAAGTAGCTTTAAAATAGTTTTGTAGTTCAAAGTAATAGCAGCGGAATATAAAATATATATGTAATATACTTTAAACTTAAACTAAAGATGAACAACAGATATAACAAGAGGTTCAGTCTCAAGCCGAGACTTAGTCCTCTCAAATTTATATAAATTTGATCCACACCCTGGATCGGGGTTAACAACAGTTTACAAAACTGTCCAGGCCACGCAGGGACCTCTACCAAAGTTCTTCGTGGGAAACAAAACAAAGACCAGGCCGCACAAGTACCGCTTCCACAATTGACGTGGGTAAACAACAGTTAAGAGTTTTGAAGTGAGGATTTTGATATCCTCCAGTTCAGTGCGGGAGACAGTGTGTGTGTAAGATATACAGAGTACACCACACTGCTCTAAAGTAAATAAACAAATCACTTAGAGAGAACATATAAGAGTTTAGAAATCTCTAGTGATTAGCAATGTAGCTCTGGACTTGTTGGATTCTGCAAAAATTCTTCTGAGTCCTTCTCTGGTTTTTCTGTTGAAAAACAGAGTGTCGTAGTCTATCTTGTGTTATACAGGAGTGAAAATGATCTCTTGATTTGTCGTGTGTTCTTCAGTGGTGTTGTATTTCACTCATGAGAGTTCTTTGAAAGTCTTGCAATCGTCTTCTTGATCAGGATTGTTCTTCTTATTCAGCACAGTGCTCTCGGGCGTATGTCAGTTCTTCTTGTTGTATCGTCACACTTTTTCCTTCCTTTTTTTGTGTACTACATCTCAATCTTCCTTATATTCCATGAGTTCTGGAAGTAGGAATGATTCCCTTTTCATAGGTACGAGATATGGTTTCCTAACATGCCAACCACTATCATTAAATAACATTAATTGCATTAAAAACATCAAATATGACTATTAGCATTATTTAATTAATATTGACAAAAAAACTTTAGAAACGGTGTCATAGTGATTATGTAAACGGTGTATTCTTCATGGTATGGTCTTCACGGTATGTGCTTCACGGTATGAGGTTCACAGTATGTGCTTCACGATGTCTCCATGTCACGGTGTGTAGCTCACGATGTCTGGGTCACGTTTTGTCCTTCACGGTGTCTGGGTCACGGTTTGTCCATCACAGTGTCTGGGTCACGGTGTGTAGCTCACGGTGTCTGGGTCACTGTTTGTCCTTCACGATGTCTCTATACTTAGACGAATATCTGTATTTAGACTTAGACAGTAATATGAAGAATATGAATTAAGTTTAACCAGTAGAGAGTAAGAGAACTTGAATCATAAATATAAAGTCTTGATAATATAAGTGAGATTTGTGATCATGCATAAGACTTGTAAATAATAAAGAGAGTAATTAACATCAATAAGATTTGTTAGAATTAAAACATGATGTGTAGTGAATATTCATATTAATTAACAGTAATAGGATTTGTGATCATTAAAACATGATTAATACATGAGGAGTCCAACACATATAACATTTTTTTATGGAAACCATATCCCTCCATTATAGTTCCATGGTCTTCTTGGTGTATCCCATTCCACTGTGGGTGTACCAAGCCTCTGGTCTCAAATATGGAACCTGTGGTTGAACTAGGTCAAGTTGGCCTCCCCACATTGCCCATAATTTTTGAGGTGTTAAATTTCATGGAAGTGAAATTACTTCAGTTGAATCTTGAAACCAATGGGATTCAAACCCTCAACCATGAGTATTGAGCCCCCGAACCTTTCCACTAGGACACTCCAGCGGGGGAAAAAGGTTGGTGATCCCAATGACCAATGTTTAAACTCACACACTGTAAGAAACACACCCAAATTTTCAAAGGGGAAAGACCCATTTGAAAAAGCATAAGCCAAATACCATCCATAAGAGGAATCAAAATCATAACTTCAATCACTATAAAGGTTGTAGTTACCACTGAGAGAAGAAATCTTGAGTAAAATGTGGGTGATCCAAAAACTACATGATTAAGCTCACAAACCCTAATGCACACACCCAGATACCCGGAGGAGACATACCTAATTGTAACAACTTAAGCGAAAGTCTCGACATAAGAGTAATTTAACATAGAACCTTAGTGACTCCAAGGACTATGATTACCACTGGGATAGGGTGACATGAGTAAAAGGTGGATGATCCCAATGCTCCACAGTTAAACTCACACACCCTGAAACATGCACCCAGATCACCAGAGGGGACAAAACTAGTATTAATGAAAATGTGGGTGAGACCAACACTACCTGATTAGACTCACACACCCCAACACACACACCCAAATACTTGGAGGATCCACTCTTGATTGTAACAACTTAATAAAAATCCCATCCATAAGAGGAATTGAACCTAAAACATTTGTTATTGTAAGGACTGTGGTTACCATAAGGATAAGAAATCATGAGTAATTTATTACCTCTAACAAGAGTTAATAATAGATTAATGTTTTTTATAGGAGAAAAGAATGATGTTAAATCTATTATTTATTCACAATTTATTTAATATCTATTAATTGTTTTATTTTTTACTTTGGAATAACATTGAATATAATTTTCTATACCTATTTATATTAATTATGTATATTTTGGTTTCTATAAAATTTATGTTTTGAGTTTTCCAAACTTTATCAACGTAAAAGATCTACAATTTTTATAAAATCATATTAATTTTTTAAAGTCTTACTCTTATCAATTGAAGTCTTAAAAAGTTATGTTAAAAAAAAGGATAATTCTTATGAAATTTAAAATTTCCTATGTGATTTTTAAAAGTCTTATGCATGGGTTTTAAAATTATTACAATGCTCATTATTTTTTAAAGTATAAATTCTTACACACATATAAATATATTACATGATTTTTAAAGTCATAGGTGTTTTCAAATGTCTTACGTGATTCGTAAAAATTCTTACAACATCATTTTAAAATAATTAAAAAGTATTTAAAATATCATAAAAAACTCAAAAGTCATTCAAAAATATTTAACTTATTATGAAATTAAATTTCTTACAAAACATGAGTCTTACATGACTAACTAGAAAAGTCTTATGTTTTGAACATAGTATTTTTTCAAGAGATTTATTTTTAAAATTATTATTTATTTTATATTTATTATTATTAATTTTATTTAAATAATTATTTATGATTGAATTTTTATATGTTTTAATAAATTTTTTAAAAATATTTTCAAAAGGAAACTAAATCATGAGATTTGTGAGATTATACTTCCAATTCAATTTTTATTTCATTTTCTAGATAAAATCACTTTTTAACTAGGTTGAGAGGGAAGCCTTATATGATATGAAAACCCTAGAATATATGTCATGAAGGACTAGAGGAAAAAATTACTTGAGATTTATCCTAAATTCCCCAAAAATAAAACACTTCATCCCACCTTTCTGTCATCCACTATGCTAGCTAACACCTCTAGGTGCTGAGATGACATGAGATTTCGAGGCCCGATGAGCCCAAAATTAATTTTTGAAATATATTAAATATCACATTCATGAAGTTCACCTAAAAATGTGGAATAATTTATAAATAGAGTCTATAATAATAAATCTAATGTGACTTTTGAGTTTAGAGCATGAGTTTTAACCTATGCACGACTTAACCTTAGGGAACGTTGGATGGTCGGGTTCATTGCAGTTGCAAGAAGATTATTAAATGAATAAAATAAATTATTTATTTTATTTCATTTAATTTCCATGACCTAGAATGTAACACCCCAATATTTTATAGTACGATTACCTATAAACTAAATAGCTTATTTTGAACGCAACACCGACTTAGCTTGCGTTATACGCAAGATTGAGTTTTTGAGAAACAACAAACTAGTTATTTAAACGATATATTTATTTATCAATTAAATATTGTAATATGAATAGTAAAAAGTAAAATTTAAATTTTATTTATAATGTTTTCACTTGAATAAAACATATTTATAATTAAATGTATAAGTTTTGTTAAAATAGTTATGTATTTAGAGAAACTAATTTCTTAAAAGAACTACTTTTTATGTCCTTTTGTGAAAAATAATAAAATTAATTTTAGACACTCTTAAAAATTGAATTTTGTTAAAATATAATTAATTTTTGAATTTGGAATATCAAAATTATCTTAGGCTGAATTTTTGTTATTTTTTTGAAAACATTCAATTCTTGATGAATAGTGAAAAATACTGCATAGTACATAAAAACTGACTTTTTTTATTTAAATAATTTTTTAAATTTAAATTTATTTTAAATTAAAAGTAGATAAATAATACATATATTTTTACAATGTAATTAATTATAGTCATTTTATAATTATATTATATATATAAAATCTTATTGAACTTTTTAACGTCTTTTACTCACCTTCTAGGCACATTTGCAAATTTGCATAAAACGTAGTTTTTCCGCTTCTATGAATTAAATTTAAAAAATCAGAGAGAAATAGTTGATATCAGTAAGTAAAATGTTCTTCAATAGGATGAAAATATTTTTTTTGTGAATAGTAACTTTTGAATTTTATTTACCACGGTTAAAAGTAAATAAGGTAATTAAAAGTAGAAATAATACTATAATAATATAAAATTACCCCAACACATGTCCTAATTATATTGGATATGTTTTTTTGACCAAAATAAACCTTAGTACAAAAATAAGATCCTTTATGATCAATTTGGGTAAGATTAGGACATTTATTATATTTTATTTAAAAAAGAGTAAACGTGTTAAATTCAAAGTTTAATAACTAAACCATTTTTAATATAGGGTTATACATAAGATAAATTAGACTATAAATATTTATTAGAAATATAAAAATATTTAATACATCATGGTATTTTATTTATAATTTTAGACATTAAATAATTAAATTTATTTATGACACAATGATGATGTAGTAATTACCTTATTAATGAAAGATTAAAATAATTGATATTATAAATATTAAAATAAATGTAAATTGAAACTTTTTATACTATCCACTAATTTTCTAGGTGAATATGACATTTTAGGGTTAATTAAATTTATTTGTTTTGAATAAATCAGATTGTTATGACTTTCACAAAAACCAAATACTAAATAGTGTCAAAATTGAAATAAATGAGTTTTTCAAACAAATACTATTTTATTAAATTATATAATAGTCATAAAAATCTAAGGTTCACCCAAAAGACTTAAATAATTCTATATAAGTTATTAATTAACCACTTGAGGTTCAATTTCTCATTTTATAGTAAGTTTATTAACCATATAGTGTAAGAATACAAGAAGTCACGGTAAGAGTTAAACTATTTAACTACGGGTTAAATCTAAAAGAAAAGGTTAATATGGTGAACTAAACTTGTCTGAAACCTATTTTTTTAGAGTATTTAGACCCATACCCACCTTATACTATAATTAAATCCATTTGGAGCTATTATATACCAAAATTATTTTCTAATAAAATAATATTTCAAGCTTTTCCTAAAGTGCCCCTCACCTCACTTATAAAAGGGTACTTCCCCTTCTTTTAAATTCACACCTCCAAATCCATTTGTCTTGGCCAAAAACTAATAAAATATACTACCAACTACCCTAAATTCAACCTAGAGTCCTTACTTTGATCAGAAATCCACCCTAAGGATCCCTTTTGTTCAAATCAAAAGGAAGCACCCGAAGAAGAGGTAATTATTTCATCACCTCTTTCAAAGTTCTTTTCTTCTTACACTTCCTTTTTATTTGTTGTTTCCATATAAAAATAATAAATAGAGTACCATCTATATACTGTGATGTTATTATAAATATGGTGCGACCATATTAATTATTTTATCTATCCTATGAATGACAAAGTCACCATATGTGTGTATGTACGACTTATCGTCACCACGTTGTAGTGTAGTTTGTTATTCAACACTTAATTATTTGGATGGATATAATAATGAGTATAACTGATGTAAATAATAAATATAACATGCTAATGATTCTGTATATATAATATAACATCAAATTAAACACCGTTTCATCATCAATATAATGATATTGTCGCTCGTGCGTACGTACAACATACCGTCTCCACGACGCGATGAGATTCATCTTCAATGATCACCCTTCAAGATTTTTTATAAATATATATATATTGATTAATTATGAGGTATATGAATAATATTTATACTGGAATAATATATATTTATGAAGTTAAATATATTTTGTTTACTTACTTCCATACTATACGATTAGAAAACGAAAACAACATTCGTGCGTACGTACAAACTACTATCTCCATGAACGGCGTTTCCATTTTATATATCTATCTATTATACATATTTATATTCTGAATATATATGATATATAAATCATGTTTTATAGTTCATAATTATGTAAATCATGATCTAAGTGTTACGATCAATAATAACAAGTTAAAATACGCACGATAAAGAAAGCGATTATTACCCGAAATGTTACTTTAACATGGAAGTAATTATTAAATGGGTAGTATAAAGTAATAAATGAATAATATATGATATAATAAATATTAATATGGTTCTGGTATAATTTAATAACATATTATGGTAATTATAAAGGAGGTTAAACGTACCCTCAACTAAAGGAAAGTACAAGGTAAGGGTTAATTCCTCAATCTCATTATTATCCGAGATTGTTTACGTGTAAGTATTTACTGGGACATATTTATCATCCATGTACATGTTTCATAAAAATGTTTTCAAAAATAATATTTTAAGGTTTTGTGGAAGGGAATCTTTAACTAGATCAACATTTTAAATGTTTTATTTATTTATTTATCTAAATCTTTTTAATTAATGTCCTTATTTTAAAAATGATTTTAAGGATTTAGTTATATAGATATGATTATTTTATAATTTTAATTCCTTTAAAAAGTTTCAATGTGGTATGGGACACTTTGATTAAAAAATCTCTTTTAAATGAATTCCTTTATAAATGTGTGACTTTTAAATGATTTAAAAAAGGAAATTTCTCTCAAAGAGTTTTATTGATCATTTTCAACTATGTCAAGATCCTTTACTGGATATTATTCTTGATTGAGGTTGATTTATTATAATATAATCTTCCATATTGTATTGAATGAGTTATGATATGTTTGAATGTGTATGTGCTATTTTTATACCATTCATGGTTTATGGTTAAAGTATTGACATTTCATATACTAGTTTTAATACGAATTTTTATGTTATGTTTCAAAATTTTCATATGATTAATGCATTGGACTTAGCAAGTGATGGGCGGAGCCCGCTATATCCCCTCGATGCATCGGTAGGTCTCATGAGTCCAACTAGTGTCTTGGAATAAGGCCCTAACAAAATTTATATTTAGGGTCATTGTATGAGGCCTTGAATTTGTGGTTAAGATGTCCGACATTATGCATTCCATCATTATGAGACTAGTTATTAATGTTACATGTGATTATTCAACTAGTAGATTATCCATGTGTATAAGTAAATGGAATTATCTGATTTATATTTGCTATATTATGATGAAGTTTATGTTTAAAGGGATTGTGTTTCAATTTTATACCTTTCCATAAAAGTTTATGATTATTTATGATACCTTCCGATATATTGCTTATCCTTGCTGAGCATCTGAGCTTACCCCTTTCTTATGTTGTATTTTCCTCGGATGCCAAGAAGTGTATTATGACTGTTATAAAGGGTTATGTTAGGGGAATAATGGAGTTATCAAATGATTATTGACGCTATGTTTTATGTATTGTAATGTTTATGTATGTAATCTATTTTACAATACTGCTAAACTGATCGGTCCTTAAGGACTTGATTCCATGTAATCATACCAATATATTAAAATAATGCACCGGCTTCGGGCTTTTGGGATCGAGGCATTACAGTTGGTATCAGATGAAGTTTAGCAATAACCTTGGAAACTAGATTTAGAAAATATCAGATCAGAGAACATTACCCTAAGATAGACTTTGAGGATTAGTATAGAAGAACATCCAAATTTTTTGGTAATGTAGATATTATGTGGGTTTTCCAAGAAATACATCCCTGTCTAGATACTACAAGTGGACATGGTTCTGGCACACATGTACCTAGGAGTTAAAACTCCAATAAGGAGTTTTGGGCTTGACCCAGGTTATCATGGTAAACGAAAATGAGCCTTACTGCACACCTGGTTTGATACTCCTGGGGGATATGATTAGGATAATTCACATTTTATTTACAAACCATTATGAAGGATTTATGAGTAAATATTTCAGCAAAGAAACCATTTGTATGATTATGATACTAGATGTGTGAAAATATTCAATTAATGTTGATAATTTTTCTAGTATTTGGATTATAAATTATGATATGATCTAACCTAGTGTATGTAATAATTTAGAAATGGTACCCAGTAGAGGGAACATGAAATCCAAAAATATGTATGATCTAAATAGTAAGAAGGATCATATATTTCATGGTCTTAATCCAACATTTGTAAGGTAAATAGTCTACCACGTATTCTCATCATATGAAGAAATAGTATCATGTGTTAATAATATAAGTAATGAATTCTATGAGTCTTATGGATTTGAAAGGAAGAAATATAACAAGAGGATGGAAAAGAAAAAAATGGATAAAGGGAATAAGGGAAATAAAGATTTTCCCACATGTGATAACTGTGGAAAGAATCGCCTTGATAAATGCTTGAAGGCAATGAAAGTTTGTTATAAGTGTGGTAAAAAAGGATACCAAGTTCGTGATTTCAAGGGTAAGAAAAAGGTTTCAAATTTACAATGCTTAATCTGCAAGGAGTTGGAACACTACACAAATCAATGTCTCAATCATCAGAGTATACCCAAAATGATGCTATTATATAATAATCAAGTTATCATACTACCTCATATGAAGATGAATGATTAGTGTTATTTTTTCTAAAGAATTGTGTCATTTTACTATTGTATTAATGATTTATAAGTTATAATAATTATATAGTAAAGTATTGTACTACAATACTATTTCATTAAGGATTTGAGATTGTGTGGAACCAAGAAAAGTGACTTAATAGAAGGATAAACTTTTTGGAAAATATATGGTTGAGAGAAAGATAAACCTTAAAATAGTCATGAGGCCGAGGTAATGATTTTGGAATAAGATTTAATTGAGTTGGATAAAGTATATTGGATATTATATACTACCTTAGAACTAATTAATGGTTTGTTTATTCCATAACTGTTGGAGATTACAACATTTTTGTATTTAAGGAGTATATACTATATTTTATGTCTTTTAGAAGGAATAAAAAACTACATACCTATTCAAATATGGTTTTATGGTAATTCAGTTTATTACTATGTCTTATGAGAATACACGATGAAGGTATTCACATGTATGTCATGTGACCTTCCGTATTAATTTTGGACTGTGAGTTTGGACAAAAGTATTCTGGATAAGTCTAAAGGTTGGAATGGATTAAGTTGAACATTGGATAATATTTTTTATGGTTAAACACTTCTTAATATTATTTTTTTGTTATTATAAAAAGGACAACCCTTAGGTTGGGCGACAACCAGTCGCGTCCGGCAAGGCCACGAGACTTGAACCCGCAACCGAAGGGTGACAAGGGTGCATCACCTACTACTGGCCTATGTGATGTCCTAGTTTTTATAATGTAGTTTTTTTAAAATGGTCTGATATATGAATTATAAATTCATTTTTTCAAACTCTATACGATTAGGTTAAATAGCATATTTTTTAGTTCTATTATCTTTTGGAGTGAAAGATGAGTTTGTGGTAGAAATTAGTTAAAGGATGGAACTCTACTTGTCAAGTATTATTTTATTATTATTATATGAAGAAATTAATTATTAAACTTTAGGGAAAGGATATTAAAACAAAAAATGTGTTATTTTGATACCTTATGTTTTGTTTAACTGGTAATATTTTAAATCATCACAGATTTATGGCTTTGAGGACCTCAATTTTCCATTTTTTATTCACTTGTTTTTGATTGATGTCCTCAATCAATCCTAGTAAATATTTACATTTTTTCTTCCAATTATGTGTCTCTGATTTCCACCAATGTTCTTCTATTCGAAATCCTAATTTGGTGGTGAATTTTTCATTTCTCTTTCCCTATTATTAAGACTAAATTCTATCAACCCTATTTTCGATGTGGGTTTTCCACAAATGTATTTTCAATTTTCAACCTTTTATTTTCGAAGAACAATTTAAAACTGTGAGGAAACAATTTATTGAAGGAGGAGAGAATTTAAAACCCCAAGATTTCATAGTACGATTCTCTTTAAAGTAAATAGCTTATATTGTACACAACACCAACTTGGCTTGAATTATACGCAAGATTGAGTTTCTGAGAAACAACACATTAGTTATTTAAATGATATATTTATTTATCAATTAAATATTGTAATATGAATAGTAAAAAATAAAATATAATTGTTATTTATAATGTTTTTACACAAATAAAACATATTTATAATGAAATGTATAAGTTTTGTTAAAATAGTTATATATTTAGAAAAACTATTTTCTTAAAAAAACTACTTTTTAAGTCCTTTTGTGAACAATAATAAAATTACTTTTAGACACTCCTAAAAATTGAATTTAATAAAATAGACTTCATTTTTGAATTCATAATATCAAAATTATTTTAGGCTAAATTTTTGGTATTTTTTCTGAAAACATTCAATTTTTGATGAATAGTGAAAAATACTGCATAGTACATAAAAACCAAATTTTTTATTTAAATAATATTTTTTAATTTAAATTTATTTTAAAATAAAAATAGATACATAATACCCATATTAGTCCAATATAATTCATTATATTCATTTTATAATTAGATTAGATATATAAAATTTTATTGACCTTTTTAACGTCTTTTACCCACCATCTATGGACATTTGCAAATTTGCATAAAACTTAATTTTACCATTTTTGTGAATTGAATTTCAAAAATCGGAGAGAAACAGTTGACATCAGTATGATGAAAATAATTTTTGGTGAATAGTAACTTTTGAATTTTATTTACCACGGTTAAAAGTAAATATGGTGATTAAAGGTAGAAATAATACTATAATAATATAAAATTACCCCAACACATGTCCTAATTATACTGGATAAGTTTTTTTCGACCAAAATAAACCTTAGGACAAAAATAAGATCCTTTTTGATCAATTTTTGTTAGATTAGGACATTTAATATATTTTATTTAAAGAAGAGTTTAAAGTGTTAAATTCAATGTTTAATAACTAAACCATTTTTTAATATAGGGTAATACATAAGATAAATTAAACTATAAATATTCATTATAAATATAAAAATATTTCCTACATCATGGTATTTTATTTATAATTTTTAGACATTGAATAATTAAATATATTTACGACACAATGATGATGTAGTAATTGCCTTATTAATGAAAGATTAAAATAATTGATATTATAATTATTAAGATAAATATAAATTGAAACTTTTTATGCCATATACGAATTTTATAGGTTAATATGACATGTTAGGGTTAATTAAATGTTTTTTTGAAGAAATCAGATTTTTATGACTTTCACAAAAACCAAATACTAAATAGTGTCAAAATTGACATAAACGAGTTTTTAAAACAAATACTATTTTATTAAATTATATAATATTACTAAAATATAATGTTCGGGAAGAGGACTTAAATAATGTTAGATATGTCATTAATTAACCACTTTATGTTCTCTTGTAATTTTATAGTAAGTTTATTAACCATATAGTGTAAGAATACCAGAAGACATGGTAAGAATTAAACTATTTAACCAAGGGTTAAATCTAAAAGATAAGGTTAATATGGTGACCTAAAATTTCCTAAAACCTATTGGTTGAGAGGATTTATACCAATACCCACCTTATACTAGAAATAAATCTATTTGGAGCTATTAGAAATCGAAAATGATTTTATAATAAAATAATATTTCAAACTTTTCCTAAAGTGCCCTTCACCTCTCTTATAAAGGGTACTTCCCCTTCTATTAAATTCACACCTCCAAATCCATTTGGATCATCCAACCCCTGATAAAATATCCTCCCAACGACCATAAATTCAACCTAGAGGCATTAATTTGACCATAAAGCAAACCTAAGGATCCCTTTTGTTCAAATCAAAAGGAAGCACCTGAAGAAGAGGTAATTATTTCATCACCTCTTTCAAAGTTATTTTTTTCTTCCACTTCCTCTTTCTTTGTTGTTTCCGTATAAAAATAATAACTCCAATACCATATAAATAATTTAATGTTATTATAAAAATGGTACAACCTTATTCCTTATTCCATCCATCCTATGACTGACAAAGTCACCATACGTGCGTACGTACGGCATATCTTCTCCATGTCGTGGTGTAGTTTGATATTCAACACTTAATTATTTTTATGGCTATAATAATGAATATAATTGATTTAAATATTAAATATAACATGTTAATGATTCTATAAATATAATATAACATTCAATTAAACACCGTTTCACCATCAATAGAATGATATTGTCGCTCGTGCATACGTACGACTTACCGTCTCCACGACGCGATGAGATTCATCTTCAACGATCACCCTTCAATAATTTTTATAAATATATATATATATATATATTAATTAATTTTGATTTATATGAATAATATTTATAATGTAATAATATATATTTATGTAGATAAATATATTTCATTTACTTACTTTCATACTATACGATAAGTAAACGGAAACAACGTTCATGCGTACGTATGGACTACTGTCTCCATGAAAAGTGTTTCCATTTCATATATCTATCTGTTATACATATTTATATTCTGAATATATATTATTTATAAATAATTTTCTATTTTTTGGAAGTATTTAAATCATGGTCTAAGTGATACGATCAATAATAACCAGTTAAAACACATATGATAAAGAAAACGATTATTACCCGAAATGTTACTTTAACATATAAATTATTGTTAAATGGGTAGTATAATGTAATAAATGAATAATATATGATATCATAAATATTAATATGGTTCTGGTATAATTTAATAACATACTATGGTCATTATACAGGAGGTTAAACATACTCTCAACTAAAGGAAAGTACATGGTAAGGGTTAATTCCTCGATATCATTATTATCCGAGATTGTTTATGTGTAAGTATTTACCAGGACATATTTTTCATCCATGTCCATGTTTCATAAAAATGTTTTCAAAAGGAATATTTTAAGGTTTTTTGGAATGGACCCTTTAGCAAGATCAACATTTTAAATTTTTTGATGATTTATTTTTCTAAATCTTTTTAATTAATGTCCATGTTTTAAAAATGATTTTAAGGATTTATTTATATAGACATTATTGTTTTAAAATGTTAATTCCTTTCAAAAGTTTCAAATTGATATGGGACACTTTGATTCAAAAATTTATTTTAAATTAATTTGTTTATAAATGTGGGACTTTTAAAAGATTTCACAAAAAAGGGATATTTCTCTCAAAGAGTTTAACTGATCATTTTCAACTATGTCATCATCCTTTACTGGATATTATTATTGATTGAGGCTGATTTATTATAATACAATCTTCTATATTTTATTGAATGAGTTATGATATGTTTGACTGTGTATGTGTTATTTTTATACCATTCATGGTTTATGGTTAAAGTATAGACATTTCATATGCTAGTTTTAATACAAATGTTTATGTTATGTTTCAAAATTTTCATATGAAGAATGAATTGGACTTAGTAAGTGATGGGCGGGGAATACTATAGCCCCTCAATGCATCTATAGGTCTCGTGAGACAAAATAGTGTCTTGGAACAAGGCTTTGACAAAATTTATATTTTGGGTCTTGGCACGAGGCCTTGAATTTGTGGTTAAGATGTACAACATTATGCATTCCATCATTATGAGATTAGTTATTAATGTTACATGTGATTATTTGACTTTTAGAATATCCATGTGAATAAGTAAATGGAATTATTTGATTTATCTTTGCCATATTATGCTGAAGTTTATGTTTAAAGGTCTTGTGTTTCAATTTTATACCTTGCTATAAAAGTTTATGATTATTTATGATAGCTTCTGCTATATTGTTTATCCTTTCTGAGCATTTGAGCTCAGCCATTTCTTATGTTTTATTTTCCCATGATTAAAATAAGTGTATTATGATTGTTATATAGAGTTATGTTAGGGTAATAGTGGAGTTCTCGAAGGATTATTGATGTTGTGTTTTATGTAATGTAATGTTCATGTATGTAATCTTTTTTCCAAGATTGCTATACTAATCGGTCCTTCGGTACGTGATTCCTTATAATCATGCCAATGTATTAAAATAATGCACCAGATTCAGGATTTTAGGGTCGGGGAGTTACATAAAATGATATATAAATATGATTTCATGACCAATTTTTAGGTTTATCCATATAACCCTACAAATTGAGTGAGAGTGTTGGAGGAGAGTGTTCTTGGAAGATGACACCGGATCAGATCGAGATCGAGGATTGTTGCACCAATAGAATTTGAGAATCTCACTAAAAAAAATGACACAGATTCAGTCTTCTTAAGTGAAAAATCCTTCTCAAGGAAGTAAAATATTTTATTTATATTTATCACCATTTTATTTCTCTTATGAAAAACATGAATTAATCAACTAACGATTTGATTCATAAATCGTGCATATTGGGGGTAAGGGATAAATATTTTCTGGGATTGGTGATTTCTTTATTGATGATATTATTATCTATTCATTCATCATAATATATAAAACGAATCAAGGCTAACACAAACATTTACAAGGTTCATTCCTTACATTTTTTGTGCTTTTCTTCCCCCGTTCTTTGCATGTTCATCACGGGTAACTCCTTTGGCCTGAAGTTTGATAAATACCTTGAAATAAATCACTGTGTGCCCATTATTTGGTGAAATATATTTATACTAAAATAATGAGATCATTTACATCTTTATATGGAAGTGATTATAGATGAAAGTGGATCGAGATTGGTCCAGAAATCCTCATTCTTCCTGGTTGGGTGTATTATGAAGATGAAACATGAAGAAAATCGATTCTCGTGCGAATTAGATGGATAAATTCTAGAGAGAAGTGATAATGAGGCTTGATTAGACCAGATCCATGATCTTGGGATGATATCAGTGGTGGAACTAGAGGTGATGTCGGCATGGGAATACACATAGGAGGAACCGTGGGTTTTGTGAAATTCCACACTTCATGACATGTAACACATGAACACACTCCATGTACGGAGCTATGGATGCAATGATAGGGTTTTGTATTGAGTTAAGTATCAAAAAATGTGTGAACCCTCTCAAACATCATGTGAATGTTACCTAGTGGATTGGTGTGTACTTGGAGAGGTACACTGACATGGGCACGACTCTTCATACACGGACACTTCCAGACATACATAGACACAATCAGGAGTATACGGGGGAGAACATACTCTGTAATCAGATACATACATGGAAATGAACCATGATACATTGGTAGAACTCAGTGCCAAAGAAACACGTTGTGTACTGCCAGTAAAAACCATGTACCTATTCAATTATGGATTGGATTCCCTGTTCCCTTTAGTATGGAAAAGTTATGGTAGGGTGAATTCCCTTGATCTTTTCCCTGAGGGTTTAGTTTGGAGTCACATACTTTGCATAATATGGTGATTTCCTCTAAGGAAATTTAGTCTTAGATAGATTTTTTGGAATCCTTCCATGAGTCCTAGAGTGATATCCTTTATCATCATCATCATTACCCTAGGTGGGGTTCTTGATATCATCGCGACTAACATTATGCGAGCGTCAATCCCTTACTTAGTAGTTTAATCTTGATCGGGTTGTTCATATACCCCATAGACTTGGGTGTGATCCTTATCTGTGTATCGTTATCTTCAAATTTATAGCATGTAATTCTTATGGAGAGACCTGAAAATCATGACATCTCAAATGGATTCTATAAGTGTTATCTGACTCATGGAGCGAGTTCTCCCATATGAGTGTTGTATGAAACCTTCAAGCAGGAATCCAAGGCCGGCTATACGGTTGTGATCTTACCTAAGACTATGTGTCTAATATGAGTATATCTGTATGTTGTTATTATATATTCCATTGACCTATATACATATGATGAGATGAATTTTATTCTTTATGCTATATTCTTAGTGATTTTAGGGTTTTCCACTGGGTATTGTTATAGTCACCCCTACACGGGTTTTTATCATACATGTCATGTGTTATGAAGAAAAAATAACTTTTGAAGGAGTCCTAGAGGGACTAGGACAATGAGTATCTTAGTCATCTAGATAGTCTAATTCATTTTTTAGTGGTTACATTGATATTAGTCCTCACCCACTTCGCATGTTAGAATTATTTTTATTTTCATTTGGTGGGATTGCATTTTCCCCTTGCTTTCTAGTACTATTTTTCATACTATGATGGTAGGATTTTGGATATATGAATACATGGTTATTGGTTGTTTTATATTTCATCATTGTATGGTCTTGGAGATGTGTGTGTGTGTACATTATTCTAAGACCTCCTATGTGTGTGATATGCTTACTCAACACCAGTCTCTAGTCCAAGGCCTATTATAGGTGGTCTTGGTGTAGTATCAGTTCAGGCCCCATTGGTATGGGTCTTGAAAGAGTGCTATTAGAGAAGTTAGTTATACAGTAGGACCAAAATCTATGAGGTTGTTTTGGGGAAATAGTGTTAAGTGTTTCGAGCTTAGCTCTCATGAAATGGACTCTAGTGTTGGTGTGGTGGTTGACGTATCCATACACCTAGACTCTAATCATCTTCCGTTCAACTCGGTACTTGTAGAAATTGGTTATAGGGAAGTAAATTGGTACATGCATCATATAGAAATGGGTTGTGGTTTCCATTTTTATATTAAGTTATCTCTCCATATATACTCATTGAATGTGGAACATCTTGTCTATTTCAGGATTCCTCCACAACATTTTCCATCTAGGATTTAGTAGAAGTATCCTGAGGATGATCACCTTAGTGATGAGGCTTCAATATATGGACTTTTTCAAGAGGTGTTACCTTCAGGTAGTGAACTAGTCTTACCACCACCTATCAAGTAGCAGATGGTACCAGTAGTACCATTAGATGAGGTGTGCGGTCTAAGCATGCTTCATGAGTTTTAGAAACAGTGATCCCTCAGGTTTCAAGGTGATCTTAAACCCAAGAAACTGAATACTAGCTTGAGGTATTGAAGTGAGTCTTCCATCTTTTCGAAAAACCAAAAAACCATATGGTGTTTCTAGAAACAAGCCTTCTCCATGACTCTGTAGGATTATAGCGGGGATTACCGAACTGGTCGTACGATGAGGTGAATCTTGCAAGGTTATATTTTGAGAGCCTTTTTAGAGAGAAGTTTTATCTTTCCACATTGAAGGATGTGTGCATCTAGGTTCTTCTATATCTTCATAAGGTTAGTAAGACTGTGTCTGAGTATTCATTGAGGTTCACCAACCTCTCTCATTACTCGATGGATAAGGAACATGATTAGTTATTTTGGGATCGGACCTTCAAATGAGGATTATGTAGATATATCTTAGCAAGTATGATAACTCTATTCATTCCTACCTATTCTGGGGTTCTATAGAATGCTTGGGTAGTCAATATATTTCTGGCTAAAAAGACATAGATAGTTGGTGTTAGTTGTGGGAACACAAGGGTTGAGACTTCAGCAGAAGGAATCCAAAGACTGATATAAGGACTTGAACGTGCAAGGAATTTTAAGAGGTGATCCCAAGATAGAGGGTCTATGGTTCAATTCTCACAAGATGGATCTATTCATCCTAGAAATATATTTTTCTACTCTTACAACAACAAGGGACACCTCACATGAGATTATTCGACCCGACATACGATTGATAGGGAGATAGTGGATGGGATTCCAAAAAAGAGGCAACAACTGGAGAAGGTAGGTGAATAGTGAGGCATATATGGTAGATGATTTAGGTGAGAAGATATATGACGTAGATGTTTTGAATTTTTACCACCACCACCCTTAGGTAGTCCCCACCAGGCAAAGGGATCTAGTTATCAGGGATAAGGGAAGCTTCAGGGGGTCAAGGCTTATGACTTAGAGGCTCCAAGGATGATACGAGGTAAAGTATGTGTATTTTCTACCTTAGATGCAATATTTATAGACACATTTATGAGTTATTATTTTCTTTCCACTTATCTGGTTCGAGACTTAGAGATTATGGTTGAGCCTTTGGCTCAACCCTTGCACTTGGATACTCCTATTAGAGGTGAATCAATGATCACAAACTTATGTCGATGGTGTGGCCTGACTCTTAGAGGCGAGAGTTTCTTATGGAATCTCTTTGAAGTATAAATGAGGCCTTATGAAATCATCTTAGGTATGAACCAGATATCTATGGTTAATTCTTATATAGACTATTTTATGTTGAGGAAACATTGTGTCCGTAATAATAGGATGAGGTATTACTTTGTGGGTGAAAAGGAAATCCAGATTGCACAGGATGGACTCATACATATGAAGGTGAAATTAATTACACACTAGTTTTCAAGAAAGAATCTTGCTGTAGTATATTCAACGAGTTCTCAGTTTTCTATAGTTGTGATGGATTATGAAGACATATTTCCCGAGGATGCACCAATCTTACCTGCTCACCAAGAGATATAATTTTTCATTAATCTACACCCTAGAAAATATTTGATATATATACCAACATATAAAATATCACACATATATGTAAAGACCCGTAAAATTCAAGGGAATTTTTTTCTTAATTTTCTTTAGATTTTTACAAGAGCGCGGTTTCAGACGGCACCTGATTCCGAGGCCCGGAGTGCCCGGAATTAATTTCTGAAGTTTGGCTCGGGTACGTTCAGTGAACGAACGAGCGGGAATTCCTAACTTTTGATCCGGTGCTCGGAATTGAAATCCGAGGGCACCGATGAACTCGCAGCACCGATATTCGCTTAAAGAGACCTTTTCGGGAGTTGCGTTTGTTGCGGGTTGAAAGTTAGTTTTAGGGGTTTTTAGTTTGAGTTAAATAAAATTGTGTAGAACAATTTTATTTTTAACTTGCTAAAACCTATCAAAGGAGGTTGGGAGTGGCACCCACACCCACTTAACCTCCCTTGGGAGGATTAAGTGTGGTGGGGCCCACACGAGCCCCTAAACCTTTCAATTCTCCCAACTCCCTTAAGGCCTCATTTAATGGCTTAAGTTACTTAATTAATTTTGGGAGTTTTACCTTTTTGAATCTTTAAACTTTTGAATTTCTTGTGTGTTTTGTAATAATAAAATAAGATGTTATCTTATTTTATTATGGGTTGTTTGTTTGTCTCCTTGAGAGCTTTTGGAGAGCTTCTTCTTCATCTTCAAGCTTTGACGAAGAACGAAGAACGCTAAAACTCCGACGAAGAACGACGCCTCTCTTCTTCGTCCTCGGTGTCAACAAGAGGGAACGCCGCTTCCTCCTCGGACATTCTTCGTCGGCATACGAAGATTCGCCAACGACGTATCTCTTCGGGCATATCTCTTCGTCAACGGATTTGACGAACGACGACCGCGACGCCCGACCTCCGCGACGCCGTCTTCCGCGGAACGTAGACGAATCTTCGAATCTTAAACCCGAGGTAGGGGTTGTCAATTTTTCTTTTGGATTCCTCATTTTATTCTTGATCGTGATTCTTTTTAGCAAGACTAACGTGTGACTTGAATTATTTTTTAAGTTGCGTTATTATTTTAACGTGAGGGGGGGGGGGACCGCACGAACACGGCCGAACCCCCCTCCTTCGTTCTTGTTTAATTATTTTGCGGAAGAAAGCAAGTGGCGTGGTGCCGTCGCACCACGCGGATGATCGTGCAAATATTTTACGCGGCGCCGTCGCGCCACGCCGAGGTAGAACCTTCAAGAACGCGACGCCGTCGCGCCGCGTTGAAAAGAATCAAGGCACGGCGAAAGGGGCGCGGTGCCGTCGCACCGCGCCGGACGACAAACACCGCGGCCGGTTCCGGGCCGCGGCGGGACGAGGAGACCGCGGCCGGTTCCGGGCCGCGACGGAAGAGAAGATCGGCGGCCGGGCCGCCGGCGTCGGAAGCCGAAGGGGGGACCGGAAATTTCGGGTCCCGTTGGTAAAAACCGGCCGGCCAGCTGGCCGGCCGGATGACATAAAACCGGGGGAATAAATCCCCCGGCCGGTTCAACAAAACCCCCCTCTTAATGAGGGGGGCGGTTCTTTAAAGGAGGGGGTGGGGCAGCAGCCCCCCGGTTCGTTTCCAGCAAGCCCCCCACGTGTGGGGGGCGTTTTTTTTTAATTTTGGGCGCGACATATAGCCGCGCCGTCCATGAAGAAGCGGGGGCTGAGCCCCCCGCGTGCCACCCTCGTGCGGCGCCAGGCGCCCGCCGCTGCGGCCCGCCGCCGCCGCCGCGCCGCCGCGCCGCCCCAGGGGGGGGGGGGTCGGGCCGGGTCGGCCCGGACCCGGACCCCCCCGTTTCGAACCAGAATTGGTTTTTGGCCCATAACTTGAGCCTCGGACCTCCGAATGACGAACCGTCTGCGGCAACGCGATCCTTGGATCGAGACGGTCGTTTCGGTATATCGCACTCAAGGTTTCGGATTACTTTGAGTTCGGCCGGGTTGGTTCGTTCACGAAACCAACCGGGCCTTCGGAGCGGAAACGCTCATATCTTGAGCTACGAACGTCCGACTGACGTGCCGTCAGTCGCGTTGTGTTCCTCTTTGTGAGACGGATCTTTTGGCATACTCCGCCCGAGGTTTGGACGCAGGTGGAGTACGGTCGGGTTGGTTTTGCCTTAGAAACCAACCGGGCCCCGGAGACGAAAATGCCAATAACTCTCAGACCGGGCGTCCGATCGACGCGCCGTCTGTTGCGTTGAGTTCCTGTTGACGATACGGAACTTTTGGATACATCAACTTCGGTCTTCGTGACAGTTGATGTATCAGCCTCTCGGCTCGTGGAGCGGACCCTCCGAACGAGCTTGCTGTGTGCGGGAACCCTAGTGCTGGCTGCGACTGTTCTACTGCTACGACTGCTACTGTGACTGCGACGACGACAGTACAGAGATCCTGTGTGGATTCGACGACGACAGTACAGAGATCCTGTGTGGATTCGACGACGACGACTACAGCACTCAGCGATCCTACGTGGATCAGTGCTACAGGTCCTGTGTGGGCCCGATCCTGTGTGGGTCCTTGCGCTCAGCGGTTCTGTGTGAGCTAGCGCCTACAGGTTCTGTGTGAGCCCGATCCTGTGTGGGTCTTCTGCGGGGGTTAGTTACCTATCGATCCTTCGTGGGTCCGACGACTTAGATGGATCAGTGATCATCTTTATCGTCCTTGAAGAAGTATACCTGTGTGAGCTGAATCCTTTTGCTTTCCTGTGTGGATTGTGTTGTGCAATCCTGTGTGGATTACGTTTACTTTCCTGTGTGGACTGAGTTGTACTTGGGCTCGGAGGATAGAGCGTATTTGAATTGATGACTTAGGTATATGTATGGGCATATACCTAAGCAGTGTTGGTTATTACTTCGTGATTGTTACTTTTCTTCGTAGTTTATCCTATGTGGATTTGAGAGACCTTCAGGGGTCTCGGGGTCCCTACTGAGTAGCTTATACTCACCCCTGCACGGGCTCCGCCCGCACTACGTTGTGTTGGTTGCAGACGACGGACAGCGTTGACCTTAGCTGAGGCTTGCAGAGCGGGGCGGTACCCGGAGGTGGACCACTAGGCGAGACGTGCATGGAGCAGACGGCGGGACCCGTGGAGCAGAGGAGCTATCTGTACCCACCCTTCCGGTGGGATTTCCAGTGGACAGCTCGGAGTAGCGGCTTTTACTTTTCAGTTGCTGTTTTTCCCTTTTCGAGTTGTACTTTACTTTCAGTTTGGGTTTGTATTCTGGCCCATTTACTTTTCCGCACTTTCAGTTGTACTCTGCTTGTTTAGTGTTTACTTTCCGCTTGCTTACTCTGTGGTGTTGGTTACTTTTCAAAGGCAATGCCTTCCCTTTTTACTGGGATTTACGCCTTGGTGCTAGTCGCCAGCCCCTGGCCTATGGAAGGCGGGCTTGGGGTAGTCACGGCACGGACCCCGAGGGCGGGTCGTGACAAATTGGTATCAAAGGAGTTCGGTTCTACCACGAACTCTGATCTTTTCTATGTGAAGCAATAATGTTTAGCGTATTGAGTGTGGTTATCAGTCCAGGGAGTCCAGTGTTGGTGCGGCGGCCGACGTATCCGTACACCAGGACCCTGACTTCTGATTTCTGACTTAATACACGAAAACATTGATTGCGTGTGTGTTTCAAAGTTTTCTTTGTGATTACTTATATCAGCTCACCAGGTATACTGTTCTAACCGTGGCGCACCTGTTTCCTTTTCAGGATGGCCCCACGACGACAGCCAGCTAGGGTTCCGAGAGTCGAGCGAGACGACAGCCCACTGAGCGACGAGGGCTCGGTGCAGGGCCCTTTTCCAGTAGTGGCACCGGCGATAGCTTTACCCGCCGAGCCCCCGATGCTTCCAGCAGCAGCCGCTGACGATGCACGTCGCCTCAGTGCACTGCATGAGTTTCAGCGCCAGCGACCACCTAGGTTTCGCGGGGAGACGGATCCCCAGGCAGCAGAGGACTGGCTGGAGGCAGTGGTTCGAGTGTTTAGGCTAGTGAGGACACCAGGAGACCTCATGGTGATCCTCTCTGCGAGCCTACTACACGCAGCAGCGGGACGATGGTGGAGCCTGATGCTCCAGGTGCACGATGAGGCATCTCTACTTTGGACGGACTTTGAGAGCCTCTTCCGCTCGGAGTTCGTCCCAGACACCCTTCGTGCGGTGCGTATTCAGGAGCTTCTACAGTTGCGGCAGGGTAGCATGACGGTCGCACAGTACTCGGCGAGATTCACCGATCTCTCGCGCTACTCGACCGACATGGTACGGGACCCATTCTTCCGGGCCCGGACCTTCGAGCAGGGTTTGAGACACGAGATCAGGGCATCGCTGATCTCCCTCAGCATACCGACTCAGACAGGAGTACTGGAGCGGGCCCTTCTGATCGAGAGCTTCCTTGCTGAGTCTACACCAGCACAGCGACCCACCGCAGGGCGGCACGTGGCAGAGTCATCCGCAGCAGGCAGTCGACGGATGACTCAGGGATCCAGACAGACCAGACCTTCGGGCAGACGTTCTCAGGGCACTGGCTCAGCAGTGCGGGGCACACAGCGCGGAGCCAGTCTTCCGAGAGGCAGACAGTGTTACTCGTGCGGCGGGCAGGGCCACATGGCTCGCGACTGCCCGACCCTCCGTGCCGAGGAGCAGCAGTCGGTTGAGGGACCACCGAGGCAGAGGCAGAGGGTCGACCGTGGCGGTCCGCAGGGAGGAGGCGGACGAGGCAGAGGAGCTGGACGAGCAGCTGGTGGTGGCCGACGCTTTGAGGCTCTTCCACCACCACCACCAGGAGGTCCACCCCGACCACAGGGAGCTGGCGGGCAGCGACAGACACAGCTCCAGGCAGCAGAGGCCTACGACCACGGCGCACCCGAGATGATTCGAGGTACTATCTGTGTCTATTCCACCCTTGCTGCAGTTCTTATAGACACAGGAGCGAGTCATTCTTTCATAGCCGCTGCCCTTGTTCGGAGCTCGGAGATTCCGACAGAGCCGTTGGCTCGATCCTTACGGCTAGAGACTCCTACGGGAGCAGACTCGACGATTACGCACTGGTACCGGCAGTGTGAGCTTACTCTAGGAGGCGAGAGATTCGGCTGGGATCTTCTTGTAGCAGCGTCGAGGCCTTACGACGTCATCTTGGGCATGGATTGGCTATCTACGGTCCATGCACAGATTGACTGTTTTAGGCGCAAGGTGCGTTGTGTACGCACCGACGGGAGCAGGTTCACCTTCACCAGCGAGAAGGGAGCCTTAGCAGCACAGGATGGACTTCCGCGGAGGAGAGGACAGCCCATCACTCATCAGTTGGCTAGCCTTATCCTTGGAGCAGTTGACGTGCGGAGTCCTGGTTTTCCTGCAGTGGTGGATCAGTTTGCGGACGTTTTTCCCGACGACGTTCCAGGGCTACCTCCTCGCAGAGAGGTAGACTTTTATATTGACTTGTACCCCGGGACAGCCCCGATATCCACTCCAGCATATCGGATGGCCCCCGCCGAGCTTCGAGAGCTACGGGTACAGTTGGAGGACTTGCAGGGCAAGGGGTTCATCCGACCCAGTGTTTCACCCTGGGCTTCCCCGATATTGTTCGCCAAGAAGGCGGACGGGAGCTTGCGACTTTGTGTTGACTATCGTCGCCTGAACCAGGTGACAGTGAGGAACAAGTATCCGCTACCGAGGATTGATGACCTCTTTGATCAGCTCAAGGGAGCATGGTGGTTCCCGAAGATAGACCTCAGGTCAGGCTATCATCATCTCAGAGTCAGAGACGAGGATGTGCAGAAGACGACCTTCAGATGTTGGTATGGCCACTATGAGTTCTTGGTTATGCCTTTCGGTGTAACCAATGCTCCAGCAGTGTTCATGGCTCTCAAGAACAGGATCTTTCAGCCATACCTCGATCGGTTTGTCGTAGTCTTCATCGACGACATTCTGATTTACTCTACGACAGAGGAGGAGCACGCCTATCACTTGCGAGTTGTTCTTGACACACTCCGAGAGCACCAGCTTTATGGTAAGCTCTCGAAGTGCCAGTTCTGGATACGTGAGGTCCACTTTTTGGGACACGTTATCTCTGAGGTGGGAGTTGCTGTGGATCCCGCGAAGATTGAGGCTGTGTTAGCATGGGAGCCACCCAGGAGCGTGACTGAGGTTCGGAGTTTCTTGGGACTAGCTGGATACTATCGGAGATTTGTGCCGAACTTCTCCAGAGTTGCGGCATCACTCACAGCTTTGACGAAGAAGGGGAAACCCTTCGTGTGGTCAGACAGATGTCAGCAGAGCTTCCAGGAGCTGAGACAGAGATTGACTAGCGCACCTATCTTGAGGTTGCCTGAGGAGGGAGTAGGGTACGTAGTCTACTGCGAAGCATCAGGGACCGGACTCGGATGTGTTCTGATGCAGGAGCGGGCAGTGATCACCTATGGATCACGACAGTTGAGGCCGCATGAGCAGAACTACGCTACCCATGACCTGGAGTTAGCAGCAGTGGTCTTCGCTCTGAAGACATGGCGACACTATCTGATGGGCGAGCGCTTTACAGTCTTTTCCGATCATCAGAGTATCAGGTATATCTTCTCGCAGAAGGACCTGAACCTGAGACAGCGACGATGGCTCGAGTTCCTCCAGGACTATGACTTTGAGATAGTCTATACTCCTGGGAAGGGGAACGTAGTAGCCGATGCCCTCAGCAGGAGGACGGGCATTCAGCTACTCGAGGAGGCGACAGAGCAGCTAGCCTCTTTGCAGATATCCTTCGTGGATAGAGATGAAGCAGCCTTTCTTCAGTCTCTCACAGTCACCCCTCCACTACTGCAGCGAGTCAGGGAGGCACAGCATGGGGACGCTGACTGTGAGACACGGCATGCACAGATATCCTCGGGACAGGCACCTGATGGTTTCTCCCTTGGAGAAGAGCACGACATCCTTTTCAGAGGACGTACCATGGTACCAGTAGCTTTGCGAGAGGAAGTGCTGAGAGAGTTTCACACTTCTCCTTTGGCGGTACATCCTGGAGTGGCGAAGATGTACCAGGACCTCAGAAGACAGCACTGGTGGCCGGGCATGAAGAAGGCTGTAGCAGAGTTCGTTTCTCGATGCCTCACCTGTCAGCAGGTGAAGGCAGAGCATCAGGTACCAGCAGGCTTGGTACAGCCCTTGGAGGTTCCGGAGTGGAAGTGGGACGGCATATCTATGGACTTCGTGACTGGACTTCCACGCACTTCCAGAGGTCACGACTCCATTTGGGTGATTGTTGACCGACTCACCAAGTCGGCACACTTCTTACCCATCAGAGAGCAGGGCTCAGTGGAGAGCTTGGGACGTATCTACGTTCAGGAGATTGTGCGGCTCCACGGCGTGCCATCATCTATCGTTTCCAATCGAGATGCCCGCTTTACTTCCCGGCTTTGGAAGGGGTTGCAGGAAGCGTTCGGGACGCAGCTACGTCTTAGCACAGCTTTTCACCCTCAGACGGATGGTCAGACGGAGAGGACCATTCAGACACTCGAGGACATGCTCCGCGCATGTGTCCTCGACTTTGGTCGTAGCTGGGAGGACCACCTACCCTTGGTGGAGTTTGCGTACAACAACAGATACCACTCCACCATCGGGATGGCACCGTACGAGGCATTGTACGGCCGACCTTGTAGATCTCCTTTGTGCTGGACAGACCCTGGAGAGTCAGCACTGGTGGGACCGGAGATGGTCCAGGCCACGACAGAGAAGGTCCAGGTCATCCAGGAGCGGATGAGGACAGCTCAGAGCCGGTAGAAGTCATATGCTGACAGGAGGCAGAGGCCACTAGAGTTCGAGGATGGCGACCACGTCTTCTTGCGGGTCTCACCTCGACGTGGTATTCGGAGATTTGGCCGAGGCGGCAAGTTATCTCCGCGCTTCATCGGACCCTTCCAGATTCTTAGCAGGATTGGTGAGGTGACTTATCGCCTGGCTCTACCACCTCAGTTGCACCAGGTGCACGACGTCTTCCACGTATCCCAGCTGAGGAGATACGTGCACGACCCGACGCACATCATTGACCATGGGGAGCTTGACGTTGATGATGGGGCGACTTTTACGGAGGTCCCGGTGGAGATAGAGGATCGACAGGAGCGGGTCCTGCGTGGGCGATCGATTCCTCTTGTGCGCATCAGATGGAAGCACGGGAATCTCCAGGAGAGCACATGGGAGCGGGAGGCTCAGATGCGTGCTCAGTACCCTCATTTGTTTCCCTAGTTTTGATGTATCTTTACGGGGACGTAAAGCCCTGAGGTGGGAGTAATGTAAAGACCCGTAAAATTCAAGGGAATTTTTTTCTTAATTTTCTTTAGATTTTTACAAGAGCGCGGTTTCAGACGGCACCTGATTCCGAGGCCCGGAGTGCCCGGAATTAATTTCTGAAGTTTGGCTCAGGTACGTTCAGTGAACGAACGAGCGGGAATTCCTAACTTTTGATCCGGTGCTCGGAATTGAAATCCGAGGGCACCGATGAACTCGCAGCGCCGATATTCGCTTAAAGAGACCTTTTCGGGAGTTGCGTTTGTTGCGGGTTGAAAGTTAGTTTTAGGGGTTTTTAGTTTGAGTTAAATAAAATTGTGTAGAACAATTTTATTTTTAACTTGCTAAAACCTATCAAAGGAGGTTGGGAGTGGGACCCACACCCACTTAACCTCCCTTGGGAGGATTAAGTGTGGTGGGGCCCACACGAGCCCCTAAACCTTTCAATTCTCCCAACTCCCTTAACGCCTCATTTAATGGCTTAAGTTACTTAATTAATTTTGGGAGTTTTACCTTTTTGAATCTTTAAACTTTTGAATTTCTTGTGTGTTTTGTAATAATAAAATAAGATGTTATCTTATTTTATTATGGGTTGTTTGTTTGTCTCCTTGAGAGCTTTTGGAGAGCTTCTTCTTCATCTTCAAGCTCTGACGAAGAACGAAGAACGCTCAAACTCCGACGAAGAACGACGCCTCTCTTCTTCGTCCTCGGTGTCAACAAGAGGGAACGCCGCTTCCTCCTCGGACATTCTTCGTCGGCATACGAAGATTCGCCAACGACGTATCTCTTCGGGCATATCTCTTCGTCAACGGATTTGACGAACGACGACCGCGACGCCCGACCTCCGCGACGCCATCTTCCGCGGAACATAGACGAATCTTCGAATCTTAAACCCGAGGTAGGGGTTGTCGATTTTTCTTTTGGATTCTTCATTTTATTCTTGATCGTGATTCTTTTTAGCAAGACTAACGTGTGACTTGAATTATTTTTTAAGTTGCGTTATTATTTTAACGTGAGGGGGGGGGGGGACCGCACGAACACGGCCGAACCCCCCTCCTTCGTTCTTGTTTAATTATTTTGTGGAAGAAAGCAAGTGGCGTGGTGCCGTCGCACCACGCGGATGATCGTGCAAATATTTTACGCGGCGCCGTCGCGCCACGCCGAGGTAGAACCTTCAAGAACGCGACGCCGTCGCGCCGCGTTGAAAAGAATCAAGGCACGGCGAAAGGGGCACGGTGCCGTCGCACCGCGCCGGACGACAAACACCGCGGCCGGTTCCGGGCCGCGGCGGGACGAGGAGACCGCGGCCGGTTCCGGGCCGCGGCGGAAGAGAAGACCGGCGGCCGGGCCGCCGGCGTCGGAAGCCGAAGGGGGGACCGGAAATTTCCGGTCCCGTTGGTAAAAACCAGCCGGCCAGCTGGCCGGCCGGATGACATAAAACCGGGGGAATAAATCCCCCGGCCGGTTCAACAAAACCCCCCTCTTATTGAGGGGGGCAGTTCTTTAAAGGAGGGGGGGGGGCAGCAGCCCCCCGGTTCGTTTCCAGCAAGCCCCCCACGTGTGGGGGGCGTTTTTTTTTTAATTTTGGGCGCGGCATATAGCCGCGCCGTCCATGAAGAAGCGGGGGCTGAGCCCCCCGCGTGCCACCCTCGTGCGGCGCCAGGCGCCCGCCGCCGCCGCCCCAGGGGGGGGGTCGGGCCGGGTCGGCCCGGACCCGGACCCCCCCGTTTCGAACCAGAATTGGTTTTTGGCCCATAACTTGAGCCTCGGACCTCCGAATGACGAACCGTCTGCGGCAACGCGATCCTTGGATCGAGACGGTCGTTTCGGTATATCGCACTCAAGGTTTCAGATTACTTTGAGTTCGGCCGGGTTGGTTCGTTCACGAAACCAACCGGGCCTTCGGAGCGGAAACGCTCATATCTTGAGCTACGAACGTCCGACTGACGTGCCGTCAGTCGCGTTGTGTTACTCTTTGTGAGACGGATCTTTTGGCATACTCCGCCCGATGTTTGGACGCAGGTGGAGTACGGTCGGGTTGGTTTTGCCTTAGAAACCAACCGGGCCCCGGAGACGAAAATGCCAATAACTCTCAGACCGGGCGTCCGATCGACGCGCCGTCTGTTGCGTTGAGTTCCTGTTGACGATACGGAACTTTTGGATACATCAACTTCGGTCTTCGTGACAGTTGATGTATCAGCCTCTCGGCTCGTGGAGCGGACCCTCCGAACGAGCTTGCTGTGTGCGGGAACCCTAGTGCTGGCTGCGACTGTTCTACTGCTACGACTGCTACTGTGACTGCGACGACGACAGTACAGAGATCCTGTGTGGATTCGACGACGACAGTACAGAGATCCTGTGTGGATTCGACGACGACGACTACAGCACTCAGCGATCCTACGTGGATCAGTGCTACAGGTCCTGTGTGGGCCCGATCCTGTGTGGGTCCTTGCGCTCAGCGGTTCTCTGTGAGCCAGCGCCTACAGGTTCTGTGTGAGCCCGATCCTGTGTGGGTCTTCTGCGAGGGTTAGTTACCTATCGATCCTTCGTGGGTCCGACGACTTAGATGGATCAGTGATCATCTTTATCGTCCTTGAAGAAGTATACCTGTGTGAGCTGAATCCTTTTGCTTTCCTGTGTGGATTGTGTTGTGCAATCCTGTGTGGATTACGTTTACTTTCCTGTGTGGACTGAGTTGTACTTGGGCTCGGAGGATAGAGCGTATTTGAATTGATGACTTAGGTATATGTATGGGCATATACCTAAGCAGTGTCGGTTATTACTTCGTGATTGTTACTTTTCTTCGTAGTTTATCCTATGTGGATTTGAGAGACCTTCAGGGGTCTCGGGGTCCCTACTGAGTAGCTTATACTCACCCCTGCACGGGCTCCGCCCGCACTACGTTGTGTTGGTTGCAGACGACGGACAGCGTTGACCTTAGCTGAGGCTTGCAGAGCGGGGCGGTACCCGGAGGTGGACCACTAGGCGAGACGTGCATGGAGCGGACGGCGGGACCCGTGGAGCAGAGGAGCTATCTGTACCCACCCTTCTGGTGGGATTTCCAGTGGACAGCTCGGAGTAGCGGCTTTTACTTTTCAGTTGCTGTTTTTCCCTTTTCGAGTTGTACTTTACTTTCAGTTTGGGTTTGTATTCTGGCCCATTTACTTTTCCGCACTTTCAGTTGTACTCTGCTTGTTTAGTGTTTACTTTCCGCTTGCTTACTCTATGGTGTTGGTTACTTTTCAAAGGCAATGCCTTCCCTTTTTACTGGGATTTACGCCTTGGTGCTAGTCGCCAGCCCCTGGCCTATGGAAGGCGGGCTTGGGGTAGTCACGGCACGGACCCCGAGGGCGGGTCGTGACAATATAGATTTGTGATCTAAGGGTGCAGTTGGAGTACTTGTTGTAACACCCCAAGCTTCCACGGTACACTTCTCTTTGAATAATATAGTAGCGTGTGTTGTACACAACTTCGAGTTCTAACACACACCACAACCAATCAAACTAGCCGCTATGAATAGTAATACCCACATTTTGAAATTCTATAAATTTTATCTTTCAAAATGGATTTCATTTTTGGATTCATAATATCAAAATTATCTTAGGGTGAATTTTTTGAATTTTTATGAAAACATTCAATTTTTGATGAATAGTGAAAAAACACTGAGTTATAGTTTAAAAACGAATTTTTATTTAAATAATTATTTATTTTATTTAAATTTAATTAAGGTAAAAATAGATACATAATACCTATATAAGTTCAATTTAATTCATTGGAGTTAGTTTAGAATAATTTTAGATATATAAAAATTTTATTGAACTTTTCACCGTCTTTTACCCACCTCCTAGGAGAATTTGGAAATTCACATAAAACTTAATTTTACCACTTCTGTGAGTGGAATTTAGAAAATCCGAGAGACAAGGTTAATATCAAGGAGTAAAATGTGGTTCAATAAGATAAAATAAATTTTTGGTGAATAATAACTTTTTACTTTTATTTACCACGGTTAAAAGTAAATAGGGCAATTAAGGGTAAAAATGATTTTAATATTACCCTAACACATGTAATAATTCTATTGGAAAAGTGTATCTCAATCAAAAACAACCTTAGGAATAAAATATTATCATTTAGGTCCACTTGGATTAGATTAGGACATTTATTATTATTTAATTTAAAGAAGAGTTAAAAGAGTTAAAATCAATGTTTAATAACTAAAACATTTTTAATATAATGTTATACATAAGATAAATTCGATTATAAATATTAATTAGAAAGATAAAAATATTTCACACATAAAAATATTTTATTTATAATTTTTAGACATTAAATAATTTAATTTATTTATGAAACAATGGTGATACAGTAACTACCTAATTAATGAAATATTAAAATAATTGATATTATAAATATCAAAATAAATGTAATTTGAGACTTTTTATGAATTTAAATAATTTTATAGGTTAATATGACATATTATTATTGGTTATATAAATTTTTTAAGTAATAATGCTATTATAAAATTATCAAAAACAAAATACCCAATAGTGTCAAAATTGACATAAAAGAGTTTTTAAAACAAATATTATATTATTAATTGATATTCCATTCCTAAAAATCTATGTTTTGGCCAAAGGACTTATCTAATGATAGGTGTATCATTAATGGACCACTTGGGGGTCTCTTGGAGGTATATAGTAAGTTTATTAACTATATAATATAAAAATACAAAGAGACATGGTAAATGTCAAACTATTTAACTAAGAGTTAAATATAAATGATAAGGTTAATATAGTGACACAAACCTGTCTAAAATATATTGGTTGAAATTATTTCTACCCATCCCCACCTTAACCTTTAAATAATTCACTTTGGATCCATTAGAAACCGAATATGAATTTATTATAAAATAATATTTCTAGCTTTTCCAAAGGTGCCCCTCACCCCTCTTATAAAAGGGCACTTCCCCTTCCCTCTAATTCACACCTTAAAAGACTTTTGGCTCAGCCAAACCCTGCCCAAATATTCTCTCAACTTCCCTCAATTAAACCTAGAGGCCATAGTTTGATCATAAATCCAACGTAATGAGCCCTTTTGATCAAATCAAAAGGAAGAACCCGAATAAGAGGTAATGTTTTCACCACCTTCTTTCAAGTTCCTTTCTTCTTCAACTTCTTCTTTGTTTGTTATTTACATTATAAAATAATAAATCCAGTATCTTCTATATAATGTGATTTTATTATAAATATGGTACAACCATATTCATTATTCTATCCATCCTTTGAATGACATGTCACCATACGTGCGTACGTACGACTTACCGTCTCCACGTCGTGGTGTAATTGTTATTCAAAACATTATTATTTGTATGGGCATGATAATGATGTGTAATTGATTTAAATAATAAATATAACATGATAATTATTATTTATATATGATATAACATCCAATTATATATTATTTTAATATCAAAATAATGATATTGTCGCTCGTGCGTACATACGAACTACAGTCTCCACAAACGCGATGAGATTCATTCTCCATCGTATCTATGCAAGTATAATTATAATTTGATGATTAAAAATAATGTTTAAGGACTTTATATCATTATTTATATGAATAAGATACAACCTATCCATATAAAACACGACTTATGTAACAAAACATATAAAAGAAAATGAGTAAGTTAACACCCGAAACGACGATAATACTAAGATATTATTAACAAAGCAATGTTAAAAGATCATATATGATATCATATTAATGTATATTATTCTTTTATAATTTAATAAAAATTATTTCACCATTATACAGGAGGTTAACCTACCCTCAACCAAGGAAAATTACAAGTTAAGGGTTTATTTCACAATCTCTTCATTATCTGAGGTTGTTTATACGTAATTATCTACTGGGACGTCTTTATCATCCACATCCATGTTTCTTAAAAATGTATTTCAAATCATTCTTACTATTTTATAGACTATGTATTGAATTCATTTATACCCTTTTTGACCTTTTATAATATGTTTATTAAGGAATATTTCCGTCGTTTTCCAAACAAGGTCCCTTTTAACCTTTTCGACAAAATTAAGGTAAAAATGTATTTTTTTAACTTATACGGTGGGTGTGGCTATTTTCTGCCATTATAAAATCCTCAAAGATTCCCTTACAATCTTATAAGAATATTTTCAAAGTAAATGTTTTCTTTTATAATTATGTTACTTTTAAATGATGTAAAAAAAGAGATATTTCTCTCAAATAGTTTTGATTTCATCTATGTCAACATCCTTTGATGGAATTTAAGATTATTTGAAGTTGATTTATTATGACACAAAGATCCCATATTATATTGAAGGTTTTGTGATATGTTTGAATGTGGATGTGTTATTTTTATACCATTCATGGTTTGTGGATAATGTATTGACATTTCATATGCTAGTTTTAATACGAATGTTTATGTTATGTTCAAACCTATTCATATGAGGAATGAATTGGACTTAATTAGTGATGGGTGGATCCCACTATAGCTCCTCGATGTATCGGTAGGTCTTATGAGACAAACTAGTGTCTTGGAACAAGGCCTTGAAAAAATCTTATTCATAGTCTTGGCACAAGGCATTGACTATGTGGTTATGATAGTCTGACATTATGTATTCCATCCTTATGAAAGTGGTTTTTGATATTGCATGTGATTATTCAACTAGTATAATATCCATGTGAATAAGTAAATAACATTATTTCATTTTATTTCTACCATATTATGCTGAATTTCAAGTTTAAAAGGCTTTTGTTTTAGTTATACATTGCCTTAAATGTTTATACTTATTTATGAATGTTTTTGCTATATTGTTATCCTTACTAGGCATCTGAGCTCACCCCTTTATATGTTTTATTTTTTCCAGGATATGAAGAAGTATT
Source organism: Viscum album (assembly GCA_963277665.1). NCBI lineage: Eukaryota > Viridiplantae > Streptophyta > Magnoliopsida > Santalales > Viscaceae > Viscum > Viscum album. The sequence continues at coordinate 129,100,731 of OY728132.1, forward strand.
TTATGAATGACCTGCAGGGATAGTATGAGGTGATATGAGTGTGGACTATGGAGACAAGATGTTGTTGTAGTTTTCACTTTATGATGTAATGTAAACTTTATGAATGTATCTAGTGATTCCAAGGCTACTAAACTAATCGGTCTTTCGAGACTTGATCTTTTGTGATCATGCCATTGTTATGTAATAATGCAATGACTCTGGGTAACTGGGGTCAGGGCATTATAGTTAGTATCAGAGGAAGTTTAGTACAAACCTTGGAAACTAGATTTAGATAAACTCTGATTAGAGCACATAGACCTAAGATGGACTTTGAGGATTAGAATAGAATAACTTCCTAGAATTTTGGTTTTGTAGAGATTTTGTGAGTTTTTCGAGCAATACATCCCTGTCTGGATACGAGAAGGTAGAGGTGGATTTGGCACATATGTACCTAGGGGAAAAAACCCGAAAACACCACTTTGAGCTAGACTCGAATGGGAACTGGTGCATGATAATGGGCCTTGCTGCACTCTTGGTTACGACACTCCCGGGGGATATGCTTAGGATAATTATCATTTTCTTTAAAAACCATTATGAAAGGTTTATGAGTATATACTTCTTCAAAGAAAACATTTTTATGATTATGAATTATATCCATAAACTGTTCAATTTATCTTAAGTGTTTTAAAAGTTTGGATTTATGTATTGTGATTCATAAACTAATCTAGTGTATTCCATTGTTTAGAAATGATGCCTAGTGGAAGAAAAGTAAACCATATCAATGCACACACTCCATGTAGGGATTTCCCTCCTACTCAAGATAATTATAGTGGAGCAGGTTATGCAATTGGTGCTGATCAGCTGTTCACCATACTGGGACAACTCACTCAGGTTATGAATAATAACCTTAACAGTATGGAGAACCCTGATCCACAACATGGAGGATCAATGTTAGACCGCTTAATGAGGAAACAACCACCAAAATTCAATGGGGGTACAAATCCCTTAGTAGCTGAGCAATGGATAAATTCCTTAGAGAAAATATTCCATGCCTTGGGGAGTAGTGAAAGTGAAAAAGTTATCATGGCAGTTTACTGCCTCACTGGAGATACTGATCAATGGTGTTCATTGATTCAAAACACAAAGGAAGATGATGAAGTATAAAATATGGAATGGAGGGAGTTCAAAGAGATTTTCATAGAAAAATACTTTCCTCATGACCATCAAGCAGATATGGAAAGACAATTTCTGAGTTTGAGAAAAAAGAAGGATGAGAATGTCGCAAAGTACGAGGATAACTTTACAAGGTTAGCAAGGTATTCTATAGATTATATACGTAACCCAAGAAGTAATATTGATCATTTATTTGATGGGTTAAAACCATTTCTTCATCGATCATTAGTGTCACAATCCTTCTCTTCGTACAAAGATATTGTCTCATGTGCTATCAAGATAGAAAAATAATTCTCTAAGTCTTACGACTTTAAAGAAAAGCAAGAGAAGAAGAGATCTTATAATCACTCTGGAAATGTTAATAAAGGGAAGAAGGGAAAATTTGATTATCCATCCTGTAGAAAATGTGGGAAGAAATACCCTGGTACTTTCTTGAAAGGAATGAGAGTCTATTAAAAGTGTGGTGAAAAAGGCCACCAAGATCGTGATTGCAATGGGAAGAAAGAAGCTACCGATATTCAATGCTACAACTGCAGGGAGATGGGAAATTATGAAAATAAATTTCCTAAGTTTCAGGGGAAATTAACTTAGAAAAGGTCAAGGGATCAAGGCCAAGCTTATGCTATCACTACTGCTGAGGTAGAATCTATGAAAGATGTGGTGGTAGGTAATTTAATGGTTTCCCCAAGTTTAGCAATTGCATTATTTGATTCTAGATCATCGCATTGTTTCATATCTTTCTAATTTTCTAAGAAAATTAGATATTTACAATTTTATTTAACAAGGGAGTTGTCAGTTAAAACTCCTAAGGGAATTATCATTGCTACAAAGTTCTATGGATCTGTTCCCATTAGGTCATATAAATGTTCTTTATCTGCTGATATCATTGTCATACCTATGATTGAGTTTGATATAATCCTCGGTATGGATTGGATTTCAGACCATGATGTGAAGATTTATTATAAGAAGAAATAGGTTACCATTTTTGATGATGATGATAAAGAACACCTTATCTTTAGAGAATAATCGTCACCACCTGATTCTTATTTAGATCCACCCCCAGTAACTCAACTAAATTCAATTATTGAAGAGGAAGAGAATGAAATAAATGTGGGTGAGGAAAAGAATGTTCAAATAGAGGATGTACCTATTGTGAGAGAATATATTGATGTGTTTCTAGAAGATTTACCTGGTCATCCTCCAGAACGAGAAATTGAGTTTTCCATTGATTTAATTCATGGTTCAAGGCCCATATCGAAGACCCATTATAGAATGACTACTATGGAATTAGTTGAACTAAAGAAACAACTAGAGGAATTGAGTAATAAGGGATTTATTCTCCCTAGTGGTTCTCCATGGGGAGACCCTGTCCTTTTAGTTAAGAATAAAGATGGATCTATGAGGTTATGTATCAACTACAGGGAAATCAATGCTATAACAATAAAGAAAAAGTATCCCCTACCTCGCATTGATGATTTATTTGACCAACTGCATGGAGCTCAATACTTTTCAAAGATTGAACTTTGATCTGGATACCATTAGTTGTGTGTTAAGAAGGATGAAATTCTGAAGACATCATTTGGAACCAGGTATGGGCATTACAAGTTTATAGTAATGCCTTTTGGGATGACTAATGCACCCTTTATTTTCATGGATCTAATGAACAAAGTTTTAAAGGAATATCTCGATGATTTTGTAGTGGTATTTATTGATGATATCTTGGTATATTCCAAAATCTACAAAGACCATGAAAATCACTTGCTCATTGTCCTGAAGAATCTTAGAAGACATGAATTATATGGGAAGTTTATAAAGTGTGAATTTTGGCTTCAAGAGATCTCTTTTCTTGGCCATATTTTCTCTAAGGATGGAATATCTATTGATCCTTATAAGACCAAGTCAATCCAAGAATGGCCAACACCGATGAGTATAACTGAGGTAAGAAGTTTTATTGGTTTAGTAGGTTATTATCGGCGTTTCGTCCAGAATTTTTCCCGATTGGCTAACCCATTAACGAAGCTCACACATAAAGGGGTTAAATTTGTTTGGACAAAAGATTGTGAAGAATGTTTTGAAGAACTGAAGAGAATATTAGTCAATGATCCTATATTTAATCTACCATCGGGGAATGATGGGTTATTTATTTATAGTGATGCATCGATGAAAGGAATTGGTTGTGTCCTTATGAATAATGATAGGGTAATTTCCTATGCATCATGATAGCTAAAAATTCATGAGAAAAACTATCCTACTCATGATCTTGAGTTAGCTGCTGTAATATTTGATTTGAAGATTTGGAGACACTACCTATATGGTGAAAAATGTGAGATTTATACTGATCACAAGAGTTTGAAGTATATTTTCTCACAGAAAGAACTCAACATAAGGAAAAGGAGACGGCTTGAATTACTCAAGGGTTATGATTGCACGATAAAATACCACCTGGGGAAGGAAAATAAGGTGGAAGATTCTTTGAGTAGAAAGGATCATATAGTTTTGAACAAGATGAGAGTTAAAAAGGATCCTATATACATGGATCTAGTAAAGATGGATATGGGAATCACCATAGAAGGTGAAACATTAGTACCTTTTCAAATTGTTGCCAAACCATATTTACTAGAAAGGATAAAGAGTTATCAGACCGATTATGAAGAGTTTAAAAAGAAAATTAAAGCTGTGAATGATGGGAGATTGAGTGACTTTGTGTATGAAGATGAAATTTTGAAATTTGGGAAGAGACTTTGTGTTCCCAATATACCTGATCAAAAAAGGGAATTGTTGGATGATTCTCATAGTTCCAATTTCTCTATACACCCCGGGAGAAACAAAATGTATAGAGATTTAAAGGAACATTTTTGTTTGGACAACATGAAGAGGGAGATTGCTTATTTTGTGTCAAGATGTATGGTTTTTAAACAAGTGAAAGCTTGAAGGCAACATCCTGGAGGAGTCATCCAACCTCTTCCCATACCTGAGTGGAAATGGGATAATATCACTATGGAATTTGTCATGGTACTACCAAAGACTCCTAGAAAGAGTGATGCAATATGGGTCATTGTTGATCGTCTTACCAAGTCATCACATTTTCTGAATATAAGGTAAGATTTACCACTTGAACATCTAGTAAGACTATATATTAATGAAGTTGTGAGACTTTATGGAGTGCCCATATCGACTGTTTCTGATCATGATCCACGTTTTACTTCAATATTCTGGAAAAGTCTTTAGAAATCCCTGGATACTGAACTTCATTTGAGCACTGCCTACCACCCCCAAACTGATGGACAATCAGAACGGACTATTCAAACCTTAGAAGACATGTTGAGATCATGCTCACTTGACTTTCAGGGTATGTGGGATCAATATTTACCTCTGGTGTAATTTTACTATAACAATAGCTTCCAATCAAGTATTCATATGGCACCATATGAAGCGTTATACGGAAAGAGATGTCGCACACCAACCTATTGGGATGACGTTGGTGAAAGAAAACTTGTAGGCCCAGAACTGGTGGATGAAACGATGGAAAAGGTAAAGGTAATCCAAAACCACATCAAATCATCTCAAAGTAGGCAGAAGAGCTATGCCGATAACCAAAGGAAGGATTTGGAATTTCAGGTAGGAGATCATGTTTTCTTGAAGGTATCTCCTTGGAAGGGAGTTATATGTTTCGGTAAGAAGGGTAAATTGAGTCCCAGGTACATCAGACCTTTCGAAATTCTAGAATGAATTGGGGTTGTAGCTTACCATTTGGCAATGCTGCCAAGTCTCTCCAAAGTTCACGATGTGTTCCACGTATCACTGTTGAGAAAATACATGTCTGACCCAACGCATGTACTCAATTACAAGGAATTAGAACTGGAACCCAATCTATCTTATTGAGAAGAGACCATCAGGATTCTTGATACAAGAGAACAAGTTCTGAGAAACCGGACGACTTGTCTGGAAAAAGTTTTATGGAGAAACCATAAGATAGAAGAGGCAACGTGGGAACCTGAGGAACTTATGATGAAGAACCACCCAAGTCTTTTCATGCAGTAGTATTCTATAAATTTCAAGGATGAAATTATTTGAAGGAGGTGAGAATGTGACACCCCAAGCTTCCACGGTATGCTTCTCTTTGAATAATACAGCAGCGTGTGTTGTACGCAACTTCGAGTTCTAACACACACCACAACCAATAAAACTAGCCGTTATGAATAATAATATCCACATTTTTTAAATTTTATAAATTTTATCTTTCAAATTGGACTTCATTTTTGGATTCAGAATATCAGAATTAGCTTAGGGTGAATTTTTGGTATTTTTCAAAAAACATTCAATTTTTAATGAATAGTGAAAAACACTGAGTTATAGTTTAAAAATAAATTTTTATTTAAATAATTATTTATTTTATTTAAATTTAATTAAGGTAAAAATAGATACATAATATATATATAAGTTCAATGTAATTAATTGGAGTTAGTTTAGAATAATTTTAGATATATAAATTTTTATTGAACTTTTCACCGTCTTTTACCCACCTCCTAGGAGAATTTGGAAATTTTCATAAAACTTAATTTTACTGCTTCTGTGAGTGGAATTTAGAAAATCCAAGAGGCACTGTTAATATCAAGGAGTAAAATGTGGTTCAATAAGATAAAAATAATTTTTTTGTGAATAGTAACTTTTTACTTTTATTTACCACGGTTAAAAGTAAATAGGGTAATTAAGGGTAAAAATAATATTAATATTATCCTAACACATGTACTAATTCTATTGGAAAAGTGTATATCAACCAAAAACAACCTTAGGAATAAAATATTATCATTTAGGTCCACTTGGATTAGATTAGGACATTTATTATTATTTAATTCAAAGAAGAGTTAAAAAAGTTAAAATCAAAGTTTAATAAATAAAACATTTTTAATATAGGGTTATACATAAGATAAATTCGATTATAAATATTCATTAGAAAGAAAAAAATATTTCCTACATAATGGTATTTTATTTATAATTTTTATACATTAAATAATTTAATTTATTTATGACACAATGGTGATGCAGTAATTACCTAATTAATAAAATATTAAAATAATTGATATTATAAATATCAAAATAAAATTTAATTTGAAAGTTTTTATGAATTCCACTAATTTTATAGGTTAATATTACATATTAGGATTGGTTATATAAATATTTTCTAAGTAATAATGCTGTTATAAAATTATCAAAAACAAAATACTCAATAGTGTCAAAATTGACATAAAAGAGTTTTTAAAAAAATATTATATTATTAATTGCTATTATATTCCTAAAAATCTAAGGTTCGGCCAAAGGACTTATATAATGATAGGTGTATCATTAATGGACCACTTGGGGGTCTCTTGTAGGTATATAGTAAGTTTATTAACTATATAATATAAAAATACAAAGAGACATGGTAAATGTCAAACTATTTAACTAAGAGTTAAATATAAATGATAAGGTTAATATAGTGACCCAAACCTGTATAAAATATATTGGTTGAAAGGATTTCGACCCCTCCCCACCTTAATATTTAAATAATCCACTTTGGAGCCATTAGAAACTGAATATGAATTTATTATAAAATAATATTTCTAGCTTTCCAAAGGTGCCCCTCACCCCTCTTGTAAAAGGGAACTTACCCTTCCCTCTAATTAACACCTTCAAAGCCTTTTGGCTTGGCCAAACCCTGCCCAAATATTCTCTAAAATTCCCTCACTTAAACCTAAAGGCCTTATCTTGATCATAAAGCCAACCTAAGGATCCCTTTTGATCAAATCAAAAGGAAGAACCCGAATAAGAGGTAATGTTTTCACCATCCTCTTTCAAGTTCCTTTCTTCTTCAACTTCTTCTTTGTTTGTTATTTCCATTATAAAATAATAACTCAAGTATAATATATATACTATGATATTATTATAAATATGGTACAACCATGTTCAGTATTCTATCCATCCTTTGATTGACATGTCACCATACGTGCGTACGTACGACTTACCGTCTCAACATCGTGGTGTAATTGTTATTCAAAATATTATTATTTGGATGGGTATGATAATGATGTGTAATTGATGTAAATAATAAATATAACATGATAATGATTCTGTATATATGATATAACATCCAATTATATATTATTTTAATATCAAAAGAATGATATTGTCGCTCGTGCGTACGTACGGACTACTGTCTCCACGAACGCGATGAGATTCATTCCCCATCATATACATGAAATTATAATTCTCATTTGATGATTAAAAATAATGTTTAAGGACTTTATATAATTCTTTATATGAATAAGATACAACCTATCCCTAACAGACACAACTTATATAACAAAACATATAAAAGAAAACGAGTAAGTTAACAACTGAAACGACGATAATACTAAGATATTATTAACAAAGCAATGTTAAAAGATCATATATGATATCATATTAATGTATATGATTCTTGTATAATTTAATAACAATTATTTAACCATTATAAAGGAGGTTAACCTACCCTCAACCAAGGAAGAGTACAAGGTAAGGGGTTATTTCACAATCTCTTCATTATCCGAGGTTGTTTATACGTAATTATCTACTGGGACCTCTTTATCATCCAAATCAATGTTTCTTAAAAATGTTTTTCAAATCATTCTTAATATTTTATAGATTACGGGTTAAAGTCATTTATACCCTTTTTGACTTTTTATAATATTTTTATAAAGGAATCTTTCTGTCGTTTTCCAAACAAGGTCCTTTTTAACCTTTTCGACAAAATTAAGGTAAGAATGTGTTTTTTTAACTTATATGGCGGGTGTGGATATTTTACACTGTTATAAAATTGTTAAAGCTTCCCTTACAATCTTATAAGAATATTTTCAAATTAAATGTTTTCTTTTATAATTATTTTACTTTTAAATGATTTAAAAAAAGATATATTTCTCTCAAATAGTTTTGATCTCATCTATGTCAACACCCTTTGATGAATTTTAAGCTTATTTGAAGTTTATTTATTATGATACAAATATTCTATATTGTATTGAAGTTTTTGTGATATGTTTGACTATGGATGTGTTATTTTTATACCATTCATGGTTTATGGAGAATGTATTGACATTTCGTATGCTAGTTTTAATACGAATGTTTATGTTATGTTCAAACCTATTCATATGAGGAATGCATTGGCCTTAATAAGTGACGGGTGGAGCCCACTATAGATCCTAGATGTATCGGTAAGTCTCATGAGACAAACTAGTGTCTTGGCACAAGTCCTTGAAAAAATATTATTCGTAGTCTTGGCACAAGGCCTTGACTGTGTGGTTATGATAGTCGGGCATTATGAATTCCATCATTATGAAAGTGGTTTTTGATATTGCATGTGATTATTCGACTTGTTGAATATCCATGTGAATAATTAAATAGAATTATTTCATTTTATTTCTTCCATATTATGCTGAAGTTCAAGTTTAAAAGGCTTTTGTTTTAGTTATACATTGCCTTAAATGTTTATGCTTATTTATGTAAGTTTCCACTATATTGTTATCCTTACTGGGCATTTTAGCTCACCCCTTTCTATGTTTTATTTTTCCCAGGATGTGAAGAAGTATTTTATGAATGACCTGCAGGGATAGTATGAGGGGATATGAGTGTGGACTGTGGAGACAAGATGTTGTTGTAGTTTTCACTTTATGGTGTAATGTAAACTTTATGAATGTATCTAGTGATTCCAAGGCTACTAAACTAATCGGTCTTTCGAGACATGATATTTTTTGATCATGCCAATGTTATGTAATAATGCACTGACTCTGGGTAATTGGGGTCAGGGCGTTACACTTGCAGAGGAAGGTCTTTGTGGGACCTAATGTTTCACCTAGGTCATCCCCAGTATTGTTTTCCAATATGGCGGATGGGAGCTTGAGGTTGTGTGTGGATTATCATTTCTTAAACTAGGTGACTGTAAAGAACAAGTATTATATACCAAGGATCAATGAACTATTCAATTAGTAGATAGAGGAATGATGGTTTTGTAAGATTGACCTCAGATCAGGCTATCACCAGCTATGAGTACAAGACTAGGATATACATAAGATGAATTTATGATGTCATTACAGTCACTATGATTACTTGGTGATCCCATTACCATGATTAACACCCTATAAGTATTCATTGGGATCATGAACTGTATATTTTATCCATTCTTAGACCAGTTTGTTGTAATATTCATCAGTGATATCCTAATATAATTGGCGTTTGAGGATGAGTACACAAGACACTTGAGGATTGTTCTATACATACCCCAAGATCACTAGATTTATGTAAATATATTGAAGTTCCAATTTTGGATTCAATAGTTTCACTTTTTGGGACATGTTATCTCAGTAGATGGTGTAGCAGTGAACTCGACAAAGGTCGAGACAATGTTAGCCTGGGATCCACCTAGGAGCGTCATGGAGGTTCGAAGATTCCTTGTGTTGGTAAGATATTATTAGATATTTTACCCAATTTTTCTAGGATGTCATATCCCTTGAAAGATTTGAGTAGAAATGTGAATTATTTTGTGTGGATAGAGAGGCTTCAATAGGATTTTTAGGATTTGAGACAGTGATTGATGAGAACTCCCATCTTGATATTTCCAAAGGAGGGTTTCAAGTATGTAGTGTTCTGTGGTGTATCAGGAATGAGGCTTGGTTTTGTTTTGATGTAGATGTAGGCAGTGATTTATAATGGTTCACGTTAGTTGAGACCACATAAGCATAACTACATGACCCATGATATTGAGTTAATAATGATAGTATTCACATTGAAGATGCGGTGAAACCACATTTTAGGTGAGTGGTTTATTATATATTTTGACCACATGATTCTCAAATATATATTATATCATAAGTATATTAATTTTAGGTTGATGATATGGCTAGAGTTCTTCTAATATTATGACTCTAAGATTGTATATACTCATGAGAAGGGGAAAATGGTAGCATATTCTCTCAATAGGATATCTTATTCATAGTTACTGAGTAAGGCATCATAGTAGTTAGACTTATTATAATTATACTTTGTGGATGAGGATGGAGAAACTTATATTCAGTAAATAATTGTTACCCTGGTGATTTTACAATGTTCTAGGGAGTCACAACTTGTGGATATTGACCATAAGACCATACATATTAAGATATCCATTGGATATTCTACTGATGTATTTTCTGAAGGCGGGGAGCATGTTTTAATTTTTATAGGACACATTATGGTGTTAGTGATTTTGTAGGAAGACATTCTAAGAGTGTTTTAAACATCTACCATGGTGGTATATCTATGTGTGGAGAGGTTGTACCCGGACCTATGATGGTAGTTTTGGTGTTCAGGGATGAATAAGAGTGTGGAAAAGTTTGTCTCTCAATACCTTACTTATTAGTTAGTGAAGGATGAGAACCAAGTTACAGTGAGTTTATATTAACCCTTTGAGGTGAAAAAGTGAAAGTGGAATGGGATATCCATGTATTTCATGAAGGGGTTACCACTTATGTTTGAAGGACATGATTCCATTTGGGTGATCATAGACTAGCTCACCAAGTCATCCCACTTCCTAGATGTTCAAGGGTAAGGTTCAATAGAGAGATTTTGACTCCTCTACATGAAGAAGATAGTCATAATCCATGGGGTTATATTGGAGCTCATTTATGACCAGGATTTTCACTTCACATCTCAATTATGGAAGGGAATATATGAGGCCTTTGGGACTCAGTTTCATTTGAGCATGAATTTTCACCCCTAGACTAATGGTCTGACTGAGAAGACCATCCAAGTCCTAGAGGGAATGCTACAAGATTGTATGTTAGAACCTTTTTGTAGTTTGGAGGATCACCTACCATTTTTGGATTTTGTGTACAAAAATACCTACCATTCCACCAATGACATGACACCATTCAAGAACTTATATGGGTGAACCTATAGGTCACCACTATATTGGACCAACCTAGGAGATTCAAAAATTATGGGACTAGAGTTGGTGAGAGCGATGATAGAGAAGGTGAAAATCACCCAAGAATGGATGGTGATTGCACAAATCCATCATAAGTCCTATCTAGACAAATGATAGAGGCCTTTGTATTTTGAGGCGGGATACTATGTGTTCTTATAGGTCTCACCTCGACATGGGTTGCGTAGATTTTTTTGTTTTGGAAATATATCTTTGAGATTCATTGGAACTTTCTAGATACTATGCAGAGTTGGTTAGGTGGAATACCACTCAGCTTTACCCCTACATTTGGATTGGGTACATTAAATCTTCCACGTGTCGAATTTTTAGAGGTAAATGCATGATCTATCACATGTTAGTGAATGAGGTGAGATGGACATCGTGGATTGAGATACTTTTGTAGAGTATCCATAACATATTGAGGACCAGTAGGAGTAGATCATCCATGGGTGAGATGTTTCTTTAGTGTGTTTCTAGTGGTAGTATAGGAATCTTCAGGAGAGAACTTGGAAGCGGGAGACCAAGATGCATGATCAGAACCTAAATTTCTTTATGTATATTTTTTTTGGATTTTTGGGATGTAAATACCTAAGGCGGGGAGAGTGAAATAACTATTATTTTTACATGTATTACTTTTTATATTATAAGGATTATTTTTAGAGCTAGGTGCTAAAACAACTTGAGATTCTGAGGCCTAGTGAGTCCATAATTAATTTTTAAAATATATTAAATATATTAAATATCACACACATGAAATTCTCATAAAAAAAGTTGAATAAATTCTAAATGTAGGCTCAGATTGAAAATATGAGGCTTTAGTTGAGTTCGTAGTGTGAGATTTACCCTAGGAGTGACTTAACCTTGGAGCGCGTCGGATGTTTGGGTTAAGCGTAGTTGCTGAAAAATTATTAAATGAATAAAATAAATTATTTATTTTATTTCATTGAATCACCATGGCCTAACATGGTATATAAATATGATTTTATGAAAAATTTAAAGGGTTATCCATATAAACCTATAGATTAAGAGAGATCATTTGAGGAGAGCATTCTTTTCAGACGATACCAAATCATATTGTGATTGAGGATCATTACGCCATCATAATTTGTGGATCTTACCAACAAAAATGACATAGATTATTTATTTAACAATGATCAATCCTTCTCAAGGTAGGATATTGTTTTATTTGGATTTTTCTTGGTTTTATTTATCCTATGAAAAATTTATGTTTATAAAGTAATGAATTGATTCATGGATCATGTGTATTGTGCGTAAGGGATAGATATTATCTAAGATTGGGGATTTTTATGTTGATTATATTTTATCTATTCATTCATCATTATAATGGAAATGATTTTATGATAACATAAAAATTGTCTGAGGTCCATTCCCTACATTTTTTTGGAATTTCTTCCCCCGTTCTTCCCATACTCATCGCAGAAAACTCCTTTGTCTCTCAGTTTGATGAATACCTAAAAAAAAATCATTATGTTCCCATTATTTGGCGCAATGGATTGATACCGCAAGTGTGGGATCATTTATGGATTGCGATGGAGGTGATTACCAATGATAGTGGATTGAGATCGGTCAGACGATCCCTATTCTTCTAGGTTGGCATGTGGTGGAAATGAGTTGTGACAACAACCGATTACCATGTGAATCATATGGCCAAGTTCTGGTGAGCAGCATCAGAAAGGATTGTTTAGACCAAATCGATGATCTTAGGATGAGATCAATGACATAACTAGAGGTGATTCATTCATGGGAATATGCAGAGGAGGAACTATAAGTTCTATGGAATCCCAAACTACATGGCGTGTAATGCATGAACACATGTCTTGTATGGATACCTGGCTGGAATGATAGGGTTTGACATGGAGTTATGTATCATACGACGTGTAAACACTATCACACGGTGTGTGACCCTTACATAGTGGTCTTGAATGTACTCAGGGAGGTACACAGACATGAACACAACTATCCATTCATGGACACAACCATCTGTACACGGACATGGTTAGGAGTACACAGGGTCAGACATGCCTTGTACTCAGACACAGACACGTGCAAATTTCATGATACATAGGTAGAACTCAGTGCTGAAGGGACACTCCATTTACTACTATTACATGTCATTTACCTCCTCAAGGATAGATTAGATCACTTGTTCCCATCAAAATGGAAAAGTTTTTTTAGGTTCATTACCTTGATATTTTCCTTAAGGGTTTAGTTTGGAGTCACATCCTATGCATAGGAAGGTGACCCCATATGAGGAACTTCAGTTTTGGATAGAGTTTTTGGAATCCTTTCATGAGTCCTAGTGTGAGATCCTATATCATCATCATCATTTACCTATGTAGGGTTCTTGGTATCGTTGTGACCAACAATATGGAGGTGTTGATCCCTTACTTAGTAGGTTAATCCAGATCGTATTGTTGGTATACCCCATGGCCTTAGGTGTGATCCTTATCTGTGTATCATTCTCTTCAGACTTTTAGTGTGTAATTATTATGGCAAGACTGGATGAGCATGACATCTCATATGGATTCCATAATTTCTATCTGACTTATGGAGTGAGTTCTCTTAGATGAGTGTTATATAGAACCTTCAAGTAGGAATCCTAATCTAGCTATACAGTTGTGATATTAATTGAGACCATGTGTCTACTATGAATATATCTGTATTTTATTGCTATATATTTCATTAACATAAACCTATGATGAATTAAATGTTATTATTGATTATATATGCTTAGTGATTTATGGGGGTTTTAATAGGTATTTTTATAATCACCCCAACATGGGATTTTCCCCCATGTGTCACGTCTTATGAAGATGACCCACATTTTGATGGAGTCCTAGAGGGACCATGAATAGGCATAATTTAGCGAGCTAGATAGATTGAGGTGTGTTATTGGGGTTACATTGATAGCAATCCTCACCCACTTAACATGTTGTAATTGTTTTCAGTTTATTTTGGTGGGCTTGTATTTGAAACCTTACTTTCCAGTACTTATTATTGTACTATGATGGGGATATTTTTGATATATGCATTCATGGTTATTAGTTATTTTACATTTCATCATTTTTTGAGGATGGAGATGTGTGCATGTGTATAGGTACATTATGATGGGGCCTCCCATGTGTGTGATATTCCTACTCAGTATTGGTCACCAACCCCTATCCTATTAGAGGTGGGCCTGAGGTAGTCATGGTTTGGGCCTTGTTGGGATAGGTTGTGATAACTTCTGCATTATTCTATCACTACCATGAATAGAAGTGCACACGGACTTACATTAATCATTCTCATATTAATCATTTATTGGTACCAATGATAAGTTTCCAATATTTTATGATCATCTGGTATCCACCTGACTTTGTAGGTGACTGCCCTGACACTGTCTTTTACTTCCCTAGTTATAAGATGCTTCAATATATAGCCGAAAGGCCCAACATTTGATGGCCCAGAGGCCACATGGTCCAAGGTCTTAATTTCATGGCTCAAAATCCCATTTTTGATGAATAGTACCACTACTATAGTACCTATTTACAGTGCCTTCTATAGTTTCCACACTACTAAAATTATATAATAATTCTACATCACCACATAGATTCACTACCACCCAAATATGCATTAGAATTTGAAAATCTATTTAAAGATGACTATTATGGAGTTTATTTTTAAAGTATTTAACAACTCTGAAGTGGTTTTTTATTTCAAGGATAATAGTTTTGGAATCTTGAACAAGTATTATATATTTATTATTAGGAGCTATAACTATAGAGATATTATTGGTTTCTATATTATTATTCATTTTGAATCATTCTAACCATTATAGAATTTATATAGCCATTTCAAAATCTTATTTAAAAGAATCTTAATCTATAGGGGATGCATTATGAATTACTAAAAAACTAGAACATGATATAACTATGTAGACTTTATTTGAGTAGAATATAAGAGTTGAAACATAATCGAAAAATAACAAAAGAACTATCTCAATAATCACTTTTTTATTTTAATACTTAAAGTATTATTCAAATATTGGTCAACCTACTATAACTATTCCACCTCATTTATTATCTACTAGTATTTTAGTTTTGTATCATATCTTATATATTTTATTATATGTTTTAATTGTTTTGGTTTATGCTTTTACCATACAAAATAATGTTCTGTTTGGTTATAACTCCACCAAAGGTAGGTTTTGTTAATTGGGTTGTGACTTTATTTTAAAATTTTAGTTGTGTAGTGGTTATGCCTCCACTAGAAAATGTAGTTTGTAATTGGGTTGTGAATCCCATTTTAAAATCTAGGTATTTTAGTGAATACCATACCTCTCAAATAGTAGAGGGGTGTAGAGAATAGATTCCTGATAACTTTTTATCCAAACTACAATAAAAATAATTATGTTCATATTTTATTTTCCACCACTTAAATAATTTTCAACTCTATTAAATTTGAAAATTTAATTCAGTCTACTAACCCCTCAAAATATTATCCATATTACCATATAGGTGAACAATTGGTATCAGAGCTTATCCCTTTAAGAGTTGCAGTTGTTTTACATTTTTACTGATACCATAACATTTGGTATTAGATATTTGGATCTGATATAAATATATATTTTTCTATATTAACTAATTTTTATGAGTAACATTCTAAGGAAATTATCTCTCTAAGAAGGGAGGAAAAAATTCAAATGATAGTTTGATTCCTCAAAAACCTACTTTCTTTGATGGAAATTACTATGATTGTTGGAAAGAATGAATGAAAGTAAACCTTAAACAATTTAGTATTGAAAATTGGAACATAATGATAAAACCTTATAAATTACCTAATTCATAACCTGATTCTATTACTAGTAATGATGCAATGATGTATACTATCAACTATAAAGTTATGGATATTCTTTATTATGAAATCAATATAAGTGTTTTCAATCCCGTTTCTCTATGTAAAACCATTCACATTATTTATAGATTTTTTAAAGTTACATACTTTTGTATATATAAACTGAAAATAACTAAGCTAGAAATGATGAGGTATGAGTAAAATAATTCAATATGGAGAAAATTAAACTATCAATCAAATGTTACAAATATTCAACATCATTGTGATTGGGATGAATTCTCTAAGAGAAGCATTGGAAAAAATGATATTGATGAAAGAGTTATCATATCTTTACCAAAAAATTGGCACTCCAATATTATTTCTATTGATAAAAAAAATAATTCCATTTAATTCACTCTTAATGAAATCATTGGTTCACTTATGTAAATTTAACTAGAGTTGAAAAACATTGCAGGTAAGAGAAAACTATGAAAAAAAGTATAGCTTTAAAATATATTAATATTATTTCATCATATTCTTATGATTCTAAATTATAGAGAAGTGAAAGAGAATAAGTAGATCAACTTGTGACCTAATTTTATTATAGAATGAAAATAAATAAAGGTTTTAAAAACCAACAAATAATAGACACAAGAAGATATGAAAAAAGGAAATAAAAAGGGTAATAGAAACTATAATTATAATACATCAGATATTACATGTTTTTTAATAATGAAAGAAAGGACATATCAAACTTGACTAACCAAAATTGAATACTGAAAATAAGTATAAAAATATGAAAAAAGAGAAAAATAATTTAGCTTCAAGCTAGAGTTTTATTGAAGAATAAAAAAAATAATAATTTAACTTTTTATTTGTGGAATCTATAAATGAGGTTAGTGATTTTGATTTTGATTTTGGATATTTAGATACTGATTTTTATTTTTATAAACCAAGTTTTGATGAATTAAATGAAGGAATTTAAATACTGAGAATAGATACCACTGGATTATAAAATTAAACTAAAGAAGTAATAAGAAACCTATTGAGGAAAACATGGAAATTTTCCAAGAAAATAAGAAGATTAATAATACTATTTATACTTTGAATAATAATGTTTTTGAAGATCTAAAGGTTGTTCAGTAGATGAATGAAAAAAATGATATAGAGAGTTTTAAGTAGAATTTATCTATATTTGTTCAAGGTCGAAATGGTTATAATAAGATAATTTATTTAAATAAGATGAATAGAAATAAATTTGGAATTGGATATGTCAATAAATTACCTTATATGTACACAAATTTCTTTATAAAAAGTGAAAAAGGTGGTAACTTGAATTATATTTGTTTTAGATGTATGATGAAAGAAAATCATGCTAGTGTATGCTCACATTGATTTCCAAAATATTTGGGACACACTGAAGACACATTTATTGATCTTTATCTTCCAAGATACCTATAAATACTTGTTTAAAATTTGTATGGGTACCTAACAATGGTTTTACTAATCCTATTGGATCCGAAGTTTCATGGGTACCAAAACTTTCTATTAATTAACTTTTTATGAAATATTCCTTGGAAGTCTCAAGAATTATATATATTAAATGGACATTAGATTATCTAGGCATACGAATAAACACCCATCCAAATTAATTTCTTATAATAGATGAGATGGAGGCACTATCACTTTTAGAGAAAATTATAAAGTTATGGTAAAAGGTTTTTGTGAATTTGGGTTTTCTAAATCTATTACTATTAATAAAGTTATATAGGTTGATTGATTATAATATAATTTCATTAGTATTTATTAATTATGTGATGACGACATAAATGTTGAATTTTAAAATGACAAATTTATTGTTTTTAATGATGATTCTATATTATTTTATGCTAAACATTTAGAATATATATATTTTATAGACCTTGTTGAACTAAAATTTCAATATGTAAAGTGTTTAAATGTTTCACATGTGGATAAAATCCTTTGGCATAGATGGATCGATCATGTTAATTTTAGGTTTCTATATAAACTGATAAAGCATGAAATAATACTAAAACTATTGAATATCAATAAAAGTTTCATTTGTACGATTATTACATGAAATAGAAACATCATAATTATTCATTTAAGATAATCAGACAAATGAATACCCATAGACCACTATAGTTGGTTTACCTTGATTTTTTTGGACCTACTAAAACAATAAGTCCCAGTAGTAAGAAATATGTTTTTGTTATTGTAAATGATTTTAGAATATTTACTTGGATTTATTTTAGTCCAGATAAATGTAAGACTTTATCAAAATATTTTGATTAATATAAATTATTTTAAAAATAAAAGGTTATTTAATTTAAATTGTTTATAGTGATAAAAATATAGAATTTCAGAACCTATTTTTTAAATTTCTTTTGTGAACAAAACAATTTTTCTCATAATTTTTCTTCCCTTAGAAATCCTAAAAAAATTAAGTTATAGAATGAAAAAAATAAAAATTTATAAGAAATGGGTAGAACAATTTTAAATGAGTATAAATTTTCTAAATATATTTGGTTTGATGTTGTGAATAAATCTTATTATGTTTCCAAAACAATTATTATTAGACTTATTTTATAGAAAACCCCTTATTAATTATAGAATAGAAGGAAACCTAAAGTTGGATATTTTAGAGTTTTTGGTTGTAAAGAGTTAACCCTTAAAAATAAAGATAATATAGATAAATTTTATGAAAAATTTAGCACCCAAATATTTTATGATATACTTCTCTTTAAATAAATTTAATTTCTTTGATATCATTCTTTACAAAAAACACTATGTTTAAAAAAATCATGATATAATATTGATTTATTATTATGTGATGGTTATTTCCTATATGTGGTATTGATGGGTATTAATAGAACCAAATAAATTATTAAAAATTATTTTTTACACATTTATAAACCTAATTCATTGACTATCAATTGGTTAGAAAATAAAATAAAAGCATTTGAATGTTAAAATAGTTTTTTTTGAAAAATTATTTTTATGCATGAAATGTTTATTTATATTAATAAATTAAATTAATAATGTTTGAATAAATATTTTAATGAAATTTTTAGATAATATATTCAATAAAATATGTTAAAATTCATTTAATTGTGGTTATTAGGCAATTAATGAGAATGAAGACATTTGATGCTTCAAAAAAATATTTTATTAAAAAAAATATTATATATGGTGAATGAATATCACAATTAATTTACACCACCATAAAAATGGATATAATTTTTTAAATAATCATGTAATTATAGTTTTATTAATAATTTTATGGAATTTTGTGAGAATATTGATTTTTGAGTGAATAGTGAAAAATACCAATTTTTCAATTACTGTAACTTTTATGACATTATTATGATGTAAGACTGAATTAATAAATTTTAAAACTTTTTTATCGACCAAATATATGTTTATGTAGTAAATTAATTCTTTTAGAAAATTATTTTGAATTTGGGAACCCAAGATTGAATTTAGTGAACAATAGTTATATTTTATTCAAATTTATTTTTTGGGTCTTTGCATTTAATGGTATGGTTGGAAGGTTAAATTCAACTTTTTCTTGATAAAAAATTATAAAAATAATATTTTTTTTTATTAAATAACCAGTTTTTTTTATTGAAACAAACCTATTACTTGATTTCAATGTAAACTGATTTTTACACTTAAATCATGCACTTTCCTAAAAACTGTTTTTCATGCATTTTGTGTTCTTATATTAAAATTAATTTTTGAAACCTATATAAATTTATTCTTATAAAATGGATTAATTTTTTTTAGTAATCATATTTTTTTAATTCTACTTTAATTTTTGGTCGTATCATTAGTTATCATTGTAAAAAGTTAACTTATCACTATTGAGGTTAAAATGGGTTAAAAGTGGTTTAACTAGAAGATAAGGGTTAAAATTTCCCTAAAACATGTATAAATGTGATTAATTGAGTTTTTTAGATCATATCACTTATTATATTTAGATTTTGATCGAATTGGTTCCACTTGACTTGATTATGATATATATATTATATTTAAATATTTTAAGTAATTCCAAGGC
Organism: Viscum album; assembly: GCA_963277665.1. NCBI lineage: Eukaryota > Viridiplantae > Streptophyta > Magnoliopsida > Santalales > Viscaceae > Viscum > Viscum album. The sequence goes on from OY728132.1 coordinate 129,120,764, forward strand.
TGTCCTTTCCCTCACTTATAAAAGGGAATCTATTCCTTTCCTTTATTCACAAAGTTTTAGAACTATATATCAAGAAATAAATGGAATAATAACTCCAAATATTCCTTAAATTAATCTCATATTTTTTGTTTTTCCCCTAATACCATACTAAAAAGTTTTAAGGTGTAAGTAGAAGGAGGCCTCTGAAAGAAGTTGTAATCGTCTTACCCGTCTCTTTCAAAGACTATTTATTATTAAAATTCCTATAAATATATTTTATACATAATAAAATTATGAATAATTTATCATAAAAATACTGATTTTTTGTTATTATTATAGTGTAACCATTTTCCATCTCATTTCCATCAAATGGAAAATGAAAGTATTGTTCATGTGTACGTGTGAACTAGAACCTCCACATAGCGATATGATTCATTTTCCATAACCATATTTTTTGGTTGGTTGTTATGATGAATTTAATGGATATATATTATCTTTTTTAATTAATTTTAATTCTATAATTATATTATATTATCAACATTATTACCTTCCCATCTGTTGGGTAACGATATTGTTTCTCATGCGTACGTTTGGACTACCAACTCCATGAAATGATGTGATTTTATTTTCATTTCCTCTTTACATGGATAGTAATAATGATGTATTTTATGAATATATATTATATTAATGATATAATAATTAATCTATATAGGTTAATTATTATTTAACTTTAACCCATTTCATTAATCAAAAAGTGGAAACACCACTCGTACGTACGTATGGACTACCACCTCCATGAAGTGATGTAATTAATTTTTCATCACCACTTTATATGAAGTATTATAAAAGTGTATATAATGATTAAATATTATAATTATGAAATAATTAATATTATTATGATTATGGAGTGATGATCAAATTTCAAGGACTATAAATTCCAAACTGTAACATAAAAAAATGAACATTTAACACCCAAAATGATGATGATAATGAAAGATTGTTAATAAATAGGTGATGAGATGTTATAAGTAAAAAATTTATGGTATTATAATTATTAAAATGTTTTTATATCATATATATAATAAATTTCTATTTATTATATTGGAGGTTTGAACACATACAAAGAAAGACAATACTTGAGGTAAGGGTTTCTCATCTCACATTTGTTTCTTTGAGACATATGTCATATTCACCACTTGTTTCTTTCTCGTGGTATAAATAATTAATAATTTATATTATATATCAAAAATATATTTATATTTATTGTATTTAAATTTTTATTTATACTTATTTATTTCACGGGGTTTATGATTCAAACGTTACCAAAGCGGTAAGGGGTTTGTGTTACAATCTCATTTCTCTTCGGTATTGTCTATGTTAAATTTAATTTGATAGAAATTATATAGATATAATAATTTAAAAACCATATATTTTATTCTACTTTTTTTATTCATGACATTTTAAATTAATAGTAAAATTTTTCTCTCTTTGTTAATTAAAATTATTGACAATTTTTTTAAAAAAAACTGGCCATATTTCCTCTTTGGTCAATAAATTTTTTCTTCCATGTTCATGAAATTTAAAATGATTTCAAGAATGTTATTTTATTATATCCAATTATTGTTCAAATTCATTTTTATCTATATTTTAATTTATTTTTAAATGTTTTAAAATTTATTTTTATAACCTTTTCTGAACAAGTTATTTATGAATTTTTACAAAAAGTGTGAAAGAAATATTTGTTTTAACATTTAGCACACTAACAGGGTTTCCCCATTATCATAGATATAATTTTACTTTAATATTCCTTTAAAATTTTCCATATATATTTTAAAATAAAATATTTTCTCAATATTCTATGACTTTTTAGTTTTTAAAGATCCCAAAAGGAAAGGGTATTTCCTCTATTTTCAAAAAAATGTAAAACTGATCATTTAAATGTATTTTAAATCTATGTCAATATCTTTAAGTATTTTAATGCTTCATTAGGGATATGATATTAATATACCATAAACTTTTTTTTATCTTGATGGATTATGGTTATTTAATTATGATTCTATGAAATTTATTTTTTCCCCATAGGTTAATTCAGTAATGATAAAATATTTATAAAAACCGTTTCTTTTCCACGAGTCATGCTATGATTAATTGATGGAATGTTTATAAAGCACATTTTTTTCCATGGGTTATGATATGATGAAATTTTGGAATTTTTATTAAACCATTTTCCTTTCTATGGGTTATGATATAGTGAATTGATAAATGTTTTATGTTCTTATTCCACACATATGTATGGTTTTCATTATGTGATAGGTGGGCCTAGAATTATATATCCCTCCAATGCATTAGATAAAAATGAAATATCATGAGATAATAAGGTATATAATGTGAAGTGAACCCAGTTTAGTAAGAGACTATACCCACTATGATAGTATCTGGAGTGAAACTTGACTAAGGAAATGATAGAATGGTGAGTGAATCCAATACACTATGATTGATTTGGAAATGATCATTGATTAAGGAAATAATTTTATTGTATTATATTTATTAAAATAATATATATTTTATAATTATGATATACTATCATGGATCATGATTGATTATTTATTATTACACACCCTTATGACTTATGAATTTTTTATGATAAGGCTTTATGTTTTGATTCATGTTTAAAGATCTTTGACTAATTGGGTATGAATTTTGTAAGTTATAATCATTTTATCATACCCTTATTATTATATTATACTCATTTATGATCATTGAATAATATCTCATGTTTTTACCCTTACATATAATTTTATATCACCCTTTATTATGTTTCCTTTCCCCATGTTATAATTAAAGTTTTTAACTAGGGTATATCAATGAAGTGTACTATATAAAAAGAACATTGTGAGAGATATTGAATATTTTTCATAAAATAATATAATTATGTATATAGTATATAAATAAACTAAACCTTTATGGTTCTGGGGTATGTATCATTATGAGATATATTTAATATTCATTTAAAATGATGTAATATTTATGTATGTAATTTTTTTTCCCCTCAGTTGGTATCAGAGAAGTGTTTAGTTATTTTTAGAGATTAATATTAGATAACTTTGTTGAGAACCCCAAGGATAAGTCTAAGTATAATATAACATCATGAAGCTCCAGGAAAGAAGATATTGCGTGGTTTTACTATAAAATAAATCATTTTATGGATAATAAAAATTGGATGCGGCTATGACACAAATTCATCTAGGGGTTAAAAACTTTGAAAGGATTGAATTGGGTATTGGCCCAATTGTCACAAGTGCATGATGGGTGTACCTAAGACTACACACCTATCTAAACACTCCATGGGATATTATTAGGCTAATTCATATTTTTTTATGAACCATTATAAAGGATTTGAATAGATAATGTCCATGAATTACCTAAGATAAACCTAAGGTGTCATAAATATAAAATAATTTTTAATTATTTAGACATCATATGAATTATTTTTTTGACTACATGATTAATAACAATGATTATTATTACTCACACTATGCTGTTTTGTTTTATTCAATGGATAAAAACTAGAGGAATAATGTTAATCCTGAATGTGAGAAACAATGAAATGATTTTACTCATGATAAATCAAATTAAATGGGATCTAGAATGAGAAATCTTATGATTATGACTAATCATTGTTTCCCTCTGGAATTGTGGATTATCTCATTGATTTAAGATTCAAACATTCCAAGAGGTTTCTAACAGGTTTGTTCATAGAATCGGAAATATCCAATGATTCCATATTCATTTGGACATACTTTCCAAAGGTAGGTGCTCATTAGTTGTGGACTGATGAGGCTTAGGAATTTTCATTGGTCGAGAGGATGGGAGGTCGGAATCATCACACCTTTTTGAGGGGAATTATTGTCTATTACAGGACTCTCTTTATATATTTAAGCTATGTTTGTGAATCCTTATTACATTACCAAGTATAAAATGAGATTTTCTTTAGATCAGAAAATCAATGATTAAATATGTAGAAATTTAGAGAATCTTTTATATGTATTCGAGGTTCTTCATCGATAGAGAATCATCTATATTTGTTAGAGATTCTTGGTCAATGGTATCCTTCAACACATTATATAAAAGTTTATTGGTCATTATGATGACCATGCTGGTTGTAAAGCCACTCAGTGGGGAACTTGAAGTTTATTGTCATTCAGAAGGACATGGATTATTTCAGAGTTGGGATCATACCCGCAGATGGGCTACCTACGTATCCTTTATTTAGAAAAGGAGTCAGAACCCACGTAGTTCGAGTAAGGGAGTATGATGTTTATGATTGATGGATCAAAGAAAGATTTCATAATTACTTTTACACTCTATGCTCACGTGAGTCATGATCAGTGTGAGAAACAAGAGGTATTGGTAAAACCAGACAATTGTGCCATGAAAGATGCAATCATAAGAAATGATGTGGGGCTTATGTATGTATGACTACCCAAACAGATGAAGATTAAGATTTACTTCAGGGAAGAAATCCAGGAACATGTTCCATAAAGGTATATGTGCTTTATGGAGATTTGGATACTCTAATCTTGGGGCTTACTCCTAAGGAAGATTCCCAAGTTAGGAGGGGACTTATGATTGGGTTTTACTCCTGAGAAGGAAGCCCAGATCAAAAGTAAATTAGGACTGGTTAAGAGAAATTAATACTGGGGCTTATTCATGAGAAGGAGGCCCAGGTGAAAGGGATTTAAAAAATTAAGGGACTTAGGGCTTAATCCTAAGGAGGATGACCATATTTGAGACTGGGTCTTACTCATGAAAAGGAAACCTAGGTTAAGATAATTTGGTTGGGGCTTACTCCTAAGGAGGATGCCCATATTTGGGAACTTGGACTAGGGATTACTCCTAAAAAAGAGGCTTAGGTTAAGGGAATTATGACTGGGGCTTACTTCTAAGGAGGATTACCAAATTAATGAGGACTTGGAGATTATTCCTAAGGAGGATGCCCAATATTAATGAGAATTTGGACTAGGGATTACTCCTAAAAAGGAGGCCCAGGTTAAGGATTCTCTCATCTTTAAAGGATGAGGTTGAATGAATGAAATCTCTAACTTTAGTGATGTAAAGATGTGTAAATCACTAGGTTTTGAGAGATGTTCTACATAATTTCTTTAAGATAAGGAAGACAATAAGGAAATCATGCCATAAATGGATTTGGAGAGAGTTCCGACGGCTTAATCCTGAAGATGAGAGGTGGATAGGTGTAAGAAGGGTGAAATGGGAAGGAAGGGCACCCAAAAAGATAGGGGCGTGCAAGTAATGCGTGGGCGCACAAGTACTGCGTGGGCGCGCAAGTCCTGGTTGCGCAAGTATACTTGCACGACACATGGGTACTTGCACGCCGACCAATCCTTAGGGTAGAACTTTGGCGAGGCTTGGCTCAAGCCTTTAATACTACCCCTAGAGACTTCCAGTAGAGAGGCGCGCAAGTTATGTGGAAAGGGTAAGGCGGCGGGCAAGTGTGGCCATTTCCCTTAAGGGATGGCCACCTAGGCACACAAGTGTTGATGAGTTTCAACACTTAGTCCTTCCCCCCACTCTTTAGATCTTCCATTCTAGGTAAGAAATTACCTAGAAGTGTTCGTAAGATTTGAGAAGAGACTAGGGCACCGGGAGCTCAATTTTGAGGTATTGGAATTTTTTGTCTCCTTAATGGGGGGCCCACAGGGGTATTTATAGGCTAGAGAGACCCTGTACGAAATTTCAAAGAGGGTGCATAAGTCACCTGCGCGACCACTGGGCGGCACACAAGTATACTTGTGTGACCTTGGTGGAACTTGCGCGACCCTAATGGAAAAGAACCCTTGTTCATGATTTTTTCAATTTTTTATATTTTCTTCAAAGGATGAATCAAATTATGCTAAGGCATTTCTCTTTCCATTCGTTTAGACTCTGTGAAAAAAAAGGAGTGTCAACAAAAGTCCCCCCTTAGAGTTGGATCCGAAAGAAATGAGGATGTGACTCTGAGGAAAGGAGGAAAATCAAAGGAAAAGAGGCGCACAAGTGTTTAGCGCGAAACTGTCATCGTGCAGATGAGAATCGCATAGGGTTTGAGCGCGCTAGATTTAGGTGCGCAGGGGTGCGACTTGGCTTATATATATGTAGTCATTTTTCACACATCGCACTGAATTTTGAATTTTCGAGCTCTCGCCGTGCAGGTTGCCTTTTCCGTGCAAGTTGCTCTGTTTTCTTCTCTTTCTTTGCTGTCGCGCTGCTGTAGAGGTATTTTGACTTGTGCTGTGATACCTGTGCGACAAGACTTGCGCGACACATCTATATTTGCGCGCCAAAATTAGTCTTGCGCTCCTTAATGCCTTTTCCATTTTTTTGAATTTCTTCACAAATTTTATAAAAAATCAACCCATTTAAGAGTTAATTTATTCAACCTTTGTGAAGATTCAATGGCTCCCAAGAGAATCAGAATGGCTGATGAACTGGATAGCAAGAGAATTGATGACATGATGAACGTTGTTGGCCATGATTACTATGATATCTGCGACAACACTTTCCCATATTTGGCTAAGTACTTGAAGAAATATCATGTTAATTTTCCACAGAGCATCTACTTGGTTCTGTATGGATATGGTCGTCTTCATGGAGTCAATGTTCCAGATGAAAAGAACTATAATCTATAAATGCAGCCGCACTGCTACTCCTCTATTTCGGTTATGCTGTGCATTAAGAGAAACAACAATGGTGTGAACTTTCAAGTTTTTCCTTCATGCCATTTCCTTGCAGATATGAAAATGGAAAACCATGGGCTGATATGTTTTCTGCTGTCAGTTGATGGAGAGAAGACTATCATGACATTAGAAACAATATCTGAAAAGAGTACTCTCTCCAAATGGATCTTTACTTCCAATGCTCCATTATCAAATCCATGTATCCATATTCCAAGTCTCTTGGACAGAAACATAGTCCGTTTTTGATCAGTAGAAAATTTTCGCAAACCGCAGTCAAGAACATTCTTTTACAATTGTTCCAAGAAGAGCTGGTATCACTGCATCTCTTATTGTATCCAGTTGAATGAATGAATTCCAGGTGGCTGCTGATGATGCTCGGGATGCCGTAAATAAAATGAAGAGTTATGTTAAAAGCCTTTTGTAATTCCTGAAAAGGGGAAGAGACTTCAGTCTATGGATGTCCTTATAACTTTTGTGCATCAAATGGAAATAACGCTTTCATTTTCAATCATTTGTGCACACATTTTCATTTTCCACCTGCTTTAAATTTTTACCTAAGACAATGTTCCTAGTAAGCATAGTTTTATTTTTACTAGTATTATTATAAATAACCCTAAAAACTTTTAATCTTTTAATCAATATTACCTAAATCATGAAAAATGTATGTTTAGTGAGCTGGAACTTGACTTTTGTTCAGAGTTCCGTTGTCTTTTATGGGCAGTTTAAAGTCATGCACGTTGGACATAAAAAGGCTAATGTTTAAGGTCAAAATATCTTTGACCGAATGGATTAAAATCAACTCAATTCCTTGAAAATTTATCTAAAAACATATTACCATACTCAAGTATGAGGGAAAAAATGTAAACCATGACTTAAGAAATTTTGAATCTGAAGAATGATATGAAAAAGGGCTAAAAGGCATTAGAAAAAGTAGTTCCCAAGAATGAAGTTACCATTATTTAACGAACCCGTTAGGGGGTTGAATTATGCAGGGCCACCTAAGGGCATTGGCTGCATAGTCAAATGATGGTAACTTTTGGCTGACTGGTCCGTTATGTAGACTACTTATGCAAGGCCACCTAAGGGCATGTGCTGCATAGTCAGGAAAAATAACTCTTAGAAATTTACTTTTCTATTGCTAAAAATCCAGTGGAAGTTTATGGGGATTCAAATTTTCTAAAGCATAAAGTTTTTTGTATGGAGAGAGGTACTTGAATATGGAGAAGATATTTCCAAACAAGATTGTCCAAGAACTGGATGAATGTCACTCCTACAAAGGTCTGACCCAAACATAGGGAAGGGAAATATAAACCATAGACTTGAATACTTTCAGATCATGAAAAAGAGTATGAGAAAAATATATTAAGGATGGCTATTTTTTCAAATCCCTACATATTACCGTTAAGACAACTAAGGACAAAAAAGGGTTTCTTCCCAAGAATGAAGTTACCACTATTTAACAAACCCGTTAGGGGGTTGAATTATGCAGGTCCACCTAAGGGCATTGGCTACATATTTAAATAATAGCATCTTTTGGCTGACAGATCCATTATGTAGACTACTTATGCAATGCCACCTAAGGGAACGTGCTGTATAGTCAGGAAAAAGAACTCTCAGGTATTGGACATTTTGTGACTAGAAGTCAGGAAAAGGGTTATGAAGATCTGAATATATTTAAGGTCAGGATTATGACACATAAAAATGGGTATTTTCCAATGTATATATAGATACACAGATCAATGATAACCATAATCATGTTGTGGCTGGGTCCTGAATTGAAATGTTGGACTTCACTACGTATCCCATAAGGATGGGAATCAATCCATACGTAGTTCTTGAAATACAGTTTAATGTCATGTGGGATGAAAGTATGGGAGATCTTAGTTTAGGGTCATAGAACTCGGACCATTATAAGAAATACACAGTGTGTGTTTTCACAGGGACTTTTCAACCAGGGGACTAAAAGTGGAATTTGGGGTTAGGCCTAAAAGACTTAGGGATGGATTTGAGGGACACTGGAACGTTCCTACGTATCCCATAAAGATGGGAATCAAGCCCACATAGTTCTAGAAATACCCTCTGTACAAATTTGGTTCGTACATGTGAAGGGTGAAAGGGGATTTCAGTGCAATGATGGTTTAACCCAAGATAAAAGGTTCAAGTATTTCCATGTATGCACATAGTTTTTTGGAATATAACATAATTGAAAATCAATGTAAATAATGATTCCCTCTCATGTGAGGGTATCAAAGAATATTGTAGTTTATTGTCATATAGGACAAAAGTGTTGTACAATTTAACGTTGTATAGCAAGGACGAAGGTGAACCAATGTAAATATATTGATTCTGGGGGCGGTTTCATGAATCAACATCGTATGAGATGGAGGTGAACCGATGCGAAGAGATTGGTTTTGGGCTTGAACCTTGGTAGGTTGCCTACGTACCCAGCCTGGAAGGCAAGGATCAAAGTACGCGAAGTTCAATTAAAGAATGAATTAGTGATGAAGTTGTTTTTGGGGACAACAAAATAAAAAATGGTGTTGGGACTTACGCATGGTTAGCATCCCAGAGAGGGTGTTATGGTTGAAGTTTTCTCTAAGCTCATGTGATTAATACTCGATGTGAGAAACAAGAGGTAGCAACAACCTTAACGATGCACAGTTTAATGTCATGTAGGAAATATGAAGGGACTATGCAGTTTAAAGTATTGCAGTTAGGACTATTGGTGCTGCACAGTTTAGTGTCATGTAGCAGGGACAAAATATAATTTAACGTCATGTAGGAAGTATTAAGGGATTTTTGTATAGTTTAGTGTCATGTAGTTAGGACGATGGAGACAATACAGTTTAATGTCATGTTGGACAAAAAAGAGGGACTGTGCAGTTTAATGTCATGCAGTAAAGACAAAAGAGGACACAGTTTAACATCATGTTGGACGTATTAGGGACTTTTTCACAGTTTAACGTCATGTTGGACGAAAAAGGGATGATACAGTTTAGCGTCATGTTGGATGAAAGTGCGAATAGTTTAAGGTCATATGCATGGACCATAGATGATGCAGTTTAACGACTTGTGGGACGTAAGGGACTTTTACATAGTTTAGCGTCATGTAGTTAGGACGTCACAATTTAACGTCATGTTGGACGACCGTTGGTTATGCTGTTTAACGTCTTTCTAGACGTAAGGTAATTATGTACAGTTTAGCGTCATGTAGTTAGGATGTCACAGTTTAACGTCATGTTGGATGTAAGTGCCAATAGTTTAAAGTCACATGCATGGACCCCAGATGGTGCAGTTTAACATCTTGTGGGATGAGAGAAATGCAAATAGTTTAAGGTCGTATGCATTGAATATTGGTTATGCAGTTTAACGTCTTGGTGGATGTAAGGGACTTCTGTACAGTTTATCATCATGTAGTTAGGACGTCACAGTTTAACGTCATGTTGGACTTCACAGTTTAACGTCATGTTGGACGTCACAGTTTAACGTCATGTTAGACATCACAGTTTAATGTCTTTTTGGATGTAAGTGCCAATAGTTTAAAGTTGTATGCATCAAACCTTGGTGTATTTTGTGTTCATACAAAATATTTCTTCAGATTTCTGGCATTGGTTGGAGTAGTGATGAGTTCTCCATCCATTGAGATTAAAGAATAAGCTCCATTAGAGTAAACCTTATGTATTTAGTAAGGTCCTTCCCATTTTGGATCAAGCTTGGGTGGTTTCTTTCCTGGTATCATTGGAGTTCTAATAACTAATACCAATTCTCCCTGAACGAATGAATGAAGACATACTTTTTTGTTGAAAGCTCGTGCTATTCGATTCTGATAGACTTCCAAGTGGTGCAGGGTGCACAATATTTTCTCATCCAACCGTTCCAATTCATTCAATCACTTTTGAGATTGTTCATATGTAGATGACTGATCACAAATGGCTAATCTGAGAAAAGGTAATTGAACTTTAATTGGAAATACTGCTTCCGTTCCATATACTAATGAGTATGGAGTTGACCGCGTTGCAGTGCGGGTGGTGGTCCGATAAGCCCATAAAGCATGAAAGAGTTTATCTGGCCATGACCTCTTATCTTTATCCACCATCTTTTGAAGTATGTTTGAAAGAGTCTTGTTGAAGGATTCTATATGGAAATTGGCCGCTACATGGTACCGAGATGAATGGTTGGATTTGATGTTGTATTCTTGATAAAACTTCTTCACCTCGGATGAACAGAAGTTGGTGCCATTATCCGTCAATATGGTATGAGGGACACCAAATCTGGTAATGATGTTAGACTTGATGAAGCTAAAAATGCTTTTAGAACTAACTTCTTTGAGGGGTAATGCCTCTGCCCATTTGGAAAAGAAGTCATTAGTAGTAATAATATACTTAAAATGCTTGGCTGTAGCTGAAGGATAAGGTCCCACCACATCCATTCCCCATGTGGCAAATGGCCATGAGTATTTAGCTGTATGAAGAAACTATTGGGGTTGATGAATGAAGTTGGAATGTACTTGGAATGAATGACACTTCTTTGTGAGATCAACACAATCTTGTATCATTGAAGGCCAAAAGTATCCAAGCCTTTGAATTTGATCAGATAGTCTGTTTCCAGACTAGTGGGCACCACAAACTCTTACATGCACTTCTTTCATGACGGCCATTGTCTCTTCACCATCAATGCATCTGAAGAGAACTCCATCAAAACCACACTTGTAGAGAATTTTCTCTAGGTGATCTGGGATATCATAAAGAGTAAAATTGACCACACATCGCTGGATTTGTTCTTTCCCGACTCTATCAGGTGGAAGTGTTCCATTTTGAATGTATTCCATGATAGGTGTCATCTATCTTGTAGTATGACCATATGGTTCAAGAATGGGACTAATTTCATTGATTTCATCTGTTCTAATTTGAACATAAGGTGAAATTGTACAACGGTGGGCAATACTGATGGTTGTCTCATCCCGATTTGGATCTACCAGAGCTGTGGATATATTAGCTAGTGCATCAGCTTGGGAATTTTGTAATCTTGGGACAAAAGAAAATGTCTGTTCTGAAGGGAATTCCACCATTAACTCTCTGAAATAATCATACAAAGGGATTGGTTTTTCTTTTCTGATGTCATAATCCTTATTGACTTGTTTGATTACCAGGTTTGAATCACCTTTCACCTTTAAGTGATTCACTTGTGCTTGAAGCGCCAATTCCAAGTCTGCGATGAGAGCTTGGTATTCTACTTCATTATTTGTACCGCCTCCCAACAATGAGAAGGAATAAGGTAACACTTCCCTTTCTAGAGAAATGAGCACAATTCCTAAGCCAACTTTGTTGAATTTAGGATTTTCCATTTTCCTCCCTGTTGGACTTCTGGAAGCACCATCAGAGTAAATTTCCCATGTTTGAAGACTTTGTTGAATAGAGAAGACTTCCTCATCAGGGAGTTCAATATCTGAAGATTTTTATTCCACTAAAGGGTGTTCATCTAGAAAATCAGCTAGATCTTGGCCCTTTATTGCCTTTTGAGACACATATTGAATATAAAATTGCTGTAAGATAACTGCCCACCTTGCCAGACGCCCTGTAAGTATTGGACGACTAAGGATGAATTTGAACAGGTTATTGTGAGATAACAATTGGACCTCATGATGTTTCAGGTAGTGTCTCAACTTTTGAACTACAAAGATTAATGCTAGGCATCACTTCTCAATATTTGAATATCGGGTTTCTGCTTTAAGCATAGCCCGACTTAGATAGTAGAGGCTGTTTTCATTCCCAACATCATTCTTCTGAGCGAGAAAGGCACCTAATGATCGCTCTAAAGCTGTCACATAGAGGATAAGTGGTCTTCCTTTAATAGGTGGAATTAACACTGGTGGGCTCAAGAGATAATTCTTAAGAATATCGAATGCTTCTTGACATTCTTCAGTCCACTGGTAAGTGACTCCCTTCTTCATCAATTTGGTGAAGGGTAAACTTTTTCTTGCCAAATTGGTGATGAAATGCTGAATATAGGCTAAGTTTCCTTGAAGTCCTATCAATTCTTTCAAATTTCGAGGAGGTGACATACCAAGGATTGACTTTGTCTTCTCAGGATCGACTTTGATACCACGATGGCATACAACAAAGCTGAGAAATTTCCCTGAGGTTACCCCAAAAGCACATTTTAAGGGGTTCATCTTCAAATTATGTTGCCGAAGTTTATGGAATATGATTTACAAATCATCCAATTGATTAGGAAGTTTCCTATATTTGACCACCAAATCATCCATGTAACATTCAAAGAACTTCCCTAAAAAGGGTTTGAAGATACGATGTATGGCACGCTGATATGTTGAGCCTGCATTCTTTAGGCCAAAGGGCATTACCCGATAGCAAAACACACCCTGAGGGGCTCTAAAGGCTTTATATTCCTCATCTTCTAGAACCATTCAAATTTGATTATACCTGGAATATCCATCCATGAAGGAGAGTGCTTCATAGCCAGCTGTTGAATCAATTAATAGTTCTGTAATTGGAACTGGAAAATCATCCTTAGGACAATGCCGATTAAGATCTATGAAATCGATGCAAAATCTAATTTTACCATTCTTCTTTTTCACTTGGATAATATTATCCAACCACTTGGTATATTGAACTTCTTTGAAAAAGTTATCTTTGATAATATTATCCACTTCAGCCTCAATTTTGGAAGCATAGGTTGGGTGTGTTCTTCTAGCATCTTGTTTGAATCCTCGATGTTCTTCTAGAAAACCCAAACGATGAGTGGCAATATTAGGATCAAGCCCTGGAATATATGTATAGTTCCAAGAAAATATATCTCGATTTTGATTTAGAAAGGAAATATACATCTCTTTCTCTTCAAGAGTCATAGCCGCACTAATTAAAGTGGGGCGTGGATCTTCTTTTGTACCCAGATTTATTTCTCCGAGTTCATCCACAGTGGTAGAGATACCCTCTTCAAATGTTGGAGGATCATCCCTGAGATCTTCCTCTTCTTCTTAAACATGTGTTATTTCTTCTGTTTCTACTTTCATAGTAGATGATGAAGCATAATTTTCATGATCAGAAGAGACGCTAAAATTTTCAAATCTTGAAGAAGAAGCTTCCATTACCGACCCGATTGATGATGAAGGGTCTTCCTTGTGTAATAACGAGGAGATGATGGATTGAGAATCGACATCATCATTCACCTCTAACATTGCTATAACTTTTTCTGGCCTGGTTGGAAAGGTATAGACTTTATGGATTTCAGTAGATGAAATGAAGAAATATTTAGTTGAACTTTCATCATTGCTTGGTGGATCACTACTTTCTCCCATGCTGTCTGGCTTGATTTACATAATTGAAATTATGGAGGTTTCCAAAAGAGTATTTTGATTTGGGTCTATCCTAGCAATTTGACTGATAGGAAATACATAATCTGTACTCACATGTGCTAATGGGTTTACTGGAATCTTTTCCAAACCATATGGAGCATTAACTTTGGCAATCTCCTTTATTGTGGATTCCTCCTTTCCCCTCATGTGGTATAATTCTTCCTCAATATATTGAGATTCACATGTCTTTAATGGGGCCTTATCACCATACAATGTCCCAACTTGACCATTAAAACAATATTTGAGACATTGATGATATGATGAAGGGATATCCGCATGTTGATGTAGCCAGGGTCTTCCAAGAAAGATGTTGAAGGCCGAGTCTTGATCAAAAACCATGAAATCTGAATTAGATACAAGATCTCCAAACTGAGTTTTGAGTGTAATATCGCCCAGTGGTTCTTATTCATTTTTATCATATCCTTGTAACATCATAGTATAAGTAGATAAATCAGATTTAGTGAGGCCCAATCGACGAAGTGTACGAATGGGCATGAGGTTGACTCCTGATCCATTATCTATGAAAGATCTTTGGATGTCTACACCATTGAACTTTCCAGATAAATACAAAGGTCTAATATGTCCATGTATGACATCATATTTATCTTCATCTGTGAAAGATATCACTGCATGGAATTCTGCAAGATTATTCTCTACATAGTAGGCTTCAGCTGCAACAATTTCAGTTTCAAACTCTCAAGGACTTGACAAAGCCTCAATGAGTGCCTCCCGAAGATCCTTTGATAAATTCAAGGCATCCAGAATTGATAACTTGGCTGGTACTTGGACCAGGTGTTTCAATACATCATACTTTTGATCCAAAGGTCTGCGTTTCCCAACAAGAACATGTGGTTTAGCAGGTGCCTTGGAAGTTGATGCTTTGGAAGTTGATGCATCTTGTACTGGGATAGGAGTTGGTAATACTCCTGGCTTTGGAAGATTAGACCGACTAGGTCTATTTACTTGCTGAGAAGAAGAAGGTGGAACCTCCAACCAATCTTCCAGAATAACTGTTCCAGGACTAAATATGCCTTGTGTAGAAGAAATTTCTTATTATTGTTGAGCTCGTTGAAGGGCTCTACCATGAGTTTCTACCGCATACACAGTTCTAGAAGGGGTAGAATTGGAATAGTGGTCTCTAAAATATCCACGTCTTCCCCTATACCCTGAGCCTCTGGAACTTCTTCTGATTCCTCTGTTTGATACAGGGAATTCAGGCTCGTTGAATTCGAAACTGTGATTAGCATAAGGATCTATTAAGTGAATCATATTAACAGAACCAAAGATTAACTATTCATATGATCAAGACTCTGCTTGAATATCCAATTTAGGCTGTGTCGTTTGATGGGGGTGGTGCCCATGCTTCGAAGTAGATGGCATAAAATCTTCCAGAGTCAAGGACAACTTGGGCTTTGGCACATATTCATCTTCTTGTGATTTTTCTTCTTTCTTTGAATTATGTCATTTCTTTGAGGATTTTCCCTCTGATGAAGAGGGTTTTGCTGCGAAATTCATGGTAGAAGACACAATTGGTTTCTTCAACTGTGTTCACAAAATAGCATGAGTTCGGTTGATCGTCTTTCTGACCATCCAATCATCATATTTTTGTGCTTTTTTTATTGACTTCTTTCCACTCGCCTTCCTCCTCTGGATCTGTAGTAGTAACACATGCTACCTGAGCTGAAGAACCCTTTAGTTTGACTTGTCCCAAGTCGACCATTTTTTGCAGGTTGTCCTTGAAAACAAAACACTCCTTAATGGGATGGCCCAAAATTTGATGAAACATGCAATAGTTGGGAAAATCTTCATCTCCTTCCTTGTTCGGCCTTTTGGGCCTTGGCAATTGAACCAAATTATTTTCCAGAGCCAAAATGAAGTAACCAGGAACTTGTTCATTTTGGAAAGAGTAAATTTCTCTTTTCAAATCCTCAATTTTTTTTGTCTTTTATCTCTTTGATCATCTTGAAAAAACGGCCTCTGTTGCTGACGCTCAGAAGGTGGAGCCCTTCGAGAAGATGAAGGTTTTGAAGTAGAAGTAGGAACAGGTGCTTGTTTAAGCATAACTGTAGCAGTCTTTACTTTACCCATTATACTACCTAGAGCTGATGGAATTACATGAGATTTATCCTTAGTCTTTATAAGATAATCTTCAATCTGTTGAGTGATTAAAGTAAGGTCTCGAAACCCTCCTGTGTATTTCACACGGATCAGCGGTGTGCGTAACTCATCACGTAAATTTTCCACACAGATTGGCAGAAATTCCTCTTGAGGGAGTGCTAAGCTTAGGGAATATGTTAATCCCTTCCAGCGAGAAATGAAATCTAAGACCCTTTTATTCTAACTTTTCTTACAGTTTGTAAGATCAAAAACTATTGTCTTTGGCAACATTAAGCTGAGCTGAAGAAGGAATTTTTGGCAAAGATCCTCCCATCCGGTAATTGACTGGGATTGCAAGCTTGTGTACCAAACAAAATCATGTCCTTGTAATGACTGTACAAAACACCTGATCTTAACTTCTTCTTGTTGCTAAAGGGTTCCCATCATAGGATCGCAATGAGAAACAGAATGTGTTAAGTGTTGCTCTGGGTCTCCCGAACCATTAAAGATTGGGAATGTGGTACTTGCAAAATTTGATGGGGGAGGAATTGGATCAACCCATTCAGGGTAATCTCTCTTTTCTGGTTGAATTTGAGCATGATTTCCCTCCATATATTCCAACTGAATTGTTAATGACTCAATAGTAGTTATTAACTTTTGAGAAACATCCGATTGAGCTTGGACCTAAACAGGTGCAATGTCTGGAGCTGGTACAGATGTGGTGGCTGATACTGCAACTGATGGTAGCACTGCCAATTGTTGTTGCATTTGACCCATAGGATTAGACCTGTGAGGGTGTACTGATAAAGGAGGATATTCTTGATCCATATTAGTATCCATAACAAATTCATTTGGCTGACTGACTCTAGCACGCTTAGGAGGAAGACTAACTTGAAGTAATTCTACATTCATCCTCCTCAATTCCTTCATTTCTTCCTCTTGTTGTGAAAATCTTTGCTCTAGTGATAGCGATTGGCCTTCTCCAGAGGAAGGGTATGTTACTTGATTCTTTCCTTTTCCCTTATTGGATCCCTTTCGGAGAGGGGGAAGTGGGTTACTTGAAGGAATACCCAGATTCTGGGTAAGCCTTTGATTTCGTGTATGCACACCTTCTTCATTTGTGTCTGTACGTACAACTTCTTGAGAAGGAACCTCTTCATTTGATCCCTCTGAGTGAACCTCATCTGGTGGATCAACAACAACGGCATTAAGGACATTAATTGATGCATAATGCATTGTATACCTTATATTGGCATTTCTGTGATATTGTCTTCTTCCATGTCTTTGATGAGACATTGCCTTTTGTTGATTCGATCCCTCAGGAACTTCTTGATGAACCGTAATTTGGAGGGAATCTCCTGATAATTTGTCTCTTTGTTCCTCTTGAGTATTCTTCCCTAATCGAGAGAAGACTGACTTTCTTTGAGGAAGAGATTGATGATTTGAAAAATTCCCTAGTCTGGTGGACTGGGGCTGTTCTTGCTCAACTCCTCGAATCCTATCTATTGATTCCGAGGGTTGAGTTAAAAGAGTCCCCAGTCTGGAAAGATGGGGTGGCTCTTGAGATTCTATATTTGAGACCTTCTTGAAATCTCTCCTGATCTTGCGGACCTTATTCCGGAAATTAGCTGGATGCATCAACCTGCATCCACTTTTATCACCCGGCTCAAAAGACCGTTGGATGATTTCTGACACTTCTGTCACTTGGTGATGTGCTTGCTCCAAACGAGAGGCCTGTTCAATATTCTCATTTTCTTGATGCAGGATTAATTCAACAACTTGTTCTCTGTATTCTTGATTTTGAGAGGAACTAGTTGAAGCCTGTTCTTGGGCAAGATTTTGATTAAAACAATACCCATTGACTATGGCCGGCCATGGGCAATAACATTGCATGAAACCATTTTCAGTGGGATTTGCTGACTGGAGAGCACAATGAAATGTAGTGCTCCACGAACACCCCATCCCCTGATATGAATACCAGATGGGGCATTGGAAATTAACTGGCGCAATCTTCTTAGTACGCCAAGGCATGAATGCTAAAGGGCTCTCTACTGCTTTTCAGCCTTCGGATATCGAGAAACTGAGAGAGATGCCAAGTCAATTTTGCATTGTAACCCTTCTATTATCTTGATATGATTTTCATATTCATTATAAGATAATATTTTCTTTTTCAACTGACAAAGAGTTTTCCATATGTTGAGACGCATATCATGAATTCCATCTTCCATCAACATCTTTGGAATATCATACTGAGAGTTGGCCGAAGGCCAAAACATGACTGGATCTTCACCTTTTCCAAGTTGTTTTCTCATATTTAGTACTTCCTATTTATCATTAAATGAAGATTATTCTACCTGATTAGACCAGAGCTGGTCCTTCCTTGTTGCTTCATCGGATTCAACAAGATCGGTAGAGAATTCGATGATCAAACTAGAAGATGAATGACCCAGGGGTGGTTCAGAGAATGACCTACACCCTGGGCTATCTTTTGATTGAGAAAGTGTTTCACTTATTAGTGGTAAAGTATCAGACATGACTGGATTCACATTTGCAAGTGCCTCAAGATAAGAGGGATTTCTCATCACTGCATTGTCTTCTGAAGAATTTTCCAGACAATGCAAATTACTAATGCGGAGAGGACTTTCGCAGCTAAATTCATCATCATGGGGAGGACCACTATGGTGGGTTACAATAAAAGATGAAACATTTTTCTCCTTAGTCTTCTGACCACACAGAGGGTTCTTGTGGATCTCATCTGAAGATGAAACTTTGAGATCGACCGAATCGTCATGAAGCAAGCCTTCCTGAAGAAGTATCTGATGCCGACCTTCAGAATTAATGTTCCCACTATTGGGAACTAATAGAGTAGAATCTTGAATTCCAACAGATAATTGTTTAAGGGATTCAATAACTCTAGCATCGAGTAAGGCCTTGTTACAGATTGGCCCTTGATTTCTTGACTGTGCTAGGCGGGTCTTCTTCTTAGACGCCTTCTTACTCAATTTGGTAGGTATATGTGCCTGCTCAGGAGAAATGATCAGGTTAGGCTGATTATATCCACTCAAACCAGGTGTATGTTCCTGACTTGGTTGTCCATATGATATGGGGGAGTACGCCCCACAACCCTCTTGGACTAGAACAGAGGTGTGTGTCTGTTCCAGAGTGAACTGTTGATGTGTCACTCCACTGGCAGGGATAGATTTATGTGTCTTTCCGTGAGATGCTGCTGAAGATGTTATAATATCCTGGCAGACATCCAGAATATGAGCAGGGATTTGCTTCTGCTCTTTCACCATTGATAGAATATGCTTGGTGACTTCAGCTGCCGGAATGGGGATATACGTCCATTCCGTGCTTGGAGTAGGTGTGTTTTCCTGCTCCTGTCCTCCTTTTCCTGTCAGTGAATCCTGACAGTACTCAAGTGTGGGGGCAGAGAGTTGAGTCTGCCTCCTGTTTGTCACCAGAGCTTTCCGACTAACTTCTCCGAATGCTACCAAACGAGACTGTTGGTAGGCTTGATCAATACTAGCAGGTGTATGTGCCATCTGATTTCACTCCACCGAATGTGGTTGGTGAGCCTCCTTCAACACTGACAGATGAGGCTGCTGGAAGGATTGATGAGTGTAAGCAGGTGTATGTTCCTGTTTACCAGTTTTAAACACATTGGGTTGGCGGGCTTCATCGTATGTAGTCAGACGAGCCTTCTGACTAGCTGATGATTTATAAACAAGTGTATGTTCCTGTCTATATTACTCCTTCGGAATTGCCTAGTAGTATTGGCGTGATGTTTCCAGACGAGTCTGATGGACAACGGAATTAAAACGGACGGGTGTGTGTGCCCGCTCATTGCTTGCCACCAAGTTAGGTTGGTGGACTTATCTGGAGATGGCAGAGATGAGAACCTAATCACTATTGACCGGTTGTCACCTCTGGTGGTTCGTCTTGCCTACTCGAGTTCGAGGAACCTAAGCCGAACGCCTGGAGACGATACCCTCATTATGTTGAGGGCGCACTTCCGCACAAGTCTGGAGGCGATTATTGGTGGGAGCCCCCAGGAAGGACTCCTGTTTCTTTGAATTAAGGCCCTGAGGGACCTGTTCATTAACCTCCTTAGAATATGGGAGTGAATGGTTGTTGTGTTCCGGGGATGATGACCTGAAACGGTTGGAGATGGTGGTTAGCACCGCCTGCTTCTTGATCACTGGTCGTCACTGTCCGGACGACCAGGGTGAATTGTTCACTTGGAGGGCTTGTCGAGAAGCCTCCAGAGTTAGAATGGTACCGTGTTGATGGTACTCCTTAATTAGTGCATTCGATACCCAGCATTGAAGACACTAAGTAGGTGATGTCGTCCTTAGAGCGGATGACGATCCAACAGGAGTAGCAACAGATGCATTTACAGCAGAGGTTTTCACAGCAGAGGTATTCACAGATGTTGACTTAAGAAAAGCCATTCTCGTAATGCATAAGATCTTGGAAAAGAGTGCCTGTTTGATGTAACAGACGTAATCAAGATAAGTCCGACCACTACATCTTTTGGATAAGCACATATGTTATTGATTGTTTTGTTGGACCTCTCATTGAGTTTTAAATAGGGGCCTAACAAATAAGTAAAACATCATTTTAACTTGGTTAATTATTCACGTCGGGTTCACCATTTTTTGTTTCCCTCTAGAATTGGGGATGATCTCATTGATTTAAGATTCAAACATTCCAAGCGGTTTCTAACGGGTTTGTTCATATAACCGGAAACATACAATGATTCCATATCTATTTGGACCTACTTTCCAAAGGTAGGTGCTCATTAATTGTGGACTGATGAGGCTTAGGAATTTTCATTGGTCGAGAGGATGGGAGGTCGGACTCATCACACATTTTGAGGGGAATTATTGTCTATTCCGGGGCTCTCTTTATAGATTTAAGTTATGATCATGAATCCTTATTACATTACCAAGTATAAAATGAGCTTTTCTTTATATCTGACAACCAATGATTAAATATGTAGGAAATTTAGAGAATCTGTTATATGTATTAGAGGTTCTTCATCAATAGAGAATCATCTGTATTTTTTAGAGATTCTTGTTCAATGGTATCCTTCAACACATTATATAAAAGTATCTTGGTCATTATGATGACCATGCTGGTTTTAAAGCCACTCAGTGGGGCACTTGAAGTTTATTTTTATTCAGAAGGACATGGATTATTTCAAAGTTGGGATCATACCTGCAGATGGGCTACCTATGTATCCTTTTTTAGAAAAGGAATCAGAACCCACGTAGTTCGATTAAGGGAGTATGATGTTTATGATTGATGGCTCAAAGAAAGATTTCATAATTACTTTTACACTCTATGCTCATGTGAGTCATGCTCAGTGTGAGAAACAAGAGGTATTGGTAAAACCAGACAATTGTTCCATGAAAGATTCAATCATAAGAAATGATGTGGGGCTTATGTATGTATGACTTCCCAAATAGATGAATATTAAGATTTATTTCAGGGAAGAAATACAAGAACATGGTCCATAAAGGTATATGTGCTTTATAGATATTTGGATACTCTAATCTTGGGGCTTACTCCTAAAGAAGATTCCCAAGTTAAGAGGGGACTTATGATTGGGTTTTACTCCTGAGAAGGATGCCCAGATCAAAATTAAATTAGGACTGGTTAAGAGAAATTAAGACTGGGGATTATTCTTGAGAAGGATTCCCAGGTGAAATGGATTTAAAAAATTAAGGGACTTGGGGCTTACTCCTAAGGAGGGTGCCCATATTTGAGACTGGGGCTTACTCCTGAAAAGGAAGCCCAGATTAAGAGAATTTGGTTGGGGCTTACTCCTGAGGAGGATTCCCATATTTGGGAACTTGGAATGGGGCTTACTCCTGAAAAGGAGGCCTAGGTTAAGGGAATTATGACTGGGGTTTACTCTTAAGGAGGATGCCCAAATTAATGAGGACTTGGGGCTTATTACTAAGGAGTATGCCCAATATTAATGAGAATTTGGAATGGGGATTACTCCTGAAAAGGAGGCCCAGGTTAAGGATTCTCTCATCTTTAAAGGATGAGATTGAATGAATGAACTCTCTAACTTTAGTGATGTAAAGATGTGTAAATAACTAGGTTTTGAGAGATGTTCTACATAATTCCTTTCAGATAAGGAAGCCAACAAGGAAATCATTCCATAAATGGATTTGGAGAGAGTTTTGAAGGCTTAATCCTGAAGAGGATAGGTGGATAGGTGTAAGAAGGATGGAATGGGAAGGAAGGGAACCCAAAAAGAGAGGGGCGCGCAAGTACTGCGTGGGCGCGCAAGTCATGGTCACGCAAGTATACTTGCACGACACATGGGTACTTGTGCTCCAGCCAATCCTTAGGGTAGAACTTGGGCGAGGCTTGACTCAAGCCTTTAATACTACCCCTAGAGACTTCTAGTAGATAGGCGCTCAAGTTATGTGGAAAGGGTAAGGCAGCGCACAAGTGTGGCCATTTTACTTAAGGGCTGGCCACCTAGGCATGCAAGTGTTGACGAGTTTCAACACTCAGGCCTTCCTCCACCTCTTTAGATCTTCCGTTCTAGGTAAGAAATTACCTTAGAAGTGTTTGGAATCTTTGAGAAGAGACTAGGGTGCCGAGATCTCAATTTTGAGGTTATGGAATTTTTCGTCTCCTTAATTGGGGGCCCACAGGGGTATTTATAGGCTAGAGAGACCCTGGGCGAAATTTCAAAGAGGGCGCGCAAGTCACCTGTACGACCACTGGGCGGCGCGAAATTATACTTGCGTGACCTTGGTGGAACTTGCGCGACCCAAATGGAAAAGAACCCTTGTTCATGCCTTTGTCAATTTTTGATGTTTTCTTCAAAGGATGAATCAACTTATGCTAAGGCATTTCTCTTTCCATTCGTTTAGACTCTGTGACAAAAAAGGAGTGTCAACAATCATATATATCATTATATGATTAAAAAACCCAAATTGGGGGAGTTTCCTAATACACTTAATAAAAAAACAAAGTTTCATTGTAGTTTATTTTATGAAGACCTTGGAGGGAAGAAGATTCAACTTATTTCATGTTAAGTATGTGGGAATAAGTACATAAGAAAATTCATTAAATTAATGAGAAAATGTTTTATGTGTGAAAAATAAGGGCATAAAGAAAGTAATTATCAAGAAAAAAAATGAAGAGTTCTATGGAGGGAAATGAAGTTCATCTTAAATAACCACTAATAGTTCAAGGTCTTATATGTGGGGAACTTGGTTATTATTTTAGTGAATAGCCTTATCCAAGGGACAACTCCTAGAATAAGGAAGGTTATATTCTATATCAGTCATTAAAGTGGATGATGATGGGTAAGGCACACTTACCCTATACTCAATAGTTTGGGATTTTATGTTAAATTTTGTTAGAATGTGCATTATAAAAATATTATTATTCATACTTTAGAGGATTTTGATGTGATTTTGAGCATTAATTAGTCTGATTTACATAGATCCCTTATAAATTTATAGAATAAAGAAATCACATTAGATACTTTGAATCAAACTAAAATAATTTTTATGTGTGAAGATAAATATAAACTTAAAATGGAAATTGATTCCATTGTATGGATATTACTACCTATTCATGAGGGACATTTAGCTCAAATGGATAGTGAGAAACTAAAAATTGAAGATATGGATGAATTATATATATGGTGAAAGGTGTGATATATATAATGATCATAAAATCATGAATTATATATTCACATAGAATGATTTAAATATAAACTAAAGGATATGGATGGACTTGATTAAAGATTATGAATGCTCAATACAATTCCACCTTGAGAAGGTGAATAAGGTGGCTGATGATCTATGTCTCAAAGACCATGCTAGTATGTCCATTATTAAGATTTAAAGGGATCTAATACTTATGGATTTATAAAACAAGGATCTTGAAATCATTAAAAAGGTATAAATATTATCTCTCTCAAATTAATGTTCAACCATCCATCCATATAAGGATTAATAAGGTGAAAAAAGAATATATGGCATAATAAAATAAGGTGAGAAATATTCCTATGTTCAACCTTGATTGTGATGGAATGATAATATTCATAAATAGAGTATGTTTCCCTTTTATACCATAATTGAAGGAGTTATTGGATTAGGATTATAGTCTATAATTCACTATTTATCCTAGAAGTATAAATATATATAGAGATATTAAAGATCTTTTATGGAGGGAAACAATTAAGAGTGATATTGAAGATTATGTATCATGATTCCTCATACTATAGAAAGTTAAGGATAATAGACAAAATTATAATGGTGTATTACAACCATTAACTATAATTTAATGGAAATGGGAAATCATCACTGTGGATTTCATCATCGAAATCTCCAATAACCTTATGAAGTCATTACATTTTATTTCCATCGGAAAATATTTCCCTCTTGATCAAATTTATAGGATATTAATTAAGTATAAAGTTTAAATAGAATACCATATTAGATTATATCTGACTTGAATATGATCTTTACCTAAAAGTTATGGAGAAGTCTTCAGAAATATTTGAATATGAGGTTGAACCATAACACTACTTATAATCATCAGATAGATGGACAATTTTAGAGGACCATTAAAACCCTATAAGATATATTGGGAGCATTTTATATGGATTTTAAATGTGGTTGGGACCAATTCCTTTCAATGGTCGAGTTTTATTATAACAATAACATTAAATAAAGCATTCAAATGGATCCTTATAAATCGCTCTATGATAGGAAGTGCAGAACTCCAACGTATAGGAAAAAATGTAGAAAAAAAAGTTATTGAAACTTGATCTAACCGAGGACATTGAAGATAATTTCAGATCCATTTAGTAGAAATTTGGGGAAACATAGAGTTGATAGAAACATTATGTTGACAGTCATTAATGATATATATAGTTCAAAGTTAGTGATAAGGTATTCTTATGAATATATCCTTGGATGAAGGTTATGATATTTTTAAATAAAGTGAAGTTTATCCTCAGATGTATTGGTGCTTTGAATTTTTTTCTCATATTGAGATGGTTTCTCATTGCTTGTCCCTTCTATTGAATCTCTCTTAAGTTAATGATTTGTTCTATATATCACTCTTAAGAAAGTACATACCTGATCCTACACATGTATTGAACTCAGAGGTCATAAAAATGGAGAATGATATACCTTATGAGGAAAAACTAGTAGGGATTCTAGATCAAATAGATAAAGTTCTATTAAACAAGAGCACTCACCTGGTCAAAGGTTTGTGAAAAACATTATAAATCTAAGGAAGCTATGTGGGAACATGAGGATGTGATGAGCCCAATGTATCCTCAGTTTTTTACCATAGTGACTTAATTTCAAGAGAAAAATTATTATAAGGGGGTATAGTTTAACAAACCAATATTTTATAATATATTTCTCTTTAAATAAATTTAATTTCATTAATATATTACTTTACACACAACACTGAGTTTAACGAACCACAATATACTATTTAATTTTTATTAAGTGATAGTTATCGAATAGCTGTGGGATTAGTGGGCATGAATAGGAACAACTAAATTATGAAAAAATTATTGCTTCCACATGTATAAAATTAATTAATTGATTATGAATTGGTTATACAATAAAATAAAACAATTTGAATGTTAAAATAGATGTTTTTTCTAAAAAATTATTTTTATGTGTGAAATATTTATTTATCATAATAAATTAAATAAAAAACAATTGATGAATGATTTTAATTACTTTTTTAGATAATATATTCATTCAAATATATAAAAATTAATTTAATTATTATTATTATGTAAGGAATGAGAATGAATATATTTTTTTGTCTCAAAAATAAACTTTCTTCCAAATGATTTTATTGTATTTTTTGTGTAAATACTATAATTAATTTCTAAAAATTTTATAATTATTTTTGAAAAGTGGATATAAATTTTGAAATCATCAGGTCTCAATAGTCTTAGGAATAATTTTTTGGAATTTTTAAAAAAGACTACTTTTTGAGTGAATAGTGAAACATATGTTTTTTTCAAATACTGTCACTTTTATGACATTATTATGATGTAAGCATGAATTAATAAATTTTAATAATTTTTTATTTACCAAATATAATTTTATGAAGTAAAAAAATTCTTTTAAAAAATTATCTTGAATTTTGTAACCCAATCTTGACTTTTGTGAACATAAGTTATATTTTATTCAATTTAAAAAATATTTTTTAGGTCTTTGCATTTAATGGTATGGTCAGAAGGTTTCTATTCAGTTTTATTTTGATTGAAAAGTATAAAAAAATTAATTTTTTTGTTATATAATAAAAAAACACATATCAACCATATTTTTACTTGATTTCAATTTAAAATGATATTTATGCTTAAATTTGGCATTTTCCTAAAAACTATTTTTCATTCATCTTATGTCCTTATATTAAAAGTAATCTCTACCCCCTATATAAATTGAATCTGGTAAAATGGATTCCAAATTTATTATCAGTATATCTATATTTTTTATAAGTATTTGTTTTATTTTTATTTATATAATTATGTTATCATAGTAATAATTTTAGTTATCACGGTTAAGGTTAAAATGGGTTTAAAGTAGTTTAACTAAGAAATAAGGGTTAAAATGTATCCTAAAATTTTATAAATGTGATTGGTTGAATTTATTTATACCCCATAACATCTTATATATGAATTAAGGGTGAATTTGTTCCAATTTATATGATTATGATATATATTATATTTAAATATTTTATGTAATTCAAAGTGTGTCCTTTCCCACACTTATAAAAGGGAACCTCCTCGCCTCCCTTATTCCAAAAGTTTGAAAACTATATATCATAAATACCCACCCTAACACCTTAATTTATTCATTATATTTATCCCATTGATTCTTTTATTTTCTTAATACCATATTAATAAGGCTTAAATTATAAGCCAAAGAGGTCTCTCAAAGAAGAGGTAATCATCTTACCCGACTCTTTAAATGTTTATTTCCTTTTCTATTACCTATAAATAAGTTGTATATATCATAACATGATGAATAAAATATCATTAATATAATTATTTTTTATTATGATTATGGGAGAACCATTTTCCACCTCATTTCCATAAAATTATAAATGAAAGTATCGCTTGTGTGTACATGTTGACTACCACCTCCATGCAATGATATTATTCATTTTCCATCACCATATTTTCATGGTTGGTTATTATAATGGATTTAATGTTTATATATAATTTTAATGGAATAATTATGCTTCTATAATAATAATAATAATAAAAATATCTTATATTCCTTCTTAAATTTCCATCCATTGGGAAACAATAACGTTGCTCATGCGTATGTGTGGAAGATCACCTCCATGAAGTGACATGATTTTTTTTCATTTATGATTTTTATGAATGGTAATAAAGATATATTTATTGAATATATTTTATATTTATGATATAATTATTAATATTAAATTTTTAATTATTATTTAAATTTCTTTCCTTCCATCCATTGAAAAGTAGAAACATCACTCGCACATATGTAAGGACTACCATCTCCACGAAGTAATGCAATTAATTTTTCATCACAAAATTATATGAATGGTTATAAAAGTTTTTATAATGATTAAATATAATACTTGTAAAATTATTAATATTTTGTATATGATGTATTCATGATCAATGTGAAAGTATCATAGCCGCTAACCAAAAGCACACTTGAAAAACGAAGCAGTTAACACGAGAAATAATGATGAAAATGAAATATTATTGATGAATGGGTGATAAGATGTTATATATAAAACATGTATGGTATTTTAATTATGAATATGATTCTTTTATATATTTATAAAAAATAATTATTTAGTATATAGGAGTTTTGAAAATGTATGAATCAAGGTGAGACTTGAGGTAAGTTTTTCTCATCTCACTTTTATTTATGTGATACATATTCCATATTCAGCACTTTTTTCTTTAATGTGGTGCATATAATACCCATTTTATATGACATATCAATAATATTTTTATAGTTATGGTATTTATTATTTCATTTAGGGTTATTTATTTCATGGGGGTTATGATTCAAACATTACCATAGTGTAAAGGGGTTTATGTTAAAATATCATTTATTTTCAGGATTGTATATACTAAATTTATATTGATTGAAATTACATATATCTTATAATTAAAACCCCATAAATTTTATTCTATTATGTTTATTCCTAGAATTTAAAAGTAAAAATAAAATTTTCTTCTCTCTAGTACTTAAAATGATCGAGATAATGTTTTTTAAAAAATGAACTTATTTACTCTTTGATCAAAAAACATTTTGTTCCATGTACAAGGTTTTTAAAATGTTTTCAAGGATGTTATTTTCTTTGATAAAATTAATTTTAAATCCATTTTAATCCTTATTTTAATTTATTTTCAACGTTTTAAAATGTAATTTTTAAAATGTTTTCAGAACAGGTTATTTAAGATTTTTTTAAAAAGTGTGAAAGAAATATTTGTTTTAACATTCACTAAATGAATGGGTTTTACCACCATAATTATGATTATTTTCTTTGAAAATTTCATTAAAATGTTCCATGGGTATTTTCAAAGAAAATAGTTTTCTCAATATTTTGGTAATTTTTATTTTTTTAAGATATCGAAAGGAAAGGTTATTTCTCATATTTTCAAAGAAATATTCAAATAGTATTTTAAAGGTATTTTAATCTATGTAAACATAATTTAAGTATTTATATTATTCATTGAGGATATAATTTTAATATACCATCCAATTTCATTCTTTTAATGAATTATTATTATTTAAGGATGATTCTATGAAACCTATTTTGTAACAACTCTAGTTTTGTTGGATTAGTCCTTTGAATAATTTATATGTATATATCCAGATTTTACTTAGTGTTGAAATGGTTTTTGGGTGTATCTGTATCTTGGAATTAATATATTAAAAATATTATTATATTTTAAATACATATATTTATAGTTTTGATATAAATGGTTTTATTATTTTTTGGGACCTTAAATGGGAAATTAGAGGCCACAATTGATTATAAAACATGGAGTTTACCCTAGACATGAAATAAGGTTCGTCAACATCAAATGTTCCATGGGAGGTGAGCATTGTTGGGTGAATTTAATAAAATAAATAATTTATTTTAATTAAATGACCTAACCTAGTCTAACCCCTCTATAAATATGATACTATAGAAAATATCTAGGGTTATTCACATAACCCTTGGAGATTAGAGTGGAGGGATAATTATTCATTTATGTATCATGACTGGAGAATTAAATTGAGTATATCGAGGTGAATTGAGAGGCAGACAATGAACGTAGTGGATCCTTTTCATCACCGGTGAATGATTTCTTCACCAAGGATTGATCCTTAATCGATGTAGGGATTGATATTTTTGATTTCTTCACCATTTGATTGATGAGGATGGATTTTCATATATTATTTTTATTTATCTACGATTACCCACCCTTTACATGATCTTGTTTTAATAAATTTAAATTTTGATTACAATTTATTTTGTTTTTCCTTGATATCACCTTGGATCCCACACATATTGATCATTGTTTGAGATCACATCGGCCAAATAACACTGATCAAATTTATTTTTTTGATTTTCATGATTTATTATTTGTGTTATTCACTATTGGACCATGAGGTTGTGGTTCACCATTTTCGGGGAGGGTTTGAGTGTAATCGAACCCCCAGATTCATGGTATTTGAATGAATGATAAAAGGGTTGATGATTTGGGGCCAGATCAAGGATATATGTGGGATGTAGGTGATTGTTTCATGGATATAAGATCTAGATCAGTGATGAGAGGCACTACAGGAGGCATGAATATTTTATTTAAGGTGATCATATTCATATTCATATCCTTATAAGGCTAGGAATCAATGGCCAGATACATTCCCCTTAGATATCAGGTGTTGAAACATCAAATTTTGTGGTGGTCAGGGAAGATCTAGATTTCATGTGAAGGTTAAGCATTACTAAATATGAAAAACCCAACCACACGACATGTAGTTTGGAATAACACATTCCATATAGTCCCCTGGACGTAGCAGTTAGGGTTTCTAGTAGAGATAAATATCACATGCCATTTATAACCTTATACACTCCATGTGACTCGATGATAGAAGTTTGGTGTGTACTTTGGGAGTACATGTGCATGGACATTGATAGACACATAAACAAAGACAGAGTACATGTGCACATCCATGTAATCAATACATCTAGTGTATATGTGCATGACCAGTGTACATGGGCATGGTCCAAAAGGAAATGTGCAGGCCTTGGGTGGATAAGACATGCTGTGTACCGCCTATACACTCAGTGTAGTTTGAAATGGATTCCCAATATTTATACATCGGTGAAAATTCTCAAGAGATGAGGGGAGGTCACATTCCGTGTGACCCCACATACACATCATGTAATTCACCCTAGAACTTTAACCTTATGTATCTTCTTTTTTGGGACTCATATTTTGGCACATGAGTATCATATCTTGATTATTTTTTCACATAAAACATGATGGTATCCTTTATTATGGAATTCAAGATATGATGTAATGTATTTTGAGTGCGACACTTCTTCAGGTGATGTTTGACCAAGGGCCATGACTGTGACGAGTTATTAGAGAGACGCCATGGTTGAAAACTCCCCTATCACACTAGGGCATGGGTCCCCCATACTCTTTAATCTTCAAGAGTCAATACTCCCCCATAGTAAAAAAGGTAAAAATCCTTTATCTATGAAGGGGTACCCCATGTCTTTAAGCTATAATGGGGAGAGGTTCCTCTACTAGAGTGGTTCCACCCTCAACTGTGGAGCGTAGTAGCGAGGATTATGCCCCTCCTCTTAGATTATTGCAAGGATTCATGTGATTTTGGGAATTAGATATGAAATTTTAGAGCTGAAGGTAAACCAATCATTCTTGGTTGGGAATATCCCCTTTATATCTCGTTTGGGTTTCTTTATAATCATATATATATATATATGTGTGTGTGTATTGGTTTTAGCTGGTATTTATTTTATATTTGTATTACTCCCTTTATTGTTTTTGGGGAGTCTTATTATGTATATATATACTCACCCCTACATGGTTTTTTTGTACGTGTCATATCTTAAGTAGATGATAGATACATTGATAGTGACATCAATGGAACTTAGTGATACTTGGGTGCATTGACTGCATATAGTGGATAGACTCAGACTGCAAGAGACGAGATATCTTCATAATTTTTTTATTTTAGTTTTTTTTTTCAGTTTGGGACATCATTTTTGGTTGGGAATGTATTTTTACCATTTTACACACTAGTTTATACTATCACACACTGATGTATTTATTAGAGTTTATTGCATGCATGGTTACTCTAGATGTTATATTCTTTTATTATTCCTATTCAATTTTTCATGGATATGGATATGTGCATGTGTATAGGTACATTAGGATAAGGCCTTCAATTTCATTTTATTCCTTCTTACAACTTGTATCCATACAGTATCCTATTTAAGGTGGTATTGGGGATATCACACTCGGATTTTGGCCATCCAGGCATACCTCAGTGGGTTGGGTCATGACAGAGTGGTATTAGAGCAGTCTGTTGTCAGTTTGGTGATGGAGTGGTACCCATGGTGAGGATTGGTTGGGAACTTGAGGAAATAATTTTAGAGTGTCTTGAGTGAGGTTTTCAGGCTAAGGAATCTAGTGTTGGTGCAGTGACCAATGTATAAATCCAATAGGACTCTAAATAACTTCATGTTGACTCGGTATACTAAGACATTAGTTGTAGGGAATCTTTGGTACATGAATCATATAGTATTGAGGCCCTTGACTATACATCTTGAGTCATCTACCCATATATATGATCACCTATCTTTGGTACATATTGATCATTTTCAGGATTAATCCATGAATACAACCAACCAGGTTATTTATACATGATCGTTCTAATGATCCATTGAGTGATGAGGCCTCCGATTCAGGGCTATCCCTTGAGTCATTTCCTCTAGGTATGAAGGGATAATTTAAAACACTTATTGAGTAGTAGATAATACTTTTGGTTTGGGATAAGGACGTGTGTAGGATTAGAATAGTACTTAAGTTCCAGTGACAGAGACAATTGAAGTTTTAGAGTGAGATCCTTAGGCAGTAAAGGATTGGATTGATCTGTCAGTGGTAAATATCTTTAGTCTTGTTTGGACCCTAACAGATCAGATTGTTGTGATCATGGACAACCTTCTTCCTATGATAGTAGGGTGCTGGTGGATTTGGATGATGTAGACCCATGACGAGATGATACTGACATGGACATACTTACAAAAGCTATTTCATGATGAGTATTACCCTTTGTGATTACAATATGTATGGATTTAGAAGATTCTTGAGCTGCAAAAAAGTGATATGATAGTTTCATAGTATTCGACGAGGTTTAATGACCTCACATGTTGCTTCCTAGACATGGTGTGAGATAGTTTCTTTTGGGTGTGGAAGTTTGAGCAGGGCCTTCACAGAGACATTTATGCCAAGAAAGTCTCTTTGCACCTTCATTCTTATGATGGAGTTCTAGAATAGACCCTAGTTACTAAGATTTTTCTAGTATAGAGATGGAGAGAATATTAGTATATCAGTGTACATCATGTGGCTAAGTATTCTAAAATAGGTAGTAGAAATCATACTTTGAGGTCTTAGAATAGGAGGCATACTCATTCCCAGACATAAATAGATGTTTCAACAGCACAAGATTTACGCAAAGGATCTAGTTAGATGGGGGTGGTGTGATTCTATGCTTGTAATGAGAGAGGTTATATGTAACATGATTTCCCAAAACATCATGATGAGTTGGATAATTATATATTTGACAAAACACCATGATAGAGGTAGTAACATGATCAGGGATCTCCTAGGAATGGTCAGGGCAACCCCTAGGGTGGTGGTGTTGAAAGAGGAGCAAGTGGAGCTCTGGAGGGAGGAGCTAATGTTAGAGGGAGATTCTATGAGATAATTTCACCATAATTAGTATGTGGTCCATTCTAGGATAAGAGATCTAGAGGATGAGGTAAAATGGGTATCTACAATCAATGAAGATATTTTTACAGGCTACTCATGAGATGATTTAAGGTATGATATGTGTCTTTTCTTAACTTGATCCAGTACTTGTATATATAGGTGTGAGTCATCCCTTAATATCCATACCACTCATTTGAGAAATAGGTATCTCCATTAAACCATATCCCAATAGTTTTTTTCTATTGGTTCCGATTGTGTGAGATTCTTCAATATCACTTATCTTCCAAAAGTGTGAGTTGTCGCTCAGTAGAGAGAGTTTCTCATGGGACCAATTGGTCATCACAATGAAACCTTATGATTTCATCTTGGGTATAGACTACTTATACATGGTTTGACCCCATATTTACTAACATCATAGAATATTTGGATGCCTTCATACATATGAGACAAGATTCTCCTTTACAGGTGAGAGAGATATCATGGCCGAGAGAGTGGGCCTTGTGGGTAGGAAGTTTCAACCCATCACACATCAATTTATGATTTTATACCTTTGTGTAATAGGTTATTCAGGTATCTAACTTCCTTAATTTGGGTAGGAATATATGTAATTCTTCCAAGAATATGTTTCAGGACTACCTATGCAGTGGGAGATCGACTTA
The DNA here is from genome assembly GCA_963277665.1 of Viscum album. Lineage (NCBI taxonomy): Eukaryota > Viridiplantae > Streptophyta > Magnoliopsida > Santalales > Viscaceae > Viscum > Viscum album. The sequence continues at coordinate 129,154,640 of OY728132.1, forward strand.
TGCATAGACTTTAACCCCAGTACCAAACCAATATCTTCCGTTGCATCATATAGACCCTATAAAGCTTCAATAGTTGAAGGTAATTTTTGAAGGCCTTTGAGAAAAAGGTTTTATCAGACCCAATATGTTCCCCTGGGAAGCTCCAGTTCAATTATTAAAAAAGGTGGATTAATGTTTTAAGATTTTTATAGATTATTGTTTCTTGAATCAGTTAATGATAATGAAAAATTATCCCTTATCAATGATTAATGACCTCTTAAACCAATTGAGAGGTTTGAGTCGGTTCTTCAAGATTGATCTCATGTATGACTACCACCATTTGAGGGTTTTCGAGGATGATATTATGAAAACATCATTCTGATGTTTCTATGGACATTATGAGCTTCTGGTGATTCCTTTTGGTGTAATGAATTCCCCCACTATGTTTATGAATCTTATGAACTAGATCTCCTAGACATATTTGGACTGTTTTTTTGTTTTATTAATTTTTAATATAGTCATTTACTCTGCATCTAAGGAGAATCATATAGAGTATTTGAGGATGGTCCTTGACTTACTCTATGAGCACTAGCTTTATGGTAAACTCTCAAAGTGTCACTTTTGGATCCATGAGGTTCTCTTTTTGGGGCATGCCATCTCTGAGAATTGTTTATATGTGGATCTAGTTAATATTAATGTGGTTCTTTCTTTAGAGCCACCCAAGAGAGTATCATTTGTGTGAGGTTTCATTGTCTCGGCATGGTACTATAAGAGGTTTTTGGAAGACTTCTCTAGGATTTCATCACCTTTGACCTCCTTGATGTGGAAAGGGTATCCATTTAACTAGAATGAGTTGTTTCAAAAAACCTTTGAGGTGTTGAGGCTGAGGTTGAATAGTGATTCTGTATTGAAGCTACCAAAAGAGGGAATAGATTACATAGTGTTTTGTGATCCCTATAGAGCTGGGCTTGGCTTCATGTTGAGGCAAAGGTAGGTTGTGATCTATTATGGGTCTAGGATGTTGAGACCCTTAGAATAACTACATCACTAATGACCTATATTTAGAATTAGTAGTATTTGATTTGAATATATGAGAGAACTATATTTTGGGAGGGATTTTTTTTACTCATACCACTAGAGTCTTAGGTACATATTCACTCAAATAGATATTAAAATAAGACAAAGGTGAAGGTTTGAGTTCCTATAAAACAACGTCTTTGAAATATTCTATAATTATAGGAAGATAAATGTGGTAGAAGATGACCTTAGTTGGAATTCCCATTCTCTCTTGGTGGAGGAGGTGTCTAAGTAGTTGACTTCATTATAACTAAATATAGTGGAGGAGATGGGTGAAAATTTTCTTCAGTCGATGGTGGTGACTCCCTCGCTTCTCTAGCATGTGAGAGAATCTCAGTTGGGAGACATCTACTCTAAGGTTCTATGTGACTAGGTATCCTTATGAGATGTACCAAATTAATTTTATGATGGAGGGGAGCATGTAATAATTTTATAGTGATGAACGATGGTTCTAGTCACATTTTGTGAGGATTTAATGAGGGAGTTTCACAACTCCCCCTTGGTTGTATATTTAAATATGGAAAACATGTACATGGACCTTTAATGGTACTTTTTGTGGGATGGTATGAGTTGGAGTGTTTCTAAGTTAATTTATTGGTGTCTCACATTCTAGTAGGTAAAGGATGGGTAATGGGTTTTGATTGGTTTAACACAACCTATTGAGATCTGGGAGTGTAAATGGGATGAAATATCCATAGACTTTGTGAAATGAATTATACAGATAGTGATATTCTATGTGCTATTTGGGTGATTATTTACTAACTTATCTTTTTAGTTCACTTTCTTTCCATTTTATAGAAGATTTTGGTTGAGTGTCCAGGGTAGTTGTACATACAAGAGATCATCTAGCTTCATGGGGTACCATCAATGATCATCTCTAACTATGATTCTTAGTTCATGTCATAGTTTTGGGGAGGCTAATAGGATGCCTTCAAGACCCATTTGAAGATGAGAATGGTGTTCTACCCCTAGATGGAAGGGTAAATTGAGCATACTATCCAAGTGATAGAGGATATGATGATAGTTTTTAAGTTGGACTTCAGATGGAGATGGGTGGATCACTTTCCATTTGTAGAGTTTTCTTACAACAATATATTTCACTTTACTATCATCATGACATATTTTAAGGACCTATATGGGAGACCCTATAGGTCACCCTTGTGCTGTGCTGAGATTGGTGAGGTATATCTTGTCAGGCCAAAGATAGTACATGTGACGATGGAGAATGTGGAGGTGACCCATGAGCTTATGAGGACATCCCATAGCAAACATAAATCTTACATAGATTAACATCAAAGTCCTTTGGAGTTTAAATAGGGAGACCATGTTTTCATGAGTGTCTCCGTATGATGAGTATTTTAGAGGTTTTGATAGAATTAAAGTCACCCCTGATGTTCATCAGACCATTAAATATCCTACAAAGGGTTGGAGTGGTTTCATACCACTTAGCCTTACCCCCACAGTTGGATCGAGTGAATGATGTGTTCCATGTGTCAGAAATGAGGAGATACATGCACAACCCAATGAACATTATTTACTAGGGTAAGTTGGACATTGAGGATGAAGCCAGCTTTATAGAGTACCCATGATGATTTAGGAATGACTGGATGGGATCCTACATGTATGGACCATCCATTTGGTTCATGTGATTGGGTAGAATGAGATCATTAATGAGAGATCATAGGAGCATGAGACTCAGATGAAGACTCAATTTCCCCACCTTTTTGTTTAGATTATTATTTTTGGGGTGAAAATCGTTGAAGGGAGGGATAATTTAACAACTATGGTTTTATTCAATTAGTCATTTGAATATTTATAGGTATATATATGGATTTTCCCTTATAGTCGGTGTGGTTTTTGGTGTCTCAAGACACCAAAATTAATATATTTAAAAATTAATATATTTTAAATCATGTTCATACATTGTATTGATATAAATCTTTTTACTATTTTTTGGGACCTCATATGGAAAATACAAGTTGATTGTTGATTTTGGAATATGGGGTTTACCCTAGGTGCGACATAAGGTTGGTCGGCATTGGAAATTCTGTGGGAGGTGACCATTGGTGGGTGTGTTTAATAAAAAAATAATTTATTATAATTAAATGACCTAACCTAGCCTAATACCTATATAAATATTCCTCTATAGAAAACCTCTAGGTTTACTCACATAACATTGGGAGATTAGAGTGGTGTAGGGAGCATTATTTATTGGTGAATCGAGATTAGAGAATAAAAATATGGAATGAGGTGAATTGAGAGGTAGGAAATGAACACAGTAAACCATTTTTCATCACTATAAAATGCACTCTTCACAAATGATTAATCCCTAATAGTGGAATGTCTCTTTGTTTTTGGACCTATTTTATTAAATGGAATGGATTTTCATATCTTCTTTTTAATGATTTGTGATTACCTTCCCTTCGCATGAGCCTGTTTTAATAAATTGAATTTTTGATTCTATTTTTTCATGCCATGATATGACCATGGATATCACATTTATTGATCATTTTCTAGGACTGTATCAGCAAAATGACACCCATCACCTCTATTCGTAATATTTTCTTCCCTTTATTATTCACATTATTCGCTATTGGTCTATATGGTTGATATTCAATATTATTGGGGTGGGTTCGAGTATGATCAACCCCCCTGATTCATGGTGTTTGTGAGAATGATGAAAGGATTAAAAACATAGGGTCATATTGGGGATAAATGCATGATTCAAGTGATTGATTTATGGATTTGGGATTTAGAGTGGCATTGGGAGGCACACCAGTTCAATTTCAGATGATTAGATTCCAATTTCTAGCCACCAGAGGATGAGAATCGACGGTTAGAGACATTCCGATTTGATTTTGGGTAGTGAAATAGTTGATTTTGTGGTAGTGTGGGTGGATCTAGAGTTTTTGTGAAGACCCGACATTAATTTATATGAAAAATATGACTACACAGCATTTAGTCCATAAGAACACATGTTGTGTAGTCCCCTGGCTATGGCGGTGAGGGTTTCAGGAAAAGATAAATATCACACACCATGTATGACATTATACACATTGTGTGACCCAGTTTTGGAGGCTCAGTGTGTACTCCAAGAGTATATAGGCACAAACACAACCAAGAATGTGAGATAATCTTGAGTAAATCGGCATGCCTATGTACTTGGGCATGGTGAGTGTACACGGGCACAACCAGTGTATATGAGCATGGAATGGGGGGACATGGGTAGGCCCTGGATGGTCGAGACATTCTATATAACACATGTACATGTCATTTAGTATGATAGGGACTCCCAAGATATTTTCAAGGGAGAAAACACTTTGTTGATGAGGTGTGGTCACATGCCTTATGACCCCACATACACAATATATACATCTCCCTAGAACTTTTACCTTCTGTATCTCCTTCTTCGATACTTGGATTTTGGCTCACGAGTATCCTATGCTGAGTGTATTTCCTTGTAGAACATGATGACAACATTTTTTATGGAATTACTGATATGATATGAGGTATATTAAGTGTGAATCATCTTCTAGTGATGATTAGTTGAGGTTAGTGATTATGCTAGGTTATCAAAGAGACATCGGGGTTAACAACTCCCCTATCACATCAAGGTGTAGGTATCCCATACTTATTAGGTAGAGTCAGTACTCCCCCATACTACATCAGTGTGAGGGTCCTCTATTTACATAGGGGTACTCCCTTGTCTTTAATAATTGATGGGGAGCATGTCCTCCACTAGAGTTGTGGCTCTCGCGGATATGGTGCACAATGACAAGGTGTGGGATCCTCCATAGAGATTCTTGTGAGGTTGTGCATGATGATGGGCATCATAGATGAAATTTTAGATCTATAGGAAGACTCACCATTCTTGGTTGAGATTTAGAGATAGAGATATCATTTCTATATCATCTTGGTTTGTTTAAGAGGATATATATATATATATATATATATATATATATGAATTGGGTTGAGCTGATGTATGTTGTATCTCTCTATTGAATACTTTGTGGTTTTTAGGGAGTCCTAATAGGTATATATAATCATCCATACATGGTCTTTTCCTACACATTTCATATCTTATGTAGATGATAGATAGATCTATGGTGACATCCGTGGAGGTTAGTGATACTTGGGTGCATTAACCATGTATAGTGGTCATACTTGGAGAGAATAAGCTAGGATCTATTAATATTTCTTTTTCATTAATTTTTTGTCAAGTTGGGACTTAATTTCTGATTGATCTTGTATTTTTCCTCTTTTACACTTTGGTTTATACTATCATACTCTTTTTTATTTCTAGAGGTTATTTCATACGTGGTTAAACTCTAGATATTATAGTCTTTTATTATTCCTCTACAATTTTTTCATGGAGATGGACGTTTGAATGTGTATAGGCACATTAGGCTAAGTCCTCCCATTTTAGTTTATTCATTCTTGGAATTTGTCACCAGCCCATAACCTATTGAAGGTAGGCTTGGGGCTATCACACTAGGATTACTGCTGACCAGGTGGATCCTAGTGGGTTGGGTTGTGACACATTTCTTTCCCATGGGTTAATTAAGTTATTATGAAATCTTTATGAAACCTGTTTTCTTTCCACAAGGTATTCTATAATGAAATTGTAACATCCCATTACCTTGTTTGGGTATGTTTTCCCTTTTTATAAGTTCCTTTCTAGTTTTAAAATCCTTTTAGGTGATTTTTATGGGTTTAATGCAGATTTACAAATAGGTACACGTCGTGTACTTGAAGTACACATCCTATACTTGGTGTTGGTTACAAGTTGTGGATTGGGAGATCACACCTTGAATGGGGAGATCATGTAATGATCTGGTATATGCTGTGTACATGAGGTACACATTGTGTAGGGGTTAAATAGAAGATTTTTAACCTAATGCAACATGTTTTGGGCGTAACTTATCCAGCATAGCCTATAAATTGTGACCAAGGGGTGCACGTTGTGACTCGACCTGCACCTAGGTTAAATTCAGACGTTCAGGAGTTTTTATCAGTCCTTTTCTCTCCATACTTCATGGATCTCAACCTAATTCAGTTCTAGCACATTTTTGAAAAACTCATCATCTTCCAGATTGATTCGATTAGCTCCAGTTCATCATTTATTCTATGGTGCGTCTCTCTGAGTAAGTGTTCTCTTCGATTCTTCTATGAAATTGAACATGATAGATCTCTAGCCTTTCATTATTTGATCCACAAATCCAAGTTGGATGTTTCTTGTTGACCTCATCTAGATCCATTGTGATATCTTGTCTCGAAGGCCATTCATTGGATAGTTGTGGTACAATGGACATTCATTCTTAAGGTAAGTGGGATTTCTTCTATCCGCCAACCCATTATATCGTATTTTGAATCAATCCTTTGAGATGTGGTTTTGATTATAGGGCCTTCATTGATGACGTTGTCAGGTTTAATTACTTTTGGATCCCGTTGTGGGCATGTGTGACCCGAACATTGAGTTGGGTGGTTCCGTCTCTATCATATGATAATGAACTTGTTATTTTTCTTTTGAAATTGATTTATAAATTGATTTATGAAATTGGAATGATTATCGTGTGTGTTGAAAAATGGTTTTCAATGAGAATGGTTTTCCCATGGATTTTGATTAATAGATTTGTGAAATGGGCTTTAATTGGTTTTCAAGGCATTGAAATGGGTTTGTGAAAAAGATAACACGGGTTACCTTGGGTACTTATATGGAAGGTTTTTCTTGAGGCCATCATCCATTATTTTGTGATTATCAAGGAGGTTTGTGTTGATTATTTAATCTGTTTCCTAGGACTATTGTTCTAGGGGACCGATATTAACATTTTGGGGGGTTTAATCGTGGGGAATTCCTCTACTTCCGTGTCCTGTTATTCTAGGATTAGTTTTTGTTCACTTGATTATTTTGGTATGAGTTGTCTATTTCCTAGACCTATAGTATTTCTTAGTGTGTGATACCTATGATTATGTTTTGGGTTGCTTGGATTTTTAAGTTATCCTGGATATGCAATTTTATGATTGCAAAAAATGATATGGAAAATGTGCTTTGAAACTAATATGCCTGTTTTTTTAGAATTGTGGAAAAGGGAATATTTACCATGTTTTATATAAAACTGCTTTAGTTCTTATCATGCCATGTTTTATTTTAAAAATGAGCATATATGATTTTTTATACAGAGAATTGTTATGGAACGCCTGGGTGGGATCCTACTAAGCCTGTTAGCTCACACCCTACGCACTGCTTCAGTGGTGTGTAGACCTTTGTTTGTCTTCTAGTGTAGGGAAAGGCAAGGCACCTCAGTGAGGTAGCAAGGTTTATGTTATATGGGATGGGTAGCTGGTGGTGAGATGGTTGGAGTTCGTCCATGCCATTATTGGAGTAGAAATTTGGTTTTGAGTCCCTCACAGTTAGACTTTCCTTTTTGAGTTTTTAGTTAATGTTATAGTTTTTTTGTTTCCTCTATTTTCCTTAAGGTTATGGGATATTTTTTTAGTCTTCCTATATTCCTTTCTTTGTCTATATATGTATGCAATGTGGTTGTTAAAGTTGGGATAAATCACTCCCTCAGTTCTATTGTTCGACGCCCGAGTGATTTTCACCAACCCATGGGGATCGGGAACACCCCTAAGGTATGTGATGGATCAGGTCAGGTGTCGGGTTTGAGGTAAACCTGGGTCGGTTCATTACAGTTTGGTATCATAGGGGTTATGTCCTCAATAATATTCTTCTTGGGACTTCTATTAGACTAGAGATAAGATTTTCGGGACTTGGGAGGTATGTTGTAATGAGTGCTTGGCCAACTCTTATTGTAACACGACTCAAGTTACAATGATATGTCAAGATATGTGTATCTAGTATTGATTTTTTCTTTTAAAAATCTCAGTTTTTACGTATGGTTTTCTAGCTTGAATTGATATTTTTTCTATGAATGATCATTCTTATGTTTCATTGTGCATCAATATGCCTCTGAGACATCATCCACAGGTTCCTCAGGAAGGTGCAGCTGATGCTCCTCAAGGAAATCCACCTATGGATCATAATCTCATTGAAACTATCAAATGGGAAGTCTATGCTTCCAATCAGAGTGTTCAACAAGTTTTTTATGGGAGATATCATGTATTTCAAGGAGAGTGGGACCTGAGGTCAGGCCGTGCAGAACCGTCCCACCCAAAGATCATGATTTTTTGGTTGATGTTGCATTTGATCCTGATGACATTTCTTCTATTGAGGGTCTTACTATTGTTTTCCAAGACTTTCCTGAATTTTCCTAGATGAATTCTCTAGTCTTCTGCTAAAGAGAAAGGCAGAGTTCACGATTTACCTGGTTCCAGGTATGGATTTTATATCGATGACTTCTTACCATATGACACTAGTTAAGTTGAAATAACTCAAGATTTAGTTAGATTTTTTGTTAGAGAAAGATTTTTTTGCCCTAGAATATTTCCTTGGGCATCCCCTATGATGTTTTACAAGAAATTAGATGGTTCACTTTGGTTATGTGTGGACTATCATAAGATTAACTAGGTAATGATTAAGAAAAAAATTTCATTTTCCTCATGTGGATGATTTTTTTGATTAATTTAAGGGATAAAAGTCATTTTTAAAGATCGATCTTCAATTGGGTTATCATCAGCTCAGAGTCTAGGAGTCTGATATACCAAATAAGACCTTTAGGAGAAGGTATGGACATTATGAATATCTTGCTATTCCTTTTGGTCTTACTAACTCTCTTTCAGTTTTTATAGCCTTGATGAATATGATATTACACCAATATATTAACACTTTCGTGGTAGTTTTCATGGATGATATTCTGGATTATTCAAAGTCCAAGAGTGAGCACAAGAAACATCTAAGTTTGGTCTTGGGTATTCTAAGAAATCACTATCTATATGGAAATCCTTCAAAATGCAGTTTCTAGATTTGAGAAGTGAAGTTATTAGGGCACAAAATTTCTGATCATGGTTATCAATTGATCCATATAAAGTAAAAGTTGTTTTGTCATGGAAGGAACCACTGAATGTATTTTAAATTCAAAGATTCCTTGGTCTTGTTGGATATTACCAATGGTTTGTTAAGGATTTATCTAATATTTCATCACCATTGACCACTCTTACCAAGAAGGTAATAAAATTATCATGGGATGTGAAGTGTCAGTGTTATTTTGATGAACTGAAACAACTTCTAACATCAACACCTATTTTGATCTTACCCGAGCTTGGTAAGGGGTACATGGTGTTATGTGATGTATCTGGTGTTAGTTTGGGATGCATGCTAATGAAGGACGATCATGTAGTAGATTATGGATCTCATCATCTCCAAAAAAATGATAATAACTACCCAACTCATGATTTAGTGATTGCTATGGTGATTCATGCGCTTAAATGTTGGAGAAACTATCTCTTTGGGGAGAAGTTCACGATTTTCTCTGATCATAAGAGTCTGAGCTATATCTTTTCCGAGTAGGACTTGAACCTCAGATAGAGAAGATAGGTAGAATACCTTCAGATTTTTGATTTTGACATCGCTTACACTCTAGGGAAAGGGAATGTAGTTGCATATGCTTTAAGTATGAAGATACCATCACAAGTTGTTGTAGAATCGAAGGAGGAGTGGAATCCCATGGGGCATTTCACTCAGTTGCACTTGGAGGCTCAGGAAGATGTTATAGAGATGGTTCTAACCAGTGTTTAGTTATCATCATCTCTCCTAGAGTCTATCTTGAAAATTCAACAATAGGATTATGAGTTTCAAAAGATTTGAGAAAACCTTTATTGTGGGGAGACAATTCCTAGTTGGTATCTTTCTTCATATGGAATAATTTACTTTGGAAAGAAAGTTTTCATCCCAGAATCTATGAGAAGTTTATTATTTTTTTATTTTCATAGCTTTTTATGGTCCATTAATCCAAGCTCTAAAAGTATTTATTATGACATGATAAGATGGTCTTGGTGGCCAGGTATGAAACATGACATTGCAGATTATTTGTCCTGCTGTTACACCTACCAAAGGATAAAGGCAGAGCACTTAAAGCCCTTTTGTTTACTTCAGCCTCTGCTGCTGCAAGCTTGGAAGTTGGATGGGGTGTCCAGGGATTTTGTTTTTGGGTTACCATAGACACCCTGAGGGAAAAATTCTATCTGGGTGGTTATTGATCGGTTAATGAACTCTGCTCATTTTATTCTGATTAAAGACACCACTAAAGTTGAAGATATGGGTAAGATGTATGTGCAGGAGATCACGAGGTTACATGAGAGTACTTCTTATGTTATTTGAAATAGGTATCCTAGGTTTACCTCTAGGTTCTGGAGGAGTCTTCAAGAGAAAATGGGGACTCAGGTCAAGTTGAGCACAACTTACTATCCACAGACAGATGGCCAGACATAACATGTAATTTAGATCATAGGGGATATTATTCATTCCTGTGTCTTGGATTTCGATGGATCATGGGATAACCATATGGGACTGGTTGAGTTTTTTTACAACAACAGTTACTAGTCATCGATCAGAATAGATCCTTTTGAGGCGTTGCATGGTCACCTGTGCAGATCACCACTTTTTTGGGAAGAGGTGGGATAAGTAGCTTTGGTTGTACCAAGTTTGGTTTGGGAGACATCAAAAAATATTTAGGAAGTGCGATGACATTTGGTTATATCACAGAGTCAATAGAAATCATATGCATATTAGAAGCGTCATCCTTTGGAGTTTTTCCTTGGTGACTGGGTTTTCTTGAATGTTTTTCCTTGGTTTGGTCACCGTCGACTTGGAAAATAGGGAAAGTTAGCTTTGAGATATGTTGGACCATTTCAGATCACTGAATGACTTGGGAAGTTTTCTTATCGGTTAGCATTTACGACTCAGTTGACAAGAATTCATGATGTTTTCCACATATCACAACTCAAGAAGCATCACCCTGATCCCTCTCATGTTTTTAGTTGGGATGAAATTGAGTTAGAACCAAATTCTTCTGTTTTGGAGAAAAAAATTTAGATCGTTGACTCTCAAGGGAAATTCTTGTGTGGGAAGTCGACTCCATTGGTTAGTGTTCAATGGAAACAAGGATCATATTCTCTTGAGACATGGGAACACGAGTCATTGACGAGGGATTAGTGGCCTCATCTTTTTCGAGTGAGTACATCTTCCACATAACTTCCTGAGGATGGAAAATCATTATAGTTGGGATATTTTAACATATCATTACCTTGATCGGGTATGTTTTTCCCCTTCTCTAAGTTTCTTTCTAGTTTTAAAATCCTTTTATGATATTTTTATGGGTTTACTACAGACTGTAGAATAGGTACACACTGTGTACCTAAAGTACATGTCATGTACTTGGTGCTAGTTGCATGCCATAGATTGGGAGATCACACCGTGAATGGGGATATCACGCTGTGAGATGGTACACGCTGTGTACCTAAGGCACACGTCCTGTAGGGGTTAAATAGTGGATTTTTAACCCTAGGAAATGAGTTTTTTGGCGTAACTTATCCAGCGTGGCCTATATATCATGCCCAATGGGTACACATCATGACTCGGACCATTCCCAAGTTAAATTCATGCGTTCAGGATTTTTTCCCAGTATTTTTCTCTCCAGACTTCATGTCTCTCGACCTAAGGTAGTTCTGGCACATTTTTGAGAGACTTAACATCTTTTGGATAGATCTGATCAGCTCCAGTTCATTGTTTCTTCTGTGGTGTGTCTCTCTGATTATTCCATGTGATTGATCATGATAGCACACTTGCCTTGTGTTATCAAATCCGCTGATCCAAGTTGGATGTTTCTTTTTGTTCTCATCTAGATCCGTTGTGAGATCTTGTCTCGAAGGCCATTCTTTAGCTAGTTGTGGTGTAGTAGATGTTCGTTGTCAATCTACATGGGCTTTATTCTATCTTCCAACCCCTCATCTCCTATTTTAAATGAATCCTTTGAGATGTGGGTTTGATTCTAGGGCCTTCATTGACAACGTTTTTGGGTTTCGTTTCTTTTGGATTCTGTTGTGGGTGTGTGTGACCCGAACTTTAAGGTGGGTGGTTTTGTATCTAGCCTATGATAATGAACATGATTGTTTTTCTTTGAAAATTGATCTATAAATTGATTTATGAATTTTTTATGATTGTCGTGTGTGCTGAAAAAGGGTTTTCCCTGGATTTTGATTAATGGATTTGTGAAATGGTTTTGAATGGGTTTTCAAGGCATTGAAACGGGTTTTCAAAAAAGTGAACATGGGTTACCTTGGGTACTTAGGTGGAAGTTTTAGCATAAGGGAATCGTCCATTCTTTTGTGATTATCATGGAGGGTTGTCTTGGGGATTTCCTCTATTTCCTAGTCCTATTGTTTTAGGGATCTGATATTGGAATTTTGGGGGGTTTACTCATCGAGAATTCCTCTGATTTCTAGGCCCATTGTTCTAGGATTAGTTTTTGTGCACTTGATTATTTTTGTACAATTAGTCTGCTACCTAGACCTGTAGTATTACTTGGTGTGCAATACCCGCGATTCTATTTTTTATTGATTTTCTTTCTAAGTTAGCATGGATATGCATGTTTATGCTTGCGGAAAATGCTATGGAAAATATTATTTGAAACTGATATGTCTTATTTTGATTAGAACTACGGAAAAAGGAATGTTTACTATGTTTTATATAAAATTTCTTTATTGATTATCATGACATTTATTATTTTAAAAATGAGCATACAAGGTTTTTTATATAGAGACTTGTTATGGAATGCTTGGGTGGGATCCTACTGAGCCTGTTAGCTCACACCCTACGCACTACTTCGGTGGCGTGTAGAACTTTGTTTCTCTTATAGTGTAGGGAAAGTCAAGGCTTCATAGTGAGGCGGTGAGGTTTATGTTAGTTGGGATGGGTAGCTGGTGGTGAGATGGTTGGAGTTCGTCCACACCATCATTGGAGGGTTTTGAGTCCCTTGCAGTTAGACTTGAATTTTAGAGTTTTTAGTTAATATTACAGTTGTTTTGTTTCTTCTCTTTTACTTATGGTTATGTCATATATTTTTTTAGTCTTCTAATGTTCCTTTATTTCTCTATATATCTATTTCATGTGGTTGTTCATGTTGAGAAAAATTAGTCCATCAGTTTTGTTGTTCGATGCCTAGGTGTTTGTTGCCAACCCATGGGGATTGAGAACACCCCTCGGGTATGTGACAAATTGGGTCGGGTGACAGGTTTGAGGGAAACCTAGGTTGGTTCATTATAGAAATGATGGGATGTTTATAAAACCCATTTATTTTTAACACGTTATAAAATGATGAAATGTTTACAGAACTTGTTTCCTTTACCAAGGTTATGATATAATGAAATTATAAATTTTCTATGATATTGTGGTACACATATGTATGTTTTTCATTATGTGATGGGTGGAACTAAAATTATATATACTTATAATGAATTGGGTAAATAATTATATCTCATGAGATAATAAGGGATGGAATTGGGAGTAAACCTAGTGCTTTTTGGGACACTCCACTATGATAGTCTTTCGAGTGTACCTTGACTAAAGGAACGATAGAATGAGGAGTGAACCTAATCCACTATGATAGTCTTGGTAATGAAACATGAATAAGGAAATGATCTTAAATGATTATGTGTATACCACAAACCAATGTCTTATGATTATGATATGTTCTCATGGATCTTGATTGATTATTGATGCTTCCATACTCATATGACTTTAGACTTTTGTTATGAATAATCCTTATTCAATGATTTATGATTAAAGATATTTCACTAATTGGGTATGAATTTTGTAATTTATGATCATTTTATCATACCATTATGCTTATATTATAATCATTTATGATCATTGATTGATATCTCTCGTGTTTACCCTTACTGAGAATCTGAGATCATCCTTTCTTATATTTTCTTTCCTCAGGTTACGAAGAAAGTTTTTTAGTAGGGTATTTCTTGGAAGTTTAATATATGATAAGATCATTGTGGAATATATTAAAGATCTATCATGATATAAGATGATTATATATCTAATATCTAAATACACTAAATATTTATAGTTGTAAGGAAAGTATTTTTATGATATTTACTGAATTTTTATCTAAAATGATGTAATATTTATGTATGTAATGATCAAGTTTCCTCAGTTGGTATCCAAGTGGGGTTTAGTTTTTTTTGGATATTAGTATTATATAACTATGTTGAAAACCATGGGGATAATTATAAGTATAGATAGCATGAAGCCAGAATGTGTTAACCTTATCAAAGGGGATGCCCTCAATTTTCATTACTATAGACCCCCATAGCTTGTTTTGTTTCCTTTGATCTTTTAATAAAAATTTATTTTGGAGGACTAGTACTTGATGAGTGAGCCTAGGACCACACACCTTTCTAGAAACTCCATAAGGATATGTGTGGGTTAATTCACATTTTATTTTTGAACTATTATGAACAATTTGAATAGATGATGACCATGAATGACCTAGGTTAAATATAAGGTTTCATACATTGAAAAGAAAGTTTCTTGAATTAGACATCTTATAAATGATTTTTTTATGATTACATGATAACTCACAATGATTATTGTTTATCACACTATGCTTTTTGGTTTTAGTTAATGACTAGAACCATGAAAATTCATGTTAACACTGGATTCGATAGACAATGAAATGATTGAACTCATGAGAAACCAAATAAAATGAGAGTTTGAATAAAAAACCTTGTGATTATATCTAATCAGATATCTCATTATATGATTAAAAACCTCAACTTAGGTGAGATTCCTAACATAATTTTTAAAAGAAAAATTAATTTTCATGTGAGTTTAGCTGATGAAGACCATAAAAATAATAATATTTAGCTTTCTACATGTTAATTATATAGGAATGAGTACCCATGTAAATGTCTCAAAGGAACGAGAAGATGTTTTATGTGTGGAAAATAAAGTCATAGTGAAGGTAATTGCTAAGGAAAAATTAAGAGCTTTATTTGGATAAATTAATCTCACCCTAAAGTACCACTAATAGTTCAATGTATTATGTGTGGGAAACTTAGGAATTATCTAAGTCAATGCCCTAATCCATGGGATAACTCCTAGAAAAAGGAAGGGACTATGCTATATCAATCATTAAAGTAGATCATGATGGTTAAGGAACACTTATACTCCACTAAGTAGTTTGGTATGTTTTATTAATGTTTTTAGAATGTTCCCTATGAAAATATTTTTATTATTCTTTTCTTGGAATTTGATGTAATTTTGAGCATCGATTAAATCTCTCTAAATAGATTTATTATAAATTTCTAGAATAAGGAAATGAGATTTGGTATTTTGAATCACCCTATGATCTTCTTTAGGTGTGAGGATTAACATGAACTTATAATGGAAACTTATTCCATTGTATGGGTCTTACTACCTATTCACGAGGGATATTTATCAAAAATTTCTTGTCAGATACTCAACACTAAATTTATGGAGGTATATGGAGGTATTATGTTTATTGTGAAAGGTATGAAATATATATATATATATACTGAGCATAAAATATTGAAGTATATATTCACATAAAAACTTTTGGATATGTGCTAAAGGAGATAGTTGGAGTTGATTAAAGATTATGACTACTCAATACACTACCACCCTAGGAAGGTGAACACGATGGATGATTCTCTGAATCGGAAGGACCATGAAAATTTATCCATGATGAGGATTGAAATAGATACAATACTTATAGACTTATAGAACATTGACCTTGAAATAATGAGGAAAGAGGATAGATATTATCTTTTCCAGATGAATATTCATCCATCCATCCATGTGAGGATTTAAAAGGCATTTAAGGGAGATGTGGAATAATTAAAGAAGGTGAGAAATGTTATTGAGTTCAACCTTGATTTTCAAGGAATGAAAAGAGTTAGGAACATAGTATGTTTTCCTATTATAGTATAATTAAAGAAGGATATGTTTTATAAATCTCATAGTTCATCATTCTCTATTCATAATGAAAGTAAAAAAAGTTATATAGATATCTGAAAGAGAATTTTTGGTGGGGAAAATGGAGAGATATATTTTAGAGTATGTATCTAAATGCTTGTTAAGTCAAAGATTTAAGGTTGAGAGACAAAATAATAAGGATATGTTATTACCATTACCTATACCAGAATGAAAATGGGAAAAAATCACCATATATTTCATCATCAGACTCCCGGAAACATCTAAAGGACACATTGATATTTTGGATATAGGAAATTTCCTTATAAAGTCATCACATTTAATTTCCATCAGATAATATTTATATCCTGATCATATTTCTAGGATATACATTAAGGAAGTGTTAAGGCCTCATGGAGTAGCACGTTCTATTGTATCTGATCGTAATTCAAGGTTTACGTTGATGTTTTAGAGAATTATCTAATAGTATTTGAATTTAGAGTTGAACTTTATCACTTCTTATCATCATCATACATATGGTCAGTTTGAGAGGACCATTCAAAATCTAGAATATATGTTGAGAGAATTTTAAATAGATTTCAAAGGTGGTTGGGAAAAATACCTTTATCTATTCATGTTTTCTTACAAAAATAGCTTTCCCTCAAGTATTCATATGGCTCATTATAAATACCTCAATGGAAATAAATATGGAACTTAAATGTACTATAATGAAGTTGGAGAATTAAGTAAGAGAATGAAAGTTATTGGGAACTTATCTATCCAAGTAAATGGTTGAGAAGGATAGATCCATTCATAACCACATTAGAGTAGCTCATAGTTGACATAAAAGTTATGTTGAAAATAATCAGTGAGATATAGAGTTTGAATTTGGTGACAAGGTATTTGTATGAATATATCCTTGGAAGAAGGTTATGAGATTTAGAAAGAGGGGAGACTTGAGCCCAAGATATATCAGTGCCTTATAAATTCTTGATCATATCAGGATGGTTTCTTATCTCTTAGAGATTATATCAAAACTATCTCAAGTTCACAATTTGTTCCACACATCACTCTTGAATAAGTACATACCGTATCCTTTATATATACTAAAATCAAAGATCATACCACTAGATCCTGATATCTCTTATGAGGGACAAATGGTATAGAATTTGTGTAATGACCCAAACTATTATAAATATAATCCCACTTTTAATTAAATATATTATTAATTAAATATAGTTTTAGAAAAAACATGCAATTATTTGGTTTAATTATATCCTATCATATTTAATTTACCATTATGAATCATTTCCATTGATAATTTATCCATTGAACAGTGATCACATGGTTAGTATAAATATTGGGTTTTAACAATCTAATGGATTCAGAAAAAAGAAGTGATGACCCTAACCTGTAGGATTATACCCTATGAATCCCATTTATCATATATTACAAGGGAGATAACGTCTATGGACTTTTACCTTGACCAAACCCAAGAAGAGATCCAACAACTTAAGCATGAGAGAAACCATTTAGGGGAGAATCTCAAGCTCATCGAGATCACAACACAAACCATGTTTACCGAACCACCCCATGAAAGTACCAACATTGTGCACCTTACTATTTGGGCTTAAGATAGTGTATAAAAGGAATATGTATCAAGACCATAGAAATAAGAATATATACATTATTTTTTATAGAATAATGAATATATTTTCATCCTATTATTATTTATTGGTAAATTATTTTTATTTTGATACAATTTTTTAGTTAATATTCAAATTCAATTAATAAATTTATGAAATTAATGAATTATTGAAATAAATAGTATCTTAATAAAAAATTATTATTAAATAATTTTTATCAAATATAAATTATCATATAATCAAATGTAATTTTTATAAGTGTTGGAAAACTGTTATTCTAAAAAACCAAAATTTATTAATAAATGATTATTTTATTTTAAAAGTTTAAATTAAAATATTTAATAAATTTATTTATATAAAATGAATATTATTTTTTGGAATTAGAGTGTAGAAATTATACGACAATTAATTTTTCATAATTTTTTATGACAGTCAAATTTTTGGGTAAAAATTAAATACCGTATAAATATACTTTGTGTATTATGAAAACATAATTAACTAAAAGTGACGTAATAATTACTATAAATGGTATCCATGACCAAATAAATGTTTTAAATTTAAAATAATGTGATTTTAAGTTTATTTTATTTATTTTGTAATTCCACTATGAATCCTCCAAAACCAATAATATATTTTATGGATTTTAAATCATTTATTTAAGCGTGTGACTTAACTACACATAAGTAAGGGAACTATTTTATTAAGTTATGACCTTTTACTTATAAAATCATAAAAAACACTCAAATTTTTCAGAAACCATGTAAAATAAGCATGGGATGGTTCGTGGTTTTGGATATTTTATTATGTAGAGTCCAAAACCTAAATAATAAATAAATCCCCCTCATTTCCAATATAAACCCACTCAAGATCTCATTTCTATCCACTAAAACTCCTTGTATCATGACCATAATCTTCTCTCCACTCTATGGATTCCGCCCAAGGTGCCCAAAAACTCTCAACAATCCCCTCCCAAACTTTTGAAGTCGCACAGTCATGTAAGGGACCTTCCACTCCTCTTTTCAAATTCAAGCACCTTTTTTGAAATTAGTTCTTTTAATATCAAATGGTTATATTGTAATTCATTTATAATAATTCCATTAATATCCAATTGATTTTATTTTTAGGAGGTATTATTTATCCTCCCTCATTTGTACCCTTAACTAAGCTGTTACTATGCTGGAATTCGGTAAGGGATCCTCACCTTCTTTTCTTTATTCAAGTTTCTTTATGAACTTATGAATTCTATATCCATTTAATAAAGTTGGGAATTGTATTTATATGTACCTATTACTATCCATTTTATTTCAAGATTATGGGATAAACCTTTTGATCTTATCAACCATTTTAATGATTTTTTATGTAATGACGTTATACTGTTGAAATTTCACCGTGATTTTCCATGACCAAAAAATTGTGTATTGAATACCATACCCATTTTTCTATCAAGGGTATTCAAATTTATGCACATATACTTAATGATTTTGGTCCTAAATTTATGTATTCTTTATTCCATAATATTTTAATAAATTATGATGATGAGTTAATCCATGTTGTATGATCTATGTGGCACACCAAATCATGAATATGAAAGAAAGGTTAATACAGAGGTTACCCTTACACATAACTTCTAAGTATGTGTACTACCATTATATAGCCAAAATGTGAAAAGTTAAATCAAATTTACCCTTACATATATCACATAAGGGTCTATAATACTAATCTAGTTTTATGAAAAATTTAATATTTCATTTTTATTTGAAAATTAGTGTTTCAAAAATGTCCAAATGTTGAAGAACCTCACTCTGAGACAACTGATGGGTTTTTTATAATCAAATAATGAACATTTTTATCTGATAATAACCCAAAACATAGTAGATATATATTCAATATATCAATATTAAAATAATATGGTAAAACAAAGTATCTGATATTCACATGTTGTACCAGCCATCTCCATCCTTTGATAGAGAATGGTCAATGAATACCACAAGGAGTAGTGAAAAAATCACCCTTCCTCTGAGGTGATACTCCGACCAATAGATCCACCATAATATCATGAAGATATAAAAAAACTTAAGGGGTTCTAGAGCCTTCTCAAAAGTTATAAATAGAGTTTCAAGAGGAGGTTTAATAGAGGCTCAAACCCATCACACTTCACACACCCAACATAAGAGGACATCATCCTCTTATATAGTCGATGCCTAAGAAATCAGGTATTCATAACACATCATATAAGTTTATGAATATTGGGGTATAATTTATTAAGTAATTTTTTTATAAATTAAAAAAATACTTTAATCCATTCATAGTAGAGTGTAACGGATGAATAAATCATTCAAGATAAATAAATAATACTTATATCATATATATATATATATATTATATTCATGCATAATATGAATTATATCATGTACACTATATATATAATATCATATGATATATATATATTCCATGAAGTATATGAATATGTACTTCATCTCATGCATGAACATTTTAGTGAACATTCAACAATAAAGGGGTGTGAAGAGTAGTTGTATGACCACTTTGATCTGAATTACTATAAAAATCATCGGGTTCATATTTGAAGCGACCCTTGGAATTTTTAAAGTTTTAATTTGTTCTAAACCTAATTTAAAATAATAATTAAATGTTTCGAGGCTGATATTAATTTTTTTGGATATGTTCTAAGTGTTTTGTAGAATTCTTGAGAAGGGATGATATTAATTTGAAAAGTTTTTAGGATTAATTCATGAAGTTGAGATTTCTTATTTTCAAAGTTGAAAAGTGGATTAGTCTATTTCTTAATACTTTTGATCTACAACGTAAAACTTCATAAGTTTTAGTATGAATTAATGTCCTTACATATAACTTTAGAGGTGATTTCATATGAATTTTCTATATTCTTAGGACTTCAAACATTTTCATACACATTCAATGGATTTCTTATAACTTTGAGGAAAAACATATGAAATTTCAAGGCAATATGTATAAGTTCAAGATTTTTATAGGACCTAAAAAGAATTAGAAAATGGCAATTTTCTAGAAAATTGACAAAGTCATGAAAACTGTATGACTTAAAAAGTTTTATGAAATGTACTGTGATGAAATTATAAGACAATAATACTTAGTGAATTTTTTTGAAATATATATATCAAACATATGTGATTCCATAATTATATAATGGGGAAGATTTAAAATAGGTGATGAAAGAGATATTTTTCAATGTTAAAAACATACAATTTAAAATATGATTCAATAAATATGAATATTCTGTGATCACCGCATAATGATGATAAAAATTTTCAACTGATACAATTGAATGTGGGAGATCTCAATGAATCAAAAATTCCTTTATTACATTTTTTGGAATAAAAAATATTTTTTAATAGGATATTTATTTGTTTTACTTTTGGCTCTAAATCACATGATAATCACGCTATGATTCTAACTTAGTTAATTTTATAGTATGACTAATTTTGAAGTAGAGTTTACAAAATTAGTTGAGTCACGTGAGTGTAGTTGGATGAGTACTTATACATATAGAAATGAAAAATGATTATTATTTAGTTTTTTAGAGTTTTAATGAGTTTAAAAAGTTAGAAGTTTCTTGTTTGGGAAGAATATGAAAATGAGGGTAGTATTGGAATATTGTATATGCGTAACAGAACCATGTGTTGGATTTTGTGTACAATCCAAAAAAATCACATGGAACCAAAAATGGGAATTTAATAATTATGCCTTTGGGATGGTAGTTTAAAAGTTCTTCTATATGTTTCATTTTTGGAACTTGGAAATAAAAGGGGAAAATAATTTTTTTTAGTTTTAGAGACTTGAAAATTTTGAGTATGTTGAAAATTTGAGATAGTGGTGAAGAAATAATATTTAATATCATTATTGAATATTGATTTAAGTGTTTAAGAATGAATCTAAAGAGATGAGATTGAAGTATATAAATCTAAGGCAATGGATGAAATGTAAATACTATATTATTGAGATTTTAGAGGTGATAAGAAGAAGGAGAAATGATATTTCATGGAGCTAAAGTAACATTAATCTTATTTTTTTACAAGTTTACAATGCTGAGTTTAAGAGAAGAAGAAGAAAAAGATCAACAAATGGTTCTGCATGCAGTGAGTTAAGTAAATCGAGATCTTCAATGATTATTCAATAGGTAGATACTGAAACAATAGTTCATGAATGAGGTGATATGTATTATATTGATTATATTATTCTAGATAAAATAGGGATATAATTTATTTTTGATAAATAAACTTACAGTTAAAGGAATATTTCTCTTATCTGATGGCGTTGTAATTCATTTTAACTACTAGGATATATTAAAACCTACGAGAGGTAGTATATTTACTATGAATCATGAGGTCAAGATCATAACTAATCCAACCACTTATATTGATAATAATACATTACTATAAAATATGTAACATGGGATAATAATTAGGTGTATCAAGGAGTAATCTCACACATTGCCATCAAACATTCTAAATTTTATTACATGCCTTGCTCCTCTTTAATTTTATATCATTTTTGGAGGATGTTTTTATCTACTAAAGTAGATCATTTCCTAACCTTATATATAGGTTTAATTTAAAAAAAATTAAAAATATTGCTACAATTATTCACCCCTATAATATTAGTGTATCCATTCAGTCTATTGGGAGTTTCAAGTGGTATCTGAGTAGGAGATTCCCTCTATCAGATTCAATATTTATAAATAATGGACAACACAAACTCTATAAATATTAGAGGTGTGCCTAAATTTTATAGAAAGAATTTCCATGGTTGAAAAAATATAATGCCATCATATTTTTTACCTTTGAGAATTGAACTTTTTGATGCATACATAATGGTATTTAAAGGAATTCAAAGGGGTGATAAAATTATTTTTTATTATATAAGAAACCTTGCGGTTGATGGAAAAGTCTTTAATTGAATTTTGAGCCATCCCTCTAAGAAAGTGTTTACAAAAGTAATGTAATTATAAAATGATAAAGAGAGTTGGGATAAACTTGAAAGTAGTTATGGAAGAAATTTCAAAGAGAAATATTTCATGATACAAATTTGGAGAAGTAGGTTTGAAGATATAAATTTGATTAGGGATGAATAAATAGATTATTAATTAACTAGATAGAATGATATAGTGAGTAAAATTAGATGGTTTTGGAACACCCTATCCTTGGATACTTTTTTTTTATTTTATTATTCTCTTAGATTTGGATCTTTTTGTTGAGGTTCAAGTTGATTACTGGTTTTAAAATGTTATGTTTTTGAGTATTTGGGTGGATTTTTGACATGTGCATGGTTTGAGTGCACTATTTGGGAAACCATGTGGCCCAACCCAAGTAACTGCATGGAAGGTGTTGGTTTCTAATGAGTCATGCCTAGTTTCTAGTTATTCTCAAGTGTTTCCTGTTTAGTGTGGTGATAAAGGTTTGTTAGAGGTAGTGGAGTGGCTTTAGGAAGTTGAGCATGTCTTTAGATTGTTGGGAACTCCTCAATCTATTAGAGTTCATGTTGTTATGGTTTTTTTGGAATGTCCAACCTTGGATGAATGGGAGATATTTTCTCCAACGTCGATGCGAGTTAGGATGACATGGGAAGTGTTTAATTACCTCTGTATCTGATAGTTTATTCTTGATGAGGTGAAAATGAAGAAAATGGAAAATCTCATGTGTATTCAGCAAGGCCAGTGAATAATGAAGGCCTATGTTGAAAATTTCAAGGATTTGGTTTCCTATTCTATGAAAGTGGTGTCCCCAAATCTGATGAAGACTTATTTTTTTATTGGGGTATTTATCCATAGATCAAGGAGTGAGCCCTCTCCTCTAAGGATCATTATTTTGGGAAGTTGGTGGATGGAGAATTTTTAGTCGAGTTGGTTTATGGAACGCAAGAAGTTGGCAATCCAGTGTCTCTTATTTCTCATGATGGTTCCCCATCTAGAAAGAGGTGTGTGATAGAGAAACCTATTTCTAAAAATTATTCTTTATTGGGTTTGAACTCATTTTCATCAGAGCATTCGATTATGTTCCACTAGTGTGGCCAATTTGGGCATTCGAAGAAGTCTTGTTACAATCCTCCAAAAACATGCCATCGTTGCAGTTTTTTGGGTCATCTGGATAAGTTTTGTAGGAACCATTTCCTAAAGGATAATACCTGATCAGAGGATTTATTCCTAGCTACGAGTCAAGAGATGCTGCATTCATCAGGGCTCCAACCACATGCCTCAGAGTAAATCTCACGAACACTCAGGAATATCCAAAGGTGTGGAGAACCTAGGCCTGATTTTTTTCTCTAGTGTTAGAGTGGAGACAATTTAAGTTTCACGTTTTAATTTTATTATTATTGTAAGTTTTTCTTATCTATTTAAGAAACTTGGTGGTTATTTTTACCTGAATATGTCTCTTTAAATCATTTTCTCTTCTTAGAGTGTGCTTTTACCTTGCGTGGCTAGGTGTTGGTTTTAGCTATGCCCATTTGGATATTATTATGTTTTTTTTTTGAATTTTTGGATGATGATTTTTATTCACTATTTGGTTTGGATTTCTTCTGTGGGATTCCCCTAGTGTTGGGTGTTCATTTTATACTGGAAGATCCTTGTCTTGGGGGTATTCAGAGTTTTAAAGTTCCCATGCTAGTTGAGTAATTGTGCTGGGAAGAACCCTCTCATGTTTTCCCCTCGTTCTTGTACTATGGTTTCTTCTTTATTGGTTGACTGTGACTTGTTGAGTAAAATATCACCTCGAGGTTCATGTTTTCTTTGGATTTTGATCGGGCATGGATTTGAGTTTTATTTACCTTTCAGATGGTTGAATTTATGGGGGAAGAAAGTGTCTGTGGTGGGGAGAATTTTCACACCCTGACCTTGTATAACTCTTTATTTTATTTTTTATTGGATTTGGATCTTTTATTTGAGGTTATTTTTGAGTATTGGTTTGAATATTTTACGTTTTTGAGTATTCATGTGGCCTTTTTAATTGGTCACGGTTTGGGAACATGATTTTGTAAACTATGCAGCCAAACCCAGGTAACCATGCAAAAGGTGTTGGTTTTAGATAGAAGACACAACATGATTTTCATATGGTAGATCAAACTGTGCAGGCTTTCCATGAGGTCAATCCCTTATTGGATAGTATCTATCACACGGTTTGGCAAACCGTGCAGCCAAAATATGTGGGTTACCTTGATTTTTAAAATGTTAAAATCCATAATCTTATCTCCCCTATTTTTATCCCCAATTCCTGATTCCTCCCCTTTGTTCATTTTTGGTGCATGAGAGGGTTCCCAAACCCCTATTCCCTTGGTCCTCCTCCCTCCATGGATTAATCTCCAAGCCTATAAGGTAAGTTTTTAAGATTTTTTTCCATTTTATCTTCTTCCTATTCTTCTCTCTTGATTTTTGATACTATCTTAGTGGGTTCTTCAATTGGATAAACAATAATTTCTAGGGTTGATGTTTGGTTCGATTTATTAAAGGTTAGGGTGTTTTTTTTGTGTCTCAGTCTTGGATCTCTCTTCTTTGAAGTTTCATTCCATTCACAATCCTTTGAGGTAGGTGTATCCATACTTTTTTTGATTAATTCCATTTTATTCTTGGGTATGTTTAAATTAATTATAAATGTGTTTCACATGTGGGTGGTAAGATTTCATGGTTTGGTGTGATGTGTTTGTGCTGTAAAAATTTGGTGAAAGTGGTTTTAAAGGGGGTTTTTAACTATGTTATATAGATATGCACAAAAGGTATTTGTTAAAATTTCAATTGTTCCTTTAAATTGAAATTGTGCATTTTGAGTGGTTCTAAACCTTGATTACATTATGATAACATTTTTTTATTGAGAATTTGACATTTTCTGTGTGAATTGGTGATATTTATGGCATGACTCATGCATGTGGTTTGCTGTGTTGGTTGGAAAATATTTGTTGTTCCTTTAAAAAATTGGTTTTGGGTAACTTCATGGATGCTTGTGGTGAACCATTGGATGTGGGCACATCCATGTGTTCTCGGGATACACATATGGATGGGCACATAAATGAAAATGGTACTGGACAAGTCCTTTTTATAATGAAACTTGGTTTCCAAAAACACTTAACATTTTCTTCCTCCTCCTACCAATTTACTTAAAAGACTACATGTTTTCCTAAATGGATTATGGTCTCAATATAGTTTGAATGAACATTAAATTCTATGTTTAAAATTATGGCCCGTTTGGAACTTTAGAAAGGATGGATGGTTTCTAAATGGAGTTAAAGCTTGTTTGGCATATTTAAGTATTTTTTGTGTTTTAACCATGGTTTTGAGTGGAATTGATCTTGGAAGGTGAAAACCCGTTTGGAATTTTATATTTGAAAATGGTGTTTTATATAATTTTATAAATGGGTTGGAAATGATTTGTGAGTGTATTTGAAATGGACTCAGTGCAAGTCCCAGTTGGAAATACATGTTGTTTTGGGAATGAAAGGTGGTTTTGAAAGTGTAATCACCTAGTTGGCATTTTTGAATGTTTTTTAGAATTTTTTTATAAGACCATGTGATGTGAAGGCCCAGTTGGCACTTTTGAAAGGTTTTATATATGACGAGCACCCCTATAGAGGGATTTACCTATATGGGTTATTGTATTGGTGGTGTCAGTGTATGGGGTAGGCATTTGTGGTAGTGGTAGTAAGGTGAGTCCTGCATGAGAGGGCATTCTACTTACATAGTCTACTATTACCATGGGTTTCCTAGGATTATTTTATAGGGCCTAGTGATTGTTTATTATCAACCCTAATTTGATGGTTGCTAAACCTTGGATGTATTAGAGGCCAGGTGGTATGTTCCACTAGTGAGGCCAGTTTAGAGAAGCTAGTTGGCTATTGACTTCGATGTTTCACCATATGCTGGCAGGTGAGTCCATACCGAGTACATCCAAGGATCACTCTAGGGATGTTTATTAAATGAACATGGATACTATCTTCTTTTTCTTGTTTATATTTCTACTGCACTTGGTTTTCTATTTATACTATTTTCCATTTACAATATAACTTGGTATTTCATTTTTGGGGATTTTATTTAAAAATGGTAATCACCATGGAAAACTAATGACATGGTGTATAGTGTTTTAAAAGGAAGAGATTTGTTTATTTAATTAAAATGCGAGAAACCTATTTTTACATGTGTATTTTAAACTAGTGTTTGTGGACTGTTTTGGGAAAATAAATTTATGGATTCTGTGGTGGTTGCCTTCCAAGCTGTTTTGTAGGTTTAGGTTCCTAGTTCTTGTACACATTGTTAGAGCATGTTAGTCTTATGGTTGGCAGTGACTAAGATGTCACATGGAGATTGTAGTAGCATGGTTCAGTTTCAGTTTTTTATTTAGATTCTATTTTGTTCCACTGTTGTTACTAAATATGCTTACATATATTTATTTTAGATTCAGTTGTTATTGGTTCTTCAATTTTTTCAATTCATTTTTAGTTGATCCTGGTTTATTTGGTAAAAAATCATTCCCCTTAGTGTTTTTTTGATTCCTAGCACTAGTTTCTAGCCTGTGGGGATTGGGAACTCCCTTCGGTTCATGTCTTAGATCATGTTGGATGTTGGGTTTGGATGGAATTCCAACCTATTTTATGATAGTTTTGTGAGAAACTGGATGAATATATTATAATTAAGAATCTCATGAGGAATTTTTCCAACCAATTTGATCAAAACATTCTAGATCTTGATAAATATGAAGACCTCTATTTGTATGATTTAGACAATATCCTCATTTATAATGAAATTAGAAAGGAAATCACCTTCAAGAAGAAATTGAAAGATTATATGGATTTTTAATCCATGATAAATATAAAGATGAAATAGGGAGAACCTAAACCTTCTGGTGAGTCTGATGATAATTATGATGATGATATGGATAATGATAATAAGATAATCATTTCTCTTATCTCCAATAATTTCAGAAAAGGAAAGGAAAAATATAAGGGGAAATTTCCCATGAAATGATTCAAATGTGGAGAAATTGGACACTTTGAAGTCAACTTTCCAAATAAAAAAATATATTTGCTTTATATTTTGATAACAAGGAAGAAAAAACTCAAAAGAAGAAATTGGTAAAAGGGTCTAAATCAATTAATGAAAACATGGTAATATTTAAAAGATGAAATAGAATAAATTTGATTAGTAATGAGAAAGAGTAAGACACTTCCTCTAGATGATAATCTAAATAAAAATAACCTAAATGGTCAAAAAATTAATAGATCATGTGGAAGACCAAGAAACCTATTTAATAAGCGATGATAAAGGTGTTTAAGATACTTACATGGATCATATGACCATTTTTAAATTAGAGGATTTTCTTGAGATAAATATAAATCTTAAGAGGACCAATTTGGGATATACCTAACACTGAGGGGGGGGGGGGGGGTGAATTAGTGTTGAGGAATTTTTAAACCAATTCCAACTTTATATCCCTATACCTATTCACCTGTTAGGATCTTGATTTTCTTATTCTCTTTTCCCTATCACATTCAATATAGAAAGTAGTAAAATATGCACACAATATTTTTATAAGGTTCACCACTCAATAAGAGAAGCTATGTCCTTTACATACATGGGGATGACCAGTGTATGGATTCTCCACTATAATGTGATATTCTATTATAGTAGATTGAATTGGAAAAAAATATGCTAGTCAGTGTGGCTCCCTACACTCATAGGGGGGAAGGGAATCAATCCTCTTCCAACTTGCAATGAGTAGGATATTCCCTTACAATCGCGGGTTCTTTATACTGCAAGTGTAGACAGTTTCTTGCAACCTCTAGCTGGTTCTTTATACTGCCGCTGAAGACAGTATTCTCTCTGTTAAGAGTTTTCAACACCAAAATAATCTTTCACCTATTGATACCTCTTGTATGCTATAGTGCTACTTTGTTCTTCCACAAATTTCTTCTTCTCCTTATTACTTGCTTAGAAGCATGAAAGTAACCAACCCCTTCTTTTTCTACAAAAAACTTGTAAGCTGCACACTCTTCTTCTTTTGTTTCTTCAATGCAAAACCATATACACTAAAACCTACTCTTCTTCACACTTTCTCTTTAAGTGTAAAATCAACTTCACCAAACTCTTCTTATTCTTCTTTCTATAATCACAAGTTCCATTTGTGATTGTTAAATCAATGAATTACAGCTCAAAATAGCATCATCATTATTGTTATGGCCTGAATAACTGAATATAAATTGTCCACTCTCTTCTTCCTCTTCTCTTCCTTCTGATTGACATAGTATAATATGGAATAGTGCAACAGTGTCTTATACTCTTTCTTCAATTCTCAATACCAAAACAAGGGTGTATCAGTGTACTTCCTACTTCCTTTGTGAGGACATGATTTTAGTTTCAAATTTGGATCCTTATAACACAAACAATAATTCCCCTACAAATAGTGTATATAAATCATTAAATCAGAGAGTGTTCACCTTCGCACAAGTAGATAACTCCACGAGTCTTTTTCTTCACGCAGAGGATGTATGATTCTTCTTCATAGAATCAGGGATGGTTCATGGATCTATCTTTGCGAAGCACTACAAGGGTGAGTATTTACCAGTTTTGTACTCACAAGATGTCCTTCATGAAACACAATGAGGGTTTGAGAAAACCAGTCACTTGTTTGTGGATTCTTTTTCACATAGTGGGTGTGGTTCTCCTTCTTCACGAGACATTTAATGAGTGCATAACACTTGTAAAAGGTCTCTGGGACTCTGATTGTTCACGCAACCTTTTGGGTGTATTGTGCACAATTTTCTTTTCATGAGTTCAAAAATCCACTTTTGGCACATAAAATTTTACGTGAAAATTCTTTTTTATATGCATCCTAATTTTTACGCCCAACCCCTTGTTTTTACATGAAACCTTATTTTTATGCGCAACTCCACTTTTTTGCACACTATAGCTTAGGATTTCTCTAAGCATCGACCCTTTAAAATGAAAGGGGGTAACCTATTATTTATAGGCATCATTGACCCTTTCACAAAAAAACTTTCTGCGATGCGCAAACCTTTTACGCGCAAACCATATAATTTTCCGCGCACTTTATTCCTTTTTCCTTTTTTGACATTCTAATCACGATACACCAATTGCGTGAAAAATTCCGAACTGTATTCTATATTGCATGCAAAAACAATATTTTTCAAAACCTCTTTTTTGCACACTCTGCCCAATTTTTCACGCACTCCCTGCCTTTTTCATTTTTCTTTGTTCTGATATCAAAACACCGTCTTCACACAAAATTCTAAATTGTGTTCCATATTGCGTGTAAAACCAATCTTTCGCACAACCTCATTTTTCAAGCACCTTGACCAATTTTCTACACACTCCACGAATTTACCATTTTTCGACGTTCTTACCTTGAATCATGCCTTGTGTTCAAAATCCTAATCCATCTTCAAACTTGTGCACAACATCCTTTTCCAAAAAAACATTTCCCCATCTCCTGATTTTCAGGCCTAAAAATTTGGAAAACACTAGAAAATAGCACCACCTAAAAACATTCTTTTTTGCCACCTACAGATCATCCATTCCTTTTTAATTATTATCTTCACTATATTACATAACCATTATTCATATTTCATCACGAAATCCACTATTGTGATATGTATCCTTTGATCAAACAGCTTTAGCATCATCAGTTTTTTCCTGAAAAGTATTATAACTTCCCTATATTCCACCAACATGTTTCCTTCCAATCGAAACTGTATACAACTGGCGTCACCTTTTATCCCCCTTTCCTTCATCAGGATTTCATCATAAGTTCTCTTAACTTTTGATATTTGTGAAATAATAATCAGCAAAGAATAATCAGATTTCCACCATTCTTTATTGTTGTAGACAATGTATCACCTTTGATACACGTGCTTTGAACTTAGGATCAGCTCAACAATCATCTGAATTTATGTCATATAGAATTTACCAATCATGAAATTCAATTATATGATTTCATAACAATTCTCAAGGCATCCTAACTTCAGCTGATCTCCATTAACTTTGGAGTCCTTCTTCATCTCCTTCTTCATTTTACCAGCATTGATAACTATTGACAACAAATAAAATCATCATACACAAAGTGGTTCCAACAAATATGAAGAAGTAATTTAGATCCTTGATGAAATCTAATAGGAATAAACTTTAATAAAATGTATAATATCTCAACAGAGGGACTGAAATCATTTAAGATATTAATAAATTCTAGCTGATGGATGTAGTGTATGAAAATATTTATAAGGATCTTGAAGGAATTTTTTTAGAGAATAAAAAAAAAGAAATAAAAAAATAGATATTTATTATGGTTTAACAAGAGTTTAAAAGGGATAAATAAGAATTCAAAAAATCAATTAATGTCAAGGCTCAATTGTAACTCCCCGACCCCAGTTACCCAGAGTCGGTGCATTATTACATAACATTGGCATGATCACAAGAAAGATCAAATCTCGAAAGACCGATTGGTTTAGTAGCCTTGGAAACACTAGATATATTCATAAGTTTTACATTACATCATAAAATGAAAAACTACTACAACAACATAATGTTTCCACAATCCACACTATAATCCCCTCATAAAATCCCTGCAGGTCATTCATAACTTACTTCTTCACATCCTGGGAAAAATAAAACATAGAAAAGGGCTGAGCTCAAATGCCCAGTAAGGATAACAATATAGTGGAAACTTTCATAAATAAGAATAAACATTTAAGGCAATGTATAACTAAAACAAAAGCCTTTTAAATATGAACTTTCAACATGGTATGACATAAATAAAATAAAATAATTCCATTTACTTATTCACATGGATATTCTACTAATCGAATAATCACATGCAAAAATCAATAACCACTTTCATAATGTTGGAATGCATAATGCCAGACTATCATAACCACATAGCCAAGGCCTCGTGCCAAGACTACAAATAAGATTTTGTCAAGGCCTTGTGCCAAGACACTAGTTTGTCTCATGAGACCTACCGATGCATCGAGGAGCTATAGCGGGCTCCACCCGTCACATATTAAGTCCAATGCATTCCCATATGAAAAGGTTTAAACATAACATAAACATTCATATTAAAACTAACATATGAAATGTCAAAAATTTCACCATAAACTATGAATGGTATAAAAATAGCACATCCACAGTCAAACATATCACAAAACCTTCAATACAATATAGAAGTTTTGTATCATAATAAATCAACTTCAAATAATCTTAAAATCCATCAAAGGATGTTGACATAGATGAAATCAAAATTCTTTTTAAAAAAATATCTCCTTTTATTTTGAAATAATTTAAGATCCATATAAGATAAAACATTTTCTTTGAAAATATTCTTATAAGCTTGTAAGGGAAGCTTTGAAGATTTTATAACGGCGGTAAAATAGCCGCACCCGCCGTATAAGTTAAAAAAACATTCTTACCTTAATTCCGTCGAAAAGGTTAAAAAGGACCTTGTTTTGAAAACGACCGAAAGATTCCTTTATAAACCACTTATAAAAGTCAAAAAGGGTATAAATGACTTTAACTCATATTCTAGTAAATAGTAAAAATGTTTTGAAATGCATTTTTAAGAAACATGGATGTGGATGATAAAGAGATCCCAGTAGATTATTACGCATAAACAACCTTGGATAATGAAGAGGTTGTAAAGTAAACCCTTACCTTGTACTTTTCCTTGGTTGGGGTAGGTTAACCTCCTGTATAATGGTGAAATAGTTGTTATTAAATTATACAAGAATAATATATAATAATATGATATCATATATGATCTTTTAATATTGATTTGTTAATAATATCTTAGAATTATTGTCGTTTTGGGAGTTAACTTACTCATTTTCTTTTATATGTTTTGTTACATAAGCCATGGTTGTTGTATCTTATTCATATCCAGAATGATATCTAGTCCTTAAACATCATTTTTAAATCATCAAATGATAATTATACTTGAATGGATACGATGGAGAATGAATCTCATCGCGTTCGTGGAGACGGTAGTCCGTACGTTCGCACGAGTGACAATATCATTCTTTCGATATTAGAATAATATATAAATGGATGGTATATCATATATACAGAATCATTAACATGTTATATTTATTATTTACATGAGTTACACATCATTATTATACCCATCCAAATAATATTATATTGAATAACAATTACACCACGACGTGGAGACGGTAGTCCGTACGTACGCACGTATGGTGACATGTTATTCAAAGGGTGGATAGAATACTGAATATGGTTGTACGATATTTATAATAACATCAAAGTATATGTGAGATACTGGAGTTATTATTTTATAATGGTAAGAACAAAGGAATAAGAAGTGGAAGAAGAAATGAACTTGGAGAAGGGTGGTGAAATCATTACCTCTTCTTCGGGTTCTTCCTTTTGATTTGATCAAAAGGGCTCCTTAGGTTGGCTTTCTGATCAAAATAAGGCCTCTAGGTTGTAGTGAGGGATGTTGGGAGAGTATTTGGGCAGAGTTTGGCCGAACCAAAAGGCTTTGAAGGTGTGAAGAAATGAGAAGGAGGAGTGCCCTTTTATAAGAGGGGTGAGGGGCACCTTTGGAAAAGCTAGAAATATTAATTTATAATAAATTAATATTCGGTTTCTAATGGCTCCAAAGCTTATTATTAAAAGGTTAAGGTGGGGATAGGTCGAAAACCACTCAACCAATAGAATTTAGACAGGTTTGGGTACTTATATTAACCTTATCTTTAAGTATTAACTCTAAGTTAATTAGTTTCACTTTTACAATGTCTCTTTGTATTTTTATATAATATGGTTAATAAACTTACTATATACATCCAAGAGACCCCAAAGTGGTACATTAATGATGAACCTATCATGATATAAGTCTCTTGGCCGAACCTTAGATTTTTAGGAATTTAATATCAATTAATAATATAATATTTGTTTTAAGAACTCTTTTATGTCAATTTTGACACTATTCAATAGTTGATTTTTGTGAAACTCATAACAGATTGATTACTTCGAACAAAGTCAATTAAATCAATCCTAATATATCATAGTATCCTAGAAAATTAGTTTAATTCATTAAAAGTTTCATATTATATTTATTTGGGTATTTATAATATCAATTATTTTAATTTTTCACTATTATAGTAATTACTGCATCATCATTGTGTCATAAATAAAATAAATTATTTAATGTCTAAAAATTATAAATAAAATATAATTATGTAGGAAATCGTTTTAGCTTTCTAATTAATATTTATAATCTAAAATCCAACATATATAACCCTATGTAACAATTGTTTTTCTAAAAGATATATGCTTGTGTCATTTTTGTATTCATTTTAACTTAATTAAAATAAAGTGTCATTATCACTTACAAGTGGATCCATGGGGTCCCAAAATAGACCCAAAGATTCCCATGGTCGACCATGTATCAACCAATAGGGTTAAGACACGTTTTAGGGTAATTTAGTATTATTATAATATTATTTTTAACCCTTATTTACCGGATTTGCCCTTAACCATGGTAAATAAAATATTTACCGCAGTAATTATTCAAAATGTCTAAAAATAAAAGTTACCTATTTACACAATTTGAACATCCTGATTCCAAATATGGAATCCATTTTCCTAAATTCAAAACACAGAAGTGGCAGAAATTAATTTAAAATTAATTCCCGCTGTCAAAACAAAAAGCGTGTTTTTAAGAGATAATAACTATCAAAAGATTGACACTCGTTTATGTTCGGTTTAATTGTAAAATTATGTACAATGACCAAAATTATATTAAATGGTAAAAATATATTCTAAATATACTTTAAAACCACTCAAATTCATAATTTATCACTATTAATTATTTTGATTAAAAAAGTTGTTTTTAATTAAAACTTAGTAATTTTCACTATTCATCAAAATATGAAAGTTATCCGAAATGTACCAAAATTTCACCTTAGACTAAATTAGATATTCCGAATACAAAAATGAAATCCATTTTCAAATATAAAATATATATAATTTCAAAAAGTAGGTATTACTATTCATAACGGCTAGTTTGATTAGTTATGGTGTGTTAGAACTTGGTGTTGCGTACAACACACGCTATCACATTATTCAAAGAGAAGCGTACCGTAGAAGCTTGGGGTGTTACATTCTCCCCTCCTTCAAATAATTGCGTCCTCGCAATTTCTAGGGTATTACTGCATAAAAAGACTCGGGTGGTTCTTCATCATAAGTTCCTCGGGTTCCCACGTTGCCTCTTCCATCTTATGGTTTCTCCACAAAACTTTTACCAGACGCGTCGTCCGGTTTCTCAGCACTTGTTCTCTCGTATCAAGAATCTTGACGGGCTCTTCGCAATAAGACAGATCGGGTTCCAGTTCTAATTCCTCACAGGTGAGTACATGCGTCGGATCAGGCATGTATTTCCTCAATAGAGATACGTGGAACACATCGTGAACTTTGGAGAGACTTGGCGGCATTGCCAATCGGTAAGCTACAACCCCAATTCGTTCTAGAATTTCGAAAGGTCCGATGTACCTGGGACTCAATTTACCTTTCTTACCAAAACGTATGACTCCCTTCCACGGAGATACCTTCAGAAAAACATGATCACCGACTTGAAATTCCAAATCCTTCCTTCGATTATCGGCATAGCTCTTCTGCCTACTTTGAGCTGCTTTGATGTGATTTTGGATTACTTTCACCTTTTCCACCATTTCCTCCACCAGTTCTGGGCCTACAAGTTTTCTTTCACCAACGTCATCCCAACAGGTTGGTGTACGACATCTCTTTCCGTATAACGCTTCATATGGTGCCATCTGAATACTCGAATGGAAGCTATTGTTATAGGAAAATTCTACCAAAGGTAAATATTGATCCCACATACCCTGAAAGTCAAGTGAGCAAGATCTCAACATGTCTTCTAAGGTTTGAATAGTCCGTTCTGATTGTCCGTCTGTCTGAGGGTGGTAAGCAGTGATCAAATGAAGTTCAGTATCCAGGGATTTCTGAAGACTTTTCCAGAATCTTGAAGTAAAATGGGGATCACGATCAGAAACAATCGATAGGGGTACTCCATGAAGTCTCACAACTTCATTAATATATAGTCTTGCTAGACGTTCCAGGGGTAGATCTTCTCTTATATCAAGAAAATGTGCTGTCTTGGTAAGACGATCAACAATAACCCATATTGCATCATTCCTTCTAGGAGTCTTTGGTAGCCCCATGACAAAGTCCATCGTAACATTGTCCCATTTCCACTCCGGTATGGGAAGAGGTTGCATGACTCCTCCAGGCTGTTGCCTTCCAGCTTTCACTTGTTGACAAACCATACATCTTGACACAAAATCAGCAATCTCCCTCTTCATGTTGTCCCACCAAAAATGTTCCTTCAAATCTCTATACATTTTGGTGCTCCCAGGGTGTATAGAGAAATTGGAACTATGAGCATCATCCAGCAATTCCCTTTTTAGATCAGGTATATTGGGAACACAAAGTCTCTTCCCGAATTTCAAAATTCCATCTTCATACACAAAGTCTCTCAATCTCCCATCATTCACAGCTTTAATCTTCTTTTGGAATTCTTCATCATCGGTCTGAGAACTCTTAATCCTTTCTAGTAAAGATGGTTTGGAAACCATTTGAAAAAGCATTGATGTTTCACCTTCCCTGGTTATTCCCATGTCCATCTTCACTAGATCCATGAAAATTGGATCCCTTTCAATTCTCATATTGTTCAAAACTCCATGGTCTTTTCTACTCAAAGCATCTGCCACCTTGTTTGCCTTCCCTGGGTGGTAGTGTATCGTACAATCATAATTTTTGAGTAATTCAAGCCATCTCCTTTGCCTCATGTTGAGTTCTTTTTGTGAGAAAATATACTTCAAACTCTTGTGATCAGTATAAATCTCACATTTTTCACCATAGAGGTAGTGCCTCCATATCTTCAAAGCAAAGATCACTGCTGCTAACTCGAGATCATGAGTAGGATAGTTTTGTTCATGAATTTTCAACTGTCGTGATGCATAGTCAATAACTCTATCATTCTGCATAAGGACACATCCAAGTCCTTTCTTCGATGCATCACTATAAATAACGAACCCATCATTCCCCGATGGTAGAGTCAATATAGGAGCATTGACTAATCTTCTCTTCAGTTCTTCGAAACATTCTTTGCACTCTTTTGTCCAAACAAATTTAACCCCTTTACGTGTGAGCTTCGTTAATGGGTTAGCCAATCGGGCAAAATTCTGGACGAAACGTCGATAATAACCTGCCAAACCAATAAAACTACGTACCTCAGTTATACTCGTAGGTGCTGGCCATTCTTGGATTGCCTTGGTCTTAGAAGGATCAACAGAGATTCCATCTTTAGAGACAATATGGCCAAGAAAAGAAATCTCCTGAAGCCAGAATTCACACTTTCTAAACTTCCCATATAATTCATGCCTCCTCAGAGTCTTCAAGATAATGCGCAAGTGATTTTCATGATCTTCGTAGGTTTTGGAGTATACAAGAATATCATCAATAAATACCACCACAAATTCATCGAGATACTCCTTGAAAACTCTATTCATCAGATCCATGAATACAGAGGGTGCATTAGTCAATCCAAACGGCATTACAGTAAACTCGTAATGCCCGTACCTGGTTCGAAATGCTGTTTTCGGAATGTCTTCCTTCTTCACACACAACTGATGGTATCCAGATCGAAGGTCAATCTTTGAAAAGTATTGAGCTCCATGCAGTTGGTCAAATAAATCATCAATACAAGGTAGGGGATACTTGTTCTTTATCGTTATAGCATTGATCTCCCTGTAGTCGATACATAACCTCATAGATCCATCTTTCTTTTTAACAAAAAGAACAGGGGCTCCCCATGGAGAAACACTAGGGCGAATAAATCCCTTATTACTCAATTCCTCTAGTTGTTTCTTTAGTTCGACTAACTCTACAGTGGCCATTCTATAAGGGGTCTTCGATATAGGCCTTGATCCAGGAATCAAATCAATAGAAAACTCAACTTCTCGTTCTGGAGGATATCCAGGTAAATCTTCCGGAAATACATCTACAAATTCTTTCACAACAGGTACATCCTCTATTTGAACATTCCTTTCCTCACCGACAGTTATTTCACTCTCTTACTCCCCAACAATTGAATTAAGTTGAGCTACTGGGGGTGGATCTAAATAAGAATTAGGTGGTGACGATTCTGCTCTAAAAATAAGGTGCTCCTTATCATTATCATCAAGAATCGTAACCTCTTTCTTCTTACAATAAATCTTCGCATCATAGTCAGAAAGCCAGTCCATACCGAGGATTATATCAAACTCAATCATAGGTATGATGATGAAATCAGCAGATAAAGAAAATTTATGTGCTCTAATGGGGACTGATTCACAAAACTTTGTTGCAACGATACTTCCCTTAGGAGTTTTAACTGACAACTCCCTTATTAAATCAAATTGGAAATATCTAATTTTCTTAGCAAACAGGGAAGATATGAAACAATGCGATGATCCAGAGTCAAATAATGCATTTGCTAAACTTGAGGAAACCATTAAATTACCTGCCACCACGTCTTTCGGAGCTTCTACCTCAGCAGTAGTGATAGCATAAGCCTGGCCTTGATCCCTTGGTCTTTTCTGAGGTAAGTTCTCCTGACGCTTAGGACATTCATTTGCATAATGCCCCATCTCCCTGCAATTGTAGCACTGAACGTTGGTAGCTTCCTTCTTCCCCTTGCAATCATGAGCTTGGTGGCCTTTTTCACCACACTTGTAACAGACTCCCATTCCCTTCAAGCAAGTACCAGGATGTTTCTTCCCGCATTTACCACAAGATGGATATTCAACCTTTCCCTTCTTCCCCTTATTTCCATTCCCAGATTGATCAACAGGTCTCTTCTTCTCTTGCTTTGCTTTAAAGTCATAAGAATTAGAGAATTCCTTTTCGGTCTTGATAGCACATGAGACAATGTCTTCGTACGATGAAAAGGATTGTGAGACTAACGCTCGACGGAGAAATGGTTTTAACCCATCAAAGAAACGATCAATCTTATTTCTTGGGTTGCGAATATAATCTCCAGCATACCTCGCTAACCTTGTAAAGTTAGCCTCATACTTTGTGACATTCTCATCCTCCTTCTGTCTCAGACTCAGAAATTGCCTTTCCATATCTGCTCGATGGTCGTGAGGGAAGTATTTTTCTAAAAACAGATCTTTGAACTCCCTCCATTCCATATTTGATACTTCATCATCTTCCTTCATGTTCTGAATCAATGACCACCATTGATCAGCATCTCCAGTGAGGCGGTAAACTTCCATGATAACTTTTTCCCTTTCACTGCTCCCCAAAGCCTGAAATATTTTATCTAGGGAAAATATCCATTGCTCAGCTACTAAGGGATTTGTATTCCCATTGAACGTTGGTGGTTGTTGCCTCATGAATCGATCTAAAATTGATCCTCCACGTTGCGGATCAGGGTTTTCCATACGGGTAAGGTTATTATTCATAACCTGAGTAAGTTGTCCCAGTATGGTGATTAGCTGATCAGCACCAGTTGCATCACCAGCCCTACTATAATTATCTTGAGAAGGAGGGAAATCCCTACATGGAGTGCGTGCATTGATACGGTTTCCATTTCTTCCACTAGGCGCCATTTCTAAACAATGGCATAAACTAGATCAATTAATGAATCAAAATACATAATCCCATACTTATAAAACACTTAACATAAATTGAACTATTTATGGATATAATCCATAATCATAATAATGTTTTCTTTGAGGAAGTATATACTCATAATCCCTTCAAAATGATTTGTAAAGAAAATGAGAGTTATCCTAAGCATATCCCCCGGGAGTGTCGTAACCAAGAGTGCAGCAAGGCCCGTTGTCGTGCACCAGTTCCCGTTCGAGTCTAGCTCAAAGCGGTGTTTTCGGGTTTTACCCCTAGGTACATCTGTTCCAGAGCCACCTCTACCTGCTCGTATCCAGACAGGGATGTATTGCTTGGAAAACTCACAAAATATCTACAATACCAAAATTCTAGGAAGTTCTTCTATACTAATCCTCAAAGTTCATCTTAGGTCTACGTGCTCTAATCAGAGTTTATCTAAATCTAGCTTCCAAGGTTTGTACTAAACTTCCTATGATACTAACTGTAACGCCCCGACCCCAGTTACCCAGAGTCAGTGCATTATTACGTAACATTGGCATGATCACAAGAAAGATCAAATCTCGAAAGACCGATTGGTTTAGTAGCCTTGGAAACACTAGATATATTCATAAGTTTTACATTACATCATAAAATGAAAAACTACTACAACAACATAATGTTTCCACAATCCACACTATAATCCCCTCATAAAATCCCTGCAGGTCATTCATAACTTACTTCTTCACATCCTGGGAAAAATAAAACATAGAAAAGGGGTGAGCTCAAATGCCCAGTAAGGATAACAATATAGCGGAAACTTTCATAAATAAGAATAAACATTTAAGGCAATGTATAACTAAAACAAAAGCCTTTTAAATATGAACTTTCAACATGGTATGACATAAATAAAATGAAATAATTCCATTTACTTATTCACATGGATATTCTACTAATCGAATAATCACATGCAAAAATCAATAACCACTTTCATAATGTTGGAATGCATAATGCCAGACTATCATAACCACATAGCCAAGGCCTCGTGCCAAGACTACAAATAAGATTTTGTCAAGGCCTTATGCCAAGACACTAGTTTGTCTCATGAGACCTACCGATGCATCGAGGATCTATAGCGGGCTCCACCCGTCACATATTAAGTCCAATGCATTCCCATATGAAAAGGTTTAAACATAACATAAACATTCATATTAAAACTAACATATGAAATGTCAATACTTTCACCATAAACTATGAATGGTATAAAAATAGCACATCCACAGTCAAACATATCACAAAACCTTCAATACAATATAGAAGTTTTTAATCATAATAAATCAACTTCAAATAATCTTAAAATCCATCAAAGGATGTTGACATAGATGAAATCAAAATTCTTTTTAAAAAAATATCTCCTTTTATTTTGAAATAATTTAAGATCCATATAAGATAAAACATTTTCTTTGAAAATATTCTTATAAGCTTGTAAGGGAAGCTTTGAAGATTTTATAATGGCGGGA
This sequence comes from Viscum album, assembly GCA_963277665.1. Taxonomy (NCBI): domain Eukaryota; kingdom Viridiplantae; phylum Streptophyta; class Magnoliopsida; order Santalales; family Viscaceae; genus Viscum; species Viscum album. The sequence continues at coordinate 129,195,434 of OY728132.1, forward strand.
AAATAGCCGCACCCGCCGTATAAGTTAAAAAAACATTCTTACCTTAATTCTGTCGAAAAGGTTAAAAAGGACCTTGTTTTGAAAACGACCGAAAGATTCCTTTATAAACCACTTATAAAAGTCAAAAAGGGTATAAATTACTTTAACTCATATTCTAGTAAATAGTAAAAATGTTTTGAAATCCATTTTTAAGAAACATGGATGTGGATGATAAAGAGATCCCAGTAGATTATTACGTATAAACAACCTTGGATAATGAAGAGGTTGTAAAGTAAACCCTTACCTTGTACTTTTCCTTGGTTGGGGTAGGTTAACCTCCTGTATAATGGTGAAATAGTTGTTATTAAATTATACAAGAATCATATATAATAATATGATATCATATATGATCTTTTAACATTGATTTGTTAATAATATCTTAGAATTATCGTGGTTTTGGGAGTTAACTTACTCATTTTCTTTTATATGTTTTGTTACATAAGCCATGGTTGTTGTATCTTATTCATATCCAGAATGATATCTAGTCCTTAAACATCATTTTTAAATCATCAAATGATAATTATACTTGAATGGATACGATGGAGAATGAATCTCATCGCGTTCGTGGAGACGGTAGTCCGTACGTACGCACGAGCGACAATATCATTCTTTCGATATTAGAATAATATATAAATGGATGGTATATCATATATACAGAATCATTAATATGTTATATTTATTATTTACATGAGTTACACATCATTATTATACCCATCCAAATAATATTATATTGAATAACAATTACACCACGACGTGGAGACGGTAGTCCGTACGTACGCACGTATGGTGACATGTTATTCAAAGGGTGGATAGAATACTGAATATGGTTGTACCATATTTATAATAACATCACAGTATATGTGAGATACTGGAGTTATTATTTTATAATGGTAAGAACAAAGGAAGAAGAAGTGGAAGAAGAAATGAACTTGGAGAAGGGTGGTGAAATCATTACCTCTTCTTCGGGTTCTTCCTTTTGATTTGATCAAAAGGGCTCCTTAGGTTGGCTTTCTGATCAAACTAAGGCCTCTAGGTTGTAGTGAGGGATGTTGGGAGAGTATTTGGGCAGAGTTTGGCCGAACCAAAAGGCTTTGAAGGTGTGAAGAAATGAGAAGTAGGAGTGCCCTTTTATAAGAGGGGTGAGGGGCACCTTTGGAAAAGCTAGAAATATTAATTTATAATAAATTCATATTCGGTTTCTAATGGCTCCAAAGCTTATTATTAAAAGGTTAAGGTGGGGATAGGTCGAAAACCACTCAACCAATAGAATTTAGACAGGTTTGGGTACTTATATTAACCTTATCTTTAAGTATTAACTTTAAGTTAATTAGTTTCACTTTTACAATGTCTCTTTGTATTTTTATATAATATGGTTAATAAACTTACTATATACATCCAAGCGACCCCCAAGTGGTACATTAATGATGAAACTATCATGATATAAGTCTCTTGGCCGAAACTTAGATTTTTAGGAATTTAATATCAATTAATAATATAATATTTGTTTTAAGAACTCTTTTATGTCAATTTTGACACTATTCAATAGTTGATTTTTGTGAAACTCATAACAGATTGATTACTTCTAACAAAGTCAATTAAATCAATCCTAATATATCATATTATCCTAGAAAATTAGTTTAATTCATTAAAAGTTTCATATTATATTTATTTGGTTATTTATAATATCAATTATTTTAATTTTTCACTATTATAGTAATTACTGCATCATCATTGTGTCATAAATAAAATAAATTATTTAATGTCTAAAAATTATAAATAAAATATAATTATGTAGGAAATCGTTTTAGCTTTCTAATTAATATTTATAATCTAAAATCCAACATATATAACCCTATGTAACAATTGTTTTTCTAAAAGATATATGCTTGTGTCATTTTTGTATTCATTTTAACTTAATTAAAATAAAGTGTCATTATCACTTACAAGTGGATCCATGGGGTCCCAAAATAGACCCAAAGATTCCCATGGTCGACCATGTATCAAACAATAGGGTTAATACATGTTTTAGGGTAATTTAGTATTATTATAATATTATTTTTTAACCCTTATTTACCGGATTTACCCTTAACCATGGTAAATAAAATATTTACCGCAGTAATTATTCAAAATGTCTAAAAATAAAAGTTACCTATTTACACAATTTGAACATCCTAATTCCAAATATGGAATCCATTTTCCTAAATTCAAAACACAGAAGTGGCAGAAATTAATTTAAAATTAATTCCCGCTGTCAAAACAAAAAGCGTGTTTTTAAGAGATAATAACTATCAAAAGATTGACACTCGTTTATGTTCGGTTTAATTGTAAAATTATGTCCAATGACCAAAATTATATTAAATGGTAAAAATATATTCTAAATATACTTTAAAACCACTCAAATTCATAATTTATCACTATTAATTATTTTGATTAAAAAAGTTGTTTTTAATTAAAACTTAGTAATTTTCACTATTCATCAAAATATGAAAGTTATCCGAAATGTACGAAAATTTCACCTTAGACTAAATTCGATATTCCGAATCCAAAAATGAAATCCATTTTCAAATATAAAATATATATAATTTCAAAAAGTAGGTATTACTATTCATAACGGCTAGTTTGATTAGTTATGGTGTGTTAGAACTTGGTGTTGCGTACAACACACGCTATCACATTATTCAAAGAGAAGCGTACCGTAGAAGATTGGGGTGTTACATCAATCATCAATAATACCTGATACTTCTAGTACATCAATTTAGGTTAAACCTATACCTAAATCTAAAAACAATTGAATCTGTTTATCCTAATTGTGAATTTATTTTTAAAAAATTTATACAATTATGGGGATTAATAGATAATGAGAAAATATCTTATACATCTAGAAAATAAATAAGAATACAAGAAAAATCAACATTATTTAAAAATAAGATAAATTAGGGAATTTTGGATAAAAAAGGAAAGAATATGGAATGAAATTTTATTGATATAATTATGATTTTAACAAAAGATTTAGATTTAGTGTTTATTGTTGGTGCGATGGTATTTTTTACCAAAATGATCACAAATTTTGGTATAACATTTCCTTATCTATAAGAAGGAAATAATCCTGGGGGAGTATCTCTGAAGTGAAAAATAATTTTCCTTCAAATAAGAAGATTGCCAACACAATCTTTATAAGTCAACCTACTTTAAACATATTTAAAATTTTTAAGGAAGTAAATGGAAGATGTGATAGACTAGGTAATTTCCCTTATATTTTCATAAAAAATCATAGTTGATAGTTTACCTATAAATAAATGAAAAAATAATATGAGAATAACATAGAAGAAGAAAAATAATTCAAATTAAATGTTGTACTGAAAGAAATAAAGATAGGAAGATCATAGATCCTTGATAGTGAGTGTTATTAACACATGTATTGAGAAACATAAATATTGAATGATACAAAATATCATGAAGGAAGAGTAGGTACTTTTAATAATGATAGTTACTTGAGAATCAATAGCATTGAAACTACTGAGATTATGTCAGAATGACTCAAATAAAAAAATGTGTAATTTTCGAACGAAATAAAACTAAATTTTCTTAGTGTTAGATTTTTTTTTAAAAAGGAAATGTGGTTTTTATCAAAATAACTCATGCATTATATAGTGTTTCAAATATGGAAGAATCACAACAAGAGTTGAAAGAACAAATGGTAAATTGTTTCAAATCAGAGTATATCCAATTCATGATATATGAGTGCCAATGATGAGAATGATTTTTGGAATAGAGACTTGTCCATATTATCTAGATAAATATGAGTAATATTTAAAAACATGAGTTGGTAAGAGACCTTCCCAAGGTAAAATAGGATATATAATCAGTTTTTGAAACATTTATAAATTGGAAGGTGGTTCAAGGAATATACAAGAAAGTGGGCATTCAATTAACTTCACCATTGAATATTATATATTTAGATGTGTGTAGACTTATTAAAAATAAGTCAACAAAGGGTGACCATTATTTAATCAAATTTAGTGATAATTATTCCCATATGACTAATACACTCTTTATTAAGCACAAATCATAGTATTTTTAAATGTTAAAAATTTACAAAAGGGAATTTAAGATATAAATTGGTGTCCATGTCATGAAAATGAGGTCTAATAATGGAAAAAAGTACACATAAATTTCTTTCGAGAGATATCTAGAAAATCATGGAATAAGGTATCAATATAGAAAACCATACACTCTAAAACAAAGTGGTTTGAACGAGAGGGAAAATAGAATAATTATATACATATAGAGAACTATTTTACTTGAAAACAAACTTTCATATTTATTTTGGGGAAAAGGTGTGTGTACAACTATGAACATTAAGAAAAGAATGTATATTGAGACCTAAGACACACAAGAATCTGTATGAGATGTGGTACCTTAAAAATACAACTATGAAATACTTTAAAGTATTTTGGATCCCTTGTTATGTGAATATTAAAAGTATAAATCTGGGAAATTTTGATGAATGATCTGAAAAAGGGCCTTTGTAGGATATGTTTCCAGTGGGAATGGATAAAAATTCTATAAAAAATGTCAAACTAAGGTGATAATCTTTTAATATGTCAAAGTTATGAAAAATAATAAAACAAAATACGAGTTTATTAAGGCTAAAGTTGATTCATCTGGAGTTGGAAACATGTATTTTCTAAAAAACTGGGTTGTGGAATAGGATAGAAATGAGAAGGTTATGTTTGATATTGACTTGTATGTGACCAATGATGAATAAATATTTGAGTATTAGAGGTATATGCTTCAAATGATGAAGAAACATGTTGATTATAAGAATATGATTAGCTAATATGATGCACCTATATAAACTAGAAAAATGAGAAGGTTAGAAAACAAAACTAAATTTATTTCACAAGTATAACCTCATACTATTTATGAGGAAATTTAACATGAAAATGTATTGATGATATGAATTTGAAACTTGATAAAATAGAAAATAACTTCATTCGGGAGGCACTATCAATACCTAACAATAAAAACATCATTAACACCAAGTGGGTTTTGAGAAATAAGATGACTAAGAACGGTGAAATCATAAGGAATAAATAAAGGATGGTTTGTAAGGGGTATTCTTAGATAGAAGGATTTGAATTTGAAGAGATCTTTTCACTATTGGAAATACTTGAGGCCATTAAGATGTTTCTGGTAGTCACAGCTCACAAACATTACAATATTTATCAAATGGATGCAAAGGCCTCCATAATAAATTATTATCTTTAAGAATAGGCTTGTGTTAAAACACCTGAAGGTTTTATTATTGATAAAGATAGAATCATATTAATAAGTCTTAAGAAGGATCTATATGGTCTAATATATGCCCCATGTGTTTTTTTTCCAAGATGGATGAATGCTTAAGAAGTATACTTTTTTAAAAGAATTTTTTATATCAATCTCCATGTAAAGGTGATTCCCATAGGTACTATCATTTTCATAGTTTATACAGAGGACATAATTTCTATAAGTAAAAAAAAGAATATTTTTGAAAAGTTTTATAAGGAAATCAAGAGGGATTTTGAGGTGTCTATGTTAAGTGAGATGTAATTTTTTCTGAGATTTTAAATCATTCAAGGGAATGATCATATTTTTCAACCCCAAGAAAAATACTATATAGAATTTTTAAAGTGTTTTATTATATAGTTAAGCAAGGGAATTTATACTCTTATTATTGTTGGAAAATTTTTTATTAAAGACAAGTCTCGAACTACTATGAATCAAAGAGACTGTATAATATTTATTTGTATCCTTATCTACTTAATAGCCTCTATACCTGACATTGTTTTTTGTGAAATTGTGTGATAAATTTAAAAGTGATTCAAAGAAATAAAACATGTTGGAATCCAAAATAATTATATGATACATTAATAATACTTTGATTTATAGCTTGTAATATAGATCCAATATCAAATAGGGTTTTACATATGCTTCTTAGGATGTAGATTTTGTTGATAAGATATATTCTTTAGGTGGAACATTATTTCTTAGTGAGAGATATATGGCATGGAATAATAAGAATCAAAGTATACTAGAATTGAGATCAACTGAATCTGAGTAAATTGCTTCCATATATGCTTATACTCAAATGACATGGATAAAGGTGCCCCTTACAGGTGGATGTGGTGGAACAAGGGGTTGGGGTTTGGGTCATGTGTCATGGGGTCAAGTCCCTGAATGCATTTCTTTCCTTGCGTGTGTTGTACATAAACAACCTTTTAAATGACATGGATGAAGGTTTGACAATTATTCATGATACTTAAGGTTTAGAAACCAATATACATTTCATGTGATAATCCATGTTTTATAGATATTTCTAAGAATATGGTTCAAAAAATTATATATAAATTCATTTATCTTAAATATAATTTCAATAAAGAGAGGGTGGATGACGGTGATATAAAACATGGGATTTTTGGCACCAAGGAACAAGTTGTATATTTTTCACTAAAGAATTTACAAAGTATAGGTTCTCTAAATTAAGGATGAAACTCCTTTTTTAGACTTCCCCTCATACTTAAAAATGTGTTGACGGTAAACCCTAAAAAGGCATTGGATTATGTTGTCAAAGGAGGAGATAAAAGTGTCACAACTATTTACCTATTTCTTATAAAAGGGGAAGAAGGTTTTTAAAAGGTATTGTGAACTTATTGGTAATCTATTGTTGTGTTTATTGAAAAATGGGGATCATTTGAAATTTTTTGAAGACAAAAGTCATTTGAAACACTTATCCAAAATCTTATTATCATAAGTTTATATAATTCTACAAAAAATACTATATTATCATTTGTTGTGGTGTCAAGGTGTATCTCAATTGATATACGTTGTGATTTAATGTAACATGAGTGAGTTTTATAAGATTAGTGATGGTCTTTATCTGATTGAGAAATAGTTGAGAAAGAGATTCAAACAAATCCAAAGGGGGTAGATTGAAGTTCCCATTGCAATTGTTGAAAGTTGTATTTATTGAAAAATTAAATTGAAATAATAATTCATAGTTTTTGAGGCTAATCTTGAAGTTTTTGGATATATTTGAATATTTTTGATAAGGTTTTAGAAAGGTTGAGATTAATTTGAAAAGGTTCTATACTTATTTCATGAATTCTGGATTTCCTGTATTCAAAGATAAAAATGGATAAGTCTATTTTCTATGATTTTGGAGCTCTATTGAATGAATTTCATGTGTTTTAGTGTGACTTCATTCCATTTCATATGAATTAATAGGTGTTTTCATATGAATTTACTTCTTTTATAAGCCTTCATGATTTTTTTTAATCCTTTAGTGAACCTTATGTGTCTTTGATGAAAAATGTATGAATTTATAAGGCTAGCCATATGAATTCAATATTTTATTAGGAATTTAAAAGTCTTACAAAATATTATTTTGTTTAAAACTGAAAAAGGAATGAAAACAATAAGACTTCAAAAGTATTATGAAATTTATTTTGTTGAAATCATAAACCATCAACACTTAATTAAAGTTTAAAAAATATTCTAATAAAAAATATGTGTTCTTAGAATTATCTTCTGAAGTAGAATAAAACCATGTAATATATAGGATATTTTTCAATGATAAAAATATCACATTTAAAATTTTATTTGAAAAATATGAATATTATGGGATATTAGTTGAGTTCATTGTATAGTGTAAGGGCCTGAATCCATGTGGATCGACCCTTTTCCTATTCCTAATGCTTAAAGAGCTTCGAGGAGGCTCAATGGAAGTCTGGAGTATTTTAGGTGCTGAGAGATGGGTGTAAGGAAATTTCATGATTTGAAAGTGGTTTTTATGCCATGCAAAACAATTACACGATGTGAAAGAGATTTTTATGTTTTGTAATATTTAAAGATTTGAAAAATAAATAAAATCATGAGTCAACATGTTTTTTGATGAAAAATCAACCTCAAGGATTACACGATGTAAAAGTGAATTACATATTTTGTAATTCCCCTTTGTAGTAATGTTTTATGTTTTTCCATATGCTCGGGTTGTCAAACCATATGGATAAAGATTCCCTCACTCTCATCCCAGTCGACCTGGAAGTCCCCTCCTTAGTGTTTTGGAGATCCCTTTGACAAAAATCAATCTTGGGTTTCCATCCTCAATCCATGGATATCCATGGAGATCCAAGGTTAGTTATTCTTTCATTTTCTATCGGGTTCTCCCAGTTTGATCTCGTTTTCCTCCCGTTATTCTCTCCATGCTATGGTGTTTTCTTACCCATGTTTCTAATGTGGTTTCTCTCAGTTATTATTGATGAGGTTGTGCCATGATGTCCTCACATTGATGTAGTTATTCCTAGATAGTTGGTCACAGATCCATTGCATGGATCACTCTCAAGCAAATAGCATTGACGACCTTTTGAGGTAGGGGACATGTTTCTTCTTTATTTATTTACATGAAATCATAGAGTTAGAATGCTTTAGAACCTTGTATTTTAATGAAATTTATCTAATAATTATTTGAACTGGATTAAATAATTAGCATAGATCACATATCAATGTTGCTACTTTGAAACCTGATAATAGTCTACATGTTGATTTTCTAGATAGTGTGATTTCATGCCTTTCCCATTTTATCATGTTTTTATTAATGAAAATTGGTAAATAACTTAAATCCACATTTAATTGACAATTATTTGGATAAAGGAATTAAAGAGGCATGATTAATGAATCTGGTTATTGTAATTTGATTTTAATCAAATTGATGAAAGTATACATGTTTAATTGAATTGGTTAATGAACGTGAAGCATGATTATGCTTGTTGATAAAGGATTTAAAGGCATGTTAAATTAATCTCTTAATTAATTTGTGATAGCGGTGATAGCTTGTTGATTCGGATTCCCATAGTTGGCACATGTGATAATGGATCTATTAATTCAAGATGGAATAAGAATAGGTTGTGTGATAAAAGATAACACCTTTATGGGGATTGAGTTTCCCTATTGATTATAAAGGAAAAGTGAATTGTGCTTTGGAGCTGTGAGAGCTCATTGTGAGTAAATGCTAAATTCCTTGGTTAGGGACAAGATCCCATATGCTATGTTTGTTTCCTACTTCTTATGATGTGATGTGTGCCTGAGATGGATGAGTCTAGAGGGATGTTGTGGTATATGGGGTAAAGAGCCCTGGATGTGATGTGAGCCTAAGATGGCTAATCCTTGAGGGATGTTGTGGTATGATGGGTGTGAAGGCCTAGTTATTGAGAAAGTAGTTGACACAAGGAGTAGTGAGATGCATTGGTATGTGCATGTTGGTGTCGGGGAGGATACCATAGATGAAAGAATGGATTGAATCATGGATTAACCATTGTTATGAAATCTGGATTCTTATTTGAACCGGTTTCTTAGCTGAAAACCATATTATTTTTTAACTTCTTTCCTTTCCCCATTACTTGAGGTCGATGTTTTTGGTCACTCTACTTCCAAGAGAGGCAAAGAAATATGGGTTATTCCATGTTCTTTCTGTGTTTATATTCTCTTGGTTGGATGAGTCTATGCTCCTACTATAGGTGGAAAATACTCAATGGGTAGTTCACTTACTCACTATGTTGAGCCCCTTGTGTTTGGTAGCTTAGAATGTTTTCCTAGATCACCTGGTAATATAGAAAGTAATTTTTTGAATTAAATTAATAAATTATTACCCCATGGGGTTAGATATTGATGGGATACATTGCTGAGGTTGTAATTCTGAGAAGCCGTGGACTTGGTTTGCTTATGCCTGGAGGGCATGGATCTTTGTAAAAATGTTAATGAAATGTAATGTGTAAATTTTTAATGGTTAATTAATGGTTAATAATAAATTAATGTAAATTAAAACTGATAAGAGGGATAAAGTAATTTAATGTATCTATTTAAATTGTTGTGTGCTTATAGGATATCTGGTCTTAACAGTGGAAACCGAGAGTCCAAGAGATGTTAGTTGCAGTTGTGTCTAAGACTAGGATATTCCCATAGTGTGGTTGTGATCTATATTATATCATTTAATTTTAGTGTTTCTATACACTACCCCACCCTATCGGTTAGGGAGAATGATACCTCGGGGACTTTGAGACATAGGGGTTGTTTTCCCAAACATTCTAGTGGGAGGATGGATGGCTGAATAGCCCATTTGGACCCACTCTCTTATCTTCATAGTTACCTGTGCTAGTATGCATGATGGTTAGTTTTCTTCATACATATGTGTAAAGGGATGTAATGTCTTGTGGTTATTTCTCACACATATATTCTAGATATAGTTTTCTAAGGACTACTATAGGTATAACCTGTATAGTCTATAATGTATTGAGGATCCTTACTTGGTGTATGTGCTGTGATGGATTGAGGTATAATAACCAACATATGATACATGTTATGTGAGCTATGGTGGCTCCTGAAAACTACCTGTTTACTTTTAGTTATGTGGATGTGGTGGTATGTTTCATGAGGTGTATGTTGTGGTGCTTTACCCAGGTTTCTATGGGCTAGCCTTTTTGGAGAGAGATGACCAGCATGCGTGACATTGGGGTAGAGAGGAAAACCAGTGGGGAAATGGTAGTGGGGTACACATGATATTATTTATTATATTATATGATCTTGTATGTGATACTTTGTGAGAGTAGACATGGTGAAGATGAGAACTTAGTATACTAGTTTAGGTAATGAGTTAGTGTCACTTATTATTCACTGTGCTTTAGCATGATTTATTTACCTTTTGCACGAGAGGCTTCAGAGAGGATCCTACTGAGTATACTATTATACTCAACCTACATATATATAAATTGGTTTTCAGGTTAGTTGGATAAGGTTTAAGATTCCGATGGTTACTACTATCTTGAGGTTTAGAAGGATCCGTTTGGGCTTTACTGTCACTATCATCTTCACTTTTCTTTTAGTAATTACAGTTTCCCCTTTCAGTTGTAGTAGTTATACATGAAAATACATTTTGTTACTTGGGTGTTATTTTATATTATTGTCTTATAAGGAGTTGTTTGGGGTATATCTTTTCTCTCTCTTATGAATGGGTTTCTCTTATAGGGTAATTCCTACCATCTGCATGTTTATTATACCCTCAGTGCTAGTCGCCAACCAGAGGCTAACTAGAGGTGGGACTCGGGGGTCACTATCTCTCTTCTCTCATTACCATCCAAATAAATATACAGATTGTGAGGATGAGGTCGTGATAGAGTGGTATCAGAGGGAGGTTTAGGGATAGAAAAGATTTTGGATTTAGGTACTTGTGAGGTTTCATGGTATGGTAGGTAAACTGTGTTAGCTATGTTTATCAAGAACTGAAAATACAGAGACCGACCGAGACACAATTATTTTGGACCCCAGTGATCTGATGAACAGACCTTTAAGCTTATAGCTACTACTAAATGAAGTGATACTGGTTGAAAGGTAGAGACCTATGAAAGGATCATGCATCATTCTTCTTTGCACCTATGCTTGAATGGGAATACCTCGGGATATGTAAACCTAAAATGAGTAAAAAAATAGTTAATTAATGTTAAAGTCTCCCATATTCCAATTTAGTTTCTCTGATTATTTCTTCTTTAGCAATAATGTCTTCAGGTCAATGTCGTTATCATGTTCACACTAAATATTTTTAACAAGTTATGCCAGCAGATCGTCGTAGAGTAGAGATTGATGACAACAACACTTGGAGGAGGTCACTCCAAGAGTTTCAGTTCTAGAGTATTTTTAGGTATGAGGGATTAATTTCAGATGCAGTTATAGAAGACTGGTTAGAGGATATTAAGATATCCTTCAGTTCGATCTATGCTCAGAAGGAGCACTGGTTATCGTTGGATTTAACGATGCTATGTGGGGCAGTGAGGCAGTGGTGATTTTTTTCCCCAGAGATCGCAAGGAGTCATTAGTCTAATGGGAGGAGTTATGAGACCAGTTTAAAGTAAAGTTTCTTTATTTGACCATGAAGGTATCCAATCAATAGGGTCTTCTTACCTTTCGACAGGGGAGCTTTATTTTGTGAGAGTTTGGAATCCATTTCATGAAACTTATGTGATATGATTCGGACCTATTGTCGGATAAGGATCATAGATCCAAGCATTTAGAAGAGTATTTGAATCTATAAGTCCAACGACAAGTCACCCCATTTATGATGAATACATAGCTTGATGTGTTGGTAAGAGAAGAGTTCATCTAGAGAATGTTATCCATAATCAGATTGTCACGAGAAGGGATTCATCAGGATTCCTCATAAAGTAGTGTTGTGTTTTAGGGTTCAGTTTTGTTAGGACAAGAGAGCTTCTGATTAGTCAGGGGTAGGTCCCATACCTCATTGTATCATTTCCCTAGGGGAAGTGGATATTATATCTACTCCAAGGGATAAAATTCATGTTTTCTTATGGAGGATTTGGTTATCAGCAACAAGAGTTCCTAACCATTCTAAGAAGTTATCTTGCATCAGTTGTTCTGCTTCAAGTTCCTCCATTGTGGCACTTCCATCCGAGGAAGCAGTAGAAAGTTTCACTAGTTTTTGATCAGTAGAGAGTAGTTGTAGAAGGAATAGGTTAAATTTGGGATTCTTCCCATCATCATAGAGCATAGTGTGGTCATAGAGGTGGTCATCATTATGGTCAGAGAGGTCATAGACCAGGTGATGGTCATCTTCATGCTTTAGTGTTGTCAGTGCCAGGTGAGACAAACATCATTAGAGGTTCCATTTTCTTATTTTCTACTTGGTTTCATGCTTTGATTGATCTAGGAGAAACAAACTCCTTCATATCATTTTTCCTAATCCATTCTTTGGGATATGAGGTAGATATACTTCTAGTGCCCTTGGTGTTGACTATGCCAGTTGGAGGTCGAACAGACTTGTTTGAATTATGTAGAGACTGTGAGCTGTGCAGGGGTAGCACCACTCTTGGGGATATTTCCTATGTTTATGGATATAGCCATATAAAATAATCCTTGGCATGAATTGTTTGTATTCATTATAGGCTATCATGAATTACTTAAGGAGGTAGATTGTGTTCTTCATTGGCGATAGAGAGCTAGTGGTGTTTTTGGGTGAGCAAGACCCTCAGATGGGTCGAAGGCATGTTCCTTCCTTATCATACATGATGGAAAAGCAAATGTTGAGTTCATAAAAGGTTCAATAGTTGGTGTTTACTAGGGTTATAGAAGAGTACCATGATGTATTTCTAGAGGATTTTGTATCATTACCTCCTTGAAGAGAGATCGAGTTCAGGATTGAACTATTTCCATGCATGTATCCTATCTTAATGTATCTATATATTGTGGAACCTTTTGAGTTTATAGAGCTATGTATACAACTCGATGGTCTGCTTCATTGTGGTTTTTTTTCATTCGAGTGTGTTACTGTGGAGTATATCAATTTTTTTCATAATGAAGGAAAATGGTAGTTTTCAGTTGTGTATCAATTATCATCACTTGAACCATGTGACAGTGAAGTATTACTATCCTCTTCCATGAATTTATAGTTTATCTAATCAAATGAAGGGTGAAAGCTGGTTCTCGAAGTTTTACTTGCGGTTAGGGTATCATTAGATGAGTGTAAAGGATGAGGATATCCTGATGACTACTTTCCATTGTTTTCATGGGCATTACGATTTTCTTGTAATGCCATTCGGTGTGATGAATTCTACAATGATTTTCATAGGGTTAATGAACATCATGTTCTGGGAGTTCTAGGATACATTCATGTTGGTTTTAATTGAATACATCTTTGGGTACTCCACATCCCAAGGAAGAGAACACAAAGCATCTGCATGCTATTTTGGGAGTTCTTCATCACAAGATGTTGTTTTGTAAAGTTTCTGAAGTGTGAGATTTGGGATCAAGAAGTTTGTTTCTTGGGGAATGTTGTATCCCAGTGGGGTGTAGCTGTGGATCCATCAAATATAAATTTATTTTTATCTTGGGAATATACCTAGATAGTGGTAGAGGTTCGATTTTTCCTTTTTCTTGCAGGTTATTACTGGAGGTACATAGTTGATTTCTCTCAGGTAGCATCTACTCTGACAATATTGACCAGAAAGGATTAGGTGTTCTAGTGGAATTATTGGTTTTAGATGTATTTTTATTATCTGAAGGAGAAGTTCCTCAGTGGTCTAGTTTTTTTCTTCCAACAAAAGGAGTTCAGTTTGAGGTTTTCTATGATTCTTCACATCATGGGTTAGGATGTGTTCTTATGCAACATAGATCAGTCGTTTCTTATGGATCTCGGTAGTTATGTCCTCATGAGAGTAAATATTCCACCCATGATCTCTAGATGGATGAGGTAGTGTTTTCCCTAATTTTGTGGAGGCATTACCTCATCAGTGAGAGTTTTGTGGTATTCACCGATCATAAGAGACTGAGGTATGTTTTCTCCTAACATGACTTGAGCTTGTGCTAATGTTGGTGGATAGATTTATTATAGGATTACAACTTTCAGATTTTGTATACACCTATAAATGGAAATGTTGTAATTTATGATCTGAGAAGGAATTCACGCAGTGATGCGGTGTGTGAACCAGGTGATTCCTAGAGGGTGATGGAAGCATTTTTCGCATTTCATCTAGATATGGGAGAAGTCAGGGGCATAGGTTGTCTTTTTAAGATATAAGTGCATTAAAATATGGTGTAGAAGGTGGAGTAATCCTAGTTAGAGGATCTTGAGGTGGAGGTTTATGGAGACCGAGTAGTTTGTGGTGAGGCCCCTGATGGTTGGCCTGAAGATGAAAAGCACCGAGTGTTGTTTTAGGTAAATATTTTCGTTCCCTTTGAGATGAATGATATGGTTCTCAAGTAGTTCTGTTGTAATCCTTTGGTGATACATCTTTTCATGAAAAATATGTCTCAATATTTGAGAGGCCAATTTTGGTGGCCTGGGTTGAAGTGTGCAATTGTAGAGTTCGTGTCTCGATGTTTGGTTTTTTAGAAGGTGAAGGCCGAGCACCGTGTTCTTGATGGTTTTCTCCAACCATTAGATGTCCCTTAGTGGAAGTGGTACGACATATCGATGGACTTTGTTACCAATTTACCTCAAGATTTGGGAGGATATTATGCTATACGAGTGGTAGTGGATCATTTTATGAAATCATCCCACTTTATAACGATCAAGGAGTCAAGCTCAGTGGAGGGTTTGTCAAGTATCTAGAGGAGGATACGGAGATTAAAAAG
Source organism: Viscum album (assembly GCA_963277665.1). Lineage (NCBI taxonomy): Eukaryota > Viridiplantae > Streptophyta > Magnoliopsida > Santalales > Viscaceae > Viscum > Viscum album. The sequence goes on from OY728132.1 coordinate 129,210,647, forward strand.
TGATTCCATCTTGAGATTTCTAGATGAGGGTGTTGAGTATGCAGTGTTCTACAATGCATCAAGGATTGGTCTTGGTTGTGTTATGATGTAGAGACAGGTGGGGAGGATGGAGACCCGACAGGAAGAGGACCAGCGCCCGCCGCGACAGAACCCTAACTCTCGATCTTATGCTGATGTTTTCAAAGGAAAAGAAATTGCAAATCACAGCTCGCAGGATGCAGCGACTTCAGATCTACAAATTCTTCCTAAATCCTTTCGACACCGAGGGAATTTGGCAATTGTTTTCTCAACTGATGAGGTAAATCTTCTTTCATCGGACCTCCGATTTCTTTTAGTTGGAAAATTTCCGCGCCGAAGACCTTCCATGAAATATCTTAGAACTGCTTTAGAATCTATAGGTTTTGCGGGCTTTCAAATAGGTCTCCTGAATCCCACCCACATAGTGTTTCGTTTAAACTCTGAAGAGGATTACTATCGACTGTGGGTCAAACGTTCTTGGTCCTTTGGAGGTTGTCTAATGAAAATATTAAAGTGGACACCGGATTTTAATCCCTACTCTGAACCTCCGATAGTCCCCATTTGGGTAGGATTTCCAGAACTTCCCTTGCACTTGTTCAAAAAAGAAGCATTATTTCCTATTGCCAGACTCATTGGAAATCCTCTAAGGCTAGATGCAGCTACAAAAACTCTTTCAAGACCTTCAATTGCCAGGATATGCATTGAGATTGATGTTTCAAAATCACTGCCCTCGAACATTTGGATTCAGAGTGGTGACTTAGGATTCTTACAAGAGGTTGTTTATGAGAGAGTTCCAGACTACTGCATGAAGTGTTTTAGGCTGGGACATGATTCCCTCAGCTGTGGAAATTTTGAATTAGGCTCTAAAAAATTGAAATCAAATTGGATTGAAAAGGCTAACGACAGTCACAAGGAAGCTGGCCCCTCTGACTCCTCTAATCAAGAAAATGTTAGTGTGGACCGGACCATACAAGTCCCTGGGAAGCAAATTTCGGATTGTATTAACATAGCCATTCCTGAGTTTGATAACACCACTGCTCTTAAGGATAAATTGCAACATCATGAGACTTCTGAAATTATTAGAAAAGATCACAACAATTCAACCAGCTCATCTGAAGTTAAAAGAGATGAATCAATTGAGGATAGGGGCACTAATGAGGAGGTTTCATCAGTTTATGATGAATCAATGTTGGTTCGAAAAGAAAAAAAAATTATAGTTGATTCTGATGGTTTTATCACTCTTCATCCCAGAAAAACCCGAAAATATCGTGGTAATGTCAATAGTGAAAGGACTATTATCACAAGATCTCTAGCTTCCAAGGCTATTGAGGTTGAGGTCCCTCCGCAACCTGCACCTTTTGAACAATTGCCTGACCCCTCACAATCCTCTGAATGTTCGGATTCAGATTCATCATCAAGTGAGGACAATAATGATCCTGCTCTAAAGGATGCCTATCAATTTGAGGAGTCTTTGAAATTCCCAGAGGAGATTGACTCCTGGATTGTCCCACATGATACAGCTTCCTTTAGAAGTTACCAAAATGGTGAATTGACTGCTGAGGATTATCTTGATATTAGAAAAAGAATGTTTATCAAAATGGCTGAGGAATTTGAGAAAAATCCAAATTTCGATTTTAAGAACATACCATGGAAGTGACTCATTATTCTGGTCCCCTTCTGCTTCAGAGATTTCTTTTTGGATCTGGATTTGATCTGCTCAGTGGATAGCCAAATGGGTTTAGCCTTGCAGGAACTTCTATGCCCTATTTCAACTCTGCACTACTCTTCTTCTGATTCTGTCTTTGTCTGCTCAACTTGGATTGCCATGTTTTCTGTAGTCGTTTGAAACCTTTTGCTGGAACCCTTGATGGTTGTTTGTAATATTGTTTGTGTTTCTGCTTTCAACCCGTCTACTGATTGTGAAGCAGTTTGTGAATGAGTTGGATGGATGAATCACTGCCGCTTTGGTTTCTATTCTGAATTGAAAGACAGCTTCCTCTTGGAGTTTGGTTTCATTTTTCCTGCTCTCTTGGAGTTTTGACCTCATGCTGTTTGGCTTTACCAATGATTTTGAGGTTTTCATTCTGGATGGTTATCTCTTTTATGAGCTTGATTACAAATCATGGAGGGCTGTATATGGATTTCTTCTTCACCCTTATGGAGCTTCTGTTTGGCTATCTGGAAGAACTAGTTTACTGCTTTTCTTTTGACAGCTGGTTTTGTTCTGCTTTCTGGTTTGGAAAGTGCACACTCTCCTGGTTGTTTTGTTCCTTGTTGATGATTGCTTCAAGGATGGGCTATTTTCTGGATTTTGTTGCAGATTGGTGACTTTTATACTATGGTTGACAACTCTTTAATGCTGCATTTTGGTTTGGAAAGTGCACTCACTACCTGGATTATCTTGTTGCTTGCTGATGTTTGCTTCAAGGATGGGCTTTTGTCTGGATTCTGTTGCAGATTGGGGACTTTCAATATGGTCTTGGATTTGAGGACATGATTTCCTTGGTACTGGCCTGAAGTTGTTTGTTTCCTTATCACTGATGGTGAATGGTTGAGAAGTGAGGTCCTTAAACCCTCTCCCTATCCTCTGTTAACACACCACAAGGTGAGGATGGCTCGGATGGATATATTCTCTTCAATATGATAGCTTGCTGATTCTATGGATGGACTGCATTTTCAAAGATCCAGATTTGAAAAAACTGAATGTGTTTGGTTGCGGCACTGCCTAGATGATGAGAAGCTTTGAAGCACTTAATACTTGGACAATTTGTATTATTATCCTGCTCTGGAACACGAGGTTGTCCCTGCTATGGGATAGTTTGCATCTGGCTGACTCTGTTTTTTTTTCAGAATATCTTGCTACTGTTATGCAGATGAGACTGGACATTTTGAAGCTGAAGTCTGCTTCTGTCTTCACTTCGGTACAAGAGTCCAGCCACTTCTGAAGACCCCTACCAGTGAAACTACACCTTGGGGCCCTGGATCTTGCTCGGTATCTGTACCTTTCCATTTCTGTTGTCTTTAACAAGATGCAGAACTGCCTGCCTCCCATGGTTTCATGGCATACTTGCAGCAGGACTGAAATTTCAGTACATGTCAGCAAGGGTTCTCTTCAGCAAGGCTGTCTAACTACTTTTCTCTTTGGGTTTCATTGTATCTTTTATTGGATTCTTTAACTTTCAGAGGGTGTAAGAGCATTACACCTCGAGATTTCCATGTACCCCTTGTTTTTTATTTAATAAATTTCTTGGACATGAACAGGGAAACTAGTTCATGTCAACCTTCTCACAAAAAAAGTATCTAGAGGATGTGGTGAGACTCCATGGAGTCTCAAGGATGATCATTTAGGATGGAGATCCTCATTTTACCTATAGGATGTGGATAGGTCTCGAACATGCATTTGGTTCTCAAATATGCCTTAAAATTTCTTTTCATCCACAGATGGATGGTCAGGCAGAGTAGATCATCCAGACTCTTTAGGAAATGTTATGCTCTTGAGTCCTTGATTTTGGAGGATTTTGGATGAGGCAACTACCCTTAGCAGAGTTTGATTATAATAATTGTTTTCACTCCAACATCAGTATGAAACCGTTTGAAGCCTTATATTGATGAACTTTTGATTCTCTATTGTGCTATAAAAAGGTCAAATATTAAGCGATTCTTGGGTTGGAACTAGTACAGAATATGACAGAGATGGTTCAAGTGATTCATGAGAGGATTAAAGCAGTGCAAGATCATCATAAATCCTATGAATATCATAAGAGGAAACCTATGGAGTTCTATATTGTGGGTCATGTGATCCTGAAGGTGGATCCCCATTATGGGAAGTGAAGGTTTGGTCATGGGAGTAAGCTTTCTCCCTGGTTTGTTGGGCCTTTTGAGGTTTTGGATCATGTTGGAGCTATGTCACATTAGATAGCGCTTCCCCCATAGATAAGGTAGATACACAATGTTTTTCACATGTCACAAATCCATAGTTATCTTCATGATGACTCTCACATCATCGATTGGGGGGAGATCGATGTTGATGATGATGCAACCTTCGAGGAGCATCTTGTAGAGATCCAGGACCACCATGGTATGGTGTTGTGTGAGCATGCTATTCCCTTGGCTCATATCTTGTGGTGGCATGGTGTTGTGGAGGAGAGTACCTAAGAATGTGAGTCAAAGAAATGCACTCAATACCTCGGGCTATTTTATTTTTATATCTTCTCTTGTAACATTGTTCATTTTTCAGTTGTAGACCTTTTCTATTTATGAGATAGATTTCTCTTATTTCTTATTGTGGATTTTTCTCCTTTGAGAGGTTTCTTATGGGGTGGCTGTTTGTATGAACCCCTTTCTATTTCCTCTCTAGGTTGGTTTTGGATTCTCTAGGATGAGAATGTTTTGAGTGGTATATAATTTAAGGGCCCAAATCCACATGTATCAACCCATTATGTGTTCTCGAGGATTTTAGAGCTTGGAGTAGGCTTTGAGGAAGTATAGAGTAGTTCAGGTGCTGAGAGACAAGACCATGAAACTTTCACGGCATGAAAGTGGGTTTCACGCCATGTAAAACAATTACATGATGTAAAATTGGGTTTCATGCCATATAATATTTCAGGTTTTGAAATATAAATAAAATTTATAGGTGGCACATTTTTTTGTCACAACTCAACCTTGTGGATTACACAACATGAATGGTAATTACAAATAATGTAATTCCACATTGCAGTAATGTTTTAAGTGTTTTCTAGCCACTTGGATTGTCAAACCCTATGAATATAGCTTCCCTATATCTCATTTTATGTGAACCAGTAGTCCCATCCTTAGCATTTTGGATATGCCTTCAATGAGAATTGATATCAGGTTTTCATCTTTAATCCGTGGAGATCCATGGAGATCCAAGGTGCTTTGTTTTCTATCAGTTTCTCAAATTTGATACCATTTTCTTATCATTATTCTCTCTGTTCTATGGAGTTTTCTTACCCATGTTTTAAATAAGGTTTCTATTAGTAGTTTTTGATGCGGTGGTGCCTCAACATCCTCATATGGATGCAGTTATTCTGGGAGAGGTGATCGGAGATCCATTATGTGGTCTGTTCTCAAGCGAAGAATGTCAATGACATTTTGAGGTAGGGGATTCATTTCTTATTTATTTATTCACGTGAAATTGTAGATTTAGCATAATTTATCCCCTTGGAATGTAATTAAGTTTACCTAATAATTATTTGAACTAAATTAAATAATTGGTATCAATCGCAGAACAATGTTGCTGCTTTGTACTATGATAAAAATTTTCCTCTTGATTTTCTAGGTAGTGTGATATATATGCCTTGATTAGTTTATCATGTTGTTATTGATTAAAATTAGTAAAGAACATAAATAAAATTAATTTATAATTAATCGAGTAAAGGAATTAAAGAGGCATGTTTAATGAATCTAGTTGTTGTTGTAATTTGATGTTAATCAAATTAATGCAAGTATTCGTGTTTAATTAAACTAGTTAATGAACATGAATCATGATAATTCTTGTTGATAATGGAATTAAAGGAATGCTAAATTAATATGTAAATTAATTTTTGATAGCTAATATTGATTGTTAATTAGATTTCACATAACCGGAACTTGGGATAATGAATTGGATAATTCAAGATGGAATAAGAACCAATTATGTGATAAAATATAATGCCTTTGTAGGGACTGAGTTTCCTACTTTATTGTAAAGGAAAAGTGCCTTGTGCTATGGCATCATATCTCATTTTTCATAAAGGTTGAATGAATTATTTATGTCCAAGATCCTGGATTTTATGTTTGTTTCCAATTTCTTGTGAGGTGACGTGAGCCTGGGATGGCTGATCCTAGAAGGCTTTTATGGTATGTGGGGTAGGGAAGCTCAGATATGATGTGACCCTGGGATGGCTCTTCCTGGAGAGATTTTGTGGTATGAGGGGCTTAGAGGACTATTTTTTGTGGTAGAATTTTATGTATGGAGTGGAGAGATGCATTTGTGTATTCATGTGGGTGTCAAGGAGGATGCCAGAGATGACAGAACGGGTTGAATCTACGCTTACACACTATTATGAAAGCTGGATGCTTGTTTGAATTAGTTTCTTGGAAAAAGTCCATATTTTTTCTTATATTCTTTCCTTTCTCCACTGATAGAGGAATATGGTTTTGGATACTCTCTTTCCAATATAGGAAAATATGTGTGGGGTATGCTACATTCTTTCAATGTTTATTTTCTAATGGTTGGATGATTCTATGCTCCTGCTATAGGTGGAAAAGACTCGATAGGTAGTTCACCTACTCACCATGTTGATCCCCTTATATTTGTTAGATTATAATGTTTTCCTAGATAACCTAGCAATATGTAAAGTAATATTGTTAAATAAATTAATAAATATTTAACCCATGGGGTTAGAGCTTGCTGGTATGGAATACTGAGGTTGTAATTATGAGAAGTTGTGGAATTAGTTTTCTTATGCATAGAGGGCATGGATCATTGTTGAAATGGTAATAAAATGTAATGTGTATATTTTTCATTGTTAATTAATGGTTATAAATTATCTAAAATAAATTACAACTTATAAAAAGGGATAAAGTAATTTAATTTATCTCTTTAAATGGTTGTATTCTTATAGGATATTTGGTCTTAGCAATGGTATTTGGGAGTCCAAGAGATGTTAGTTGTAGTTTTGTATGAGACTATTATATTCCCATAGTGTGGTTTTAAGATATATTATATCATATAGTTTTTATGTTTCTATATGATACACCACCCTATCGGTTATGGAAACTGACACCCTAAGGATTTTGAGCCATGGGGGTGTTTTCCCCAACATTCTGATGGGAGGATAGATGGATGACTACCCCATTTGGCCCCATTATATTCTCTTGGTAGTTACCCATGCTAGTATGCATGATGTTTAGTTTTTTACCACATATATTTATAGATGGATGTAATGGATTGTGGTTATTTCACATACACATATTACTTATATAGTTTCCTAAGGACTACTATAGGTATAACGTGTATATGCCATGTTGTATTGAGGATCCTTACATGGTGTATGGGATGTGATGTCTTCAGGTATAATAATTGACATATGATACACATTATGAGAGTTGTGGTGGATCTAAGAAACTTCCTGGTTACTTTTGGTTATGTGGATGTGGTGGTGTGTTACACAAGGTGCGTGTTGTGGTGCTTCACCCAGGTGTCTATAGGATATCTTTTTTGGAGTGATATTCTTAGGACGTACAATGTTGGGTAAAAGTGGAAAACCAGTGGGGAAGCAGTAGTGGGGTACCCTTGATATTCTTTATTATATTATATTCTATTGTATACGATACTTGGTGAGAGTATCCACAGTTATGTTGGGAATTTAGTATACCTATTTATGTGATGAGTTAGTTTCACTTGTTCCTCACCGCACTTTAGCATGATTTCTTTACCTTTTTTCACAATAGGATTCAAGGTGGATCTTATTGTGTATACAGTTATACTCACCCTAAATATATACAAACTATTTTTAGGTCAGTTAGAGAAGGTTAGATATCAGGCTGTTTACTACTAGCTTGGGGTTTATCAAGAGATTTTTGGGCATCATGGTCATTTCCATCTTCACTTTTCTTTTGATAGATGCAATTTTACCTTCTAGTTGTAGTACTTCTTGCATGACATTAAATTTTAGTACTTTGGTTTTATTTTATATTGTAGTTTGAGAAGAAGTTAGTTGGTTTTTGTGTTATCTATCTCTTTTTCACCTGTTTCTCTTAAAGGGTAATTCCTCACATCTCTATGTTTATTATAACCTCAGTGCTAGTCACCAAACTAGGGCCTATTGAAGGTGGTACTTGGGGGGTCACTATTTATATTATCCTATTTCCATCATAGGAGGGGTACAATTTGTGGGGAAGGGGTCATAACATATAGTATTAATAAAGTTGAATCTGATTTTCAAAATTATGTTGACTCTCGTGAGTGTAGATTTGATGAGTATATGTCCATGAAAAAATTAAATATAATCCCTATTGAGTTTGTGGAGTCTAAATGAATTTCAGAAGTTTGATGCTCCCTATTTGTAATGGAGATGTATAGGATGGTAGTATTGTAATATTGAATATGTGTAGAAGACCCACAAGATGAGGTATGTGTGCAATCCATTAAAATTAATGAAGAAACAAAAATGGGAATTTAATAATTGTTATATTGAGATGGAAGTTTAAAAGTCATTTCTTTATTCCATTTTTAGAACATGAAAATGAAAGAATAAATTAAATTCACTCAGTTAGATAAACTTGAAAATTTTGAGGCTATTGAAAATTTAAGAGAGGTGAACAACAAATATTGAATATCATTTTTTACCAAAAATGTTAGTGTGAATGACTAAGTAGAAGGATTATAAGTTAATGTGCTTGAATCCAAGGATATGCATGATGTGTAAATCCTATATTATTGAGATTTCAGAGGTGATAAGAAGAAAGAGAAAAAAGAGATCCTATAGATGAGGTAATAATCATTTGGAAATATACTTTTATTGATCCTATAGTGTTAAGTTTGATGGAATAATAATTAATATACCTACAAAAGGTTTTATATGTAGTGATTTGAGAAAACCAAGATCTTTAGTGACTATTCATGAGGTTGATACTGAGACATTTTTTTCTTGAAGAATGTGAGATATATTATATATATTATACTATTTTAATTTCTTGTGATTTTAAAAATAAAATCCTCTATTCGATAGTGTACAAGATACATAACATTGAGCTTAAACAAACAATGAATTATTATTATTTAAATGTGACCATTATAATCTATCCATTATTTTAAAGGGAATGAATAAAATTAAAGGAATTATTAAATTTATAATATCCCTACTCATTTATAATGTATTAATTAATTATTTTTAAATAATAACTTTAGTATTAGTAAAGTCATTTTATTCTTCAAAAATGGGTTTTTTTTTAATTTTATGTGTCAATATTATATTTATTTTTTGGAAATTTTAGAAAATTTACTCGAAAATATAAATTTAATTTTTTAAATCATAATTTAAAAAATTATCTTATGATTAATTTTTTAGAGTTTTCAAAAAAGATTATTTTTTTAATGAATAATGAAAAATACTGATTTTTAATTGAAATATTTATTTTATTTTAAGGTATTTATAAAGTAAAATTATATTTTGGATTAGTTTTAAAATTAAATTTTATCCTTTTTATTTAAAATTATCCAATTATGGTTTTTTAAATGAATTTTATATGTGAATTTAGTATAAAAATATTTTATATTTAAAAAGGACATTATTCTGAAAAACCATTTTTTATTGCATCTTACAGATTTAATTTTAAATTAAAATTTTCCACTTTTGTTTTTTTAATTTTGAAAAATTATTTCCATGTTTGGAATCAATGGGTCCAAATTTGGTAAATATGACCCTTTTATTTTTGGTCAATATGAATAGTAACCTTAGTAATTTTGGTTTCCATAATAAATAGTAAATTAGGTAATTAAAGTTAAAAATAAAATGATAAGGAATATAAAGTGACCATAAAACTTTCATAAAATATATTGGAAGATTCAATTTAATCCATAATCATCCAATATTTAGTTATATGACATTTTTTTCCATTTGAATGATGTTATGACTTCTATAATATTTTATTTACAAAAAAGTCAAAAATATCAAACTCTTGTTTTTATTAACTATAATATTTTAAATATAAGGTTAACCAGAGGATATGTTTAGTTATAAATATTAGTTTTAAATATAAATTATTTATATTTATCATGGATATTTTATGTTTTTGGTGAATAAATAATTACCTTAAAAATTTACACAACACTGATACAATAAATATTTAATTAATGGAAGAATAACATAAATGATATTACAAATGTTAAAATTAATATAATTTGCAATAACTATTTTTATACATGAATTTTATAGACTAATGTGACATTTTAGTGATGTATTTTTTTTCTTCAAATTTCACTTATTTTCTTGATGTTATTAAAATCAAAGTAATAAATAATTCTATAAAATTGACATTAATGATATATTATAATAAATAACATTTTATCAAATAATATAAAATTCATAAAAAATTATATTTTTTCAAGTGATTAGGATGTGGATTTTGATATCAATCATGGTCCATTTATGGGATATGGATCCATTTATAGTAACTATATTTACCCTCAAAGAGTAAAAATCCTTATGGTCATGGTAATTGTGAAAGGTGTTAACGAGGGGTTAAAACAAAACTATAAAGGAAATTTTTTTGTCAAAACATGTATAATTTTTATTTAATGAGATTATTTAGACCCATAATAATTATATATTATAAATAAATCAGTTTTTATCCATATTTAATTGAATATTAATTTATATTAATTTTTTATTTTGAGAAATGAAAAGAGTGCCCCTCCCCTCTCTTATAAAAGAGAACATCTTATTACCCGAAATCCACACTTAATTGTTTTGTCAAATATCTAAAAATTATCTTCCAAAAATCCATCCAAACATTATATAGGACTTATATATGGTATAGAACCAACCTTAGTGGTCTTAAGGTGTTAAGAAATGAAGGTTTTTTGAAGAAGAGATATCATTTTTAAATGAGTGTTTCCATTTTATTTATTCTTACAACTCCTTAAAAAATTTATTAAACATGAATATATAATAAAAATATTATATTACATATACTTAGGTTTTTTATGTCAATTTTACAACCTATATCCATATCCTCTTCTATCACTTGGGAAACAAAACCACCATTCACATGTAAGGCGGACAACTGCCTCGTGAACCGATATAATTCATTTTCCATCACCATATCTCATGGATGGATTATAATGTTTATATATAATATTTATTTAATATTAATAATTATTAAAATATAATATATCATTTACCTTCTTACCTTTCCATCTACTGAAAAATGATAATATTGTTTGTGCGTACCTGTGGGCTATGACCTCCAGGAAGTGATGTGATTCATTTTTCATCACCACATCACATGGATGATATATAAGTATATTTAATGTATTAATATTATAATTATGATATTTTTATGATTCTTTAAATGTAAAATAATACTTACCTTATTTCCATAATGATCATTGAAAAATGGAAACATTACTTATGCGTACGTACGACCTACCGTCTTCATGATTGTAATATAGTTCATTTGAAATAAACATTTTTAATTGTTCGATTTAAAAATATTATTGATATATAACAATTATGAATATTTAATTATTATTATTTTGGATATGATGGAATAATGAAATCTTTGACAATTGTGAACCTACCAAATTTATTTCTGACATATGATCTTAATATCGTCAAAACACCCGAAATGAATTTATTTGATCAAGTAATTAGATATAATGTGGTATTAAATAAAATAAAGGAATAATAAACTTGAATTTTTTTGTAAGAAAGTATAAAATTAACATAAGATTGTTATTCATGAAGAAAAATAATGTATGTGACGAGTCAGACTCAAGGTAAGGGACTTTCTTTAAAAAAAATCATCATTTCATGTTTCACTTAAAACTTTTTTTTCTTCCATATCCAAATTTTCTAAAAAAAAATTCCAATAAGTTTTTAATATTATCTTATTATTGGTTAAATTCATTTTTAACAGTGTTTTATGTTTTAAAAAATGGTTTGAAAGGAATATTTTTTTTCGTTTTTCAAATGAGTTATTTTGTGACTTTTCTGAAAAAAGCATGGAACAAATGTTTTTTAACTTATACAACATGAAAAGAATTTACCTCCATCATTATACCTCAATTATTTGAAGATTAATTTAAAATTTTCAAGGTTATTTTCATTGATTATGTCTTTATTTTTGATTGTTTATTTTTTAAATAATCAATTTTAAAATGGAAATGTTATTTTACTCAATAAAATTCTATGAGTGTAATGATGAAGATGAAATATTTAATCTTTAATTAGGTATTGGGTACTATTATAATGATGGGTGGTAACATTATAAACCAAGGATTGATGGTTATGTTATTAACCAATTACAGGTGGTGTTGTGATAAACCAACAATGGTTGGGACCGTGATATCCCTATGATGCATTGGGTATGGATGTCTACTATATGGTTATTCAATTCATAAGAGTTATTATAAAAGTTATATGGAAATTATGTCCCAAGTAACATTCATGTTTTATATATTATTTATATGATTTTTTATAGGAATATTATGATTCTAAAGGTAATATAATGATATTATGTTTAAAGGGAATAATATGATACTATTAAGGGGTGACAATTTTAACTTTTTGAAAAGTTATTATGAGTTTTCCATGTTTTAAAAGAAATATTTATTAGTTTTATTTTTCCTTTATGATTTCATATGAAACGTTTTATGAAATTATTTAGATAGAGAACATGATTTATTGGGTAATAAAATTTTTATTTTGAGTCTAAAGTTTATTTTCAGAAAGGAAATTTTTATTAGTATTCATGGAGTAACAATTTATTTATTTCATTTTATGTACCATAATAAATCTTTTGTTCTCATAAAATGTTAAAAAATATTTTTCAAAGGGTTTAAGGATGGTTATGAGAAATAAATATGTCAATTTGAAAGTATTTAAGATTTTTCAAAAAAATAAATCATATTTTAAAAGATTTATATTGTGAAAAAATGGATACTGAATAAAATTGCCCTATTTGTATATACATGGGTTTTTTTTATGTAAGAGTTATATCGTAAATCTATAAATATATAAACATAAAATATCTTTTTGAATATGAGAATGTTAATTATAGTCTAAATATACTAGATTATGTGGTGTTTAAGGTTAAGTCTGTACAGTTGGTATCAAAGTAGGGTTTAGATGACCTTAGAGGATTGTATGTTATTTGACTATAATTTAAAATTAATCTATAACAACAATGTTTAGTATGTTAGGGAGAATTATAGTAATTTTGGATAGATGGAAAGAGTTTTAGATAACATGAATAATGATATTTTAATGTTTAATCTCCTTGTAATATAGTTTATTATGATATACTCACACTATCCATTTTGGTTTTAGTAAATGGTTGGATCCGGCAGGAACCAAAGTAACAATTGATGTGAAGGAAAATTCAGTGGTTGTATGAATGACCAATCAAAAGGAATGAGATATATATTGAGAAATATTGTGGTTATTATTAACCTTCTATTTTAAGTAATTATTAACAACCATAATTTTGGTGAGTTTTTAAATGATATGAGAGAAATGAATCCCCATGGAAGTTTAGATGATAGTGATAAAAAAGGTAAATCTATTCAATGACCTATCTGTCAAAAATGTGAAAAGAAGAACTTAGTAAAATTTATTAAAAAATGAGAAGATGTTTTATATTTGGTAAATGAGGTCATAAAGAAATAACATACCACGAAAAAGATAACGTTTAATTAACTCCATGAATGGGAACAAAGTTTTTCCCAAAGTATAAATTGAATGTTTTAAATGTGGGGGACTGGTCATTGTGAAAATCATTGTCATAGGGGGAAATATTTTCAATTTTTTTTATATATGTTTAAATGTATAGATAACCTTTTGGGTTTCTATGATATTCGATTTTGAGTTAATTATGCGTTATTACTTTTTTGGGGATACAAAATGAAAGTTATGAGATTACCTTTGAGGTTAAGACATTTCCTTAATATTGAATATAATAAGGCTATTTTGAGTTTGTTTATAAATTTTTTTCATAATGTTATAAGGATTATATTAATATAGTTTTATAATAAGTATAACCCAAAATCATGTTGACAACTCTTCACATCTAGTAAGGTCACGAGGATTAAACCCATAACCAAAGGGACACAATGGTGCATAACCAACCACTGGCCTACATGATGTCTAGGTTAATATGACATTTTTTCCTTATTTAAATGATCTTATAGAAAATGTTAAGTTAATTTTGGGAATATATATTTTATTTTTTAGATAACCATGACATTGGAAGTGATTTTGTGATTATATGATTTTAGAAAAACTTAAAATTTTGGGAACATTATATGACTAAGGTAGACATAATATTATAGGATTTAATTTGAGTAATAATTTTTTAAATTACCTTTTGAAGAATATATGATTTTAATGTGGATTTATGGTGAATCAAGTTATTTATATAAATTATTATCATATCATATAGATTATATGATTAGGGAAAATAATTTTTGGAATGAGACATTAAGATTGATTTATATTTAGATATAAATACTAAATTTATCCTGTAAGACCATGTGATCAAATACTTGTAATTTTTTATTTTAAATATTTATTTAGAATATTTTGAGGAGTTTTAAGGATAGTTATTTATTGAATGATCAAAGTTGAACTTTGGATATTACTATTGAATTTTGGAAATTAAAGTAGTTTTTCTTCGTATGAAGGCCTATTCATTTTGGGGAATTATATTATCTTGTCCTAACCATTTTGGTTTTCATTAAAGTTTAAATACAGGAAGAATAACTTGTTAACATTTTTTATATTTTTTTATCCGTATAAGTTGATTTTATTACTTCAAGCATGAAAAATTCATCTTTAATACTCGTCATTTTGAGAAACAATTGCTATTGAGGTGGAAATTGATTAAGGATGAAAATATACTTTTCAAGTTAGTATATTTTCAAATGATTTTAGTATTGATGATAAAGTAATTACTAAACTTTAGGAAAATTATCTTGAAATAAAAACATTATCCATTTACTTTTCTTAGTTGAGAAGTCAATGGCCATTTATCCTATTACAGATTTACAGTTTTGGGATGGTTCACTTTCTCGTGACTATGTTATATATCACTCTCTATTAGTTCTTGAGAGTTAGGTTTTTCTTTCATATCCATGTTTCACTTACCAATTATGTTATAAGACTTGGAAACCTACTGTGTGATATTTCATATGACCTTCGTACTTCCCTTTCTCTCTTTCAAGAAGTTTTATTAACCATATTTACAGTACGAGATTTCAAAATAGGTATTTTGAAATATCAAAACCCTAGTATTCAACCCTGATTTTAAATTGGGAGGAAGAAATTTCTTAAATGTAGGAGAATTTAATATCCCAATCATTTGAAAATTAAATACTATGTTCGATATCATATAAGAAACACAAAATCGAGCTTAAAAAAACAAATAATTATTATTATTTAAAAATGTCCATTATAACCTATCTGTTAAATTTGAGGTAATGAATATTATTAATAGAATTATGAAATATATACTGGTACTAATCATTTATAATGTATAAATTATTTCTTTCTAAATAATAACTCGATTTTTAGTAAATTCATTTTATTCTTTTAAATACATTTTCTTCAAAAATGGATTTTCTTGGTTTTTATAAGTGAATATTATAATTAATTTTAAGAAAATTTTGAAAATTTATTTGAAAAAATGAAATTAATTTTTGAATTCATAATTTTATAATTATCTTTGTATGAATTATTGATAATTGTCTAAAAAGATTGATTTTTCAATGAATAGTGAAAAATACTAATTTTTAATTTAAACCTGTATTTTATTTCAAAGTATTTATAAAGTCAAATCCGATTTTGGATTATTTTTAAAATTTAATCTTCTAATTTTTTAAAAAAATTACCCAATTATTTTTTTTTAAATTAAATTTATACTTGAATTTGGTATAAAAACATTTTATATTTTAAAATGGTTTTTTTCTCAAAACCTTTTTTCATTGTATTTTTTGGTTTAATTTTAAATTAAATTCTTCCACTTATTTGTTTTTAATTATGAAAAATGGATTCCATATTTGAAATTATTTGATCCAAATTAGGTAAATAGGTCCCTTTTTTTTCAATATGAATATTAACAGTAGTAATTTTTATTACCACAATAAAAGTTAAATTTGCAACTAATATTAAAAATAAAATGATAAAGACTATAAAATAACAATAAAACTTGACTAAATTTTATTATATGAGTATATTTAATCCATAAGAATACAATATTTTTTTATAAGACATTTTTTGGACCATTTAGATGAGATTATGAATTTTATAATATTTTATTTAATAAAATGTAAAAGACGTCACACTCTTGTTTTTATTAACTATAATATATTTAACCTAAGTTTAACCGAAAAATATTTTTGGTTTATAAATATTATTTTTAAATATAAATGATTTGTATTCATCATGGTAATTTATTCTTTAATTTTTAGTGAATGAATAATTACCTTATTTTTTTAAACATCACTGATGCAGTAATTATTCAATTAACAGAAAAATAAAATAAATGATATTAAAAATATTAAAAGTAATATAATTTGAGATAATTAATGTTATACCTGAATTTTATATATTAAAATGATATATTAATAATTTATTAAAATATTTGGTTTAAATTTTATTTCTTGTCTTGGTGTTATTAAAATCAAAGTAATTAATTGTTATAAAAAATTGACATTAATGACATATTATAATTAATAATATTTTGATAAATGATATAAAAAATATAAAAATATTATATTCATCCAATTTATTATTATTTAGTTTATGATATATGAAAGAATTCATCAATGGGTTGTTTTTCCAATTATACTAACCATATTGTCCCTCAAAGAGTAAAAATCCTTGTTGTCACAGTAAGTGTGAAAGGAGTTATTGAGGGGTTAAAGAAAAACAATAAGGGTAAAAATGTGGTCAAAATATATTTAATTTTTATTTTATGAAAATATTGAGACTCAAAATCATCCTATATTCTAAATAAATCAGTTTTTAACAATTTGGAAATAAATATTTATTAATATTAATTTAATATTTTGAGAAATTACAAAAGTGCCCCTCCCTTCTCTTATAAAAGAGAAGTTATTATTCCCATTAATTCACAATTAAAAAACCTATTGGTTCTAGAAATATCATCCCAATTACCTTAATAAAACCCCTCCCCAAATTCCAGATTCATTAGATATGTAAGAACATTAACCTTAGTGGTCTTAAGGGGTTAAGAAAATGAGGTTATATGAAGAAGTTGTACTGATTTTAATTGAGCATTTATGTTTTATTTCATATCCCCCTCCATAAAATATTACATAATTATGACTAAATAAAAAAATATCTTAAATATACATATATATAGTTATTTTAAGGGTACAACCTATATGCATCTTCTCTTCCATCACATGGGAGGTAAAACCATCGTTCGTGTGTACGGTGGACTATCGGCTCACAAACCAATGTAATTCATTCTGCATCAACATCTATAATGGATGGATTATAATGATAATATATATATATATATATAATATTCATGAAATAATTTTCATTATGAAAATATAATACATCGTTTATCTTCTTACATTTCCATTCACGTGTATATGTGTGGGCTTCCACCACCAAGAAGCGATGTGATTCATTTTTTCATCACTACAACACATAGATGAAATATATAATTATATTTAAAGGAATAATATGATATTTATTATATTTTAAAAATTCAATAAAAATAAAATAAAAGTTACCTTCTTTCTATAATGATGGTTGAAAAATGGAAAATTTTGTCACGCGTACGTATGACCTACCATCTCTATGATCACATCATAGTTCATTTTTCATAACTGTATTTAATGGTTGGATTTAAAAATTTAATTGATATATAGAAATAAAATTATTTCCTGATTAGTATTTTGGAGATGATGTAATAATGAACTCTTTGACCATAGTTAACCAACCAAAGTCATTTATGATATATGAGCCGAATATCGTCAAAACACCCGATGTGAAATTAATTTATTAAGTAATTTTATATAACATGATATTAAATGAAATTAAGGAATAAAAAAATTAAAAAATGTTCTTAGGAATGTTTAAAATTATCATAACTTTATTATTCAGGAAGGTAAATAACGTACGTGATGATTCAGACTCAAGGTAAGAGACTTTTTAAAAAATCATCTCTTAATGTTTCTCTTAAAACTATCTTTTTCTTTCATAAACATGCTTTATAATTTTTTTCCAAAATATTTTTACTATTATATAATGATTGGTTAATTTCATTTTTAATCATGTTTTATTTTTTACTAAATTGGTGAAAGTAATTTCTTTTTCATTTTCTGAAGGAGGTATTTTATTACTTTTTCAACAAAAGTAATAAAGGAATATGTTTTAACTTATATAAAATGAATGGAATTTACCATTATTTTAAAGACTCAATGTTTTGAATCATCCTTTACAAGTTTAAAAGGTTATTTAAAAAAAATATTATTTTCCTTTTTATTTTCATAGTTTTTAAATATGTAATTTCAAAATGGAATGGTTATTTTCCTCAACAATATTTTACGAGTTAAATGATGAAAATAAAAGCTTTCATGTTTTATTGGTTTTTAGGAATTATTATGATGGTGGGTTCTTCTATTATAAACCAATTAGGGGGGGGGGTTACATTTTTAACTAATGATAGGTTTTTTCATGATAAACCAAGGATGTTTGGGTCTGTGATAGCCCTCTTATTCATTGGGTTTAGAAGTCATCTGCATTGTTATTTCATTCGTAAGATTGATTATATGAGTGATATATAAATGATGTACCAATTAACATACATATTTTATGTATTCTTGACATTGTTATTTCTAAGAATATTATTATTTCTCAAGGTAATATAATTATCTTGTGTTTAAATGGAATCATATGCTACTTCTAAGGGGTGAAATGATTAACTTTGTGAAAGAGTTATTGTGATTTTTTCAAGTTTTCAAAGAAACCTTTATCAGTTTAACTTTGAATTCAATATTTCTATGAATTTTTTTTATGAAAATATTTTAGTAGAGAAGGTGATTTCTTGGGTAAGAAAGTTTTTATTTTGAGCCCAAATTTTATTTTGAAAAAGGAAAATTTTTATAAATATCCATGGACTAACAATTTTTTTCATTACTTTTATGCACCAGAATGATATTTTAATTCTTATCATATTTTTAATTTTTTTCATAGATTTTAAGTATTAGTAAGGTAAATAAATAATTCAAGTTAAAATTCTTGATTTTTTTATGAAAATAAATCATATTTATTTTGAAAGTTTTATATTGTGAAAAAAATTTATTTAATAGAAGTGTCCACTGTGTATATATATAGGGTTGTTATGTAAGAGTTATGACCTAAATATATAAATATATAAACTAAAAATATCATTGGGAATGTGAGAAATTGAATTCTATTCTAAAGATACTAGATTATATGATGTTTAAGGCTGAATCCTTACAATTACACTGGATCAAAAAGGAAGAGCATTTATTTTTTGAAAAAGTAACCCAAAGTTGAAGGATGATCTCTTCTATCTGATGGTGTTTTATTTCATTATAACTATTAGGGGAAAATGAAACCTATGAAAGGTAGTGTATATGTTTGGAAGCATTGGATCAACCTAACCACTTGTATCAATAACAAGATATTAGTGAAAAATTTGTAATATGGGATAACAACCAGCTGCAGAAGGAATAAGTTCACATTGACTGAAAATTAATTTTTTATTTCAATCAATTTTAAGGAAAAAAGTGAGAAACCAAGAATCAACCACAACAAGAAGGATCGTAGTCATTAAATCAAAATTTAAGCCTACCCGAATCCTTTTCCCTAAACAATTTCCAAGAGATGGTGGTTACTTTCGTGCTTGGATATTCCTTTAACAACTCATCAAAAGTATATTTTAGATTTTCCCAGGCATGAATATATTTTTCAATGCTGATCATACCCTTGTTAAAGCCCATAACCAGAATCAGGTTCTACTTATCAATCCAGGCATATTGATCCTCAGTTAGAGCCATTTTTATTGACCTCCCCATAATTTTAGCCACATCCTATTCAGAGGCATTGAGTAACAGGAACTTTTCACCCATTTATTCTTCCTAACTCATAGTCAGATCCAATTTGGGTTACCTATACCTCCTGATTTTTGTTGACTAACAACCTCATCATCCCTCTTCATTTCATTTTTCTTTTTTTGATGACCGAGTTACTAGAGGGGGTGATAGATATGTGTAATCCTTCATACCCTTCCTCCTCCTGGTACCCCTATTTACCCTCGACCTTGAAGCTTCACCTATAGAAAGGATGTAATCAGGATCATTGGGCTCATCTACATAGACCCCATCATCTAAGTTGGCATGGATAGAGCCCAATCCTTCCATTGCAAGACCTTCAAATCTATTTCTTAGCTAAATTGGAGACCAGTTCCTTGGAGAAGGACCTCGAGACTTACCAATATGAACATCCACACCCCTATAAGGCCCCTTTCTACCTTTGTGAAGTATCCCACTTCTTAAACTAACCACCACCGCATAAGAAACATCAGCAATGTCCTATTCTCCACTCTCCACATGAACTGAAACAGTAACACACACATCGTTCAACACCCATATTTAAATGGTGAATATCCAATCAATTTAGAAGAAGAAAATTAATATTAAATTTTATTTCCAATATCAAAAGATAGAAAAAAATATTTCTCATTTAAAAATAATTATATCTCCCCATGTACATGTGGACTTCTCAATACTTTTTTAAAAAAAAAACCTTTTCATAAAAGTTAAAAAGAGGCCGTACATTGGCTAAAATATATCAATTCTTCCCCTTTAACCCAGAAAGAATTAGATATAATCCAATGACATCTATTGGAATGAGAATCGATTAGTATCATTCCAACCACAATCCTCTATTTAAAATACCATATCATCCATTTATAACCCTAAATTTTTTTACCGTTACTTTCATAAAAGAAATTCAAACATTGATCATTATATCTCTATCTGAATTGTCATATTGAACATGAATAAACTAATAACATATGGCTCTCCAATAATAAAAATCACTACATAATCTATAACACCAGCAAGAATTAACTACCCCTACTCAATTTCCTTTAATAAAAAAATCACTATGATCATAAAAAATTAAAACTATCAGCACATCAATACGGTATTTTACTCTATTCCTTCTTCCTTAATGACACTATATGAAGAAAAATAATTATACATGAGATATGAAAAACCTATCTCTACCTGTTGGGTTTTGTAGGATCATATCATGATATAAATTGTGGAAGAAAATCATTTAATATCCTGATCTTTCATTGTTAATCCAACGTGCAGTGAAGAATACAAAATATAAACAAGTGCACTTATATTTATAAACATTCCATATCCTTTGGTCATGATTGAAAACATTTGATGAATATCACCAAGAAGAAGTTGGAAGAATCTATCCTCTATAGGGATGAAACTGGCCACTAAAATCTTCATAGTCCATGAGAGGACCTGACAATCTTCATTTATGTGAAAATACATTCTTCAATGAAGATAAATGGAGAAACAAGAGAGATGAGATATATGGTGGATAGTTTTAATGTCCACTGCATCACGATATCATCTATTTTTAGAGAGATTGAGATGAAACATAAATATATGGATACATACAAAATGATATCACATATCTAGTGTTTAGATAAGAAGGAAGAGAGGATTAAGATAAATGAGATTATCACTTCTCTTTACTAGTGTAAACTAGGATACATGTTTCTAAATAGTGATCTTACCTTCAAAATAATAAATTCTATTAACTAGTTAGTGATGTTGGGATTTCATATGAATAATAAAATATTAATTAATCTCATATTATTATACTTATCACCAAAATAATTCATACTCATGATGCACTATAGGATGGACAACTTGGAGCTGCTACTTAGGATTCTTGTGACTATGCTTCGGCAAGTAGATATGGAATGGTGGGAACATAGTTCCTCAAACCATATGGTAAAAAAAGTGATATATTGGGTTTAAAATCCCATAACCATTTCAAATTCAATTTATCCTTTTCAAGTCCTTAAAATGGACAAAAAATTCAAAGTTAATGTGATGAATAGGAATCTATCTGATTCTAATGTGGTAAGAAAGATAATCAGAAGAGGAACCACCATGAATTAAAGAAGAAGTGATAAAAATATTATACTTTTGGTATATTCATCATCATATATAATATTTCTATTTTATTTTTTTGGGTATTAAATAAAATATTAAAATCACATACTTGTATTAAAATACATAAACCAAAGTATTTTTGAAAAATTATAAGAAGTAAGGAGATCTCTCTAAAAATTGATAAAGGGTGATTACAAAGTCTGAAAGGAGGATAACGTGACTAAATATTTTATAGTGGATTGATTCTAGTTAGACAATTATTTTACATTTATAATTACTAAAACATTTATCTTAGTTTCTAGTTAGACACAATGAAACATTGTTTATTGTTTGCAATAAATGTTATTATGGTATTTCATACTTAACTAATTGTTTAGTAAAACTTAAATAATAGATATCAAAAGTCACCAAAGAATAATGAATATAAAATATATGAATCCTACCCATTTGTGGAAAGATAATTCATAGTTTGGTAAAATTAAAATTATTTTTCATGTATATACCCAATAAGATGTTTAGTCTCTTTGAAGTGAAAACTATTAGGTATTTTAAATACTTATTATAACATCCCACCAATGTTTTCAGGTACTACTATACTAAATTTTTATTTACATTTCACTTAGGTTATTTATAGATTGCCTCATTGTGTTCATAGTTTTTTTAGTTGAAAAAGGGTTTGGGGGTGGGTGCTTGTTTTTTTGATATAAGCATGGAGATTAAACTATTGATAGATGAGCTATAGTTCTGGCTAGCCAGTGAGGGACACCATCCTGCTGGTGGAAGGATAACAAAAGGTGTTGCCTATATGAAACCCAATTACTAGCTAATAGGGTATATAGAGTTGTAGGAATTCATCATGTACCACTAGCCAGCTAGTAGGACAACCCCATCTAGTCATTCGACTATCTCTTCACTTATATATTTCTATAAAATCTACATTCCCACAACTGGCCTCCACTGGCTAGACAGTAGAGGAAATACAATACAATAATGAGAGGGTTATTTTCATACCTTCACCACCTAGAACACCCATTTTAATTATTAATCTATCACATTTTACCCTAATTCGGTTCATTTGACTTGAAGACTATATTGGGGTGTTCTTGGCTCTCTCAACTCAATTCCTTAGTTTATTGAAGCACCGATCAAAGCCTTAGACCTCTGTTTGAAATTTTATATATCTTTTAACCATGTATCTTTTTTATATTATTCTACCAATTACTCATGTTTCTCTTAATGGATCGACTTAATCAATGATGGTAATTGTTAGGTTTGAGAATATAATCTTTCTCTATATAGATCCATTGTGGAAATGATAAGTCTTGGTCATATGTTTAACTATATTGTTGTCCTGATTAATAATTTCTATGGTATGTGATCCTAATGGGTTTTATTCATTATAGAACATGTAAATTGAGAGATTTGTGATTGGTATTTCTAGTTATTGTATCCCTTCCCGACTTCTAAGACCTTCATATCATCTTGTATTGTTGTGTACCATGAGAGTGTTAATTAAAATTGTTTCAAGGTAAGTGGTTTCGTTATAAATTTTTTTTCAATGAACCATTCTTAATTGACATTCTAATTTTATTATAAAGTTAATTAAAGGTATGAAAATATTTTTTCTGAAATACAGTGGTTTTGAATATAGTTTTTGAGTATGGAATCACCCCAAAGTTGTTTTAATGGAAATGGTTTTAAAGAATGATATGAATTGTATCAAAGATAAAATTACATCGAATGATATTGTTGTGATAAACCCATCAGTGATTGATGATGAGGTAGAGATCAATCCTTAGGGATGAACTCTTTCCCCATATACCTATTCTATTTGGTTAATGTGTGCACCATGTTTTCTATATTGTGGAAAGGATTTACTCTTGAGAGTGTATTATTACCCCTAAAACTATTCTTCTAGGGTAATGTGCACACCATATGGACTACTTTTCATGATAATAGAACAAGGATCATCATTGGTCTAATTTTTTTTGTACAAATGAGATTATTTTCTCTATCAGTTATCTTTGAAAAGATTTATTGGTGTGTGTATTGAAATGATTTGGAAATTTTTTTATTAGAATACTTTGTTGAAATATAAAAGGGGTGTTTTATTTTTGGTTTATGTCAAATTTTATCTTGTTCCATGATTAAAATTGTCTAATCATAATTGGTTTATTTTTTAATGTTTACTTATGATGCACTTGGTGGGATCCTATTGGGCCCTTTTTATCACACCTCGTATACACCATTGGGTGTATGTAAATATTCTTATATTTGATGCAGTTAAGGGAAAGGAACCATATAGAGGTTGCTAGTTTGTTCATTAATAGGGTGTGAGATTCTATAAGTAACATCACATCATATGTTATAGAAGGGTAGACTAGGTATCTACATGCTCAAGTGATCTTTGGAACTCATCAGATTCGTTACATTGATATTTGACTTGCTTGATTATCACCATGCCCTTATTATATTTGGAAACAAAGAAGATTTTAATCATTTTTAGGGGAAATAAATCTTATCATATGGTGTTTTGTTTTATAATTTTTGAGTAATTTGGTTATTTTTATGTATTGGAACTTGTTTTGTTTGATGATAATATCCATATTATATTGTCTTGTTTTTTGAATACCAATATATTCTATATATACATAACTTATTTTTTAGGTTACTTATAGAAAAATAATTCCCAAAGGCTATTTATTAATGCTCAGGAACTTGGTGCTAATATGTAGGGATTAGGAACACCCTTTTTTCCATGTTAGGACCAGTTTGGGTTATAGTTAATTGGGTAACCTAATTTGGTTCATGAAACTTACTTATTAAGTTTTAGAAGAAGAAACCTTTAGGAATAATGGTATTCCATAAAGATTCTAGAGTTGGTAAAACTAGATTTTATTAACTATTTTAAAGAGAAGTTGGAGGTAAATTCATATTCTTCATGAAAAACATTTAAGATATTTTATGAACACTCATTCGATAAATGAATACATTTGGTAAATGATAAAGGATCCTCTAGATATGTTTTTCAGAATATATCTTAAACAGGTATTCATTGATCATTTAAATAGAGATTGAAGTTACTCCTTAACTCATATTACCATATACACATGAAATACTTGATGGTAATACAAGGAGGATAACTGTATTACATGTATTTAAAGTCTTTCAGTGTTACATTCATGGATTGATTTGAAAATAGAAGTGTAATAACTAACCATATTGACTAATTGTTTCATTTAAGTCATTATATAAAAGAAATCCATTATTACACAACTTTATATGTTTTGATGAGAACCATTTTTATAGATGGATTTATCTATAAATGTATATTAAGGCAAACACAAGGTGTGTATTAGTTAATTATCCAATATCTACTCAAGATAATTATATACCAGAGATAGAAATATTTTTTTTGACAAGAATGATAACGTTTCTATAAGTGGGAAAAATTTCTCTTTTGAGATAGTGTGAGTATACATGACTTTAATGAGGTTAAGGTTTCAAATGTACATGATTTGGTATAGGAAAACTAAACTCCACAAAATTTAGTTGGATGCAATATTCCATAGATGAATACTATTTTAGAAATATATAATCAAAGAGGTGGGTTTATATTCACTAAGATAGGTAGTATATTATTAGATAAGAATAAAGAATCCTATAGAGAATCAATAAATGGAAACTAGATAAACTTGAAAGAATTATATAAATTCATGGATAGATTCAATGTACCAAAATATATTTCTATATTTTGGTAGTTTATCTAATTGATATAAAACTATTAGTGTATATTTAAGAGAAACTAGACATGGATGACCCAAGATGGTATAGATAAATAATGACTGATTAGTGAGGGTTCAAGAAATTCCTAGACATAGGCAATGACAAAACCTTACACCATCAATTATCCTAAAATATATTAGAATTATACTTGTCATACTAACTTTTTATGATCATTATATTTGGAATTTTATGTCAAGGACACCTTCCATGGAGTAATCCATATAGAATATGTCTAGGCAATGTGACCTAAAGGGTTGGTGACACCAATAAATGCAAATAAAGTATGAAAGTTTCAGAGATACATTTATGGATTGAAGTAAGAATTATGATCATATATTATTCATTTTTATGAGTCCAATCGATAGTGTGTTTTATTCAATAATGAAAGTAACCCACGTGTCTATAAGTGTTTAGTGGGAGTTCTATTGTTTTACAAGACATAAATATTTATAACATATGGAAAATAAATGTTTTATTTTAAATTTTGTTCATACAAAGTATTATTTCACTATGAATTACTTAAATAAGTGACCAATGTTCTATAAAACAAGATCTATTAGTCATAGATCTATGAGGTTTCTTAGATTAAGTCATAGTTTATTTGTTGACAATGTATTGATAAATAAAAGGTGGAATGTTTCATGAATAAATTGTTTCTAGTGTCACATTGCATGAAATACCTCCAAGATGATACATGAAAACATAGGTGCATATTCTCATGATGAATAGACTATATATGCCTAAGATTAATTTTGAATCTATCTCACATTCCATGATATGTATTGAGGTTTGATATTACTTATGAATAAATCATAGATGGAAAATATAAAAGAGAACTAGGATAAATAAACATAATTATAGTTGAAATTATCTGATAGTACATGATAAATTAGAAATGGAATATTTCTTAGTTATTAGAGAAATGGGGACAATATTTGAAGATGGGATATACCACCAATCTTCATTCAAACTAGTTTTATCTAATATCATTTTAAGAATAAGGTAATAATAAAGAAAATCTTATTATAGTTAGTGGTTTCCATATCTACAGAAACCAATTATGTTGTGTATTCTATTTCATTTTAAAAATTAATTTATCATTGTTTTGTTTTAAGATATGATTTTAGCCAATATGTAAAATTTTAACAAATAAAAAGTGGTTAATACTCAGTGATATCACCCCTTAAGGTATTTCTTAAAAGTGTTAAATTCAGAGTATGCTAA
Organism: Viscum album; assembly: GCA_963277665.1. NCBI lineage: Eukaryota > Viridiplantae > Streptophyta > Magnoliopsida > Santalales > Viscaceae > Viscum > Viscum album. Next base: position 129,237,615 of record OY728132.1, read on the forward strand.
TAATCTGCTAGAATGTCATAAGCTTATTAGTTATAACCATTATTAATAGAATCATGTTTAGCATGTGAGAGATAACTAATCAGTTAACATTTGGCTGAAGTGAAAGTTAGATTCTGTTGGGGTTGGTTCCCTATAACCAATTGGTTTTTTTATTTTCAATTGCATGTATATTCAAAAACCTGGATATTAATAAATTCCATATCAAATGATGACTATTATTTTGTGCAACATTAATATGATAATATCTTAAGAATATTTCTCAGATCAAAATTTTATAATAGTTCCCAGCTACAATGAGAACCTTAAAGTTCCACAATAATATTCTTAAACATATGCTCTATGGTCAGATTTCATTTATTTGCTAGGATATAAAAGATGTTTTACTATTAAGTGTCATAGGATCATAAGAAATTGAAACTTATTCTCAATAAGTTCACTCTAGGTAATACCCAAGATAGGATGTTATAAGAATATACCCATTAATAGGAATTCCCCATGTTTTTTTCATTTGATATTCCTAGTTTCATACATGTATATTAGACCTTAGACTTGATATTATTATAAATTAATATCATGAATCATGTAATTTGATGTATTTATGAAAACTATAAAAATATATGATCATGGTGAGATAAGATACATTGAGTTCATCATAAGTGAAACGAAATTAATGAATAATTCTAAAAACGATTCAGTCCTCCTGTTTTATAAAAGTAGATATCACTAACCATTTGATTGAAATAAATTTTTATAATTAAGTTAATGTAAATTAATGCTCATCAATGATTTCATTTTATTTATTCAAATAAAGATAAATCAAGCATATTGGTTGATGACATAAATTATTCAGCCATCTTGATGAGATATAAAGAGAAAGGGATAATATTACACAACAAGTGTTTGTATGAGGTTGTTTTTATCATGAAATTTACTTCCTTTTATTGGGGTGAATTGACATGTTTTATGGTTCTAGTATTTTACTTTAGTATATCTCACCTAATTATATAGAGAAATAATCCTAGAGGGACACACATTAAGTGTATTGAAAATATCAGTTAAAGTATATTTGAATTTATTAGTTTGACTTAATATTATTCAAAAAATCAAAGAATGATAGTTATTAATGTTATTTTGATTACATAAATTCAATCACTAGTTATTTGGTTTAGAATATATGTGATTTTAATGTTTAATAAATATTATTTTATAGTTATAAAATTTTATATTTATTTTAATCTTCTTTATTTTTCAAAATTTAATTAAATATTTTTTAGTTACACAAATATTAGATAAATATTTACTCATTAGTTAGAAAATATAATACTTATATATTTATTGAATGAATAATATAATTATATTTGTTTATTTAAATAATTATTCACTATTCAAGGTTTGATAAATTCCGAGGAGGATTGATGAGAGGAGTTTAGGGATCAGATGGAAGTGATATAATTTATTTAATATAATTTAAATAAATATTGATGTATTTTTTTGGAAATGATATTTAAATTTCTATTATTTAGAAAATGTCATGAAATATAATGATAATAATAATAATAATAATAATAATAATTATAATAATATTATTATTATAATATTATTATTATTTGACCTGGGGTTTACTTAGAATAAAGAAATTAGTTAAGGGCCTTTTTGCAACAAATAATTATCAAATCATAATTAGTATATAGTCTGAATTATATAATTTCTAGGGTTAAGTGAATTATTTTACACTACATATTCTCTTAAGATAATTCTCTCGAGATCGAAGAGAACTCTCTCAAGAAGTCTCTCAAGAACAAGAGGTGATCCTCCTCCTCATCGCTCTACAAACAGAGTGAATAAGAAATAATTATTCAAGATTGAAGGAATTATTATTGTGTTCAATGATGAATAATTAATGATAATTGACACCTCAACGCGAGAACACAAAGTTACATTAGAAATGTTTGAAGATTTATAAAGCATTTGTGGATACCACTAGAAGAATTCTGATTTGTATTCTTCATCATAGTGACATTACAATAAGAAGGTCAACAGAATTCATTAACAATGAGATAATTATCACGATAAGAAAATTATTATTATATAAATTAATTATAAATTTAATTTAAAAATATCCTCTCCTTAAATATTTTGGTTATTCATTTGTCTAGTTTTTAAAATTTTATCTGAAGAAACCAATGAGAATAATTTTTGGGAACAGATAAAAAACATACCATGTACCCTAGAATATTCATAGAGAATATATTTTTTAAATAGAATTTGAAATTAATTTATATATTAACAATTACACCATCTTGATAATTCTTTATTTTTTAATTAATTCAATTTTAGTTCTTGTTGTATCATCGCTGCAACAAATAATCCATAGTATAATTCATCTAGTGGTATCCAAACATGCTCCATGAATCTTAGAATGATTCTAAAACCTTAGATAATGGTATAGTGATGCTATTGACACCTACTAAGTCACTTTTATGTATATATTTACTATATGGTTGAATCTCTAGAGTTGAGGGGTGTTCCATGTTGAGGTTTTGAAAATTTTGAAGCATTTTTTAGGCCGTATGGTTAACTATATGGTTCAGTAAAAAACATGAGTAATCTATGTGACTTTTGTTGTTTTTAACAGTGGTTAATCACATGGTTTGGTAAAATATAAAATTAAAACATGACACCTACTTGGTTTTGGGTATTTGGGTAATTTTATGTTATTTTCAATTTGGGGGCTCCTCCTTTGGCTTCCCCATTTTGAATTTAATGGAATTATGGCCTCTCCCAATTGATTTCCTTCTCCACTACACCATACATTATAAAAATCCCAACCCTAATATCCCATAGTCAGTGGTTACTTTATTACATTATCACTAAATAAAAGAAATCACATCCTAAAAGATCAATTAATTTAGTAGTATTAGAAAAATAGATACATGCTTGAGTCTCACATTAAATTTGAAAACATAAAATAAAATATTGTATTTTATTTGAGAACATAATTATTATCTCTAGAATATCCTTTAATTTTAACCATATTACACTTCCTAGTGTCCAATGGAAAGGAAACATAATAAAAGGGTGATATAAAATTATCGGTAAAGGAATACATACACTTGAATCTATCATAGAATAGAAAAGGGATGAATAATTTGAAAGGAATAAATGATGATAAAAAATTCCATATAAATAATTTCATGAGATTGAAACTTATCCATGGATATCATGTAAGTTTCTATTAAATAGATTTGATCCTTATATATTTATCATGGTTACATCATATAACTAATGATATTAATGATATAAATATCATATATATTAATTTTATACATACTTATCATCATCCTTGAAATACATACATGAACAACTAATCACATCAATTCTTGGAGGTGGTAGTCCACACGTACGCATGAGCGATGTTATAATTTTTTAATGATTGGAAGGGTATTAAGGTAAATTATAAATTATTATTATAGGAATATAATTATTTCATAAATTTCATATATATTTATTAGTTCTATATTTATAACCATTCATGTAAGATGGAGATGGAAAACGAATTACACCACTATGTGGATATGGTAAGCCATAAATACACACGAACACTATTTTTTCTTTTCTTAGGATGGAAAAGAGGTATAAAATGGTTTTAAAATTATCATAATAACATATAAGAATATTTATGACACAATATTAATTATTTTAGGATGGGTAAGGTATATTTAGAGGATGTATAACAAGAAATTAATTAGAAAGTACTCAGTTAATTGTTATACCTCTTCTTTGAAAATACACTTTTGGATTAAACCTAATGCATTAAAAGGATAGAGTTTTGGAAAGAAAAGAATATCTAGGATGTGTTTAAGTAATCTTAGAAGGTATTATGTTAGTTATTATCTGATATATAAGGATCAATCTTTGTGATTAAGGGAGGAGGATAGTTTCTCTTTTATAAGTGAGTGAAAAGACACTCTAAATTACTTAAAATATTAAATAATATATGTATTATGATCATGTAAAGTGGAAACAAGGAAACATAAATTAGAATTTAAAATGTGATAGTGTCTAAATAAACTCAAAAAATCCCATTTAGACAATATTTGGCTACATTTTAATCCTTATCTCTAAGTTAAACCACTTTAAACCCACTCTAACCTTAACAATGATTACTTAACTTTTTACCATGATTACATAATTATATGAAAAAAATAAAAGAGGAATTATAATTTAATTTATAAAATACAATTCAAAATTTGGAATATATTTTATTAGAATCAATTTCTATAGGCGGTATAAATTAATTTTATTATAATCACAAAAAGCGCATGGAAAACAATTTTTATAAAAATACCCAATTTAAGAGTAAAAATAATTTTACATTGAAATAAATTAATAAGATGGATTAAATTAAATTATTGTTAAATAATAAAAAATTAATTTTTTTATAAATTTGGAACAATCCAAAATTGAATGAAACCTTCCAACCATTCTATTAAATACAAAGAACCAATAATAGTTTTTAATTTGAATAAAATTTAACTTATCTTCACAAAAGTCAATATTAGGTTCCCAATTTCAAAAATAAATTTAAAAATAAATTTTATAACTCCATAAAAATATATTTGGTAACTCATACTATAGGATACATTTACGTGTTAGAGATATTTTAAAGAATTACCCCATATTTTTAACCCAATTTTACCTCTTTTACTGAGGTGATGAATCTTTACCATGTTTTTATTCATAATAACCGAAATTTACTTTAAAATATTAAATTATATTAATTATTTTGATTTAAAATATGGAATAAATTTAACAATATTCAATTCCTACATGTGGAAGAAATTTATTTTAATATAAACATGTAAAACACAATAAAAAATAGTTTTAAGAAAAAAGTTTTTTTAATCTTCAAAATGAACTTATACCAAAATATACTATAAAGATAATTTATATATAATAAATTAAATTATTTATAAATAAAGTATAATTATATTAATTTAGGATAAAATTTAGTGAATTATGAGACCTTTTAATGTAAATAAATGATTGTTTTATAAAAATTGGTATTTGCATTGTTCAATAAAAATCAATCTTTTCTAAAAAAGCCCAAAATATTACCTTAGTAAAATTTTGATATGATGATTTCAAAATTGATAAAATTTTTATTAGTTAAATTTATAGAAGTGTAAAAAATTAATTATAATATTTTCTCACAAAAATCCATAAAATCTATTTTTAAAGAACATGTATTTTTGAAGAATAAAATTAAAACTGAAAATTAGCACCCATTTATTATAAATTAATCTATATATTTTAACTATACGAAACCTTTATAAATATTTTTCATAATGTGGTTATTACTATTCATACCTCCAATTTTAATGACTAGGTTATAACATTCAATTTTAAATAATAATATTTATATCGTGGTTTTTTTAAATTCGGTATTGCGTATAAACAAAGTTGTCGAAGAAATAAATTTTTTTTATAGAGAAATATATCATAAAACCCTATCGTGTTACATTATACCCCTTATAATAATTCCCCCCAAAATTACACCACTCATATACAAACAAATGAGTATACTTCTTCCTCACCACATCTTCAGGTTTCCACATAACTTCCTAATTTTTTTTGATTCATCCAAATAATTTTAACAAGGTGAGTAGTCTGGTTTTCACTTTATCTATAAAATGAAATATTTATACAATTTTTTCTACATAGGAAATATAATTATCTAGTGGTACAACATATGAGTTTATTACATGTGAAGGATCAAGTATTTACTTCCATAGAAGAGATATATGGAACACATCCTGAACTTGAGAGATGTTTAGTAGAAGTGCCAAGCGATAATATATTATATCTACTTGTTCAAGAATATTGAAGTGGTAAATATATATAGGGATAATCTTAACATTATTTTCAAAACTCATAAACTTATTCCATGGATAAATTCATAGGAATACATTTTCACTAACTTTAAAGTATGGATCTTGAGGATGATTTCCAGCATAATTTTTTTGTCACCTATGAGTTGCCTTGATGTTCTACTAAATACCTATAACCTTATCTACCATTTCCTTAGATAAAATATGTACCAATATATTTATTACTCTAAATTCATTCCCAAATGTTTGAGTTCACCACTTCTTTCTATATAGGTATTTATAAGGATCCATCTATATGCTCGAGTTAAAGATATTATTGTAAGAAAAATCCACTTAAGGAATGTGTTGATCCCAACCACATTTGAAATCCATAGAGAAATCTCTCAATATGTCTTATAGAGTTTGAAAGGTCTTATCAGACTAACCCTATGTCTTAGGATGATACATAATACTGAAACTCAACTTGGTATCCATAGCTTATGGAATATTTATCAAGAACATCAATGTAAACCTCTGATCATGATCAGATACAACTGAGAGTGGTACTCCATGAAATCTTACCACTTAATGTATAACTGAATAATTTGATCAAGATAGAAATGTTATCTAATTTGAATATGTTTTATTAATTTTTTAAGATAATAAACTCTAACCCAAATAAAACTATTCCCTTTAGATTTTATGGGGATTCTCATGATGAAATATATGGTAATTTTTTCCAATTTCCATTCTAGTATGGGTAATTATTATAACATTATCTTAGACTTTCATCTCTTAGACTTAAATTTTTGACACACTAAACATCAAGTTACATACTCTGGAATATCCATTTTTATGTTATCCCACTAGAAGTACTCTTTTAGAACATTATACATCTTCATAATTTTAGGATAAATAAAGAATGATGAATTATGAGCTTCATCCAACATATCTCTATTTATGTCTCATATTGATGGAATTCATAATTGATTCCTAAACCTTATCATTCATGCATGATCATTGATGAACTAAGGAATATTCCACACATTCTTTTGTAATCCTATATATTTCTGATGCGCCTTCTTAATCCTCCCATGTAAAGATGATTGAATATTCATCTGACAAAGATAAGATCTATCCCATTTATACATGATTTTAGGAACCATATTCTAAAAATCCATAAATATTTGATCTTTTTCAATCCTCATTATATAAAAAATATAATGGGATTTTCAATATAGATCATTATCCACCATGTTAAGGTGGTATTTTATAGATCAATCATAATATTTAATCAGATCCAATCATCTTTTATGGTGCATATTCAACCATTTATATGTAAATATATACTTTAATATTTTATAATCAATATATATACATATATCTATATAAAAACATCACACCTTTAAACTTGGTGAGTGGATTAGATAGTTATAATAAAACTATAAAAACGAAATGGCAGTATCTAGCTAGCCCATGAACACTATGGATCTTAGTTTCCATATTAAGTATAGTCCATTTCTTAATGACTTTTGTCTTAGAAGGATCCCCCAATATTCCATCACTTGAGATTATATAACCCAATAATGAAAGTTTCTGAATCCAAAATTCACACTTGATAAATTTATCATTCAAATTCTACTTCCTCATGGTCTTTATCATAATTCTCAAATGTTCTTCATGCTATTCCTTGATCTTAGAATATATATAAGAATATCATCTATAAATGTTACCTCAACCTAATAAAGGTTATCTGAAAATAATATATTTATTAAATTCATGAAGATAATAGGAGAATTTTTAAGTCCAAATTTTATTACTATAAATTCATAATGACCATACCTCATACAAAAGGTTTTCTTGGGTATATCCTCTTTCTTAACCCTTATCTAATGATATCCAGATAAAAGATCTATCTTGAAAAAATATCCAGCTCCTTGAAACTAATCCAACATATCATTGATACAAGGTAGAGGATACTTGTTTTTAATAGAGATTTTGTTAAGTTCCTGATAATCAATGCAAAGAAACATTGACCCATATTTATTCTTAACAAAAAAGAATAGGCACACCCCATGGTTAAGAAATAGACTAAATGAATCCATTATCTATATTCTCATAGAGTTTCTTCTTTAATTATTACAACTAAATTAGTTCTATTCTATATGAAATCTTTGAAATAGGTGTAACATAATGTATTCATTCTATTGAAAACTCAAATTTATGATTTGGGGGAATACTAGGAAATTACCTCGGAAATACATCAGTATATTCCCAAAAAATAGACAAATCATAAATATTGAGTTTCTCCCCAACCATTTTAGATTAATATCCCTTATGAATGACCATATAATTAAATTAAATTACATTGGGAGTTTAACTTCATCCTTACTCTAATAGATGATCATAGATTGATTTTTAATATCAAATATAATTTCCATTAATCAGAAATTTATATGGGATCTATACTAAGAGATCTAATCCATACCCAAAATTACATAAAATTCAAGTAGTGGAATAATAAAATCATTTACAGTTTTCACATTCCCACAAAATTAGAGAGGAGTTATGTTCTTGAGATGAAATCATATTTACATTAATAGTTTTCAATGCCAACTCAATATCTAATTGTTAAGAAATTAATATTCCTATATAATTTTCATAAAATAAAGAAATTAATATAACTAAGATTAAATTTGATACTTCAATATTTTAATATTTTTGTCACTACCTGAACTTAATCATTATATATTTATTCCCTTATTAAAATAAAAATGTTTATAATGATTATCAAACATTAATAATTATAGTAAATAATCATATCATTTTAAAAATCATTATTATGATTTTCTAAATTATGAAACCTTATTTCATCCCATGACACCTTAGGTCTAACCTAGGTCATATTTAGTAATATTATATTGAAATAATTCATAATGGTCTATAAGAAAAATGTAGTTTAACCCAATCATATCCCATGGGAGTGTCAAACTTGGTGAAATCTAAGGGTCCATTCACTGTGCACTAGAATAATGAACAAGATATACTCAACTAACTCTTTTTGAGGTTATTACCCCTAGATGGATCTGTTAAAAAACTATATCCACCATTATTATTCAGAAAGGTATGTATTTATAGAAAAACTAGATAACTACTAACTTTCAAAAAAAATTATAATATTATTTTATTATTAGATATATACTTAATGACATTCATAGGGTTATGTTTCCCAATCTATCTTTTCATAAATCTAGTTTCCAATGTTTCTACTAAACTTTCTCTAATACCAAATTTAAAGACCTTGATCCTTGTAGCCTATAGACGTGGGTTACTTTAATATATTGTCACTAGATACAAATGATAATATTCAAAAGTATTTATTAGTTTAGTAATATTGAAAGTCTAGATACATTCTTGATTTTTATATTACATTTGAAAACATAAAATGAAAAAAGTAGTTTCTTTGAGAACATCATTATTTTATCTTGAAAATAATTTCATTTAAATCAGAGTATACTTATTAGCATCCGGGGGGAAGGAAACATAATAATGGGGTGATCTCTAATACTTAGTAATGGAATGAATACAATAGAAGTGATTATAGAATAAATAAGGCATAAATAATATGGAAGAAATATATGATGAATATATATATATATATATGTATATATATAATTTCATGAGATTGAAACTTTTCTTTGATTATCATAACTATAATTACATTTACATCATTAATTTATTTCATAATGATGGACTGAATAATGTAGGAAATCCATAACCTAGTACCAGGGATTCGAACTAAGACATGTTACGTAAATGGGTAAGGCCTTGGTCAAATACCTAAACTATTTTATATCACGAGACATATCAGTGCATTATTAGGCAATGTAATTTTGGGACCCACCCATAACTTAATAATTCTAAAATATTCATCATATTAATAACCAATATAACTTAATCAACATGCCTTAAAAATCAATAACTGTCCATATTGGAAGAACTATAATATAGAATGTCAATACTTTCCCTAATGAATAATATCATAAGCCATCCATAGAAATATGTTTGATGGTATCATTAGATTATAAACTTAGTAAATCATAATTTTCATTAAATGATATTGAAATAGATGCCAATAATTTTAAAAGATCACTGGAAAATTTCTTAAGGAAAACACCCTTTTCATTTTGAAATCCCTTTTTTAAAATATAAAAAATTAAAAAATACTAGAAAAAAATTTATTCAAAAATAAACTATTAAAAATTTAAATTAATATTAAAAGTAAATATTAGTCATTTTGGTGGGAAATTTTTTTCATGTGGTGTATGTTAAAATAAATAATTTGTTCAAACCTTCAATAAAAAGTGTCTCATTTAGAGAACGATAAGAATATTACTTGTAAACCATTTTATAAATGTAAATAATGGGTACAAAAATAATTTAATCATTAATTTGATAATAATAAAAATGTTATTTAAAACATTTTAAATAAAATATAGACATAATATAAAATAATTCCAAACCAAATCAAGTAAAAAATGGTTTTCCTTAAAAATATAATTTCTATCTCTTGAGTATATAAAGAGAGGAAAATGAATGGGAAATATGTATTATTTATAGATAACTAGAGTAGAATAAAAATAGATAAGGTTTAATATATAATTATATTGTAATTCCATGAATGAAAACATAAAAATAAACAATCCCAAACAAGGATGATATTATGAAATAAACCCTTACCTTAGATATGACATCCATTGTAAGTGCTTTTAACCTCCAATATGAAAAATTTAAATTCATTAAAATTATATATAAAAACTAGATAAATAATTATATTATTATATATGATCCACTCATATCATTTTAACACCTATTTATTAATAATTTTATTTTAAAATCATTATTTTTGAGTGTTAATTGTTTCAATTTTCAAGTATGTTTTGTTTCAGTAGTTTCAGTTATTGAATATTTCTCATTGTTTCATCATCCTAAGTATATTATTAATGATATAAAAATCACACACACACACACACACACACACACATATATATATATATTCATTTTATACATTCTTATAATCATCTTTGAAAGGTGGACATGAAAAATGAATAACATCTCTTCGTGTAGGTGGTATTCCACACGAATGCACGTGAAACATTATAATTTTTTAATGAGCGAAAAGTTAATATGGTAAATGATATATTATATTTATAAGAACATAATTATTTCATAAATATAATATATATTCATTATTTACATCTTTATAAACATTCTATTATGATAGTAATGAAAAAGGAATTACACTGCTATGTGGAGATGTTAGTCCATATGTATGCATAAACAATATTTTTGCTTTTAATAGGATGGAAAATAGGGGAAAAAGGTTATCCAAAAATTATAATAACATATTAGTATATTTATGATACTAGATTCATTAATTTAATATTTTTACAAAAGATATAGAGTAAGTATAAGTAGAAATAAATTTTAAAGTACTCGGTTAAAGGTTTTACCTCTATGTTGAGAAACCTATTTTGTAATACACCATAATCCTTGAAAGGATGGTCGTTTCGAAATAAAAAAATATCTAGTATGTGGGGAAGTAAGATATAAAGGCATTATGGAAGGAATTTTATGATCTAGAAGGTTCAAATTTTTTGAATAATGGAGAAGAAGAAGTCCCCTTTTATAAGTGAGGGAAATGACACACTTGGAATTACACAAAATATTAAATAATATATATATAATAATATTGTTAAGTGGCATGAAGTGTAACATCGAAACTCTAGTAAACCAAATCCAATTTTAACTTTATTAAATTTTAACAAGATATAAGGGATCCGACTATGCAGTATCGATCAATTTAGCGGTCTTAACAAACTAGATACACACATGATTCACATATTACATTGGAAATATAAACTACATAGAAAAACAAATAATCTTGCATCATTGATAATATTTATCATATCTTTATTTATAACATGGGGAAAGAAACAAAAATAAAGGGTGAAATTATTTTCTCAGTAAGGTTTATGTACAATAGAAGCTATCATTAGTAAATAAGGAATAATCAATATGGAAAGGTAAATAACTGAAAACACATGCCATTTAATCAATAACATGAGCAAAAAATGAATCCATGGATTATATAAATTTATTAATATCATGGATTATAATAACTAAATTTTAAATGAATTAAATTATTAATGTTATACATGATGATCTCATACATCATGATATCTCTACTGTCAAAACCTTGTACGAAAAAATTTTATACTATGGGTTGGCATACACTAAAAACCCATTTAATTTGGCCAACTAATTTGTCTCATGAAATATATTGATGAATTGAGGGGATATATAATTATGTACCCACCCCTCACTATATGCACAATGTATTCCTCATATATTTAATTTAATTAATAATAACATAACTTATCAACAAATATCCATATTGAGAAAAGAATATGAAATATCAATATTTTCCAAGTCAATCAAATAACTTTCAAAGTAAAAAACCACATATAGAAATGGTATAAATTTTTCTAAGTAATTATATCCAGGATACAAAGAACAATTATATTTAATAGAAATTTAGTGTCTTAATGATCATAATAAATTGTATGTTTTAAGAGAAAGTTAACAACCATAAAATTAATAAGAGATAAGAGGTGACCATTGATTTATCAGAAATATAAGTTTTGTAATAAAATTATGTCTTTTGAAGAAATAAATAAAATGTAAGAGAAATATTAAAATAATATTTCATTAAAAATTTTTCTTTTAAAAACCATTGAAAGCTTGTAGAAAAATTGAAGATCATAAAATGTTTATGGATTTAGGAAAACCCCTTAACACTATAAACATTAAAAAACATTCCTTTTGAGTTTTTATAAAGAAAGTTGAAAATGTCCATTTGGGAATACATTAGAAAGATCGGTTTAAAAAATTTAAAAATACAAGGATAAATTAAAATTTCCTTAATAAATAATTTGAGTAATAAAATGACTCATATTAAAAAATATTGAAAAATATGGACATGGAAGAAATTTTTTTTTGGTCAAAAAGAGAAGTAAGATTAGCTTTTATTTTTAAAATTCCCATTTAAAGAGTAACTTGAATTGAATAATTAATCATAATTCATAAATACATATTCATTTTTAAGACTTTAAATTAGTATTATATATACCAAATAAAGTAAATAGGTGCATAATACCAAATATGTCACCAAGGAGTGAAAATTGAGATGAAATCTCTCACATTTTGTTTGAATTGCCTCGTAAATTCTCTTAAGATTATTCATAATAAATTTTGGTTTATTATAATTATATACCAAAACCATATACAAGTCTATAATATCATATATGATCCATTTATGCCATTTTATCACCAAATTGTTACAATTATTTTAATATTTTTATTATTTTGGGTGTTAATTGCTTCATTTTTTATGTATGTTTTAATTCAATTGTTATGGTCCTTGTACATTTATTATTGATAAATAATATTCATAATATTAATCATGATATAAATATAATATATATTCATTAAATCTATCCTTATTACCATCTATGTAAATAGAAAATAAAAAATGAATCACATCGCTTAGTAGAGGTGGTCGTCCACATGTACGCATGAGAGACATTATCGTTTTGCAACAAAATGGGAGCTAAGAAGGAAAATATGATATTATAATTATATAAGTATGATTATTTCATAAATATCATATATATATATATATATATATATATATTCATTATTTATATCTTTATAATCATCTATTTAAATTGGTGATGAAAACGAACTACACAGCTACATGGAGACGGTAATCCATACGTACACACGAGCGTTGTTTTCATTTTTATTAGGATGAAAAAGGGATAGAATATGGTTTAGCATAATAATAATAATAAAATATTAGTATATTTATGGTTGTGGATTTATTATTTTAGGATGGGTATAACCCATTAAGAGGATGTAGAAGGATAAATAAAATTGAAATAGTTTTCAAAGAAGATTACATATTCTTTAGTAGACTTCCTTTAGATATACTATTAAGAGATATTTGGTTGGTATTTTGGAAGGATAAGTGTAATATTCCAACTTGGGTCAACTAAACAAGCCATACGAGCTGACATTCCATGGTGAGGTATAAGAAAGGTAAAGTAAAGAAGTCTTGAATAAAACCAAAATAAGACTTAAAACCAGCATAAAACATAGAAGAAGAAGATAAAACCAGATCTATACAAACCAATCCATACAAGATAAACCCAAAAAGTATGAATTGGACAAGATCAAAAATTCCCCAAGTGACCAAATGTCACCTATAAACCACCCTGTACCAAAGGAAATGACAAAAAGAGAATCTTGTATGCTACAAGATTTCATTCCCTTTACATGAATCCTATAATAAAACATCTACAACTTCCCAAATTCAAAAATAGGGTGTGGGAAAAAAATAATAGTAGAATACCAACACATAGTTTATATAAGTTATAATATTAAGAATAAAATAGTTCTAGATTTTAATACAAAAATAGTTTTACAAATCATTTTTCATAAATCTAATCCGATTTATAAATCATTTTCCTTTGTTTTTTCATAAAAACATTTTATATTCTCAAAGACATAAATATGACCATTATAAGTAATAAAATAGGAAAGAATATACATGAATCATAAGTTAAGAAAGTAAAAAAAATATCCATGAAATACCTCAAAGAGAATCCAGGTGATACAACCTCATATAAAAACCTATGAGAAACAATCCAGGATAAAGACCACCATGTTACAAAAATACATAAATGAAAAATCACACTATCATTTGGGATATAGACTAGAGTATAATACTTTCTAGACATAAAAAGATACCTAAACCATGTAAAACATTGGATCCAACTAATATCGAGTCCTGCCACATTCTGTCGACATCAACAAATAAAAACACCAGTGGTGCCACACACACTAAGGTTACCGATGCCTATTTCTCTATGCGCCCAAGGTTCCCAAAGTTCTAATATTTTCAAAATAAATTTCAAAATCATTCTCAAAATTTATAAAAAAAAATTAAAATATAATTCAAAATTCTTTAGTGTTTAAAAAATCCATTTCCAAATTAAAAGAAATATATTTTTAAGGAAAACCCTTTAAAAACATTTACATTTCCATAAAATCTGTTAGAACCATAAATCAATTAAATTAATTGAAAAAACCAAAAAAAAATTATCAATAAGGATAATAAATTCATAGAATTAACCCATTTTATAGAAACACCCACCACAAAAATGTTATAAACCTAGAAGCCTTCGAAAACGGCGATTGGAAACTAAGAGACCAACCTTTAAAAGACAAGGCATGCTATCAAACTACAAAGGATCGATAAAAAACACTATCTGATCATGAATAAGAACCATAAATATAATAAAAATAGTAGAAGAAACCAAATTAATGAATAAATAGAAGGGAAACTTCCCTGTATAGTCACACCCTAACCACAATGATGATCAATCATGGAACAATTGATTTAGAAGGAGAGAATATCTTCAAAATCACATGGGGAGAGATCTATGTCGAGAGAGGAAGGATAAATAATCGAATGAAATGAACTTCATGAATATGGTTCCCTAAAAACTAAAACTCATGATATTTACATTTTGTGTAATCCTGTTACATATCGTGTTATCCAAAGAACCCAAAACTCTAAAAACTCTACTATATTTTTATAAAAAACACATTTTTTCATTACACTATGTGAACTATTTTCATGGGATGTAATCATTTTAATCCCAAAACTAGATTTATAACATCTCCTCGACAACCATTACATGTGGTGTAATCCCTTTAAATGATGTTTAATTTACTATAAGATAAAAAACAACGAGTTCTCGGCAAAAAAACACCAAATCACCTGAGATGTTATTCAAACTTAGAGAGAACCCCTCAAAGACATTAACACATTTATACGTGGACTCCATTAATTTAAAAAAACATAAATACTAGAACATTATGTTATTTCCCCCAAAAAAGGATCTTTATCCCTAATAATCCTAAAAATTTACCCAAACAAGAATGAAAAACAAAGGATGAAAAAGGGAGTACCAAGAATATGTAATGGGATATTACAATCTCTTCACTATAAATGCTTTACTCCCTAAAACGTCCTCAAATTCATAGACTCTCAAAAGGTAAATTCCACTACTACCTCATCAACAATTCCCTCTCCCACATATTTTGGATATCCCATCCACACTACCACAGTACCCAAACCACATGATTTTTTTCCATGAATTACCTTATCTCAATGATCCATAATAGGAACTATATGTTAAAACATAGTTCTGTCATTCTCAAGGTCAATATACTCTTATCCAATCACTTGGAAATGATTTAGTATATACCTCCTCATTTGGGAAGCACAAAGCACATGATAGATATATGACAATCCAAATGAAAAGTCCAATTGATAAGCTACCTTTCCCAATCACTCAACAATATTAAAGGGGCTTAAAAAACGTAGTTTCAACTTACCCTGATTACCCAAATTATGATTTACCAAGCGATGTAAAAATATAATAAAAACACAATCACCAACCATAACTTTAGTGGAAGACGAGGATGGTCTGGATAAAATTTCTGATGATTTTTTCCATTATCAATCTCATATGGATCAACTGCACCCTCTCTTTAATCTCATGAACAAGAATCAAAACCACCTAGGACATCTCTTCATACTCTACCCAATACCAGAAAGATATACATTGATTCCCATACAAAGCCTTAGAGGTAACAATCATTATAAAACCATGATAACTATTATTATTGG
Organism: Viscum album; assembly: GCA_963277665.1. Taxonomy (NCBI): domain Eukaryota; kingdom Viridiplantae; phylum Streptophyta; class Magnoliopsida; order Santalales; family Viscaceae; genus Viscum; species Viscum album. The sequence continues at coordinate 129,254,310 of OY728132.1, forward strand.
AGAATTAGACCCAACAAAAATTATTTTCCAATGATCCTCCAAAATAAAGAACACAATCCCATACCATAGACTTAAGAAATTAAGTAACCCTATCTTTCTCTCTATCCATATGTGAATGACATGTCAATCTCAATTTCAAATAAGAACCCACCACCAACTGTAAACCTCTACAAAACCTAGATGTGAACCTTGGGTACCTATCAGACACAACCATAGAGGGAATTCCATGAAGTCTCATAATCTATTTGAAATAAAAGTTCCCAAGATTTCATAACTTCATCATATCCTTGATAGGGAGGAAATACACCAATTTTATGAGTCAATTAATGATCACCAAAATCTCATCCTTTAAACTAGGATTCCATGTTAAATCAGTGATGAAATCCATGGAAATTTTATCCCACTTCTATAGTGTAATGGGTAAGGGACAAAACATGTTCAAAGGTATTTGGTGTCTACCTTAATCCTCCAATAAGTAATCCATCACAATAAAAAATCCAAAATCTACCATCTCATCCCCTACCTCTAATATTTACATCTCAAATCACAATACATCTTGATACCCCATGGGTGAATGAACCAAAAAGAATGGTTTACACAGTCAATCAACTTCTTCCTGAGGGAAAATAGAAGAACTAACCTACTATGGAAGAAAAGAGCACCACTAAAAGATTAAGACCACTCACCCAAGGTCCCACCAAAATAAATGATTCTACCCAAGCATTGGGAATCAATTTTTGTCACCTTATCAAGCCAAAATATTCTCTAAAAAGATGATTCTGCTTTCATCCAAGCTAATAACACCTACCCACTAACCTCTTTTACTCCCATGATCATCTCAGCAAACAAACTCATCAAAGTCCACTCATAAACCGATTCTTTCACATCTTTTGTCGGTTATTTTATTCTCAATGCATCAGTAACCACATTTCCCTTCCAGGGGTGTACAAAATATCAAAATCAAAATTCTAAAGGTACTCTACCCAACATCTCCAAAGCATGTTTAGATACCGATGAATAAAAATATATTTTTAGCACTTATTATCATAATACACATTAAACCACGTTCCAAAGGTGTATTTTCACAAAATTATTAGTGCATAAATAACCACTACTAACTCAAGATCATTTTTAGGGTAGTTCTTATCATGAGAGTGTAAATGATGTGATCCATTGGCCACCACCTGCTTCCCCAACATTAATACACATTGCAAACCCATACCCGAAAAACATGACTAACCCCATCAGTAGATAAAAATTGTACCCAATGATGATAACTATCTAATAGAAAATTAACATTGATCATCCAATTAATTACAATAATCAAGTCGAATCTATCAATATTGAGCAATAAGAAGTCCCACTCTACCTCAAAGGTATCTATCATCACCTGACACGTGGGACAGTTGATACCTTGTTTGGACCTCTTTCCCAAAGGCGTGGAAAGATCCCACAAGTTTGGCATAAGCTTTGGACATAATCCCAATATGTTTAATAATTTTTAAAATATAAAATAATGAGTATCACTTTTATTAAACAAATATAGATCCATAGAAGATGAAATAGAAACTGTACCACTAACTATTTCCAACCCTACTTCAAATTCCTCTGGTGCACACTCCACTACATAAAGACATCCAGTCTCAGATCCTCACTGATATTTCTTAGCCACATTAACATACCCCTTATCCTGAGGATATGACTCACCACCCTTGGAATCATCTATATTAAGTAGAGAGCCCTTGGTGAATTTTTTTTCTACCATACTTCCCTAGGATACTTCCTCAAAAGTGTTTCAGATGGCCAGATCGTCCATAAAGATGACAAGTCTTGGGAGTCTCTGCACATGTAGGCTTGGTTTGACAAGGTTTCTAACACTGATAGAAAAAAATCAAATTTTTTCCTAACAAGGCCCTTATAAATGGTCCTTAAGAAAACTTGATACCATTTTACTTCCTTTTCTAGAAATAAGATACATCATAGATAACAACTGCACTAACTGAGCTCCACTCAATACTTTTTTTCCAGCTATGTCTTCCTCAACCAAAGATACTTTGTTAGCTACCTCCACAAAGGTCAAAAGGCACACGAGAATCAATATTTACCGAATTCCAATCCTCCATCATAACTCAAACCTTTGAGCCTTTAGGTACTCATTAGTGACATTATATGCTGCTAGATACATCAATTCATCAAAACATGTGGAATAATATAGAATAGTATGATCTTCCTTTCTCCAAGGATAGAAACTCATGGGTCTTTGATATATTTAATGTATCAAGGTAAAATTTCAAATTAAATACTTCATTAAAATGGTCCTAGTTATGACCCTCATTAAACTTATCTTTCACAATAGAGTCCCACCATATCTTTCCCTATTCCTCGATCATGTATGTTTCAAAACCACATTAGAGTATTTAGAAGTCTTCAAGAAGTTGAATATCGTCTCAATACGCTCAAGAAACTCCTTAGATTACATCAGTCCCTTATCAACATAGAATATGGGTGGATGATACATAGTAAATATAGATCCAAAATCCAATATACATCCTGGGTTCCCAAAATCTACTTGACCTAGAGAATGAATAATGTGTATTATTTTCACGATCCAACCCGGGTTGACCCTGAACTGATCACCCAAGCTGGTCTTTGACATGGACTAAAGGGCATTCCCGACCCCCACGGGATGGAAAATAGTGTCGGGCATCAAAATAAATGTAAAGACCCGTAAAATTCAAGGAATATTTTTTCTTAATTTTCTTTGGATTTTTACAAGAGCGTGGTTTCTGAAGGCACCTGATTCCGAGGCCCGGTGTGCCCGGAATCAATTTCCGAAGTTTGGCTCGGGTACGTTCAGTGAATGAACGAGCGGGATTTTCTAAATTTTGAACCGGTGCCCGGAATCGAATTCCCAGGGCACCGATGGAATCGCAACGCCGGTAATTGCTTAGGAAATCCTATTCCGGAGTTGCGTTTACAAGAGTGTTGATAATAAAAATTATGGAAGTTTATTTTATAATTACACTACAATTTTTATTATTTTACTCTAAGTGTTAGTTCTTGATGGAAGTTGGGTAACCACCCAACCTCCCTTGGGAGGTTATGAGGGTGGTGGGGCCCACATGAACCCCACCCCTTCATATCCTCTAAAACCCCCCCTCAACTCCCACTTTAATTTTTGTTAACTTAAGTTATAACTTATGACTTTAATGTAATAAGTTTAACGAGGTGAGTTGTGTGTGGTTTTTGATTTTTCAAACTCTTGAAATTCAAAAGAGTTGTTGTGTTAATAAAATAAGAATGGGTCTTATTTTATTTTTGTTAGAGTTTTGTCACCTTGAGAGGATTTGGGGAAGCAGTCTTCTTCTTCTTCAACCTCGACGAAGAACGCGAAGAACACCGTTCTTCAACGAAGAAATTCTCCGCCAAAGAACACGGTTCTTCCGCGACGCCGTATCCGCGACGCGAAATTCTTCTTCCGCATCGTCTCTTCCGCGACGGTTTTCTGCGACGAAATCGCCGTCAACGACTTTGAATCCTCGCTTCGCGACGTTCACGTTCTCCCGCGACACCCGACCTCCGCGACGCTCGTCTTCCGCGGCTCGTTGACGAACACCGTTCCAGAACCGAGGTAGGGGATTATTTTATTTAATTATTTCCGTTCATGATTCTAGTTTATCGATTATCGTGGATTTTCAACTAGATGTTATCATTAACGAGAGGGGGGCCGGACCGCACAAACACGGCCGAACCCCCCTCCTATGTTCATGTTTGATTTCTTTGCGGATGGAATGGGATGGCGTGGTGCTGTCGCACCACGCGGGAATGACACGACAAGTATTGCGCGGTGCCGTCGCGCCGCGCCGTGGAAAGAAGTTTAAGAACACGACGCCGTCGTGCCGTTTCGAAGAAAATCGAAGGCGCCGCGGCCGGAGCGGGGCCGCGGCGGAGGGATGCGGTGCCGTCGCACCGCGCCGGACGACAAGGGCCGCAGCCAGTTCCGGGCCGCGGCGGAGCAAGGTGACCGGGGGCCAGTCGGGCCGCTGGTGTCGGAGCTGGAAGGGGACCGGCCACCGCCGGTCCCGTTGAGAAGGAACCGGACGGGCAGGTCGGGCCGACCAAAAAGGGGGAAGCCGGGGGAAATAAATTCCCCCGGCCAGCTCAACGGCCCCCCATAAATTTGGGGGGGCCGCGGTTACACAAGGGGGGCAGGCGCCCCCCCTTTTTCCAACAGCTCGGCCGAAGGCCGAGCTGGCAGCGCGCTGGGCGCGCTGTGCCCAGCCGGTCCGGCGCCTGGCCGGTCTGCCAGGCCGGGCCGGGTTGTGCTGGGCCGGGCTGACCCTGTCTGGGGCGGGTCTACCCGGTTCTGGCCAACAGGGGGGGTCTCGGGCCGGGTCGGTCCGGGCCCGAAACCCCCGTTTTCGAACCGTTTGGGTTCAATTGCCCATAACTCAGGTTACGGACCTACGATCGACGTGCCGTCAGCGGTGACACGATCCTTAGAACGAGACGGTCATTTCGGTATATTGCACTCAAGGTTTCGGAATACCTTGAGTTCGGCCGGGTTGGTTCGTACACGAAACCAACCGGGCCCTCGGAGCGGAAACGCTCATATCTTGAGCTACGGACGTCCGAATGACGTTCCACCAACTTTGTTGAGTTCCTCTTAGTGAGAAGGATCTTTTGGCATACTCCGCCCGAGGTTTGGACGCAGGTGGAGTACGGTCGGGTTGGTTTTCCCTTAAAAACCAACCGGGCCCCTGGAACGAAAAAACCAATAACTCTCAGACCAGGCGTCCGATTGACGCGCCGTCTGTTGCGTTGAGTTCCTGTTGACGATACGGAACTTTTGGATACATCAACTCTAGACTATGTGACAGTTGATGTATCAGCCTCTCGGCTCATGGAGCAGACCCTCCCGAACGAGCTTGTTGTGTGCGGGAACCCTAGTGCTGGCTGCGACTGGTACTGTGACTGTGACGACGACTGTGCAGAGATCCTCAGTGGATTCGACGACGACGACTACAGCACTCAGCAATCCTATGTGGATCAGTGCTACCGATCCTGTGTGGGTCAGCGCTCAGCGGTTCTGTTTGAGCCAGCGCCTACTGATCCTGTGTGGGTCCGATCCTGTGTGGGTCTTTGCGGGGGTTAGTACCTATCGATCCTTTGTGGGTCCGACGACTTAGATGGATCAGTGATCATCTCTATCGTCTTTCGAAGAAGTATACCTGTGTGAGCTAAATCCTGTTTGCTTTCTTGTGTGGATTGTGTTGTGCGATCTTGTGTGGATTACGTTTTTCTTTCCTGTGTGGAATACGAATACTTTCCTGTGTGGACTGGGTTGTACATGGGCTCGGAGGTTGGAGCGTATTGTAATTGATGACTTAGGTATATGTATGGGCATATACCTAAGCAATGTCGGTTGTTACTTCGTGATTGTATCTTTCCTTTGTAGTTTATCCTTTGTGGATTTTGGGAGACCTTCGGGGGTCTCGAGGTCCCTACTGAGTCGCTTATACTCACCCCTGCACGGGCTATGCCCGCACTACGTTGTGTTGGTTGCAGACGACGGACAGCGTTGATCGTGGTTGAGGCTTGCAGAGCATGACGGTACCTGGAGGTGGACCACTGGGCGGGACGTGCTCGGAGCGTACGGCGGGACCCAAGGAGCAGTGGAGCTATTTGTACCCACCCTTCAGGTGGGATTTCCAGTGGACAGCTCGGTGTAGTGGCTTTTACTTTTCAGTTGTTGTTTTCCCTTTCGAGTTGTACTTTACTTTCAGTTTGGGTTTGTATACTGGCCCACTTACTTTTCCGCACTTACAGTTGTACTCTATTTTCACTTAGTGTTTACTTTTCCACTTGCTTACTCTGTGGTGCTTGTTTACTTTACAAAGGAAATGCCTTCCCTTTTTTCCGGGATTTACGCCTTGATGCTAGTCGCCAGCCCCTGACCGATGGAAGGCGGGCTTGGGGTAGTCACGGCACGGGCCCTGAGGATGGGTCGTGACAAATTGGTATCAGAGGAGTTCGGTTCTACCACGGACTCTGATCTTTTCTATGTGAAGCAATAGTGTTTAGCGTATTGAGTGAGGTTATCAGTCCAGGGAGTCCAGTGTTGGTGCGGCGGCCGACGTATTCATACACCAGGACCCTGACTTCTAATTTCCGACTTAATGCATGAAACATTGATTGCCTGTGTGTTTCAAGTTTTCTTTGTGATTACTTTGTATCAGCTCACCAGGTATACTGTTCTGACCGTGGCGCACCTGTTTCCTTTCCAGGATGGCCCCACGACAGCAGCCAGCTAGGGTTCCGAGAGTCGAGCATGACGATAGCCCACCGAGCGACGAGGCCTCAGTGCAGGGCCCTTTGTCAGCAGTGGCACCGGCGGTAGCTCTACCCGCCGAGCCACCGATGCTTCCAGCACCAGCCACTGACGTTGCACGTCGCCTCAGCGCACTGCATGAGTTCCAGTGCCAGCGACCACCCAGGTTCTATGGGGAGACGGACCCCCAGGCAGCCGAGGACTGGATGGAGGCAGTCGTACGAGTTTTCAGGCTAGTGAGGACACCAGCAGACCTCATGGTGATCCTCGCTGCGAGCCTACTGCACGCAGCAGCGGGCCGATGGTGGAGATTGATGATCCAGGTGCACGATGAGGCATCTCTACTCTGGAAAAACTTTGAGAGCCTCTTCCGCTCATAGTTTGTCCCAGCCACCCTCTGTGCGGTACGAATTCAGGAGCTTCTTCAGCTGCGGCAGGGCAGCATGACAGTCGCTCAGTACTCGGCGAGATTTATTGATCTCTCGCGCTACTCGACCGACATGGTACAAGACCCCTTCTTCCAAGCCTGGACCTTTGAGCAGGGTTTGAGACACGATATCAGGGCATCGCTAATCTCCCTCAGCATTCTGACTCAAACAGGAGTACTGAAGCAGGCCCTTTTGATCGAGAGCTTTCTTGCTGAGTCTACACCAGCGCCGAGACCCACCGCAGAGCGGCACGTAGCAGAGTCTTCTATAGTAGGTAGTCGACAGATGACTCAGGGGTCCAGGCAGACCAGACCCTTAGGCAGACGACCTCAGGACACTGGCTCAGCAGTGCGGGGCACACAGCGCGGAGCCAGTCTTTCGAGAGGCAGACAATGCTACTTGTGTGGCAGGCAGGGCCACATGGCTTGTGATTGCCCGACCCGCCGTGCCGAGGAGCAGCAGACGGTTGAGGGACCACTGAGGCAGAGGCAGAGGGTCGACCGTGGTGGTCCGCAGGGAGGAGGCGGACGAGGGAGAGGAGCTGGCCGAGCAGCAGGTGGTGGGCGATGCTTTGAGGCTCTACCACCACCACCACAAGGAGGTCCACCCCGACCACAGGGAGCTGGCGGGCAGAGACAAACAAAGCTCTAGGAAAAAGAGGCCTACGACCACGGCACACCCAAGATGATTCGAGGTACTATCTATGTCTATTCCACCCTTTCAGCAGTACTTATAGACACATGAGCGAGTCACTCTTTCATAGCCGCTGCCTTTGTTCGGAGCTCGAAGATTCCGACAGATCCATTGGCTCAATCCTTACGGCTAGAGACTCCTACAGGAGCAAACTTGACGATTACGCACTGGTGCCGGCAGTGTGAGCTTACTCTAGGAGGCGAGAGCTTCGGCTGAGATCTTCTTGTAGCAGCGTCGAGGCCTTACAACATCATCTTGGGCATGGATTGGTTATCTATGGTCCATGCACAGATTGACTATTTTAGGTTCAAGGTGCCATGTGTACGCACCGACGGGAGCAGGTTCACCTTCACCGGCGAGAAGGGAGCCTTTGCAGCACAGGATGGACTTCCGCGGAGGAGAGGACAACCCATCACTCATCAGTTGGCTAGCCTCATCCTAGGAGCAGTTGACGTGCGGGGTCCTGGTTTTCCTACAGTGGTGGATCAGTTTGCAGACGTTTTTCCCGACAACGTTCCAGGGTTACCTCCTCGCAGAGAGGTAGACTTTTATATTGACCTGTACCCCGGGACAACCCCGATATTGACTCCAGCATATCGGATGGCCCCCGCCGAGCTTCAAGAGCTACGGGTACTGTTGGAGGACTTGCAGGGCAAGGGGTTTATCCGACCTAGTGTTTCACCCTGGGATTCCCCGATATTGTTCACCAAGAAGGCGGATGGGAGCTTGCGACTGTGTGTCGATTATCGTCGCCTGAACTAGGTGACAGCGAGGAACAAGTATCCACTACCGAGGATTGATGACCTCTATGATCAGCTCAAGGGAACACGGTGGTTCTCGAAGATAGACCTCAGGTCAGGCTATCATCAGCTCAGAGTTTGAGACGAGGACGTGCAGAAGATGACCTTCAGATGTCGGTATGGCCACTATGAGTTTTTGGTTATGCCATTCGGCATAACCAATGCTCCAGCAGTGTTCATGGCCCTCATGAAAAGGATCTTTCATCCATACCTCGATCGATTTGTCGTGGTCTTCATCAACGACATTCTGATTTACTCGACGACTGAGGAGGAGCACGCCTACCACTTACGGGTTGTACTAGACACACTCTGAGAGCACCAGATTTATGGTAAACTCTCAAAGTGCCAGTTCTAGATACGTGAGGTCCACTTATTGGGACACTTCATCTCTGAGGCGGGAGTTGCAGTGGATCCTGCGAAGATCGAGGCAGTGTTAGCTTGGGAGCCACCCAGGAGTGTGACGGAGGTGCAGAGTTTCTTGGGTCCAGCTGGATACTACCAGAGATTTGTGCCAGACTTCTCCAGAGTTGCGGCACCACTCTCAGCTTTGACGAAGAAGGGGAAACCCTTCGTGTGGTCAGACAGATGTCAACAAAGCTTCCAGGAGCTAAGACAGAGATTGACCAGTGCACCTATCTTGAGGTTTCCTGAGGAGGGAGTAGGGTACGTAGTCTACTGCGATGCATCAGGGACCTAACTCGGGTGTGTTCTGATGCAGGAGCGGGCAGTGATCGCCTATGGATCATGACATTTGAGACCACATGAGCAGAACTACGCTACCCATGACCTGGAGTTAGCAGCAGTAGTCTTCGCTCTGATGACATGGCGACACTACCTGATGGGCGAGCGCTTTACAGTCTTTTCTGACCATCAGAGTCTCAGGTACATCTTCTCTCAGAAGGACCTGAACCTGAGACAGCGGCGATGGCTCGAGTTCCTCCAGGACTATGACTTTGATATATTCTATACTCCTGGGAAGGGGAACATAGTAGACGATGCCCTCAGTAGGAGGACGGGCATTCAGCTACTTGAGGAGGCGACAGAGCAGCTAGCCGCTTTGCAGATATCCTTTTTGGATAGAGATGGAGCAGTCTTCCTTCAGTCTCTCACAGTCACTCCTCCACTACTACAGCAGGTCAGAGAGGCATAGCGTGGGGACGCTGACTGTGAGACACGACGTGCACAGATATCCTCAGGACAGGCACCTGATGGTTTCTCCATTGGAGCAGAGCACGACATCCTTTACAGAGGACGTACCATGGTACCAGTCACTTTACGGAAGGAGGTACTGAGAGAGTTTCACACTTATCCTTTGGCGGTACATCCTGGAGTGGTGAAGATGTACCAGGATCTCAGACGACAACACTGGTGGCCGGACATGAAGAAGGTTGTGGCAGAGTTTGTTTCTCGATGCCTCACCTGCCAGAAGGTGAAGGCTGAGCACCAGGTACCAGCAGGCTTGGTACATCCATTGGAGGTTCCGGAGTGGAAGTGGGACGACATATCTATGGAATTCGTGACTGGACTTCCACACACTTCCAGAGGTCACGACTCCATCTGGGTGATTGTCGACCGACTCACCAAGTCGGCTCACTTCTTACCCATCAGAGAGTAGGGCTCAATGGAGAGCTTGGGACACCTTTACGTTCAAGAGATTGTTCGGGTTCACGGTGTTCCATCATCTATCATCTCCGATCGAGATGATCGTTTTACTTCCCGGCTATGGAAGGGATTGCAGGAGGCATTCGGGACGCAGCTACGTCTGAGCACAACCTTTCACCCTCAGACGGATGGTCAGACGGAGAGGACCATTCAGACTCTCGAGGACATGCTCCGCGTATGTTTCCTCGACTTTGGTCATAGCTGGGAGGACCACCTACCCTTGGTGGAGTTTGCGTACAACAACAGCTACCACTCCACCATCAGGATGGAACCGTACGAGGCATTGTACGGCCGACCTTGCAGATCTCCTTTGTGCTGGACAGACCCTGGGGATTCAGCACTTGTGGGACCAGAGATGGTCCAGGCCATGACAGAGAAGGTCCAGGTAATCCAGGAGCGGATGAGGACAGCTCAGAGCTGGCAGAAGTCATACGCTGACAGGAGGCGGAGGCCACTAGAGTTCGAGGATGGAGACCACGTCTTCTTGCGTGTCTCACCTCGACATGGATTACAGAGATTTGGCCGAGGCGGAAAGTTGTCTCCACACTTCATCGAACCATTCCAGGCCATCCGCAGGATTGGTGAGGTGGCTTATCGTCTGGCTCTACCACCTCAGTTGCACCGGGTGCACAATGTCTTCCATGTATCTCAGATGAGTAGATATGTGCATGACCCGACCCACATCATTGACCATGGGGAGCTTGACGTTGACGAGGGGGTGACTTTTACGGAGGTCCCAGTGGAGATCGAGGATCAACAGGAGCAGGTCCTACATGGACGGTCGATTCCTCTAGTACGCATCAGATGCAGCACGGGAACCTCCAGGAGAGCACTTGGGAGTGGGAGGCTCAGATGCGAGCTCAGTACCTTCATTTGTTCCCCTAGTTTTTATGTATCTTTACAGGGACGTAAAGCCCTGAGGTGGGAGTAATGTAAAGACCCGTAAAATTCAAGGGAAAGTTTTTCTTAATTTTCTTTAGACTTTTACAAGAGCGTGGTTTCTGACGGAACCTGATTCCGAGGCCCGGTGTGCCCGGAATCAATTTCCGAAGTTTGGCTCGGGTACGTTCAGTGAACGAACGAGCGGGATTTTCTAACTTTTGAACCGGTGCCTGGAATCGAATTCCGAGGGCACCGATGGAACCGTAGTGCCGATAATTGCTTAGGAACCCTATTCCGAAGTTCCGTTTACACGAGTGTTGATAATAAAAATTGTGGAAGTTTATTTTTTAATTACACTACAATTTTATTATTTTACTCTAAGTGTTAGTTCTTGATGGAAGTTGGGTAACCACCCAACCTCCATTGGGAGGTTATGAGGGTGTTGGGGCCCACACGAACCCCACCCCTTCATATCCTCTAGAACCCCCCCCTCAACTCCCACTTTAATTTTTGTTAACTTAAGTTATAACTTATGACTTTAATGTAATAAGTTTAATGAGGTGAGTTGTGTGTGGTTTTTGATTTTTCAAAGCCTTGAAATTCAAAAGAGTTATTGTGTTAATAAAATAAGAATGGGTCTTATTTTATTTTTGTTAGAGTTTTGTCACCTTGAGAGGATTTGGGGAAGCGGTCTTCTTCTTCTTCAACCTCGACAAAGAACGCGAAGAACACCGTTCTTCAACGAAGAACTTTTCCACCGAAGAACACGGTTCTTCCGCGACGCCGTATCCGCGACACGACGTTCTTCTTCCGCGTTGTCTCTTCCGCGATGGTTTTCTGCGACAAAATCCCTATCAATGACTTCGAATCCTTGCTTCGCGACGTTGACGTTCTCCCGCGACGCCCGACCTCCGTGACACTCGTCTTCCACGGCTCGTTGACGAACACCGTTCCTGAACCGAGGTAGGGGATTATTTTATTTAATTATTCCCGTTCATGATTCTAGTTTATCGATTATCGTGGATTTTCGACTAGATGTTATCATTAACGAGAGGGGGGCCAGACCACACAAACAAGGCCGAACCCCCCTCCTATGTTCATGTTTGATTTCTTTGTGGATGGAACGGGATGGTGTCGTGCCGTCACACCACGCGGGAATCACACGGCAAGTATTGCTTGGCACCGTCGTGCTGCGCCGTGGAAAGATGTTTAAGAACACGACGCCGTTGCGCCGCGTCGAAGAAAATCGAAGGCGCCGCGGCCGGAGCGGGGCCGCGGCGGAGCAAGGTGACCGGCGGCCAGCCGGGCCGCTGGTGTCGGAGCTGGAAGGAGACCGGCCACCGCCGGTCCCGTTGAGAAGGAACCGGCCGGCCAGGTCGGGCTAGCCGGAAAGGGGGAAGCCGGGGGAAATAAATTCCCCCGGTCGGCTCAACGGCCCCCCACAAATTTGGGGGGGCCTCGGTTACACAAGGGGGGCAGGCGCCCCCCCTTTTTCCAACAGCTCGGCCGAAGGCCGAGCTGGCAGCGTGCTGGGCGCGCTGTGCCCAGCCGGTATGCCAGGCCGGGCCGCGCCGCGCCGGGCCGCGCCCAGCCGGGCCGGGCCGTGCTAGGCCGGGCTGACCCTGTCCGAGGCGGGTCGATCCGGTTCGGGCCAACCGGGGGGGTCTCGGGCCGGGTCGGTTCGGGCCCGAAACCCCCGTTTTCGGACCGTTTGGGTTCAATTGCCCATAACTCGGGCTACGGACCTCCGATCGACACGCCGTCAGTTGCGACACGATCCTTAGAATGAGACGGTCGTTTCGGTATATTGAACTCAAGGTTTCAGAATACTTTGAGTTCGGCCGGGTTGGTTCGTACACGAAACCAACTGGGCCCTCGGAGCGGAAACGCTCATATCTTGAGCTACGAACGTCCGAATGACGTGCCGTAAACTTTGTTGAGTTCCTCTTAGTGAGAAGGATCTTTTGGAATACTCCGCCCAAGGTTTGGACATAGGTGGAGTACGGTCGGGTTGGTTTTTCCTTAAAAACCAACCGGGCCCCTGGAACGAAAAAGGCAATAACTCTCAGACCGGGCGTCCGATTGACGCGCCGTCTGTTGCGTTGAGTTCCTGTTGACGATACGGAACTTTTGGATAAATCAACTCTGGACTATGTGACAATTGATGTATCAGCCTCTCGGCTCGTGGAGCGGACCTTCCCGAACGAGCTTGCTGTGTGCGGGAACCCTAGTGCTGGCTGCGACTGCTACTGTGACTGCGACGACGACTGTGCAGAGATCCTCAGTGGATTCGACGACGACGAATACATCACTCAGGGATCCTATGTGGATCAGTGCTACCGATCCTGTGTGGGTCCGATCCTTTGTGGGTCAGCGCTCAGCGGTTCTGTGTGATCCAGTGCCTACAGATCCTGTGTGGGTACGATCCTGTGTGGGTCTTTGCGGGGGTTAGTACCTATCGATCCTTTGTGGGTCCGACGACTTAGATGGATCAGTGATCATCTCTATCATCTTTTGAAGAAGTATACCTATGTGAGCTGAATCCTGTTTGCTTTCCTTTGTGGATTGTGTTGTGCTATCCTGTGTGGATTACGTTTTTCTTTCCTGTGTGGAATACAAATACTTTCCTGTGTGGACTGGGTTGTACTTGGGCTCGGAGGTTGGAGCGTATTGGAATTGAAGACTTAGGTATATGTATGGGCATATACCTAAGCAGTGTCGGTTGTTACTTCGTGATTGTGTCTTACCTTTTTGGTTTATCCTTTGTGGATTTTGGGAGACCTTCGGGGGTCTCAGGGTCCCTACTGAGTAGCTTATACTCACCCCTGCACGGGCTATGCCCGCACTACATTGTGTTGGTTGCAGACGATGGACAACGTTGATCGTGGTTGAGGCTTGCAGAGCAGGACGGTACCTGGAGGTGGACCACTGGGCGGGATGTGCTCGGAGCGGATGGAGGGACCCGAGGAGCAGTGGAGCTATTTGTACCCACCCTTCAGGTGGGATTTCTAGTGGACAGCTCGGTGTAGCGGCTTTTACTTTTCAGTTGCTGTTTTCCCTTTCGAGTTGTAATTTACTTTCAATTTGGGTTTGTATACTGGCCCACTTACTTTTCTGCACTTACAGTTGTACTCTGTTTTCAATTAGTGTTTATTTTTCCACTTGCTTACTCTATGGTGATTGTTTACTTTACAAAGGCAATGCCTTCCCTTTTTACTGGGATTTACGCCTTGGTTCTAGTCGCCAGCCCCTGGCCTATGGAAGGCGGGCTTGGGGTAGTCACAGCACGGGCCCCGAGGACGGGTCGTGACAATAAACAAGTTGGGAATGATTTTACCTATAAGAAAGACAAATAATCATAAAATGAACAAGCAGATAAATAAAGGAAAATAAACCGAACAACATGGCAGCGGAAAAAGGAATAAACGAAGCAATGTGACATACCTCAGGTGATCCCTGTGGGTCACCACAGAACATAAACTACCCTCACTTCTAAAGGTGATCCAAGAATGAAACTTGCAACTAAGAAGTAAAGTAGCTGTGAGTGCTGAGATGCTCAGTAGGAATGCCAAAATATAATAATGCCCTATTCCCTTGCCTTTTATATATGAAATCCATAACATGATAGTTTTAAAATAAGACATAATAAAATATTGTTTTCATTATTTTCAAATTATTGTAATGAGTTTCCATTTTCAAGTAAATAATTTCTCTCCCACTACATTTTCAAAATAGGTTCCAAGCATGCATTAACGTTTTAAAATGAAAGAAAACCAATTTAGTTTAATTCTTTTTCACAAATAATACATCAAGTATGAAACAACTAAAATGAAAAATTACATCATAAGCATCATGTCGCAAATGAGCACTGTGAGAAATCCCAATAGGTAGCTAGCGCAAGTGGGAACCTAGAGACCTTGTACCTCAATGAAACGTGGCTTAGAAACCACGACCCTTAGAAAATGTTTCTTAAAAACCACGACCCTTAGTAACCATGGCTTAGAAACCATGAACATATATCATTTATATGTTTAGTTAGTGTTGTTTCATCAATCCTACTAGACGAAACTGTGACGAACCCCTATCGTGTCATCTAGCATTCTAGTCCTGGTCCACTTAGATACCTGTGTTTCCCATTGTGATATATTTCAAGTGGTGGTGAGTTTTATTTACCAAGAAAACATGTATGTACATAACACTTTATTTATCTAAAACCCATTTAACCCTCACCACCATTCTACCTCCTTATGTGCATTCCCCCTCTTTCACATCACACAATGCATAAACATCAAATTAGGTACATAATAACACATTTAACATAAAAATAATTTTCTAAAACCAAGGGGGAGTGCCTCAAGAGAGATTTTTATTCTTCATAAAACATTATTAAGGTGCCAAATGGGCTTAATTACATAAAGGGAACACTTTTTACAACAAACCGTCCAAAAGACCAAACACCTTTGGAAATACTCATTACCAATTCAAAACCACTTAGGAAATCAATTTTCAAGAAGTCACTTAAGTCCAATGGAGGTAGAAATACATTTCAATTTTAAAAACAAAGGAATAATAATTTGAAGCAACCACAACCAAATTTCATAGCATGTGTATATAGAATAAATGTAAAACATATTTTTAAAACAAGAAAGAAACCATGAAATTTAAATAAAATGAAAAGGTATAGGGGACCTACCTCAAACATGTCCCTATTTGTCGATGACCACTCAAACCAAAACTTGGAGCATACACGCACATGCATTTATAAATGTATATACACACCCCTTACCCTATGCATGTACATGTAGGATACCTCGACACCCACTGCCCAAAACCATCGAAGAGAGGCCCAACACAATACACATATAATTTAATAAAATAATTAAACAATTTATTAAACACTTCAAAAGTATCATCATCAATAAGTTACACCAAAAACACTCTTTAAACCCCAAACACACACTAAACCATTTGAAAATACATTTCACACCACTTGCATAACACATAAACCCATTGAAAATTTTAAAAGAAAAGCACATAATCAATTTAACCGTTTCGAAAGGCCTTTTCAAATCATCACATAAACCGGAACCAATTCCAAAACATGCATTTCATTGTTTAAACCATTTACAATTTACGTTTAGAAATACAAGACAATCCAAACATGCCAAATTATGCATTTCCCTTTAAAAACCTACACCCAAACCCATTTTCACCAGAAGTGCCCTTGAAAACTTGATTCAAACCACTTAAAAAATTAATTAAACCATTTTAACAATTTATAAAGCACCTAAAAGAGGCACAACTAGTTTCTAAATGAAAAGTGAACCCAAATTCACAATAGGAAACCAATTCCAACCCCAAATCATATTATTTTTTTGAAAAAACTAGTTTCTCATCATTAATATCATTAAATAAAACATTTGAAAATTTATAAAAATAGACCAAAGAAACACTACATGCCCTTACATCAAAAACCCCCAAATTATATTTTTGAGTTAAATGCACACCAACACCATACTAGAATATAATCTATAGCCCCTTCATGTTCTAATAAAGCAAACAAACAAGTCATAAAACACAACCAAGTGTTACCAAAAGTATTTATATCCAAAACACACCTCATTTTACACAAGCATGCCATATAAAAAATCAAACACAAGTTAATATATTGAAAAAAAATATTTTTCACAAAAAAGAAAATGATGAAAACTAAAAAATCATAAAACCCCTAAATTAAAATTAATCCACAGTGAGGAAATTCAAAAATCCTTACTCGAAAACCATGGAGAACCCACAGTCCTTGATGGTAGTGGCTAAACCCTGCCTCGATGGAACCCAACGAACCCTAAAAAACAAGAATCAATCAAAATGAGAACCCCAAAACATGTTAGGGTTCAGAAAATAAATTATCAACCCATGAAATCAAATAAAACATCAAAATAGAGGAAGGGGAGAAGAGGATCACTGGAGGGATTCACACACCAAAACGGGAGGAGATTCGGTCGCCGGAGGGGGAGATCGGCGTGCTGAAGCTTCTCTCAGTCAGCCAGGTCATGAAAACATGAGAGGAGGAGGCTAGGTTGTATGAATAGGGTATGGGGAATGTTGTTTCATGTGGTGGGAGGGAGGCCATTTGGAGGTTAGCTGCATCAGAGGAGAGCAGGCCAAGGCGCTACGCACTAGACGGGTCGAGTGGTTGGAGCGCGACAGGGAAGGGGAACGAGAAGGGGGTGAGGCGAAAGAAGGGTAAAAAAAGAATATAAGAATAAAAATGATAATAATAAAACTAAAACCACTAATAATAATAATAATCAAAATAATATTATTGATAATAACTTAATTTATAATAATAATAAACTAAATAATAATAATATTATTATTGAATCATTTTTTTCCAATTATTTTATTTTTATTTCATTTCGATTTTAATTTAATAAAAAAAATTAGACATTAAAAAAAAAGTACTCAAATATAAATAAAAATATCTGCAACAGCAAGATTTCGGGTCGGGGTGGGGAAATTATAGCTTATACCAAAAAGGGTCCATTGGAGGTTTCACTTGTGGATCTTGTATCATATCTTACTATACCTGATTTGTAATAGATCATATCATATGAATTTTATAATAAAAAATTATAATAACCAATTAGATCATGATAACATTCTAAAATCTTAGGACCACTTTCAGAATTCAAACCAATGCTTTAAAATAATAAGAATTTAAATAAATTATGAATTATTATAATGAAAGACATTACATAAAAAGGAATAGTTTAATTTAAATAAATTTAACAAACATTTTATTTAAATGAACTTAAACCCCAAGTCTTAAACCTAGAAAAATTCCCTGACCACTCATGGTAACTTTGGTTTAGTCCCATAAGTGAGAGGGCTCGACCCGTTTTCTGCACTTAATCACCGAATTCCAATGGACCAAAATCCTATCTACCCAGGATACAAAACCAAAACCAGAATGTGTTAACAAACATCAAGCTATTTTTTCCCCTATAATACCAAATTCTAATAGACCTACTTAGGTTAACTAAACAATCCACCCAATCCAGCCTTCCACGATGAGGTATAACAAAGATAATGGAAACAATTCTTGAATAAAACAAAAACAAGACATACAACCAGAGTAAAATATGAAATAAAAAGATACAAATAGATCTCTAAAAACAAATCAATACAGGATAAAATATAAATTTATGAATTATAAAAGACCCAAAAGTATCCATGTGATCAACCATCTCCTCCAAACCACCTTGTACTGAAGGTACCAACAATAAGAGATGCCTGCATGCTACAAGAATCCCTTACCATTACCTAAATCCTATAATAAAATATTTATAAACTCTCAATGAAAAAATTAGTGTGTGAGAAAAATACTAGTAGGTTACCACAACAAATTCTATACAAGGTTTAATATCAAGAATTAAATAGTTCAAGATTTTAAAATAAAAATAGTTTTATAAATATTTTTTCATAATTATGATCCCATTTATAAATCATTTTCCTTTTAGTTTTTCATAAAATCCTTTCATATTTTCAAATTCAGAAATATGATAAGTAGAAGTGATAAAATAGGAAATCATATCCATGAATCATAATGTAATAAAGTAAACACATATCTATAAAATACCATCATGTGAATCTATATGATACAACCTCATATAAAAACCTATGAGCAATAATACATGATAAAACCACCATGCAATAAAAATACATAAATGAAAAAGAACACAATCATTTGGGATCTAGAATATGGGAAAATATTTACTAGACAAAAAAATATACCTAAACCTAGTCAGAAGTTATATCTATCCGATATTGATTCCTTCCACAATCTATCGATATCAACAAAATAACTGCTAGTGGTTCCACACAAACTATGGTTTACAATATCGATTTCCCAATGCACCCAAGGTTCAAAAAGTGAAAACATTGTCAGAATACCTTTCAAAACCATGGTCAATTTTTTTAAAAAAAATCAAAGCCAATCCAAACTACTTTGTTGTTTGAGAAATATATTTCTGAATCTAATGAAATTGGTTTTTAAGGAAAACCACTTTAAAATCATTTACCTTTCCAAGAAATACCATGAAACCAAAAATCAATTAAATTCAATTAAAAACCCAAAATAATTTATCACTAATTATAAAAAATTAATCTAATTAACCCATTGAAAAGAAACACCTACATAAAAGTGGTATAAACCTAGAAGAGTTTTCCAAAAGTGATTAGAAACAAAGCGCTCAACCTTTGAAAGACAAGGGATTATAAGAAATTGCAAGTGATCAATAGAAAACACTATATAATGATGAATCCAAACCATAAAAACATCCAAAATAGTACCCTCAACCATATGAATGATGAATTATAAAGAACTCTTACCGGGAGAAGCGCACTGCAACCACAATGACGATCAACTGCAAATGATTGATCCTAAAGGATAAGAGATATCAAAAATATCACGAGGAGAGCTCTCGGTTGAGAGAGGGAGGCTACAGATCCGAATGAAATAATAGTCACTAGTACAAAACCTTAAAAACTAAAACTTGTGAGATATATAATGAGTTTAATCCCATTACACATAGTGTAATCCATGGAACCCAAAAACACCAAAAACCCCATCGCCTTTTTATAAAAACCCATTTTTTCATTACATGATGTGAAAACTTTTCGTAAAATGTAATATTTTCACACCTTAAACCAGATTCATGAAATCTTCCCTAACCCATTAAAAGATGTTTAATCCCTTTACATGGCTGGAAATCTCCAAGAAGACAACAAACATGCCAGTTCTCATCACGAAAACACGAAAGAACCTAAGAAATTATATAAACTTAGGCAGAATCCCAAGATCCATTAGCACATTTACACATGAGATAAATTAATTAAAAAACAAAAACCCTTTAACTTTACGTAATTTTACCTAGTAATATATCTCATCCCTCAGAATCCCGCAAATTTACCCAAACTAAAATGATAAATGAAGGATGAACTACTAAGAACTTAAAAAGAATAATGAGATGTTACTGTAAGAACTTATAAAACTTGTATAAGGTTGTTAAGAATGGATTTTTTAGGGGTCTTTCAAGAAATGATATTCAAACTTGTGTAAATAAAACGTAGAATGTGTGTTATTTTATAAGTAATGGATAAGGAATTTGTGGAATTTCTTAGAGTATTAAACTAATATAAATTATTTTTTATGTTTAAATGGATCCAAAATTATATAATTAAAATATACGATGAGTATTACTCAAAATAATCTCATATAATAAAATTTTTACAAGTTTTTTTTATGTTTTCATTCTTATCTTTTAGTTCCAAAACCTCATTAAACCTTTTGACATTTAACGTAATATATTAGTTTTCTAAACTTTAAGGGTCAAAATGTTATGATAAAAGGAAAAACGTCACATAAATGTCCCATATTTGATGATTTCAGACATATCCATTTAATTTGGTTGAATATAATATTTTTGTGAATTTTAAATAATTTAATTAAGTATTATTTATTATAAAATATCATTATTATCATTTTTGATATTATTCATTTAATTTGAATTTATATATAACAATAAAAATATAGAATTAGAATATAATCCTTTAAAAGGTTCCTAAAATGTCATATGTATATATAAAATTTGTGGAACATAGTAATTCCTAAAAATTTTATTAGTTTTAATATTTTTAAATTCATTTATTTTATTTTTCTTTTAATTGAATACATACTATGTTAGCATTGCGTAAACATTTAAGATAATTATTCAATCAATAAAAATATAAAATACATTAACATAATAAAAAATGATTCACTAATATTTATAGTAAACTTTTATAACAAAACATAAGTTGTATTTATCCTTGTTAAAAAATGTTGTAGATATTGAAAGAAAAAAAGTGACATTTTCAGCTATATCTTTTACTTAAATATTATAAAGTTCAAAATAAAAGTAATATTGCATAAAGTTGCCTTATCATAAAAAATTAGATGTAAATGGATGAAATAAATTCATAAAATAGGATAAATGAGATTTTTTGATAAAGTTTAAAGCCTTATCCAATTTTTTTGACCCTGTATTACCCGTTTTATCCTTATAGAGGTAACAACTATTTATTAAGTTCACTGTTGATAATGACAAAAAATAAAAGGGGAATATCTTCCAAATTTTTACCTAATGAGTCCACATATAGAATAAAATTTTCATTATTAAATTTTTATAAGTGGTAAATATTAATTTTAATATAAATTCATCAAACGCAATGAAAAACATTCTTTAGAAAAATGCATTTTTAAGCATATAATTTTATTTATATCAAAATCATGAATATTATTGATTGAAATTAAATTTTTATAAATAAAATGGATTTTTTTATTTTAATACCCAATCAAAAAATGTATTGAGTGTTTTAAATTGCTTTATTTAATGAGAAGAAATGATGGTATTTGAAAAATTGATATTTTTCACTATTCATTGAAAAATGAATAATTTTAGAAAAATACATAAATTTAAACGTAAGTTAATTTTTATATGATTATTTAAAAAATTAAATTAATTTAAGAAAATTAAATTTAGAAAATTTCAAAATTCAGTTTTATCAAATTATTAACGAAAACTATGAGTATTATATTGTTGTTTTTTGAAAAGAAAATCTTACGGTAATTGAAGCTTGGGTGTGAAATTCACCCTTAAAAAAATTTCTTACTCATAATTTGAAAAGTGTTACCTTTTTAATATATTTGGGTTTTTTTTCATCATAATATCTTCAATTTCCACAAAAACTCTTATATCTTCTGATTTCTCCAAAGTAGCTTTACCAGTCGAGTAATCTGATTCCTCAACACTTATTCCCTAGTGTCTATAATATGGATACAATTTTCATACTAAGATAAACTAGGTTACAATTATATTTCCTCAAAAGTGATAAAAAGTGTTGGATGTGGAATGTAATGCCTCAATAAAGATATATGGAACACATCATTTACTTTAAAGTGGCTTTGTGGAATTTCCAGATAAGAATCTTTAACTCCAATTGTTTTTAGGATTTCAAAAGGTCTGATGTAACATGGGAGAAGTTTTACATTCTTACCTAAGATTATAACACCCTTATATGAAGATAATTTCAAGAAAATGTGATCTTCCACATGAAATTCAAAATCTTTACATTGGTTATCAACATACATGTATTTCCTGGTTTGAGTTTTTTTAATGTGGGTTTGAATAGTCTATACATTCACCATTGTCTCCTCAACAAGTTATGGGCCAACATGCTTCCTTTTAACAAATTCATCCCATGAAATTGGAGTATGGCATCTCTTTTCATATAATGCTTCATGTGGCGCTATTTGAATACATGAATGAAAGATATTGTTATAGGAAAACTCCCCCAAA
Organism: Viscum album; assembly: GCA_963277665.1. NCBI lineage: Eukaryota > Viridiplantae > Streptophyta > Magnoliopsida > Santalales > Viscaceae > Viscum > Viscum album. The sequence continues at coordinate 129,276,508 of OY728132.1, forward strand.
GGTGAATAATTATTCCATATACCTTGAAATTCATGTGATCTTGATCTTAACATGTATTCTAAAGTTTGAATAGTATTTTTGGTCTGTCTATCGGTTTGAGGGTGAAAGGAAATGCTCAGAAAAACTCAGTATATAGAGCCATGTGAGATATTTTTGATAACTTTTATGTAAATCATGGATCATGATTAGACACAATTGAAATAGGTTCTCCATGAAGTATTATGAATTCATTATTATAGAGTCTTGTAAGAAACTTAAGAGGTAAATCTTCTCTTATAGAGAGGAAATGTGCAGATTTGGTAAGTTAATAAACAATAACCCATATTGCATCATTCATTCTAAAAACATTTGGAAATCCAGTGAAAAATTCTACGGTAATGTCATCCAATTTACACCTAATAATTGGTAGAGGTTTCAAGAGTCATCTAGGATTCTATCACTTTACCTTAACCTATTGATAAAATAAACATCTTGATATATAATCAACAATTATCACTTCATATTATCCCACCAAAAATGTTCCTCAAAATATCTATACATCTTGATACTTCCAGGTTGTATAGATAAATTCAAACTATAAACATCATCTAATAATTACCTTCTCAATTCAGGTATATATGGAAAACATATCGTCTTTCCAAATTTCATAATTCTTTCTTCATATACGAAGTCTTCCAATTTCATATCATTCATGACTTTAATTTTCTTTTGAAAATTCTCATCACCAGGCTACTTTTTTTATATTTTCAAATAAAGATGGGTAGGAAATAACTTGAAAAAGGAATTATATTTCCCCTTACTAAATAATTCCCATTCCCATATTCACTAAATACATGAACATATGATCCTTATCAATCCTAATTTTGGTTAGGACTCCTTGATCTTTCATACTCAATGAATATGCTACCTTATTTTCTTTCCTTGGGTGGTATTTTATTGATCAATCATAATCCGTGAGTAAAAAGATCTATAGAATTTTACTCATATTGATATATTTATAAGAAAATATATATTTTATGATCTTATGGTCTGTTTATATCTCACAAATTTCACTATAGAGATAATATCTCCACATCTTCAAAGAAAAGATTATGACTACCAAATCAAGATCGTGAGTTGGATAATTTTGTTCATAAGTCATTAACTACCTCGATGCAGATTCAAATATATAGAATTCACTAATATACTCTTAAAATCGTCAAAAATTTCTTCATATTCCTTTTTACATGTGAAATTAACCCCTTTACATGTAATATTTGTTAATGGGTTAGCCAATTAGAATTTCTTTGAACAAATCACTAACAATATCCTACCAATTTAATAAAATTAAGTACCTCAATTATGTTCATTGGTGAATACCATTATTTGACTACCTTATCCTTTATAGGATCAACTATCCTTGGAGACAATATGGAAAAGAAAAGAAACATTCTATATTCAAAATTAACTCTTTCTAAATTTCCCATATAACTTCTTTTCTATAAGATTATCAAGAATGATATGTAAGTGATTCTCAAAATCATCATTGATTTTAGAGTACACCGAGACATCATTAATAAATACCATGAAAAAAATTATCAAGATATTCCCTTAATACTATGTTCATTAAATTCATAAAAAGAGAGGATGAATTAGTTAATCTAAATGGAATTACTATAAACTCATAATGTCCATGCCTCATATGAAATACTATCTTTGAAACATATTCCTTCTTTACTCATAATTTATGATACCGATGATAAAGTTCAATCTTTAAAAAATATCAATGTCTATGAAATTGATCAAACAAGTCATAAATGTGAGGAATATAATACTTTTTATTTATATTAGTATCATTGATTTACCTATAATCAATGCACAACCTTATAGATCAATGTTTATTTTTAATGGAAAGAACTGGGGATCCCCAATATGAAACACTATGAAGTATAACTCCCTTATCACACAAATCTTGTTTATTTTTTCATTAATAATGATTCCATATTTACTATTATATAGAGAGTATTTGATATAGGTTTTATATAAGTGATTAAATCAATGAAAAATTAAACTTCAAATTTTGGTGGATGTCTAGGTAATTCTATAGAAAAAACATCAATGTATTCTTATTCAATAGCTACACCCTCAATTAAAATATTAAAATTTTCATCTAAAGATTGCATCTGCTCTTATTCTATAATTATTTTATTTAGAAGAGATTCTGGAGGTGGATCTAGATAGGACTATAGTGATGATGTATCCCCTCTAAAGACAAGGAATTCTATATTATCATCTTAAATCATGATTTTATTCTCTTGGAAATAATGTTATACATTATATTTTGAAATTCAATCCATACCAAGTATTATTTAAAAATATACCATAGGTATAATAATCAAGTCTTAAAATAGGGATTTTTATGGATGGTAATGGGAACTGACTGACACATCCTTGTAGTGGTGAGATTTCCACTTATAGTTTTGACTAACATCTCACTTCTTAAAGTCCTAGTAAAATTTCTAATTTTCTTGGAAAACATGGAAGATATTAAAGAGGTTTAAGATCCATAATAAAATAAAAAATTAACTAAATTTTAGGCTATTATAAAATTACCCTCCACCACATATTTAGGAACTTTAAATTTAGCTGCATTGATTGCATAATCGTGGCCTTCTCCCATTAAGATTTTATACAATAGTTTACCTTGACACTTGAGAAATTAGTGTGAATAACTCCCCATTTATGTTTAGTTGAAGCATCAGAAATCACTAATTTCTTTCATCCCATTACATTAATTAGCCATATTTTTGTTATCTCCACACTTGTAAAAAACACCCATCCCCTTCATGTATTTTCTAGGATGTTTTTTGGACAATTATCACATGGTATAAATTGTTTTATTCCCTTATTCTTTTTTTATGATTTACCTTTTTCTTTGTGCTCAACCAACTTCTTATTCACTTGATATCTCTTAAAGATATTGGATCAAGAAAATTACTTATAATTCTTAATAGAACTTGATACTATATCATCATATTATGATTTTTTTGAGAAAATACTCCCCTTAAGAGACTCAGTTTAAGACCATAAAAGAAATGTTCAATATTTCCCTCTGAGTTTTGTATGTAGTCTAAAATATTCACTAATAGAAACTGAGGTTATACCAATGGTTTTAAACCATTGGTATATAGCAGCTAACCATTGATATATCTTATAACAATGGTTTGAATAACCATTGGGTGATAAGGTGTAGGGATAACCCTATACCAACAGTTATTCCTTAACCATTGGTATAAACCACTAGAAAATCATTTATAGCAATGGTTTATTGATAACCGTTGGGATGAACAAATAAAAACAGTTTATAACCATTGGTCTACAAATTAAGCCTTCAAACTATACCAATGGTTCTTAAACCATTGGTATAGACTTCAACCAAGGGTTTTCCCAACAATTTACTAATAACCATTGGTATAAATAACCCTTAAAACTATTACAATGGTTTCTGAAATGTTGGTATAGAGTTCCTACCAAATTTAATATAGAAGACCCCTACTATTTTACCCAGAGTAGGCCCAAATTCAATAGAGATAACAATACCAAATCCAACATTACATACACTAAACAATACCATAAAACACCACACTAAAAACAGTACAATACCATATACATAATTTATTGAAAATAGTACAATACCATACACAAAACACAAATACCGAATACATAGGATTATCTCATTTTGGAATACACATAATTACACTATTTTTTATACATAAAGAACAAATCACATAATACCCAAAATTCACATAGAATTCCCCTATTTTCCACTGTCTTCTATTTCCCATAGAATACACATAATTCCTCTATTTTCCAGAGAATGAACAGAATACCCCCACTATTTTTTCCTTCATTTTTACAAAGGATATAAATATCCAAAAATATTACAATAGCATAAAAATAATTTAAAAAACTAATACAACAACTAAAAATGATAACAATTTTCTTGATTTTACTAAGGATGAGTTTCAGTGGGAGATCATAATTCCAAGTACCACAAATATTTCTAGAATTTGTGATTTTGGATAGCATCCAATCATGATGATATCATTGATTTTTGTTATAATTGACATCTCCCATATAACAAGGACCCCACCATAGTTTCAGAGGTACTTTTCTGAAATATAAATCTAATGTTCCCTATAAATATCACAATATATTAATAGAGTTTCAACAATTTAATAGGATGAATACATAATTATGGTTTTCTAGGGTGGATTCACATGGATGTAGTCAGATGATTTCCATAGATGAAATAGTATGTCAGATCATTCTTCCCAATATTAGAGGGAAAATTCATTCAAAAAGAGTTTGAATAATGGGATGGAAACATGGAATAAAAAACTTTTTGGATACTATGGATGAGTGGTGGTAACATGTTTGGTAGTGTGAGTTTAGTGTGATCGTGAGAATATAAATTGAGTGGGGGGGTATTATTAGATTCACATTCTACAAAAATTATCAATTGGATTAATTTATGGTTATGATTTAGTGTGATTTTCATAGATAAATGTTTGATATTTTTATGTTTATTAACCATATGAAACACTTGGGAGATCCTAGAAGTTGATAACACATCAAAAACATGAAATTACCATTTTAGGAAGATTAATCCAGTTAAATAGATATAGAATCATCATTTGAATATATATTCAATCAGAGGAATGATGTTTTATGTTAGGGGAAGTATGCTACACTGTGTTATCAACAGGTGGTGTGTTAAGTGGAAAGAGATGGACAAGTTCATTCTGAAGGATTCAAATAGGAATGATGATTTTGGTGGGTGGATAAAAGTGGATTATAAGTGTTTTAATTATGAAGAGGGACATTTTATACATGTAATAGTGGATTTAGTGATGATCTGAATAATTAATTGAGGGTTTTTCTGGGGAATATTCCAGTATTTGTACCAATGTCTAGAGTAGATGAAGGAATTTACGAGGTTCACGAAATTCAAAATTTCACTAATGGTAATTCATATAATCCTCCCATAAAAATACCATCTCACCACATGATATCATGTTTAGATTTATTGACACCCGATGGAAATCCTAAAGACATGTGTAAGAGTAAAAAAAGATGTTATATAGAGGTAATCTAGTGATTTGAGGTGTCCTTTTTGAGATATTGAAGGTTTGACATGAGGATATTTCAAGGTTAATTTTTTATTCTAGGGATATTTCATTAGCTAAAACAATTATAATAAATCACCCTCCCCAATAAAGTGAAATACAAGGGTGAAACAACTTTAATTTCAAATCATATTATATCTATAGACGATGTCATCTTTTTTCACTATTCATTTCTGTGTTTTTTATTATAAATTTTGTCCATGTTGTTATTGTAGCTTCTTTTTTATAGTTGTTGGGATAGTGTTTTACTAAAAAACTACTTATGGAGGTTATTATTTTTTTCTATGTTTTTCTTGTTATTATAGACATATTGGTGTAGCTATTAGGTTTAAAACATGATGGATATTTATTTATTTTTTTACTGGACAATTATTTAGTATGTGTTTGTTTGTGTACATGTGAACTGACTGTGAGGATATATTTTTATAAATAGTTCCTTTGTGATAGTTGAATATGATTTTGTGGAAGTGGTTTGGATAGTGTATCATCATCATCCCCTTTTTACACCAGCGCAACATTCTCAAAATTGAATAAAACTCACTTCATATAGGTGAATCGTCTCTTATTCCCAATCATCATTTCCACCTCATATTATTGAATCATCATACTCCATGTGTAAAGAAACAATATCCATTGTTACTATGAATATTCAATGGATGGTCTAGTGTTTCTTTCCCAGAGTGTGAGGTGTTATCTACTGTAGTTTCGGAAGTCATCTGTTTGATAGAAAAGGATGTACTTATTTTTGGAGATTGATTCACGTTTGGTACCAAAAATTAGTACCTATTTCAGAATGAAGTCACATCTTTAAAATATCTACAATATTTATGTTGGTAATAGTGAATAAAGTTCTGAATTTTTCCTCCCATGTTAATTATTCTTGTTTTCATAATACAGAGTCTATAGGTACCTATTTCAGGTATTTTTTCTCCCTTCTTAATTCTTCTTGTTTGTTGAATTTTTTGCTATATACTTTTTCTTTATTATTAAAAATGCACGTGTAAAAACATTTTTGGACAACAAAAAATGGTTTCTATCTAAATATAAATAAGAAAAACATATACCATTAATTAAAAGGTGGGTCTATTATGACACACATGCTACAAAGAAAGACGGTTATGAGACTTGACCTTGTGACCGGTGCCCCACATCCCAACCCCGCGACCGACGCCGTACACCCCAAATTATATATTTCACATAACTAAAAAGAGATTAGGGGAATGTGGTACTTCTTAAAACCAATTTTTTTTTATTTTTTTTTAAAATATCATCGTGATACCATATACATAATAAAACTTCATTGAGTACCTAATGGTCTACTTGGGAGAACCCTTCCATTAGACCCCTCATTGAGTTCCCAGTGACCCAATACCTATTTTATTTTTCAACCCACACACAACATGAGTCTGATATTTTTCTATACTTATAAATAACTTTTGAGATAACTATGATATTATAAACACACCTCTAAATAAATCATCATGAACCAAAATTATTAATCAAAACACTGATAAAAAAACAACCCTGACTTTAAATCAATCCAAATGAAAAAATTTAAAATAAAATCTAGGAAGAACATATAAATCAGTCAGATCATAACAATTTTAAGTGGAAGAACAAACAATGACCTGAATCAAGGATTGATCATATTTTGGGAATAAGGGTTTGCAAAGAAGAGGGGACCTGTCATTTATAGAAAATCCAAATAGAAAACAACCTTGTCTTTAAATAAATCCGAATGAAAAATGAAAAAAATGGAGGGAGAACATAAAAATCACTTATAAATTACATATTTGAAGTGGAATAACAAAAAATCAGTTTTTGGGAAGAAGGGTTTTCACACTGGGAAGAATGGGAGCTCTTGTTCAGGGCACACTGTGGGTTGATTAGTTTCTTGATATTTGTTGTATTCTATTCAAATAGTTTTAAAAAAATGTTGGGAAATTTGGTTCATTAATATACCAATAGTTTTATAAAACCATTGGGTAAAGATGGCCTATCCCAACAGTTTAAAAAAAATTGGTATAGTAGGGATAAATATTACATATACCAACATTTTTAGAAAACCTTTAGGAAAAGTGGGGGTAGGCATGCCATATTCCAACAATTTCAAAAACTATTGGGAAAATAATCTATAAAAACTCGTATACCAATGGTTTCTAGCAGACCATTGGTATTGGTACCCTATCCCAATATTTTTTCTAAAATAGTGGGATAGGGGCGTTGGTATATAATGGATTTTCAGTAGTGATTCTAGGAAAATATTATGAAGTTATCTTCATATTCTTCCACACATTCTTCCTTTTTATACTTTAAAGTGAGAAATTTCCTCTCCATTTCATCTCATTGTTATCAAGGAAAATTTTACTCAAATAATATTACTTTAAAAGTTATCCATTACATGCTTTATATTTTTTCAGCCTCTTTAGTGTTATGGATCAATGAATACCTGTGATTGGAATATCCTCTCAAAAAATATAGTGAAAGAATAACCATTTCACTCCCATTACATCTAAAATCTGGGAATATACTTTCAAGAGATTTAATTCATTTCTCAACTACTGATGGATTAGTATTTACACTACAAGATAGATGCATTAATCATATGAAGCATTCCAATATCAGAGAATCATGATGTGGAATAATAGGTTTCTCTATTTAAACAAGTTTATTTGTCATAACATGAGTCAACAACCCTAATATGGCCATCATCTTCTCAGTTCCAACACTAGAAGTATTTGTTTTCTCAGCAGGTAAATCCCTACATTATATATGGTTGTTGGAATACCTTTAATCTTTTAGGTGGTAGCACCGAATAATGGCACACACTATTTTAGATCATAATAATCATGAATATCCATCCATAAAATAAAATTACCATAATGGTAAAATATATCAAAAACTATATTATATTATCATAATTCTAGTATTATCTATGTTTATTTAAAATATAGTTCCAAATGTTTTTATTAAAATTACTTTGATACAAAATATAACACCTTAAATATAGTAACATAGATCTAGAATTTAGTTTATTACTTTATTACTAGATATAATGGATCTCACCACACATGATTGGTAAGTTTAGTAGTCTTGAATAACTAGACACATACATGATTCCCAGATTACTTTGTAAATATAAAGTATATATCATAAGAAATATTCTTGAATCCTTGATGTTATAAATAATACCATTCTTCATATCATGAGAAAGGAAAAAAAATAAATGGTGAGATCAGATGATTAGTAAGTGATATGAAAAATATAATATATCACGAGTAAATAAGGCATAATTAATATAGTAATGTAAATAACTAAACATACATTCCATTTAATCAATAACTAAAGCACAAAATTAATCCATGGATAATATATATAGTAATATCATGGATAATAACAATTAAATTATAAATGAAGTAAATTATAAATGTTTATAATCATGATCTCATACATCATGATATCCTTACCATCAAATCCTTATACCAAGACAATTTAAAATATCAGTAGGAATACACCAAAAAACCCATTTAATTCTGTCAACTGATTTTTCTCATGAGACCTATCGATACATCAGGGGGGTATATAATTACAAGCCCACTCATTACTGCATTACCAATGCATTCCACATATATTAAATTTAATTCATAATAATATGCCTTATTAATAAATATCCACATTTAGTAAAGAATATGATATATCAATATTTCCTTTGTCAATCAACAAAATTAAAAAGTAAAACACTATATTTAGAAATTGTATATGGTTTAGGAAATAATTATATCAATCATATGAAGAAAATTGATATTTAAAAGATATGTAATTTCCCAATTATTACATAAAATAAAATGTTCAAGAGAAATTAAATGATCACAAAATTAAAAAGAGATAAGAGATGACCGTTGATTCATCAAAAGTATAGTTATGAAATAAAATTATATCCTTTGGAGAAATAAATAAAATGGAATAAAAAATTTAAAATAATATCTCATTAGAAATTTTATATTTGTAAAACCATATAAAATTTGTATAAGAATATGAGAGGGTAAAACAATTATGGTAAAAGGACAATTTGTTACCGCCATATACATTAAAAAAATATCCCTTTCAAATTTTTTAAATAAAGTTTAAAATAAACCTTTTAGAAAACATTATAAAGATTCCTTTATAAACTTTTAAAAAACCTAGGATAACATAAAATTTCTTCAATAAAAAATTGGAGTAAATAAAAGGAATTTTTAAAAACAAATTGAAAAATATTGACATGGAAGGAAAATATTCTTAATCAAAAAGAGAAATTAGATATGATTTTATTTTAAACATTACTCTTGAAAGAGTAACTTTAATTAAATAAATAATCATCATGAATAAATAAATATTAATTTTAAATAATTCAAACAATAGTTTATACACCAAATAATGTAAATAGGTTTATAATACCAAATATGTCTCTATGGAGTGTAAATTGAGACAAGATCCCTTACCTCATGTTTGACTTGCCTCGTAAATTATTTAAACCTCACTTATGTTAAATTTATATTTATTATAATTAAATACCATAACAATATAAATATCTATAATATCATATATGATCCATTTATAAAATTTTATCACCTATTTATTAACAATATTTTATTATTATCAATATTTTGGGTGTCAACTACTTCATTTTTTTATGTAAGTTTTGTTCGATAGTTCTTGTACTTGTACTTTGATTATGGTTATATCATATCCATAATTTTAATAGTGATATAAATATAATATGTATTCATTAAATATATCCTCATTACCATGCATGTAAATTGTATGTGAAAAAAGAATCAAATTGCTTCATAGAGGTGGTAGTCCGCATGGCCGCATGGGCGACGTTATCATTTTTCCAACAAATTAGACGGTAAGAGGGTAGATATGATATTATAATTATAGAAGTATGATTATTTCCTAAATATAATAAATATATTCATTATTTATATCTTTATAACCATCCATTTAAATTTGTGATAAAAATGAATTACACCACTTCGTAGAGATGATAAACCGTACGTACGAACAAGCATTGTTTTCAATTTTCATAGGATTAAAAAGAGATAAAATATGGATTTAATAGAATAATTAAAAATAAGTATATTTATGACACTATATTAATGATTTTATTAGGGGTATGATACATTAAGATGAATCAAAATAATAAATAAACTTGAAAGAGTTGGTAAAGATGATTAACTCTTCCTCAGTCGACTTACTTTAGATCTCATATTAAGGGATCTAGGGTTGGTATTTTGAAAGGTTCATAAACTCTAGAACATGTAAATGGATTTTTAAAATAGAATTAGGTATGGGTTTTAAATTATTTTTTTCCCAAATTAGTATAAATAAATGAAAGAAGGGGTGTCCTTTTATTAGTGAGGGGTTGGGCATTCTTGGAATTTATAGAAGTATTAAATTATTATAATTTTTTTATGTCCAAATAGATAAAAATTGAAATAATTATAATAAAATGTGAGGGTGAATCTGCACAATCCCATTTAATAAAAATTGGACTAGTTTTAGTTATCTTTTCACCCTTATATTTTAGTTTTAATCTTCTGTTAACTCATTCGACAATTAATGCAATATTAATGTTTTCTACACTTTAATGGTTAAGAATGTTACTATAAAAGGTAAAAGACCCATAAATGAAACATTATTAATTTTTTAAAATCATATTCCATTAATTTTTATGAATATATATATTTTTATGAATTTTATATCATTTAAGAAAATTTTATTTATTATAAACATCATTTTCGACACTATTTATTTAATTTCACTTTAAATACATCAAGAAAAAGTGGAAATTCAAATATAATCCTCTAAAACATAACTAAAGTGTCATATGTATCTATAAAATTCTTGTAACATAATAATATATTCAATTTTATTGCTATTAATATTTTTAAAATCATTTATTTTATTTTTCTATTAACTGAATAAATACTGTATCATTATTGCGTAAGAATTTAAGATATTTATTCAATCACTAAATATTTAAAATAAATTAACATGATAAAAAATTAATTAATATTTAAAATAAAAATTTATAAGCCAACATAAGTTTTATTTCTTCATATTACAAAATATTATAGATATCAAGAGAAAGAATGTGAAATTTTCAGCTTTATCTTTTACTTAAAAATTAAAAAAGGAAAAAATCAAAGAAATATATTACCAAGTTGTCATATATTAGAAATATGGATGGAAATTTCTGAAATAAATTCATAAAATATGATAAATAAAAGTGTTATAAAAATTTTAAAGCCTTATGCTAATATTTTAACCCTATTTTACCTGTTTTTACCCTTACTGAGGTAACAAATATTTACTAAGTTACTATTAAAAACCGAAAATAAAAGGAAAATATTTACCAAATTTTGAACTTTTAATTACATATATGAAATAGTTTTTTCATGATTCAATTTAAATATTTTAAAAAAATATTTTTTATATAAACGTGTAAAACATAAAAAAAGTATTTTTTAGAAAAATGCATTTTTAAGAATAAAAATAGACATATAATTTATAATAATAATTTAAAATTATTTAATTAATGAAAAGAAATTACAGTATTTGAAAAATTGGTATTTCTCACTAGTCTCTGGAAAATCAATTATTTCAGAAAAATCCCAAAATCTCACTTTGAGATAATTTTGATATTATGATTGAAACAATTAAATTATTTTAATAAAATTGAATTTATAAAATGTTAAAATTTAGGTTTTAGTCTAATTCTTGAATAATATTATGTGTTTTGTGTAATTGTTTCTTTAAAAAGAAAATCTTATTATAATTAAAGCTTGGGTGTTATACCAAGGAACCCCAAATTAAAAGATAAGATGTTATAGGGTATAAATTAATTTTTTAAAAAAAATCATATTTATACATTTTTTGGATACATTTTCATCCATATATCATTGTCACAACACTTTAAACCCATTTTAACCTTAACCGTGATAACTTAACTTTCTTACCTTGATAATATAAATATATAGCCAAAAATAAAAGGGTATATATAATTTTTTGGGTAATAATGATAAAATTTTTTTAATTAATTTTATCATATTAAATTTCAATAGATTCTAGAAATTAATTTTAATATAAAAACACAAAACACATGGAAAATAATTTTCAGGTTAATACCCGATTTAAGAGTAAAACTTATTTCACTTTGAAATCAAGTAATATGTTGGTTTAAATGATTTTTTAGGTAAATAATACAAAATTAAGGTTTTATATTTTTTTAACAATCCAAAACCCAATGTAATATCCCAACCATTCCATTAAATGAAAAGGCCCAAAAATAGTTTTTAAATTGAATAAAATATAACTTATCTTCACAAATGTCAATATTGGGTTACCAAATTTTAAAATAATGTTTTAAAATGAATTACTTAACACCTTAATCATATATTTTTCATAAAAAACTCTTTAAATAGGATAAATTCAGGTGTTCAATATATTTTTAAGTGTAACCCTGTAGTTTTAACCTAGTTTTTTTCTTTTACGATAATGAATTTTTTTTGCCATAGTTATTATTTATAATGAACAAAAATTAAGTCTACCCTAATGAATTATATTAATTATGATGATATTAAAATTTTAATAAAATATTAAAATATAAAGTTTCTATATGTGTAAGAAATTCATTTTAATATAAATGTGTAAAATGTGACCAAGAATAAGTTTTAGAAAAAGTGTGTTTAAACCCAAAAATGATCTTACACAGAAGTCAAGTATAAAGAGTAATGCTATCTAATAAATTATATTATTTATAACCATATGATAGTTTTTTTTAATTTAGGATAAAATTAAAATCATTATGGTATTTTCAATGATAATAAATGATAGTTTAATAAAAATCTGTATTTTTCACTATTCACTGAAAAAATAAATCTTTTTATAAAAAACAAAATAATTCACCATAATATAATTATGATTTATTTATTTAGAAAATGATATAATTTTTATATAAAAACATTTCTAAAAAACCATATTTTAAGAAAGTTTTATTTAAACTGTAAAATGATTCTACTGAAAATTTCATACTTATTTATTTTTTAATAATCAATGAATTTACATTATATAAAACCTTTATAAATATTTTTCAAATTTTTTTTATTCATGTTCATATAAACAATTATAATGGATAGGTTAAAATAATCATGTTTAAATAATAATATTTAAATCTTAGTTCATTTAAACTTGGTGTTATGTATAAAGCAAGATATCAAAGAAATAAAATTTATTTAAATATAAATATATCATAAAATCTCAAGGTGTTACATACATAGTGGTATTTTGATGATTCCTTATAATCACAATGTAAGGGATCATTTTTCCATATCTTCCCTTGTTCTACTAATTTCTTCTAAGTGACATATCTTTCTCAAACCCTAGTGGACATAATGTTTATTTATCATGACTACAATTGTTTTACATTGAAGTATTTTGGTTATAGGGGTTGTAGAGTCCCTCATGTGACTTATTATAGTATATTTCATAAAATTTGACTTGTTTCATCCACTTGGGGTATGTGTTTTCGTATAATTCCATTGTATTTGAGATTTTATTGAATGATTGGTATTTTAAAATAATTTTAAACCTTGATATATATGTTATATGCTATCTCAATATTATTTTTTCAAAGGTTTTCCAAAATATATTTTATTTTTACATTGATATAATGGTTTTATTTTATAATTGAATGGAAATTTTATTTTTAAATGGTGTTTGGAGCAATATAAGTGTTTTAAAAAATGATAATGATTAATTTGTTTAAGAGATAAGATTTATTCTTGTTATTTTGAGTCAAATACAATTTATAACATTTTAGATTTTGTGTTTTAAAGATTTTACATGTTTTAAATGGGTGTGTTTGACTTATAAAATTATTTAGTGACTTTATTTGATTGATTTTGATTGTGTTTTGATGTTATTTGTGTTCTCCCTTGGATTTGAACTTTGTTTTCAAATGGATTTAAAAATTTATTTCAAAAATATATAAATCCTAATTATAAAGTAAAGGCTTAGTTGTAATCTTAAGTAATTATATTTTTTGGTTATTAATTATATCTTTATTGAGACCCATTGTCATTTATTTTTGATGCTTATATATTTGTATGGTTGAATGATTTTTGGTTCATAATTTTATTTATGATTATGTCGTATGGATATTGTTAAATGTTTGTTAGAGGTGGGATGGATATTGTTATTGTGTTATGTTTCTTTGGGATATGATGTGGTTGTGGGATTGCTGTTTTCTTAATAATGTCCCACTTTCTTTTGTTATTCCAAGGGGAACAATGAGATTCTTTATAGGAAATCAAGGGATGATTATTATTCTAGTTGATATTACTCACTGGACATTATCCCCTAGTTTTATCTCTATGAATCTAGATAGAGGTGGTGATCTCGATGAGGATAGTTGAGTATGATTTAGGAGACAAGTATATGACCATGAAACCTGTTGGATGTTGGTCCTACCTAGGAACATCTAGTACTGTACCATTAGTCCCTATGGTGTCCCATCAGGATATATATCATATATTAAAATTTATTTATTTTCTATTCGGCACATGAGTTTTTTCTTTATTGGATTGTTGATACATTTTATGTATTGATCCATTTACGGTTGAGCTTTGAAGTTACATAATTTTTCTTTATGTTATTATTTAAATTTATTCAAGAATTTCCGTGGTGTTACTTTGTAGTTTTCCTATTTTCTTATTTACTTATGTAAGGGGTGTGTAAATGTTTTATTTTTAAAAAGAAAAGTGTTATTTATATAATAAAATAGAATAATTGTTTTAGTTTTTTTAATGGAAAAGTTTTAAGAAATTAATATTTTGGTGATGTTTATTTTTTTATATATCATGAAAATGTAATGAAAACTATTTTTGACTACTTTAAAACTAACATTTTGTTTTCTCTTATAAAATTAATGAAATAAACACATAGTGGTATCCTACTAGGCAATGGGTTAGACCCTATATACCCACATAAGTGGGTATAAATTCTCTATGTATGATGTAAGTTATTATGTTTTTTACTTTTAGGATTTTTTGGAACCATTGTATTGTGGGAAGTGGGTGGTTATTAATCTGTGGTGGTGACTTGAAGTCACTTTGTGGTATATGGGTGGAATTGGGTTCCTTGATATGATTTAGTCATTTCAAGTACCAGTTCATTCAGGCATCTTATTTTTTTTAGTTTTATGTTATATATTTCAATAATTTATTTAAATGGTTTTTGTTATTGGTAATATATTTGTAGATGGTCAATGTCATTCGTTATCATTATTCCTTACTTTTTTTCTTATTTTAAAAATAATTACTGGTTTTGTATAAGTATCGAACATATAATGACCTCATTTTTAGTTTCTATTTGAAAACAATTATTTGAACAATGTGATTTAGAGTTTCAAATCATTCCGAAATTTGTGTTTGATACCCTCGGTGCCCATCGCTAGCCCACTATGATCGGGAACACACTTTGAGATTTATAGAAATCTAGTTCGTGTTGAACTAGGTTAGTTCATTATAATATTGTCTCAGATACCTATTTTTATTTTGGTATTAATGGTAGATAAGAGATATGACCATTTAAGCTCAATAAGTAAGCCCAAGAAGTTGCTAGCTAGCTCTTCTTCATACCAAACCTCACATCTCCATGGTTTATCAAAATTTTTATTTTAAATTTGGGTTATAAAATTTGTTATTATAGAGATTTTATGATATGATTTTCCACTACATACAGTTTTAGAGAGATATCAATATTTATTTTGGGAGAGTAATTTTTTCAGGGTGATTTTGAAGAAATACAGGGGTGCATGTTTAAGGTGCATGGTCTATCAAACTATGCGCAAGTTGTGTGAAATCGTTCTTGGTGACTTCCAATAGAACTAACATGGGTTATTCACAGTCTGAAAAACCATGAATAAAAAACATATGAAAGGTTAAATGTTTTTAAATTTTATTGTTTTTACATATTTGGTATTCTAAATATATCTTATGTGTGTTACTTATTGTTTATGAGTATTTAATTAAAATTTAAACGGTTTAAAATTTAGTTTATTTAATTTTAAAAGTAATGAATCATGACTTCTTGTTTAAATTTGTTTTAAAAACCATTTTTTGATAGTATGGGATGAAATTATGATTTTTTTGATTTTTATATTTAATTATTTTATAATAGAAAATTAATTTGGGTTGCCTTAGTTTTTAAATGTTTTGGGTATGTGTAATGATTTTTTAGCAATTATGGAGTAAAATTATGGAAATGATTTTGCAATCTTAGTTTGTCTGATTTATGAATTTTTATCCATTTTTTTAATATAAAATAGTTTTATTAAGTGTTTTATATTATAATATTTTATAATATAGCCCCCAAAAAGGAATTTTTAAGTTAAGTAGGGAATAGATTGATTAGTTTTTCTAATGATCAAGATACTGCCTTCCCAGTATCTAACTCTGACCAAACTCTTTATAGAGTGGCAAGGTTATATTCATCACAGATTTTGGATCATGTTTAATAGATTATGAATTGGATTCATTGATTCTTATTTGGAGACAAAGTCAGTCAATTGGTGATATAGTTGCTGATTAAAGTCGAAGAGATCATCTATTCACTATAAACTCTTGAAACCTCAAGGGTGAAGATCATTTACTCATTACTCAAAGGATCAGGTCTGTAATGGTGGAAGACCATAATAATTGGTTGGATACTTGAAGGGATGTCTTTGGAGTTTTTCAAAATCCTTTTCATCCAGTTTCATTACCCTAAAAATATAATGATATTGGAAGCATTGGTGTTCCTACACATTCATCTAGGTGACCAGTCCGCAATGAAGTATATTGAATGTTTTATAGGCTGGTACCCTTATATACTAAGATAGTTGTTAATTATTTGAAGAAGGATTGGTTATTTAGAAAGGGACTTTGAATTGATATTATTTTAACATAAATCCTTCTCAGCCTTTCTACGTATATGTAAGTTGTTTGTAAGGCCATTCATGATGAAGCTATTATGGTAGGGCAGTCAATTGAGGTTCGTGCTTAAGTCCCAGTGGGGTTTCATAAGGAAATTTAGTCAATTTAGATTCAATAAAGGGACGTATTGATGATTTAGTTTTTCCTATAATATAACACCAAGATATTTTAGGATATATTTCTATTTAAATAAATTTGATTCCCTTTATTTATTCCTTTGAACACACAAGTGAGTTTATTCAAATCAAGATATATTATGGAATTATTACTATTTAAGAGTGATAATTATAATCTAACATTTAAGTCTTAATTATGAATATTAATGAACACATTATGAAAAAATGTATAATTTTTTTATATAATTAAAATGTATTAATTAATTCCTTAAAATAAGTACTCAAATTTCCGTAGTCATTTTATGCTTCAAGAAAAATTTCCTTCAAAAACGGGTTTTATTATATATTTTTGCACAGAAATTATAATATATTTATATTATTTTTATAAATTTTATTTGAGGAAATGAATATAATTTTTTAATTCAGCCAGTCAATATTAACTTTGGATGATTATTTTGGTATTTTTCTGAAAAAAGTTTATTTTTAGGTGGATAGTAGAAAATACTGATTTTATTTGAAAACTATATTTTCTTTTAATGTATTTGAAAAAAAATTATATTTTGGATTGGTTTTAAAATTTTATTAGTTCATTTTGATTAAAAATAATTTAATCTATTTCAATGGAATCAAAATTAAACTATATTGTTTTATAAAAACATTTTTATAAATAAAATGTATTTTTTGGAAAAACCATTTTTCATCATGTTTTACGAGATTGTTTTTAAATGGATTTATAACAATCATAAAATTAGAATTTGATATAATGGAGTCCAAGTTTTAAATTATAATTTCTAAATTTTGTAATGATTCCTCTTTCAATTTTTGTTATTATGAAAAATAACTTTTTTAAAAAAAATCAGTGATCGTGGTAAGAGTGAAAATGTGTTAAAATGGTTAAAAATAAAATCATTAGGGATAAAGTGACCAAAAAACTTGTCTAAATTCTATTCTATTATCATATTTAGACCATATATTCAGACATGAGTCATTTTGGAGCCATTTTTGTTGAGTGAGGCATTAATATATATTAATCTTTTGAAAAATTTCAAGTGTGTCCTCTCCCTCCCTTATAAAAAGAAACAACATATCCTATATTACTCACACTTAAAGAACATATTTTCCTATGAAAACCCTACCCAAATACATTCCTAACATCCCTCATCATGTATTATAGGTCTTGGTTTGATCAGAATACTATCCTTACAAGGCTTAATGTGTGAGCCAAAAGAGGGTTCTCAATAAAGAGGTGTGAGTCTTAACTAAGTAATTTCAATTTTATTTCTTCTTATACCTTATATAAACCTATTATATCTATAATAACATACTGAATCTAGTATCATCAATATATTTATATTTTATTATATTGATGTGACAACCTTTATTTATCTTTGTAAGATCCCAGTTTTTCATTGAGGTACATATCCTTTTAAATTCCAATATAAACCTCTTGTTTGTCCTTTTTGGAAGTACCTAAAGTGTTCATGGAATTTTTGGGAGTGTTTGGGCTCGGTTTGTAGCTTGAAGATCTGTTTTTTGAAGAGATGAGGTTCAGAACATGGTTAGCGCATGGTTATTACTAACTATGAACCTTAATCATGCAACCCTATGGGGTGAATCATAGTTTGTTTAAACATGTAGTAGGGGAAACACGACCGTGAAAAAACCTTTAATTTATTGATGGTGAAGAAATAATGTTTTTCACATGGTTTTACTAATTTTTATCTTAAACTATATGATGTATAGGTTAATGGATAGTGGGAATCACATGGTTGGTGCACGATTTGGATAATCTCTGTGCCCTATTAGAAAGCATGGAAAATTGTTTTTTCCCATTTTCACTTAAATTCTAAATCCTTTCTCCACACCCCACAAATTTACTATAGCTGATACACCATATGTCTCTTTTAACTCTTCTCTGGATTTTTTGTATCTTCCTTATATAGACTCAATTTCGATCATCGTTGGCCATATTGGACCCCCCTTAGTAAGTCTAGCACTACTATTTTTATTTTTTCTCTATTTTATTTTTTGATTTTTGTGGGCATTATGTGAGATAAATTTACCTATTTTCAGGGTGTTTTAATGGTTTTATATTTTAACTCATTGTACCCAAAAACTTAGGCTTATACTAGATGAAGAGACTACCATAGGGCTAAGGTAGGTGGTGTACTACTTTTCCCTTAATGTCTTGAAATTATTAATTTGTTACTGTTGGGATGTATGCTAAGACTTTTACGCATTTATCCTAAAGTTGATATTCCTTTAATTTATTCTTTAAACATGGATCTAGATATTCCATGAGGACCTTCAAGATTATTGGAGGTTGATGAACTCAACTTGAACCACCCACTTATGGTGTTTTCAGTTAATTACAGTTGATAACTATTCCTATCTTTTAACCAAAACACCCCTTGGGTTTGTCTAGTTTGAAACTTATACAAAGGAATGAACAAAGTGATAAATTCAACTGTTAATTGACATGAATAATTTTTTTTGGATCATTTACCACTTGGATGTTAAATAACTAATTTCATGAATTTAATTGTTAAATTGAATTGATATATCTATTAGACATTGATTGCTTATATTATTCTTGAATATTAATATGGGTGTTGATGGAACTATTAAAGGTATGGAATGCCTTGAGAAAGACTTGGATTCCTAACTTATAATTCTTTGGGTGAACTCATAAGATACCAGTTGATTCATTGATGTTACCTCTAAGTGATTCATAGAACTTTGGATCACTCAATGTCTTATCTTTTAATACCTCATCATGACAACAACAATTCACCTACATATTGGGAAATTATAATTCCTTGTATCATCTCCTTAGATATTGATTGATTTCATCATACTTGAACTACTATGGATTATATCCTCAGTATCTAATCAAGTATATATTGAGATTGCCTTGTACTTTTACTCCAGCTCTATTGGAAACTTTTTGGGTAGAATGAAAGGGATTCATCCCTTGGATTATAATCATACCCAATAGCCTTATATCCTGATTGATCACTATGAATGGGCTGAAACTTATAATGTCATAGATTCTATGGTTCTCTTATGGATCCTTGTGATTATTATACTTCAAAATCTGGGTATTCCCCTTGGGTCCTTGACTAATTACTAGTATTATACTAAGATAAATTTGATTTAGGCGTAGGGTCAGCCGACTATCAAATGAGGAACCTAATCCTGACATGGTTTATATTCATTTTCCTATATTTATTACACCCGAACAATGTTACATTTTTTATATTAATAGAATGGATTTTAATTTGATACCAGTGGTGGTGGCCTACTAAGTTTTATTCAAACCCTTTTCAAGCTGCCATTTGGTATCCCAGAAGATTACTTGGATGATATAAATGGTAAAGGGACGCACCCAAAAATGTATGCTTGATTTTATTATAGTATGAGATATTGGTAGAAGATGACTGATCTGGTGATCAAGATGCTCATAGATATTGTTTTTTGGGTCTTTTTGTCTCTTTGGTATATACTGGTACTATATTGTATGCCTTTTACTATTTATTTTTATTTTTTACTTTTATACTATCATGAAATATTTTTTGTATTATCCTATTTCTAGTTATGTATGTTTAATATTATTTGGATGGTTTATTTATACTTTCCTATTATTGTATTCCACTACCTTACTATTTTTTCGTGTGTAATATTTTTTACCACTATGATTCACTCTAATAAAGAGATTATAGTGTCCCCACCATACCACTGTGGACCTTTATTTCTCATTGGTAGCCTATGGTGTAACGTCCCGGATCCAGGTGACACTCAACGGGTGCCCCTAACCCGGTTGGTCACATGACCTCAAATGCATTTCCCCAAATGCCAAAGGCTGCTGACTAGAAGCGAGGGCCCAGGTCTGATAGTGGGGAAACTATGCCTTCATTTGTCAAAGTGTAGCGCCATAGAATAAAATATACAACATACAACAACTACGGAAGCAATAAACCATACACATTTAAAATAAACAGCTGCTGTAAAAGATAACCAACAGTTATATAGATAATGGTGCAACATGCCTCTAGTTCTAAGAAAACAACAAGAACATGTTATAAAACAGTACAGTACAATATAATACAGCTCAAGTACAGGTACAACAGAACAAAATAGAACAACCAGTAGCATCGCGAGCCTAAGCCCAATCCCATGCTTCCCTAATCCTTAACAACAATCATGTACTTTTATATGAAACCTTTCCCTTATCCATACTTGCAGAAATGTAACCTGTTTGGGGCCGAATACATGACCCCAAAGAGGGTGTGAGAAATAAATCCCAGTAGGCACCCACCAAAGGCCCATGTCCAACTATGTGAAAATATGCAACAATAGTGTACAGTAGTAAAATGAAATAAACTAAGCATTACTCAAAAGTAACTAACTTTACCAGTTATATTTCCATTTTATTTTTCATTTAACCATTCAATTTAGTAATATTCTATTGTCAATAGAACCAAGCCCTCAGGACAATCAGAATCTTGCCCTCAGGCTAATATAGTAAAACTGTACCCTCAGGCTTGCCCTCAAGCTATCAAATATTTCCCTCAGGCCATTTAGAACCCTTCCCTCAGGCATTGCCCTCACGTGAAATAGAATCTTTCCCTCAGGCCAAAATGAAATGAAACCCTCAGTTAATCAGAATCTTACCCTCAGGCTGAACAAACAACACCCTCAGGATAAAAAGAACACTGCCCTCAGGTGAAAGTAACTGAGTCAAGCCCAAAGCATAAACATTCAATTTATATACAATTCCTTTCATGAAAAAAGTAATGCACAATATAAATATGGCATACCCTCGGGTATTCGGGCCAAACGGCTAAACAGAGGAATGCACCCTCGGGGTGGTCCTAGATCCAAGCAGCGATCCCAAACAATAGTTTATTATCACAGTTAATTACCTATATAATTCTAGGTATTTAAAACAGCCAAGGCCTCACCCACATGACACCCCAACCTGGGTTCATAGCAAAATGGTACACACAAATGCACAACAGTAGCAATTTAAACACCAAGCCACCTACCTCAAACGCCCCTGAGCGGTATACGCGAACGACGATCCTATAATCATCCAAGAACGATGAAGATATGAGGTGAAAGAAAACCACATTCAAATTTAAATAACTTTCCCTCGGGAAATAATTGGTAAGAACGACTTAAGGAGAAGGAGAGGCTTACCCGTACGGTTCCAACAATATTGACGGAGGCAGAAACGGATTCCTGGAGTGCGATCTGGAGCTCCTCGAAGGTTCGACCCTCTCTCCCGACTCCTCCTCCGGTTCTAAGCCTTCCCTGTGAATAGGGGAGGCTACTTCCCATTTTAAGCAAAAAAACAAACAAACTACACGGCGTGTAATTTTCATTTTTTTAACTATTCCTTCGGCGACTTCTTTCTACTGCAGCACTATTTATCAGTCGACATGAGTACACGACATGTATTCCTGATCACACGGCATGTATTGTCGCCCAACTAGATGCTACTTCCACCGCCTTACAATTTGCCTTCCGACTGACTACACGACGTGTAAGTACCCACTACATGGTGTGTAGTTGGTTTTTACACCCTTCATCGCCAGCATGGCTACACACCCTGTGTACTCATCCCACACGGCCAAAGTACACAGCGTGTGGAAAAGTACACGGCGTGTAGTCACAAAATTTATGATTTTCTTTACTTTCCTTATTTTCTCAAAAACACTTAAGGAATAGAGAAAAGAAGAAACCCATACATCAAGAATAAGAACTAGGTTCTTACAAAATTCCCCCCTTAAAGCAATTCATCCTCGAATTTCCCTTCCAAGGGTGGTGAAGATAAAGCTCATAACAACTCTATCCACTGAGCACGTACGTCGGTCTCCCACTCCCAGGTTTCGTCCTACACTCGGCCATGCTGCCATAGCACCCATACGAGAAGAACTGACCAGCCTCGGAGAACTTTTGTGCTCCTATCCACGATACAAATCAGATGCTCCTCAAAGGATGTATCTAACTCAATCTCAACCTCCTTGGGATGAAAAACATGAGATGGGTCTAAATGATAATGGCGCAACTGAGATACATGGAAGATGTTGTACATGGCCCGGTACCTCTGTGGTAACTGTAACTGATAGGAAACTGGACCGACTCTCTCCATAATCTCAAATGGCCCCACATACATCGGTGAAAGTTTACCGTATCTCCTGATCCGCTTATGTCCCAATCTTGGTGAAACATTCAAGAAAACTGGATCCCCAACCGCAAACTCCAAGGGTCGTCTGCGGTGATCAACAGAAGATTTATAACGAGACTGTGTAGTAGACATCCGCTTTTGAATCAACTGGACCTGCTTAGAAGTCTCCTGCACGAGACGTGGTCCCAGTAAAGCTACCTCACCTGCCTCTAACTAGAACATGAGTGATCAGCATGGCCTACCATATAAATCCTTGTAAGGTGCCATCTCTGTAGTTTCCTGGAAGATACTATTATTATAGTCAAACTCGACTAGGGGTATATTCTTCTCCCCAAATCCCCCAAAGTCTAAGACGCATGCACGCAACATGTCCTCTAGAACCTGTATCGTATGCTCTGACTGGACATCAGTCTGAGGGTGTTAAGCTGTGCTCAGAAGAACCTGTGTACCCAGTGCCCTCTGAAAACTCTGCTAGAAATGAGATGTAAAATGGGAATCCCTATCTGAAATGATAGAACGAGGGACCCCATGAAGACATAAAATCTCTCAGATATACAACTTCCTGAGCTCATCAACTTCGAAGGTCTCCTTGATCGGAAAAAATGAGATACCTGTGTGAGTCTGTCCACAACAACCCACATGGCATCATTGCCTCGAGGTAACCTCGACAACCTAGTCACAAAGTCCATCATGACATCATCCCATTTCCACTATGGAATAGGTAACTGCTGTAACAGTCCGGCTGGCCTCTGATGCTCCGCCTTCATATGCTAACAGGTAGAACATCTTGTAACAAAACCATCTATCTCCCTCTTCATACCCGACCACCAATACTGACGTCTCAAGTCATTATACATCTTGGTAACTCCAGGATGAACTTCCCAAGCTGAAGCATGAAACTCTCGTATCATCTCCTTGCATATATCCCCTAGAACCCACACTCCTCCATGGAAATGTAGAATTTAATCATCATCTATCGTCCAACTAGGAGGAGGGTCCTCACTTGCCACCGAATCCCGTAGAACTAGGCCTTTCGAATCAGATAACTATCTCATCCTCACTCTATCCAGGAGGGTAGAATTCATAGCTAAAGATGAAAGATATATTTGCCTCTAACTATCATGCACCTCCAAATGCATCTCAGAGAACAAACCCATAAGCTTCCATTCACCACTGGCCTCATGAACTGCCTGTATCTAAGTCTTCCTGCTCAGTGCATCAGCTACCGCATTACCATTACCAGGTGTATAGGAAAGATCAAAATCAAAGGACTGAAGGTATTTGACCCACCTTTGTTTCCTCAGATTCAAGTCACGCTGAGTAAATATATACTTGAGACTTTTGCGATCGGTGAAAACCACAAAATTCTCTCCCAAGATATAATGTCTCCAACAACGCAATTCATGAAAAACTGCAGCCAAATCGAGATCATGTGTTGGGTAATTCCTCTCATGTGGCCTCAACTGCTGAGACCCGTACACAACTACTCGATCTCCCTGCATCAACACAGCTCCCATCCCAATACCTGATGCATTACAGTAAATTGTATAGATCTTTTCCGGCTCTATAAGTATCGGGATTGGTGCTGATGTTAACTTCCTCTTCAACTCTTGAAAGGATGTCTCACAAGTTTCTGTCCAAACAAACTTCACACCCTTCTTAGTCAAACCCATCAACAGCGCTTCTAAGCGGGAGAAGACCTATATAAAATTCATGTAGTAACCATCCATCCCCAAGAAACTCCGTATCTCAAACACGTTCTTGGGATGCTCCCCAGAAACTACTGCTCTTACCTTCTCTGGGTCTACTGCAACTCCTGCATTTGATATGATATGACCCAGAAAGTGAATTTGGTCCATCCAAAAGTGGCACTTTGAGAGCTTAACATATAGTCGATGCTCTCTCAGTGTACTCAATATGTTCTTAATATGGGTGGCATGGTCGTGTCGAGTGTGAGAGTACACCAAGATGTCGTCGACGAATACTACCACAAAAGAATCTAGGTAAGGATGGAACACATGATTCATTAGACCCATGAAAACTGCTGGCGTGTTTGTGAGTCCAAATGGCATAACCAAGTACTCTTATAGACCATATCTGCTCCAAAAAGCTGTAAGCGGTATATTCGATGGTCTAACGCGTAACTGATGGTTTCTCGATCTCAAGTCAATATTCAAGAACATTTGTGCTCCACGAAGTTGATCATAAAGATCATCAATCCTCAGTAAGGGATATCGGTTCTTAACCGGAAACTGGTTCAGATTTCGATAATCCACACAGAGTATGAGGGTACCATCCACCTTCTTCACAAAAAGGATAGGATAACCCCAAGGAGAAGTACTTGGTCAGATAAAACCCTTTGATTGCAACTCCTCTAACTACCTCTTGAGCTCCTGCAACTCTGGTGTAGCCATACTATAAGGAGGAATGGACACCAGTGCTGCTCTTGGAACAAGATCAATAGAGAAATCCACCTATCACTTCGTTGGTAGACCTGAAAATGTTTCCGGGAAGACATCCCTAAAACGATCAACCACTGGAGGGAAATCCGTCTGACAAGTCCCCTGATCATCCAAATATAAACTCACAACCTGGGCTATGACTCCACCTTGCCCACGATGCTCTAGTCCAGCTTGACTCGCCTGAACATCCCACTCACCCTTGTATGGAGACTCTCCTCCCTCTGGTGACGTGAAACGTACCCAGCGATAATAGCAGTCTACAAAGGCTCAAAAGAGAACCAACCAGTCCATTCCGAGAATGAAATCGTAGTTCGTCATCTCTAATACATAGAGGTCCCAAAAAATGTGACACCCTCCAACCTCGAGGGGGAACTCCTTGCACAGACGCACACCAACCGTTATAGTTCCCAACAGAGTGTCTAGCGCCATAACAGAAGAGGAAAAAGAAACAAAGAGCCCAAGGATCTCCACAATGGGCACATATATGAAACTATGTGTAGAACTCGTATCAAAGAGTGTTGAATATAAAACAGAAGCTACTAGAATAGTACCTCTGATAGTAGAAGGTCCGAGATCCTGCTCCTGTTGGGTCTGTTGCACTACATATGCCTGCCCAGTGCCGTGGCCCTATGACACAACCTGACTACCCTGACCTGTACCGCCCTCCTGCCTATGAGATCTTGGTGTCTGGATACCACGTCCACGACCAACATCTCTACCTGCATGCCCTGACATATTCTAGTTTCTCGACTGGTAAGAAGCTGAGGGTCCTGCTCCCGCTCACAAAGTTTGCATAGAACCCCTCTCACTAGCCACTAGTAGAAACTCCCTACAGAAGCACTACAGATGTCCATTCTTGCCGCAAGCTCGACACTCCACTGGGTCACGTGGACACTGCAGTCTCTTGTGCCCCTTCTTACCACACTGGTAGCACCTGACCGGGCCACCTGAAGTAATCGTCTGGCTAGTACTGCCACTATGAGAGAAATCCATATGTCGCTTCCTTTTCCCGGCAGAAATTGTACCAGAAACTGGTGTTGAACCACCCTGGCCTGCACCACTAGCTCACCGAAGGTTCCTCTCTGTAATCAGTGCTTGGTTCACAATAGAAAGCACTGTAGGAAACCTGAAAACATTCACCAGTGCTTGGATGTCATATCGAAGACCGTCCTCAAAGCGTCTGGCCCTCAACATCTCATCATCCACCATAACGGGTACAAAATGCTAAAGATTGGTGAAGCGAGCAGAATAATCCATCACTGACATAGAGCCCTGCTGCAGGTTCATGAAATATCGAGCTCTATCTACCCTTAGCATCTCTAGGAAGAAGAATTCATAGAAGGCTGTCTAAAAATCTTCCCACTCCATGTCTCTGTGATGCTCTGACTAAGTGGTAACATCAAACCACCTCTTGGCAGAATCAAGAAGCATATACATCGCGAGCTTGACCCTCCACCTTGGAGGCATCTCAAGATGCTCGAAAATAGTCTTCATAGACCCCATCCAAGACTCCATAGACCGAGTTCCTCCATCCCCTTAAAACATAGGTGGATGATGCTGTTGGAAGATACGAGTCGGCTCTTCCATAGATGTGGCAGCCGGTGGTGTTCTCTAAAAGGTCTGCATGAACCTCATAAAGCCTTCACGGAACTGCGCCTCCGTGCCTGTGTCTGGTATAACGGCTGGCGCCGCATCTGGGTCTGCTGGAGGATCCACTGGTAGCCCATGGCCCACCATCTCTAGAGTATAATCGTTTCCACTCTCCTGGATAACAACACGTGTTCGTCTCGATGACATGACTCTACAAGGTAAAATGCACACCTTAGATCCAGATTATCAAATACTGAAAATAGAGGGACCAAAAATGGAACAAGAGGAAGGAGGCATTTCAAGATTTTCAAAACAAGACTACACGACGTGTATAATGACTACACGATGTGTACCTGACTTTTCTTCCCCTGCCCGGGTCCTTCTAAACGGCTAAGCCACATGGATCCCATTGAACAAGACTACACAGCTTGTATGTCATCTACACGACATGTATGGCTTAAATTCCAACTGATCGTGTCATTCGTGACACAGACGACTACTCGGCTAAGACTACACGGTGTGTGACACCCACACATGGCATGTACACCACCCCATTTTTCCAGCCACATGGCTAAGTCCACACGGTTTCCCACCGGCAAGGACTAGATGGCGTGTCCCTCAGGCACACGGCATGTTCAAGAAGAGGTAACACCAACCCGTGTTTTTTAGCTACACGACCGGGTCCCTAGGTTACACTACACGAGATGTTCATCATTGACATGACATGTACAAGAATTATTTCACCGACCCATGTTGTTAGTTACACAACCGAACTCCGGGTCAACACTACACGGCGTGTACATCCTGTACACGGCGTATTTTTCCTAAGCATTTCCCTTCCCCGTGTCCCCGCCCACATGGTCTATGATATAGAAAGAGACTACACGGAATATACTGAGGGTAAACGACATGTACTCAAAAAGTATTCTTTTCTTCCTAAACAAAAGAACACATGGCATGTTTTCGAGGAACTACATGACTTGTATAATGGGTTTTCCGGACAGTAAGACTCTAAAACTACTCCGAAACCCAGTAATTACTGAAAACAACACCTAAGTGCCAAATTATGACTTGTGAGGGTCCATACTCCCCATGAATCAAAGTTTTGAATCTTATATGTGTTATAACAAACTAAACATTCAATGATCCACCAAATTTCGGTCAATGAGGGCCCATACTCCCCAAAAACCAAAGTTTGGTGTCCATTCTTTAAATAGGCTCACACAAAAATAAACTATCACATATCAAGTATTTAGTAAGAACCCAGTTTTTGATATAAAAGACTTTGGAATATTCTTAATGTTATTCTAGAGCAGCGCCTTTAGACGGCGTACGATTCTGAGCCCCGGTGTGGCCGGAATTAAATTTTTCAGTGTGTTCACACTGAGCATGCCAAATAAATGGTATAACTCCTAAACGGTGATCCGGATTAGGAATCTGAGTCCATGTATGGGTCTATAATGGAGTTTTTACCCTAGTAATGACATAAAACATGTCGTTGCATGGCGTTTGGACCCCACGGTCACTTCCGGAACGTTAAACAGATAAATAAAATAATTAATGTATTCGTTTAATGGTTAAACTCAATTATCTCTTAAACGGTGGCTCGGATTGGAAAACCAAGGGCACCGTTGAGTCCGGAGTGTGCCGATTACCCTAGGAGGGGTGTAAGTTTCATGGTCGCGGGCCTTTTGTGGAAAATGGCCCCAGGGGTTCGTAATTTAGCAGCCTCGATCGTTAAATTTTATAACTTCTGAACGGGGCCTCAGATCAAAATTCTGAGACTGCCATTGTTTTCGGGAACTGGTGTTTACCCTAGGCGCGGCCTAACTTTCACTATGTTCGGGGTTTCAGATGCAGATTTAATTCGGGTTGATCTTTTAATTGATTTAGGGATTAATTAATTTCCCTTATTTATTCACCTCATCGCCTTCCTCCCCTCTCTGAATTCCCCTGGAGAAACCCAACTTACCTCTCAACCTCCTCCTCCTCCTCCTCCCTCCCAATCAAGGTGGAAGCAGAAATGGCAGGGTGTGGATCGATGATGAAGCTCCGGTATATGCCCCAGCAGGTAGGAGGTTTCATTTTTGCGTTTTAATTTCTGAACATTTCTTTCAAGTTCAATTTTGGCGTCGAATTGTTGTTTGATCTTCAAACAAAGCCCACAATTGCATATTACTTTTTGTGAGATTCTTTATGCATGTCTAGGATTTAATTTTGGAGTTCTGAGGCTTCCGCAGTAGCGAGTCAATGTTCGGGAGTTTTTTAGTGTATTTCGGCGGTCCAGCGCGGCGGTCCGGCGAGCAGGCGCGGTGGCGCAACAGGGGACCAGGCGGAGGCGTCGGTCGGGCAGTCTTCAGCGGGGCTCTCGGACGATGGGAAGGCGAGGTGCAAACAGCGGGCGACCGGGCATAGTAGGCGTCAGCGAAGGGCAGAGGCGGCCCAGGGCTCGCGGTTGAGCGGAGGTCAGTGGGGTCGTCGGGGCGCGTGACACGGGGAGGGAATCAGCCTTTTGGGCGGTTGACGTGATAGGAGGACTGAGGTCCTCAGGACCCCGACTGGAAGACAGGGCCCGCACCATGCGGGTCCACTCAGGAGACCGGACGGGCCGAGCCGGTCTGGGCGAGTCAGGCCGGTCTGCGCACCTGCGGGCTGGTTCAAGAAGGGTGGGCCGACCGAGTCGGCCCGACCCACCTCTTTTCGTTCTTTAAAATTTAAAATGCCCATAAAATGCGGACCAGATGTTGGATTCGTTGGCCGTCAGTGGCGATGCGTTCCTTAGGTCGAGGTGAACTTTTTGAGATGGCCTCGGGACATTTTAATTCCTGAGACGAGGGCCTCAGTGGCGTGTCACGCCTTTAAGCGGTTTGTCGTTTTTCCGGGGGTTCATGTTTTGAGCGGCGTGGACGCATCCAACGTCCGATTTGAGCACCGTCAGTAGTGTTGGGACCCTGGTGGTGAGGAGGAATTTTCCAGTGTGGTTTTGGGTGTTGAAACTGGAGGTGAGGCGTGGGACCCACGACCCGTCTTTCGAGCTGCGCATAGCTTTTTACAATTTTTTCATCGGACATCCGTTCGGGGCATGCGAGTAGTAGATCTTGGGTGTTTTTCCTAGGGCATTGCAATGGTGCAATCCGCCCGCTTTAATTCAGCACGCTGGTGCAGGCCCCATGAGGGTCGTTTTGGGAGTTGGCGGGGATTTCCAGCTTTATCACCGGGTGTCCGTTATGGACAAGTGAATAGTCCATCTTGTGTACTTTTTCGAGAGGATCGTAACGGTGTGATCCGTTCGTTGCACTTTGGGACAGGGATGTGGGTCCCACGTAGAACCACTCGTGTGCGGTACGACAAAATGCATCTTCTTCTCCGGATATCCGTTCCACTCATGTGATCAATCCTTTTGACATGTTTTCCCGAGGGGATCGCAATGGTGTGATGCCCCAACTGTTTTTGGGGCCGAGGCTTGGGACCACGGGATGTCGTTCGGGCGTAAAGCAGTGTCGAACGACTTTTCCATTGGATATCCGTTGGAGGCTAGTAAGTAGTCAATATCGCATGTTTTTCCATGAGGATTACAATAGTACAATCTATTTGGAGGTGCAGACACTCCATCGAGATCTCATTTAAATGAGGAAGCAAGTAATGTGCTCCGGTGGTGGTTCGTCCTACTGTGATTGTAGTGGAACCTTGGCATGTCATCGCATGCACTCTTGTGTAAGTGAAGTAATTATTGAAGAGATGTGGTTGGAAATGCCTCAGTCTTTGAGGTGGCAAGTTGGAGTTATTACATTTACGCCCTTTGCATTGATGTTGGGTGTTGTGTGCACGATAGCCTTTGGGCTGGAAACGTGGTATACTCTAGAAGTATATGGGAACGCTTGGAGGTACATGTGGTTGTTTGTACCTGAGAAAGTCTGTGCACTTGGTTGGAGTTGAATTGGGGACACCCATCGTGTGGGCCCCATGTGTGTGCCATGTTCTGCTTTGCGTACTCTTGACCTCTCGCGGCATAGAGGGTCCCTCTATTCTCGTTCGTTTGAATAGCAGGGTTGAGTTTTCCCCTAGTTCTGTTCTCAATTGTTGACCAGGAGGGTTGAGTTTCCCCTGGTTTTGTTCTTGTTTATTGACCAGCAGGGTTGAGTTTCCCCCTGGTCTTGTTCATGATGGTTTCTACCAGCAGGGTTGAGAGGTTTTTCCCTTAGTTCTATTCTTCATGGTTTGGCCGGAAGAGTTACTTCATGTTCCCTTGTAGAGTTCTTATGGATCTCGGTGTGACCAACACATTACGCGATCACCAATACTCTACCCAGGAGGTTATTTCTAGCAGGGCTGTCCAGGAGGTTGTTTTCTAGCAGGGCTAGCCAGAAGGTTGTTTCCAGCAGGGCTGTCCAGGAGGTTGTTTCCAGTAGGGATGGCCAGATCAATTTTGGGTTTACCCTCCAGCAGGGCTGGGTAGTGGGTTTCTCATCGACTTCTTTTGGTTTACCCTCTAGTAGAGACTGGGCAGTGGATTTCTCATCGAATTCTTTGGGTTTACCCTCCAGCAGAGACTGGGCAGTGGGTTTCTCAATGACTTCTTCTGGTTTACCCTCTAGCAGAGACTGGGCAGTGGGTTTCTCATCAACTTCTTCGGGTTTACCCTCTAGTAGAGACTGGACAGTGGGTCGCCTGTCGACTTCTTCCAGGTCTACCCTCCAGCAAGGCTGGGCAGTGGGTCACCTATCGACTTGTTCTGAGTTTTCTCTCTAGCAGGGCTGGGCAGTGGGTCTCCTGATGATGTATTAGGGTTTACCCTCCAGAAGGGCTGGATAGTGGATCAACCATTGGTATTTCATACTTAGGCGTTCTTATGAGGCTTGTCAGTGACTTTTTTCCATGACTACCGGAGCGGGACCCTTGGTTGTACGGGTCAGTGATGTGACCGCTTGACTTTGAGGACCTCTTGACTGTGTGACAGTGATGAGGTGTGGTTTGAGTTTCCCCCAGAAATCTCAAGTACGAGGGGCACTTTTCCCACGAAGACGCGTCCTTGTGACACGACCTCAAACCGTGCGGGCGAGTCAGTACCGCCCAAAGCGAATAGTGTCGAGGTGCGGTGATTTGAGCCCCTTGGCTTTCAGTTGGGGGAGACGTGCGGGATGCTAGGCATCGATGGTGTTTACTTTTGGGATTGTTGGATACTCACTTTCTTGGGCTGATCTACAGGATGGAGATCCCCTTATGGTCTTGTTCGGGCTTCTTGATTGAGCATATGGATATGTATATATCTTGTTCTAGTACCCACTTCTTGGGTTTTGGTTACTCTACTTCTAGGAGAGGCAAAGACGCACGGGGTATGACACGTGCTTTCCTTGTCTAGCTTCTCATGGTTGGATGAGTCTACTTTCCAGCTATAGGTAGCGAAGACTCGATGAGAAGTTCATCTTCTCACCGCTTCTAGCTCCTTGTGTTTGGACGAGTCTACTTCCTTCCTCCTATTGGGTTGAGTTGTACTCTTTATTTCACTCTTTTTTATGCTCCTTTACTTTTCCCTTTTGAATCTACTGATCACCTCTTCAGTACCTCCTTTGTTTCTCCCTCGAGCCTTCGGGGCATCCTACTGAGTATTTTTTATACTCACCCCTGCTTGGGATTTGCCCGCACTTGGTGTTCCCTTGCAGACAATGGACAGGTTGGTCGTGACGATAGAGGAGCTTAGGAGATCGGGAGATTGGACTCGTATGGTGGTTGGAGTCGGATCTATGTGGGGGACCCTTCTAGCTGCTTTTCTTTTGTGTACCTGTTGCCGGGTTGTGGCACCTTTTCTGGTTGGGCACGTGTTTTGCCCCTTTTCTTTTCAGTATACTTTTAACACTTTCTTTGTACTGTTTAGAGGTCGATGCACTTTTGTGGTTTATTTATAGCAGTTGGTACTTTTGTTTTATTTTTACTCTTCACTTCTTCATTTAGTGGGATGCGTGTGTGTGTACAGGTGATTAGGCAAAGGCCTCCCCAAGTTGTTGTTCCTTCGGTGCTGGTCGCCATCCCCTGGCCTATGGAGGCGGGCTTGGGGTAGTTACGGCTCGAGCTCGAGTAGGGTCAGGTCATGAAAAAGTGGTATCAGAGGTGGTTCGTTCCTTGGGATGTTGTTCGAACGTCCCTAAAAAGTAATTGGTTGGGATTTAGGGAAACAATGTTAACATGTCTCGAGAGCGGATCTCAGGCCAGGGAGTCTAGTGATGGTGCGGTGGCCGACGTATCCATTCACCAGGACCCTAATAACCCGCTAGTGGACTCGGCATGCTGAGACACATGTTGCAGGGAAAATTGGTTTGTGCATCACATAGGATTGAGTCTTGACTGTCCTTCTTTTGTCAGATCCCCATTGTTGTTACGGTTGTATACATATATGCTCATCTGATCACGACACTCCTTGATCATATTCATGGTGTCTCTGCAGAGACAACCATCCAGGATACCAGCTTTGGTTCGTGACAATGACCCTGTGAGCTACGAGGCCACAGTCCAGGACCCATCATGCGATCCCCTTTCTCCGGGTTGGCCAATAGCAGCACCCCCATCTAGTGAGAAGCAGACAGCTTCATCAGATCCGACTAACCTTGAGCGCAGGTTGAGAGTGCTCTATGAGTTCTAGCGATAGAGACTGCTGAGGTTCAGTGGTGAGCCAGACCCTCAGGCAGTAGAGGTTTGGATCGAGTTAGTGGTTCGCCTTTTCAGGCTTGTGCAGATGCCAGTATATTTTATGGTGTCTTTGGCCGCCAACCTTTTCCACGGAGCAGTTTGGAATTGGTGGAGTCCGGTGACTCAGTTTCTTGACGAGTCATCACTTTCGTGGGGTGACTTTTAGTTTTTGTTTCATGAGGATTTTTTCCCCTCCTGCTTACGCTCTATTTGGATTTAGGAGCTCCTTCAGTTTCAGAAGGGAGGGATGACAATGGCTGAGTACATGGCCAGTTTCACAGACCATGCACGCTTTTACCCGAACTTGGTCCACGACGATAAATTTCGAGCGCGAAAGTTCGAGCAGGGTCTCCGCAGAGAGATTATTGTTGTCATAGTACCCTTGGGCATTTCCACATATGCCGGGGTGCTAGAGTAGGCACTGGTGACAGAGAGATTCTTGTCACATTCTACAGTTGGTGGTGGCAGCAGGCTCGACAGAGTCGAGACATCTGCCGCATCTAGCGAGCGTTGGAAAGAAGAACCTTGATGCATGTAGCTTTCCGATAACCGGACTCAGGGGCATGGTTGTACACCACAGTGGCGCCGTAGGGCACCAGTGCAGCCCAAAGAGAGTCGGTGATCTGCTTGCGATGGCCGAGGTCACTTGGCACGAGACTGCCCGACCAGGCACACTGAGAATATCGGGAAGGCAGCAGGTGCACCACCGCATTAGAGGCAGTGCCGTGATCGGAGTAGCGCCTAGAGAGGTGGTGCTAATAGAGGAGCGGGAGGAACTTGTAGTGGGGGACAGCTTTACAAGGTCTTCCCATCACCACTAGGAGGTCCACGTCAGGCTCTAGGAGATGACAACTGGGACACTGAACAACCAAAAGCTTCGGATGTCTACGATCCAGCAGAGCATGAGGTGATAAGAGATACGCTCTACAACTCTTCTACTTTTTGCAGTAGAAATGTTAGACTCTATGCATGAAATGCTTTTCTCCCTTCTCCTTGTTTGAGTTGTTACTAGGGTGATGTGGGGTGTTGGTGTGGCCCTGTGTCGGTAGTGTAAAAGTTGTGGAACCTTTTCTTTAGTCGATGGTGTCGACTCCTTTTCTCTCCGAGTGTGTAAGAGAGTCTGGGTCGTGAGACATCGACTGTGAAATCTTGCGTGACTAGATATCCTTGGGTGTTTCACGATATGGATATTCTGAAGGAGTGAATCAACGAGTTTTGTCCTAGGCCCGAACGGTGATTCCAGTCATGGCGTGCAATGTAGGGGTTTGTTCGGGGAGGTGAGCTACCCCTGAGAGCCTTCGGGCCATTTGAGACCGTGCAAAGGGATGGCGAGGTTCCCTACCACCTTTCCCTAACCCCAATGTCTGGAGTGGGTGCATGACGTCTCCCACATGACTCACTTGAGAAGAAGTGTTCGTGCTTCTATGCATGTCAGTGGAAAGGGCCGACCTCGCGTGAACAGATCAAATCCTTTGGTTTGTGTGCAGTGACGTGGGATTGTGCAAGAGTTCATCTGGGTACGGGAGAGCCAGGTGTGGGCTTAGTACCATGAGTTGTTCCCTGGTTTTTCATTTTGGGGACAAAAATCTTGAAGGATGGAATGATGTGAGAACCCGATTTTTTCTATAAAATACTTAGGAATATTTTTGATGTTATTCCAGAGCAGTGCCTTCAGACGGCGTGCGATTCCGAGCCCTGATGTGGTCGTAATTAAATTTTTCAGTGCGTTCACACTGGGCACGCCAAATAAATGGGATAAATCCTAAACGGTAATCCGGATCATGAATATGAGTGCACGGATGGGTCCGGAATGGGGTTTTTACCCTAGGAATGACATAAAACATATCGTCGCGGGGCGTTTGGACCCCTCGCTTGCTTCCGGAACGATAGATGGATAAATAAAATAATTAATGTATTCGTTTAATGGTTAAACTCAAGTATCTCTTAAACGGTGGCTTTGATTGGAAAACTAAGGGAACCTTTGAGTTTGAGGTGTGCTGCTTACCCTAGAAGGGGTTTAAGTTTCACAGGTGCGGGCCTTTTGTGGAAAATGACCCCAGATGCGTTTTTGTAATTTAGTGGCCTCAGTCGTTAAATTTTATAACTTTTGAACGGGGCCTCAGATCAAAATTCCGAGAACGCCTTTGTGCTCAAGAGGCGGTGTTTACCCTAGGCATGACCTAACTTTCACTGCGTTTGGGGTTTTAGACGCGGATTTAATTCGGGTTGAGCTTTTAATTGATTACGGGATTAATTAATTTCCCTTATTTAATCCTTTCAGCCCCTTCCTCCCCTATATGAATTCCCCTGGTGAATCCCACCTTCCCTCTAAAACTCCTCCTCCTCCTCCTCCCTCCCAATCAAGGTGGAAGCAGTAATGGAAGGGTGCGGATCGACAACGAAGCTCCGGGCTACGCCCCAGCAGGTAGGAGGTTTCGTTTTTGCGTTTTAATTTCTGAACCTTTCTTTCAAGTTCAATTTTGGCATTGAATTACTGTTTAATCTTCGAAAAAAGCCCACATTTTCATAGTAATTTTTTCTGAGATTACCTACCCACGTCTCAGATTTAATTTTGGAGTTCCGAGGCATCCACAGCAGCGAGTCGAAGTTCGGGAGTTTTTGGGTGTATTCTGGCGGTCCAACGCGGTGATCCGGCGAGCAGGCGCGGCGGCGCGACAGGGGACCAGGCGGAGGCGTCGGTCGAGCGGTGTTCAGTGGGGATCCTGGAAGACGGGACGTTGAGGCGCGGATAGTGGATGGCCGGGCATAGCAAGCAACGGCCCAGGGAGGAGGCGGCTCGGGGCTCGCGGTTGAGCGGAGGTCAGCGGGGTCGTCGGGGTGCGCGTCACGGGGAGGGAACCAGCCTTTTGGCCGGTTGACGTGAGTGGAGGACCGGGGTCCTCATGACCCCGACTGGAAGACAGGACCCACACCATGCGGGTCCACTCAGGAGACCGGACCAGCCGAGCCGGTCCGAGCGAGTTAGGCGAGCCCGCACGCCTGCGGGCTGGTTCAAGCAGGGTGGGCCGGCCGAACCGGCCCGACCCACCTGTTTTCGTTCTTTAAAATTTAAAACACCCATAAAATGCGGACCAGGTGTTGGATTCGCGTGCCGTCAGTAGAGACGTGTTCCTTGGCTTGAGGTGACCTTTTTCGATGGCCTAAGGAATTTTTAATTCCTGAGACGAGAGCCTCTGTGGCGTGTCACGCCTTTAAGCGGTTTGACGTTTTTCCGGTGGTTCGTGCTTTGAGCGGTGTGGATGCATCCGACGTCCGATTTGAGCACCGTCAGCGGTGTTGGGACCCTGGTGCTGAGGCGGAGTTTTCTAGTGTGGTTTTAGGTTTTGAAACTGGAGTTGAGGTGTGGGCCCCATGACCCATCTTTCGAGCTGTGCATAGCTTTTTATAACTTTTTCATCGGACATCCGTTTGGGGCGTGCGAGTAGCCGATCTTGGGTGTTTTTCCGAGGGCATTGCAATAGTGCAATCCACTCGCTTTAATTCAGCATGCTAGTGTCGGACCCACGAGGGTTGTTTTGGGAGTTGGCGGTGATTTCCAGCTTTATCACCGGGTGTCCGTTATGGACAAGTGAATGGTCCATCTTGTGTACTTTTTTGAGAGGATCGCAATGGTGTGATCCATTCGTTGCACTTCGGGACCGGGATGCCAGTCCCACGTAGAACCGCTCATGTGCAGTTCGGCGAAATGAATATTTTTATCCGAATATCTATTCCACTCAAGTGATCATTCCTTTTAACGTGTTTTACCGAGGGGATCACAATGGTGCGATGCGCCCGACTGTTTTCGGGGCCGAGGCTCGGGACCACCGGATGCCATTCGGGCTTAAAGCAGTGTCAGACGACTTTTCCATCAAATATCCGTTGGAGGCGAGTAAGTAGTCGATCTCACATGTTTTTCCGCGAGGATTATACCGATACGATCCATTTGGAGGTGCGAAGACTCCTTCGAGATATCATTTAAATGCGAAAGCAGGTAAGGTGCTCTGGTGGTGGTTTGTGCTACTGTGTTTTTCGCGGACCCTTGGCATGTGATCGCATGCACTCATGTGTGGGTGAAGTAATGATTGAAGAGATTTGGTTGGTTGTGCCTCAGCCGTTGAGGTGGCAAGTTGGAGTTTTTACGTTTACGCCCTTGATGTTGGGTGTCGTGTGCATGATAGCCTTTGGGCTGGAAACGTGGTATACTCTGGGAGTATATGGGAACGCTTGGAGGTACATGTGGTTGTTTGTACCTGAGAATGTTTGTGCGCTTGGTTGGAGTTGACTTGGGGCCACCCATCGTGTGGGCCCCATGTGCGTGCCATGTTCTGCTTTGCGTACTCTTGACCTCTCGTGTCATAGAGGGTCCCTCTGTTCTCATTTTTTTGACCAGCAGGTGTGAGTTTTCCCCTGGTTCTGTTCTCGATTTTTGACCAGTAGGGTTGAGTTTCCCCTGGTTTTGTTCTCGTTTATTGACCATCATGGTTGAGTTTCCCCCTTATCTTGTTCACGATGGTTTCTACCAGTAGGGTTGAGAGGTTTTCCCCTGGTTCTGTTCATGATTGTTTGGCCGGAAGAGTTGCTTCGTGTTCCCTGGTAGAGTTCTTGTGGATCTCAGTGTGACCAACACATTACACGGGCACCAGTTCTTGTGGATCTCGGTGTGACCAACACATTACACGGGCATCGATCCTCTACCCAGGAGGTTGTTTCCAGCATGGCTGGCCTAGAGGTTGTTTCGAGCAGGGCTGGCCCGGAGGTTGTTTCAAGCAGGGCTGGCCAGGAGGTTGTTTCCAGCAGGGCTGTCCAGGAGGTTGTTTCCAGGAGGGATGGCCAGAGCAGTTTTGGTTTTACCCTATAGCAGGGCTGGGCAGTGGGTTTCTCATCGACTTCTTCGGGTTTACCCTCTAGCATAGATTGGGCAATGGGTTGCTCATTGACTTCTTCGTGATTACCCTCCAACAGAGACTGAGTAGTTGGTTGCTCATCGACTTCATCGGGTTTACCCTCACTACTAAAAATTCGGGCTATAGCGACCTCTATTGGTGGTCGCTATAGGACTCTAGATACGGCCCAGTGATCTCCATTGGCGGCCGCTTTCACCTCGTTGTAATAGGCTAACAACGACCGCCAATTGTGGTCTCTTTAGGTGGCCTAAATTCTGGCCTACAACGACCGTCTGGCGGTCACTGTGCTATTTGATGGGTCAACATTAGGGACCGCCAATGGCGGTCACTATAGGGGCTGAAATTCCAGCCTACAGCGACCACCATTGGAAGTCGCTAATGTTGACCCGACAACCTATAACAACCGCTATAGGCGGTCGCTAGTCTGGGAAAAGTTTTTTAAAAAAAAATTTACAGTGCATATAAATGAAATATTTTAAGATTACAAATATGTTTTATTATAATAGAAAATAAATAAAATACATTTATTGAAGAATATTAGTGAAAGAAATTTATATAAATATATATAATATTAAATAAAATATTTTTCTTATTCATCCAATAGGTTTTTTAAGCATATGGTAATAATAAATCAAATTTTATGCTTAAAATTTGTATTTCTCTAAAAAGGTAATTTTACTATCATTTAAGGATTTTTTTCTTATTTGGTTTAGTTTGTGAAATTGTTTTGTTGTCTAAAAAGGAATGTTCTCCACATACACTGCACATCTTATGGGCGTTCCGTCTCCTCCTACACGTCAAGAATAATATTCCTATTGTTTTCGTGTGGTTTCAGGTCATTCGGAGCACATTTTCTCCGAATTCGACCGTCTCACGCCGTTTTGGTGTTTTATGACTCCAGAAACACGTTTCCACTCACTGAGGTCAAACAACACCTCCTATTATCATTCCATCTACCCTAAAATTTCAAAATTCACACAACGGCTGTTGTCGTATGATTTCATGGCCTTCTGAAGTCGTTCGGGTGGTTTTGACCCCCCAACGCGCCCTTTTAGCGCGCACCTAGCTGCGGAAAACGACACAATCGGTCGTACCGTGTGCATCACATGTCCGATGGGCATATCGTCTCCTCCTACATGTCACAAATAATATTCATATTGTTTTCGTGTGGTTTCAGGTCATTAGGAGCATGTTTGCTCCGAATTCGACCGTCTCACTCCGTTTTGGTGTTTTATGACTCCGGAAACGGATTTCCGATCACCGCGATCAAACGACACCTCCGATTGATATGCCGTCTACCCTACCATTTCACAATTCACACATCGGCTGTTGTCATATGATTTCATGTCATTCTGAGGTCATTCGGGTGGTTTTGACCCCCCCAACGCGCCCTTTTAGCACGCGCCGAGCTGCTGAAAACGACACAATCGGTCATACTGTGCACACCGCATGTCCTATGGGCATGTCATCTCCTCCTACATGTCATGAATAATATTCCTATTATTTTCATTTGGTTTAAAGTCATTTGGATCACATTTTCTCTGAATTTGACCATCTCACGCCGTTTTGGTGTTTTATGACTCCGGAAACAAGTTTCCGGTCACCGCGGTCAAAGGACACCTCCGATTGATGTGTAGTCTACGTGACCATTTCACAATTCACACAACAGCTATTTTCTTATGTTTTCATGGAATTCCGAGGTCATTTTCACTACTGGAAATGTGGTTTTTACCCACGGTTCTTTACCAATGG
Organism: Viscum album; assembly: GCA_963277665.1. Lineage (NCBI taxonomy): Eukaryota > Viridiplantae > Streptophyta > Magnoliopsida > Santalales > Viscaceae > Viscum > Viscum album. The sequence continues at coordinate 129,317,397 of OY728132.1, forward strand.
TTTGCTTAAACCGTTGGTAAAGAAGGGATGGGAAACCCTTTCCCAACGGTTCACTAGAACCATTGGGAAATGGTACCCCTTTTCCAATGGTTTCGTAAAACCGTTGGTAAAGGGGTGTTCAATTTACCATTTTCCAAAGGTTTCATAAAACCGTTGGGAAAGGGTACCCCTTTACCAATGGTTCAATGGAACCGTTGGTAAAGGGTCCCTTGAAAACCCCTTTACCAATGGTTTTTAGAAACCATTGGCAAATATTTACCCCAAATACAGTTGGGCTGCTGCTCTCCCCCATTCATGATAGAACCCTAGATCTATCCAGCGCTTGGCTCCTCTTGTGAATTCCCCCATCCGAACAGGTGAAACTCCATCTGAATCATCTCAAATCAGGTATTTTATTCTTTATACACATAATATTTAAGTGCTACCTTGTTTTTATTGTTATTCATCTAATATTTTAGTTTTAAGTTTTTATTTTGATGTGATTTCACCATGAAAAATAGGAAAATGAACGAATATGTTGTTAATTAATTATTTTCCCATGGAATATCATTTTTGTTATAATGTCCATGCTAAATAAAGGGGTAATGTAATAAAATACCTTGAATAAATTGTGGAAGTTGGGGTATGTTGCTTCTATGAGAGATTTTTTGTTGTGTTTCATTGTATGTTGTAGGCTGTTGTATAGTGATTGAGGTGACCAGTTGGGATTTGTGATATGTGGGGTTGTAATGTGATGGTTAGTGGGCATGGATGTTACATGTGAAGTTGTGTGATAGTGATGATGTGTGGTGGTGTTTTGCTGTTTGGAGGTGTTGTGTGATGAGGTTTTGGTGTATGATGTGGTGAGGTGGTTTTGGTTGTGCGGTGGTTGTGATGTGCAATATTTTTTATGTGATATGTGGTTGTTTTGGTGAGATGGTTGTCCAATGTAACATGGCGATGATGGTTATTGGGAGATGGTGAGTTGTTGTTGTGGTTTTATTAGTTTCCTGGTTATCTATGGAATAAATTATGCAGTTAAAATAAAAAAAAAGATAGTAAATAAATTAGATGGAATAGAAATGGATGTGTGGTAAATGGATTTTATTAATTTAACATTAAATGAATGGACAATGTAAGTGTGAATGAAGTGGATTATAAATGAAATTGGGAAATACTATGTGTCTTGTGTGGTGATGGTGTGGTGTGTTGAATATAGTGGTGAAAGTAGTTGTGATGGTTTGTGTGTTGTATGTTAGTAGTGAAGTGTGTGATTATGTAGTTAATGTGAACCCATAGGTTGGGTATTTTGTGCTATCTATATATCATGTATTTTATGTTATTTCTACACATTCCCAACTAGAGTTGGATAAACTTACCAACGATCAGAGGTTTTGAGTTATGGGTATTTTTCTAATATCTAGGATAGTGGTTATATGGTTGGATAGCTACCATGTCCTCCATACTCTTCCTTCATAAGTGATTGACCATGTGTTTTTAGGCAAGATGCGATGTGATTGTCCGTGTGTCTTCAGGTGAGATGTACAATGATTTCCCTAGTGTTTTTAGGTGAGGTGCGATGTGATAAGGCTATAATAAGATGTGGCATGTGGTTTGGGTCATTTAGGGTAGGAGGATGGAACAAGGTTGATGTTATTCATGTTGATGATACCCTACTAATATGGTTATGGGATGAGGCATGTTGTGATGTGAAAACACATTAAGTTCTTGTTGGTTTTACATTTTTTTAATAACATATTAGTATGTTTTATTCACATGTGTAGTTGATACCTTGATTATTTTCTTCCTTTATAATTTACTTAAATGTATTTTCTATTAAAGTTCAATCCTATTGAATTTTTTATGACAAAATGACTTATATAAATTCTTTTTACAGAATGGACAGAAGTTGGATGTATGAAACAGATCGGATCTCAAGAGATTTTCAAAAAAATTCGGAGAGCTTTATAGATTTTTCATTTCACAATGCTTCAGATAGTGGTCGCATACACTGCCCATGTTCCAATTGTTGTGGTAGACCTTGGTTGATCCGTGAAGAAGTTAGATACCACATAACCAAAAATGGGTTTCAAGAAAACTACTTTGTGTGGTATCACAATGGGGAGAAAATGAAATCTCAAATTGGTGATGATTGAAATGAAAGGACTGGAATGGAGAATTTTTTAGATGATCGGTTTTTGTTTATTCGTCATTATGAAAAACAAAGGATTTCAACTCAAGGAGACTTCGATATGAGGAAAACTGATTCATCTAGTGAAAATGATGATATTTATAGGGTGAAAAAATTGAATGATGCTTGCCATGACTCCAGTATATCGACAATGCAATAAAATGAAAAAGCTGGAATTTTTAATCTGATTGTTTCATGGGGAAACTGTGTATGAGATTTATAATATAGCAACCGATTACATTCTTACCCTCTTGAAGGATTTACTTCCAAATGATGTAGATATTCCCTCAAACCACTATTTGTCATGGAAGTTAGTTGAGGAACTTGGATTTTCAAGAAACAAAATTCATACTTGCCTGAAAGATTGCAGTTTATTCTGGGAGGAAACCGCTGAACGAAATGACTATATAAAATGTGGCACATCCCATTGGAAGTCAAAATCTGATGGAACACCATCCCACGTTCCACATAAAGTAATGTGGCACTTTCCATTGATCCCCAGACTCTAGAATATTTTTATGTATGATGACATATCAATAAAAATGAGATGGGATGATACCGAGAGAAAGAAGACTAATGATGAGTTGGTTCATCCTGCAGATAGATTTGCATGGAAGAGATTTGATGCTCAACATCCTGATTTTGCAGCTGACATGCGTAATGTGAGGCTGGGTCTTTCATGCGACGGTTTGAATCCGTTTGGGTAGATGCTTACTTCGCACATCACATGGCAAGTTTTTATACATATTTATAATCTTTTCCCATGGTTGTGTATGAAGAAACCTTTCACTTTTATGAGTATACTCATATCTAGTCCTTCTGATCCCAGCATTGATATTGATGTATACATGCAACCTTTAATAAAAGAGTTGAAACTTCTTTGGGATGTGGGTGTGCGCACATACAATGCATTTTTGAAAGACATATTTCAGATGCGTGCTGCACTTATGTGGATGATCAATGATTTTCCTGCTTATGCAATGATGTATGGATGGAGCATGAATGGAAAACTATTATGTCTAGTTTTTATGAAGAATACATGATCCAGAAGACTGAAACATTTCTATAGTTTCAGTTTTATGGGATATCGACGATTCTTTCCAAAGGATCATCCATATAGAATGAATCGTCGAAGATTTGATAATACCATATAGAATGATGATCCACCTCAACATATGTCTAGAACTGATGTGCTTAATGAATTTAAAGATTTTAGTTTTTCATTCGGGAAGGATCAAATGAAATCTGGAAAGAGAAAGAAAGTTTCCACTAAAACCTGTTACAATTGGAGTAAGAGGAGTATCTTTTTTGATTTTCCTTATTGGTCAACCAATTTGTTACGTCATTGCTTAGACGTAATGAATATTGAAAATAATATATGCGAAATGTTGCTTTCAGTTCTTCTAAATGTCAAGGGGAAGACAAAAGATGATTTACAATCACGGTGTGACTTGGTGGATTAGGGCATCAGACCATAATTGCATCCTGTGCGTATCAGTGAAAATAAATGGCAACTTCCATGTGCTTCTTATGTGATGAAACCTACGAAAAAAACAATTTCTGTAAGTATTAGAGACTATTAGAGTTCCTGATGGCTATTCAAGCAACATATCTAAACGGGTCAACAGAAGAGAGTTGAAGCTAAAATCTTTGAAGACTCATGATTATCACGTTCTACTACATGAGTTTCTTCCAATAGCAATCCGTCATCTTTTGTCCAATAATGTAAGGGTGACTTTTATTCGGTTTTTCTATTTTTTTAGAGATCATTATGCTAAGAAGTTGTCCAAGTCTTTATTGCAAAAAATTTTGACAGATGCCCCATTAATTTTGTGTGAGTTGGAGAAAATATTTCCTCCATCATTTTTCACATGCATGATGCATCTGACTGTCCATATTCCCACTAAAATACTTCTCAGAGGGCATGTTTATTTTCTTTGGATGTATCCAACTAAAAGAAACATGTACACATTAAATTATTATGTATAAAAAAGGAATCATCCTGAAGGTTCTATCGTGAATGGTTACTTGGCTCAAGAATATTTGGATTTCTACTCAATTTATTTTTCTGATCTTACTACAAGAATGAACAGACCAATGAGAACTGAAGAAGAAAAATATGAGAAAATTGAACCCAGTTTTCCATCAATTCCTTCAATAGGAGGAATTCCTGGATTATATACATTGAATACATTAATCCATGAAGAGCGGGAGATGGCACATCACACAGTTTTGTTCAACTTTGATTTGTTCGATGAATATATCAGGTAACTAAATTTAATATGTATATCTTACATATATATCTGTTAAACTATTCATATTTTTTATCTACAGGGAACATAAAACAATGATAAATAGAAATCATCGTTCTTTATCTTTGAGAAGGAGAGAGACTTTGCATAGCAAAGATTTTTATGCTTGGTTAAAATTGAAGGTAAAAATATTACAGTTTAAATTAATTATATCAATATTTAATTAAGTTTAACAGTCATTTATGTTTCATGTATTGAGTTTGTCTGCTGACTCTGTCTCTTAGGAAATAAGAGCTTTGGCTTTTTGTCCTAATACCGTGGTTCGTGACTGGAAATAAATTGTTATCAGTGGGTATAAATTTATTGTCACTGAACGACCAAAGAACATGAGAACACAACATGATGGTGTTATGGTTACTGCCACAACAGATTTTTATGCCAATGCATTAGATATTAGATCGCGATTTGAAAATTTGGGTTATTATGGAGTCGTTGAGAAAATAATAATATTGGATTATTACCCTCATGGACGAGTCACAATGATGAAATGCCATTGGTTTGATTTGATGACGAGACATGGAACATTTATTGATGATTGTGGATTTAGATTAATTAATATGACTCACACTCTTGCTACTGAAGAACCATATGTGTTGGCATCAATGGATAAACAAGTTTTTTATGTCAGAGACCAACTTCAACCTGAATTTGGTGTCATAGTTGAAGTAATTCCAAGAAATATTTTTGATGATGGTGATGATGGAATTGACACTGTCCCTAGTTCCATTGGAACCAATCCATTTATTTCTTTTGATGACTCCAACAGCTCGATTTTCAGAGTTGATTGTGAACCTGAAGTTGTGTTTGAAAATATATAGAATCATTCATCCATTTTCTCTATTATTTTGGTTTACCTCGAGTTGGGTTGCTAAGGTTGGTAATATTAAAATTGATTTAGTATTGATCACAAATATGTTTTAGCTGACTTGACCGTTATGTGAATTTTCAATGTTTATTGGTTGGTGTTTTATTTGAATTTCATTTTCTAATTTGGAATTGAACTATATTCAAACCTAGTCAAACAATATTTCTAACATGGTGAACATTACAACTTGTATGATTTATTAATTCCATTAAAGCTCTTCTAAAAAAATTAAAATCTAAATTACCAATGAATCCCCCTATTCCCACATATATTTAGTTTTTTGGTTTACACATTAGTTTCCTATTGCTAATTAATTACATATTTTTTTTCAAAAGCAGGAAATGCATCCAATTGAAGAGAGACGAAGGAAAAAAATGATGGAAAAAAATCGTCGGATGGCGGAGATGGGTGTTCCACCATTAGTGCATACAGTGAGTACTTTATTTCAAATATATATATTTAAAGAATATATAATGTCACGTGATTAATTTTTTTGTAAACATTTTTGTAGGATCCACCTATACATCGACAGTTATTCGACGAGGAGCCTAGTACTGGTCCTAGTACTCAGGCCAGTGGTATGAGGAGGGTTTATACAAGAGGTGGACGAGCAGCTGCGCATGCCCAACTAGACCCTGCCCCTCCCACTGACATTTAATCCTTCCCTCATTCTGATCCCGGTGTTTCTTTAGGGATACATGAGATATTTAGGCCTCCCGTGTTTTCACTACCTTCTGCATCTTTTTGCCCATCATTTTCACATCCCATGATGATTCCCACTCCCCAGTCATAATCCGGTCATACACCTGTCCCATCTTCTTTTCCTTCTACTTCTATATCTCCGAGCTTCTATATTCTATCGCCTTCGACTCATTTTCCACCACAGGGTGTTCCATCAGTTTCAGTGGATCCGGTGGCACTCAGCGATCAGACTGGCACATGTATATCTATAAAACCCTAACAATTTTTTATATTAATATTTATTTTCATTATAACATGTTTTGATAAAATATTTTTTTTTATTTCGTGACAGATACATCTACTGAAAAGAGGTGGGGGCGGGGGCGTACATGCATGCGTTCGGTGTGGAACCGTCGAAAACAGGTTACGGTGGATTACAGTGAAGACAACCAAATGGTTGAGAAATCAGGGCAGCAATGTCAGAGTTTTTTGGCGATGCTTACCAAATACTCTGACATCATTCCCGTCAGCCCACTGTCATGGAGACATTTGCAACATGAGGTCAAGGACAGATATTTGGTAGAGATATGGGTAAAAAAATCTGTTGTATTTAATGCCAAGAATTATTTTTATATTTATATGAATTAATATTTTGATGTCAGCTTCGATTTAATTTTCTCGATGGTGAGGGTGCATGACTGGAACGTCTAAAGGATTTAGGTGAGCTTTGGAGAGCCTACAAGCATGAGTTGTATATTGGTTGGCGTGCTAGATTTGGCACTGAGTTAGAGGCGGTACCAGTCGTGGATGATTGTCCTATAGAGTAGTATCATCAGATGATTACTCATTGGACAAGTACCCAGTTTAAGGTATGAATTACATGTGAGGTATTTAAATAATAACTTTCATTTTTTTCATTAATATTATCCTTTTAATTATTGAATTTTACTTAGGAATCATCTAGAAAAAATAAAAAAAACTTTGATGCAAAAACATACCTCCACACACTAGGACGTACTACGATGCCAGATCATGAGAGGAAGCAGGTATGGAAATTTTTTATAAGTTTTCTTTACGACTTACATTTTATTTTGTTTTCTAAATTATTTAATCATTTTCTAATGTTTTCATATAACTTTAGTTTTCAATTTCATTGTAGAGGAAAATACAGAATATTGAAGGACGTGTGCCTCGAACAAAACTGTTTTGCTCGAGTAGACGGAAAAAGGATGGAAGTGCCATCAACGAAGCGACTCAGCAATAGATTGTAAGTTTTAATATGTTGATTTTATATTTTAATATCTATTTTTTAACTTAATAATATATTTATATTTTTAACAGGTTGCTTTAGATGCCCTCGATGCCCAAGAACCAGACAATTTTGGGCCAACTGATCATCTACATCAGTTGTTGGGAGAGGAGTATCCTGGCAGAGTACGCTGCCGACCTAGGATAGCCCCGACGGGTTATTGGCCCTCCTCAGGTACGATTTTTAGTTCCACTGAGCTGCAACAAGTTAGGGCACAGGAAGAACAGACTAAGAAAAGGTCCACAGAGACGGCAGAATAGTCTGCTAGGGCAAAAAGTGCGTTTATGAAATTTATTGAAGTTCTACGTCCAACACTTACAGCAGAGGCTAGCCCATATTTTGATGAATATATGTCGTCGATACGTTCTATATATGGTGCACCAGGTCTTAGTTCTAGTGGTGGTCAGAACGATGTACAACTTGACGATGATGATGGCGAGGAGTCTGATGCGGAAGAGGAGGGAGAGGAGGAGGGCGAGGTGGGTGGCGAGGGTGAGGAGTAGGGTGAGAGTGGGGAGGAGGGTGCTGAGGAGGGAGAGGACAATGATGGGGATGAGGATGAGGGTGATGATGATGGTGATGATGGTGATGGTGATGTGGAACAAATTGATCCATTACAGTTTTGACTAATATTACTGAGATTTTATATTTAATCTATTCTAGTTGTTGGTTTTATCTAGACTCGTAGTATAGTATTGGAGTTGAGTTATTTTTATATATTATCTATTTTTATTGATGTTGTTGTCTTTTAGTGGTTGTGTGTTTGGGAACTCCCTGTACAACCCCCCTCCTTCTTGGACCATGTACAACCCCCAACATCCTTCTTGGACCCCAGACAGCCCCCCAGACATCCCCCCCCGGACAAGCCCCGCACCATCCTCCTTGGTCCTCGTACATCCCTCCAGACAGCCCCCCGAATAGCCCCCTGGACAGCCCCCCAGACATCCCCCCACCCTCCTCCTTGGACCCCAGACAACCCCCCGAACACCCCCCGGGCATCCCCCCGCACAGCCCTCCCACCCTCCTCCTTGGTCCCCGGACAGCCCCCCAGACACCCACCGAACATCCCCCCAGACATCCCACCACCCTCCTCGATTTCACTTACTATTAGAAAATCTATAATATATATTTTATTTATTTTCATCATGATAATCAATGTAAATCACATTTACACATCTAATCAATATCATAGATTCTTGGTATGTTATAAAAGGGATGCATTCATTGGGCATGGCATTGTTAGCTCTGAAATGTTTCATAGCACGATAAACTAAAATCTAATCCATACTAATAATTATATAAAAATATTCTATATGAATTTCCAAAAGATTTTAAGTAAATACCATTCCACTAATAGACACATGAGGATTCTCATAAATCATGTTTACCTTAATATTTTCACAAGGATTTTTATAAAAGTTTCATCTTCTATTAATTTTCTAATATTCTCATTTTAAATGTAAATTTTTCATAAATTAATTAATTTAAAGACCCATAGTCAGATAGTGTATTTGAATAATCTGAATAAACAACTAACATACCACTCTAACTGTGTCTCTTATGTTTAAAATGGACAGGATTATAAGTGAAAAGAACAACTGGCATATGGAAAACCAACCAAACACATTCTGATTGTGTTGATACTTTAGAAAAATGATCCATGGGTCATATATAATGTGTACGAATCAACCGGGCCTCAATCTGAGACGCGTTGTGGCCGACACCACTCAAAGTGTTTGTCTTTTGTTTCAAAAGGACATCATTTTAAGTGAAAAACATCAACTGGCATAAGAAAAACTAACCAAACACATTTGGATTGTGCCTATACTTTAGAACAACGATCCATGGGTCATATGTGACATGTACGAGTCAACCCCGCCTCAATACGAGGTGAAGTCTGGCCGAAACCATTCATAGTGTCTCTCTTTTGTTTAAAATGGATAGGATTATAAGTGAAAAGAACAAATGACATACGAGAAACTAACCAAAAACATTCGAAATGTGTTGATACTTTAGGAAAATGATCCATGGGTCATATGTGACATGTACGAGTCTACCCCACCTTAATCTGAGGCATGGTGTGGCCGGGATCACTCTAAGTGGCTCTCTTTTGTTTAAAATGGACAACATTTTAAGTACATATGGAAAAACGAACAAACGCATTCGGTTTCTATTTAAAACATAGGAGAATGATCCATGGGTCATATGTGACATGTACAAATAAACCCCGCCTCAATATGAGATGCGGTGTGTCCAGAACCACTCAAAGTGTCTATCTTTTGTTTCAAAAGGACATCATTTTAAGTGAAAAACATTAACTGGCATACGGAAAACCAACCAAAAACATTCATATTGTGTCGATACTTTAGAAAAATGATCCATGGATCATATGTGAAGTGTACGAGTCAACCCCTCCTCAATCCGAGGCACGGTGTGGCCGAAACCATTTATAGTGTCTCTTTTTTTAAATGGACAGGATTATAAGTGAAAAGAACAACTGACATACGAAAAACTGACCAAACGCATGCGAAATGTGTTGATGCTTTAGGAAAACAATACATGGGTCATATGTGACGTGTATGAATCAACCCCGCCCTAATCTAAGGCACAGTGTGGCCGGGATCACTCTAAGTGGCTCTCTTTTGTTTAAAATGGAAAACATTTTAAGTACATACGGAAAACCGACCAAAAACATTCGGTTTCAATTGAAACATTAGGAGAACGATCAATGGGTCATATGTGACATGCACGAATCAACCCCGCCTCAATATGAGATGCGGTGTGGCTGGCACCACTCAAAGTGTCTGTCTTTTGTTTCGAAAGGACATCATTTTAAGTGAAAAACATCAACTGGAAAACGGAAAACCGACCAAACGCATTTGGATTGTGTCGCTACTTTAGAACAATGATCCATGGGTCATATTTGATGTGTAAGAGTCAACCCTGCCTCAATCCAAGGCGCGGTGTGGCCGACACCATTCATAGTGTCTCTTTTGTTTAAAATGGATAGAATTATAAGTGAAAAGAACAACTAACATACGAAAAACTGACCAAACCCATTCAAAATGTATTGATGATTTAGGAAAATGATCCATGGGTCATATGTGAAGTGTACGAGTCAAACCCGCCTTCATCTGAGGCACGGTGTGGCCGGGATCACTCTAAGTGTATCTCTTTTGTTTAAAATGGACAACATTTTAAGTACATACGGAAAACTGACCAAACGTATTCGGTTTTCATTGAAACTTTAGGATAATGATCCATGGGTCATATGTGACGTGTAAAAATCAACCCCGCCTCAATCTGAGACATGGTGTGGCCGACACCACTCAAAGTGTCTGTCTTTTGTTTTAAAAGGACATCATTTTAAGTGAAAAACATCAACTGGCATACAAAAAACTGACCAAACGCATTCGGATTGTGTCGATACTTTAGAACAATGATCCATGGGTCATATGTGATGTGTACGAGTACACCCCGCCTCAATCGGAGACATAGTGTGGCCATCACCATTCATAGTGTCTCTCTTTTGTTTAAAACGGAGAGGATTATAAGTGAACAGAACAACAGACATACAAAAAACTGACCAAACACATTCAAAATGTGTTGATGCTTTAGAACAACGATCCATGGGTCATATGTGACGTGTACGAGTCAATCCCGCCTTAATCTGAGGTAAAGTGTGTCCGAGATCACTCTAAGTGGCTCTCTTTTGTTTAAAATGGACAACATTTTAAGTACATACAGAAAGCCGACCAAACACATTCGGTTTCCATTGAAACTTTAGAATATTGATCCATGGGTCATATGTACCGTGTATGAATAAACCTCTCCTCAATATGAGATGCGGTGTAGCCAGCACCACTCAAAGTGTATGTATTTTGTTTCAAAAGGACATCATATTAAGTGAAAAACATCAACTGGCATACAGAAAACCGACCAAATGCATTCAGATTGTGTCGATACTTTAGCACAACGATCCATGGGTCATATGTGATGTTTATAAGTCAAACCCACCTCAATCCAAGGTGCGTTATGGCCAACACCATTCATAGTGTCTCTCTTTTGTTTAAAATGGACAGGATTATAAGTGAAAAGAACAACTGACATAAGAAAAACTGACCAAATTCATTTGAAGTGTGTTGATGCTTTAAGAAAATGATCCATGGGTCATATGTGACGTGTACGAGTCAACCCCACCTCAATCCGAGGTGCGGTGTGGCCAACACCATTCATAGTGTCTCTCTTTTGTTTAAAATGGACAGGATTATAAGTGAAAAGAACAAATGACATACGAAAAAATGACCAAACACATTTGAAATGTGTTGATTCTTTATGAAAATGTCCCATGGGTCATATGTGACGTGTACGAGTCAACCCTGCCTTAATAGGAGGCACGGTGTGGCCAAGATCACTCTAAGTGGCTCTCTTTTGTTTAAAATGGACAACAGTTTAAGTACATACAGAAAACTAACCAAACGGATTCTGATTGTGTTGATACGTTAGCACAACGATCCATGGGTCATATATGACATGTACAAATCAACCCCACCTCAATTGGAGACATGGTGTGGCTGGCACCACTCAAAGTGTCTGTCTTTTATTTCAAAAGGACATCATTTTAAGTGAAAAACATCAACTGGCATATGGAAAACAAACCAAACACATTTGGATTGTGTCGATACATTATCACAACGATCCATGGGTCATATGTGACGTGTACGAGTCAACCCCGCCTCAATCCGAGGCGCGGTGTGGCCGACACCATTCATAGTGTCTCTCTTTTGTTTAAAATGGACAGGATTATAAGTGAAAAGAACAACTGACATATGAAAAACTGACCAAACGTATTTTAAATGTGTTTATGCTTTAGGAAAACGATCCATGGGTCATATGTGACGTGTACGAGTCAAATCGGCCTCAATCTGAGTCACAGTGTGCCCAGGATCAGTCTAAGTGTCTCTCTTTTGTTTAAAATGGACAACATTTTAAGTACATATGGAAAACCAACCAAACGAATTCAGTTTCTGTTGAAACTTTAGGAGAATTATCCATGGGTCATATGTGATGTGTATGAGTCAACCCTGCCTCAATCCAAGGTGTGGTGTGGCTGACACCTCTCAAAGTGTCTCTCTTTTGTTTAAAATTGAATTCATTTTAAGTGAAAACAACAACTAGCATACGGAAAACTGACCAAATGGATTCTGATTATGTCGATACTCTAGAACAATGATCCATGGGTCATATGTGACGTGTAAAAGTCAACCTTGTCTCAATCCGAGGTGCAGTGTGGCGGACACCATTCTTAGTGTCTCTCTTTTGTTTAAAATGGACATCATTTTAAGTGAAAACAACAACTGACATACGAAAAACTGACCAAACGCTTTCTAAATGTGTTGATGCTTTAGGAAAATGATCCATGGGTCATATGTGATGTGTAAGAGTCAAAAACTACTTAATCCGAGGTACGGTGTGGCCGAGATTACGATAAGTGGCTCTCTTTTGTTTAAAATGGATAACATTTTAAGTACATACGAAAAACTGACCAAACAGATTCTGATTGTGTTGATACTTTAGAACAACAATCCATGGGTCATATGTGACGTGTAAGAATCAACCCCGCCTCAATATGAGATGTGGTGTGTCCGGCACCACTCAAAGGTTTTGTCTTTTGTTTCAAAATGACATATTTTTAAGTGAAAAACATTAACTAGCATACGAAAAACCAACCAAACGCATTCGGATTGTATCGATACTTTAGGAAAATGATCCATGGTTCATATGTGATGTGTACGAGTCAACCCTGCCTCAATCCGAGACGTGGTGTGGCCAACACCACTCTAATTGTGTCTCTTTTGTTTAAAATGGACAATATTATAAGTGGAAAGAACAACTAGCATACAAAAAACCGACGAAACGCATTCAGAATCTGTTGATAATTTATCACAACGATCCATGGGTAATATGTTACGTGTACGAGCCAACCATGCCTCAATCCAAGTCGCGGTGTGGCCAAGACCACCCAAAATGTCTCTCTTATGTTTAAAATGGACAACATTTTAAGTACATATGGAAAATCGACCAAATGGATTCTGATTGTGTTGATATTTTAGAACAATGATCGATGGGTCATTTGTGAGGTGTACGAGTTAAACCCTCCTCAATACGAGGTGCAGTGTGGCCGGAACGATTCAAAGTGTCTCTCTTTTATTTAAAAATCACTTCATTTTAAGTGAAAACAACAACTGACATATGGAAAACCAACCAAACGCTTTCGGAATATGTTGATACTTTAGGAAAATGATCGATGGGTCATTTGTGATGTGTACGAGTTAAACTCACCTCAATCCGAGGCACGGTGTGGTCGGTATCACTCTAGGTGTATGTATTTTGTTTAAAATGGACATCATTTTAGGTAAAAATATATAGTATATGAAAAACTGATCAAATTATGAATTGAATTCTGGATTCCACATATAATTGTCATCTAAATTTTAAATTTAATTCTAAATGAATTATGTATGTTTATAATTATGTTATGAATTATAATTTAATTATGGATGTGTATAGTTCTAGGATGCATTATATGTTAAATGTGTTTGAATTTGTTCTCTATATGTATGTGTTAGTTGGTTATTGCAGGTACAATAATTGTATATGTATGTGTTAGTTTATTGCAGGTATAATAATTGGATTGAAAATGAGAGGGAATGCACAAAATGAAACATGCTGTGCAAATTTCAAAAAATGAGAGCTACTGTGCAAATTGCAGGCTGTTGTGCAATTTGCACAGCATAGGCTATGCCAATGGTTTGAAACTGTTGTCATAGCCTCTCTGAGTTTTTTTAACCAACGGTTCTATGAAAAATTGGTAAAACTCCATTCCCAATGGTTAGAAACTGTTGGTAAAGCAGAGAGTACTTGGTTTTCCCAACGGTTCAAGCCAAACCGTTGGAAAAAACTATCCCAATGGTTTGGCACAACTATTGGGATAAGTTAGTTTTTTTTCCAACCTATCCCAACGGTTCACTGTAAACCATTGGGAAAAGATTTACCAACGGATTACTTCCCTACAGTTTTCAGAACCATTGGTATAACATATAACAACGGTTCTGTAGCCTTTCTTAATGATTCAGAACCATTGGGAAAGCCTGTATTTCTAGTAGTGTCAGGTGATTTTGACCCCCCAACGCGCCCTTTTAGCGCGCACCAAGCTTCTAAAAACGACACAATCAGTCGTACCGTGTGCACCGCCTGTCCGATGGGCGTTCCGTATCCTACTACATCTCAATAATAATATTCCTATTGTTTTCGTGAGGTTTCAGGTCATTCAGAGCACGTTTGCTCCGAATTCGACCATCTCACGCCGTTTTGGTGTTTTATGACTCCGGAAACGTGTTTCCGGTCACCGTGGTCAAAAAACAACTCCGATGGGCATTCCATCTACCTGACCATTTCAAAAATTACACAATTTATGTTGTCGTATGATTTCATGGCATTCCGAGGTCATTCGGGTGGTTTTGACCCCCCAACGCACCCTTTTAGCGCACACCGAGCTGCTGAAAACGACACAATCGGTCGTACCGCACGCACCGCACATCCGATGGGCGTTCCGCCTCTTCATACACGTCATGAATAACATTCATATTGTTTTTTTGTGGTTTTAGGTCATTCGGAGCATGTTTTCTCCAAATTTGACTGTCTCACGCCGTTTTGGTGTTTTATGACTCCGAAAACGCGTTTCCGGTCACCGCAGTCAAACGAAACTTCTAATTGACGTGTTTTCTGCCCGAACATTTCAAAATTCACACAAAAACTGTTGTGGTTTGATTTCATGGCATTCCAAGGTCGTTCCGGTGGTTTTGACCCCCCAATGCACCCTTTTAGCGCGCGCTGGGCTGTTGAAAATGACACAATCGGTCGTACCGTGAGCACCGCACATCCGATGGGCGTGACGTCTCCTCCTACAGGTCACGAATAATATTCCTATTGTTTTCGTGTGGTTTTAGGTCATTCAGAGCACATTTTCTCCAAATTCAACCGTCTCACGCCGTTTTGGTGTTTTATGACTCCAGAACCGTGTTTCCGGTCACCGTGGTAAAACGACAACTCTAATTGACGTGTCTTCTACCCGGAAGTTTCACAATTCACACAAAGGCTGTTGTCGTATGATTTCATGGAATTCTGAGGTCGTTCGGGTGGTTTTGACCCCCCAATGCGCCCTTTTAGCACGCACCGAGCTGCTGAAAACGACACAATCGGTCGTACCGCATGCACCGCACGTCCGATGGGCGTACCGTCTCCTCGTACACGTCACAAATAATATTACTATTTTTTTTGTGGTTTCAGGTCATTAGGAGCATGTTTTCTCCAAATTCGACCGTCTCATGCTGTTTTTGGGTTTTATGACTCCAGAAACGCGTTTCCAGTCACTATGGTCAAATGACACCTCCGATTGATGTGCCTTCTACCCGACCATTTCAGAATTCAAAAAAAATACTGTTGTCATATGATTTCATGGCATTTCTAGGTCGTTCGGGTGGTTTTGACCCCCCAACACGCCCTTTTAGCGTGCATTGAGCTGCTGAAAATGACACAATCGGTCGTACCGTGCACACCGCACGTCTAATAGGTGTTCAGTCTCCTCCTACACGTCATGAATAATATTCCTATTGTTTCGTGTGGTTTCAGGTCATTTAGAGCACGTTTGCTCTGAATTCGACCGTCTCACGCAGTTTTGGTGTTTTATGACTCCGAAAACACATTTCCGATCACCGCAGTCAAACGACACCTCCGATTGACGTGACCTCTTTCTGACTATTTCACAATTCACAAAACAGATATTGTTTTATGATTTCATGGCATTCCAAGGTTGTTCGGGTGGTTTCGACCCCCAACGTGCCCTTTTAGCACGCACCGAGCTGCTGAAAACGAGACAATCAGTCGTACCGCACGCACCGCATGTATGATGGGCATGCCTTCTCCTCCTACACGTCATGAATAATATTCCTATTGTTTTCGGGTGTCTTCAGGACATTCAGAGCACGTTTGCTCCGAATTCGACCGTCTCACGCCATTTTGGTGTTTTATGACTTCGAAAACACGTTTTTGATCACCGTGGTCAAACGAAACCTCTGATTGACGTGTCATCTACCCGAAAATTTCACAATTTACACAACGGCTGTTTTATTATGATTTAATGGAATTCCGAGGTTGTTCGGGTGGTTTTGACCCCCCAACGTGCCCTTTTAGTGCGTGTCGAGCTGCTAAAAACGACACAATCGATCGTACCACGCGCACCGCACATCCGATGGATATGTCGTCTCCTCCTACACATCAAGAATAATATTCCTATTGTTTTTGTGTGGTTTCAGGTCATTCGGATCACGTTTTCTCCGAATTCGACTGTCTCACAGCATTTTGGTGTTTTATGACTCCAGAAACGCGTTTATGATCACCGCGGTCAAACTACACCTCTGATGGGCGTGTCGTCTCCTCCTACACGTCACGAATAATATTCCTATTGTTTTTGTGTGGTTTCAAGTCATTAGGAGCATGTTTTCTCCAAATTCGACCGTCTCACGCCGTTTTGGTGTTTTATGACCCCAGAAACGTGTTTCCGGTCACCGCGGTCAAACAACACCTCCGATTAACGTGACATCTGCCTGACCATTTCACAATTCACACAATGACTGTTGTCATACCAGGGGAGGGATTTCCGGAGTGCTGGGGGGGGGGGGTTGTTCGGGGTGGGGGGAGGCCTGTCTGGGGTGCGGGGAGGCCCGTCCGGCGTGTAGGGAGGGCTGTCCAGGGTGCGGGAGGGGCTGTCCGGGGTGCAGGGAGGCATGTTCGGGGTGAAAGGGGGGGGGGGCTACCCGGGGTGCGGGGGGGGGGGGGGGGGTGTTCGGGTTGCGAGGGGCTGTCCGGGGTGCCGGGTGGGCTGTCCGGAGTGCGGGGAGGCCTATCCGGAGTACGGGGGGGGGGGGGGGGGGAGGGGGGCTGTCCGGGGTGCTGGGGGGCTATTCGGGGTGCGGGGAAGGGCTGTCTAGGGTGCGTGGAGGGCTGTCCGGGGTGCAGGGAGCCTGTCCGGAGTGCGGGGGGCTGTTCCGGTACGGGGGGGGGGGTGGCTATCCGAGGTGAGGGGGGGATATCCGGGGTGCGGGGAGGGCTATCCGGAGTGCGAGGAGGCCTGTCCGGAGTGAGGGGAGGGCTGTCTGGGGTGTGTGGGGGGGGGGGGGTGTCTGGGGTGCGAGGAGGGATGTCCGAGGTTCGCGGGGGTTGTCCGAGGTGCGGGGAGGGCTGTACAGGGTGCGGGGGGCATGTCCGGGGTGCGGGGAGGGCTGTCCGGGGTGCGGGGAGGGCTGTCCGGGGTACGGGGGGGCCTGTCCGGGGTGCAGGGAGGGTTGTCCATAGTGCGGGGTGGGCTGTCCGGGGTGCTGGGGGGCTGTTCGGGGTGCGGGGAGGGCTGTCCGGGGTGCGGGGAGGGCTGTCTGGGGTGGGCCGGGGACTACAAATAGTGAACCTCAGCTCATTCATCAAAACCAATTTTCATGGTTTATATTAGGAATCACATGGTTTTTTCAAAAATATTATAGAACATGCAATTGAAAACATAGAAGAATTAAATGAACAAAAAATATCCAAATCATTAATCAGTTTCGTGGTTACTTCTCAATTCGTGCACACAAACATTGCATCAGGCTAAAACACACATGATACTCCCAAATCACAAAAAATCTCACTAGAAACCCAACCTAAATATCAATAACAACCCCACCATTAAAAACAGAAACACACCTCGTGAATATGATGCATCATGCGTGGTCATGACTACTACCTCCATCAGGTTGGTCAGGGGCCTACAACAAAAAAACATTATGAAAATTTTCGTAACAAAAATAATATAAATTAAATAAATAAATAAAGTATAAACCTACATCGTCTGATCCCCTGGACCATCACCTGGATGCACATATTGCTGCAGTGCTCTAACCTCAGCGATCAATTGCACATTTAGCTCCTCAGAAGCGCGCATCCGTGCCTCGAAATCTGACAACTGCTGTGTCATCTGAGCAACAGCAGGACCAAAAACCATAGCACATGACACTATAGAAAGACGAATCCATGTTCCATAGGGAAAACTATATTCATGCCCGTCCCAACTAATAATGTGATGAAAGATCTCATCCCTTCACATGGGAAGCTGTCGCTGGTCCTCTGGCAGATGTTCTAACTCAGCTTCAAATTGAGCCTGTGAAATATTTAAATATATATACATATATTAATATATAGTTTTTATGTAAGTATTGGTAATGAGTACAAGCACTTACTATCAATGTTGCAGCCTCTGGATCATTGCGATCATGAGTCCTCATCCACACTGACATTTTATCAATCGGTTCAACTTGCTCCCGCAACTGTATATGAATAGAATATAAACACAAAACCATATTAATTAATAAATTTGAAAATGAATAATAAATACCTCATGTCGGATCTGAGACACGTGATGAGTCCCGAGCCTGTGAGGTGGCCCCTACAATGCTCGATTCTCAGAATGGCGTGTTGACACCTCCTACATTCAATTCATTCAAATTTAAAACAAATCACACATTCTTGAAAATATATATACCAAAATAAATATACAAACCACAACACCCTCAGTAGCCCAATATGAAACTAAATCACGCCACTGAGCCGGGAGGACACCTCTCGGGACTTTTTCTAGAATGTCTGGGGCACCCACATTTGGTACCCAGTGGTCCCTCTTGACTTTACCTTTATAGTCTTTCCACATCTTACGACATTTTCTCATACACACTGGACGAAACTCATCAGGACATACTTTCAAATTTTGCTATTAAATATAAAAATCACATATGTTATTATTTTTTATATATAGGGAATAAAATAAAATGGTCTTCTTACCTAAACCTCCCTCCAAAGACGATCTAATGTGTCATGAGGGATATAAGCCTAGTCATGTGTGGTCAATAGAAATCTATGTGGGTCACATATGATATGACCCAGCTTACGAATAAATTCAGGGGCATTCCGTCCCACAGGATGAAATGCCTCATCTAATGAAACATCAAAAGTCGTGTCAGAATTCCATGATAATATTCCACGACCAGGGCCTCTCTTGTGACAAGAAGAATGAGTCGAGTATGATCCTGTTGAAAACAATTTTATATATAATTTGACAGATGTTATATATATATATATATGTTTATCAATTACATAAAAAATAGAGACAATGACATTCAAACATACCTCGACCCTGAGACGTAGATGCCTCAGATGGATGATGTGGATCTGCTGCCTCTTCCCCTGACATGCCTGCAGTTATGGAAAACATTAGTGAGGGGACTATCCAAAGTGTCCAAATGATTAATTGGAATTTTTTTAAAAAATAAAACTTGTACAGTTGTTAATCAAACAAAAGGGATAGAATAATTAGTTGTGAATGAATTTTAAAAAATCAGAAAGCTGAAAAACACAGATACACAAATTATGTACAAAACCAATAAATGAATAGCCAAATTTCAAATTGAATTAATAAAAATTCAGGCCGCACATGAACCAAATGAAGAATACCTCAAGCGGCGGTGGTGCGGCGAGGGAGGGGATGAAGATAGAGGGGATGGGGGTTGGTGGGGTGCGGGGGGGGGGGGGAGGGTTGAGGGGGCGGAGGGTCTAGGGTGGATGCTAGAGGGAAGAGTGGTCGGAGGCTGGAGGGGCTGGAGGCCGGAGGTGGGTGGCGGGATGCCAGAGGGAAGCGGGCAGCGAGAGGGCTGCCGGAGGTGGGTGGCAGGAGGCCCGAGGGCAGAGGGAGGCCAAAGGGTGGCCGCAGGGCGGAGGGTGGCCGGAGCCAGAGGGCAGAGATGGTGGAAGCCCAGAGGATATGGAGGGCAGGGTAGAGGGAGGCCGGAGGGCAGACGGTGGAGGGTGGAGGCTGACAGGGCGACGGGGGATAGCGGCGAGGGAGGGCGCGTAGTGACGGGGCAAGGCGCACAGAGACGGGGGAGGGCATCGAGGGAGGGAGCGCGACGACGGGGGAGGACGCATGGCGAGGTGAGGGAGGAGGAGGGTTCGGGGGGGGGGGGGGGGGAGGCGAAGCGGCGAGTCGAGAGGAGGTAGAGGAGGGTTCGGGGGAGGGGGGTGCCAAAACTTTTCCTTTTTTTGGGAAAACTTAGCGACTACCATTGGTAGTCGCTTTTGGTTACCTATAGCGACCACCAATGGAGGTCGCTATAGGTAAGGGGGCTCCAAAGCCCAGTTTTCTTGTAGTGCCTCCAGCAGAGACTGGGCAGTGGGTTGCTCATCGACTTCTTCGGGTTTACCCTCTAGTAGAGACTAGGCAGTGGGTCGCCTTTCGACTTCTTCCAGGTCTACCCTCTAGTAGGACTGGCCAGTGGGTTTCCTATCAACTTGTTCCAGGTTTACCCTCTAGCAGGGCTGGGCAGTGGGTTGCCTGATGATGTTTTAGGGTTTACCCTCCAGTAGGGCTGGGTAGTGGGTCACCCGTTGGAATTTCAGACTCAGGCCTTCTTATGAGGATAGTCTATGACTTTTCTCTATGACTACTAGAGCGGGACCCTTGGTTGTATGGGTCAGTGATGTGACAGCTTGACTTTGAGGACCTCTCGACTATGTGACAGTGATGAGGTGTGGTTTGACTTTATCGCAGAACTCTCAAGTATGAGGGGTACTTTCCCCACCAAGATGTGTCCTTGTGACGCAACCTAAAACCGTGCGGGCGAGTCAGTGCAGCCCAAAGTGGATAGTGTCGAGGTGCGGTGATTTGAGCACCTTGACTTGTAGTTCAGGGAAGACGTGCGGGATGCTGGGCATCGATGGTGTTTACTTCTAGGACTATTGGCTACTCACTTTCTTGGGCTGAGATATGAGATGGAGATCCCCTTATGGTCTTTTTCGGGCTTCTTGATTGAGCATATGGATATGTATATACCTTATTCTAGTACCCACTTCTTGGGTTTTGGTTACTCTCCTTCTAGGAGAGGCAAAGACACGTGGGGTATACCACGTGCTTTCTGTTTCTAGCTTCTTGTGGTTGGATGAGTCTACTCTCCTGCTATAGGTAGTGAAGACTCGACAAGAAGTTCATCTTCTCACCGCTTCTAACTCCTTGCGTTTAGACGAGGCTACTTACTTCATCTTGTTGGGTTGTGCTTTACTCCTTACTGCACTCTTTGTTGTTCTCCTTTACTTTTCCCTGTTGGATATACTTCTCACCTCTTCAGTACCTCCTTTGTTTCTCCCTCGAGCCTTCGGGGCATCCTGCTGAGTATTTTTATACTCACCCCTGCTTTGGCTTTGCCCGCACTTGGTGTTCCCTTGCAGATGATGGACAGGTTGGTCGTGACATCAGAGGAGATTAGGAGATCGGGATATTGGACCGCGTGCGGTGGTCAGAGTCGGGTTCCAGGTGGGGGACCCTTCTAGCTATTTTTCTTTTGTGTACCTGTTTCCGGGTTGTGACACATTTTCTGGTTGGGAACATGTTTTTCCACCTTTCTTTTCAATTTACTTTCAACACTTTATTTGTACTGTTTAGAGTTCGATGCACATTTGTGGTTTATTTATAGTAGTTGGTACTTTGCTTTTATTTTTTTACTCTGCACTTCTGCATTGAGTGGGATGCGTGTGTGTATATAGGTACTTAGGCAAAGGCCTCCCCGAGTTGTTGTGCCTTCGGCACTGGTCCCCGGCCCTTGGCCTATGGAGACGGGCTTGGGGTAGTTGTGGCTTGATCCCAGGTAGGATCGATTCGTGACATATTTATCAAAGCAGCTATCACAACAACATGCTTTTCTAGCACAATAACTATTAAAAAACATGAAATTTCTAATGCGCATTCATGGCAGGGAACTATACATGGCATGTGATCTCTAGTATGTTCCTAAGTGATGCATGAGATGGAATACCCTCATCTCATCGGGTTGCAACTAAATAGAACCCATGGATAAAATATAAACATCACAATCACAAGTGTGTCACCCAATGATGAAATCAAATCAACTGTAAAATTTTCAAAATCAAAAGAATTGAAAAAATACAAGGTAGACGGGATTTTCCCTGTACATGGGTTAGCTACTCCCGGGCACAGCTTATTACCAACTACCATTTCCATCCTATCCTTGACTAAGGATCCAAATAGTAGGTCAAAGAAAATAACTCCTCTGATACCACTTTGTAACGTCCTGGATCCAGGTGCCACTCAATGGGTGCCTCGAACCCGGTTGGTCACATGACCTCAAGTGCATTTCCCCAAATGCCAGAGGCTTCCGACTAGGAGAGAGGGCCCATGTATGATAGTGGGGAAACTATTCCCTCATTTGTCAAAGTGTAGTGCAGTGGAATAAAATATACAACATACAACAACAACGAAAGCAATAAACCATACACATTTAAAATGAACAACTGCAGTAAAAGATAACCAACAGTTATATAGATAATGGTGAAACATGCCTCTAGTTCTAAGAAAACAGCCAGAACATGTTACACAACAGTACAATACAATACAATAAAGCTCATGTACAGGTACATCAAAACAAAATAGAACATCCAGTAGCATCATGAGCCTAAGCCCGGTCCCATGCTCCCCTACTCCTCAGCAACAATCATGTACCTGTATAGGGACCCTTTCCCTTGTCCATACCTATAGAAATTTAATCTATTTGGGGCTGAAGACACGAACCTAAACAGGGTGTGAGAAATAAATCCCAGTAGGCACCCACCAAAGGACCGTGTCCAACTGTGTGAAAATATGCAACAACAGTGTACAGTTTTAAAATGCAATAAACTAAGAAGTACTCAAAATTAACTAACTTTACCAGCTATAATGACATTTTATTTTTCATTTAACCAATAAATTTGGTAACATTCTGTGCTCAACAGAACCAAGCCCTCAGGCCAATCAGAATCTTGTCCTCAGGCTAGTACAGTAAAAATGCGCCCTCAGAATTGCCCTCAGTCTATCAAATATTTCTCTCAGGCCATTTAGAACCTTTCCCTCATGAATTTCCCTCAGGAGAAATAGAATCTTTCCCTCAGGCCAAACTGAAATGAAGCCCTCAGGTAATCAGAATCTTGCCCCCAGGCTGAACAAACAACACCCTCAGGCTAAAAAGAACACTTCCCTCAGGTGGAAGTAACCGGGCCGAGCCCAAAGCATAAACATGAAATTTATATACAATTCCTCTCAAGGAAAAATTAATGCAGAATATAAACATGGAATACCCTCGGGTATCCTGGCCAAATGGATAAATAGAGGAACGCACCCCCAGGGTGGTCCTGGATCCAAGCAGTGACCCCAAACAACAGTTTATTATCACATTTAATTACCTATACAATTCTAGGTATTTAAAACATCCAAGGACTCATCCACACGACACCCCAACATGGGTTCATAGAAAAATGGTACACACAAACACACAACAGTTGGAATTTAAACAACAAGCCACCTACCTCAAATGCCCTTGAGCGGTATACGCAAACGACGATCCTAGAATCATCTAAGAACGATGAAGATCTGAGGTGAAAGAAAACCCCGTTAAAATGTAAATAACTTTCCCTCGGGAAAGAATTGGTAAGAACAGATTAAGGAGAAGGAGAGGCTTACCCGTATGGTTCCAACAAGATCGACGGAGGCAGAAACAGATTCCCAGCGTGCGATCTGGAGCCCCTCAAAGGTTCGAACCTCTCTCCTGACTCCTCCTCTGGTTCTAAGACTTCCCTGTGAACATGGGAGGCTACTGCCAATTTTAAGTGAAAAAACAACATGGTGTGTACTATTGAGTACACGACTTGTACTTTTAATTTTTTTAACTATTCCTTTGGTGACTTATTTCCACCATGGAACTATTCATAAGTCGACATGAGTACACGTCGTGTATTACTGATCACATGGCGTGTAATGTCGCCTGGATGGAAACTACTTCCACCGCCTTACTATTTTCCTGTCGACTAACTACATGGCGTGTAAGTACCCACTACATGGCGTGTAGTCAGTTTTTACACCCTTCATCGCCAGCATGGCTACACACCCTGTGTAATCATCCCACATGGCCAAAGTACATGGCGTGTGGAAGAGTACACCACATGTAGTCACAAAATTTATGATTTTTCCCTACTTTCCTTATTTTCTCAAAAACACTTAAGGAATAGAGAAAAGAAGAAACCCCTACCTCAAGAATAAGAACTGAGTTCATACATATGGAATATAGGAAAGTGTGTTTGAGTCCATGTTCCCCTCAAGTTCAAATAATTATGAGTGTACTAGACTTGAGACTTTACAAAGTGGTATCATAGGTTCTTTTCCTTTGTCTTTCTATTTTTGGGTTGGTAGACAGAAGACTAGGATGAGTTAGAACTTGGTAATAAGCTGTTTTTCAGAGTAGTTAACCCACATATGGGGAAAAAACTAAGTTACTAGGGATGTGACTTATTGTTCTGGATTTCTCCTATTATAGTTTTACTAATTTCACCATTGGGTGACATACATTATTTATGATAATTTTTATGATTATTCATTTTTATCCATGGGATAGTATGGAAAGGTAAATTTCCTCATGCATTATTATAGGAACATAGGTTTATATATGTCATGAACACACGATGCCTCGTTTATTTCAGTTTGTGTTTCTTATTGAATGTGCCTTTATTTTTTGTACCTGTAATTTTCTAAAATTTCTTCCCAGAAAATGAGTAAATTATTGGTTAATTAATGTGTTTTCATCAACCTAAATGGTGTTTCCCATATATCTTGATGATAAAACCTTAATTAACCAATTATGACATGTTTAAGTAATGGAACCCCATTTACATGGGCTGAAACATTTTTTGGTTGTAATTAAATGGATTACAATCATAATTTATAAAGTTTTTGTCTATATAAATTAGGAATGGTGATCTATATAATTTAACCATCTTATTTGGACTTGTTATGTCATAATACTAAATGTAAAGGGTTGTTTTTAGTAACATGGAATTCTAATTATATCTTATAAATCCATATCTTCATAACATGTGAATACCAATACAACTAACTAAGACATTATATATAAACTTTCAAATTGGTAATTTTTATAAGACTTGGTTTCCATTTAACAAAGGTTTCAATTACAACTTAAATACTATTTCCATATATTACTTGGAAATGAAACCCCATATAACAAGACTATTATGATTAAAACTTTTAAATATCACCTTATAACTTAAACTTAGAAATAGAAAGTTGGCTTACATATCTCTTGCATTCAAGACATGAGTCTATACTTATTTAATATTAGAAATTATTTCTTCCTAGTATCTGTTATGAGTCACGTTCTTAGAAATAAATAAATATACCTCCATGAAATATTTAGATTTAGTTTCAAAAAGGTGGTGAAGACCATGCTCCTTAGGTGGTTGACCGTGAACCACCAATAGTGACACAAGAGACTCCTCCGGTAGCACCACCTATTATACTTGGACTGGGAAATAATGACCAGATTAAAGAGAGTTTCCTATGTAAAGTAAATTCTATGGATGGAAATATGTGACCTACACCAACTATTTCAAAATTAACAAGGGTATTGCAATAGAAAAACCCTCCACATTTTTACGAGGAAGGTGGTCCCCAGACATTTGAGTCATGTTTAGAGGATATGGTATTAATATTTTATAATCTGGATACTTCTATGAAAAGGAGGGTGAAGCTCACAATGTATATGATTCGTGAACCTGACAAGAAATGGTAAGATGTTCTTACCTAGGTAGATCAACATTGGGGTATGGTCTGGAGGGATTTCTAAACTACCTTATATGAATACATTCACCAAGAGAACCTAAAACCCGATCAAGCTAGGGAATTTATACACATGGAGTAGGTTACTATGTCAGTCATGGAATACTTAACTCTCTTCACTAAATTCCATCTATTTTCACCCAATATTTCTTGTGATGAGCTATCAAGGGTGATATTTTTTGAGTATTGGCATAGGTATACCATTCTATCTCTAGTGAATGTCTTCCAACTATCTATTGTCTTTGACATGGTGAACCAATCCCTTATCTCTGAGTGTAAATTGAGATAATATAATGGTAAAGGTTAGGACAGTTCAACCCCTAGCTAGGGAATTTATTCATTTAGTATAAGGAAGCGTCACTTTGAGGCTACTCACATGGGTGTTAGAAATCCTATTCTACGCACTAGAAGTTACGTGACATGCCATCAATGGGGAAGACATGGTCACACGAAGCCCCAATGTTGTATATATCTAGTAGAGTGATGATCCTATAGAAGAATATCACATCAAAAAATATTTTTTAGGACCTTATCATAGGTCAACAACGGGAGAGGATATGTATTGACTCTGAATTTTGGAGTGGGATCAGTGTCACCATGCCAAGACGAGAGGTATAATACCACCGAACATACAAGGTGAGGAGGTGGATGAGGTTGAGGTATCCAGAATTATGGTGTGCAGTGTAAGTAGATAAGACTTCACAGGGAGTTCAGGTTATAGTTTATGGCTATGAATGATGATATTTTCATGAAGTATATCCTACACCCAAGGAGAAGTGTGTCGAGACATCTAAAATATGAGGTATAATTTTAGTAGCCCTGACTTTAGTATTTTATTTATTTTATATTGGTTCCTTAAAATCATTCTGATTTGGGGATTTAATAGAAATTATTAGGCTCAAGATCAATCACTTTTGTGGGGTAATTTATTTTTATACTCTATTGGGAGTACAATTAGAAATTTATCACCTATGTAAGGAGTGTCACCTTGAGATCAGTTGTTACCATTTCTTATGGAATATTTTCATCCTAAAGATCATGGTCTTTTACATAATTTACAGTATGGATTGGTTAGTGCCGTAATTATCCCATATTGATCATTATCACTAAAGGGTGTCCCTGTCATCACCCAAGGTTCGTAGCTAAATTATAGAGGGAGAATGGGATGTCTATTAAAGTTGATCTATACCTAAGTATAATGGGTTTTGTGGAGTGTTAGACTAGATTACCTATCTTTTCCTTGATGATTGATGAGTAAAAATGGCTTTTTTCCCTCATTTGTGGACTAATTCATAAATGTTTTACCTATTAACTTTTCTGAGCTACCTTCTAATAGAGAGGTAGATTTCATCACTTAACTTGTTCTAGAAGTAGAACCAATGTACATTCCTCTATATAGGATGGATTATACCATGATTTAGGAACTCAAGTGTAAGATTTAAAACTTTTCTAATGATGTCTCGAGACCATTTATAGGTACTAATGTTTTCTTTATTTTGAGTATATCTTGGTTGGGTATTACCTCAGTGAGTTTTTGGGAAAAATTATAGAATTTTTGAAGGAATTGGGGTAGTGCATTGTTGGTGAACAATTTTCCCAAACCGTGTGCCCATGCCAGCAAACCGTGAGAAAAAAAATAGAAGGGATTTTCACAGTTGGGGCACAATTTATCAAAAAAAATTCCCTCATAGTAGTAACCATGGAACTCCCTAAGAGGATGTGTACAATTTGGAACATAGTTTTGGAAAACCATCATCCCTAAGCAGAAAACCATGCACACATAATTTTAATCCCATGAAAATTAATTAAAAATTTCCTAAACCCAATTATTATATCCCAAAACACACTAGATCAACCCTAAACCAATTTCTATCATTTTTAGAGTCTCCTATATAGATTCAAATTTCTTATAACCTTCATTATTCACAAATCAAATCCCAGATTGAAGATATCCACCTATCCTGATAAGATATTTTAATCCCAATTGGTTTCCAACCTATTTCACATATTTCTCTCATCCTTTGAAGGGATTTTTCATCTATTAGTGATGGATCTTGATCTAGGTTTTGATAGATCTAATCTTTTTTGTCATGGATTTAGGTTTCAGATCTTGATCTCATTCTTTATCTTGATCTTCTTTGTTCTACTTCAATTGGGGGTTTCCATTGGTGATCGTTCATCATTAATATTGAGATAGGTGGTCTAAATTGAAGATTCCATGGTATTTATTTAATTATTTGTATATAATTAAAAAATTTAAATTTCTATGATTGGTCAATTGCATTTATGATTGAATTCATTTAATTTAATTGAAACATGATAATGATTTGGGGTTAATTTGGGGCAACTGAAATGGGTGGAATATGATTAATTAATTGGTTAATTAATTAATGGAATATTGTGATTGTGAAATTTATGGGATATTGGGATTTTTTAATTTTTAAATTAATGTGTATATGAATTAATTAAAAATTAGTATTTAGATATGGTTGACTTGACCTTAATGGGTTAATGGGTTATATGATTTTAATATTATAAAATGGTTTAATGGTGAATTGATCATATTATTACATGTGATAAAAGTATTGAACCGTGATTTGTTTTGTTATTTGAAATGGTATATATTGATGTGAAATGTGATAAAAGGGATAAATATGATTAACTTTGAAAATTGTGATATATTTGAATTGTCTGATTGATTGATAAATGAGCATGGGACACTAACTGCTTCTTCCAAAGTCCACCTATGTGATGCATGTAAAAATGGGTATGGGACACAAACTAATAATTCAAAAGACCACATGAAATTGAATGATATATATTTTTGGGACATGGAATAATAATTCAGAATCCCATATTAAAGAAAATGTTGTGGGACATAGACTGCTACTTCAAATACCCAGAAGGTACTAAAAAAGTGGTTCTAGGCCCAATATGTGTGCATTTTACTATGCTTCCAATTATTGATAAAATAAATTGAATTATTATGATAAATGATGACCATGGTATTATGATTTTTGATATTCATTGGGGATAGTTTAGACTCCTGCATAGACATAATAAGGTATTGAGGGTTCATGTTTCTTAAGGAACCCAAGGGTTTATGTGATTTAATAATTAATATTTGGAAATGTAAGTCGTTTACTTTATTACTCATAATTTTATTCTTTAAAAAACTGCATACACTATTATTAACTAGATATTGTTTTAGATGTCATTGGTTATGGCCTAATGAGTTTTACTCACACCATACACGATCTTCCTATTTAGTACCCGAATATACTTAATATTTATAGGATAGGATAATGACAAAAGTCCTATATTAGATGGATGAGTTGGGATAGGGAATGAATGAGGGAACCACACATGAGTCAGGAACCTATTGGGAGTTATCAATGTCTTTATTTATTTTGGGTTCTTCATATTGACACTTAACATATATTTGGAATGAAATATATACTATTTAATTTTGGATATTGTATTTCCAGTTTTGTTCATCCTGTGATACTGATTTGGTTTGGTTAGTGGTTATATCGTTTGGATACTGTTTATTCATTTCCACTATTATGATTCTTTGATTAGGAGGTTATAGTCTCCCTATATTCTATATTAGACCCTCACTTCTAGTCTGTAGATTTTGGCATATAGGGAGGAACACCCAAGGTGATGTGACTGACCAGCTCGGGGCACTAGTGTGTGGCACTCTTGTTGGGAAGTTACAATGTTCTATAAAAGGAGGTTAGTTTCTCTTATTTTTTTCAATATTTTTGGAAAGTTATATAGAAGAATAGGATGATCTCAGATTTTGTTTAGAGCTCATGAATGTTACTAGCTAACCCATGTACGAGGGTAAAATTCAAGTATCTAGGGGGGGGAATGTTTTTATTGATGTGTGTTGTTACAGTTGGATACTATTTCAACTCAAGTGATGAACTTGTTGTGTGATGTTATTATCTTTTTTTAGTTTTTTTTAGATTTGAATCATGGACTAGTATGTCATGAGATTTGTGTATGCATGCATAATTCTAGGCATTCGAGATTATTATGTGAGATAAATCATTTTAGACATGCACGAGAAAAGCAGTTTTGGTTGGGTGAGTTGTTTATATGAAAGTGCGTTTCTTTCTTGTGTGAATTTTAAATGAAAAAGATTCCTAATGTGAAATTGATAATTTTTAAATTATTAAAAGTGTGTAAAATTGGTGGATAATGTGAAACTTGAATAATGAAAATGTTTTTACACTTTTTTTACTATGATCTAGATGTAGGATGGTTAAGGGTAGTGATAATGCATTGGTTTTGACCATGTGGTAGGAAAGGGGTAATGAATTGTTATTGATTTATGTGAATTCCTCTTTTTAGCCATGTTAATGTTCTGTTATGTGTCCGAATAAATGTTTTTTTAAAATTTTAGTGATATTCCTCCATGAAAATGATAGTTGAGAGGATGAAAGAAGATTATGGCTAGAAATGATCCTCTAGCAGTGGAACTTTAGGAACCAATGGTTTTAGGTGAGGAAGCTAGAGAGTAGTTTAGAGGAAGATTTTATCACTTCATGAAGTTTGTGGGAAGATACCCAGGGCAGGTTGTGAAAGGGTATGTCTGACCTGACATGGGAGTTTCAGTTGCATCACCCTCCAACCTTTACCAAAGAGTGTGGATTTGAGTTAGCTGAGTTCTAGATTGAGTCTATAAAGATTATAATTGACAACTTGGAGACTCCACATTAGAAGAGTGTGAGAGTGGATTCTTACATGTTACGTGTTCATGAAAATCATTGGTGGAAAATCCATATTTTATGTGGAAAATTGAAGAATATGGTGTGGAAGGAATTTTAGGAGAAGTTCTTGGAAAAAATTTACCCTGAGAAACTCAGATAAGAGAGAGAATCTAGGTTTATAAGGTTGACTTAGGGGAATATGTCTATGATGGAATATTCTGGTCAATTTATATATTTGTATCACTTTGTGATAGAATTAGAGGGAGATGAGGCTACAAAAAAAGTAGTTCTTGGATGGGATTAAATGTGAAATTACATCCCAGGTGAATATCTTCTGGTTGAGGAATTTTTTGAAAGTGGTGAATCCAAATCTCATTTCTAAGGGGAACCAAAAGGAGGATTCTGATAGAGGATAGGTGGTTTCTACTATAAATTCAAGAGGTTTGAATTCCTAGATAAGGAAGCACTGTTATGATAATGTTGACCAGAGTAGTGGAATTAAAAGTGGGTAGGTGGAAGGATCAGTTACAAAGAAACTTACTCGGGTGACCTGTCACTAGTGTGGTCATTTGGTTCACTTTGGTAGACAGTTCCCCTGACCATCAGAAGAGTGAAGATCATGTGGTAGGATGGTAAATCTAAAGAGTTTATATAAGATCCCACAAAATAGGGGTAGTGTTGGAGTATGTGATAAGAACCAAAGTGTAGGAAAGGGATATTATACACAATATCAGTCTGGTGGTGGGAGTTCTACTGACTATGGTGGTGAGGTAGTGGACATGGTACAATACTATAGATAGTGCTTTTAAAAGCATTATTAATCTTAGTGAAGATGGGGGGGGGGGTTCCCCATTAACAACACTAAAAAATAGCTGATAAGGGACCACTTTATCAATACTTTAATTTGCATTGATAAAGGGGGACTTTATCCGTGATGAAAATAGAGCTGATAAAGGGGGACTTTATCAGTTCTCGAAATAGCACTAATAAAGGAAAAAAAGCATGTGATGTGCTGTTTATATAACAACACACCCACCAAAACCTGCATAGAAAACACACACACCAGCTGCATAGCGCACACAAGAACAAAGCAGTTCACACAAGGGTTTGGAAAACAATTATATATACCCTTCAATCAATATTTTATATAATTAAATTTACAACTATCCAACAGATAGTTAAAAACATTAATCCTTCATCCTTTCACATCTGTGACCCCCTCTAAAAAATGTCTTCCCATGGTATAAGTTGTAGAACGGATCATCTCAACTCAAGAAAATGGTTCCACTTATATAAGAAAAAAATATTATGTTAGTAATTCTATAAAGAAATAAATTAAACATTAATATGAAAGAATACATTAATAAAATGTTAATTTTTAATAACAATTACACATATGTATTTATATAGGTCACACCATGCATTTTATTGAGGTGGGGTTGATTTATACACGTCCAAAATGAGTTATGGATTGTTTTCCTAAAATATCAAAACAATATGAATGGGTTTTCTTGGTTTTAAGTATGTACCTTGTTTTTTTACTAAAATTAATATCAAATTTAAATAACATATTTGGATATATATTGGTCACATAATTTGTTATATTGAGGTGTGGTTGATTCCTACACTTCAGAAATTACTAATGGATCATTTTTCTAAATTATAAAAATAATCTGAATGGGTTTTATCAGTTTTCAGTATGAAAGTTGTGTATTCTTACTAAAATATCATTTCAAACTGAAAATACCCATTTTGAGTCATATCGATCGCATAATGCATCGGTTTGAGGTGAGACTTCTGTATACATGTTACAAAGGACTTATGAATCTCTCTCTTAAATTATGAATATAATTGGAGGACATTTTTTTTATTTTCAGTGAGTGAAATGTTTTGAGCTAAAATATCAATTTTAAACTGATAACAGATAATTTTAGTCATACTAGTCACACAGTGCATCAGATTGAGGTGTGGTTGATTCCTATAAATCATAAATGACTCATGGATCATCGTCTTAATGTATCAAAATTATCTAAATGTGTTTTCTCAGTTTTTAGTTTGTCACTTGTTTTTTTACTTAAATTAATGTCAATTTTAAATAAAAACACATTTGGATTTATACCAATCAAATATTTCATCAAATTAAAGTGTGGTTGATTCCTAAAAATTAAAAATTACTCATGGATCATTGTTCTGTGGTATCAAAACAATCCAAATGCATTTTACCAGTTTTCAGTATGTGAGTTGTGTTTTTTTACTAAAATATCATTTCAAACTGGAAATAAGATTTTTGAGTCATACTAGAGACATCATGCATCGATTTTATATGATACTACTTCATAAAAATTTAAAGTACTTAATAATCACTATTCTATATTATAAATACAATCAGAAAGTGTTTTCTTTATTTTTAGTGTGTTTCATGTTTTGAGCTAAAATATAAATTTTTAACTGATAACAGACACTTTTAGTCATACTGGTCACACCGTGCATCGGATTGAGGTAAGGTTGATTCCTACACATTGAAAATTGACTCATGTATCATTTTACTAAAGTATCAAAATAATAATAATGCTTCTTCTAGGTTTTGTTAGTTTTTTTTTACTTAAATTAATATTAATTTTAAATAAAAAGACACATTTGGATTTATACTGATCACATTGTGCATTTTATTGTGGTGGGGTTAATTATTAGACATTAAAAATAACTCATTTATCATTTTACTAAATTATAAAAACAATATGAATGCGTTTTCTCAGTTTTTAGTATGCCAGTTCAGTTTTTTTAATAAAATTAATACCAATTTTAAATAGAAAGTGACACTTTGAGTAATATCGGTCGTACCATGTGTCAGATTGATGTTTGGTTGATTCCTACATATCAAAAATTACTTATAGATCATTTTAATAAAGTATCAAAACAATCCAAAGGTCTTTTCTCAGTTTTTAGTATGTCAGTTTTGTTTTTTTACTAAAATTTCATTTCAAACTGGAAATACGCATTTTGAGTCATATCGGTCGCATTGTGCATTAGTTTAACATGAGATTACTTCATACATTCCACAATGAAGTTATAAAATTTTTCCTAAATTATAAAGACAATCAGAGTGGTTTTTCTTGGTTTTTAGTTAGTGACATGTTTTGAGCTAAAATGTCAATTTTAAACTAATAATGGACACTTTTAGTCATATCGGTCACACCGTTCATTGGATCAAGATGTGGTTTATTCCTACAAATAAAAAATGACTGATTTATTGTTTACCTAAAGTATCAAAACAATATGAATATGTTTTCTCAGTTTTCAACAAGTCACTTGTTCTTTTTGCTAAATTTATCATTAATTTAATATAAAAATACACACTTAAAGTCATAATGGTCACACCATGCATCAGATTTAGGTGTGGTTGATTCCTACACGTCAAAAATTACTTATGGATCATTTTTATCAAGTATAAAATCCAACTTAACATTTTTTCTTAGTTTTCAGTATGTCACTTGTTCTTTTTACTAAAAATAATAAAAAATTTAAATAAAAATAGACACTTCAATTCATACTCGTCACATCTTCATGCTATTTGTGTATATTATTCGATTAGGTGTGCCACCCATTCGTTTATAAAAAATATATCATCTTGTGTATAGGATCCTTTTTTATAATCATGGTAGTACTTAAAAAATATAAATACACAAAGAATTAATAAATATTTTAAATGAAATAGTAATTATCTTTGAAAATACCTCTTTAGGGTTGCTGGTTTGTTTATAGAATACAATCTATTTCCTAAATTTACAAACATAACGACCACAGACTTTTCTGTTTGTTTATTTCAAACACTGTAAAAAAATTGAGAAGAGTAATTATTTTTTTATATGTTTTTGGATAGTGAAATATTATTATATATACCTTGACACTTATCCAGTTGTATTACTTGTGATGTTTCTTGTCCTTTTCCCCTGGCCTTATTCTATGATTTAGATGATATTCATGCACTACCCTATCATAACAGAATCCTCATTAATAGATAATATAAATTATATAACTATATGTTTAGTTCTAAAATTTTAGATGTAGTGTATTAAAAATTGAAAAACTTCATCACGTGTGGTCGGTTTGTTGGATATCCATTCATTAAATAGAAGAATGTAATCTTTGGAGTATCCAAACTGAATGCAATGAGCATCCAATGCTATCTAAAAAAACAAAAGGAATAAGTAATGGAAGAAATTAAAATATATTTTATATAATTAAATTGTAGAGTTTTACCCCTGCATTGTTTGTATTAAAAAGAGTTTGTCATTTTTATTTTTTTTATTAAATGATTTGAGAAGTCTTTCCACTATTTCACCCTCTTTCTCAGATTCTATTTTTTTGTTCTGTAGAGGTGACATAAGGACTAAAAAGTCCAATTTTTCATGAGGGAATCCCTTAAATTGTTTTTCATATATACACCTGTGAAAAATTTGAAATTTATTTAGTTATAATTATTATATTATATCAACTTTTGGAAAATCAAATCATGATATACATTTTCAACTAAGCCGACTTTCCAATCATACATCACGATTTCACTTACATTGTCAACACTAATGAAATATGGATCTTTCCCTCTAGACATATTTTTTTTAAAAAAAAATTGTGTGAGTACCACCATCTTTCAACTTCATATCCACATGATCCTACAATTATAATGAATGCGGATATAGAATAGGCGGGTTTAAGGTGCTTTTAATAGATCGTTTCAATCAGTTGGCTGATCCTTGAGATGGTTTTGAGCTGTTCTTTCTTTTAACCCCCTTTCATGTGTCTGTCTGTAATAAAATTCATCGGTTAAAAAAAATTCATTAAATATTAAAGGTTTATCTTGAAAAATAAATTGAAAATGGTTAATTTTTTATCCACATGTTTTTTACAAGCTATGATGGCCATGTGAAAAATGTTCCGAGGGATTGTTCAATATTATAAAGATCTTCATCATTAATTGGAATAGGTAGCTTGACACTCGGCTCATAGGCTACGTTAATAAACACTTTGACATGACCTGTTGTAAGTGGTCTGTTATGTAGCATGAAGTTATGGATATTAAACATTGTATCCCTCACTACAAGGCGTTGGATATGTGTTGATTGATATGAATCACAGTCATTTTCACCATTTACAATATTAGTTTAAGAAAGTTATATGTGTTTATCAGATTCATAATTTACATAAAAAATTATTAGAAATTTGATTAACTCATCTAAGATATGTTTTTGAGGGTAATGGCTTTCCTCAAAGCTAGTGGGGGTGGGGCAGGATCTTCACGCGCTGGCTATTCTTGTGTTTTTTATGCTCTTTTCCCCCACCATCAAATTTTCCATGAAATCTCTCTTCAATTACAAATTTTCATCCAGTAAATCTATTCTTTCTCTCATAATTTTGATTTCTTAACTTTGATACTCTAGTTTTTTTCTAAAAAAATGTCCAAGGTGTCACACTGAAACCCTAACCTCTGACGCGACCATACTTTTATGACTGATTCAAGTCCACAAAAAATATGTCTGCATCTGGTTTGGATGATACTGATTACTATGACTATGTTAGATATAAAATATAGGAAAATAAGTAATCATTGTTATGTAATATCGATTTAAATAAAAAAATATTTATTATGTCATACTTACACATGTTTCCCACACTTTTTTGTGTTTTCATCCATTAGTATCCCATCTTTATTTACACACACATCCTACCATAGCACATGGAGTGGGATGGAAGTGAATTTGGATTTGGATTCATCAATATTCATATAAAAAAAGGAACATATTTATGGTGTTTTTTATGTCACATGAAATTATTATGGTATATTTAAAATATGTACCAATTGTTTTTCAAGTGAAGACTACCCCATTATTACTTTATAGTAGGGGCATTCTGATTTTTCTACTCGTTCCTTATTTTCAACACTTAGTTGTTATTTCATAAATAAAAAACTGTCAATCAAAGTGATGAATACATGCATCATCAAAAAATGTTTTACCATACACAATATACTTGAAAAGTCTACTCCATACGACGTCTAGTAACTCATCCGATATCCTTGGGTTATTTGGTGTGCATAAATAAGATGTGGGTGCGGGTTTATTTTCCCCTAAACATATTTAAGATAAAATCTTGTTAAAATTGAGATAAATCCTTTGTGAATCCTTCCTACAACCCTTAATACATAATCCTCGTCTGAGTCATACACTATAAATGCACTCTACAAGGGATGATGAAGAGTAAGTCAATGTTTCATTATTTTATTTTTTATTAAATTAATGAAATTATATCAAAATGTTATTATAATATCTCCCCAAATTAGTGTCTTAAGCCCAGTGACAACATGGTGCCACAACTATACATAAATCGACATGCGTTGCTGAATGAAAATTCCAATGTAACTACCAAACATGGACTCATTGGGGTTAACACACTAGACCTGATTATTCCATCCAACCTTGTATTTTATTCCTTTTTCTTTTTCCTTAAGGATTTTTTCTAACACTCTCAAACTACGACACTCCTGATTTTTCTACACTGTTGGTGTTTCATTTCCTGCCATTTCATCAGTTTCAACATCATCAATATGTTCCTCTGGTGGGATAGCATCAGCATTTGAAGTTGGTTGTTATACCTCTACACTGGGAGTAGCAGCAACAATAGGTTGAGAAACCTATTGGTCCTTTACACTACGAGCAACAACAGGTTGAGAGACCTATTGTTCCTATGCACTGTGAGAAGCAGCTGGATGAGAGACCCGTTGTTCCTTGGGATTGAGAGAATCATCACATACAGAAGTCATTATATGATAATGTGATTTAACATTTAATTTAGATTACATAAAAGTAGCAGAAAACAGATAATAATATAATGCAACACAATGTATATTAAAAAAACATAACCTGATTATTGAACTCTTTTTTTAAAAGGATGAAGGGATTTGACCCCTCTATTGACGATACAAATCCCTTTATTTTGGTCTCCTATGACATAAAGATATTCCGTCTACATTGGGACTGCTATGAAATTATTGTGATGTCCCAATGAAAGGGTCACCCACCATTGAATTTTCATCAGACCCTTCAGCGGTTTTGGTTGATAACAGAATAATTGACCACTTTCAGTTTGTGAGATCTATAACATAAAATAATTTTACTATCTATGATGCCATTATAAAATGTTCATATTTGTACCCTTCCTTACTAAAATCAAATTTAACATATCCCAAATCATCTACTTTAACAGAACTCCTATTATCAACCCTCTTATATTGAAAAATGGGCACTTTTAATTTTGTATAATCCAACTCCCATATTTTTTTGATGATGCCAAAGTATGACATATTTGCATAAATTAGATTTATGTTATTATCATTGGAAACATGAATCGTTTCAACCAAAAGTGTAAGTCCACTATTCTACATGTTACTATCTTCATCATATTAATTAGTATAGAATGTATAACCATTAATTATATAAGCATTATAAGATAATACATACACACTTGGTCCTCCAACTAGCCATCAAAGTTGTTCTGAAATTGAGTCTAGATTTTCATATGACTCCTTAAATATATGGTCCCAAAACCATCCTATAAACTATCCATTATGTGTATTTGATATCCATTTTCATCCCTTGATAGATTCTAATTCCTAAGAATTTCTTTGTGGGTTTCAATATAAGGGTCAACCTCCAAACTGTTATAAAAACATAAAGGTGGGCCTATACCTGATCTGTAATATTGATTGTGACAACCTCTCTTCCAAAAATTCCTTCACTTGTAAGCCACCCAATGTGACAAGATTTTGGTAGACCAATGATTTCTACACCAGATAGGTATTCGGTACAGAATTCAACAACTTACTCAACAATATATCTCTCTATAATACAACCCTCTGGCGGACTTTAATTTTTGACATACCCTTTCAAAATATTCATATACCATTCAATGGGGTATATATATCTATAATGTATAGGACTACATTGTTTAATCTCTCTCACCAATTGAACTATCAAATGAACCATCATATCAAATAATGTCACCTAGAAGAACATTTCCAATTCACATAATATGATGTCAATTTCTCTTTCCATACTCATAAATTTTTTTGGGTCAATAACTTTTCTGCATATAGATTTTAAGAAAAACAAATATTCGGTAATGTATAATGAAAATTCTTTGAAAAAATACAATGCAAATCTATAGGAATTAGATCTTACATCAAAACGTGGAAGTCATGTGATTTCAGACCCTTTAACTTTAAATCGGTCATTGACACAATGTTCTTGATATTTGATGAATACCCCTCTAGAAATTTTATGTGATTCATGACGTTGAAAAAATGATATCTCTCATACGTGAAAAGAGTATAACTAGCTGGAGGAAGAAAATTTCATTTTTCACCCTTCACTGGCACCAACTCTTCTCGTGTTCCCATGTCAACCATGTCGAACATAGACTTAATTACATCCTTTGTTTTATTGGGTGCATTTAGTAACATGCTAATGACACTGTCACATACATTTTTTTCAACATACATAACATCATGAAAGTGTCTGATTTACAGAAAATTATAGTATGGTACTTCAAAAAAAACTAATCTCCTCTTGCAACTCGTTTTTGTAAGGTTTTTCGAAAATGGTTTATCAAAAGCAATCCCCATATATTTTACTTTCTCAAACAGTTGATCACCTATTAGTAGAGATATTTCTATACATTCTTCTAAACTTATCTCGAATAATTTCGTTCAAGATCAGTACTTATGTTGTTGGGGTAGAAATATGTGATGTCCTATAATCATGATTTTTGATGAATGTTTCAACCTAATTGATCGTGTACCTTATTCGTAGATGGGACACCCATGAATTCCTTTAATTCTATATCCTGATAAATTTCCATAAGCCAAAAATTAATTTATCATCCTGTACAACATGGATCTCAATGTGAAATCTTAATTTCTATAAGCATTATACAACGTAACACCTGTATCCCACAATAATTTCAAATCCTCGATCAAGGGATCCAAATAAACATCAATATCATTACACAATTGTTTCGGTCCTGATAGAAGCATAGATAACATGATGTATTTTCGTTTCATGCATAACCGCAGAGGCAAGTTATAATTTACAAACATAAACGGCCATTTACTATGAGTGATGCTTTGAAAAAAAGGATTCACTCTATCTGTAGCTAATGTAAGATGAAGGTTTCTACGCTAATTTCCAAAATCTAGATACTCATGACTGATTCTCTTCCACTGAGGAGAGTCTTCTTGGGGACATAGTTTCCCATCTTTATTTCTTCTGTCTGCATGCCACGTTAATTTCCCTATGGTCTCCTCATTTCCATATAGGCACATAAACCATGGATTAATTGGAAAGTACCATAAGAATTTCTTAGTAAAAGATTCATCTTTCTTGTATCTAGAAGAACCACACTTTGGGCATTCTCTATGTGATTTTTGGTCCTTGAAAAAAAGAATGCAGTCATTTGGGCAGGCGTGTATTCATTCAGAGATCATACCCATCGAACATAGCATTCATTTTTCATTTTATGTTCATCTCAAGAGATAATTATATTCTGGGAGCATTCCATTCAAGAGAGAAAGTAATTCTATAAAACTGGCGTCAATTCATCAATTGCCTACTTTCAAATTGTACAGCTTCAGTATGGCTGACAATGCTGTATATTTAGTGCAACCACCATACAGTGAAATCATTGCATAACTCATTAACTGGTCAAACAATTTTTGGAAATCACAAAGTTTATATTCAACTATTCTTATCATTTCCTCAATATGATCTTCATCATAATTAACATATGTAATCACATCCTTGATACAGTCTTCTTCATTCCCCACACATGTAATCATATCAGAAGATCCATAAAATGCATGGTTATCCTAGACACTAGATACATTTTGTTTTTCCCCATTTTATTCCAACATTTATAACTTTGATCTATTCAGTGACAGATCACGTGTTCTTCCAACTCCTATAGAATAACTTTTCTTGAATCATAATAGTGTAAATACAGAAAAATAATTTTATAAGGGTTATATGCATGATCTTTTGTAAACTTGATGAACTCTTTCACTCCATATTCATAATCTCTTTTAAAAAAATTAACATCCATCCATTATTTATTCATATAAATCCTATTTGATTTAGAGATATTAGTATTTAACAAAATAAATACAAAAAATATTGATATAATTTAATGATTTTCCTAATTCTATAAAAATCTAAACTGAAGAGATTTTGAAAAAACTACAGTTCAAATATCCTTTGAAAACAATTTAAAAAATCATACTTGAAATGCCATTAAAAAAACAACCATTTACACTAAATACTTTTCAAAATAACATGTCATTTGTAAATTAAATCAATCAGTTCCAAACACTATTTCACAAAACTACAATTCCTTTTTTAAAGAATTAAAGACAACTTCATAACCCAATAATTTTAATCATTTAAAATGACTGATATCCCTATAAGAAACATTTAAAAATACTTGAATCATTTTAAAAAATCCACTTAGGAATTTTCACAAAGAAATATATCCCAATAGAGACACTTTATAAAAGAAACATGAAAACATATCGATTCATCCCAAATCAATCAAAATTGTATGATTCCATCACATTATTCCAAAGGTAGGTTTAATAATAATAATTTCCATAAGCATTTTATATTGTGATATCCACTATTGGATATCCCTTATCCATGATTCCATTGTCTAGTTATATGAATTATCCTTCACCACAACACCAGAGTCCTAAAAAATATGTTCCATAGTTAGTGACCACACTCACAACCATGAAACACTTGTGTTCCAGTTTACTAAAAACACTTCATTATCCCAATGATATTTGTCTCACACCAAATCAATTGGTTTTACACCCCCAAGAACAATATATATGTATCCTACATGATGTACTATTAGTTATTTATGTTATAATTACATCTATGAAAATCTATAACCATGAACCCATTACATAATTTTTTTTTCTCAAGTGTCATTCATTTCTCACAGAGAATTTCTCTATGCCACTCATCACTAGAAGAAACTAGGTTTCTTTACCGATCCTTTTAAGTACATCATGTCTCAAGTCAAAATAAGAAAAGAACCATGGTACTAAAATAATAGATGGTTTGATATTCAATAGTCTATTTTCTAAAATATTCAAAAATACTTTATAAATGACATTGAAAAAACTATTCATTCTAAAATTCTTAACTGTACTCATATTAGTAAACTATATAATCAAAGTGATGATAATATCATTATAAGTCTCAAGAGAATTTTTACCTCTCCAAAACTCATTCATGAGGCTGACAACATCAAGTCCCAAAATATTCTAGAACCTTTTAAAGAAAATTTCTTAAATAAAATATAGGTTTGGTACCTTTTATGGATGCATCAAACTAAATTTCATGAACACTTCATAACATTGAATATCAATAGTTAATAATTAATTCATATAATTTGTTAAAGTTGTAATAATAAAATTATTTATACATTTAGAAATAAAATTATGCTAAGAAAAAAATATGATTTAATAATCACTTGAATTGTATCATTTTTTCCTTTGAGGATATTCACCATAAAGTGCTTGTGGGTGGAAGGATTAATTACATGTGTTGTTATGGTTATCTGACTTGGGTGTCCAGAAAGTGTCTCATGTAGCTTTGGATAGGTAGGGATGAAAAAAGATATGTTTCCCTTATAACTCAGTTTATCCTTTAATAAAAATATCAATGTATTCACATATGATGTAAGACTGTGATCTGAACAACATAAATTTCATGTGGTGGTTATTCCATTTATGTCATGCATTTATCCTTTATTGCTCATTTTTCTTTGGGGGAGGTATTTTCAAAACCATGAGGTTACTAGAACTAGAAGGTAGATATCTGATGTACTGACTTAGATGTAGATTTAATTCTAGGTTATGGTATATCAAGATTTTGTATTTGTTTCAATTCATGTATGTTCTTGAATTTCTTTTTCTATCTACAAGTTTCAGGGGTTTAATTTATATTTTGGGGGTTTAACATTATGATTGTTGATTTGTACCAATTCCAACTAGTGGTATGAGATATTTTTCTTATTCTACTATCAGTTACTAATTTTTTTTATTAAATCTTGGTTTCATAACCTGTGGTGATTGTTTAATCAAGAATCGATATAAATTCTTGGTTTCAAGACTACTGGGTTTCCTCTAGTGAAGTGGTTTTCTAAGATGTAGTGGAATTTCACTTGTAACAAACTGGTGGTTCCATTGAAATGGATAAGGTATGGATTAATATTAAATAGTGGAAGTTTTAGACTTTGGGGGTAACATGGACTTCCTACTCTTGGAGAGTTCAAATGTTACATTGATTTTGAATTAGTTAGAAGAAAGGTGTTCAGTTGAATGGGAAACCATGATATTAAAGTATTAGAATGTTTTTTAAAAGGTGTGTCCAAGAGAATCTGGATAAAAGAGGGAAGAAGGACATGACTCAACAATGTTGACCATTAAAGGTGTATGTGTAGTAGAGGGAGGTATCCATGATTATGATTGGTTGAGGTTTTGGTGCAACAATGGTTTTCGGTGAAAATGTATCAATGCCTAGAAAGTGAATTGTTTTGATCCATATAAAGGGAGAGAAAATTGATTCATTGTAAGGGGTGGGATATAATCCCATTCTTGGGAGAGTGGATCAATGTCTAAAAGTACATGTCCTAGGTCCCATATAAGTAACTAGGGTTTTCATGACAAATGAAATAGTGGAGATCAAAATCAATCATGAATTCAATCACATAAAATCTGAATGAAATAAAAAAACTATTCATATCACCTCTAAACAACCTTCACTGAAACAACCCTGTTTTACCCATGTATAACACATTCCAAAAGAAAATAAATCCACATTATATAACCATCAAAATAAAAATATACTATAGGAAAAATTTTCCCAAATCAAACACGCTTTTTATAAAGTTCAAACCAGGCCTTTGAGAATTTATTGAAAACTAAAACATGAAATTATTTTTATGAATTTTACATATGATCCTTTAATATTTCACCCAAGTTGAACAAATAAAATCCTTTTTTAGAGACCAAACACGATCCAATACTTAATGAACCTCTCATTTAACTAATAAATTAATTAAATTCAAACATAAATATATGAAACATATATAATAGGGTGTCCAAAAATCATATAAGATATCATTACATATTACTAAATCAAATTATATATAAGATTCATAATATGATAACAAAAGAACATCTAAGTTCAATAATAATTAAATCCCCTTCAAAAAGAGAAATTTAATTAGAAAATAAAGAAAAATTCTTAATTTATTTATGAAAATGTTTCAAGGTAATTAGGTAGCTTGAACAACTATTTAAAATTATAAGTGCATGAAAAGGGCCTATAAGGAATTTACACAAACACTTAGAGTGAATTAGAAAGTTTCTTTAACAACATATGATCATTTTTCACTAGGGGACCACCAATTTCTTTTCAAAAACCAACCAAAATGCAATTCATTTAGTGTGAAAACAA
Organism: Viscum album; assembly: GCA_963277665.1. Lineage (NCBI taxonomy): Eukaryota > Viridiplantae > Streptophyta > Magnoliopsida > Santalales > Viscaceae > Viscum > Viscum album. Next base: position 129,361,843 of record OY728132.1, read on the forward strand.
GGATCACCAACAGACCTGATTTTATGCAGCGAGTTTAGCCTATATAATTCACAAGATCACTATCGAACAAAGTGAAAGAGGAGAAAACTCACTACAGAGGTGTTGTTCAGCACGTGGCGAAGGTGTACTCATAGTGTAGGAGAGGCACGTAGCGAAGTATTCCTCTGGAAGAGGAGATGTACCCGATAGAGGAGAGGTGTGCAGTGGAGGAGAGGCACACGACAGCGGTGTGGTGCACGGAGGAGGTGTGGAGTACGATGGAGGAGAGGTGTATCGCGCCCCGACCAGGCACATCGTATTTTATTTTTCTTTATAACATTCTTTTTTTGGATATTATTATTATTAATATCATTGTTATTATTATTATTATTATGTTTAGTTTTTTCTTGTTTTCATTTTTTTGGAATCCATAGGGAGGTCCTCCATGTTCACCCGATTTCCCCTTTCCCCTTCATGTTTCATGACGCCGACCCCCTATCTTTCCCCTTCCTATTGTGTGATGCCGACCCCCCTCCACCCGGACCTCCAGCCAAGATCCCCTCTCCACAACGCACCTCCCTCTCCCAACAGCATGCCAAAGCAACCCTGAAATCCTCCCTCGGATCCCCCTCAAACCCGCATGGTGCAACCCCTTGGGCCAAACCCCCTAGATGTGTGACCCACCATAGTGAATACCCCATATTTTATAGATTTCATCTTTGGTATGGAGAGGTAGGGTCTTTTTTCCCAAATTATACTTGTTTCTAATGGTTTTGTTTCTCCCCATCACCCCTTTCTATTTAGTTGAACCCCCTAGGTTAGGGTTTGATCATTTTTTTGATGAATATTCTGATGTCAGGGTGTGTAGTGCCTCTCCCAGGACCCCTTTGTGTGAGGTTTGATGTTCTCCGTAGAAGGAGAAGCGTATTCGCTTCATTTTAATCTGTCAGTTTCATCTCGGGGTACGTTTTATGTTTGTTTCTTGGTTTTTGACCTGTTAAATTAGAGTATTTATGTGTTTTAAGGTTCATACAAATTCTCTTGTAGTTAAAAAGATATTTTTGATAGGATGGATTAAGCATTCGATTTTAAAGTAGTGTTTTTACCTAAAATTGAGTGTTTCTTGTGCAACCCCTATTGTGTTATTTGTGGTCATTTTATAATACATGCAATTGGTTTATTAAATTATGCAAGGGATAAGTATTTTGTTTTGGTATGATGTTGGTGTGAGTTTAATTAAAAAAATGGATTTTAAGTGGATATTTGTGGGTAAAAGATGTGATTCTTCATAGACTTCTTTTATAAAATTTTTAATTGGTTTATTAAATCATATAAAAGGAGTGAAACATGATTGGGGTGAGGTTTCTATTATTTCTATGTTTTTTTAGTTTTTTTGGAGCCCTTGGTAATTTCTAGACTCCTTTTTATTGTTTTCACGTGTTTAATTCATTGCAGTGTGGATTTTGGTCATTGGAAACAAAGACCTATATGTATATACATGGGTAAGCGTGAATATATGTATATCCTCCTTGAGCATATTCCCCATGGCGTGGGGAATATGCACCTAAGTCAAAGGATTTATATATATATATGTGTGTGTGTATATATGAAAATGTATATGCATGTAAGGTGAAGTGGTCTCAGGATTCCATCGTCAAAAGATGTGTGTTTTGAGGTATGGAATTTTATGCCGCTGGTTGGTTTCACGCTTGTTTTGTGGAGTTATTTTGATCTCTTAAGGTTTCTTCTAATTTTTTCGTAGTGCGTTGGATTGTTTGGTGTAGTTTCGAGTCGCCGACCCAAGGGAGACTCGCCTGTGTGTGCATATGTAAGTATATATATATATATATGTGTGTGTGTGTGTGTGTGTGTGTGTGTGTGAGTTCCCCCGTTACATGTATAATAATCCATGGAAGTGATTATATATGTATGGGGCTAGGTGTGACCATGTGTATAGATAAAAATGCACATTTAGGTGAGTGAAGGCCGGTGTATGTGTATGATCATACCTGTAAGGATCCCCTTTCACATGTTCATGGGACATGTGAATTTGTGTATAGGGGCTAGTTGTCCTTGCATGTATACAAGGATTCACATTCTTAGTGGGGAAATTGCAACTTTTAGTTAGAAAGCACCAAGATCCAAAGTGAATGGCTTGTTTCCACTTGAGGTAGGTCCTCAATGCCAACACCTTTAATTTGAATTTCATGATTGCTTAATTTTTTTAAAGTGTGTTTACATGTTCATGTGGTATTTATATATGTAGATATGTATATGTGTTAAGTGAAACGGATTTCACCTCTTGGAGATTGGTTTCCCACTAGTTTTCATAACTTTTCTAATCCTATTTACAATTTTTTAATTATAAAGGTGTCCTATGTGTTTTAGGATAAGTTTCTAAAAGTTTCTTAGTTATGAAGTGTATTTTGTAAAACAAAAAGTCTTTGGTTAAATGTTTTGTTTAAAACCTGACTTGTTTGGCACCTTGAAGCGTGGTTTGACAATTCATTGACATTAAGGCCCGTTTGGAGCTTTTTAAGTGTCTTGTGAGTTTTTAACCTAGAATTGAAAATGAATTTTTGAAGTGAATTTGGTTTGGAATATTTTAATGGTATATTGGAATGATGGTATTAAAGGGCTGATTGACAACTTAAAGTGCTTTGTGAAATGGTTTAAAAGATTATGTGACGTGACAGACCGATTGGATATTTGGTTGATATGCTGTGTACATGTATATACATATATATATATAGTGGGAATCTATATAGGAGGGATATACCTTTATGGTTTATCGTATAGGGTGTTTGTGTTTGGGGTAGGCAAGTGCGGTGACAACAGATGAGGTTAGTCACACATGCGAGGGTCTTCTACTTACATAACATTACCATTACCACCATGGGTTCCTGTGTGTCTTTTAGAGGGTCGTGTGGCGGTTTTTGATCGACCCAGATTAGATGGGTCGGTACCCCTGGTATTTTCTATTAGGACAGGTGGGATATGCCACTTGTGAGGCCAGGTTAGGGAAGTTAGTTGGTTATTGACTTAGGGGCTTCACCATATGCCAACAGGTGATTCCTAATCAAGTACATCTAGAGATCGCTCTAAGGATGTTTAGGAAATGCCCATGGTTTCATACTTGTATGTTTCTACTCTCTTTTATGACAATTTTGGTTATTTGAACTCATGGCACTTTTTTTTATAATATATAACCTGTTTTGGTACTAGTTGGCTTTACAATAAATTTATTACAATAAATTATATGATTTGGTAATTAATTTAGAAAAAAGAATTGGAAGGGGGGGTTCATAAAAGTAAAATCACATTACATATTTTGTTAAAGGAGTGGAAAAAACCATATTTTTATATATCCTATTTTTAAATTGGAATGAATGGTTTTCATTTTAGAGGTGGTGCATCAGGCGTGGTTTATTTTGGCATCCCAACTAAGAATTTTAATGATCAGGTCTATTTTTATCATTTCAGTTACAGGTTTCCTTTTCTCAAGATCTCTTGGATGAGTTTATCATTATTGGGACAAGGTTGGACTTTGGTTGGGTGGTGACCTGAGAGGTCATGCAGAGGTATGCACATTTTTTTTCTTTCTTTCTACTACTAGTTTTATCTTAATCGACAATTTTTATTCATATTTTTTTATCTTTTTATCATGGCTTAAATCATTACCAACAGTTAAGTTTTGATTACCAACACTAGTTTCCATCCCATGGGGATTGGGAATGGCCTTCTGGACATGTCGCAGATTGGCTCGGGTGACCGGTTCAGGGTCGACATGGGCTGGTTTGTGAAAAAATGGTATCAGAGAAGGTTTAACCCATGTATTTTTGGGGATGTCCAATAGTGTGGAGTTAGGATTATAAAAATTCAAGTTGTTAATTGCATGTAGGTGTTTGATCACCACCTATTTAGAATGACACTTGAATTTCCAGGGTGGTCCGGGATAGTCTTTCCTCAAAGTCTGTGTCTGGATCTCGATTTTTTTTCAAGGTCCTTGGTCTCATTTGCATGTTTCTGGTTAGTTTGGAGATTTGATTCTCATTCCGGTGGGGTGCATGGATGTTGTGAAGGACCTGAAAATCCATTTGAAAACCATGAAATATCCTATGTTGACTTCCTATGTGCTCAACCGGTTAGTGCACGATCAGCCAAACCGTGTGACCAAATAGTGTGTAGCAGTTGTTTATTTGAGAATTTATAATGTTGATTTATTGAGTGAATTGGATTCTTTGGGATGTTCTTGGTGTGAGTTTTAGTTATTTTTTCGGTGTTTTTTTCGGGTTTTAAAATTGATGATTGGCCTTTTGAAATTGGTTTTTCAAAATGGAAATCTTGGTTTGTTTAAAAATATAGTGAGTTGTTTTGGGGATGGAAAGTGTTTTAGAAAACTCTTTAAGATATTGAAATATTTTTTGAAAATTGAAATTGAAAATGTTTTGGAAAGTGTTTGGGGGATTTTTTTAAGTTATTGTGGAATGTAAAATGGGAGTTTCTTGGAAACAGAAATTTAAAGATGCTTCATTTTATGATTGTAAAGTATGTCTTCAAAATTGGTCTCGAGTTACAAATCTGGGTTGGATGTTTTGTTTTAGAAATGAGTAGTTTTTTCTTATTTGGTATTCCTATAGACATCCACGTGTATGGATGAATTTAATTGGTTGTGGATGGTTGCTGGTACATGTGTATGGGTGCCTGAGTTTTCATAAGAATGTACGTATATGAGGATTCATGGAATACCAATGGTGGGTGCTCGGTTTTCAAGGATTGTTTTGTTTTCCAAAATCTTTTTATGATTAATTATGTGTTGGGATTATTTTTTAAAGGAATTTTAAAAGGGAATTATGTTTTAAAAAGGGTCTTTTTGTGTTTGGATGGTTTTGGAATTGGTCATTTGTGAAAGAGGGGTTTAGGTTTGGTTGGTGATGTTACTTTGGTATTACTTTGGTTGATATTAGATTTGGTTATGGTTTGGTTTTTTGATGTATTAGTCTATGGGATAAATCTTGATTTCAAGTTGGCATTTCAAGGTTGAAATGATGTTTTGAGTTTGAGTTAATGATTTATGGTTAAATTTGGAGGCTTGTTTTGTGTTGTGCTTCAAGTTGGTATTTTTATTCTTGTTTAAATTATGCCGCTCAGGAATGTCCAAAGGATCCCGAGGAGTTATTTTAATTTATTATTTTTACCCAAACTCCCAGTGGAGTGGTGGGGTTATTTTCTTTACCTTTTTTCTTGTTTTCGCTGTGGTGGATGAGGTTTGATAGGGTTTCGGTGTAACTTGATAAAGTCGAGTGTTTCTTTAGGTCTTTATGAATTCCAAATGTTGTGAAGGGAAAGTTGTCTTGGTTCGGTTTGAAGGGTCATGTTCGGGCTATAGAAGGGTGATTGCAACCTTCTCCTTGAATGTTGGTATTGCAGTGAGTGAACTAAGGAAAATGGAAATATTTTTTTTCAAGGTGCTTATGATGGGTTCCCCATCCAGTGTAGAGGGTGAACCAGAGGCATATATTCTAGTCATGAGTCCTTCATCAGTTACTATTTCTCATTTCTAAGACCACACAATCATTTTCTTCCAATGTGGTCGATTTGGGAACTCAAATTCGTTCGTCATAATATTCTGAAGTCTTATCAATGGTGTGGCTATTTAGGTCACCTGGGGAAGTCTATAAGCGGTCCTTCCAGAAGATGAAGCCTTAGTTGGAGGTTATTAGTTCCTAAATTTAGTGTAGTAGATGCTTTAATACATGAGATCTCCCTCCATATGTCTCAGAGAAAATATTTTCACGTAGTCATGCAGTTTCCAGGTGTAAGGGATACACATCCAACATGTCGTCTCTATTGTCTGGGAAGAGACCAGTTAATTTTTTTCTATGTGTGTTTTTCTGTTGGGGGTATATTTTGGAGGTCTTTTTGGACACTTTTATAAGATTTTAATGGTTGTTCCTTGTTAGTGTACACTTTAAATGGGTGATGCTCGTTTGGAGATGAATGCAGTTCGTGGATCTTATGAATCATGGTTTGGTTTGGAATTTTTCCAACGTCTCTTTTGTTTGGATTCCCCTTGGACTGAGGGTTTTAGGCTAGTTTGTGTTGATGTTTCTCCATATGTTTGGGGTTGCCCTATGTAGGTGGGTTCATGATGGGAAATTAAATCTGCATTGTTGAAATTTAATTGAGAGTTCCCATGTGGGTGCAATTAAACTACTTGGTTTCTAATATGGTGGGGAGACCCACTATGGGTCTCGCCAATGTCTTCCCTCAAGTTGTTCGGGTGAGACTCATGAAGTTAAGGGGGTCACACCAATGTTAGGCGTCTTGTTTGGTTTTCTATTTTTTTTATTCGATAAGTCAGTATTCGACTAGAGTACTAATATGACAATGATATCAACATAGGACAAATTTTTGGAGAACTTAATCTTCAAGGTGTTATTTTTAGTGAAACTCTTTGCCTTTAGTCTACTCGACCCTGATCAATATAGATGGTTTTCCCAAACGATGGGTCATATGGAAAATGTTCATTAGAGATATGAAGCATACTCTAGTGATTTATAAGTTTGGGGTCGGAGTGTTCTAGGTTTTGGTTGTGTTTGGAAATGAGAGTCCCATGTCATTGGGTATTTCGCTTGGTAGTCTGGGTCTCAAGGTTTTAGGTCTTTGGGGGAAAGTGAGTATTCGATATTCAAGTGGTAGGGGTTTCGTTTTGATAATAATTGCGTCCTTGTTTCAAGATTTTAATGGATGAGTCTTTTGGGACTTTCTAGGGATATAACGTGTCATGGTGGGGAGAATTGTTGCTCCCTGGCCTGGAGTGTCATATTTTATTTTTCTTTATAAAATTGTTTTTTGGGGGGCTAATATTATTATTATTATTATTATTATTATTATCATGTTTAGTTTTATTTCTTATTTTATTTTATTTGGAAGCCCTAGAGAGGCCCTCCCCGTGCACCTGATTTCCCTTTTACCCTTCCTATTGCGCGACGCTGACCCCCTCACTTTCCCCTTCCTATTGCGCAATTTTGACCCCCTCCTCCTAGACCTTTGTTCGGGATCCCCTCTCCACGACGCACCTCTATATCCCAGCAACACGATGCAACAACCACAACCTCATCCCTTGGATCCCCCTCAAACCCGCATGATGCAACCCCTTGGTCTAAACCCCCTAGATGCGGAACCCTCGGTAGGGTTCACCCCATCTTCTCTAGATTTCCTCTTTGGTCTGGTGAGGTATGGTACATTTTCCTATCTTCTACCCATTTCTGATGGTTTTGTTGCTCCCCGTCACCCCTTTCTATTCAATTAAACCACCTAGGTTAGGTTTTGATTCTTTTTTTGTTGATTCTTCCATTACCAGGGTTTGCAGTGCCTCTCTCGGGACCTCCTTGTGTGTGGTTGGACGTTCACTACTGAAGGAGAATCGGATTCGCTTCATTTTAATCCTCCAGTTTCATCTCGGGGTATGTTTTATATTTGTTTCTTAGTTTCAAAAATTTTAAATTGGAGTCTTTATGTGTTTTAAGGTTCATACTAATTTTCTTGTTGTACTAAATCCATTTTTGATAGGATGGATTAAGCATTCGATTTTAAAGTAGTGTTTTTACCTAAAACTGAGTGTCTTTCTTGTGTAACCCCTGTTGGGTTATTTGAGGCCATTTTATAATACATGAAATTGGTTTATTAAATGATGAAAGGGCTGCATATTTTGTTTTGGTATGATTTTGGTTTGCGTTTAATTCAAAAAGGGGATTTTAAGTGGGTCTTTCCGTGTAAAAGATGTGATTCTCTTTGGACTAGTTTAATAAATTTTTTAAATGTTTTATTAAATCATATAAAGGGTGTGAAACATATTTGGAGTGATTTTTATATTTCTGAACTATTTAATTTAGTTTTTTAGAGCCCTTGGTAATTTCTAAACTCTTTTATTGTTGTAACGTGTTTTGGTCATCGTGGTGTGGATTTTGGTGGTCGGCGTAAAAGACCTATATGTATATACATGGGTAAGAATGTATATATGTATATCCTTGTCACGACCCGTCCTCGGGGCCCGTGCCGTGACTACCCCAAGCCCGCCTTCCATAGGCCAGGGGCTGGCGACTAGCACCAAAGGCGTAAAATCCCGATAACTGGGAAGGCATTGCCTTTATAAAGAAAACAAGAACCACAGAGTACAAGCGGAAGTAAAACACTAAGTACAAAGAGAAGAGCTAAAAAGTAAAAAGGGGCCGGAAATACAAGCCCAACTGTAAAGTACAACTCGAAAGGGAAAACAGCGACTGAAAAGTAAAGCTGCTACGCTGAGATGTCCACTGGAAATCCCACCTGAAGGGTGGGTACAGATAGCTCCTCTGCTCCTCGGGTTCCGCCATCCGCTCCGAGTATGTCCCGCCCAGTGGTCCACCTCCGGGTACCGCCTCGTCGTATAGTCCACCACCAGGTACCGTCCAGTCCTCGAACCTTCGGCTTCTGTCAGCACTGTCCGTCGTCTGCAACCAACACAACGAGGTGCGGGCATAGCCCGTGCAGGGGTGAGTATAACGATACTCAGTAGGGACCCCGAGACCCTCAAGGTCTCACTAAAACCAACAAGGATAAACACAAGAAGATCTCAACAGATAAACTCTACTTAGGTATATGCCCATACATATACCTAAGTTATCAAGTAACCCATCTCAATCATGAGGAAACACAAGGATTGTGAAACGACGGATAACCACTACTCGGGTATATGCCCATACATATACCAAAGTTAGAAAGTGACCCATCTCAATCATGAGGTAAACACAAGGTCAAAAGTCTCAGCTCAAACCAGGATTTTCATTATCGAAACCGTAACTGCTGAAGAGCTCCGTCTCTAGAGTGTACAGTGGTCCTGTCACGACTCCGAGGCTGCCGCTCACTAACCTAGGACTGCTGAAGTACTCCTCCTGTCGAGTACTGCGGGTTTGCGGCCAACTACCTGGCGCTCCGTCCGCTGAGGGTCTGTCGCCAAATACCGGGCGCTACCCAGATAGCCTACTGAGGTACTCCTCCTGTCGTGTACCGCGGGTCTGCTGCCAACTACCAGGCGCTCCGTCCGCCGTGGGTCTGCCGCCAAGTACCGGGCGCTCCGTCCACTGGGCTAGTCGACTCACTCCAAGTCGAGTCGGTCAAGCAGTCGTCAGGTCTCAGCCGGCTACACGGTCTCCGTACTCTGCACGCTCGTCTCCGGGAGGGTCCGCTCCACGAGCTACTGGTCGATACTCCAAGTATCACAAAGTCCCGCAAAGAAGTATCTCAAAAGTCCGTCTCGTCACAGGGGTCTCAACGCAACAGACGGCGCGTCGATCGGACGCCCGGTCTGTGAGTTATTAGCCTTTTCGTCCCAGGGGCCCGGTTGGTTTCGAGAGCGAAACCAATCCCGGCCGTATCTCAACTGCACCCCGAACTCCCATAGGGTAAACTCAAAGGGACCGATACTCAACGTAACCACCAACGCCGCTGACGGTCCGTCAAGCGGACGTCCTGTCTGAAAGATAATAGCTTTCCCGTTCCAAGGGCCCGGTTGGATTTCGAGTACAATCCAACCCGGCCATACTCCGACTGCATCCAAAATTCGGGCGGAGTATGCCAAAAGTTCCGTCTCATCAAGAGGGAGTCAACGAAATAGACGGCGCGTCAATCGGACGCCCGGTCTGTGAGTTATTGGCATTTTCGTCTCCGGGGCCCGGTTGGTTTTTAAGGAAAAACCAACCCGACCGTACTCCACCTGCGTCCAAACCTCGGGCGGAGTATGCCAAAAGATCCGTCTCATTAAGAGGAACGCAACGCGACTGACGGCGCGTCAATCGGACGTTCGTGGCTCAAGATATGAGCGTTTCCGCTCCGAAGGCCCGGTTGGTTTCGTGAACGAACCAACCCGGCCGAACTCAAAGTTAACCGAAACCTTGAGTGCGATATACCGAAACGACCGTCTCGATCCAAGGATCGCGTTGCCGCAGACGGTTCGTCGTTCGGAGGTCCGAGGCTCAAGTTATGGGCCAAAAACCAAATCTGGTTCGAAACGGGGGGTCCGGGTCCGGGCCGACCCGGCCCGACCCCCCCCCCCCCCCGGGGGCGGCGCGGCGGCGGCGGCGGGCCGCGGTGGCGGCGGCGGGCCGCGGTGGCGGCGGCGGCGGGCCGCGGTGGCGGCGGCGGCGGGCCGCGGCGGCTGGTGCTGGCGCCGCACGGGGAGCCGCACGCGGGGGGCTTGATTGCCCCCGCTTTCTTCTGGCGGCGCGGCTTAGCCGCGCCGATTTCAATTAAACCGCCCCCCTCACATGAGGGGGGCCTGCTTGTGCGGATCCGAGGGGGCCGGTTGCCCCCTCCTTCAAAGAACCCCCCCTCTCTTAAAGAGGGGGTTTTATTAAAACGGCCGGGGAATTTATTTCCCCGGTTTTAATGACTTCCGGCCGGCCAGCTGGCCGGCCGGTTTTTCCCCAACGGGACCGGAAATTTCCGGTCCCCTCTTCGGCTTCCGACGCCGGCGGCCCGGCCGCCGGTCTTCCTTTCCGCCGCGGCCCGGAACCGGCCGCGGTCTCCTCGTTCCGCCGCGGCCCGGAACCGGCCGCGGCGTTCGTCGTCCGGCGCGGTGCGACGGCACCGCGCCCCTTTGCCGTGCTTTGATAATCATCCAACGCGGCGCGACGGCGTCGCGTTTCCTTTGTTTCTACCATGGTGCGTGCGACGGCAACGCGAAGATATTTGCACGTTCATCCGTGTGGTGCGACGGCACCACGCCACTTGCTTCCTCCCGCAAGATAAAATCAACATAAACGTTGGAGGGGGGTTCGGTCGTGTTCATGCGGTCCGGCCCCCTTCACGTTAAATAAAAACTCGACATGAACATTTCAAGACTCATGTTAGACATGCCAGATCCATGTTCAAGAAATGGAATAATTTAAGAATGAATCAACAATCCCCTACCTCGGGTATAAGTTCGAGGATTTGACTATGTCCGCGGAAGTCGACGTCGCGGAGATCGGGCGTCGCGGTAGTCGTTCGTCAATTCCGTTGACGAAGAGACGCGTCCGAAGAGGCACGTCGTTGGCGAATCCTTGTACGCCGACGAAGGTTTTCCGAGGAAGGTGCGGTGTTCTCTCTCGTTGACACCGAAGACGAAGAAGAGCGGTGCAGCGTTCTTCGTCGGAAAAAGGGCGTTCCTCGTCAAGTCTTGAGGAAAGTCAAATTATAAAGAGAACAACGAATTCAAGAATCTCTACCTCGATAGTCGCACGGTGACGGAGTCGTGGAATATCGGTGTCGATTCCTTTGACGTCGGAGGAAGAGTCGTTATCGAAGGCGTTCGTCGCGGAAAACCGTCGCGGAAGAGATGACGCGGAAGAAGTACGTCGCGTCGCGGACACGGCGTCGCGGAGATCGTGTTCTTCGGCGGAGAAGTTCTTCGTTGAAGAACGACGTTCTTCGCGTTCTTCGTTGAGTTGAAGAAGAAGAAGAAAAGCTTCCAAAGCTCTCAAGAAATCCTCCCAAGGGTAAAAGAAACTCCTAGAATAATATAAGCTTTAACTTATATTATTTCATAACTTAACCACAAGAATTTCAAAGGTTTGAAATTCAAAATGGATAACTCCAAAATTAACTCACTTATTTAATATACATGAATTGTATAATTAAATATAAGTTAACTTGTCAAGCCATTAAGAGGGAGAGTGGGGAGTTGAAAAGGTGGGGGTTCGTGTGGGCCCCACCACACTTAATCCTCCCAAGGGAGGTTAAGTGGGTGTGGGTCCCACTTCCAACCTCCTTTGGTAGGTTTTTAATAAGTTAAAATAAAATTTGTCTTAAACAAATTTTATTTAACTCAACTGAAAAACCCCAAAACTAACTTTCAACTTGCAACAAACGCAACTCCCGAAAAGGTCTCTTTAAGCGATTATCGGCGCTGCGAGTTCATCGGTGCCCTCGGATTTCAATTCCGAGCACCGGATCAAAAGTTAGGAATTCCCGCTCGTTCGTTCACTGAACGTACCCGAGCCAAACTTCGGAAATTAATTCCGGGCACTCCGGGCCTCGGAATCAGGTGCCGTCTGAAACCGCGCTCTTGTAAAATTCTGAAGAAAATTAAGAAAAAATTTCCCTTGAATTTTACGGGTCTTTACATTACTCCCACCTCAGGGCTTTACGTCCCCGTAAAGATACAACAAAAACTAGGGAAACAAAAGAGGGTACTGAGCACGCATCTGAGCCTCCCGCTCCCATGTGCTCTCCTGGAGATTCCCGTGCCGCCATCTGTTGCGCACAAGAGGAATCGATCGCCCATGTAGGACCCGCTCCTGTCGATCCTCTATCTCCACCGGGACCTCCGTAAAAGTCGCCCCAACGTCAACGTCAAGCTCCCCATAGTCAATGATGTGTGTCGGGTCGTGCACGTATCTCCTCAGCTGGGATACGTGGAAGACGTCGTGCACCCGGTGCAACTGAGGTAGTAGAGCCAGGCGATAAGCCACCTCGCCAATCCTGCTGAGAACCTGGAAGGGTCCGATGAAGCGCGGAGATAACTTGTCGCCTCGGACAAATCTCCGAATACCACGTCGAGGTGAGACCCGCAAGAAGACGTGGTCACCATTCTCGAACTCTAGTGGCCTCCGCCTCCTGTCAGCGTATGACTTCTGCCGGCTCTGTGTTGTCCTCATCCGCTCCTGGATGACATGGACCTCCTCTGACGTGGCCCGGACCATCTCTGGTCCCACAAGAGCTGCAAGATTTCTTCTTTGCCGATAAGAGAAACCTGGTCTCATCCCCTGGATGAACCACATTCTTTGCCTAAAACAGTCAATCCTAACATGGATGATACTAATCCATACCAAGGATGACGTCGTAAGGCCTCGACGCTACTACTAAGAGATCCAACCGTTACTCTCACCTCCAAGGTTTGAGTCACACTGTCGGCATCAGTGTGTGGTAACTGGGTTTCCTCCAGTAGATGACTCACATGTGAGGGTCAAGTCAACAGTCAACTGGAACCTCTTAGTAACATCACAAAAGAGGACAGGAATGAAAACATCACAAAGGATGCGTCTTTTATTATTGCAGCTCATAATACAAGACGCTACACAAAAGCAACATCAACATGGAACTAGAAGTACAAAAGACGTATTCACTAGTTCCTCCCCTGTCCACCTGCTCCCAGAGCTCCAGCATTTGTTGCTGCCTCAACCTCGGTGGCTCCCTCCAAGCCTGCGGATCGAGGAGTCGGACAGTCACGTGCCAGGTGACCCTTTCCGCGGCATGAGTAACACAACCTGCTCCTTGCACGGCTAGCTCTGTTCCCACTCCGGGTGCCCTGCACCACTGGTCCTAAAACCCGAGATCGCCCAACTGCTGGTCTGGTCCTCCTGGACCTCTGCATCATCTGTCTACTGCCCACAGATGACTCGGCTTCCGATCGAAAAACACGCGGTAAAGGCAGAATCTCCTGTACACGCTCGGGGTGTAGAGATACTGGCACAAACTCCACCCTGAAGAAGGTCTCGAAGTCTTCCCATGCGAAGTCCATCTCATCGCAAAACTGAAACAAGTGGCTCCACCACCTTCCTGCTGCTGCCTGAAGGAGGCTGGTAGCAAAGATCACCATGAGGTCTGCTGGTGTCCTCACTAGCCTAAACACTCGTACCACTGCCTCCAGCCAGTCCTCTGCAGCATGGGGATCCGTCTCCCCGCGAAACCTGGGCGGTCGCTGGCGCTGAAACTCATGCAGTGCGCTGAGGCGACGTGCATCGTCAGCGGCTGCTGCTGGAAGCATCGGGGGCTCGGCGGGTAGAGCTACCGCCGGTGCCACTGCTGACAAAGGGCCCTGCACCGAGGCCTCGTCGCTCGGTGGGCTGTCATCACGTTCGATTCTCGGAACCCTAGCTGGCTGCCGTCGTGGGGCCATCCTGAAAGAAACAACGTAACACGATCAAACGATTATACCTGGTGAGCTGACCTGGTTTGAGCTGTTTTAAGGGGAAAAACTTTTGAAAACACACACGCAATCAGTGTTTTCGTGCACAAAGTCGGAAATCAGTTGTCAGGGTCCTGGTGTATGGATACGTCGGCCGCCCGCACCAACACTGGACTCCCTGAACTGAAAACCACACTCGGTACTCTCAACACTATTGCTTCACAGAAAGAAAGATCAGAGTTATAAGTTCTGCGGTAGAACCGAACTCCTCTGATACCAATTTGTCACGACCCGTCCTCGGGGCCTGTGCCGTGACTACCCCAAGCCCGCCTTCCATAGGCCAGGGGCTGGTGACTAGCACCAAAGGCGTAAAATCCCGATAACTGGGAAGGCATTGCCTTTATAAAGAAAACAAGAACCACAGAGTACAAGCGGAAGTAAAACACTAAGTACAAAGAGAAGAGCTAAAAAGTAAAAAGGGGCCGGAAATACAAGCCCAACTGTAAAGTACAACTCGAAAGGGAAAACAGCGACTGAAAAGTAAAGCTGCTACGCTGAGATGTCCACTGGAAATCCCACCTGAAGGGTGGGTACAGATAGCTCCTCTGCTCCTCGGGTTCCGCCATCCGCTCCGAGTATGTCCCGCCCAGTGGTCCACCTCCGGGTACCGCCTCGTCGTATAGTCCACCACCAGGTACCGTCCAGTCCTCGAACCTTCGGCTTCTGTCAGCACTGTCCGTCGTCTGCAACCAACACAACGAGGTGCGGGCATAGCCCGTGCAGGGGTGAGTATAACGATACTAAGTAGGGACCCCGAGACCCTCAAGGTCTCACTAAAACCAACAAGGATAAACACAAGAAGATCTCAACAGATAAACTCTACTTAGGTATATGCCCATACATATACCTAAGTTATCAAGTAACCCATCTCAATCATGAGGAAACACAAGGATTGTGAAACGACGGATAACCACTACTCGGGTATATGCCCATACATATACCAAAGTTAGCAAGTGACCCATCTCAATCATGAGGTAAACACAAGGTCAAAAGTCTCAGCTCAAACCAGGATTTTCATTATCGAAACCGTAACTGCTGAAGAGCTCCGTCTCTAGAGTGTACAGTGGTCCTGTCACGACTCCGAGGCTGCCGCTCACTAACCTAGGACTGATGAAGTACTCCTCCTGTCGAGTACTGCGGGTTTGCGGCCAACTACCTGGCGCTCCGTCCGCTGAGGGTCTGTCGCCAAATACCGGGCGCTACCCAGATAGCCTACTGAGGTACTCCTCCTGTCGTGTACCGCGGGTCTGCTGCCAACTACCAGGCGCTCCGTCCGCCGTGGGTCTGCCGCCAAGTACCGGGCGCTCCGTCCACTGGGCTAGTCGACTCACTCCAAGTTGAGTCGGTCAAGCAGTCGTCAGGTCTCAGCCGGCTACACGGTCTCCGTACTCTGCACGCTCGTCTCCGGGAGGGTCCGCTCCACGAGCTACTGGTCGATACTCCAAGTATCACAAAGTCCCGCAAAGAAGTATCTCAAAAGTCCGTCTCGTCACAGGGGTCTCAACGCAACAGACGGCGCGTCGATCGGACGCCCGGTCTGTGAGTTATTAGCCTTTTCGTCCCAGGGGCCCGGTTGGTTTCGAGAGCGAAACCAATCCCGGCCGTATCTCAACTGCACCCCGAACTCCCATAGGGTAAACTCAAAGGGACCGATACTCAACGTAACCACCAACGCCGCTGACGGTCCGTCAAGCGGACGTCCTGTCTGAAAGATAATAGCTTTCCCGTTCCAAGGGCCCGGTTGGATTTCGAGTACAATCCAACCCGGCCATACTCCGAATGCATCCAAAATTCGGGCGGAGTATGCCAAAAGTTCCGTCTCATCAAGAGGGAGTCAACGAAATAGACGGCGCGTCAATCGGACGCCCGGTCTGTGAGTTATTGGCATTTTCGTCTCCGGGGCCCGGTTGGTTTTTAAGGAAAAACCAACCCGACCGTACTCCACCTGCGTCCAAACCTCGGGCGGAGTATGCCAAAAGATCCGTCTCATTAAGAGGAACGCAACGCGACTGACGGCGCGTCAATCGGACGTTCGTGGCTCAAGATATGAGCGTTTCCGCTCCGAAGGCCCGGTTGGTTTCGTGAACGAACCAACCCGGCCGAACTCAAAGTTAACCGAAACCTTGAGTGTGATATACCGAAACGACCGTCTCGATCCAAGGATCGCGTTGCCGCAGACGGTTCGTCGTTCGGAGGTCCGAGGCTCAAGTTATGGGCCAAAAACCAAATCTGGTTCGAAACGGGGGGGTCCGGGTCCGGGCCGACCCGGCCCGACCCCCCCCCCCCCCCCCCCCCCCCGGGGGCGGCGCGGCGGCGGCGGGCCGCGGTGGCGGCGGGCCGCGGTGGCGGCGGCGGCGGGCCGCGGCGGCTGGTGCTGGCGCCGCACGGGGAGCCGCACGCGGGGGGCTTGATTGCCCCCGCTTTCTTCTGGCGGCGCGGCTTAGCCGCGCCGATTTCAATTAAACCGCCCCCCTCACATGAGGGGGGCCTGCTTGTGCGGATCCGAGGGGGCCGGTTTCCCCCTCCTTCAAAGAACCCCCCCTCTCTTAAAGAGGGGGTTTTATTAAAACGGCCGGGGAATTTATTTCCCCGGTTTTAATGACTTCCGGCCGGCCAGCTGGCCGGCCGGTTTTTCCCCAACGGGACCGGAAATTTCCGGTCCCCTCTTCGGCTTCCGACGCCGGCGGCCCGGCCGCCGGTCTTCCTTTCCGCCGCGGCCCGAAACCGGCCGCGGTCTCCTCGTTCCGCCGCAGCCCGGAACCGGCCGCGGCGTTCGTCGTCCGGCGCGGTGCGACGGCACCGCGCCCCTTTGCCGTGCTTTGATAATCATCCAACGCGGCGCGACGGCGTCGCGTTTCTGTTGTTTCTACCATGGTGCGTGCGACGGCAACGCGAAGATATTTGCACGTTCATCCGCGTGGTGCGACGGCACCACGCCACTTGCTTCCTCCCGCAAGATAAAATCAACATAAACGTTGGAGTGGGGTTCGGTCGTGTTCATGCGGTCCGGCCCCCTTCACGTTAAATAAAAACTCAACATGAACATTTCAAGCCTCATGTTAGACATGCCAGATCCATGTTCAAGAAATGGAATAATTTAAGAATGAATCAACAATCCCCTACCTCGGGTATAAGTTCGAGGATTTGACTATGTCCGCGGAAGTCGACGTCGCGGAGATCGGGCGTCGCGGTAGTCGTTCGTCAATTCCGTTGACGAAGAGACGCGTCCGAAGAGGCACGTCGTTGGCGAATCCTTGTACGCCGACGAAGGTTGTCCGAGGAAGGTGCGGTGTTCTCTCTCGTTGACACCGAAGACGAAGAAGAGCGGTGCGGCGTTCTTCGTCGGAAAAAGGGCGTTCCTCGTCAAGTCTTGAGGAAAGTCAAATTATAAAGAGAACAACGAATTCAAGAATCTCTACCTCGATAGTCGCACGGTGACGGAGTCGTGGAATATCGGTGTCAATTCCTTTGACGTCGGAGGAAGAGTCGTTATCGAAGGCGTTCGTCGCGGAAAACCGTCGCGGAAGAGATGACGCGGAAGAAGTACGTCGCGTCGCGGACACGGCGTCGCGGAGATCGTGTTCTTCGGCGGAGAAGTTCTTCGTTGAAGAACGACGTTCTTCGCGTTCTTCGTTGAGTTGAAGAAGAAGAAGAAAAGCTTCCAAAGCTCTCAAGAAATCCTCCCAAGGGTAAAAGAAACTCCTAGAATAATATAAGCTTTAACTTATATTATTTCATAACTTAACCACAAGAATTTCAAAGGTTTGAAATTCAAAATGGATAACTCCAAAATTAACTCACTTATTTAATATACATGAATTGTATAATTAAATATAAGTTAACTTGTCAAGCCATTAAGAGGGAGAGTGGGGAGTTGAAAAGGTGGGGGTTCGTGTGGGCCCCACCACACTTAATCCTCCCAAGGGAGGTTAAGTGGGTGTGGGTCCCACTTCCAACCTCCTTTGGTAGGTTTTTAATAAGTTAAAATAAAATTTGTCTTAAACAAATTTTATTTAACTCAACTGAAAAACCCCAAAACTAACTTTCAACTTGCAACAAACGCAACTCCCGAAAAGGTCTCTTTAAGCGATTATCGGCGCTGCGAGTTCATCGGTGCCCTCGGATTTCAATTCCGAGCACCGGATCAAAAGTTAGGAATTCCCGCTCGTTCGTTCACTGAACGTACCCGAGCCAAACTTCGGAAATTAATTCCGGGCACTCCGGGCCTCGGAATCAGGTGCCGTCTGAAACCGCGCTCTTGTAAAATTCTAAAGAAAATTAAGAAAAAATTTCCCTTGAATTTTACGGGTCTTTACAATCCTCCTTGTGCATATTCCATCATGGCATAGGGAATATGCACATGGGTCAAAGGGTATAAATATATATATAAATATATATATATGAAAATGTATATGTGTGTATGGTGAAGTGGTGCCGGGCTACCTTCGTCAAAAGATGCGTGTTTTGAGGTATGGAAT
Source organism: Viscum album (assembly GCA_963277665.1). Lineage (NCBI taxonomy): Eukaryota > Viridiplantae > Streptophyta > Magnoliopsida > Santalales > Viscaceae > Viscum > Viscum album. The sequence continues at coordinate 129,380,290 of OY728132.1, forward strand.
TTTATGCCACTGGTTGGTTTCACACTAGTTTTGTGGCACTATTTTGATGTTTTAAGGTTCCTTCTAATTTTTTCGAAGTTTGTTGGAATTCTTGGTGTAGTTTTGAGTCATCGATCCAATGGAGACTCTCCTACATGTGTATAGGTAAGTGTATATATATATATATATCTCTGTGTGTGTGTGTGTGTGGCGGGGGGGGGGGGGGGTTCCCCGTTACATGTATAATCATCCATGGTATTGATTATATACATATGAGGCTAGGTGTGCACATGTGTATATATAAAAATGCATACGTAAGTGAGTGGAGACTAGTATATGCGTATGAGAATACTTGTAAGGATCCCATTGCACATCATCATGGGCCATGAAAATGTGTGCGTAGGGTCTAAGTGTCCTTTGATGTATGCTAAGATGCGTATGCTTAATTGGGGAGCTACAACTTTTAGTTATAAAGTGCCTAGATCCAAAAGTGTATGACATAGTTTCACTTGAGGTAGGTCCTCTATGCCTGTTCCTTTAATTTGAATTTCATGATTGCTTAGTTTTTTTAATGTGTGTATACTTGTTCATGTGGTATTTATATATGCAGATATGAATATGTGTTTGGTGAAATGTATTGTACTTCTTAGAGATTGTTTTCCCACTAGTTTTCATAACTTGTCTAAGCCTATTTACAATTTTTTTTAATTATAATGGTGACCTAAGTGTTTTAGGATAGTTTTCTTAAAGTTTCCTAGGTATGAAGTGTATTTTGTGAAATAAAAAGTCCTTAGTTAAATGTTTTGTTTAAAAACTGACTTGTTTGGAACCTTGAAGCGTGGTTTGATAATTCAATGACATGAAGGCCGGTTTGGAAATTTTTAAGTGTGTTGTGTGTTTTTAACCTAGAATTGAAAATGGAATTGCAATGTAAATTTGGTTTGGAATATTTTTATGGTATATTGGAATGATGGTATTAAAGGCAAGGTTGAAAACTTAAAGTTCTTTGTGAAATGGTTTATAAGTTTATGTGACATGACGACCCGGTTGGCACCTTGGTATATATGGAATGTACATGTTTATATATATATATAGTTGGCACCACTATAGGAGGGATATACCATTATGGGTTATTGTATAGGGTGTTCGCATTTGGGGTAGAAAAGTGCGGTGACGGAAGGTGAGGTGAGTCACGAGTTCGAGGGACTCCTACTTACACAACATTACTATTACCACAATGAGTTCCTATACGTATTTTAGAGGGTCTACTGTTGGTTGTTGAACAACCCTAATTAGATGGGTTGGTACCCCCTTGATTTCCTATTCTTCTAGGTGGGTTGTGCCACTAGTGAGGCCATGTTTGGGCAGCTAGTTAGTTATTGACTTAGGGGCTTCACCATACACCAGAAGGTGGTTCTGAACCAAGTACATCCAGGGATCACTCTAAGGATGTTTACGAAATGCCCATGGTTGCATACTTGTATGTTCCTGCTCTCTTTTATGACACTTGGTTATTTGATCTCATGACACTTTTACTTTGTTTTTTATAATATAGAACATTTTTTGGTACTAGTTGGATTTACAAATAATTCATTACAATGACTAATATGCTTTGGTAATTTATTTAGAAAAATGAAATGGAAAAAGGGGGTTTTTCTTAAAATTAAAAGCTCATCACCTGTTTTGTTAAAGGAGTGAAAAAACCATATTTTTATATATCCTATTTTCAAATTGGATGAATGGTTTTCATTTTAGAGGTGGGGTATTGGGTTGGTTTATTTTGGAATCCCTATTGAGAATTTTAATGCTCACGCCTATTTTTATTATTTTAGATATAGGTTCCATTTTCTCAAGTTCTCTTGGTTTAGTTTCTCATTATTGGAAAAAGGTGGGCCTTTAGTTGGGTGGTGACCTGGAAGGTCACGCAAAGGTATGTGTAGTTTTTTTCTTTCTTTCCGCTGCTAGTTTTATCTTTATCAGCAGTTTTCATTCATATTTTTATCTTTTGATCATGGAAAAATCATTCTCAACAGTTAAATTTCGATGCCTGATACTTGTTTCTATTCGGTGGGGATCGAGAACACCCTTCAGGACATGTCGTAGGCTGGCTCGAGTGATTATTTTTGGGTGGACTCAGGCTGGTTTGTGACAAGGTGCACAGTTGGCTCATGCATGGTGGAGTGGTGGTGCACAACAGAGGAGAGTCGCACGATAGTCTAGTTCATGGAACAGGAGAGGCGCATGACAGAGGCATGGTTTGCGGTAGATGAGAGGCGGCGGGAGAGGAGGAGGAGGAGGTACGACAACAACGATCGAATTCCGTGAGATCTTGAGGGGTGTGAGGAAGGAGGGGAAAGTTAGAGTTTTATTATAAAACTCGGGGAACATTTTATCGGTGCTAGTTGAAAAACGCTAATAAAGGTACGTTTTGTCATCATTAAAATAGAAAGCACTGATAAAACATACCCATATCACTGCTTTTTTAGCACCGATAAAGGTAGTCCATTATCAGCACTAAAAAAGCACTGATAATGTTACAATATTAATAATTTATTTCTATTATTATATATATTTATAAAATTACATATATGATAAATATATATTTATGTTTATAAAATTATAATTTAAATAATTATAAAATTATAAGAAATATAATTATTATATTTATAATCTTAGAAATATATATAATAAATTTATTAATTATATATATTTATAAGAGTATAGATGTATATTACTATATTTCTTCTAATTTTATAATTATTTATATGAATATATATTAATTTAAATAATTATAAAATTATAAAAAATTAATATTTATAATATTTATAATTTTATTAATATTAATATTTATTATATTTATTATAATTTTATAATTATTTAAATATATTTATATATATTTATAACTTTAAATATAAATATTTGTATTTATTTATCAATATTTCTATATATTTATTTAATTATATATAACATTTTATAAGGAAATAATAATTTTTTTTATGAATTAATAAATACTTAAATAAATATATATTTATAACTAATAAATAAATTTATATCTATTTTTAATTTAAAATAGTAATAAATAAATTATTTATTGTTGTAATTATAAATAAATATATAAATATATATAAATAAATAAAAAAATATAAAAAAATATTTATAATTTTATAAATATATATAATTTATATATTTATAATAATTTTTTAATTATTTAAATATATGTGTATTTATTTAGGCATTATATTTATAAATATTTTTATTTATTTATAAATATTTTTATATATTTATAAATATTTGTATATATTTATAAATATATTTATTTAATTATATATTTATAGCTTTATGAGTAGTATAATAAATATATTTATTATAATTTTATAATTTTTCACACACACACACACACACAGATATATATATATATATATATATAATTATTTATAGTTTTAATTATAACTATAAATAAATATATTTACAAATATTTGTATATATATATATTTATGAAATTATAATATATGTATTTATTGTAATTATATAATTATTTAAACACATATATAGTTATAATTATAATTACAAAATAAATATATTTTAAAAGTATTTATATATACTTAAAATTTAATAATTATAAATATAATAAATATATTTATTATATAAATAAATTTAATGTAATTTTATAATTATTGAGAACACAATATAATATATATATATATGGGTAACATGTGAAATAATCAAATACACCTAGTAAAATATATTTAATAAAAAACAAGTCATCAATGGACAGCATAAATAATTAGAAGAGTCTAATGTATGAATAAACATTCATGATGATACATAACTTATATGAATGCATGATCAATATATTAATTGACCAAATTCATTGGAAACACATATATATTTAATAATAATATTTTTTAAAACATTATATATATTTTTGAATTACTAAAAAATATATTAATTATAAACATGCATTTTTTATTTAATATATACAAAAAAATTATTTTTTAATATAAATATAATAATCACTACTTAAAAAATAGGCTTTATCAGGGCTCAAAATGGGCATTAAAAGTGCTAAAAAAGCACTGTAAAGCTCAGTGCTGATATAGGGGGTCACTTTCATCAGCGCTCTGAAAAGAGCTGATAAAGGCCCCTTTTATCAGCGCTAAAAAAGCGTTGATAAAAGTCCCCTTTATCTGTGTTTTTTTAGCGCTGATAAAAGTCAAAAAAAAAAATTAAAAAAGAATTATATAATGCAGGGAGAGATTTTAACAGTGCCTGACCCCCCTCCCCCTTTATCAGCTCTAGGTGCACCCCCCCCCATCCCTCACACTCTCCCGCATGCGCAACCCTTTTCTTCCACCCGAACTCGAACCCACGACTTCCCCCCTTTCGCAGCTGCACCTTTACCACTAAGCCATTTTATTTTTTCTCAATTTAATAATATATCTATTTATATATATATATAGTTATATTTATTCATATATTGATATAGATTCATTTTAATATAAATATATTTATTCATATATTAGTATATATATATTCATTCGTATATTAATATATATTTATATTTATATATATATATAGATATAATTGTTTATTCGTATATTTATTTGTATATTAATATGTACTTATAAGATTAGTTTTAAATACATTTATGAAAAAATATATTTTTTATGTATGTTTATAAATAAATAAATAAATAAATACATACATATATACAACACACACACACACACAGACACACACACACACACAGACACATATATATTTACAAATAAATACATATATATGTGTATTTGAAAAGCCATAGAATGTTAAAAAGACCATAACTTATAATCCTGAAGCCCGTTTCAAGTCCACAAGTAGTCAAATTGAAGAAAATGAGACAATACTCTATATGATATGTGGTATAGGCCTAACATAAATAAGGATCAGAAGTTATACTTGTTTGAATGATAAAAAATTGGTGTATGCCGATTAGAAACTCATTTTTGGAGGCCTTATACGATTTTTTTGGACTCTAAAAATAGAACAAAAGACTTTCTTGGGTCACCAGCGCGTAGAGCTCGTCGCATGATTTGATTTGATATGCTGTAGAGATCAAACGGACACTCGAATCAAAAGTTATGTCCGTTTGAAGTTTGAGTTACATTTTCAACTGATTTTAGATCTTTTATTAATTGTTTTGATTTTTTTGTGTCTTTAAATTGTTATTAAATGATTTTTAATTGATTATAATTAACAGATTATTAATTAATAATATATTGTAAAATATTTTAAAGCCATTTTCACTAATTTTTTATATATTAAATGTAATAGTCTATTTATACGTATCTAAAACGTATTTTAAAAACATATATTATATTTATATCAATATAAATATACCTATATAACAATAAGTTATTTTTCCTAATTTTTTTTGAAACATAAAATTTATCACTAGTGGGAAAAAGAGTTGATAAATCCCCCATTTATCAACGCTACTAAAAAAAGTGATGATAAAGGGGTAGTTCTTCCCTTACCTGTTTTTTTAGTAGTGAATTGTATATATATTATTATTAAAAAAAACTATGAGTGCTAATACTAGCTCTGATAAAGGGTAGATTTATCTTCCCTTTTAGCTAGCTCTAAAAATTCCCCCCTGCAGCGCTTTCTACTTAGCAATGATTAGACGACGTGCTTCCCTTGCCCCGTTTTGTGGTAGTGGTACTTAAATGGAAAGATAACCCATATCAGTAGAGTGGTGCAACTTAGGGGACTCATACTACATCACAGGGAAGAGGGGAAATATAGGTGCATGATATTCAGCCTATAATGGTATATAATGACGATGGATCATTGATAGTTGGAGGTACTATTCTCATAGATTTGATACCAGCTAGTTCCTTATTTGATATCACTTCCTCTAATTATTTTACATATTCTCAATTTGTGAATTTTTTGATTTTGGTAGTGGAGTTCTTGAGTGGGGTTATTATGATAGATACACCTTTGGGAGTATGATCGAGAGGCATTAACTTGTGCAAGGGGTGTTTTATCGAGGTTTGGGAGTATTTTTTTTCTTTGGAATCTCTACATTCGTGATATGGGAGACTTTGAACTAATTATTAGTATAGACTAGTTAGTAGGATACAAAAAACACATAGATTTTTACCACATGAGAGTTATGATTATATCTCATGAGGGTGACAATTTTATTCACCGTGCAGATTGGGATATCCAAATGGGCCGTGTAGGGCCAGTTCATCAAAAACTAGGGGAGATCCCAACCTAGGTTGCTAGTTTTTTTCTAAATAATGGGGGTGTGAAATATTATTTGTTTCCAGACATAGTGTATAGGTTATAGAACATTTTTCTTGAGGACTTATTAGGGATTCCACCTAAGAGAGATGTGGAATTTCTGAATGAGATCATGCCAGGGACTGAGATATTTTCTATTCCCCCATTCAAAATGGCACTAAAAGAGCTTCAAGAGCTAAATTATCAATTGTAAGAGTTTATGGATAAGGGATTTTTCTTTCCAAGTATGATGCCTTGTGGTTCTCTAGTCTTTTTTTCTAAGAAGGAAGAAATAACTTTTCACCTATGTACTTATTACTGGAAGTTGAACCAGATGACAATGAAGAACTTATATCCTCTTCCATGTATCGATGACTAGTTTGACCAGTTTATGGTATATTTTGTCTTTTACAAGATTTACTTGAAGTCTAGGTATCATCATTTGATATTTCGACCTTATAAGATACCTCAAACAGCTTTCAGAAACATGTATTCCATTTATGATTTCTTTGTAATTCCATTTGAGTTGATGAATTCTCCTAAAATTGTTATGGACTTGATGAAAAAAGTATTTCACCCATACCTAGATTTGTTTGTGGTTGTATTTTTGGATGAAATCTGGGCGTACTCCAAGACTCATGGCGATCATGCCCAAATTCTTGACATAATCTTGAGTACACTGAGAGAGCATTTTCTATACGCCATGATATATACTTGTTAGTGGACCTAGGGAAGGTGAAGGAAGTTTTTTCTTGAATGAAATCCAAGAATTTTTTTGATATCCACAATTTTCTATGGTTTATGGGTTATTATTTGAGGTTTGTGTATGACTTTTCTTATTTGGATGCACCACTTTTAGGCTTGTCCAAGAAGGGAATAAAGTTTGAATGGTCTGGATCGTGTGAAAATGCTTTCTATGATTTGAATAAGTGATTGAAAACAACACTAATCTTGGTCCTACTCGATATGGGTGAGGATTACATGGTGTTTTTTGATGCTGGTAGGGTAGGTTATGGACCTGTCTAGATGCCGGGAGATCGATTTGTGGCATATGGGTCTTGAAAGTTGAAGCCACATGAACAGAAATCTCCTATGAATGACTTAGAATTAGTTATAGTAGTTTGTGCTTTGATGTGTTGGTGTCATTATCTGTTAGGAGAAAATTTTATAGTGTATACTGATCAAAAGATCTTAAAGTATATATTTTTTCAACAATATTTAAATCATATATAGTTGGGGTGGGTTAAGTATATGGATTCAATTTATTTTGAACTAGAATATATGCCTGAAAAGGGAAACAATGTTTCTAACACTCAAAGAAGTAAAAATCAGACTCAAGAAGATTCAGGAGTGTAGTGTAGTGTGGAAGATGATGACTTTGCTGGGTGATATGAATGTTGTGGTTAAGGAGATCTAGGAGAAGAAGACTCTCATATTAGTTTTACTAGAGTGTACACATTTGATCTGGAACAGGGACTGGAAGAACGAGGATCTGTAGTATTTTTACTTGAGATAAATCATTAAGCCCTCGTTTGGAAGCGCCCTTTTGAGAAGAAAAGAAATGATACGGGAAGACAGAAACAGATTTCTTCCGTTTGGTGATCTCAAAACGACGGATAGAAAAGCAAGGCACGGAAACAGGGAGAAACAGATTTCTACCCGATCAACAATTCCGTTGGTTTTGGAATCGTCCCAAAATCGGGACGATTTGGACGGAAATCATCCGATAATTGAGTATTTTTTAAATTTCCAAAATTATCCCTAATATCTATAATAAATAATTTATAAAAAAATGAATAAACATTCTATTTAAAACATCAGTGCATAAATAATTTCTAAATAAATAATTTTGATTATAATTAATTATTTGTATATAAATAATCATAAATAATTTATAAATTTTTTTGATTATAGATAATTTTGATTATAAATAATTATGATTATCCCGAATTAATAGTTTATATAAATATTTTATAAATAATTTTGAATTAATAAAGATTTTGAATTAATAACTTTTAATTAATAACTATTTTGAATTAGTAATTATTTTGAATTAATAATTATTTTGAATTTATAATTTTGAATTTATAATTTTGATTACCTTGAATTAATGACTTTGAATTAATAAATTATATAAATAATTTTGATTATCTTTAATTTTTTTTAAAATTTTAAAAAAATTATTAACATATGTTCGTAGTTTAATGTTTACCTAATTTTGGTGATATGAAAGGTAATGATTGATTAAAATCAAAAAAATTATTATTATTTTTTATAAAAAAAGTAATAAAAATACATTTTTTAAAAGGTTATTTGTGTCATTTAACATAAATTGTTGACATGGTGGAAGATGTGGTGTCCGTGGTAATTTATGCTATTGTTGTTTTTTATCTTGGACAAGTATGCCCTTTAATCTTGTGTGTATGTGTTATTTTTTAACAAAGGTTATTTATTTCATTTGAATTAAAACAGTTTCTTTCCTTTTCTTTTAAAAATTTTCACCAAATATGATGGAGAGAAATCAAAATCATTTCTTTTCTTTTACTAAGTTTTTGATCCAAACACAAGGATAGAAATCAAAATCATTTCATTTCATTTCTTTTCTTTTATAAACTATCAAATCATTTATTTTATTTTACTAAAATTTCACCAAACACAGGGTAAAGGTGGGGAGTAACCTTTCGATTGAACTATAGATGAGGATGAAATCATATATTCTAAGAATCTATTTGTTGTGCCTATGAGTATGTGGGATGAGTTAATGTGTGAATTCCATGCCTCGAAGTGGATGGTGGAACAAGGTGTGACCAAATGTATCATGAACAACATCAGAAATATTGGTGTCTAGGCATGAAAAAGTAGATATCAGGGTTTGTGACATGATTCTACACCTATCAACTGTTGAAGGCTAAGAATCAATGGCTTGGTGGTTTATTATATCATTTTCCTATTCTGGAATGAAAGTGGGATGACATCACAATAGATTTTGTGGTGGGCGTCCAAAGGATTCCTTAGAAGAATGACAATACTTGGGTGGTTTTGGACTGTTTTATAAAGGTATAAAATTTCCTACAATTATGGGAGACTTTATCAGTGGATCAGTTGGGAGACATATACATTTGAGATATAGTTCATTTGCACGGGGTTCCATAGAGTATTGTTTTAGACCATGACTCATGTTTTACTTTTCACTTTTGGTAGGGATTTTAGAAGGCTCTTGGTAAACATGTTTTATTGAGTATGTATATTGACCCAAAGATAAATGGATAGTCAAAATGTACTATACAAGTGCTTGAGGATATGATTCAGTCATGTTTCCTAGACTCTAGTGGGTCTCAGGAGAAGCACCTGGCCTTGATGGAGTTTTCTTATAGAAACAATTATATAAAAACTATACAGATGACACTATATGAGGCTATTTGGGGTAGGACATGTATATCACCTCTATGTTGTATAGAGAAAGGTGAGGTAGAGTTTTGGGACCAATTATCATGTTGGAGACTTCAATGAAGGTTTATCTGATTTAAAATCATATGGAAAGAACATAGAGTATATAGAAATTGTGTGTTGATAGACATCAATAAACCCTAGAGTTTATAGAGAGTGACAATGTATTTATTTGGGTGTTTTCTAGATTGGGTCACCATAGGATATAGAGATAGATAAATTTGGTTCTTAGGTTTTTTGGACAATTTGAGGTTGTAGAGAGAATCGGGTCAGTGGTGTACCGATTGGCTATGCCACATAGGTACAGTTCTATGCATGATGTTTTGTATTTGTCAAAAATTTGGTGATATCACCCTTAACCTTATCATGTGATTTATTTGTATGATGTTGAGATTGATACTAATTTTCCCTTTGAGGAACATCTAATACATGTGTTAGATCATATTGTGAAAGTTTTATTGGGAGAGACCGCTCTGATAGTTCATGTATTGTGGCGGCATGGTCGTGTCCAGAAGGAAACATGGGAAAGAGAAGTGGATATGATGGATCAGTGGCACAATATTTTCACCTTGAAAACATAAATATTTTTAGGATAACATCTCAAGGATGAGCTGTTATAAGTTGCGGAGTTTGTAAGATCCTAACATTTTTTGGTGATGTCTTAAGCTCTTTTATAGGTACTTATTTTTTCCTTGTTTTTATTATATCTTGGTGGGGTATTACCTTGTAGTGTTTTCAGGTGAAATTGGAGAATTTTGGAAGGAATTATGCTAGTGAATTGTTATTTTATAGTTTTCCTAAACCGTTCACCTAGGCCCACAAATCAATCAAACCCAAGTAGAGGTGATTCACACAGCCAGTGCACTGTCAGGGGAAACCGTGCACCCTAAGTAGGAAACCATGCATGAAAAATTTTAATCCACCTAAAATCAATTAAAAATTTACCAAAACCTTATCTTAAATCCCAAAACACACTATCTTTGCCATAAAATAATTTATCTCATTTTTAGAGGCTTCTAGATAGATTCCAAGGCCTTCTATCCTCCGTTATTGATAAATCAAAGACTGCATTGAATTCCTCCACCTCTCCTAATAAGAGTTTCTAATCCCAATTATTATCCTCCTTATTTCATATCTTCCTCTCATCCTTTGAAAGGATTTATTTCTCCAATGGTAATGGATATAGATAGTGGTTTTGATAGATCTAATCTATTTGATCATGGATTTAGGTTTCAAATATAGATCTCGTTCTTCATCATGATCTTGTTTGTTCCCCTACAATTTGGGATTTTTGTTGGTGAGTGATCATCAACAATCTTGAGGTAGGTTGTCTAAATTGAAAATAACTTAGTCTTTATTTAATTATTTATATGTAATTATGAAATATTAATTTCCATGATTGGGTAATTGCATTGATGATTAAATTGATTTAATTTAATTTCCATGTGATAATGATTTGGTGTTAAATTGGGGAAATTTAAATTGGTAGAATTAGATTAACTAATTGATTAATAAATTAATGGAATATTGTGATTTTTAAACAGATGGGATATTGTGATTGTGTAATTTGTCAATTAATGTTTTTATGAATTAATTAACTATGAGGATTATGAGCTGGTTGACTTGACCTTAATGCGTTATTGGGTTATATGATTTTAGCATAGTCAAATGGTTTAATAGTGAATTGCTAATATTATTCCCTGTGATTAAAGTATTGAACCATGATTTTATTTGTTAGTTGAAATGGTAAATCATGATGTGAAATGTGAAATATGGTTAGTGATGATTAACATTGCAAATTGTGATATACTTGAATTGTGAGATTTATTGATAAATTAGTGTGGGAAATATATTGCTACTTTAAAATCCCACTTTTGTGATGCATGTGAAAATGAGTATGGGACAAAAAATGATACTTCAAAGTCCCATAAGTGATTGAATGACATATGTGTGTAGTACATGTATTACTGCTTCAAAATACCATAGTGATAAATGAGTTATGGGACACAAACCTCTTATTAAAATACCAATGGGGTGTTAGACAAGGTATTCTAGTCCCAAGATGTTGTCATTGGACTATGGATCAAATTGGACGTAAAATAAATTGAAATGGTGTGATAAATGATAACCATGGTTTTATGATTTGTGATATCCCTTTGGGATAGTTTAGACTATGGCATGGGTCGAAGTAGGTATTGAGGGTTTGAGTTTCCTCAGAAACCTGAGAGTTTCTGTTGTTTAATAAATAATAATTATAAATGTAAAATGTTTACTTTATTGACTATAATTTTATTCTTTATAAAATTAAATACACTATTATTGACTGGATAATTTTTAGTTGCTGTTGGTGGTGTTTTACTAAGTTTTACTCCCACCCTGCTCAAGATTCCTGATCATTAAACAAATACACTTCATGTTTTCATGACAAGATAAGGGCAAGAGTCCTATGTTAGATGGATGAGTTGGGATGGAGGATGGATAAGGGAACTAGACATAATTTGAGTCCCGCATTTTATTTTTTTAGTGTATTTATTTATTTTGGGTTTTTCATATTGACACTTGACATATATTTGGAATGAAATATCTACTTTTTAGTTTTGAATATTGTACTTCCTGTTTTGGTCATCATGTGATACTGGTTTTTTTGGTTATTGGTTATAACCTTTGGGTATTGTTTATTTATTTCCACTTTTTTCTGCTTTATAAAGAGGGTATAGTCTCCCCATGGTTGATATTAGACCCTTGATGCTAGTTTGAAGCCTTTGCAATATGGGGAGGCATGTTTGAGGTCATGTGACCGACCGACTCAGGGAACTAGTTTTTGGAACTCATGTCAGTATGTTACATTAATAGGTAATTGGAGGACCTATAAGCCAAATTTTTTATACAACCCAATAATTCCCCTTGTGGTTCACCTATGATTTTATCCAAAGAATTTGGATGATACCCTAAAGATATGTGTTGATTATTATTGGTTAAATCATCTTACAGTTTAGAAAAAGTACCAACTTCCTCATACAGATGATATCTTTGATTAGCTCTGAGGCTCTAGGTTCTTCTCAAAGATTTATTTGAGATTAATCTATAATCAAGTGTGATTTAGGCCCTCAGATATACAATGTACAACTTTCTAAAGTAGACATGGCTTGTATGAGTATCTGGTTATGATGTTTGGTCTAACCAACACACATAATATGTTTATATCCTTGATGAATTTGGGTTTCCATCTATACCTAGATTATCATGTGGTCATTTTTATGGATGATATCTTAGTGTACCCCCAAACTAGCCATGATCATTCCAAACAACTTGAAACCATATTGAGTACACTAAGAGAGAATGGGTTCTATAAAAATCTCACAAAATCACACTTTTGGATTTATAAAGTTAACTTACAAGGTCACTTTATATCAAAAGCAGGGGTATCTATAGATCCAGAGAAGGTGAGAGTCATTTTTTCCTAAAATCTACCCAGGAAAAAAAATTATACAGAGTTTCTTAGGGATATATGGTTACTATAAACTTTTTATTCATAAAATTTCATTCCTTGGAACAACAATTTCATGATTGAACAAAAAATGTGAAATTTTTTCTTGGTCTATAGAATTTTAGATGGCCTTTAAAGTGTTGAAAGGAAGATTGAACCCACACTTATCTATATTTTTCCTAAACTTAGAAAATGATAATTTTTTGTGATGCATAAAGCATCAAGGTGAGATATATTTTGATGTAAGGGGAATGAGTCATATCACATGGGTCTCATTAGTTTATTCCTCATGAATTTAATTACCAAATGCACAACCTTGAGTTGGTAACTGTTGTTCATGCCTTATGTTATTGGAGAAATTATTATCTGTGGTAATAGTTCATTGTAAACACTAACCATAAAATACTCAAATATATATTATATTAGTGTGAATTGAACCTTTGAAAAAGAATATGGGTAGAATACCTTTTGTATTTTGAATTTGATCATGCTTACATTCCAGGTAAGGGAACTCAGACTCAAGTTGTTTTGGAATCTAGTAGTGAATAGAATTTGATAGATATTATTTTTGAAATACATATGGAAGTTAAAGAGATTAAAAAACATTATTATCCTGAATTTATAAGTGACTTAATCACATTTGGATCATGTAAAGATGATTCAAATTTTTTATCCTGAATGATTGGTCTTGAGGGAAAGAGTTTCAAGAGAGGACCGACTGCCTGGTTGGGTTGTTAATGAGAATGAGATCCTATGAATTCATAGAATGGTATGGGTTCTTACAGATATATGGGAAGGAATGATATAGTAATATCTTATTTCCAAATGGGTAGTACATACTAGATTTACAAATATGTATCATGATATGCACCAATAGTATTGGTGGCATAGGATGAAAAAAGCGACTGTATGCTTTGTTACCCGGTGTTTCACCTATCCATAGGTGAAGGAAGAACATAAGTATCCTACTATAAATTTTTCACCATTTCCTATCTCATAATAGAGATGGTATGATTTCATTATTTATTTCATGATGGGATTTTTGAATTCAATTAGAGGAAGTGATGTAATATGGGTGATTGTGGATAGGCTGAAAAATGTCACCCACTTCTTGCCTATCTAGGAGACCTTATCAATGGATGAACTTGAGAGAATTTATGTTCGAGAGATCATAAGACTTAATGGGATTCCACATAACACTTCATTAGATAAGTATGATTAGTTCACTTATTAGTTTTGGAAAGGGTTACAAAATGATCCTATATCACATGTATTTTTGAGTACAACATACCACCCTTAGACCAACAGTCAATCTAATCACACTATACAGGTACTCTAGGACATTCTCCATTGGTGTTTCCTTTATTTTAGAACCTCTTGGGATAAGAAATTGTCTCTTTTTGAGTACACATATTTAATATTTTCTATGTGACTCCCCATATGTATTTGTATTAGGCACTCTATGGTATGTCTGGAAATTCACATATATGATGGTCAGATACAGGGGAGGAAGCACTTTTGGGGCATCATATCATCCATGATAAATCAAATTAGGTACAATTATTAAAGAAAAATATGGATACAAATTAGTATAAGAATAATTACTATATCGATCATCTGCACCAACCTCTAGATCTTGAAGTGGGAGATCATGTATTCTTATATATTTCACCTAGATTAGGTCATTAATGGATTCAGAAGTAAGGTATTCCATCACCTAGATTCATTAAACCTTTTGAGATCTCGGAGAGGGATAATATAGTAGCATATAAAATAACACTTCTTTAATGGTACATGGATATGCATGATGTATTCCATGTTTCTCAGATCCACCATTATCACTCTAACCCATCTCATGATTTTTATCCTGAAGAGGTTGAGTTCAAGGACGATGCTTCTTTTGATGAGTATCCTATTTGTATCAATAATTTTAGTATGGAAGGTATTTTAGGTAGGAAAATTCCAATGGTTCAGGTATTATGGTAGAAATATTGTGTAAAGGATGAGACCTTGGAATGATTGTTTAAAATATGTACTCAGTGGTCAGGGTTATTCTTAAATGCAGCTCAACCACCCTCAGAAGGGGAACTCAAGGATGATTTTTTGAATAGGGGAGGTTGTAAGATCCTGATTTCTTATTGACGTATGTATTCTATTAAATTCTAATAAAACCCTCTTATTTTACCATTTTGGAAGTTCTTAAATGATTATTAGAGGGTTTATGAGTTTTTTATCTTGGTTTAGTGACCACAAATCATGTTTTTAAGAGGATGGGTGAGGTACAAAGTTAGCACATGGTTAGCACTAACTGTGCACCTCATCCATGAAGCGTTGATAGGGTGAAGCAAAATTTTTTAACCATGAAATAAAGGTTTCACAACCATAAAATAAATACGATTTAATACAGGTTCATTATGCATAGTTTATGCATAGTTTTTCTAAGAGTACACCTAGATCATGTGAGGTGTGGGCTCATGGAAAATGGGCGTTGAATGGTTAATGCAAAATTTTTCCAACCCTGTAAAAAAATGACGATTCCTATTAAAAATATTGAAAAATATCATTTTTTTCCTTTTTACCTTAATATATAAATCCTTTCTCCACCTTCTTTATTTTCAAAGTATACACTCCACCATAACTATCCTTTTCCTATCCTATAGGATTTTTTATATCTTACTTATCTGAAATCCATTTTGATCGCCATTGGTTATGCTGAATTCTACTTAGAAGGTCTAGCACTCCAATTTTTTATTTTCACTATTTTCTTCTCCATCTTTGGTGTGATCTTAATGGGAGATAATATGCCCTATTTTAGGGAGTTTGTTTGATTTTCAATTTTCTATAATTCCAAAAAAAATATAAGGCTGATACTGGATAAGGATTATACCATACATATTAGGTAGGTAGTATAATAATTTTCACTAAAATTCTTTAGGATTTTAATTTGTTTTCATTGTGTCACATGTAGCAACTTCCATGTGTTGTTCATAAAATTAATATTCCTTTAATTTTTTTTATATAACTAGCTCTAGAAGTTTCAAAAGGGACATTGAAATTATTTGAGGTTAATGAAATTAACATGAACCACCCCATTATCATTTTCCAATTAATTTACCTTGACCACCATTCCTTGATTTAAAAAAACCCTCATGTGTGTTTGCTTTAACACTTATAAAAATGAATGAACAAAGTGATAAATTCATCTATTAATTAAAATGGATACTTCTCTTGGATGTTTTATCAATTTTAAGTTAAATGACTAATGTAATGAATCAAAATTTTAAATTGAATGGACATATATTTTGGCATTTGATCGCTGATATTATTATTGACTATTAATTTAGTTCTGGATAACACTATTAAAGCCAATGGTTTCCATGAGTAAGACTTGGATTCTGGACCTAGAATTCCTTGGATCAAACCATAAGACCCTAGCTAATTCATTGTTGTGACCACTAAACGAGACACCAAACTTGGTCTCGGTTAATGTCTTATCTTGTGAATTCCATTCATTACACTAATGATTCACCTACATATTCTGAAATTAAAATAAATTTGATCATATACTTGGATTAATATTGATTTCCTCATAAATGGATCTTATTGGATTATATTCTTCGGATATAATAAATTCTATCCCAAGATTACCTTGGACTTTCCCTCATGATTGGTTAGAAAATTTTATGGTAAAATTATAAGGGTCAAGACCTTGAGTTAAACTCATACCTTATATACTAACATCCTGGTTGATTACTGCGAGTTGGCTTAACCTTATAAGGTGATGGATTCCATGGGTATTCCATGGATCCTTGTGATTATTATACTTGGATGACATGGATATGTTCCTTGGGTCCTTGACCTATTAACGGGCCTATGCTCATAGAAATATGGTTTCGGATAAAGTAGGTAGTGTCAGCTGGGTATCTCATGAGGAACCCGAGCTCAACAAGGTTTATATGTTTTTTTATGAATTTATTTATTATACCTACACATTTTTAAATTATATATTCATAGACTAGATTTTCAGTAAACATTATAGGTGGTGGCCTACTAAGTTTTACTCAAACCTAGTTCGGGATAAAGTCTTGTATCTGGGTAGATTACTTTAATAAAGTTAAGGATAAAATGAAGAACCCAACTATTGAAACTTGATATTATTTTGGCATATGTTATTGGGAGAATATTATTGAGTCGGTACTCAGGATTCTCATGGAGATTTTTATTTGTTCATTTTTCTCTTTTGTATATACTGGTACTGTATTGTATACATGTAATCATGTCTTCCTATTTTCACTTAGTACTGTCATGAAATCATATTTATCCAATCCATTAAGTGGTTATGTATATTTATTATTATTTTTATGGTTTATTTAAACTAATTTATTATTATATTATACTCCCCTACTATTTCCAAAACTACTTTATTATTATTTAGAAATGTATTGTAGTCTGATATAGAGGGTATAATCTCCCCACCATACCACCATAGACCCTTGTTGCTAGTATAAAACCTATAGTGTATGGAGAGGAACTATTGATGACATGTTAACATTAGGTTTAATTACTTTTGAGTGAACCAGTATAGGGATTTCATAATCTCTTTCTCCAAGAAATGGAAAATAAAATAAACATTCATGCATACATGAGAACTACCGCCTCATTAATGGATGAATTTTGTTTTTCTTCACCATTATTGATGGTTATTTATTATGATGGATTTAATTTTTATATATGATGTTTATGAAATAATTATGATTCTCTAATTATATAATATTTTCTTCCTTCTTACCTTTCCATCCATTGGAAAATGATAATGTTGTCTGTGCCAACATGTGGACTACCACCTCCATAAAGAGACATGATTTGTTTTTCACATAAACATTACATGGATGTAAATAAGGATATATTTAATGAATATATTTTATATTTATTATATACTATTTTTTAAAGGTGAATTATTATTTACCTTTACTTCATTCCCTCCATAAAAATGTGGAAACATCACTCATGTATACTAATAGACTATCGTATCCACAAAGTGATGTGAGTCAATTTTAATCACCACTTTATATGAAGGATTATAGTGTATATAATGAATAAATATGATAATTATGTAACGATTTAGATTCTGGATATTATGAAATTATGAACAAGGTTCGAGTACTGGAACTATCAAACTGAAATATGAATGGAAAACAGACCAGTTTTAACCAGAATGTTCATTTTAGTGAAAAAATCATTAATAAAAGGATAATTAGAAATTATAATGGAATGATAAATAGTATGTTATATATGAATATGGATATTTAATATATTTATAATAATTATATATTTATTATATAGAATATTTGAAAGCATATGAAGTAAGATGGGGCTTGAGGTGAGGGATTTATGTTACACTCTCATTTATTTTCAGAATTGTCTATGTTAAATTTCCATTGAGGGAAATTATATGGATATTATCCTTTAAACATAAAATATGTTCTTATATTATGGTCATTGATGTATTTTTAAAGTATTATTACAATTTAAATCTCTTTGGTAATAAAAATGATCAATACATTGTTTTTAAATATAAGCCAACCATATTTCTTATTTGGTTGATAAAATTTTTCATACATATCTATATTGTTCAAAAAAATTTATGGAAGTTTTTTATTATAATTAAATTTTTTTAAAATTTTCATTTTCACTAACTTTAAATTTATTTAATTTTTTTAAAAAATTAATATTTCTAAAAGTGTTCTATACAGTCCATTTTTAAGTTTTAACAAAAGTGTGAAAATAATATTTTATTTTAACACATATGACATGAATGGATTTTACTACTATAATGATCATTATTTAGTTTGAATATTTATTTATAATTTACCTTAGTTGTTATCAAAGTTATTTTTTATCAATATTCAATGAATTTTTAGTTAAAAATTTATAAAAAAATAAACTTTTCTCATGATTTCAAAGAAAGGTTGGAATATTATTTTACAGATATTTTTTATCTATGTTAACATACTTTGAGTATTGTTATGATTAACAGGAGATATGATATTAGTATACCAAGAACTTTAATTATCTATATGTCTTATATACTGATGAATTAAATATGATTATATGAAACCAACTTCTTTTCAATGAGTTAATTAAGTTATGATGAAACATTTATGAAACCTACCTATTTTCCATGGGTCTTGTTATGATGAAATGATGAAATGTTTATGAAACTAACTTCATTTCCATTAGTTATTAAATGATGATATGATGAATATTTTATGAACATGTGGCATACATATATATTATTTTCAATATACGATGGGTGGTTCAGAAATTATAAAGACCTCCAATGAATTTGGTAAAGACATATATCTCATGAGATAATAAGGACTAGAATGGAAAGTGAACCCAATTTAGTAAGGGTATTTATCCACTATGATAGTTTTGGGAGTGAACTTTGACTAAGGAAATGATGGAATGGATATTGAACCTAGTCTTCTATAAAACTATTGTCTATGATTCTTGAATAAAGAAATGATTTTATATGACTATGTGTATGCCAAAAACTTATGTATGATTATTATGATATTTTATCATGGAGCCTGGTTGATTAATAATGATTATGAACACTTTTGACTTATGTATTTTGTTATAAAAATTCTTATTCTATGATTTATGAATAATTATCTTTGATTTATTGGGTACAATTATTGTAAGTTATGATCATCTTCTCAAATCCTTTTTCTTATCTTATGATCACTTATAATAATTGATTAATATCGACCATATTTACCTTTACATAACATCTTAGTTCACCCTTTGTTATGTTTTGTTTTCCCAGGTTATGAAACAAGGTTTTAGGTAGGGTATGTCCAAGAATTATACCACATGAGAAGAACTTTATAGAGATATTGAATATATCCCAAAAAATAAGATGATTATGTATCAATGCTAGAATGAATATAATATTTTACAGTCCTTGACCATTTATTATTCTAAAATGTAATGAATATTCTTCTCTAATGATGTAATATTTATGTATAAAATGCTAATGTTGCATTATTTGGTATCAAATTGTGTTTTAGTTATTTTTAAGAAATTAGTGAATAGATAAATTTGTTAAAAATCATGATGATAAGTATAATTATAGGATAACATCCTAAATATTTGTTAAAGTAGAGATTGTGTGGTTTTCCTATAATATATATCCATATACAGATACAGAAAGTAGACATGTTTGTACCATAGATACACACAGGGTTAACAACTCTAAAAGGGGTGGACTGGGTTTTTACTCAATCTCCACAAGATCATAATGACTGGGCCTAATAATTAACACCTAGTTAGAAACTCCCATGGGATATTCACATGTTACTTCACATTTTCTTTAGGAAACATTATAAGGTATCTAAATAGACAATGACTATGAATGACCAATTTTAAACCTAATATGTCATTGACCAAAAATAATGTGTCATTTTATGGTTTTTGTTCATGATTACATGATTACTCACTATGATTATTATTTTCCACACTGATTATTGGTCTTAGTCAGTGGTATGGGCTAGAAGGAATCATGTTAATGTTGAAAGTGATGGGAAATGAAATGACTATATTCTTGAGAAACTAAATAAAATGGGAGTTAGTATGTGAAATCTTATAGCTATACTAACCAAATTATCTCATGCTATTAATAATAAAATAAATCATGCTGAACTTATAAATAAACAAAGGAAGTAAAAAACTCACTATTTACTCTTTTATACAGCAACATCCACATTCCTTTAGTGGTTCCTCTGATCTATATATTTTTAAGTAATGGATCATTTTTATAGAAAAAGTATTCAATGTTCTATAATTATATGATAATGAGAAGGTTATTTTGTTCATTTATTATTTGGAAGGAGAAGCTAATAAATGGCGTAATATTATCAAGAATATGATTAAAGAAGGGGAAATTGACTCCATGACATGGGAAGTGTTTAAGAATGTATTATTCAATAATTATTTTCCACAAAAAATTCACATAAAAATAAAAATGTAATTCCTATAATTAAATTTTGAAGTTGATGAATCCATTAGAAAATATGAGGAAAATTTTACCATAATTTAATGGTGTGATTTTGATTCTATCATCGACTATTAAAGAAAAATTGGATGATTATTTAGTGGATTTAGAACAAGTCTTACAAGGGAATTTTATCTAAGATAATTTTAAATATATGAATAAATAATTAGACGTGCTTTGAAGTTGGAAATGCGAATTTCAGATTCTCAGGGTTCTTGTTGTTTTGGAGAAAAAAAGAAAAATAAAATTTGGGGGAATTTCTAATAATAAAACCCATAGAAGAATTCAAATTAATATTTATTCATGTAAAAAATGTGGAAATAAGCATGGAGTAAATTTCTTTATGGGGTTTGGTAAAAATTTTAAGTGTGGAAAATAAGGTCATCAAGTAAAATAATTTTATAATGATTTGTAGAGTTCATTCAATGAAAATAATGATTAAAAGATCAACCAAATGTGAAAATCACAAAAAAATATATAATTATAGAGAGTTTGGACATTATTCAAATTAGTGTATCAATATGAGAATTAATGAATACAATTGGTATCAACAACCTCTTAATCCATGAGACAAAGTGGAAGCTTATGTGATCACAAATACTGAATTAGGTCATGTGAACAAAGTGGTGAAATGTACACTAACCATTCACTCTAGAATTGTAAATGTTTTATTTTATTCTAGATCTACCCTATATATTATATCTAAATAATTTTCTAAGGATATATTATCATAAAATCGACAATTATATAGTGAGTTAGTAGTAAAAACTCATAATAGTATGATGATCACATCTCAAGTTTATCACTCTTCTATTATAGAGGTGTGTGGGAATTTTCTTCTTGAAAATCTTGTGATTATCCGTCTAGTTGAATTTGATGTGATTTTAGACATGGATTGGATCTATATATATAGAGACCGTATCAATTTTTAAGGAAATAAAGTCACACTTTATAATCCAAATCAAACTATAATCGTTTTTTTATTTTGAGATGAATATAAACTAAAAATGTAAGTTAATTATATTATATGGGTCTTACTACCTATTCTGGAATAATATTTACCTAAAATTGTTGGGGAGAAACTTATCATTGAATATATTCCAATTATTTGGGATTATGATGATGTATTTCCTGAATACTTTCATAGTCTTCACCTGAATCATGAAGTTGAGTTTTCTATAGATCTCATACCCCGTGCTACACCTATTTTAAAAACTCCATATATAATAGACTTTATTGAGTTATAGGAATTAAATAAGAAACACTATGTGAATATTGATAAGGGTTTCATACACTTTAGTTTGTGACTATAGGGAACACCTGTTATTTTTATTATTAATAAATATGGGTACATGCATATTTCAGTTGATTATCAATAACTGAATAACCACAGTATCAAGAATAATTATCATCTACCTTGTAATGATGAGTTTTTTTGATCAAATTCACAGAGCTAAATACATTTCCAAGATTGACCTTCATTCTGGATATTATCAATTTAGGGACAAGAGGGAGGATATACCCAAGATAACCTTCTATATGAGGTATAATCATTTTGAATTTATAGGTATTCCATTTGGACTTACCAATACCCCCATAATCTTATTGAATTTAATTAATAGATAATTTTGAGATCACCTCGATTAATATTTTTTATTATTTATAAATTATATTCTTATATATTTCAAGAGGAAGGAAGAGAATTAATATCTTTTGAGGATTGTCTTGAACACTGTGAGGAAGAAGAATCTATATGCCTAATTCAACAAGTGTGAATTCTAGCTATAAAAAATATCATTCTTGGGTCATATAATCTCAAGCACAGTTATATCAGTGGATCCTTCAAAGATGGAAGTTATTGATAAATCCATAGTTTTATTGGGATGTCTACGATAAATTTCTCATGACTATCTAATCTAAAAACAATATTAACTTGAAAGGGATCCATGTTCCTTTGTATAGATAAATGCGAGGAACATTTGATGGATATGAAAAGAAGGTTGGTTAGTACACCTATGCTAGCACTATCCAATAGTGTGGAAGGGTTTGTGATCTATAGTGATGGATTATAGAATTTATTGAGATTAATACATAGTAATAATGATATAGTGATAGCTTATTCCTCATGAAAATTAAAAATACATAAGAAAATTTACCCGATTCACGATTTGGAGTTGGTAGTAGTGTGGTTTTTTTGAAGATATAGAGGCATTATCTCTATGGTGAAAGATATGATATATATAATAATAATAAAAATTGAAGTATATATTCACATAGAAATAGTTGAATATGTTGAAAATTAGATAGTTAGAATTTATTAATGATTATGACTACTCAATACACCCGTACCGTGGGAAAGAGAATAAAGTGTAAGATGCTTTGTGTTGGAAAGAAATTTCCTATTTGTCCATGATTTATACTAAATGATATAAAATATTTATGGATTTTAAAAAAATGGATATTTAAATCAGGAGTAAATGGGACATATCATATATTTCTCAGATGAATTTTCAACCATCCATTCATTTAAGGACTAAAGATGTGTGGGAGGAGGATGTGTTAAAGTAGAAAGAGGTGAGAAATGTTCCTGAGTTCAACCATGATTGTGATGGAATGATTAGGTTCTGGAAACAAGCATGCATCCATTTAATACCAAACTTGAATAAGGGACTATGAAGTCACCAGAAACCTCATTATTTTTCTTGGGGATGTTAAAGATTTTTTTTTTATTCTCCTACTCTACTAACTGATTTAAAATTTAATAGAGTTGAAAATCAAGGTCGATCCAATAAGAAATATTGATAAATTGATGAAAATGTTTATGAAACTTAAAAAAATAGATAGTTTGAAGAATGGTTAGTTCTTTCAAATGATGATATGGATGTACCAAGAATATGTAAATTCTAGTCTATGTGCTTAATGAAGGAAAAGT
Organism: Viscum album; assembly: GCA_963277665.1. Lineage (NCBI taxonomy): Eukaryota > Viridiplantae > Streptophyta > Magnoliopsida > Santalales > Viscaceae > Viscum > Viscum album. Next base: position 129,404,467 of record OY728132.1, read on the forward strand.
ATTTGTGATTTTTAATTTAAATGGTGATGGAACCAACTTTCAGTGACCCCCTTATGATATTCATGAGGGAATGTGAAAATAAAATATAAATCATATTGAAGTATTAGTAATCTATTAAAATAACCAATCATCTAACTCTAGTTGAATTCTATAGAATGGTTCCCCCAACATAACATAATTTCTCCATATTTTATTCTTTTCAAGAGAATTATATCTATATGATTACAAAATTTGAATTCAAATCTCCTCCTGTATCTTCCAGTTTCAAAATTATAGTTCTTGACCTAATCCTCATATCTTTTCCCCCTATACCATTATGTTCGGGATGAGTATTCCTTCATTTAAGGATTCATTTAACTTGTCGGAGGTAGTTGATAATCCATGCAAGAATCTATTTTTAAACTCCCATAAGGGTCAGACTGTTATCAGGTAGGATGATCGAGATCCATGGGTACTTGATTGACCCCCATGGTGTAGCATTATTTTCCCTGGCTATATTATGTGCATGGCCTGAATAGACATAGGGAAACCTATCTATCCATGATCATAACTCATTATATATTTTTTTCGTGTGCATGTACGAGTCATAGTTTTAATCTCCATGTCACAACCCAAACATGGTTCTTCCATTTGAGAACCCTCCATATCATCGTGGAGGTACTATGATGCATCTTTATCTTTATATTTTATTATTTGAAATTACCATGGTTCATCTAGTTGGACAACACAAGAGCATGTTTCTTTTAATTTTTGGGCTAAAGGAGGCCACAATTCATGATATCTCCCATGGTGTAATGCTAGATCATTGATTCTGAATCACTTCATCTCTACACCATAAGAACTGAATTCGGTGTATTGGTATTTGATTCTCTAGTAATGATGGAGATTCAGCTATGGCAGTGGTGTGGTGAAATTGTGGGGCTTGCGGCATTGCGCAGTTGCTCTATGGTGGGTCCTGCTGTTCTATGACTTAGTGGGTCTTAGCAGTAATGTGGAGTAAATGTATGATGATGATGATGTGGACCTAGGTGAAATTATGGTGTTTTGGTAAGTTCATAGTGCTCGAGGGTTATCACAAATCCTATATAAAAAAAGCCAATGTATTATGTCTACTATTATAGTTAATGCATTCTCTTAGCCCCCCCAAAATTCATATGGGGATCGAAGGATCCCCTATTCCATTGTGGACCACCCCATCCCAATGAATCCTTCCTCTCACTATCATGTGGACCCATTCCCTACACACCAGTTCGCTCCTTGTTCTCATGCTCTGCTTCCTCTCTTCCAGGCCAATGGATAGGGTCTCCCGTATACTTGGCTGGTCACTCCTATGTGGGAGCTATATATATTTCAGTATAGTTTTGGGCTAGCCCCATGCATTGGCCCTATTTTTTTTATAGAGCCACTATTTTAAATTTCAAACTACAAAAAACACAAAAAAATACCATTAACAATAATAATACATTATAAAACGTGTATTTATAATTTTTTTTTCTTCAAAATTTCATTTAAAATGTAAATACACAAATAATGGTTATTCTAAATCATGAAATGTGTATTAAATAATTAAAAACAATTACATTAGTAACAAAAATTTTAAAATTTATTCACAAAGATAAACTCATCAAACCCCCAACACTTAAATAATGCTTGACCTCAAACATATATCTCAACTATAAATTTAAAAGGGAAACCCCATTCAACCAATATTCAAAATTAAAAATTCAATGAAAATAAAAAAAATTTTAGTGGGGGAAAGGAACTGTAAATAATTACATATAAAAAATGATTCCGAAAAATCACTAGACATAATGTTTTTTAAACACCCAAGCAAAAAATTTGGGAATACCATATCCTTCCTTAAAGTTTATTAATTCATCATTATTAACATTAAAATCATTATTTACCTCATAATTTTTGTTCTCTCATCTCTGAAGGGTAAATGAATATTTGATGTTATAATCATAACTTGAGTACATAAACCTAAAATATGAATTTGAAATTGATCTACTTAATCTACTTAGTAGAGAAAATTTTCACTAAAAATTATGAGGTCTTTTAAGCATAGGATCAAATAATTATGTGTCTTAATGATGTTAGGAAATTTATGAAAAAAAATTTAGTCTCAAAATGAGGTTTATCTCTATGTTTTAAGCATGATAAAAAATTAAACATAAAGAAATTTTCCTCTTCAAAAGTGACAACTCCCATGCTTCCCACGCTCAAAATAATGGCAATGATCAATGAAAATAATGAATGAATCACCCCTCTATTTTTTCAGTTTTAAATTTGTTTACAAATTTTTTCAATTGTTGAGTTAGGAATAATCTCACATCCATATCCTAACCCAAAATGATAAAATCATTGGTTAATTAAGAGTGATTTTTGACCCTCAATAACTTGACCCAATTATTTTTTTAATTTTTTAGAGTGGTGATAATAAAAATATTGAAATATGGCATTATTCTTCATCTCAAAAACCAGTGAGAGAACCATAAAGTCATTAAATTGAAAAAATTATATCCATTTTACCCATGAAAGCTATTTCTCCACACACATGAACTTTAAGCATCATAAAAAATATTAGATTAAGTGTAGTAATGGATAAATCATCGTGAAATTTGGTTATTCCTATCAATGGACATTCATTGTATCTTAGGGATAAAAAGAAGGATTAATGTTATGTGGGTATGAAGGAAATTGGATAATTTAAACAAAAAATACCTCAATCATTTTTCTAGTGAATTTGTAAAATCATCACTTCAATACGATCAAAATCAAATACTAGTTGGTGACATGTCCCAAGTTCTAGCAACTAATTTACTAAGAAATATAAGAAATATTATCTTTGAAATCACTCGAGAATAATAGAATGTAAATTTAAGACAATCACTCATGGACTTTTTTATAACAATAAAGTAATCAACATGAATTTATGAAAATCATAGCATGAAAAATTGGAATTAATTTTCAACAACATGTGATTATAAAGAAAAATATTGACTCATTGATTTGGAATATCTATGTTTCACTTTAATCAACAAAATTACCCATTTTAATTATTTTATTGCATCAATTTGAAACCTAAAACATGGTATCTTAGGGTACCTAAAAATTCTAGTTATCATTGATCAAAAAGTAATCATATATCAATGTGTGGCCATGTATATTTTCTCAAAAAATAAATTCTAGAAAAATAGGGGAGTAGAAGTAAATATTAGATTTATAGATTACTCCCCTTTCATGAAGAAATATATTTATTTCCCTTACTATAGCATTACTTTCACCTTGAATCACCATGGTGCTGAAAATTTTAGTAAAATAACTATTGTGATACTCATTCTTCACGAAAGTTTAAAAATCATTTAGGGGATGAACTCTTAAACAAGTTTGTAAAAAAATGAAATTCAAAAATCATAAAAATGGGTTTCATCATAAAATAACTTTTGTTATTATCATTTTGATCAACCTTACCTCTCAAATTCAATTGAGAAAATTTAAGAATGAGCTTACCTAGTCCAGATCTAAAAATGGTTGATGTTTTGATTCTTTCATTTAGATAGGTCCTCTTCCTTTTTTCAAACACTAAGTTTTTCCTTTCTTAAAGAGAATCCTTCCCTATCTCTAGGATACCATCCAGTGGGTTTTGAATCTTCTTAAATAATCAAATGGAAGATCACTAAGTACCCATACTTGATTTTCCTCTTTAAGGCCTTCATGGAAATTTTATTCCCCACTATCTCTATATTTTTCCAAAAAAGTTTTTATTTTCTTCACCTCCTTTTCAAATTATTTGTTCAAATTTAAAAATGATAACTTATCCTTCTAGGAATATAAAAAAGTGTCCTCCACTTCCAGTAACTCATCTTCCTTTAGCTAATCACTTTCCTAATCCAAATTCTTCATCAGTTAGTGAATATTAAAATATACCTCCTCACCAGCAATTCTAAAACATAACTCTCTATTTTGGTAATAAATAATTTCCCATCCTGTAGCTAGGAAAGCTCTTCCCAAAATAATTGTTGTCATTTCTTCTTTTATGTCCATTACTAGAAAGTCCTTTGGGAAGTAAAACTTATTTACCTTTATAAAGAAATCCTTATGGATTCTATGGGGACATATCATTGTTGTGTCTTCCAGTAAAACCCTAACCTGAGTCGGCTTCGTCTATCTCAATACCAGGATATTTCATGTCATATATGAAATAATGTTTAAACATTATCATAAATCATAAAGTGCGCAAAAAAATCAATTAGATCCAATTTTGATGAGAATATAATAATTACATGGATTTACTTGTTCCATATTTATGTTTTGAAAAACCATAGATAAGAACTCCCCCATTAGTGGAATGGTTCTCTATTCCTTTAAAATTATACTGTTAATTTCCAACTGTTTAAAAAACTTGGAATATATAGGTATGTTCTCTTTCGCCTCTGTTAAAGGAACGATGATGTGTAGTTTCTTGAACATTTTTTGGAAATTTTAACTTTTTTCTTCAAATGTTTCATATCTTAGCCTCTCTATAAAGGGTGGTGGTGGTTGGTATGGTGGGGGTTCTTTTTTTTCAAAAAACATTTCTCAACTTATTTTTCTTTTTTTTATTAAGTCTCTTTTATTGGTTTTCTCATTTCCACATGTGGTTTTGTTATCCAATTTTCTACTCGTTTTTCAAATTTTCAACCACTTCTAAGGTAGTCCTTTTACTCCTCAAAGTGATAGCCTTGAGCTCACCATATCCAGGAACCTCATTGCCGCATGGTAAAAATCCCCTTGGCCTCTTTTCAGTTTCCTATCAATCAGATATATTTGGATTTCTATGTTCCTCATAAAAGACCTTAGATTTATTAAATCATATTTCAACTCTTGGATGGTTGTACCTCGGTTTTTTTGATATGCTATAATTTTTTTATAGAAACCCCTATTATGGTCATAAAACTCATCAATTTATCTCCCAAAGAGTTAACATGACTAATGATTTTGTATCCTTGATGTTGGGGATGAAAACCCTATTGTATTGGCTAAAATCTTGGCCTTACAATTGATTTTTCTGCATTTTTTGTGTTGACTTCTATGGTTCCCTCTACCCTTGTACATAATTTTTTCTTTTAAAATCTATATAATTTATGTTTTCACAATGAATACCTTTAGGTTGTAATCTTTCTGTCATTGAATCAATTTTCCTAGAAATTTCATCTATTTAGGTGTCTATATAACTATTATACTCCATGTGAATTCCTTTCACTACCTTTTTGTGGTTTTATTTTCATTGGAAACTATTTCTAGAAATTTTATCTAGCAATTTACAACTTTATTCAAGTGAATTTATGATGATTACTTCAACAATTGACCTATCAACGTATGAAATAATTTATAAAACATCTAAATTATCAACCAAATTTTGATTCCATGACGAGGGAATCATGTAATTATGAAATTAAATCCTTTCAATGAATTATAAAATTATTCTTCAGTAAAATTATGAAAATTAATGATGCATACACATAAATCCATTGATTTTGATGGAGTAAAAAACTGATTCAAGAACATTATTTTTAGTTAAGTTGTAATCAAATGTTTAGGTAGGTTCTAAATCCATGATCTTTCTATGTCCTTGAGTGAAAATATAAAAAACCATAGTCTCACAACATCACATGGGTCGTTTTTGAATTGAAAAGTATCACATAATTCCAAAAAACACCCAATATGAGAATTGTGGTCTTCATGTTAGGGTGTAGAAAATTTAACTGAGTGCATGATCATTTGAATGATCTCTCACTTTGTTTCAAAGTTTTTGGAAGCTATCTGAGGTACAAAAAATTCTGGGATTAATCTCTATGTTTTGAGGGTTTCTATAATAAAAAATCCCTTGTATCCTATGATTTTTTACTTAAACCTCTTGCACTACACCTTATACCACTTCTCTCACTCATATAATAATCCTTGAATTTATTTTCTAACTATGATTATTTCTTCTTTATGAGTGTTGTTTTTTTTCTTCTTATCATCTTTTTGATTTCAGGGCTTAAAGGAGAGTCTCCTTGCTTCTATTTTCCTCTGGTGGAGTATTCATGTACGGAAGTTGAACATAAAAAAACCCAACAATAAGAAAAAGTGTAAAAAGATGAAAATTAATGAAAAAAATGGAAATATCCTAAATAATTTAAACATTTTTATCTACCATTCCCCAATAGTGTAAAAAAATATGACATCACCATGAACGTTATTACTTTTCATGGTGATATCAAAGAACAAATTTTTTATTCTTAAAATTTATTAAATAATATAAAATACAGCAGAGTGGAAGATCGAGGTTGATCCACTAAGAATGGTGGATAAATTTACTATAATGTTTTGGAAACTTAAAAAACCAAAAGTTTGAAGATTGGTTGGTTTTTTAAACATTGAGATGGTTGTACAAAGAATATGCATGTTCTGATTTGTGAACTTAATAAGGAAAACATGATTATAATTTTAAATTTAATTTTTTTGTAACTTAATTCTAGTAAGAATTCCCACAGAGTATTCACCCTCTAAACTATGAGCCTCCTCCTACCCTCCCAAATATTAGGCTAAATAATAGATAAGAGTTTGGAACCATCTTTAATCATAGTGACCCAATACACATGCATTGGTTATTACATGGGAAAGGGTCGCTAGTTGAATCATTTTTTAAAGGTAATTCCCTTAAATTTAAGTATTGGTTGTGACTTATAGACATGGGTAAGATATAAGACATAAAATAAAAAATGTAGGCAACTCATTCAAATTTCAATCAGAAAAATATTCCCTTACCCCACATGACTCCCATTTATTAAATATCTTGGAACAAATGGGCTTACACCCCCATGCCAGTCATGAGGGTATGTGAAAATAAAATTAAAACCACACTAAAATAGTATAAATATCCATCAATCACTATTCATATAGCTTGAGTTGAAATCTAAAAAAATTTCCACATGCACAAAAACATTTTTCCATCTTTTAATCTAATCTATAGAATTCTCTCTCTCTACTTTCAAAATCTAAATTCAAATCACCCTACTGCATATTCTAGCTATAAAATTATTTTTTTTGAACTAGTACGCATATATTTTCCCTCTTATCCATTAAATTATGGAAAATCATCCTTTATTTAGGGATTCTTTTAATTTCTTATAAGTAGATGAGCCTCCATACATGGAACTATTTTAAAACTCTTATGCGGTTTTGTATATTATCTTGTGGGAAGCCTGATATCCTTATAAAATTGACCAAACCCATGGTGAAACTTTATTTTCAATTACCTTAGTACGTGCATGACCTACATTGCCTCATGGATAACTATTTGTCCACAACCACATCTCATTTTCTATTTTTTTTCTGTGTGCATGGCTACAATGTGGTTTTTTATCCACATTACAACCCAAACGTGATTTTTCTATTTGATCACTCACAACTTCATAGTGGAGGTTCTACGATGCATATCTATCTTCAATTTTTATTCTTTAAACTATCCATGATTCATCGATTGGGACGATTCCATAATATATTTATTCTTTTTTTCAAGCTACAAGAGGAAAAATGTATGATATCTACTATGGTGAAATTCTAGATCTTTGATTAGGCATCACTTCATATCTATGCCTCAATAAATTTTTTTGGTTTAGTGTTGTTTGATTTTCTAGTGGAGATGAATCTTCAACCATGGAGGTGATATAGTACAATAGTGTAACTTTCTATGTAGCTCGATTGGTCTGTGGATGTTCATGTTATTATGCAACATTGTGGATCTTCGTGGTGGCATGGATTAAATTTATGATGTATATGGAAAAACCCTAGGATAAATGATTTTATTTTGGTAAGTGCATTGTTCTTGGGGGTTAGCACACATCTCATATCGAAAAATGAATTGGATTCCATTTTATATATTAGTTAACATGTTCCCTCATTTCCCTAATATGATGGATGGGGTCTAAATGAGCATTGAACATATGTGGACCACCCCATCTCAGTGAATCCATCCTCCCACCATCGTGTAGACCCATTCCCCACACACAAATACGATCCTTGTGCCTCTGATCTGATTCCACTAATTTGTGCTTGTGGGAAGGATCTCTCACCTACTTGGTTAGCTACCTCTATTAGGAATCTATGTGGATTATATCATAGTTGAGGGCTATCCCTAGGCATTGGCCATATTTTTTGTATAAATCCTCTCTCTTCAATTTTAACCTTTAAAAAAATATAAAATACCATTAATAATAATAAATTATAAAACATGTATTTTTAATTATTTTTTATTTCTTTTTTCAAAAGTTGCATTTAAAATATAAATACCTATAAAATATTATTCTAAATTAAAACATGGGTATTAATTAATTAATAACATTAAAATTATTAATTAAAATTTAGAAATTGATGCACAAAAAAGGACTCATCAATCTATTAAATGAAGCTCATAGTTTATCAATCTCTTTTCATTGATGAAGTATGATGATGTATAGAGATTTGAAAGAGTATTTATGGTGATATAACATAAAAAAGATATATTTTAGAATATGTTTTTTTATGTCTAGTTTGAAATTATTTTATGGTTGAGAGAAAAATTCTAATGGGAAATTGAAACTATTACATATACCAGAATGAAAATGGAAAAAATATTACCATGGATTTCATCATCAAACTCACCAAAACATCTAAAGGGAACAATCCCATTTTGGTTGCAATATATCACTTTATGAAATTAAAAATTTCTATTTTTATCATATAATAATTCTATCTTAATCAAATTGAAGGATATACATAAAGTAATTGAAAAGGCTATATGTAGTTCCGTATTTAATTGTATCTTACCAGGATTTGAGGTTTACCTTGAAGTTCTAGAGAAGTATTCAGTAAGATTTGAATATAGAGTTGAACTTTAACACTACTTATCATCCTTAGATAGATGCCTAGTCTAAGAAAACCATTAAAACCCTAGAATATATATTGAGATAATTTAATATGTATTTCAAATATAGTTGGTATCAAAAACGTTTTATTGTTGAGTTTTCATATAATAATTGATTTCACTCAAGCATTTAGATGGATCCTTCTGAATACCACTATAGGAGGGAGTACAAAACTTCCACATTCTGGGATAAATTTGGAGATAAAAATCTATTACGACGAGTTATAGATGATAAAATTTATAGAAGGGTAGTTATATTTAGTTAAAATTCATGAAAAATTATAGTTATTAGAAAATTTATGCATAAAATTTTTGGTGAGATCTAGATATTGATGTTGGTGAAAAATTATTCCTATTAATATCTCCTTGGAAGAAGGTTATGGGATTTATAATGAATGGAAATTTACACCCTATATATATGGGCCCATTTGAAATTATTTTTCATATTGGGATGGTTTTTTATCATTTGAAACTTCCACCAAATCTCTATAAAGTTCAAAATTGTTATGTGGGAATAATAAAAAGATAACACAAGAGGGGGGTGAATTGTGTCTTGTCAAAAAAGTTGATTGATTATGGATTTTAACTCTCCTTTCTATTTGTGAAGATATACATTGTTCTTTTCTATGTGACTATGATCATCATATAATCATAAAGAATGAACATAGTAATTTTTGTGTTTTGGTTCATAATAATCCCCTAGTTCACTCCACCAATGATCTCTCCATGAGCTTGGTGAATTTTACTAGAAATGGCCTCTTATCAAAGACCTTGAAATCCACAACTGAGTTTAGGAAGTTGACACCTTTATCCCAAGGCTAAATAGATCCTTATGGTTCTCTTATTGGGAATCAATTTTCTAAAAATTAGTATAAGAAGCTGATACTTAACCCAGAACTTAGTCTGAGCAGTCGAAACTCTAATAAATCAAAAGAGTTTGATTTTTTGGTGGTTCGGGTTATACTTCACGTTTACAATAGTAATTTCTAGTAGATGGATCTTATTCACCATAAATTAATGTCTTCAAGAAATAATAATTGTGAAGTGATTCTGGTTGAAAATGATCTTCAATAAAAGTAACAACAAAGAGAAATAGTAATCTTACAGTAGTATGGGGTTGAAATATATAAAACTTGCATAACATAGCCTCTTCCACAAATAATAGAGTCTATTGTTCATTGTGGAAGCATTATAAAAGATATTCACAAGAATAATATCATATATGTGAGTGTATATTTTAAAAATAAATGAGATATAATATATAGAGAATAATGATTTCTTCAGTATTCCAGATCCAAGAAATTTGACTGAAATATCACAGATATTCAAATATGAAATAATGAGTTGAGTCATAAATTCCGTTAGAAATATGAATTATTTTCTTCGATGAATATAGTTCTTCGAATTTATTAAAATAAGTCTTTTAATTGGTCACAAACAATAATTTATCATATCTTTTAATTCTATCAAGACTATTGTAGAAATCTCAGATAAAATCATGAATTTAAATTTATGAGATTGAATAGTCAAAAATTGGGTTCCTTCACAAAATAAAAAAATACCAAATGTAGGGTTCAACTACATAGAGTTTATTATTCAAACGTAAGGTCGAAAACATAGGGTTTATCATAAAAGTAAGGTTGATGAAACATACTTTTGTTTCTCAAACATAGGGTTCCTTACTTATGTAGGGTTCCTTAACCATACATTCTTCTCTTTAACAAATATAAGGTTCCAACCAAATGTATGGTTCTTTTTCGTAGAGCATGGGTCCTAAACCATACTTCCTTGGTGCATATTGGAAGGATCAAAATTAACATAGGGATAATAATCCATACTTTTCTTCTTCTAAAAAAAGGTTTAATACAAATATAGGGTTCATGATCCATACACGCTATTCCAAGCATAATGCTTGTTGCTTACATTACATTTATCAACATAGGGTATGAAAAGCGTTTCGAGAATATTATAAAATGTGTTATGAATACATTAAGGAATATTCCTTATGAATTAAAATCTTTAATATAATTTGAGAATAAATATTGAAATGAATACTAATTTCCTAAAATACACTTTAAGTAATATCATTAGTAAAAAATGGTATTTTTGAACATCAAAATCAATAATATTTATAGGTTATTGTTGATACAATACATGTCCAAAAATCTCCCCCTTTTTATGATAAAAAACCCATAAAATAATTTACAATTTTATTTTTGATCACTAAAGAAATAATATTTTAAAAAAACAATTGTTTCTCAAAATATTAATTTTATCAAAGCTATATTTTAATTTTACAGAACTATTTCGATTAAAAAAATATTTGAATGTTGTGTTTATCCAATTTTCTCCCCCTTTTGTGATATCAAAAATAAATTATAAGAAAAAAAGGATTAAAACACTTTAAATTTTGTAAATAATAATAAATTAATGTTTATATTGTACTGTTTTCATAAATAAGACATGAGTTTTGTCAGTAGAGATAAACATATAATAAAATATAGATTAGACGCATAGAATAAAAAAAGATCAGAATTTATTATAAAACTAAATAAATAATATATATGTTTTTTCTTGAGAAAAAGGTTTAAATGAGAGGCCTAGTAGATGGTGAAAGGTTTTGATGAGGAGCAGTTTCTGATTATGGTGAAGCCTAAGCCGCTTGAAAAACTTCTTTCAATTAAGTAATCTTAGATTGTAACCATTATAAAAGATTTTATGCCAACTACCTTATCAAAATTCTGGAATTTTGACATATTTTAAAATTTTAAATAAAAATTAATTTTAGAAAGTCATGAAGATTCTACTCTATTTATAAAATATGAGATAGTTTATCACTGAAATGATTAAGTTGCAGTTGGATGCAGGGTTCACTTGAAGTGATTTTCTCAAAAATATCCTCTTGATTATCCAACAACAATGAAGAAGGTGCACTATTACATTGAAGAGACTTAAGCCTTTCATTCATATCATCCATTACTAATGTTATAACTTGAAATCATCTGATAAAATATGGTGTTTAGAGGTGTAGAGGTAGAATCTCTAGACCGATTGATATTCCCTTTTTTTGATTAAAATTAACCTCCCCAATACCATTTTAAATCGGAGAAATCTATTTTATACACCAAATATAATGTTAGATTCCCAAAATGATCTATCATATATCTTTTAAATAAATTAAAATCCATCTTTCAAATATAATTTTCTAAGAATTATTGAAGATGAGTTTTAAAATAATCTAATTACAATATCAAAATAGATGAATTTTTCAAATCCTCTAAGGATTTCTTGGAAGATTTTAGTTCTTGATAAATATGAGGGTTCTCTTCCTAAACATTGTTAAAGTTGATAAAAAGATATTTGATCCGATTTGACAGAGAATCAGATGTTCCTTCATCTAGATTTTTTGATTGAACAATAAATTCCAAAATAGAAAAAGATTTATCTGTTGACCTCTCACTTGAAAAAGACATACCTTAATGGAATTTCGTTCTTTATCCACATATAGATGTTGTTCTATCCATAGATTTATCAATAGTAGATATAGATCAAATCTCAACAATATTAGTGGTCTTATTTACTAATTTATGAACTTGATTATCATCTTGATCACTTTCATTATATTGATCTAATTGAGGAATAACATGATTTTTTTGATCTTGAATTTATTACTGTTAATCCTCAAGATGATGAGGTCCTTCCAAATGCACTGAATGAGTGGCATATTCATATCCTTAGACCAGATCCTCATGATGGGAATCTCTTTTGCTAAGACAAGTTCCTTACAGTTTTCTTCTTCTGAACATTCCTCTATAACATTATAAAAAATATTTGTTTTAGTAGACTAAGAAAAACCTTCTATTCTAGGTTCTCCAACTTCTTAATTTCCCAAATGAATTGAGCCTACATACTTGAGGTTTCCTTCCCCCTAGAAAAATTGGTCAGATTATTGAAGTTCAGAATTAGTTACTAGTAATAGTTTTCCTTTTATTGTTCTAAAAAAGAAACAAAATTTTCATAAAGTACTAGAATTCAAAACATTACTATGATGAAATTTGATTCATGAATCAAAAAGGATAATAAAATTATATCTTAAAAAATAAGATAAGGTGTCTAACTATAAGGATGGAATGCCATACTTTCCTCTTAATGGAAACTTTAGTGTAGATATCTCATCATATATCTGGGAAAGTTAAACTTGATGTCACTAATAAAAAAACATAATATAAAAAATTGGGTACAAAATCATCTCTATATTAGAGACTCTTGGAGTGATTAAAATTTGAATAAACTTTATCAGAACTTTCTGGTCTGCCTCAAGATCTTTTACAAACATTTTTCTAATTTTTGTTGAACCAAATAGTAATGACATGATATATTTTTATTTGTGATCTTGATTTCCAATTGATCGAATATCAAAATAAAATACTCGTTAATTAGGAAATTTAAATATCTGAAAAATTTCTACTAAGAAGATTGAAAAATCCTTATCTTCTATTCATGAAGATATCGAATCATTTGATTCACCAAAAGTAAACAGACCATTGCTATAAAACTGCTTTGATTTTTTCTCATAATGAAAATATATATTTTCCTAATTTAAAATATATAAAAACATTTAAACATAAGAGAAGTTTAAGAATAAGGTTCATATGGTATATCCATTTAAAATCGATGAATTTTCATTGAATAATATTCTAGAAGGGGATATTTTGACGCTTCAGATCACTTATTTCACCTTCTTCTGTTCACTTGGTCTTTATAATTTTTAAGGATCATAAGGTTGAAGTATTTAGTATTATAGGGTTAGGAAGAAAGATGAGGGATCTAGTAGATGAAATGTTTTGAAAACAAAGGGTAAATCAATATGTGGGGTTTTCTAACGGATAATGATGAGGTCTTCTTTCTTGTGCCGATTATGTAGGGTAATCATTAAAATTTTTAATTCTAAAAACATCTAGTTTAAAATTTTAAAATGTGAAAAATTTATTTAAACAAATAAATGAAATAATAATTTGAAAAAAATAACACAATAAAAAAAATTAGAATAAAAATAAAGAAAAAAGGTAAAAGAAATTAAAATTGATAAATATTTATTTAAATTTTCATAAAGGTAAATCCCCCATAATAAAATTAAAACTTGTAGTGGTTAGTAGTTTAGTAAAAATATCAGCTAATTGATGTTCAATATTTAAAAATTATAAGGATATATCATTTTTAAGAACAATATCCCTTAGAAATTGATTCCTTATATCAATATTCTTAGACCTATAATGACTTATAAATTTTTTTTGAATATATATTGCACTAGTATTATCACATAAAATAGGTATATTAGTAAAATTTAGTCTATAATCTTGTAGAGTATGTTTCATCCACAATACTTGTGCACAAAAACTACCAACAGAAACATATTCTTCCTTGGCTATTGATAGGTAAATTGAGGGTTATTTCTTACTCGAACATGATACTAATGATTTTCATAAAAATGTTAGGTTCTTAGAGGTTATTTTATATCTAATCTACATTATCCAAAATCAGTATCTAAATATGAAATTAAATTAAAATCATAGGTTTTAGGGTAAATAAGAGATTGAAAAATAGTTTCCTTTTAAATAACTAAAAATTATTTTAACAGCAGTAAAATTTGATTCTTTTGGATTGGGTTGAAATATAGCACATAGGCATACAGAAAACATTATATCTGGTCTTTTAGAAATAAGATATAGTAAAATGGAAATAATACCACTATACAACTTGTTGTTAACTGGTTTTCTAGATTTATCCAAATCAAGTTTTATATTAGTACACATGGGAGTTGTGTAAGTCTTACTATTTTCAAGTCCAAACTTTTTCAATAAATCAATAACATATTTACTTTGATTGAAAATATTTCTATAATACTTCTAATAAATATGAAATCCTAAAAATAAATTCAATTATACCATCACACTCACTTCAAATTATTTTTTCATTATATTTGATAAATATTTAAAAAGCTTTTTATTTTTTGAACTGAAAATTACGTCATCAATATAAATGTGTAATAATAAAATATTAGAACAAATGCGTTTTTTAAAAATATTTGGAAATAATAATCCCACTGAAAATCCATTTTCCAACAAAAACGAGCCTAATATTTAATACCGAGCTCTTGGTTCCTGTTTAAGGATATAAAGTTCTTTGGTATTTTTAAAAATAGAATTTGGTTTATGAGGGCTTTCATGTCTTGTAGGTTGTTCAATATAAACTTACTACATTAAATAACCACTTTAAAAGAAAGATTTAACATCCATATGATATAATTTAAAATTTACATGAGATTCATAAGATAAAAGGATTTTAATGGATTCCAATCCAGATATAGGTGCAAAGGTTTCATCATAATCTATAACTTCTTACTAATTATATCCTTTAGCTACAAATATATATTTTTTTCTGGTTATGATCCCTGGATCATCCTTTTTTTGATGATCTACTTAGTTCCTATTACAGTATAGTCTGATGGTCTTTACACTTAATCTCAAACTTCATTTATTTTAAATTGTTTTAGTTATTCTTGCATGGATAATTTCCAACTCTTACCTTATAAGGATTATTCAATTGATTTAGGTTTTATTTGAGATATAAAGGCATTGAATTAAAATAGGTTTCTTATATTTATTCTAATTCTAATTCTTGTGTCTAGGTATCCTATAATAGTTTCTAAATGATGGCTCTTTAAGGTTCTATACTGTCAAGGCAATATACTTTTAAGTTCATCTGTTTCATGTTCTTATGAAATGTACTGAATTTTAATTATATCATTTTCAAAATCATCTTCATGGGTTTCAAGTCTCATGTTTTCAAATGAGTCAATAATTTTATATTTTGAAATTTTCTCAGTGTTGAAAGGGTAAATTTCCTCAAACTTCACATGAACTGATTCTCCAAAAATACTTGATTTTTTATTAGACACTCTATAGGATTCAGAAGAAGAATAATATCCTAAATATATTCCTTCATCAACATTTGATTCGAATTTTCCAAGATTATCCATAGTCTTTAAGATATATTCCTTGAATCCTAATACATTAAAGCACCTTAATTTAGGTTTTCTATTGTTCTAAAAGTTAATAGGGTGTATTTTTTATAATTGGTCTAATTAAAACTCTATCCATGATATAAAAATTTGTTATTACATATACTACCCATAAGTAGGTAGGAATACTATATTCATTAAACACAGTCCTTTCCATTTCTTGAATATTTCTATTTATTCTTTCAACAATTCCATTTTGTTGAGGTGTTATTAGTAAAGATATGGTCTGTTTAATACCCATATTTGAGATAATATAATTAAATTATTGACTCTAAAATTATACAACATGATCAATTCCCAATGAAATTATTTTAAAATATTTTTCATTTTGAACAATTTGAAAAAAGAATTCAAAATTAGTGAATAATTCACTTTTAAGTTTTAGAAAATATACCCATGTAAATCAAAAATAATCCTCAACTAAATCATAAACATATAATTTAACAACCACAATTTATTTCCTAGAAGATCAAACAAATCCATATGGATATGTTCTAATGGTTTAGATGTAGCAATTTTGTTAATTGATTTGAATGATGGTTTATTTTGAACAATTTGAAAAAATCATTCAAAATTAGTGAATAATTCACTTTTAAGTTTTAGAAAATATACCCATGTAAATAAAAAATAATCCTCAACTAAATCATAAACATATAATTTAACAACCACACTTTATTTCCTAGAAGATCAAACAAATCCATATGGATATGTTCTAATGGTTTAGATGTAGCAATTTTGTTAATTGATTTGAATGATGATTTGTGCTATTTTCCAATTTGGCTTGCATCATAGAATGTATCATCTTTAAATTTAAGACATGGTAAATAAAAAACTAACTATTTTATAGAAAATTTATGTAAAGTATATATATTGTAATGTATAAGTCTTATATTCCAGATCCACGACTCATTTTTGTTTCATTTAAAAAATTAACTTTTTGTTTACATAAGAAATTATGATACAAAGTATAAACATTATCCATTTTTGGTTCTCTAAATTTAATCAATTTATCTTTGAAAATAGAGCATGAATTGTTAGTGAAATCAACAAAAAAATACATCATCACAAAGTTGAGAAATTATTATCAAGTTTTGCTTTAAACATTATATATACTGTACATTTTTTTTATTGAGATAGTCTTTAGATCTATAATAGTTCTAACTACAATAGTTTTTCCCTTTTCATTATCACCAAAAGTAACTAAGAATCCATCCATTTGAGTCAATGTATGTAAATGTAATGAATCTCCACTCATGTGTCTTGAGTAAACACTATCCATATACCATATAATTTTTTTGTTTCTGTGGCCTTTTCCCTGTAAAATCAATTAAACACATGTTTTTTTTTGATACCCATATTTTCTTGGGTCCAACAGTGTTAGTGGGCAATGATCTGGGAACATAGATATGCTTTATTTTCCCAAAATTTGAATTATCATCTTATGAAATATTTTTATAAATAAAAGCCACATTAATAAAACTGATTTAATGATTTATCAAATAAAATTTGTCATTGTATTAATCCTTTATTCCTTAATAATATCAGTTATGATTTTTTGGATTGGGAACAAAATAATTTTTATATAACTTTGATTTTTCTCCCTTTCATCCTATTCTAAAATTTTCTTTTCTAGAAATATTATTTCCAAGAATCTCATTCAGAATCTTTTATCATTTTGTAAAAATGATAGAATCACTTTTATAAGATTATACTTAATCATGTAATTCCTTTACCCTTTTTCATGATCTATACATTTTGATGCTGATGAGTTGAATTTTTTAATTATATCTTGATATTGTTTGACCATAGTGTATCTTTTAACTAAAAAATCATTGTGTATATTTTTCAATGAATTTTCCTTCTTTATTAATGAATCTTATTTCTATTCAAGAATTTTATAGTTGGAAGCTAATTTACTATTTGAGAAATTACCATAATTAGAAGTAGAAGAGTAATAGGATTGTACCAATTTTTCTTCCTTATCCATAAATCACATATTGGATTTGATATTTGGTGGATCTTTCTCTGAATCAGGTTTCAAATAGCTACTGGAGTCTTCAGATACACTCCACATAGCTTTCATGGATCTTCTCTATTGGTGTTCATAATCATCTTTATTATGATATTTGTTTTCTATCCTTTTTCTTTCTTCTTTAAATTGGGTGGAATCAGGTCCGATGTGACCCAACATTTTTCATTTGTATAATCTTACTTCTCTAGGTTATCTTTCAACCTTCTTAAAAGATTTTCTAAATCCTTTTTTCTTTTAGTAAAATCTTCTAAATAGTCTAGATTGATGATCCAGTTCCATTTTAGAGTCCAAGGAATTCAATATTTTCCTTTTTTACTTATTGTTTTTATTTGTTTGTCATGCTTCTAATATGTCAGTTTGAGTGTAGTGTTTTCCCTTTTCACTATCTTGTGATATTAAACTTCATCTTACATTTCTGCATCATACATTATCAATGTTTCTATTAATTCTTTCATAGTCAAATTCTTAATAGGTGATGATTTTTGAATAGTTGTAATATTCCATTCCATTTTAAAGGTATTACTCTAAGTAGCTTTAGAAATTGATCAGATTTATTAATGGGATCTCCCAAGGTAGTAATATTATTAACAATCTCTATTAACATTCCATTCATTTATGTGATGCATTCACCAGATAAAATTCTAAAGGTGTCCAACTTTAGTATTACAGTAGCATACCTCATCTGTCTGATGATATCTATTTTTTCATATGAGACTAGTTTTGTTAGACACATTTTATAGGCAGTATAACACTATGATACACGATTAAATTCATTTGGTCCAAGACCATAGATGATAACATTCATTTATTTTGAGTTTATGTCATATTCAGCTTATGTTTCAGCAACCCAAGTCTATGTTTTCTCAAGAATTACATAAAGAGTGATGATTTTCTAATAGAATTTGAATCCAATATTTCTCAAGTAGATGATCGTATGAGATTTCCAACATCCATAGTGGTCACCATTAAAATATAGAGAATGAACCATAGAAATTACTTTTTCTGGATTATCCATTAACATCTTTTTTTTATAGATCTTATACTTTAGATATTTCAAGATATTTTTCATAAAAGCTAACCTCTAATACAAATTTTTATGTTATAATAATATAAAGATAACACAAGAGGGGGGTGAATTGTGTCTTTTTGAAAAACCCACAGATTTTGGCTTTTGACTCTCCTTGATTTTTAGGCATATATGCAGTTTTATTTTCTATATGAATATGAGTAGTAGAATAAAACCAATGAAAATAACAATTTATGGTAGTACAGGGCACAAATATACCATAGTCCACTCCACCAATGATCTCTCCTTGATTGTGGTGAATTTTACTTAAAAAGTCCTCTTATCACAAGACCTTCAGATCCATAACTGAGTAAAGTCAGTTGAAACTATTACATCTAGGCCAAACAGATCCTTATGGTTCTCTAACATGGAACCATTTATCAATATCTTAGTAAAAAAAGATAATATTTAAGCTACAACTAAGTCTGAGTAGTCAAAACTCTAATAAATCAAAATAGTTTGATTTGTTGATGGTCCGGGTTGTACTTCAAAATTTTAGTAACAATTGATATTTGATGGATATTGTTCTTTAGAAAAGAATGTCCTAAAAAATAATAACTCTAAATTGATCCTAGTTTCAAATGATTTTAAATAAAAGTAGCAACTAAGAGAAGAAAAAATATTACACTAGTAAAAGGTTGAAATATATAGAATTTTCAAAATGTAGCCTTTTTCTTAAATAAAAGAGTCGATCGCTCGCTGTAGTAGGACTATAAAAGATATTCACAAGAATACTGCCATATATGTGAGAGTATATTTCAAAAATAATTGTGATAGAATATATAGAGAAGAAATATTTCTTCAGTATTACAGTTCTAAGAAAGTCACCTAAAAGATCTTAAATATTCAAATACAATATAATCAGGAGAGTCATAACTTCCCTTAAGAATAGGAGTGATTTTTTCTAATGAAAATAGTTCATTGAATTGATTAAAACAAGCCTTTAAATTGGTCATAAACAAGATTTTATCACATCATTTAATTCTGTTAAGTTAGTTATAGAAATCTTAGATGAAATTGTGTATTTTAATTTCCAAAGATGAATAGTCAAACATGGAGTTCCTTCAAAAAACAAAAAATACAAAATGTAGGGTTCAACTATGTATAGTTCATTCACAGAACGTAAAGTTGACATTATAAGGTTGTTCATAAAAGTATGGTTGATGAACTATATGTATATTTCTCAAATGTAGGGTTCCTTACTTATTTAGGGTTCCTTAACCATACTTTCTTCTATTCAATAAATGTAAGGTTCCATCCAAATTTATTGTTCTCTTGTGTAGAATATGGTTTTTTAACCTTACTTACCTTTATGTAAAATGAAAGGATCACAAGTAACATAGGGATAATAATCCATACTTTTATTCTTCTAATTTAAGGTTGAATACAATGGTAGGGTTCATGATCCATATACTATGTTCAAAGAAAATGGTTTGTTCCTTAAATTACGTTTATCAATGTAGGGTATGAATAGTGTTTCTAAAATATACTAAATTGTGTTCTGAACACTTTTACGAATATTCAATATGAGTTAAAATCTTGAATATAATTCCATCATAAATTTTGAAATGTATATTATTTTCCTAAAATAAACTTAAAGAAATATCATTATTAGAAAAACAAGGGTATTTTTGAGTATCAAAATCAATAAGATTTATAGAGTATTGTTGACACAATATATTCCCAACAATAATCTTCTCCATATTTCTCTCCTAAATAAGTAAATATCTGACCCCTCGCATGTAATGAACTAAGAGGTTATACCACTTAAGCATGATCTATATTATAAGGAATAACCGGTGTAGATTCTAGATCTAAGAGAGAAATTTCTATGAAACCTGACTGCTTACCTCGTCAAAGTATTTTGGAAAACCATATTTTTGATGAAGAAATATGGGAACCCAAGGATCTGATGAGGAAAAAGTGTCCTCAGTTACTTATATCATTATGATAAAATTTCGAGGGAGAAACTATCATAAGGGTGTATAAAGTAACACCATAATATTGTTTTGATATATTTCCCTTAAAAATTATCTTCATTGATATATTTATTTACAAAAAATAGCGAATTTAATGAAACCACGATATACTACTAAATTATTATTACTACTTAAATGTGACTATTATAACCTAGAAATAAAATAGAAGGCATGAATAGAAATAAAAACATTCTGAAAATATGTAAAAAAAATTCTATAACTAAAATTTATTAATTAAAGTCAAATAAATAAATACTCAATTTTTAGTAAAGTCATTTTATGTGTTAAATATATGTTTTCTACTGAAATTTTTTTATTATATTTTGTTCATGATATTTATAAATAATTTATATCATTTTTAGAGATTTTATTTTAGAAAATTTATATTATTTTTTAAATCATCATTTCAATATTAACTTATGGTGATTTTTTTGGTTTTTTCTGATTTTTTTATTTTTGGTTGAATAGTAGAAAATACCAATTTTATATGAAAACCTTCTTTTATTTTCTTATATTTAAAAAGTAAAATTATATTTTGGATTAATTTAAAAATTTAAAAATTTCATTTTTATTTAAAATAATTTACTTAATGTTATATGAATCAACATTCCACTTTATTTTTTTTATAAAAATATTTTTATGCTTAAAAATGAAATTTTATGGAAGGCCATTTTCTCTGCATTTTGTGAAGTTTTTTTAAAAAAATAATTCCTAATACTTATAGAAATTGGATTGGATGAAATTTAATTAATATATAGAATCATAATTTCCCAATTTCTTAATTAGTATACTTTCATTTTTTGTCATTATGAATAATAAATTTGGTAGAAAAGTCACTTACCATAGTACAAGTTAAAACAGGTCAAAAGGATTAAAATTAAATTGATACGGGTTAAAATGATCTATAAACATATCTAAATCATATTTTATGGTCATATAATTATTGAATATTATTCATTTTTTATCCATTTTAATTGAGTGAGATGATAATATATTTTAATCTTTTGAAAAATCCCCAGTGTATCCTCTCCCTCCCAAATAAAAGAACACCACCCATCCACTCCTCCTCACACATAAAGAGACTCTTATATTAGTTAATAACTAAAAAAATAATTACCTAAAATCCATAAAAATATCTTATAGGTCCTTGTTTAATTATAATACCAACCTTTTGAGGATTAAGGTGCAAGCTGATGATTGTTTCTCAATGAAGATGCATACCACTAAACCAAGTATTTTCAATATTATTTGTTATTTCAACTTATCTATTCCTATTGTATCCATCATAAAATTATTAATAAAATATAATAAATATTATAATATTTTATTTTCAATGGTTCAATATTTATTTATCTCATTCTCCATCAAATGGGAAACAAAATCATCATTCATGCGTAAGTACTTATTACAGCCTTACGAAGCGATGAATTTTGTTTCTCATCACCATAATTTATGGTTGGTTTTTATGAGGGATTTGATGTTTATATATTATAATTATGACATAATTATGATTATTTAATTATAATATCTTATCTAACATCTTACCCATCCATCCTTTGGAAAATGATAACATCGCTTGAGCATAGGTGTGGACTACAATCTTCACAACTAATGTGATTTATTTTTCATTTATACCTTACATGGTTGGAAATAAATATAATTTAAATATATATATATATATAATATCTATGATATATAAATTATTCTATAAATTTTAATTATAGTGTACCTTTATTTCATTCCATCCATCAAAAAGTGGAAACATCACTCGTGCATAAGTATGGACTACCATCTTTATAAAGTGATTTAATTATTTTTTCATCACCTCTTTATATTAATTATTATAAAATTTTATGTAATGAAAAAATATTATTCTTATGTAATTATTAATATTATTAATAAGATTAAACTATGACCTAGGTTTAAGTACCAAAACCAGCAAATCGAGAATACTTGGAAAACATACTAGTTTTCACCCAAATGATATATTTAATGAAGAAATTGCTAATAAAAGAATAATTAGAAATTATAAAATAATGATAAATAATAGGTTATGTGTTAATATGTTTTTTAATTTATTTATAATAATCTATTTTCATTATACTATTTATTTTAACACGTATGAAGCCAGTCAGACTTGAGGAGGGGATTTCTATTACAATATCATTTCTTTTCAAGATTGTTTTTTCTAAATTTACTTTGAGAGAAATTATATGGATATTATCCTTTAAAACCCATATATTTTCTTATCCTATTTTTATTACTATAATTTTCAAGTATTAGTACAATTTTTCTCTATTTTGTAATAAAAATTATTGTGAAAATTTTTTTTAATAAAAAGCCAACCATATTGCATCTTTGGTCAGGGAACTTTTTCTTCCATGACTATACTCTTCAAAATTGTTTCATATATTTTATTATCAGTACTTTAAATGGTTTAAAATGTTCATTTTCACTACCTTTAACTTAATTTACAAAGTTTTAAAAATTAATCTTTCTAAATTTATTCTAAACAGATCATATTTTGACTTTTTATAAAATTGTGCAATGAATGTTTTCTTTTATCATATACAACATGAATGAAATTTTCCACCATAATGAACATAATTTTCATTTAATATTTATTTACAAGTTTCTTTGGTTATTTTCAAAGAAAATAATTTTCTAAATATTCTCGGAATTTTCAGTTAAAATTTTATCCATAGAAAAGGATATTTTTTATAATGTTTCAAAAGAATATTTTGAATGTTATTTTAAAATATTTTTTCATCTATATCAATATAATTTAAGGATTGTTATGCTTCACTAGGGATATGATATTATGATACCATCCACATTCATTCTAATAATGGATTATGATGATGATGACTTATGGATTATTCTATGAAATGTTTTTCTTTCTCATGGGTTAATTAAGTTATGATAAAACCTTTATGAAACTTGTTTATTTCCCACAAGTTATGTTATGATAAAATGATGAAATGTTTATGAAACCTATTTATTTTACATGATTTATTAAATAATTATATGAAGAATATGTTAAGATATTTTGGTACACATATGTGTTGTTTTCATTAGGTTTTGGGTGGGTCCATAATTATATAACACTCCAATACTTTGGGTAAAGATGGATATATCATGAGAGAATAAGGACTGGAATGGGGAGTGATCCCAGTCCTGTAATGGAATCAATCCACTGTGGTAGTATTGGGTGTGAACCTTGACTAATAAAATGATTGAATGGTGAGTGAACCCAATCCACTTTGATAGTCTTGTAAGTGATCCTTAACTAAGGAAATGATTTTCTATGATTATGTGTATTCCATAAAATTATTTCTTATTCTTATGATATGTTATCATGGATTACAGTTGATTTTTGATGATTCTACATAGTTAGGAATTATATCTTTTGTTATAAAAATCCTTCGGCAACGATTTATATTTAATTATCTTAGAAGGACTAGTTATGTTTATTCTATGTGGTGATCATTTTTTCATACCCTTATCCTTATGTTATGATCACTTATGATCATTGATTTATATCTCATATGTTTACCCTTAATGAGAATCTAAGATCACCATTTTTATGTTTTATTTCCCTAGGTTATGAAGAATGTTTTTAAGTATGGTATGTATAAGACGTTTACTATGTTATAAGCTTATTGTGGATATGTTAAAGAAATTTTATCAAAAAAGATGATTATGTATCTAGTCTTCAAAGACAGTAAACATTTTTGGTCCTCGAAATGTATTATTATAAAATGTATTGAATATTCATATCTAATAATGTAATATTTATATATGAAATTCTATGATCACCTCTTACTCAACCTAATTATATTTCCTCTTCAGAGAGAACATTTTTCAAATATTCTTATTTTGGTATGTCCAGGTATTAGAATCCTTCTTATTTGACAGCACTGAGTACCTATCATCATTGTGGATACCTTGGTCACCTTTAGAGGTTCAGTAAGTTCAAGGGCCCATATAAGAGAAATCCTTAGACCCAGAATCACCCCAAGAAGTGATCTCTAGTGATTATTATTTTTAAAGTATTATCTTTTTTAAATTTTTGGACCCTAATATATAATATATGTAATACCAATTCCTTTTTTATGTAGTAGATTAAATACTTTTAGTCTAGTGCTATTATCTTTTCTGTTGAAACATATACTTTGTCTGTTTTGGTAGTTTAGGTTATCATCATGAGTTTTTTACCACCCATTATTTCTTTATTAAGTTGTCAATAAATGATGGGGAGACCTATAATAGATTTACATGTTAATCTTTATCCTTATAGAGTTAACTTTTTGGGTGCCATTTTGTTGTGATATATCATTGATTTTTTCTCTTATGACCTTGTATGTTCCGAAGGTATTAATTATGATATTTCATTTATTTTATCCTATAATTTTAAAATTACTTGTGAGTTATAGTGTATGAATTAGTATTATTGAATTCAAGATAGAGAAGGTGATTGGAAATCCCAATGCCTTATCTTCAAATGGTTTTTTCTCGGTTCTTTTATCTTGTACGTAATAATTCCATCTTGATTCTCTCATTTTCTCTCCTTCAATAACTAAGTTTTATTTTTTAATTTTTATGTAACATTGGTTGAGGAATTTCAAATCTAAATGGATAAGTTCTCTTGGAATAATTTTTTTGTATAGTTGGTATTAGGTTAATAAGATGTGTTGGCAATCAATTCATATTTTAGGAAAGATAGTTCTAAAATTCTCTCTCAACTTAGTTATTGATGAATTTATGGGGGAAGAAAGTTATATGGTGTGGATAATTTTGACATCCATAATGTCACTTATATGTATGTATATATTATATGGTTGATTAACTTGAGTTTTTGTGTGTTTTGGGTTAATGTTTTGAAAATATTATATCTTTTCTTGATTGCATGGTTAGCCACAAATTTTGGTAAACTATGTGACCTGAGAAGTTTTTGAAAGTTTTGAATCCCATGGTTACCACACATTTGGTAAACCATGGGAGTAAATTGTACGACCTACTTAGTTTTGGGTATTTTGGTCATTTAAAGTTCTTTTTAATTATGGGACCCTCCTTTGGCTTCCCTATTTCTAACCTGATGACCTTGAGGAATCTACTATCCAATTTACTTATCTATAACACCCACCATGGTGGGATTTTTATGATTCTTTAGGGATTCCTTCATCCAATCTCAAGTTAAGTTCAAATATCTCCCGATCTTCCCTTGTTCTCTTGAATTCTTCTATGTTCCATCTCTTTATCTAGCCTTATCAGCCATGGTGGCCATATATCCTAACTATGGTTTTTTGAAATTGGGGTTTTTGTTTTCTATGGGTTATGGAGTACCTCTTACAACATATTATAGTGTATTTTTTTTGAAGGTGAAATAGTTCCACCACTTGAGGCATGTGTTTTCTTCTCATTCCATTTTATATGTGAGTTCCTTGAATGTATGGTAATTTGAACTCATTTTTATGCCTAGATAAATATTTAATATCCTATATAAATGTTATCTTTCAAAGGTTTTCCATAATATATTTTGGGTTTTCTTTGTCATAATGGTTATATTTCATAATTTTAGGATGCTTTTACCCTTAAATGGTGTTTTGTGCATTCTAAGTGATGGAAAAAATTCCAATTATGGATTTCTATAAGTGAAATTATTTATTCATTTTATTTTTAATTAAATATTATTTTTAATGTGGGGTATGTTTTGTATTAAAGGTTTTAAATGTTTAAAATTGGTGTGTTTGACTTAAAAATTGTTTAGTGACTACCTTGGAATTTTTATGATTGTGTTTTTATGTTATCTGTAAACAATTTAGGATTTATACTTTGATTCCAAATATATTTTAATTTTTTTTATAAAATATATATTTACAAAGTATAATGTAATATCCCAATTGGAACCTTATATAATACTAATTCTTCAGTTTTTTATTACACCCATTTAAGCCCCATTATAATTTATTATTGATAATTATGTGTATAGACAGGTGAATGATTTTGGATTCATGCTTGGGTTTATGATTATGGGTTAGGGATGTTGTTAAATGGGTGTTGGAGTTGGGATGGATATTATTCTTATGTTGTATTTTTTAAGTCTATATTGTGGTTATGGGATTGAAATTTCATTGATAGTGGACCAGATCCTTTAGTTATTCAATGGATAACCCCTAGATACTTAATGGAAAATAATGTGAAAGATACTATACTAGTTGATATTACACACTGTATAATATCCATTATTCGACATTTAATGAACTATAGAACACTCAGTTTCAATTAATTAATCATTTATTTATTTATTTTAAGTATTTAATGTTTTTTTGTGATGTTTGGGAGGGTTTTCAAAACTTTTGGAATGTTTTTGTGTATTTTTTGGAGGTGCATGGCCTGAGAATAGTTAGTAAAAACTATGAAACTCCTAAAAAAGACCATAAAAAGAGATGAAGTCTGATCTAGGTTAGTGCAAGGTTAGATGCATGGTTTTTTATAACCATGCGACCACCTAGTTGGAACTGTGCATTTGGGGATAATGGAATTTTCACAGTTAGCGCATGGTTTTCCTAATCGGGTGCCCTAACCATGAATGACAAAAAATTAGATCCAAAAACTGTGGACAAAATTCAATTTTTCTAATTAATGGCTTTTTTTACCACTATTTAGACCCTAACATTAATTAATTTATTCCCAAAGTTTGTGTAGACCATTCCTCTTGATCATTGGAAAATCGTTGTGCTTTGAAGTCTGATTTCCTTGGCAAGTATTTGTTCTTGGTTGTTTTCCTTAGATATCTCTTCTTCCCTCTCTTGGATTCATATATCTAATCCTTTAGGGATAGGTCTATGTTTCTTTATTCCAATTATGATTATATTTGTATGTTCTTTTGTTAGGTGACAAGATCTAAGGTGAGTTTTTGGAGTTTTAACCCAGTTTTATTGAAGAATTTATGCCATTATTCATTTTCACCATTGTTTTCAAGGTATGTAGATTCAATATCATCTAGTATTATTATAAATTGAAGTATTTATTCCAAATTGGTTGTTTTATTGAAAGTTATTATGAAATTCTTGTATAATTCCAGATGTAAAACCTCTTTAGTGATTGTTTTTGTATGGAAACCCAACTATTTATTACATGATTATTACATCATTTTAAAGACAACCAACATAAAAGGATTAAAAAACCTAGACCTAAAGGTTTATTATCTTGTTAAAACATGTAATATACATAACTTTTACATATTAAAACATTAAAATTTATTTAATTACTTATTCTCTAGCTTCTTAGTGTCCCTCATGTTCTTTTTAGTACAAGAAATCAGAAATGGATATACATCAAGAAAGGGGTGATCTAAAAGCCCAAAAAGAGGATAAATATGAGACATGGACATGGTTGTGCATTATAATCATCATCATAACATAATAAAAGGATAATCATCATAATAATGAAATTAAGAATAAGATAGAGGCATGGAATGTGGTAATGCATAAAGATGAAATATCATGTCTTAGTGGTCAACTACCACACATAGTTGTGAACAATGTTAGCATCATGTTCATGAATATTCCTCTTTATCACATGATATTCATCACATTACCCAATGAATTTTAGTTCTATATAATTCTATGTGCACCCATCATATCATAACATTTACATGCGCTATATAATTATGAGCGCACCTATAACATCATAACATTCACATTATCATGCATGCCATATTGAATGTATATCAATATTTTACATAAAATAACCCATGGAAATGGGTGGGTTTAATTTCAGAAATCATAAGTTCATAAAATTTTGATTTCATAATATAAAAAGTGAATAATATTCTTGTTATCAATCTTGATTTAAGAAGAAACAATCTCAATGGAAATGAAAGATGTGTTTTTTTAAGAAGAGTTCTTTTGGAAAAATCTTTTAATTTTTCATAAAAATTATTGGAGAAATTTATATCCCATAAAATAAAAGGGAAGTAAAAAAAATGACCTTTATGGATCAATAAATGACCATCCATACTGAAAATGAATCGAATGAGGGAAAACCCAACGAAAGAGAGTTGGGTTCAAGAATCACATTACCTTATATCTAAAAACTTTCTTCTCTTTAATATCATGGATAATAAAATTAAATTCATTAATTAACAATTAAAAACCTATTATACATGTATTTTATCTGTAATAATTTTATTATGTTCATTTATATCCTTTTATATGAGTAATATAGTTCAGTCCCATCATTCTGGAGTGTTCATTTTCTTTGTTTTCATGATCAGTTCTCTTTTTATAAGTAATGAAGTTTATATACAATTGGAATAATTATCCAAAATTGAAATTATAGGTTATTAATTATCATATATAATTTTAAATGGTTATATATATCATTTGGTTATATGTTATTAGGATGAATCATTAGATAATACATTAGTGATAATCATTTAGATTATTATGACAGTTTTTTATCGTCACAAACTAGTTTTGTTTCATTATTTATTATTGTTTATATATGTTAGGTACAGAACATAAAAAGGGTTATTAAATAAATTTTAAAGTATTTAATAACCATTATAGTGGTTTTATTAACATCCATGAAGGCCTTAACGGAAAATGAAAACGCATCGTCTAATATGTCAGTTAATTGACACATCACAAGCGTTGATTTTCTTTTTAGAATAAGATAAAGAGATAAATGAGTTTGTTGATGGGTATTACATTATCATGATAGAATTATATTTTATAAAAGATACGGGAGTTATCATTAATATTTGGATAGATTATGTTAGGATAGAATAAGAAAAGAAAAGAAATTTAAAAGAAATTAAAAGGAAAAGGAAGAGGATTTTACCTCTTGAATTTCACTTCCTTAAGAACCTCCTTTGGGAAAATGGTTTGGTATTTTGGATTGACAAAGGGATATTGGACATTGGTTAGGGTATTAGGAAGATATTTGGGAACAATTTGGAAAAGTATTAAAGCCTAGAATTAGTGCGGAGAAGTGGTGGTGAGGGGTGGTATTTATAGGGGAGGAGAGGAGTGTTTTCTCATTATTTTATTGAATTATTTTATTATTTTTCCTAAATAATATGAATAGCTTAAGAATTATCACTAATTATATGAAAATAACTAATCATAGTTCTAAATTTACACTTACACCATCCATACATCATATATGACTCCATAATTCATGTATTTAGATTTTATCGTAAATTATCATATTTTACTATTCACCAAAATTTCAAGTATTTTAGAAAAAAACCCAAAAAAAACCCTGACCATTTTTCAACATGGAGAATTAAAAAATAAAATCAATTTTATGAAAATAAATTTATAATTATGAGAACTTTTATTATTAATTAAAATCATCATATTTTTGAAAATACCAATTTTAAAATTATAACTGATTTTATGGCACTTTCAAGATTTAAATATGGTCACATAAAAGTATCTTATAATCATAGGGAAAATAAATATTAATTTATTAGTGTATTTTATGAAAATAAATTTTCTTTTAAATTATTATATTAATTATAAAATTTTAAATAAATATTTATGACTGATAAAAATACCAATACTTAATTTTTCATTTTCAAAATATTTATTTACTTGTTTAATGATATAAATATATTAAATTTTCATTAAAAAGATTCCCAAATTTTAATTTTACTTTGAAAGGTGAAGTTACTATTCTATTAGACATATTACTATTCCTAAGGGTCGTGTTACTATTCAAAATGTCAAGTTACTATTCCATCGGTATAGGTTCCTCAATTTACGAAAATGCCACTTATTTCATTAAATATTTATTTATAATGTTTTTATTGTGGTCTCTATGTGATTTTATGTGATTTATACTATATTAAGTAATTATAAGAAGGGGTAAATTCCATTGATAAAATATTGGGTCCTTACATTATGGAATTGTGAAAATTGGGTGTTTTGGTGGAAAGTGAAAGTGGTAACATGATTTTAAAATGATAATTTTAAATTGTTAGTTTGGTTTCAATATATGAAAAATGTTATTTGAATAAAAGGATGGTTTTTTTTGAAGTGGTTTAGAATTTTTTTGGCATTCTTGTTGGTATAAATGGTTAATCATGAGTTTAATGGGATGGATAATGGTTGTAAAGTACCAACATAAAAGGGAAGAAGTATGTATTTGATGTTCTACCGTCAATGGTTACACTAATATTGAGTGTGTTTGTCTGGTAATGTGAAGTGGATTGAGTAATTTCAAATTAATTTTCGAAATGGTTGAATGAATGGTTTTTTTCCTTGGTAATGGATTTGGTTTTGAAAACCATTTTAGTGTGAAAACTATTTTTCTTAGAAATGGTTAACATTTGATATAACTATTATAAAGTGTTTGATATAAATTATTTTACATAAATGTGCTGACAAGTTCTAACATAGCATCATGAGCAGGGAAGTAATTTTGAGACATCATATTGAGTTTTATACACACACCCTGATTGGATACTTTGTCAAATTTATAGATATAATTTATCTGAAAAAATGTAAAGGAAAATTATATCATTTATTTAGTGATTCCTTATGATACTTTGGCATGGATTTTGGAGTTGGATCTTGGAGAATATTTTGAGTTGTTGTGTCTGGGTCTTTGGAATGTTTGAGGTTTGTTGGTTTTGTCTTCTGCATTTTATTTTGATGGTTGTCTTAGTTTCCACTTGGTACTTTGATAGAGTTTTTTTTTGGTTTGTTATACATTGAGTTGTATTACATTGTTATCATGAATAATGTAGTGTTTGTTGGTTATGGTTATCTTGGTTTATTTTTTTTACTTTCAAATAGAATACCACTCCCCAATTGTATTGAATCCCTTTTAATTTATTTCCAACTTTTGGTATCTTAGTGATGTCACCTAAGGCCAAGTAATGTTCCACCATCTTTCCAAGCCAACGAGGAAGGGTTAGACGTTAAAAATGGTATTAGTCTTCACCAGTCCACCATTATTTTGGAAAAATGGTACTTTTTTTGGTCTTGGAGTTGGAAAATAATTCTGGATTATTCCTTGAGTTGGATTGGTAGAATGGAGTTGGATCATTAGGACATGAAATGTAGAGAATAAAGAGGCATATCTAACCTATTTATTCTAAAAATTAAGTTACCATGGAGTTGGGTACATAACTGTTTTTAGATAGTTATATGAGAGTTACCTCATTGTCATGGGTTTATCTAATAAGAAGAACATGACGTGCATTAGTAGAAATTACTCCCTCCTAAGAGTGCATATTTATTTTTGATTAATGGTTTATTCTTTGGTAAAAAAAAATTTATTTTTGAAAAATTTTGTAAAAATATTCAAATGTGAGATTTTGAAAAGGCATGGTTGTAGTATTTTGAAAATGGGTTGATTTTCAAAAGAATATTGAAATTTTTAAATATGGGTTGAAAACGAAAAGTGTTGAGTTTTAGAAATATGTTTTGTTATTGTTGTGATGTTGTAAATTTAAATTTATAAGTTGTTAGTTTCTATAGAGTGAGACTTATGGTGTTTTTATTGTTTATAGAAAATGGAACTAGTAGACATCATAGAAACCAACCAAAAAATAGCTGGGAATGTGGTCGAACCTGAGCCATAGGCAATCCTCTAGCTGGTTAAGATTATTGTCCACGCTTTTCAACGTATGGATAGAGGGAATTAAAGGTATGAACCAATATAAGTGGATCATTCCATTCAATTCCAAAAACCTAATACACATATTTTTCAGGGTGATTCATAATACGAGAATGAAGAGGTATGGTTGAAAAAGATGAATCACATCTTTGATTTACTATGAACACAAGAATATCTAATAGTCAATTTGGAAATGCACATGACAGAAGATCTTTTATTCCATTGGTGGGGTTTAGCAGTTCAGGTTATATTAGACCAAGGCATTTCATGGAAAGATTTTGAAGAATTTTTCAATAAATGATTATATCCTCACACATTCATGATTGATAAAATTATAAAAATTTTCATCTTGAAGTAGGATAATCTCTCATAGGTAGAGTACACTTCTAAATTTATTAATTGAATTCATATTTCATTGAATGTTTTTTCTAGTGAATCCTTGAAGGAAATCATTTTTGAATTGGTCCTAAGGTCAGATATTCTCTTGAATATTTCCACGCTCTTTATAATATATTATACAAAGATGGTCAATAGAGTGACAGTGAAATAAAGGAACATATCAAGAGACACAGGTACAGAGAGCATGATGATATATATAGAAAATTGTGGGAAATCCAATTGTGTTAATAAGAGTAATAAGGACACCTATTTTCATGGTAGTGGTATGAATTAGAATAATATGACTAGATCTATGAATATTCCTCCTAAACATAAGTGAATGTCGAGATGTTTTCAATGTGGTTATTTGGATCACATGAAGTGAGATTGCACATCACAACCAAGAGATTTCCACAATTGCAACAATATTGTATATCTTCAGTTCCATTTTCACATAGCTCTATGTTGGGGTGTTTGGGGAACATCTCATGTTTTGTAGATGTCATATGATTCAATGGGACAAGGGAATTAGAATACCTCTCGTTAGTAGAACTAATACGGCCAAGGTGATTCAAGAAATAAAATGACCCCATAGAAAGGGAAATCTCAACAAGGAAATAAGGAACAAATTGCAGTGGGTAAGCAGTTATATGGAGTTGAGAAAGTTATTGTAGATGACTAATTTAACAATAGATAATGATATGTATAATTATTTTTAATTATACCTTTATGTAGTCTTCTATTGATACAAGTAAATCCCATTTATTTATTTCTTCCCATGCTATTGATTTTATGTGTTTAAATGTTGAGATGATGCCTTTTATTTTGGAACATAAAATTCCTCTTAGTCAAAGATAATGTCGAGCATTTATGTGTAAATAATGTTCTATAAATATGGATGGAGTTGAGTTGATATGTGATTTCTATGTTCTTGAGTTTTATTTCAATGAAATATCCTATGTAAGGATTGGTTGATGATGTTTAGAGATCACATTGACTATTATACCTAAAGGGTTAGTTATATGAATGATGATCATGTCGAGCATATCATTATAGGAAAGAGGATTGTAAAGGTTGGTGCAACATTCTTGTTAGTACCAGAGGTTGGAACTCTCTCATACTAGCTGGTATCTTTGACTCAACATTGATTGATGGGATCAAGAATGTCTATTTTATAACAGTTTTGGATCGGTTTCTAGATTTTTTCCTTGAAAGTTTCTCAGGGTTTCCACACACAAGAGAAGTGGTGTTTATGATTGATCTTATTATTGTGACTTTCCTATCTCACTTTCATCTTATCAAATGAAAAAAGAATAATTAAGGGAGTTGAAATTCTAATTAAATGAGTTAAAAATAAAAAGTGTTCATTTGTCCTAGCACATCTCCATGAGAAACACCAATCCTGTTTGTGAAAAAGATAGATGGAACTATTCAGATTTGTGTGGATTATCGTAAGCCTAACCATGTTATGATAAAGAATCAGTATCCACTTCCACACTTTGATGATCTATTTGATCAATTTAAGGGAGCCTAATGGTTCTCAAAAATTGACTTATGACTGGGATATCACCAATTGAAAGTTCAAAAGTATGATATTCCAAGTACAAATTTTAGGAGTAGATATGTCTATTATGACTATGTGCCAATTCATTTCAAAATTATGAATTCACCTATGGACTTTATGGAATTTATTGATTTGATATTTCAAAGGAATGTAGATTATTTTTTTTTGATTTTCGATGACATATTGGTGTATTCAAGGGAAAGGTAAAAGCATGAGAAACACTTGAAATGATTTCAGGAATCTTAATGTATCATTAGTTGTATGAAAAATTATCAAATTGTGATTTTTGATATAATAGGTACATTTAGTTTTCTATATTATCTCCAAAAAAGTTGTTTATATGGATCCAAAAAAGACATAGGCTATTATCTCTTGTAAACATTCACAAAATTTCTTTGAGATATATATTTTCTTAGGTTTTGGTGGTATTTAAAGGTGCTTTGATAATGAATTTTCATGAATGGATTCACTAATGGAATCTTTGGCACATAAAAATGTTCCATCACAATGGAATGAGTAATGTCATAACTCTTTTCAATAGTTGAAAGTTATCCTTACATCAACACTGATCTTGATTTTTATAGAATATGGGCAAGGGTATGTGGGGTCTTGTGATGCTTTAGGATCAGGGATGGGATTTTTTATCATAAATAGAGATCATTTTGTTGCGTATGGCTCACGAAAGTTGTGGTTTCATGAGAAGAACTACCCAAAAAATGATTTGAAGTTAGCTGCTATAGTCTGTACTTTGAAGAATTGGAACCTTTACCTCTTTGGTGAGAAATTAATAGTGATTATGGATCATAATATCCTGAAACACATTTTATAACAATGATATTTGAATCTGAGATAAAGAATATGGATGGAGTATCTCCAAATGTTTTATTTTGATTTGATCTATACACTAGGTAAAGGAAATTAAATGGAAGATTTATTAAGCAATAATAAATTAAGTCAGTTGGAAAAACAATTGGAGATACTGCATCTAGATTAATTAACCATATTAATGGAAGTTTATATCCATGATAACTAACATGCACTTGGATTGTGAAGATGAAGGAAATGTTGTTATTTTATTTCAGATTTCTTTTGTTCTTTGTTTTGTTGATATGGTTAAGTAGGCACAAACATTCAATTATGAATATGTTTCTCTGAGGTCAAAACCCAATTGTGGGGATACCATTGAGGGGAGGAAACTATATTGGAGTTCGGTTTTCTAGTTTCAAGATTGGATGGTCATACCTATGGATTGTCAGGAAAAAATTCTTCATGTATACCACAATTCATGATGGGATGTTCATCTTAAAATACAGAAGATGTATAAGGTATTGAAAATATAATTTTGGTGGGTCGGCATGAAAAGGAAATTGGTAGAGTTTGTGATGTGATGCCTCACCTACCAGTAGGTTAAGGTAGATCAGCAGTGGCTAGTGGGTTGGTTGTGGTCTTTACTGATCCATATTTGTATTTGGGATCAGATAGCCATGGATGTTTTGATAGGTCTCCCAAGGATGGTTTGGAAACACAATTCCATATAGGCGATACTTGATTGCATTACAAGGTCAGCTCATTTCATTCATATCCGTGAATCTCAAACAATGGAGGACTTGTCTGAAATATATATATAAGAATAAGTAAATTGGAATGGAATACCAATTTTGATAGTATTAGATCGATATCTTAGGTTTATGTCTCATTTATATAAATCCTTACATAAATCCCTTGGGAATCAGTTGACTATGAGTATGGTGTATCATCCTCAGACAAATGGAAAATCCGATCAGACAATAAAAATATTAGAATACATTATTTGGGATTATGTAATGGATTTTGGTGGATTATGGGAGGAGCACATACCATTAGTGGAGTTCTCATATAACAAAAAATATTAAGCCTTGATACATATGACTCCTTTTAAAGAAATGTATGGGCATACTTATCGTTCTCAACTTTTTTGGGTAGAAACATGTGATACTTCACTAGTTGGACCAAGACTTTTCCTTGATATAATAGAGAATATTAAATAGATCAGGAAGAGGATAGAGATGACATAGAGTCATTAGAAATCATATGCAGATCATCGTCGATGGTCGTTGTCATTCAAGGTGAGTGATCATGTATTCTTGATAATCTTTACAAGGCTTGGGCATCATCATTTTCAGAAGTATGGAAAGATATCTCCTTGATTCATAAATTTTTTTGAGATAATTGAACATGTTTTTTGGGTGGGATATTGTTTTTATTTTCCACAATGGTTCAATTCAGTTCACAATGTGTTTTATGCATCTTAGTTGAAAATGTATCAGCATGATACTGTCCATGTGATTCAATGAGATCACATTGAACTGGATCCAGATGATTTGTTGGTTCATATGTTGGTATAGATTGGGGATAGAAAATAGAAATTATTTTTTGGAAAAATAATCTTTCTAGTTCAGGTTTTGTGGAAACATTGTCAGATTCATGATGAAATGTGGGAACATGAAAAAGAAATAGTCAAGAAATATCCCAAACTCTTTCATGACAATGGTGGTTTTATACTTTATCTGGATAGAAATTCCAATGTTATGGAGAATATAACAGCCCTTGTTTCAAGAGAGTAACCATTTATTTATTTACTATAAGTATTTAAAGTGATTGGGTGATTTTTGGGAGGGTTTGGAGGACTTTTGGAATGTTTTGGGGGATTTTGTAGAGGTGCACAGTTTGAGCACATTTAGTGAAAACCATGAAACTCCTATAGAAAACCACGAAAATTGAGGCAATGGGATAGGGGTAGGTTCATAGTTAGATGCACAATTTTCCAAAATCATTCAGGCACCTCGGAGAAACTGTGTATTTGGGGACATAGGCATTTTCTTGGTTAACACATGATTTTTCTAACTATGTACCCTAACCATGCATGAAAAAGATTAGATTTGAAAATTATGGATCTAATTAGTTTTTACTCATTAGTGTATTTTTTCCCTTTGATTTACCATAACATGAGTTCCTCTTTTCCCAAAGGTTGTGAAGACCATTTCTTTTGATCTGGTAGTGATCTAGTGGAAATTATTCATACATTGAAGTCATATTTCCTTAGTATGTCTCCATTCTTGGTTTTTTTTCCTTAGATCTCATATTATTACCCTATTAGATTCATAAATATGATCATTTGGAGCTAAGACTTTTTTTATACCAATAATGATAATATTTGGCTGTGTTGATGTTAGGGAGTAACATCTAAGGTAAGTTTTTGTAGTTTAAACTTGTTTTTATTGAATAATTTTTGTTGTCATTCATTTTCTGTATAGTTTATGAGGTTATTGAATTCACTCTCCACTATTCTTATTATAAATTGAATATTTATTTAAAATTGATTGTTTTTATTGAAATTTATTATAATCTTTTTGTGCAATTATCGATGGAAATATTATTTAGTGATTGTTTTTGGAATTGTGAAAATTGGGTGTTTTGGTGGAAAGTGAAAGTGGCAACATGATTTTAAAATGATTATTTGAAAATAGATGTTTGGTTTTGATATATGGAATTTTTAAAAAAAATAAAGGATGGTTTTACTGAAATGGTTTGGCACATTTTGGTTGGTATGGTTGTTGGATTAAATGGTTAAGTGTGAGTTGAATGGGATTGATAATGGTTGTGAAGTACCACCATCAAAGGGGATGAGTATGGAAAAAAAGTCATACCATCAATGGTAACACAAATATTGACTTTTTTTCTATGTTTTAATGAAATGGAATGATTTATACCAAATGGATTTAAAAAATGGTGGAATGACTTGTTTGGTTTCTTTCCTTGGAAATTTATTTGGTTTGGAAAACCATTTTAGTACCAAAACTATTATTATTTGAAGTGGTTTGGATTTGATATAATTATTTTAAAGTGTTTGATATAAATTTATTAATATAAATTTACTCTAGTTGATTGGTGTGGGTAGGAATGTAATTTGTTAAAAACCTATTAATTTTTTTACTCACCCAAATCTTGGGGACTTTGGTTCCTTTTCAAATATCATTTATCAGGACATTGGTAAAGGAAAAGTATCACATTTATTTAGATATGCTTAATGATACTTGGAAATGGATTGTGGAGTTGGATCTTGGATCAAGTTCTATGTTATTGTGTTGGTTTCTTTAGAGTCTCTAATGTTTTCTGTTTTTGTCTTCTGCTTTGTATTCTGACGTTGTTCTTGGTTTCTGCTTAGTATTATGATATAATTTAGTTTG
Organism: Viscum album; assembly: GCA_963277665.1. Lineage (NCBI taxonomy): Eukaryota > Viridiplantae > Streptophyta > Magnoliopsida > Santalales > Viscaceae > Viscum > Viscum album. The sequence continues at coordinate 129,443,365 of OY728132.1, forward strand.
GGTTGTTATAAATTGAGTAGTATTACATTGTTATCATGAATCATGTTGTATTTTTTTTTATGATTATCCTTTTTTGGTTTTTTACATTGAATGGTTAAATCATACCCGAATTGTATTGAATAACATTTAATTTATCTCCAACCTTTTTTTTCTTGAGGATGTCACCTAAGTCTAAGTAACATTCTACCACATTCTCAAGCCAAAAAGGAGGGGAGGGATGTTATATAACCTTTTATAGGGGGTTTTATCTTAATGTGTCTAGTTAAGAGGAATTTAGGTGATCATTTTAGGACCATGAAACCTTTTAGATGTTGGTATTACCTAGTAATGTCTAGTATTGTCCCATTAGTCATTATGGTGTTTCCATATGATATGTATCATATGTTAGGATTTCTTTATTTTATATTCAGTATGTGAGTTATTTTATCTTGGAATTGTCGATAATTTTTATGTACTTGTACATTTATGGTTGATATTTGAAGTTACATAGTTTTCCTTATACTTTTATGGTCATTTTATTCATTAAGTTTCATGGAATTAATTTATAGTGTTTCCTTTTTCTTATACACTTATAATAGGGGTGTGTAATGTTTTCTTAAAGAAAAAGGGGTATTTCAAAATGAAAATGGAAATATTTTGAGAAAGGAACCTTATTATGGTGTTTATTTATTTAAATATCTTTTAAAGTTAATGAAAACTATATTTTACTAATTACTTTCAAAATTACAATTTTTCTTATCTTATAAAATGAATGAAATTAACTCTTAGTGTCATTTTAATGGGAATTAGTTCACACCCTACATGTTCACATTGGGGGGGTATATAATCTCCATGTCATATATATATGAGTGGGTTTTTGACTTTTGGGATTTTTTATCACCGTTATCTTAAGAGAAGTGGGTGGTCATTGTTTTGTGTTGGTGAATTGGAGTCAGATTGCTGTATTTGGGCGGTTCTTAGGTTATTTGTACTAGTTAGTTTATTTTAATTACCAACACCTTTGACCTTCTACTTTTTTTATAGTTTTCTGTTATGGATTTTAAAAGTTATATTAAATATTTTTTTCTATTGGTAATTAATTTGTAAATAATTCATGTATTTATCAATCATTATTCCTCATTTTCTTATTCTTTATTTTAAAATCTATTATTGGTTGTGTAGGAGTATCCAACATATGGATATCTCATGTTGAGTTTCTAGTTAGAACCTGTTGATTGAACTATGTAATTTTGTTGGTGAAATAATTTCCAAATGTTGATTTTATTGCCTTAACACTTATCTCCAACCTATAGAGGTCAGGAGGACACTTCATGGCTTATATTGATCTAGTTCAGGTGACATGTCAAGTATACTCGGGGTGGTTTTTACAATACCAATCATATTTAATTATTCAGTATTGATCACAATGAATTTGGGTTTTTAATGAAATTTTCTCTTATTCTCTTGGTATAGATAGGGGGTATAAGAGTGCCTCTCATTCTAGAGACAGTTCTTGAGAGAGTTTTATTTGGTCTGGAGAGATTTCTCTTATGATAATATCATTGGGAATAATTGTTCAATAACCCTATAAATGATATAGGGTGGGTTATATACATATGTTTGGACAACAAGTTATTGTGTAATGACCCTTAACAAATTTATTTGTTATAAAGAAACCCTACATCTATAATAATAATAGTAGTAGTAATATTGTTATTATTATAATATTTCACGATTACCTCTTACTTGTGAATATTTAAATTTAATTCCATAAATCAATAAATTAAAATATATTTAAATTATATTACATAAAATCCATCAATTCCATCCGGGACCTTTACTTAGTCCATCAATCCTCCATGGAATTTGTCATTCCTTGAAATATAAATATTTATTTAAACAAATAAATATCATTATATTATTCATTAAATATATAAATATTATATTCACTAACTAGAAAATAAATAAAAATTTATTATTATCGTAACTAAATAAATATATTTTTAAGAAATTAATACTAATTTATTACCTTGGTAATTATAAATAAAATATATATAATATTATATTTTTTAACTAGTTAAGAATATTTATTAAATATTCAACTAACATATAATCTAAATAGAATGACTGGTGATTGAATTTATTCATTCAACATAACTTGAATTACTATGATTCCTTGGTCTAGAGAATAATATTTATTCTAACTATTAAATTCAAATACAATTTTAATTTGATTACCGATACACTTAGTGTATGAACATATATGACTCTTTATTATTGACATTAGGTGTGCTGGCATAAATTCTAAGATTAGAACCTAGAAACACATCCATTCATCTATAGATAAATAATTTAATATCACAATGATTATAACTTCATAAGGATAATTATAGTTTAACATAATCCCTTTTCCTTGATATATCATCAAGAAAGTTTCATAAAATGTGTCAGCCACCTATGTACTTGATTTATTGTTATTTGAAAACCTGAAATAAACTCATTGATGAGACGAAATGGACATGGATTTAGTTAAATAGTTTCATTTCAATTTAAAGGCCAGATATATCTATTTATTTAAAATGTAAGTGATAAATACTTTCTAGAATTATTCATTAATGTTACATCACTTATGATGAATCCAACAAATTCTACCTCACTATAAGAATATGTTAACATAGTTTTCATTAATACAACAAAGTAAAAAATTCATGATATTCAATAATATCATTCTCAATTTTATGTACCAATACACACATTCAAAAATATGAATATCCAATGACATGTATAACATGTGGAATTCCTATTTGAGGGGTTATCCTCATAACCTCCCCTCTTGAAGATTACTAAGTGAAACCTTTATTAGAAGAAGTCTCAATGTCTCATGATCCCATATCACCAAATAAAAAACATCATATGTACCTTATAAAATAGATTTCATCTAATCATAGAACACATGTTAATGATTATTTCCATATCACTTCAAGGTTATCATCATAGAGTGGAATTTCCATAACTGTATAACGTGAAAAATATTCCAAGTAAATTATCATATTAATTTTAAAAATAATAACATTTGTAATGTAGTAAGATATTTATTAATATTTTAGTCTTTGAATATACATGTAATTAAAAGTACAATGTAAGTTGACTCTAGGGTGCTAACTCCAACAGAATCCAACTTTCACTTGAGTCAACAGCTAACAGACTGGTTAGATCTCATGCGATAAACATGATTTTTCTATGTATGGATACAACTTATAGGCCTAACATGTTCTAGTAGTTATTCTACATATTATGAATTCACCCTTATGATAAAATATCTCAAGTGGTTATTTCACCTTTTTTTCCACTTCCAAAACCTTAACATATTGGCTAAAACTATAACATTGAATAATTGTTTTTCTAAATTTATTCTCAGTATTAATCGAAGGCTACAAATTAAATGATCTATATTGATATAATAACCACTAAATGTAATAATTTTGGATTTAATATTACATTATCCTTACTATGATAGTGAATCATGATGATATAATGGAATACTATCCCCTTAACAACTAGTATCACCACTTTGCCAATAACAAATAAATCATCCATTTTTATTTTCTCAAGCACAATTGGATAGCTCCTACTATAATTATGTGCATTTATACTATAAATACTCTATATTATTCATATATTATTTTTGTAAAATCAATATGAAACCTCAACACATATCATGTCATGTGATATAGATTACAATGTACTCTTTGGAATATTTTTCTTCATTTATCAAAAAATCACCTCTTATGCTTCCAAACATCAACATAGAGATATTTCATACGATGTGACATAAGAAATAATTAGGTCTTGAATTATTAAATATTATATTTTTCAATACCTTGTTAATATATATACTATGTCTTGATCTAAGAAACCCTATAGATATTTTTGTAGATATAATTTCTTATAACATGGTTTTCTCATTCAGTTTATCCACAGAGTTATTATCCTCAGTCTTAATAAATTTTAATACATATTTTCCATATGTTATCAAAATATTTTTATCAAAAAATTATTATTCTCCCACTAACCTATTATAAGCACATGCTGCTTTTCATTCTTAATAAAATAAAACTCTCTTGTAGTTTTGTTAATGGATATTCTTTGATAAAATGCTAACTTTAATCCATAAATGTATTTTTGTTACTTACATACCTTATTGGAATTCTAGGGTTCCAGTAACCATTCTCACCAAATCCTATAGACATATTTTATAAGGTTTCCTCCATGTAAGGTGGTCTTGACATCCAATTCCCAATATAATTATCACAGAATATTTCTATAACAAGAGAAAAATATAATGTATTTTATAATTGATATTCGTGAGAGGTTTTGTTATAAAATATATTTAGAAAAAATTAAACCATTAATTGTTATTTGATCCTTATTAAAACCAACTTATACAATCCTTTCCTCATATATTTTTATTACCCACTAATGGATTTACATCAACATGAGAAACTACTAAAATATAGAACTAGATTTCAGTATATAGAATCTACATCTGAATTCATTTAAACTTTTTAATCATAGATAATTTCCATTTACCAATCCTCTATAGGATTCCTTATTCTTATCAAATAATATATCACATGTTTTTGTGAACATAATAACATTTATCTAGTTTTAACTTTCCTATGAAGTATGTGCCTCCAGAACGACACCTCCCACTAAATCTGGTCGATTTCAATTTTCCTATGCCAACCCATGTGCATCCAGATCACAAATTTCATTGAATTCAACACTTCTCCCACTATCCAAAAATAATTTTCCTTCTTTATTATGGAATAATACTTGACCTTGAATAATACATTTATATCATAGGGATATAATTATCCTGAGTAGCAATAGGAAAATTGACTAATATAAACTTGGTATTTTTCTTGATGTACTTTTGTATCTAAAAACATTTTTTACAAATGATTCTCATAAGAAATGAAAGACCATGAAATGATGTATTTTCATAATATTGTAACTAATATGAAATCCACTAGTCAATATAGTTGGAATATGGTAAGCTGACACATTTCTATTTGTAAAAAATCTTGAAAAGAACTTTGGAAAACAAGAAATAAATATAAGAATCATCATCGATCTTCCTTACACTACCATAACTTATTTGATTTGTATAAGGTAATTTGAGTTTAGAAACACCTCCACCCACAATTTAAAAGATTAATTAATTATTGTTTAATATATTTTCTGACAAGCCTGCTTAGAGGAACCTATATCTTCTACTAAGGTTATTCATTTCTTAAATTATAATCACTAAAATCTCTTAAATAAATATCATATAGTATATGTATTATCCTAATTCTTATCCTTATAATAGTTCCACCATCCGACTAAACTAACTCTATAATATATGTGTATTACCATTATTTCTAAAAGTGTATTTATTGAAAAATTAACAATTATATAAAATAACTAATAGTCTAGATCCAATGTGTCTAAACATCCTACTAGGCATAAACATGATAACCAATTTGAATTTTAATTTTATAATAATTATATTACCATAAATTGGTATGAGTCGTATATTTTTATATTCATCATTCTTTCTTGACTTTTCATATTTTTTATTCATGTATTAATAAACTATTAGTAAACTATAAAATACCATTAAAGGATTCATTTTAAACATGAAATAATGTCTCATTGTTTCTAATTGGACATTGAGATAAATGTTTTCGTAATAATCAATACAAAATAATAGTCTAAAAAATCAATCAATTGTGAAATCTATAGTCATATGCTTCTCTTTTCTAACTTTGTAATCACCCTTTCATATATTCTTATAGAGTTCACCTTACATTTTGTAAGGTTTATAAAATCCCTTGATTTTTTCATTTGAATTAAAGTATGTTATTTTTAATTTCATTTAATACACATGAAGTAAAATAGAAAATATTGTATACAATTAAAAAAACCAAAAGTAAAATAAATTCCCCATTTTTTCTTGAAGTAATTGTAGTTCTTTTTTTAGTGACCTTTATTTATGTGTGAGAAGCAGATAGATTTCTATTCATGACTCTTCCTCTAAATATTTTATATCATCAAAGAAAATCATAATGTGAACATTAATTTGAACATATCATGGGATTATGAACTTGGTATTTCATTTTTTCATTATAAGGGTTAAGTAACCATGTTCCCACCATTCCCTATCTTCTCGGTGAAGCATATTCAAATGATTTTTGGGAAGATTTTCTACACTACTCATCAAATATTTCTGGATGAATATGAAGTATATGGGTGATAAGGATGATAATATGAGATTTATGGATAATTTATTATCCATATTGAATCCAAACTTTTCTAACTGATCAATATATTTCAGTGTTTTGAAGGCAAGATCACTATCTAGGTACCCATCTCCTATTTTACACTAGTAGAGTGTAGTGATAATATAATTTATATTAAGCTACTCTTTCTCCTTATCTAGAGATATAAGATGAAATATCATGATGTATCTATCCACGTGTTTATGTTTCATATTCATATCTTTATACACAGATACACATGATACAATGTATATTAAAATAATCCTCTATATATCTCTTATAAGAATCTTTTTCCCATTTTCTCTCTCAGTGAGGTGGTTGATCATGAATGGGGGAATCTAGAACATACTATAAATTTTCTTATTGTGGTGAAATATATTAATTACTTTAACATTCATTTAAATTTGTGTTAGTAAGGAGATGGTCTGAGTATAATAATGGTCATAGTATTCCCATGGTTTTTATTAACATTTTCTCTAATAAATAAAATAGATTTTATTACTTTATAATGATTACCATGTGTGATGTAATAAATTTTATTTTATTTTTCTCTTTTTTATGTAAAATAATAATATCCAACACCATTGGATTAAAAATATCCTCTCAAATGGATATTCTAGGTCCAAGGATCTATACCCCCTTTTGAACAACCTAAAAAAGCCTTACCAAATCATTTGAAGGTATTTAGGTAGGTTGTAATAATAACTACATTAACTGGTAGTTACTTGATCCATTATGCGGGCTCCCCAATCCTAAAATCATAAAAAATATTTCTTCAACACTTTATTCTTAGTTACACTTAGACTTGTGAAGGTATTAATCCCTTTATTCTAAGTAGGTTAATTTGGACCAAAACATTCATTAAAACTCCCTGATAATTGAAAGAACCCAGAAAATGACTATAAAAGTACATTGAACTATCAATCAACTGTAGGTAACCTATTTAGAAATTATAAACACAAAAATACAAAACACCAAACAACAATAAATTTGTTCTAGAATGGAATTTTTTAGGTGAAACCCATATAGATAAGGGTATGATAACATTTATTCAATATTTAAGATACTATTCTAAGAATGAAAATAAAATAAGTTGTAACTTGAAGAAATTTTGAAAAATAAGAAATGATGAGGAAGATTATAATTCTAGAAAATTACAAGTCTTGGTTTATTAAAAAACACCATGCTAATAAAGACGTAAATTTACATTAATCTCATGATTTAAATAATACATCTTGTAAAAAGTCACATAACCCATGGACTAAACGGTTTAGTGTCTTAAATATTAGATGCACAAACATCTTAATTTTCTACAGTTGTGAATATTTATCCATAATCACTATCCTCTAGAACATTTAATACATATCTAACATGATATAATCATCTACATAACCTGTAGAATAGAAACAAATGAAATGGGCAAGCTCATATGCTTAGTATGTGAAATAAATATATCATAAAGTGGTAGATCATAAACATGAAAGAGAGGATTATAAGGTATTAAATATATTATCAGGTTATTGTAAGACCATATATTATAATCCAAAAATATGATAAATCAACAAAATATCACAACTAGAATGGTAAGGATTTGTAAAAGTTATGACATTTCCCAAAAACATATCAAAAACAAAAAATACGTGAGTATCAAATAAAACTACAATGTGCTTTATAACATGGTTTAATCATGAAAAAACTCGCATAACATGATAAAAAACATGAAAATTTGTCACAATCATAAAAATAGTATTTCTTATCATTGTGAACCTAGATACCCACCAACCCATTCACACATAAAATTGTGATTAGAGCTTAATGACTTCACACTCACCCTTTAGGAACCTAGAAAGTTGTTAAAATTATTACATGTATAATTGTTAGTAGATATTAACACCATCACACTCACTATTTTTGAATCTAGTGAATTTCTAACCCATCCACAAGTAAAATCAGGAGTAGATCTTAATGTAATCACACTCACACTTTTTGAACATAGCGGATCACTAACCTATTAACATAACATTTCTATATAATGAGATATAATCCTTTATCTAATACATTTGAGTGATATATATGTCCCAAACATCTCATAATTAATACATTTTTGTGCCACTTGAAAATAAAACAACATTCAACTCAAAAATAACCCATGAAAAAATAATGGGTTTTTTTAAACATTTAAAAAAATCATATAACATGAATTAAAGAAATCATAAAACATTGAAACTTTCATTTTCGAGACTAAATCATATCATAATAACATATAAAGGGTGATAAAAACATATATTCCTTAAATATAAACCTTGGTGAGTAAATATAATTTATAATATGAAAGTTTTCACAAAACCTTTAAAAGCATTAAAGTAAAAATTAATTTCTAAAATAAATTTTTGAGAAGGTAATGATAAGACCTATCAAAAAATTAATATAAAGAGTTCCAACTAAAACATCCTTTATAATAATTAATTTTTATCAAAAAGGATAAGTGGAAATAATATGAAAACATTTTCTTCTAAAAATGAATATTTAACAAGGGAATATTGAAAGTGACATAAATATTTCAAAGGATTTAGTGAATATACTTTGATAAATTTTACATTTAAGATAACCATTAATAATGGAATCTTTAAAAACAAAAAGTGTTATCAAAAGAAAAAATTTTAGTGGATGATAAATCTTTTTTTTGAAATGATTGAAAACCTTTTAGACATTTTGAAATAACCCTGTTGAAAACACACATGATTAAAAAGGAAATAAAAGAAATTGTTTCAAAAATAATAAAAAGTATAATTGGAGATAAAAACAATTTGAGTTTACATTATGTAAAGGAGAACATTGTGGTAAGTAAAAACATGGAAATGGAAGTAAAGTCTTTTAAAAAAAATGGGTATTATTCTTAATAAAAGTTTTCAATGAAATAATAGAATCCTCAAGGAAGAATAATTCGTTTTAGATCATTATTTATCGAGAAAATAAAGTTTGAATACAATATCACAACATAATTTATTATAATAGATCAGTATTGAAATATTATATTCCAAGAAGAGTGATTATAACCCAAGGGAAAGGTTTGAGTCACAAAAAATCCTTAAAACCATTATATGATTGAATAAAAACACCATGAGATTTTAACCTATTAAATAAAATTTATTATCTTGAAATATTTTTATAAAAAATTAAAATAGATAATTATTAAAAAAATTGTAAAGGAAACATGGTGTATATCTCAAACATGTCTCAAGGGATTGAAATCTAGGACAAAGAAACCCTTAAAGTAATGATATCGTAATAATCAAAGAAAAAAGAGATATATACCATGATATAGAACATAAAATATAATTTAATGAATTATATATATGAGAAATAAAATAAATTGGGAATAATACATATAAAATTTAGGATTAATAGGTGCAAAACATGAAATCATGCCTTAAATTTAGTGAACTTGAGGCAACAAACACATACCTTATTTACTTAATAATTGATGACCCTATATATTCATGTATAAAAATTATAGATTCCATATTAATCTATTTCATAACATTATTCATATATTTTACCATTTATATTCTTTATTTATAATTTTTTATTATTTCTATATTGGTTATTTATAGCATATTTCAACCATCAGGTGTAAATAACTTCAACCGTTTTCACTCATATTATAAGGTTGATATCGTCACCCATACCTTGAAACAAAGAAAGTAAATAGTATATAATTTAATATATTTTAATATTTGGGTTATATTTATTGATAAATATCTTAAATTATTCCATATGTACTTTAGTTACACTACTCAAAATGGAACCAGTGTTGGCATATTTTGATGATTTTAATGAATGAGAAATGATACTTTAATAATAAGTTAAAATTTTAATATAAAATTACCAGAACCATATAAAAATAATTATTTTATTATTATTTTTAATAATATTAGTTTTCTTGTTCACATAGTCATCCATAGTGAGGTTCTAAACGTTTTTTCATGTATGTGGTTAAATCAACCCAAACTTTAACATGCTTTAACTTAATTGAAGAGTGTGGTTAAATATGTGTTTCCTTTGACATAATATAATTAAGTATAATAATAATGATATTATTTTTATTTTTTATGATTTTTAACCATACATTAATGTTTTTATATAATTTATGAAAATATTTATGAAAAACGAAAAAAGTTTCATCATGGAGGCGATAATCCGCATGTACGCACAATTAGCGTTCCCATTTATCATAATGGGAGAGGGGGTGTAGGTGGATATTACATTGTAATTTAATAATAATTATTATATATGATATATCATATTTATTCATTATTATCACCAATATTACCATCCATTTAATGTGTTAATAAAAATAAACGACATCGCTTCGTGGAGGCAATTATCCACGCAACACACTAACCATGTTCTTTTATTTTTATGAATGGATGGAAATGAATAACTGAGGGTTTTAACATTAATATGACAACATATATGTATAATAATAATACTTAATTTATTATATTATTATGGTGATAATATATTTTGGATGATTAAGAGTAAGAAGAAAAGGATAATAAGGGGATAATACTTACGTTGGAGAATTCATTATTCCCTTGTAAGTTCCCTTAAAACTGAAGTGATTAGGCTAAATATGAGGGAATATAGGGTTTTTTGTAGAGTATTATAGTAATATTAAAATTTAATATTTTCAAGGTGTAAATCGAATGATAGGTGTGTGTTTTAAAGGGTGAAAATTATCCCCATTTATAAGAGAAGAAAAGGGCGCTTTTAGAAACACACTTTATATTTTAAAAATTCCATGGAACTATTCAAGGTTAAATGGATCAATAATGGAAAAAATAAGAGTTTAGGAAAAGAAAAATTCTAAAATAATATCAAAAACATTTTTAAAACAATTTTTAACATGCTTTTTCCATTTCCCCTAAGTACGACTCTTTTTACGACTTTTACTTTTTACTCGGGTTAGTATTTATTAACCTTAGTAATTTAATTTTCTGAAAAAATAATATTGAACTTATTAATTAATTTTAAACTTATTAAGTGAAAATTTAAAATAATTTTTTCATAAAAAATTCCTAAAATTGTGAAAAGTTAATATAAAAATAAACACACTTAATCACATAAAAACAATTTTTTTAGAAAAATGAATTTTTTTCAGCTCTTAATTTTTATGTAAGATAAAATTATAATAATTATTAATTTTAATTAAATAAATTGATTTATTATAAATAAATTAAATTTATGAGGCTTTTATGGAAATCCAAAACTAAATCTCACATTGAAAATACTTTATTCAAAGAGAAGACTAAAAACAATTTATATTAAAATAACATTTTTATAGTGTTCTAAAAATACCAGACATGATCTTTATAATCTCAATTAGTTTATAAAAAATCATAATTTTATTCCTTAAATACATATTTTTACTAATTAAAACTGGTTTTAAATATATCATATACACAAAAATAGTGATAAAAACATATAAATTACAATTTTCACAAAACCGTATTTTCGACTAAAAATCAATATTTTCAAAAAGATTCAAAAACTCATACTAAATAAATTCTCATGAGATGAGTTTTAAGTAAATTTTATTTTATCAATTTAAAATTTTATAATTTCAAAACTCAGTTTTTTATAGAAATAAAACAACTTTTATTGAAATAAACTTTTTCTTATTAATCATTTACCCGCAAGAGGTAATATATTTAATAGTTTACGAGCATTGGGATTATTATAGCTTTATTAGTATTATATTATTAATATATTATTGTTTTTTTTACATTTTTTGTAAAATGTGAAACTAGTTATTGTTCATATTATGTATTTTAAAGGATCCAAAATATTGGGTCATTACATTCTACACCCCATAAATAAATTTCGTCCTCACAATTTAATTATCATTTACTAAAGGAATATATAAAGGTGGATAAAATATTGAAAATCATTAAGATATTATCTCTAATTTGATATGATCCTCAATATCATAGGGATACTAGAAACCACTTATTTTTCCATGACCATTTTAAGGAAATTTATATCATAACTTAGTATTAAGAACCACATGTGGGATTCAATTTTCTTCTTAGATATTTCATAGTTGGACATGAACTAATAGGTCATCATAGTTTATTTAGGATTTTTTCTCCCTATTATATATATTAATGTGGAGTAAAATCGAATATGTCCATTCAATTTCAAATATTGAGTCAAATATTCTTTTTAGAAGAGGATATTATGACTTTCATAAAGTTTATTTCATCAAACATAATAATCATACCACTAAATATTTTAATGAAAATAAAAATCAATGAGTTTGGTGAATTTATGTTCATAGAAAAATCCTTAATACAATAGGGTTGATAAAACTATAATAAAAAAACTAATTTGGGGTGGAGGGTAAGTGAAACCGAATTACCGTTATCCTATTCATCAATAGTCATTGCATAGGTTCTTCCTTTATCCCTATGTCTTAAATGTTTGGATCCAAAACCACCTCAAAAATACTTGGATTAGAAAATTGTATTGGATAATTCCTTATTTAATTGATCATAAGACATTGAATAGTTAGTGGTTCCCTTATATGAGTTCTATCTTCCTTCCTCATGTTTAATAAAAACATTATTTCCCCGCAATAGTTTGTTTCTTGATGGCTTAGTTTACCCCAATAAAAGCATCTTACAGTCCCCTTGAGTCAATTTCCTTGTTTATTCTTCCCATATTATTTACATATAGAAAATTTAACCATTTTCCTTTATAATATCAATCACCTGATATTTTATAAGACTTCATCTTTCTCTTATTTCATGTGTTTAGGACTTTTAAAATGTAGACATTGTTAATCATATTTCATGAGAGATGGTTTGATATAATCCCATGGTTTCTCATTCTATCTAAAATTTTTATGGTTTTTCATTGATGTAATCTTCACATTGTCCTTCAAACCAATGATTCATTATAGTTCCATCCATTACTAAAAATATCAGGGTTGGCATGAGTGACAAAAAAAATATGATGAGATTATTATAATAATAAAATTAATTTAAAACTTAAATTGACTTATACTTTTATAATATCACATTTTTATATAGTCCCTTTAATTAAAAAATATCAATTTTAGTTTAAAATGGGTTACATTAAGATGGATGTTTTCTTAAAAAGATATGGGTGGATTTTTTTTGTAGTCTTATTGTGTGTGTGTGTGTGGGGGGTTAATGTTGTGAAAAATCATCCACATCCGGATCACCATCTGTTAAGATTTCAAAAAAAAACTCTCAACAACTCTTGCATTCATAAATAGGTTTGGATCTACTTTTTAAAGGTAGGTGGTCATTTTTAGTTTCAGGTCCAATGTGACTTAAGAACTCACATTAGCCGAGAGGATGGGAGGTCGAGCTCATCACTCTCTTTTGGGGGAAATTATTTCCTAATCTGGGACTCTCTTATAGATTTGAGACATGTTCTGAAATATCTTCCTAATTTTTATGTGGGATCGGTTACCCTAATAGAATAACTATAGGTTAATCCCTTTTATATGAAAAAGAAGGGGACCCCATTAGTGAATCTATCTGTATGTATCTGATATTTTTCATCAATTTACCTTTGGTGGTTAGTTGCTTATATGTTGAAGCCGTATAACCAGAAACAATAGAGTTTTATATTATATAGGGAGGTGATTAATATCCCAGGGATGGGATTAAGCCATTATGAGACATCCTACACATCCAATTTTATTATAGGAATCAAAACCCACATAGTTCATTAAACCATTGTAGTTTAATATCGCATGGATTGGAAATATATGTGGTCAATTGGTCACCTAGTATTTGAGTTATAACCTTGAAGAGGAATCCTAAGTATCCTATTTATAACATGAATCAAAGTTACCCTAGTTCGTTCACACCCATGATACTTTCCCCAAGGTAGATACCCTTGTATGTTAGGTAATTATATCATACCATTTATCAAGGATTACACACTGTGGTTTCCTTGGTTGGTGGAGATTCATGATGCCAATGATGTTCTGACTATAACTCCCCAATCCTACATGAACTATGTTTAGTGTGAGAAATAAGGGATAACAAGTAATCAACCTCATTACATATGAGTGAAATCATTTCAAGATGGGACACCCCATTAGATTCTTAATGTTTAGATCAGGCCTTTGGAAGGTGTCCTACGTATCCTAGTTATGGAGAGAATCAGATTCCTCACAGTTCAGTGATTCCTCAATCAATTGGTGGATGAGGAATGATGATTAGCACATGGTAGAGATTAGGTCCTGATGGTTGGAATGTCAAAGACCTGGTGTGACTCACACCAAAGTGGATGTCTATTTCAGCTTGGTTTCAGGTCTTAGGAAGGTGTCCTACATATCCCGTTTATGGAGAGAATCAGAGTCCCCATAGTTTAAATAGTTTGGGATCACACACTAAGGAAACCCTTATACACAGGACATATCATATTATGCAGCTTATCATGGCTTACACACTGACACAACAAAGAAATAAGGTTATTATAGGGGGTTTAGAGGGGGTTATGCATAACCCCCTCTAAATTCATTTTCTACATAAATTAAAGGGGTCTATGAACATCCCCCCTAATCATAGAATTTAGAGGGGGTTCACAACTCCGTCTAAAATGTATATCATTAGTTATTTTAATTTTTGGTTGGATTTTAGAGTTAGTTTTGTTAAAACAGACGCTAATTTAATAATTAGTGTCCCAATATATTCAATTGGATTTTAGAGGTGCTATATATATATATTTATTTATATATATTATATTCATTTGTATATTATAAGATATATATATATATATATATAACATTTTTTTGGATTTTAGAGGATATATATATAATATATTTTTTTTATGAAATTATGGGGGTTTACAACCCTTGTTAATCCCTTAAATTAAAGGGGTTTTGAAAGCCCAATGCTTTATCAAATTTTAGGGGGTTCGTGAACTAATTCTAATCTCTTAGTTTATAAGTGGTTTTGAACCCCATCTAATTTATGAGAATAGAGGGGATTCATGAACCACCACTAATCCCTTTGATTAGAGGGAGTTTGAACCCCATTTAATTTATGTCATTAAAGGGGTTCATGAACCCCCACTATTTTCTTAAAAATAAAAATTCATTAAAATATACACACACAATTAAATGACAATATATAATTTATTTAAATACATTATCTAAAAATATTATATAAAAATATTTATATAAATAATTTATAATATTTTGTGTAGTCATATTTATATGTATAAATAAATATAATTGTATAATGTGTACATTAATATATATTTATTTCTATAAAATGTATATCATATAATAATATTTATATTATAAAAGTATAAAAACATTATATAAATATATACATATTTTTTTTAAAAAAATGTAGCATATAAAAACCATGAGGTTTTTATAATTTATATAATAATTATAATAATAATGGATTATAAAGATACTTACACACATATGAATATAAGTAAACATGTATGTATTCTATAAATAATGAATTTGATTGTCAGTATATTATATATATTTATAAGCATAATTTATAATATAAATAAATTTAATTATATACATAAATGTGTAATATATTACATACATACATATACATAAAAATAAATATATAAATGAAATATATATATACGCAAATAAATATATAATTAAATATTTAAAAATAAATAAATAATTTTTTATTAATTTACTGATAAATATTTAAAATTAATATATTAAATATATATTTTCATACATAATATAAGTATATATATAAATATAAATATGTTTCTATATATATTTAAATATGTAAAATTTATTTACACATAAATATACATAAAATTTCATCTATATATAAATATTATATTATATTATATGAATATTTATAATATAACATAATATTTAATTTAAACATATATTATATTAATTGTATTTATATTAACTATAAAATTTTATAAATATATTAAATTTCACACATATATAAATAATATATATATATATATATATATTCATATAAATATGTAATATATATTACTATTATTTAAACTGTGTATGTACAAATAATATATATATATGTACATATAAATATAGTAAATAATATCTAAAAATATATTATATAAATATGATATATATTTTTTTATTTTCGAGTTGTATAAATATAAATATATTTGTATATGTCTATAAATTTTTTTCATCAAAAAAATGTTTATATATTTTTTTATTCGAATATATAATGTGATATATATTTATTGACCTACGAGATTAAATTATATTATAATATAAATACATAATAAAAACAAGAATACATTAATTTATATAAATTTATATAGAGGTTTTATATTTAAGTGTATTTAAATATATATTATACAAATAAAATTATTTGAATAAACAATAATATATATATAAATATACGCATGGATATGTTATAAATAGAAAATGAATTTGGCATAGTGGTAATGGATGACGGTCTGGATAATCCTAGGTGTTCTGTTTGGGTTCGAATCTTGTCGCCTAAAAAATTTTATATATGGGGTGGTCCAAATGATTCTGTTGGCATGAGTGTGTGGAATTGGAATCGGTGGGATCTCGTGGCACAAGTTGTTAAGTTTACAAGAGTGGTCTAGGAGGGGAGATCTCATGGGGGAGTTTGGGCTGGGGTATAGGAGGGGAACCGAGGTGTGAGGGGTGTTAATGTAAGAGGATGGGGCTATAAGGGATCTCACACCTGTTAAGGGTTTGGGTATAAAAGGTAACCATGGTGTGAGGTGGGGTTAAGGTGACAGGAGGGGGTGGTTTGGTAGGGGAGGTTGGACAAAGAGTTCAAAAAATGATAAAAGATTAGGGGTGGTTCTTTACAACTGCCCCTAACATGGATCATTTAGAGGTGGTTTCAACCACCTATAAATTTGTTATTTCTGGGATTTTTATGGAAAATTAGAAGGGGTAAAAACCCAATTTGAAATAACTACAGCTAAAACTACAAATAACTTACTAGAGATTTATTAAAACTGCCTCTAACTAATTTTTGTCGAAAACTTAGTAGTAGTTTTAGACAACCACTTCTAATGCATTTAGAAGGGGTTATAACCCCCTATAAACTCAAAAATAAACCCTTATAATATGGTTCTTTTTTTAGTGTGAGGTTTTTCTTTATATATTGGACCTATCGTATTATGCCGCTGATTGGGGTTTACACACTAAAGTTTCCCTTATAAGAAGGACTTATGATATTATACCACTGATAGGGGCTTACACACTGAGGTTGTCCTTATATGCATGACATATCATATTATTCAACTGATCGAGGCTTACATATTGAGGTTTCCCTTATATTTGGGGCATATCATATTATGTTGTTGATCAATGATTAAAAACTAAGATTTCCCTTATCCAGATAGAGGCTTGTGATGTGAATGATATGATCATTGCAACCCCCCCCCCAAGCCCACAGGAGCTATGCTCTGTGTGAGATACAAGGGATAACAAATAATTAGTCTTATTTCTTATGGATGTGGTAATTATGTTATGGGACTACCCTATTGATGTGTTTATATAGAGATTGGGCCCTAGGAAGGAATCCTACATATCCTAATTATAGAAGGAATTTGGCTCATCATAGTTCAATTGGACAGGGCTTATACACTGACATTGCCTTGTTGGTGGCTGGAAAAGGGTATAAATTCCCAGGATACCAACTTGGTCTGATATTCTTGTTTGCCTAACATGCATTGATTGTCTTATTGACATCCATTGATTGGATAATTGAAATGTCGGAGGATGTCTTCCTGAATTTTCCAAATGCAATCACATGACCCAGTTGACTTGTTGAAGGGAAGTATCATAACCTGGATGGAGTGTCTGGAGGTTGTCGCATGACCAAGGATAACTTTTCCAGATTACATCAAAAGACTTGGATGGATGATACTGGAATCCATTGCATGATCTTGGCTAACATGATTGGAGGGCATTTCATGATCCAACTGAATTTACTCGGTTTCATCACAAAAGATGGAGGATTCACTTGTAGGGATTCAAGAGAGTCAATGTGATATGTCCAGATGGTGCCACATGTCCTGGATGACTTGTCTGGGTGTCACTGTGAATCTCAATTGACATGTACAGAGGATATCACAAGATGCAACTGACATACCTAGAGGTCATAATAAGATCTAGTTTTCTTGTTTGGAGGACATCACAAGATCTAGTTGACATGTCCTGATACCATCTCGACACTTAGCTTACATGCATTGGTGTAATTTTATTATTTTTTAACATGTCTAGAGGTCATAACGAGATTTGGATACCGAGCCCAGAGGGTTTCGCAAGACTTGGGTGGCATGCCCGGATGGTTCCATATGACTTTCTCTAAAAAGTCTAGGGGACTTTGAAAGATCCCAATTTTCTACCAAAGAAGCATCATGTGATCTAGACGATATGTCCTAGTACGGTCGTCTGATTTGGCTAGTTCATTCGAAGTACATAGGATCAACCTATATTTTCTTAGCATAAGTCTCTTATATGTTTAGTCTTTGTTCCATCCTTTTATTGAATATATATTATATTTTTTTAAGTTTTGTCTTATTTTAATCCTTGTTTGATCTAGATGGAATGCGGGGTTTTCTTTTTATGAACCTTCCAAAGACCTTCACATGACCAATAAGTGATCAAATGATGTTCCAATACATGCTATGTGGTCACTCCGGTTGTTCTCTGGATCTTACCTAACATAAAACTTTCCCGGTCGCAAGATCAACCACTTAGGGAAATTAGATCTGATGCTTGGGTGAACTAGTACAAGGTTCTAAGGAAAATTTATTTTATTTTACATGCTGGGGTGGGGGATTTATAGGCCCTTCCACCCCGATTATTTTCCAATTCATGTAGTGTGTATCACGAAAATCTAGGATGGAGTCGTTGGAGGGATTTGATGTCATGCATTTTCATGGTGTTATTCGATAGGTTATTCTTGGGGAAGAACCTGATTTTTATTGACTAAGAGAATTTCCCATCAACACCCCATTTATTATATTATATCTAATTAAAGGGGTTTTTCCAAATCATGCAGACTTGTTAAGGTGCTTCAGTGTTTTCAGGATGACATGTTTAAGGAAATTCGTGAGATCAGGATGCTTATTGATAGAATTTTGCAAGATATTTGATGCCTTATATGAGATATTCTATGAGACAAGGATGAAGTTCCAGGGGCCTTTTGAAAGATCAAACCAGCTTGTTAAGGTGTCTTGTGAGGCCTTTCTAGTTCATCGTATGAGTTTTAAGACCAAAAGAGGTTCCCTTCATAACTATTTTTATTTACCTATTTTATTTGTCTAAGGCTTAAAGATCAAGAAAATTTTCATGAGTGTTGTCAAATATAATCACTCTCTCATCATCAATGCATCACATGACTAAAAAAATCTCTTATGGAGATGTGTGAGCATTATCATTAAAAAACCCTTCTGCATACTTTTGGAGATAAAGGTGGAGTGCAACACTACTAGGACATGTCTGGGTCCTTTTTCCTGATGAGGGGTATATTCTAGTGGGGATCCCACATAGTGAGGAATACAAGTCTCTAGAGGCTTTTTGTGTCTCACGAACCGCCAGGGGTACATCACATGATTTTTATGACTGAAAGATGCTTCAATATTTTCCCTTTTTATTTTATTTTATTATTTTAAAAAGGTTGGGGTTCTGATGATGTTTTATGATTTTTTTTCAAATACAACTAGTATACCTATCAATGATGTGATTCATGACATTTATGACCCCAATAGTCTCCCTCATTTTAAAAATGTTCCCCTTATTTTTAATTTATTTATGGATGGTTTTTTAGGGGCCCTCTGGGAAACAACTATCAGGACCTGAGGGTAATCATCTAGAAGCCACCGCACAGTCAATGATCATTTGGGGTGACTTTTCAAGAGTATAAGGACTTGTA
The DNA here is from genome assembly GCA_963277665.1 of Viscum album. Classification (NCBI taxonomy): domain Eukaryota; kingdom Viridiplantae; phylum Streptophyta; class Magnoliopsida; order Santalales; family Viscaceae; genus Viscum; species Viscum album. Next base: position 129,463,616 of record OY728132.1, read on the forward strand.
TAAGGGGCTCTATGGGATCTTCCATAGGCTATGCACTACACACAACTGTCTGTATGACCTTCTGCTGGTTATGTGAATGCATGTATCCTAAAGTTTCATGAGATCAATGTGATCATGTACACCTTTATATTCCTTTGTTTTGGGGGGAAAATAATATCCATATTCAGTTTTTTCTTCTTTTTAATTTTCTGATGCACATTTGTAGGGCATCCAAAAATTTCCCCCTCAGGAGCGATGTCCGCAATGACAAGGGCTTGATTATGAGGAATGTAAATATCCACCTGAGGGTTTTTCACTATCATTAATCGGTGTCCTAGGTGAAAATTTTTCTTCTAGAACACATTTAATATTTCATGGAATACCCTATAAATAAGGGAGTGAAGATCAGTTCATTCACTGTCAATTACATTTCTCATAGCTCTTTCACATTACCTCCACTATGTAACCCTTTCACAAGACCCTTCCATAAGAACTGATTTTGAGATCCATTCAAGATACCTTCCCATGAGAAAATATTTTCAAGATATGTTTTTACTAGCTTCTTGTTTGAATCACCTTGAAACCAAATTTTAGTAATTGTTTTACCTTGGTTTATAGGAATGTGTGGATGCCTTTGATGGTTTCATGGGATCTGCTAGCATGATCACATGATCCTTTGACTATTATATTGCTCATTTGACCATGTTAAGGTCATGTGATCATATGTATTCTAAGCGTTCATGAGGTTTCATGATACATTTCTGGTTTATATGATCTGTGAGATCTTTAGGAGTCAGTTGATTCCCTAATGTGATTCAATAATTCCCTACTTATTTATGTGATGTACATGAAGTAACAGAATCTTTATGCCTTCCCATTGAAAATATATTATTATTATCTATTTTCAATATTCCATTTACTTTTTTTAGATGGATTTCGGCTCTCATCTTTGATCTCACAAGCTTTTGAGGATGGATTCAAAGGGAGTGATGGATTATCGTAATGCTATTATAGCAAGTGTGGATGATACTTGTTGTCGTGATATTGGGTAATTAATGTTGATTCTTATAATGATGATGATATAGAAGCTTGGGGGATATACCCTTTCATATTTATGCCCCTTTATGAGTTCTTTATTACCAATGAAACTCACATTCCCACATTTCAATCATCATTAAGACCCTTCTATTGGGTTCGGAAAACCTAAAACACTTTCCAGGTGAACATCTCTTAGGCGGGATATTTTTTTGCTGAGGGAGACTAAAACAATGGTCATATAATGAAATTCATACCCACATACTTTAATGGGAAAATCATGAACCTCAATCAGATATATATTTGTACCTTTGATAATTCATAAGAATGCCTCCAGGCAAGATATTTGGTGTGTTCCCAGCTGATACTTTTGATTAGGGGAAATCTATAGAATGGATTGGGGCTGACCTTTTTGGGTGAAATAAATTTCTTTTGAATTCACTGATGAGTTGAAGAAAATTGGTATGTATGAGGCTGTCAGTATCTATGAGATTTTTTCTTATTAAAACAAGGGTTTGCTAATGGACATGTTTAGTCACCCAAGTCTGGATGCAAACAAGTTTCACTTAACACATCGAGATGTGGGAGTTATATTATGATAAATTGAGTAGATATGTGATAAACCCATGTTGGGTGGGATTTATGATGATTTTTCTCCTCATGGTCCACCAGGGATGATGTAACGAGGACTCCTCCTCTCATAAGAGAAATGATCAGGATGGAAAAAAGGACCCTCCAAAAGGAGCCACTTCTTGAAGAACATGTCCCATTCAAGATGTGGGTTTGATACTTCATTAAGAAGTTCCGATTCAATCCAAAATATATAAACCCAAATCATATCCTATAAAGGACTCACATTGTGCAACAGGTGATTATTATACCATGGTTGAAGAAGGTAAATTTAAAGAATGGGGATGGGAAGTTGTCCACGGTTTTAACTAGGCTATATAACTATCCAACTTCCTCACCTTTTACCTTAGTGGGTACTTAATTACAATAAAGAAAAAAGGTAGAGTCAAAGTTTCCACTTTCATGATGGTGACCTCAATTGAATGGGAGATCACATCGGGCTATCCGTCCATATGCTAGACAAACTTTTTCTCATTATGCACCATGTTTATGTGGGTAAATCCCCTTACAGGATCGAAAACATTTTTAAAGTATTATGGGGTTGGATATGGGCTGATCTAGGAGGATAAAAATATTTAAACATTCAATGCATTCCCAAAATTCACTTAAAACCATATCTATAGTGTATCAGCGGGGTAAGACATTTCAAACTAGGGATGTCAAAGCTTATATGATATGTTATGACCATTTCTAATTCAGACCCTATGGACTAATACTGATGATAAATATGGTTGATACCAGTGGGGCCAGTCTTAAGTCCCAGTCCTATATAATGTATCTTCGTGAGGGTGTCCTTTCCACCCATGTTGATGGGGAACTTCTCTATGAAGGGTATGTGCCCTTTCATATTAGCTATCAATTCATATGTGTCTAGTCAAGATTTATTATGTTCTATCTGTGGAGCATCCAATGTAAGCTCTCCAATTTTGGATGATGTTTACTAGGTAGGAGACTTGTGTTAATATAAACCTTCCTCCCTGTGATGTAGTAATTAGGTTATCCTAGTATTATGCTGAGGTTTTGATTCAATTATATCCCAATGTAAAATTACCCAAATTGGTAAGTCAAGCTTATTAGTTACCAACAGTTTACAAGGAAAATATTAGGAATGGAAATCAATTTGATTTGAGAGGAATAAAAGCCTTGGAATCACCCCGTAATGAAATAAGGAATTCTCTATTACTGGTAGGAGCATCAACCTACACCGATGCAGTGAGAGTTGTTCTAGAGGGAATGGCTAAACCAAAGTTATTACTTCATATCACATCTCTAAATTGGATGTATTTTAGGATGTAGAACTTAGAGGCTAAGATCTTGGGTTTACCGCATCAATCAGAGTTAACTTTGGAAGTTTTCAAATAGTTCACTTCCCCTCCAGGTATCACCTTCATATGTCGGCATAAGGAAGTGAGAGCCTTCTTTCGATACATTAACATAGATTTAGAATGTGTTAGTGGTTGGATATTTTATTTCCCATTGGTTTATCAAATGGTTGTTTAGGGTATTCTGAAAAATGATGTTGAAGAACAAGGTTATCAGGATGTAGAGGAGGTGGAAAGTCTAAAATCACAACTATGATTAAAGGGTCATGGATCCATTAAAATTATACAAATTCCATTTCTATTTTTTACATAGTGAGTGGTTTCAGAGGACTAGAAAATCCTTATGTCCCTCATATATTATTCTAATGGTACGTCGATGGTATATGAATTTGGAAGTGACCAAGAGACTGATGATGATGGATCACTGATTCATCTAGCCTAGATGAGGGTGGATAATCCTACTTCTAGAGTAATGAATTCAACATCAGCACCCTCAAAAGATCATGTCATGGAAGGTAAGGGAAAAGTAAGCACTCTGAAATGTCAGAGTTCTATTCCTTATAACCACCAAGTAAGTGCAGCATTTGATCCTTCTATTGTTTGTATTATTTCATTACCACATCCTAACTTGTCCAAAATGTGTAGGTCTCTATCTATCTATTTTATATGAGTATGTATTCACACATGAGGATATAGGAAAGTGTTCAGTTGCTTTATCAGACCCATCATTATCGGGGATAGCGCATCAGGAAGAAAAGGTGGCTGAGGTGTTGACTCAATCATGCCTATTTCCTACTATAGACATCCCAAAGTTCATACCACTTGATCTGACATGGGTGGATGCACTTTCGGAGGATACCAACATGGGTAGATATTCTGCTACCATGTTATCTCTAATGGATACGAGTTTCAAAGAAGGAGAATACTACTTTAAAACTAGACACTTTGTTTATTTATGTAATATCACTTGACATTATCTTTTGTTTATATTACTCTAAAGGGTGGATAAAAAAGTATGTATTTCAGAAAATAACAGGAGGTTCCATAAAGACACACATCACAAGAGTTTTTCCTCTCTTCACCTGAATATGGAGTCAGGGTAGTGGATGTTTACATTGACATGATACAGAAAGGTTTATTTCTAATAACGGTCATATATATTGGTTATTTTGTGATATGGAATGATTCATATTTTTGATTATAAACCCATGTTCCCCTTGTTTTATTGTCTCCATACCGAATTTTAGAGGCTCTAGTCCCTATTCCCTTAGGGGTTCTTTTGAATATATTATCCAATATTGATGCTAGTTCCCTTCCCAATTTGTCCAAAACGATGATCACAACTCTTTATCTAAGAGACCTAGTCTCAAAATATATTCCCATTCCTATAATGGTATTAGATCAGGGCTCTAGTCGACATCAATATATTAGTCGATGTGGAGAAAAATTTGGACAAAGATTTGGTTCTTATTTTCGAATTAACCCTTGGAAGAATTTAAGGATCAGTTGGGCCACCTTATATTAATATTTCTTACCCTTGGTTATGAGGGATTTGATTATAACTCTCTCCTTACTCAGTTGAAGGAGGTGGTATTTCTATGAGAGTATTATAGGGCCCTTGAATCAAGGGTGGTAGCTGCTAAGGATTCCTATTCCATGATGCTAAATTGGGACAAGGCTGTAAATAAAGGTTCCTGAAATGAAATAGAGGTGAAATATCATCAACATGTGGTTAGAACCAAGAATATTGAAACTAATCATCTATAGTCTTGGATCAACCATATTCAATTTGAGATCATCCATCTTCAAGAAGAGGTATTCTGATTCCAACATGCACTATAGATATCTGATAAGACTGTGATGGAGAAACAAGGACTTCTTGACGTGGTAGAGATGGTGAGGCTTGAAGATGTTTCCATGTAGGGGGAGTTCAATCAGTTTTTAGAAGTAGAAACCGAGTCTCTTGAATATTTTCACCAATATGTTACCTCCATGGAGCAAAAACTTATAGATTTGATGAATTATTATGATCACATGATGCGACATATTTGTAACATTTCAACTTTTCCTTTGATTGGATGTTCATGGGAGAGACTTCAATACATGGTGATTCATCCTTTAGTATTCTATCCATGAATGTATTTTCTGAACTTTTCACATTCCTGTCTAGTTTTACTTTCATTTCTGATGTGCATGACTTTTCATTGATCCTATGTCATATGAATCGCCGATGATACTCATCCATTATATAGTATCAAGTAAACCTTAATTTATATATTTGAATATTGAAATTAAAATATATTCTTCTTGAGAAATGCTCATGAATTCCCACCAACATGATATTATTCATTGATATGAATATTCCATCTATCATGAGATTAAATAATTCCTAAAAGGTTAAATTGGGTAGAATATATGTCACAGAGAGAGAATCCACTATATTTTCGTAAAGGTAATAGGCTTGGAGAAAGTAGTTTTATTTTCACCAAAGATATATGGTGGGATTTACCAGATTTTCCATTCTTATAGACTAAATATATATTGTTCTATAGTTTAGGGTTTTTAAGCTTGAACCTTATATAGATTTTTTAAAGGTCTTTTAGCACGAGACTTCAGTCTTTTTAGTTTAGGTTGTTTTAGCTCAAAACATCTATCATTATAGTTTAGGGTCTTTTAGCTCGGACCTTCTATCTCTATAGTTATGGTATTTTAGCTCGAACCTTATATCGATGTAGTTTAGGGTCTTTTAGATTAGACCTTCTATCACTATAGTTTAGTTTATTTTAGCTTGGACCATCTATTGATATATTTTAGGTTCTTTTAGATCATACCTTTGGATTCCATGCAGTTTAAAGTCCTATTTCCATGAATTGATCAATGATCATGGAATATGGTGTAGAAATTCTAGGAATAATTCAAAACAACCTTGGTAGTTTATTTATACCGAGGTGTTATCGACACTCACAAGGATTAGATCTCCTTTCATATAAGGAGGAGGTTCCTTTGGTAGGTAGGTCAAATCCCTTATGCATCGGTAAAATTTTCAAATAGATGTGTCTACTCTATTTTCCAAGGGTCATGGAAGATTTATGTTGGTAATACTGGTTGAGGGAGAAATAACAGGGATGCTTAGTCCAACTAGATATTTTGAGTATGGGTGATGCATATCACAACACAAATGTTTGAGTTGATGAATATGGGATGGGAAAGATGTTTCAGGGATGATTTATAAAACCCTAAGGTTCCAGGTTGTGCCACAGTGTTTACACAGCTTACACAGATTGAATCACCTTTCATGAAAATAGGATATGAATTTAGTTTTTAGGTCAAATACCTTATACATTAATATCATACTCATGTAAAGATGATATTCACTCCTTTCCATAGGTCATGATAGATTTTTAGAGTCTCATACATCTAGATGATGTGGTTGGGTATGGAGGAAAGCTATCTAGGACGGGTTCTGGCACCCTAGGGCAGTTCGACTCTTAACTGTGAAGCTCAATCCCTATTACCTATGGTTTTGAATCATGAGGTGTGGTCCAACAAATGTTCGAGAATGGAGTGTCACATTCTTACTTTAAGAAAGGGTACAAAACATGGTGACATAATTTCAAGGATGTTGAATCATCTTTCAATGTTTGGTATGGGGATTTTAAATCATTGTCTAAATTTCTTGGGTCAGGAGGATGATTTGGGAAAATCATACAAGGAATGACTCAGAACACACTAAGGTGTTGATTTACTCTGTAGTGAGATCAAGTCTCACAAGGATAAAAAATACCTTTATGTAGAGTGACACATTTGGTTGATGACCATAAGAACATATGAAAGAGACATAGACATGAATTAATATTAAAAAAAATCCCCCCTTGAATCCAGGTATCCTTTTCCAAGGAACATGGAATGTTACAGTAATCCAAGGTGTTGAAGTCATGAAGTTTAATTTGTAGAAAATTTAATATTCAAGAAGGATTAGAGCACCCTAAAGGGTGTTTCACCACCTATAAAACATATTCTCATGGAAAGGAGATGAGAAAAATCATTACTCTAACTTTTTCTTGAACCAGGGGGTCCAACAAGCATATCTTTGATTTTACTAGGTATATAGGGTAGGACCTATGAGAATTATTCCTTATTTATTTGTGCCCAAATTTTTTATTGAACTATGGAGATTAAGAGTTTAGTGAGAGAATACTAGAATTTTTCTGAGGCCTCCATTTGGGGGTTTTAAAACTAAGAAATTTTATCTCTTTAACATGTAGTTTAAGGTATTAAAATTTGGAACAATATGGGATAGAGTTTAAGGTCGTACATCTTTGACCAAAGTGCAATATTTTTTAGGTCATGATGCACATGAAATTAATATAGGGATGATACATAGAATCCTAATTTGGATACCTAGGGTTAAGAGAACTCTATAATTATTTTGAGTGGGAGATGAAAATATTTTAATCACAAATTGATGTCCTAAAGTTATGAGAAATGGTATGGGATAATCATACAGAGGATGGGATAGAATACACTGAGCTACTATGTTCTTCCATGAGGACGTCAGGGCTCATAAGGATCACAAATACCCTTTTTATAGAGTGACACATTTTTTAAATGACTATAGGTGAATAAGAAGGAGATATATGCACACATGAATATTCAAAAAAGGGTCCCATAAACCAGGGTATTATGGCATCCCTCTTTTTTATTACATAACTTTTCATTACATTTTACAAATAGAGGATCTTTAAAGTTTAGTGTCTTGGAAATCAGGGACATAATACATGAAAACAACATAGAACATTATTCAAAACCACTAATAAAGCTTCATCATATGTTCATACTATGTACAATTACTACATCTCATATCTAGGAGACATACATCAAAGGAAAGGGTGAGCAGAAGGCCCAGTAAGGGTAAACAAGGGAATCAGTTACTTGTGATATCAATAAGAACTTGAATAAAAACATATGGACATGAGAAATGGAAGTATAAGCATATAATAATAAAAATAACTTGGAACATAACTTGAATATGTGTCTATAACATTTGATTTAGACATTTATGAACATATCACCAAGGTCCATCCCCAAGGTGTCATAAAAATTACCAAGGTTATTCACCAAGGTATCGTGAAACTTGTCATCTGTAGAGATTAATTATTGACCCAATTCATTAGAGCACTATTAGGGTGCACCCTTAATATGTATTTAATTTCATGTGACCCACATAGATCATAATCAAACATTTCATAAATAACCCATATAGAATAAAAGAAATGGGTTTCATTTCAAAATCGTGACGTTTTAAAAGTTCTTAAAAATAAGATCATTATATCATTTATAACCCAGGGAAAGGGAGTGAGGGTTATATGTATGTCAATTTCAGAATAAAATATATCCTTTTTATATATTTATGAACACACATATAAATGAAATAGGTCTGGGTATTCACATAAATAAACAAGATAATTTCTTGAGAGAAAGAGAGACATTTTGAGATGAAATTCTACAGCATAACGGTTATATAACATGGTTTTAGAAAACCTTGAAAAGATAGGGGAAAAAGGTCACCCAATAATAAATAATTCTTAATAAAATATGGGTACCGAATAAGATCATGGTATGGATATTTGAATGACATACCATACCACATGAAAAGGAAACATGAAAGAAAAGAGAAGATGTGATTTCTTTTACGAGAAATTCGGCTGCCTAACGACGTCACTTAAGAATTCAGAAAACAAATTGATGGGAGCGGAAAGGGTCTATAAAAAATTGGACAGGAAATGGAAAGTAATTAGAACATATAAGAACATACCCTCAACATGAATAGATGTAAACTAGAAGACACAACATAAATGAAGTCATGACTTAAAAAGAGGAGTGTGAAAGGATCCCTTACCTTGAAGAGTAACTTCGAAAGCTTGAAGGTCGGAACCTTGGGAGGCTTGAGGGAACCTTGGGAGAACTCCTTGGGAGGTAATAAGACCAGAACATTGTTGAGGAGTATTTTGGAATGCAATATATGAGGGAATGGCTTGGTATTTATAGGGGAAGTGAGGGAACAAATCATTAATTGCTGAGGGACACCTCATCGGTGGTATTGGAAAAACCATGGGATTGCCCATGGTATTTTCCCATGGTATTGGCCACATGGGACAAATCATAGAATATATTACTATTCATAAGTCAAACAGATTGATTACATAATTATGACATCATTAATGATGTCATTAAACACCTGAATCTTAAATCTGAAATTTTACTATTCACTGAAAAATCAACTATTTCAGAAAAATCCCGAATATTCACCTTAAACTAATATCAATGCTATGAATTCAAAAGTGAACTCCATTTTATAAAAATAATTTTCGAAATATTTTTAATTTAATTTTTAAATAAAAAAATCTTTTCACCCAAAAAAACTAATACTTAACTAATAATTTCTAAAACAGTTGTTTACCTATTTTATTGAATCACATTACTTAATCAAGGTACCTAAATTATATTAATACTTTATTAAGTGATGTTACAAATCTATTTTATCATATTACTATTCATAAGTATAAAAGTACTATTCATCAAAAATTAAGTTGATCTTATTAGACTCTAAATTTTTTACTGAACATAACTGTAGAAGACCATTTTTTGAAAATCATTACACATTATTAATTATTTAAGGTTTAAATAAATATTTTAAAATATAATTTTTCAAAAATTCATCAATAATATACATCCTATATTTATCCGGACATTTGATATTCACAAACTTCACTATAAGAAGAAATAAATTTTTTTGTTTATATCAAAGGATTACATAAAGCAGATTTGGTCTCTTTACATAGCCCCTTATAACACCAGCATAGGATCGAAGTGTAAGGTGTGCTAAGGTGATATAATCTTGGGGCGGCTTGGCCAACATTTCCCGAGTGGTGATTTCTATTAGCATGAACTTCTATTGTAGGTGATTCCGTTCATACTTCACATGATGATGTTCGGCTTGGGTTTGGTCCATAGCAAAGCCTAGTGGTGCTACCTCTTTCCCAAGTTCTGTCAGATGGGCTTCGAATGGACTGGGACTACTGGACGAGGCCATCAAATCTTCTTTCTGTATCCAAGATCACATGTATTTATAAACAATAATCACAACATTAAGTGTTTAGTTTCCAACAGTTATATTGACCAACAATCATATTGACCAATGGTCATATAAATGTTCAAACGTAACAATATCATTTTAATTATACTCATTTCATTAAAAAAATGAAATAGTTTTGTTGAGTATAAAATAAAATAACACACAAAAATTATTCAAATGTTCGGGTCGTTACATTATTCCCCCCTTAAGAAATTTCTTCCCCAAAATTTTAACTCGTACCCTAACAAGAGAAAAGGTGTGGGTACTTCTGCCTCATAGATTCCTCAGGTTCCCACGTGGATTCTTCACATTTGTGGTTCCGCCACAACACCATAACAAGGTGGGTAGTCTTGTTCCATATAACCTTGTTTTCACAATTCAAGATCTCCACCAGCTTCTCCTCATAAGAGAGGTCATGCTCCAGTTTTACCACCTCTGGATTTAGTACATGTGAAGGGTCAGGTATGTACTTTCTCAAGAAGGATACATGGAAGACATCATGAACATGTTCTAGATTTGGAGGAAGTGCAAGCTGATAGGCCATTGCTCCTATGCGATCAAGGATTTCATAAGGGCCAGTGTACCTAGGGCTGAGCTTCCCTTTCTTCCCAATCCTCATGACTCCTTTCCAAGGTGAAATTCGAAGAAACACCTTGTCACCAACATCAAACTCCAAGTCCCTTCGACGGTTGTCGACATAGCTCTTTTACTGACTCTGAGTAGCCTTAATGTGTTGTTGGATGGCATGAACTTTTTTGTCATCTCATTCACAAGATCACGCCCAAGAAGCTTTCTCTCACCAGCTTCATCCCAACAAGTAGGAGTTCTACATCACTTCCCATATAGAGATTCGTAGGGTTCCATTTGACTGCTCGAGTGGAAGCTGTTGTTGTAAGAGAACTCAACTAAAGGGAGATATTGATCCCATCCACCCTTAAATTCCATTGAGCATGTTCTTAGCATGTTCTCGAGTGTTTAAATATTCCTTTCAGATTGGCCATCAGTTTGGGGGTGATAGTCCATACTGAAATTAAATTCCATGCTTAGAGCATGTTGAAGACTTCTCCATAATTTTGATGTGAACCTTAGATCATGATCAGATACGATAGAAATTGGAACTCCATGTAGCCTTACCACTTCCTTCACGTAAATCCTAGCAAGTTGATCAAGAGATAAATCTTCCCGAATGGAGATAAAATGGGCAGTCTTGGTGAGAGTGTCCAAAATAACCCATATCACATTGTTTCCTTTGGAATTTTCCAAGAGACTAGTGACGAATTCTCTAGTGATATTGTCCCACTTCCATGCTAGTATGGGTAGTGGTTGCAGTACCCCTTTAGGAAGTTGTCACTTTGACATCACTTACTGACATACTAGACACCTTGAAGTGTAGTAGCAATCTCCATTTTCATATTATCCCACCAATAATGATCACGACGGTCCCTATACATTTTTGTGCTTCCAAGATGTATAGAGAAAGTAGATCTATGAGCTTCATCCATAAGCTCCTTCTTTATTTTCGGAATAGATTGAACACATAGTCTTGTATGAAATTTCAATACACCTTCTTGATCAATATTGAACCCAGGAAACTTCCCATCCTTCACAACTTCATACTTCTTCTATAACAAAGTATCTTCTTTCTGAGTTTTCCTGGTCTTCTCTAGTAATGACGGTTGAGAAATCATTTGGGTTAGAGTTGATGATGTCCGTTCCCTTATAAATCCCATGTCCAGCTTTACCAGGTCATTGATCAAAGGATCTTTTTGAATCCTCATCATGGAAAGAACAACTGGGTCCTTCTTACTTAATGCATCAGCAACTTTGTTTTCTCTTCTAGGATGATAATTAATTGAACAATCATAGTCTTTAAGAAGCTCCAACCATCTCCTTTGTCTCATGTTCAATTCCTTTTGTGTGAAAATATAATTCAAACTTTGATGGTCTATGTATATATCACATTTCTCCCCATAAAGATATTGCCTCCATATCTTCAGTGCAAAAACAACCACATCCATCTCCAGATCATGTGTAGGATAGTTCTGCCCATGAGTCTTCAACTGTTGAGATGCATAAGCAATGACTTTTTCATTTTTCATGAGGAAGAACCCAAACCCTTTGAGAGATGCATCACTAAAAATAACGAATCCTTCTCTACTTGAGGGTAGAGTTAACACGGGTGCAGTAACCAATCTCTTCTTCATCTCTTGGAAGCTTTCCTCAGACTTTTTTTTCCAGATTAACTTGAACCCTTTTCGAGTTAACTTGGTTAATTGATTAGAAAGTCGTGAAGAGTTTTTCACAAACCTCCTATAATATCTGGCTAATCGAAGAAAACTTTGAATCTCAATTATTATTGTAGGTTGAGGCCACTCCGCTATAACTTTTGTCTTTGCAGGGTTAACTATGATTCCTTCATTGGTAACAATGTGCCCCAAGAAAGCAACCTGTTGTAACCATAATTCACATTTTCTGAACTTTCCAAAAAGCCTCTCCTTCCATAGAGTTTGTAAAATAACCTTTAGACGATCTTCATGCTCCTTGTGACTTTTAGAATATACCAGAATATCATCAATAAAAACTACCACAAAGTTATCAAGGTAGTTCTTAAAGACTCTATTAATCAGATCCATAAAAATATCAGGTGTATTATTCAGTCCGAAGGGCATAACAACAAACACATAATGCCCATATATTGATCGGATTGCAGTTTTTGGAACATCTTCTTTCTTCACCCTCAATTGATGATAACCAGATCAAAGATCAATCTTAGAGAAAAATTGAGCCCCACGAAGTTGGTCAAATAAGTCATCAATTCTTGGAAGAGGGTATTTTTTCTTCACTATGATCCCATTTAGTTATCTATAATCAATGCATAAATGCATCGATCCATCCTTCTTCTTCACAAAGAGAACTGGTGGTCCCTAAGGAGACACACTAAGTCAGATAAATCCCTTCTCCAAAAGATCTTGGATTTGTTTCTTTAATTCCTCTATCTCCACATTTTCCATCCTATAGGGGGTCTTTGATATTGGATGAGATCCAGGTACGATTTCAAAAGAGAAATCTACCTCTCTTTCTAGGGGAGGTCCAGGCAACTCCTCAGGAAATACATCAACGTATTCCTGGACTATGGGGAAAGTTTCTATCCTTAAACTCTAATCTCCTTCTTCTTCACCAATAAACTCCATAAAGATGGATATAGGGGGTTCTTCTAGACAATTATCAGGTTGATATATCTCTACTTGGAAGATAACTATATGTTTTCTATTCAAGACTACTGATATTTCCTTGCCTCTGCAATTGATCTTATCATTATACATTGAGAGCCAGTCCATCCCTAGTATAATGTCAAATTCTAGAATGGGAATGACTACTAGATTTGGGATAATATTTTACTCAATAAAGTAAATACTAGAGTTTCTAAACACTGATTATGCTTGGATAATCCCACCAGGATTCTTGACTGATAACCATACTTTTAGCAAATCGGGGGTTGATTTTAAATTCTGTACAAACATGGAGGAAATAAAAGAATGTGTAGAACCAGAATCAAACAAATTACTTGATATCTTTGATAGGACAACAAGAGTACCTGCTACCACATAATTCTAAGCTTTAACTTCAGCTGTCGGGATAGAAAAAGCACGGCCTTACACCCTTGGTCTTTGCTGAGGCGGTTGGTGATTCCCCTTTATTGCCCTCGGATTTGGACAGTGATCGAAAAAGTGCCCTTGTTGTCCACACTTAAAGAACTGGAGATTAGGGAGGGCCTACACCATCTTCCTCTTGTCATTAGTGTTTGTAAGTTGAGGTTTCACCTCACAATGACAATTCCTCGCAATATGTCCATCTCTTCTACACTTGTAGCATTTACCACTTCTGAGCAAGAAGTTCCCCAAATGCTTCTTCCCATATTTATTACACATGGGAAGTTGCACTAGCTTTCCTCATCTTCCTTGATCGAAGGTCTTCCCTATACTAGGCTCCATTGATCTGTTCTTGTCATTTGATTTATGAGACCACTGTGTCTCAAAAAACTCCATCTCGACTTTCATCGCACTCTGCACGATCTCCTCATAGCAATCATAGTCTCGATTGGCTAGATTCTTTCGCAGATGAGGTCTCAGTCCACTGAAGAATCTATCAACCTTGCCATTTAGATCCATGAGAAAGCTAGAGGTATATCATGAAATCCTTTTTAAGTTCATCTCATAGCTTCCAATAGATTCATTCTCATTCTGATTCAGCTCGAGAAACTTCTTCTGCATTATTGTTCTCATGGAATGAGGGAAATACTTACTGAAAAAGATCCCTCTAAGCTCTTCATATTCCATATCTTCAACTTCCACTCTCGTCCTTGTGTTTTTAATAAGTTACCACCACTAATAATCTTCCCATTATAAGTAATAGATAACCAGGGTGACCTTCTCTTACTTTGAACAATGGAGCACATAAAAGATCTTCTCGATGGAGCTGATCCATTGATCAGCAATCAATGGGTCAGTCTATCCATTGAAGGTTGGTGGTCGTTGACACATAAAGGGCTCAACAGAATGTTGTTCCCCTCACAGTGAGATTGGTCTCTCATCTTGATTCAAGTTATTTCACATAACTTGAGTAAGTTGGTTCATCATTCACACAAATGTTTGTGGAGGGCCGTCAACGCATAGTCCATTGAAGTCACCATTTGCACGGTTCCTCCTATTTCCAGCCATTTTCTAAATGAATAAAACCTTAGTGAGAAACTTATTTCATTTACAAATATTGTAACTATAAAGGATTTTATGTCTTAAAACTTCATGATTATAAAATTACATTTCTCTATAATTCCTTCATAATGATTCATAAAAAGCTTGCGATTAACCAAACATATCCCCCAGGAGTATCATAACCAAGAGTGAAGAAAGGCCCATTTCTGTGTACCAGTTCCCATTCAAGTCTATCTCAAAGCGGTGTTTTCGGGTTTTACCCCTATGTACATCTGTGCCAGAGCCACCTCTACCTGCTTGTATCCAGACAGGGATATATTTTCTTGATAAACCACTTACTCAATACTCACCAAAAAACCAGGAAGTTTTCCTATATTTAAACTTTTCTATAGTTATATTTCTAAATTTTTCATATCCGAATTTTCATAAATAAATAAACCATCCTTTGATACCAACTATGGCATCCAACCTTTTTATTACATAAATTTTCATTACATTTTACAAATAGAGGATCTTTAAAGTCTAGTGTCTTGGAAATCAGGAACATAATACATGAAAAAAACATAAAACATTCATCTAAATCACTCATAAGGCTTTTTCATAGGTTCATCCTATGTAAAATTACTGCATCTCATATCCTGGAGACATACATCAAAGGAAAGGGTGAGAAGAAGGCCCAGTAAGGGTAAACAAGGGAATCAATTTACTTGTGATATCAATAAGAACTTGAATAAAAACATATGGACATGAGAAATAGAATTATAGGTTTATCATAATAAAGGTAAAATGGAACATAACTTGAATATGTGGCTACAACATTTCATTTATACATTCATGAACATATCACCAAGGTCCATCCACAAGGTGTCATAAAAATTACCAAGGTTATTCACCAAGGTATCGTGAAACTTGTCATCTCTAGAGATTAATTATTTACCCAATGAATTGGAGCACTATAAGGGATCACCCTTAATATTTCATTACTTTAATGTGATCCACATAGATCATAATAAAAAATTTCATAAATAACCCATAGAGAATAAAGGAAATGGGTTTCATTTCAAAATCGTGATGTTTTAAAAGTTCTTAAAAATAAGATCATTATATCATTTATAACACGTGGAAAGGGAGTGATGGTTATTTGTATGTAAATTCTAGAATAAAATATATCATTTTTATATATTTATGAACACCCATAGAAACGAAATGGGTCTGGGTATTCACATAAATAAACAAGATAATTTCTTGAGAGAAATAGATAGAAATTTTGAGACGAAATTTCTGCAGCATAACGACTATATAACAAGGTTTTAGAAAACATTGAAAAAATTGGGGACAAGGGTCACCCACTCATAAATAATTCATAATATTTTATGGGTACTGAATAATATCATGGTATGGATTTTTTAATGACAAACCACATGAAAAGGAAACATGAAAGAAAAGAGAATATGTGAGTTCTTTTATGAGAAATTCGGCAGCCTAACGACATCACTTTAAATTTCAGAAAACAAATTGATGAGAGAGGAAAGGGTATCTAAAAAATTAGACATGAAATGGATGGTAATGAAAAAATATAAGAACATACCCTCAAAATAAAGATATGGAAACTAGAGACACAACATAAAGAAAGTCATGACTTAAAAAGAGGAGGGTGAAAGGATCCCTTATCTTGAAGAGTAACTTTGAAAGCATGAAGGTCAAGACATTGGGATGCTTGAGGGCACCATGGGAGAACTAATTTTGAGGTAAGGAGACCATAACTTAGTTGAGGAGGATTTTTGAATGAAATGGATGAGGGAATGGATTGGTATGTATAGGGGAAGTGAGGGAAAAATCATTAATTGTCAAGGGACACCTCATCGATGGTATTGGAAAAACCATGAGCTTGACCATGGTATTGGCCACTTGAGACACATCATAGAATATCTTACTATTCATAAGTAGACCAAATTTATTACATAATTTTTACATCATTAATGATGTCATTAAACACCCGATACTTAAATATGAAATTTTATTATTCATCGAAAATTCAACTATTTCAGAAAAATCCCAAAAATTCACCTTAACCTAATATTGATGCTCTGAATTCAAAAGTGAGCTACATTTTATGAAAATAATTTTCTAAATATTTCTTATTTAATTTTTAAATAAAAAAACATTATTCACCCGAAAAAACTAATACTTAACTAATAATTTCTAAAATAGTTGTTTACCTATTTTAGTGAATCACATTACTTAATCAAGGTGCCTAAATTATATTAATACTTTCTTAAGTGAGATTTATAATCCATTTGGTCATATTACTATTCATAAGTGTAAAATTACTATTCATGGTTTACTATTTATCAAAAATTAAGTTGATCTTATTAGACTATAAATTTCTTACTGAACATAACTATAGAAAACCATTTTTTGAAAATCATTACACATTATTAACTATTTAAGGTTTAAATAAATATTTTAAAATATGATTTTCCAAAATTCATCAATAATATACATCCTATATATGTACAGACATTTAAGATTCACAAACTTCACCATAAGAAGAAATAACAATTTTTATTTATATCAAAGGATTACATAAAGCAGATAAGGTCGTGTTACATAGCCCCTTATAAAACCAGCATAGAACCTAAGTGTAAGGTGTGCTAAGGTGATAGAATTTTTGGGCGGCTCGACCAACATTTCCTGAGTTGTGATTTTTATTATCTTGAACTTCTCCCATAGGTGATTCCATTCAAGCTTCACACGATGAAGTTCGGCTTGGGGTTGGTCCAGAGTAAAGCCCAGTGGTGCTACCTCCTTCCCATGTTCTGTCAGATGGGCTTCGAACAGACCGAGACTACTGGATGAGGCCATCAAATATTCTTTCTGTATCCAAGATCACATGTATTTATAAAAAATAATCACAACATTAAGTGTAACACCCCAAGCTTCCATGGTACACTTCTCTTTGAATAATACAGTAGCATGTGTTGTACGCAACTTCGAGTTCAAAAACACACCACAACCAATCAAACTAACCGTTATGAATAATAATACCCAGTTTTTAAAATTTTATACATTTTATCGTTCAACAAGGACTTCATTTTTGGATTCGGAATATCGAAATTAGCATAGGTTTAATTTTTGGTACTGTTCTGATAACTTTCATATTTTGATGAATAGTGAAAATTACCAAATTTTAATTAAAAACAACTTTTTTAATCAAAATAAATAATAGTGATAAATTATGAATTTGAGTAGTTTTAAACTATATTTAGAATATATTTTTACAATTTAATCCAATGTTTTTCATTGGACATAATTTCAAATTTAAATCAGACATAAACAAGTGTCAATCTTTTGATAGTTATTATTTCTTAAAAACACGTTTTTTGTTTTGACAGCGGAAATTAATTTTAAATTAATAAATTCAACTTCTAAGTTTTGAATTTGGAAAAATAGACTTAATTATTGAATTTGGAATATAAAAATTAGCTTAGGGTAAATTTTTGGTATTTTTCTGAAATCATTTAATTTTTGATGAATAGTGAAAAACACTGAGTTATAGTTTAAAACCAAATTTTTATTTAAATAATTATTTATTTTATTTAAATTATTTAATGTAAAAATAGATACATAATACCTATATAAGTTCAATTTAATTCATTAGTGTCGATTAATAATAATTTTAGATATATAAAAATTTTATTGAACTTTTCACCATCTTTTACCCACCTCCTATGAGCTTTTGCAAAATCACATAAAACATAATTTTACTGCTTCTGTGAGCTGAAATTCTAAAATCCGAGACACACGGTAAATATCAAGGAGTAAAATGTGGTTCAATGAAATGAAAATAATTTTTGGTGAATAGTAACTTTTTACTTTTATTTACCACAGTTAAAAGTAAATAGGGCAATTAAGGGTAAAAATGATATTAATATTACACTCACACATGTCCTAATTATATTGGGAAAGTTTATCTCGACCAAAAACAACCTTAGGAATAAAATATTATCATTTAGGTCTACTTGGATCAGATTAGGACATTTATTATTATTTAATTCAAAGAAGAGTTAAAAGAGTTAAAATCAAAGTTTAATAACTAAATTTTTTTTAATATGAGGTTATACATAAGATAAATTAGATTATAAATATTCATTATAAAGATAAAAATATTTCTTACATAATGGTATTTTATTTATAATTTTTAGACATTAAAGAATTTAATTTACTTATGACACAATGGTGATGCAGTAATTACCTAATTAGTAAAATATTAAAATAATTAATATTATAAATATCCAAATAAATGTAATTTGAGACTTTTTATGAATTCAAATAATTTTCTAGGTTAATATGACATGTTATTATTTATTCAATGAATTTTTTTTAAGTAATCATGTTGTTATTATTTTATCAAAAAACAAATACCAAATAGTGTCAAAATTGACATAAAATAGTTTTTAAAAAACTATTATATTATTAATTGATATAATGGTCCTAAAAATCTACGGTTCTACCAAAAGACTTATATAATAATATATATGAAATTAATGAATCAATTGGGGTTCTATTGGTAGTATATAGTATGTTTATTAACCATATAGTGAAAGAATACAAGAAGACACAGTAAAAGTTAAATTATTTAACTTAGAGTTAAATCTAAATGATAAGGTTAAAATGGTAACCTAAACTTCTCTAAAACCTATTGGTTGAGTTTTTTTAGACCTATACCCACCTTATACTTTAAATAATCAACTTTGGATCCATTAGAAACTGAATATGAATTTATTATAAAATAATATTTTAAGTTTTTCCTAAGGTGCCCCTCACCCCTCTTATAAAAGGGCACCCCCCCTTCTCTCTAATTCACACATTCTAAGCCATTTGGCTTAGCCAACCCCGGCCCAAATACCCTATAAAATATCCTATCTTCATCCTAGAGGCCTTAGTTTGATCATAAATTCAACCCAAGGAGCCCTTTTGATCATATCAAAAAGAAGAACCCGAAGAAGAGGTAATGACTTCACCACCCTCTTTCAAGTTCCTTTCTTCTCCCACTTCCTTTTTCATTGTTGTTTCCATTCTAAAATAATAACTCCAGTATATTATATATACTGTGATTTTATTATAATTATGGTACAAAAAAATTTATTATTCTATCCACCCTTTGAATGAAATGTCACCATACGTGCGTATGTACGGCTTACCGTCTCCACGTCGTGGTGTAATTGTTATTCAATAAATTATTATTTAGATGGGTATAATAATGATGTGTATTTGATGTAAATAATAAATATAACATGATAAGGATTATATATATATATTATATAACATACAATTATATATTATATTAATATCAAAAGAATGATATTTTCACTCGTGCGTACGTACAGATTACCGTCTCCACGACGCGATTAGATTCATTTCCTAGTTCACCATTCATCGACGATTATAAAAATATATATTAATAATAAATATGTAATATATGACATAATAATGAAACTGGAGATATATATTTATATATATAAGTATTTAGTTACTTACATATATCTTATTTACTTACTTCCGTTCAATACTATATGAAAACGGAAACAACATTTATGCGAACGTACGGACTACCGTCTCCATAAACGGTGTTTTCAATTTCATATATACATCTATTATAAATTTTTATATTCTAAATATATATGATAAATAAATCATTTTTTATATTTTGGAAGTATTTAAATCATGATCTAAGTGATACAATCAAGAGTAACAAGTTAAAACACGTACGATAAAGAAAGCGATTATTACCCGAAATATTAATATAACATGGAAATTATTATTTAATGGATAGTATAAAGTCATAAATGAATAATGTATGATATAATAAATATTAATGTGGTTTTTTTATAATTTAATATCATACTATAGTCTTCATACAGGAGGCTAAACGTACCCTCAACTAAAGGAAAGTACAAGGTAAGGGGTTTTCATCTCACTCCTTATTCCCGTGAGATTCATGCCATATTGACACTATTACCTTTTGTGTGGTGTATGTACTTCCCATAATTGTATTCTTGGTGTAATACACTTTAATTTATGTGTATTTACATATTCATTGTATGATACCTCTTTCATTGGTTGTATGTTTCATATGTTTCCAAATTGTTAAGGGTTAATTTCACAATCTCTTTATTATCTGAGGTTGTTTTTACGTAAGTATCTACTGGGACATATTTATTATCCATGTCCATGTTTTATGAAATAGTTTTCTAAGGGATTATTTTAAGGGTATTTTTTACTAAAACATCATTTCAAATGTTTTAAATATTTATTCTTCTAAATCTTTCTCATTAATGTCCATGTCTTCAAAATGGTTTTTAAGGATTTATTTATATGGACATGAATATTTTTAAAATGGTAATTCCTTTGAAAAGTTTCAAAGTGTTATGGGACACTTTGATTCAAAAATGTCTTTAAATGAATTATTTTCTCAATTGTGTGACTTTTAAATTTTTTCATGAAAAAGGGGTATTTCTCTCAAAGATTTTTACAAATCATTTTTATCTATGTCAAAAAAAATTAATGTATTTTAAACTTGTTTTGAAGTTTATTTATCATGATAAAAATCTTCCATATTATGCTGAAGGTTTTGTGATATGTTTGACTGTGGATGTGTTATTTTTATACCATTCATGGTTTATGGGTAAAGTATTGACATTTTGTATGCTAGTTTTAATACAAATGTTTATGTTATGTTTAGACCTTTTCATGTGAGGAATGCATTGGACTCAATAAGTGATGGGTGGAGCCCGCTATAGCTCCTCGATGCATCGGTAGGTCTCATGAGACAAACTAGTATCTTGGCACGAGGCCCTAACAAACTCTTATTTGTAGTTTTGGCATAAGGCCTTGGTTACGTGGTTATGATAGTCTGGCATTATGCATTCCATCATTATGAAAGTGCTTATTGACATTGCATGTGATTATTCGACTAGTAGAATATCAATGTGAATAAGTAAATGGAAGTTTTTCATTTCATTTTTTCCATATTATGCTGAAGTTCAATTTTAAAAGGCTTTTTTTTAGTTATAAATTGCCTTAAATGTTTATGCTTATTTATGAATGTTTCTGCTATATTGTTAACCTTAATGAGCATCTGAGATCACCCGTTTATATGTTTTATTTTTCCCAAGATTCCATGAAGTGTATTGTGATTGATATGTAGGGTTAAGCCAAGGGAATAATTGCGTTCTCAAATAACTATTTAACCTGTGTTTTATGTTTGAAAGTGTAATGTAACATTCGTATATGTAATCTATTTTCCAAGACTTCTAAATCGATCGGTCATTTGGGACTTGATTCCTTGTAATCAAGCCAATGTATTAAAATAATGCACCGAATCTGGGTAACTGGGGTCGGGGCGTTACAGTTGGTATCAGAGGAAGTTTATCAATAACCTTGGAAACTAGATTTAGAGAAACTCTGATTGGATCACATCTCCCTAAGATAGAATTTAAGGATTAGTATAGAAGAACTTCCTAGAATTTTGGTATTGTAGAGATTTTTTGAGTTTCCCAAGAAATAAATCCATGTCTGGATATGAGCAGGTAGAGGCGGCTCTAGCACAGATGTACCTATGGGTAAAACCTGAAAACACCGCTTTGAGATAGACTTGAATGGGAACTGGTGCACAACAACGAGCCTTGCTGCACTCTTGGTTACGACACTCCCGTGGGATATGCTTAGGATAATTCTCATTTTCTTTACAAACCATTATGAAGGGCTTATGAGTATATTCTTATTCAAAGAAAATATTTTTATGATTATGGATTATATCCATAAACTGTTTAATTTATGTTAAGTGTTTTACAAGTTTGGGATTAGGTATTTCTATTCATAAACTAATCTAGTGTATGCCATTGTTTAGAAATGGCACCCAGTAGAAGGAATGAGAACTCCAGCAATACACATGATCCAAAGAGTAAGAAGGATCATATCTTTTATGGTCCTATGCCAGAATTTAGAAGAGAAATAGTCTCCCACATATTATCATCATATGAAGAAATAGTATCATGTTTTGATAAGATAATTAAATAATTCTTGGAGTCCTATGGATTTGAAGGGATGCCAGAGAAGAAAAGGATGGTAGAGAGAATGATAGATAAAGGGAAGAAGGTAAAGAAGGATTTTACCATATCTGATAACTGTAGAAAGAATCACCTTGGAAAATGCTTGAAGGGAATGGGAGTATGTTATAAGTGTGGAGAAAAAGGACACCAAGTACATGACTGCAAGGGTAAGAAAAAGGTTTCAAATGTACAGTGCTTCATCTGCAAGGAGTTTGGACACTAGATGAACCAATGTCCCAGTCATCAGACTATGATGCAAATGATGCTATTAGATAATAATCAAGTTATGATACTACCACAGATGAAGAGGAATGATGAGTGTTCTTATGTTGTTATTTTGGAATTATTTCATTGAAGTGTTTTATCAATGATGTACTGGAAATAAATAAGGATTGTACTGCAGTACTATTTCATTGAGGATTTGAGATTTTATGGTACTAAGAAAAGTGACTCTATAGCAAGTAAAAATTTTTGGAAATTAAATGGTTGAAGGAAATATAAACCTTAATATGGTTCTAATATTGAGGTACTGATTTTGGAATAAGATATGGTTGTTTTGGGTAAATTATATTGGATATTCTTGACTGCCTTGAAACTGATTAAATATTTTTATATTCCATCATTGTTGGAGTTTAAAACATTTTTGGATGGATGAAGTATATCCAGTATTCTATAAAGTAATAAGGGAGCATGAATGTAATCAATAAGGTTTTATGGTAATTCAAGATGTTTCAGTGTTCTAAAAGAATACATGATGAAGGTATTCACATGCTATTACGGGGTAAAAAGGATCTACATTATGTTTACCTTTCATATAAATTTTGGACTGAGATTTTACAGAAGTATTTTGGATAATTCAAAAGGTTGGAAGGGATTAAGTTTGAAAGGTTATTTTTGAATTTTTATAAAATGACAACACGCAGACCGTGTGACGACCCATCACGTCAGACAAAGTTGCGGGAATCGAACCTACAACCATAGTGCAATTGGGATTTATCACCTACCACTGGACTACGTGATGTTCCTGGATGGTATAAGTTAGTTTCTTTTTTTAAAGGGTCTAATATGTGAATTATAAATTCATTATATTTGGAACCCTATACGATTAGGATAAATAAATTATTTTTGAGTTGTATTATGTTCTGGGGTTGAAAATGAGTTTGTGGTAGAAATTTAATAATGGATAAAACTATAATTATAAAGTAAATATATATCCTTATTATCTTATCCATTCTAATAAATAAATTCCTCAACATTAAGAAAAGGAACTTAGAACAAAAATGTTGTCCTAGATGGTACCTTAGATCATTACAAATTTATGGCTTTGGGATTGTTGGCCTTTTCATAGCCATGTTATCTATCACTCTCCATCAGATATTGATGGTTATATTTCTCTTCCATATCCATATTTTCCTACATGGAACCCTAATATGTGTTATTTTCAGTAACCTTCATACTTATCATTCTTCATTTTAAATAGAGGCCTCATTAATCCATTTTTTGTTGTGGGATTTCAACTAAGATATTTTGAAATGTCAACCACAAGTTTCCAATACCAAGAATAAATTGCGAGGATGAAAGTTATTGAATTAGGGTAGAATGTATCACCCAAGATTCCACGATACGCTTCTCTTTGAATAATATAGTAGTGTGTGTTGTACGCAACGTCGAGTTCTAACACACACCACAACCAATCAAACCAGCCGTTATGAATAGTAATACCCACTTTTTGAAATTTTATACATTTTATCTTTCAAAATGGACTTATTTTTTGGATTCAGAATATAGAAATTATCTTAGGGTGAATTTTTTGTACTTTTCTGATAACTTTCATATTTTGACGAATATTGAAAATTACTAAATTTTAATTAAAAACAACTTTTTTTAATCGAAATAATTAATAGTGATAAATTATGAATTTTAGTGGTTTTAAATTATATTTAGAATATATTTTTACAATTTAATCCAATAATGGTCATTGGACATAATTTTACATTTAAACCGGACATAAACAAGTGTCAATCTTTTGATAGTTATTATTTCTTAAAAACATGCTTTTTGTTTTGATAGCGGGAATTAATTTTAAATTAATAAATGCAACATATATGTTTTGAATTTGGCAAAATAGTCTTCATTATTGAATTCGGAATATAGAAATTATCTTAGGGTAAATTTTTGGTATTTTTCTAAAAACTTTTAATTTTTGATGAATAGTGAAAAACACTCAGTTATAGTTTAAAACCGAATTTTTATTTAAATAATTATTTATTTTATATAAATTATTTAATTTCAAAATATATACATAATACCTAGATAATTTTAATTTAATTCATTGGATTCGGTTTATAATAATTTTAGATATATAAAAATTTTATTGAACTTTTCACCGTCTTTTACCCACCTCCTAGGAGCTTTTGCAAATTCACATAAAACATAATTTTACCACTTATGTGAGCTGAATTTTGAAAATACAAGAGACACGGTTAATATCAAGGAGTAAAATCTGGTTTAATGAGATGAAAATAATTTTTGGTGAATGGTAACTTTTTACTTTTATTTACCACGATTAAAAGTAAATAGGGTAATTAAGGGTAAAAATGATATTAATATTACCCTCACACAAATTCTAATTCTTTTGGACAAGTTTATCTCGACCAAAAAAAACCTTAGGAATAAAATATTATCATTTAGGTCCACTTGTATTAGATTAGGACATTTATTATTATTTAATTCAAAGAAGAGTTAAAAGAGTTAAAATCAAATTTTAATAACTAAAACATTTTTAATATGGGGTTATACAAAAGATAAATTC
Source organism: Viscum album (assembly GCA_963277665.1). Lineage (NCBI taxonomy): Eukaryota > Viridiplantae > Streptophyta > Magnoliopsida > Santalales > Viscaceae > Viscum > Viscum album. The sequence continues at coordinate 129,489,355 of OY728132.1, forward strand.
GATTATAAATATTCATTAGAAATCTAAAAATATTTCCTACATAATGGTATTTTAATTATAATTTTTATACATTATATAATTTAATATATTTATGACGTAATTGTGATCCAATAATTACCTAATTAGTAAAATATTAAAATAATTGATATTATAAATACCAAATAAATGTAATTTGAGACTTTTTATGAATTAAAATAATTTTATAGGTGAATATGACATGTTAGGATTAATTCAGTGTATTTTTTTGATTAAATAATGTTGTTATTATTTTAACAAAAAACAAATACCAAATAGTGTCAAAATTGACATAAAATAGTTTTTAAAACAAATATTATACTATTAATTGATATAATGGTCCTAAAAATCTAATGTTCGGAAGAAATACTTATATAATAATATATATGACATTAATTAACCAATTTGGGTTCTATTGGTAGTATATAGTATGTTTATTAACCATATAGTGTAAGAACACAAGAAGACACGGTAAAAGATAAATTATTTAACTTAGAGTTAAATATAAATGATAAGGTTAAAATGGTAACCTAAACTTGTATAAAACCTATTGGTTGAGTTGTTTTAGACATATACACACCTTATACATTAAATAATAAACTTTGGAGCCATTATAATCTGAATATGAATTTATTATAAAATAATATTTGAAGTTTTTTCTAAGGTGCCCCTCACCCCTCTTATAAAAGGGCACTCCCCCTTCTCTCTAATTCACACCTTCTAAGACATTTGGATCGGCCAAAACCTACCCTAATACCCTCTCAAATATCCTCCCTTCATCCTAGAGGCCTTAGTTTGATAATAAATCCAACATAAGGAGCCCTTTTGATCAAATCAAAAGGAAGAACCCATAGATGAGGTAATGATTTCGTCACCCTCTTTCAAGTTCCTTTCTTCTTCGACTTCGTTTTTTGTTGTTGTTTCCATTCTAAAATAATAACTCCATTATATAATATATACTGTGATGTTATTATAATTATGGTACATCCAAATTCATTATTCTATCTACCATTTGAATGACATGTCACCATACGTGCGTACGTACGACTTACCGTCTCCACGTCGTGGTGTAATTATTATTCAATACATTATTATTTAGATGGGTATAATAATGATGTGTAATTTATGTAAATAATAAATATAACATGATAAAGATTATGTATATATTATATACCATCCAATTATATATTATATTAATATAAAAACAATGATATTTTCGCTCATGCGTACGTACGGATTACCGTCTCCACGACGCAATGAGATTCATTTCAAAGTTCATCATTTATCGACGATTATAAAAATATATATTACTAATAAATATGTAAAATATGAAATAATAATGCTACTTGAGATAAATATTTTTATATATAAGTATTTATGTACTTAAATATATCTTATTCACTTACTTCCGTTCAATACTATATGAAAACAGAAACAACGTTTATTCATACGTACGGACTACCATCTCCACAAACAGTGTTTTTCATTTCATATATATGTCTATTATAAATTTTTATATTATAAATATATATGATAAATAAATCATGTTTTATATTCTGGAAGTATTTAAATCATGATCTAAGTGATACAATCAAGAGTAACAAGTTAAAACATGTACGATAAAGAAAGTGATTATTACCCGAAATATTAATATAACATGGAAATTATTATTAAATGGACAGTATAAAGTCATAAATGAATAATGTATGATATAATAAATATTAATATGGCTCTGGTATAATTTAATAACATACTATAGTCTTCATACATGAGGATAAACGTACCCTCGACTAAAGTAAAGTGCAAGGTAAGGGGTTTTCATCTCACTCTTTATTCCCGTGAGATTCATGCCATATTGCCACTATTACATTTTTTGTGGTGTTTGTACTACCCATAATTGTATTCTCTATGTAATACACTTTAATTTATGTGTATTTACATATTCATTGTATGATACCTCTTTCATGGGTTGTATGTTTCGTAAGTTACCAAATTGGTAAGGGTTAATTTCACAATCTCTTTATTATCCGAGGTTGTTTTTACGTAAGTATCTACTGGGACATATTTATTATCTATGTCCATGTTTTATGAAAGAGTTTTCAAAGGGATTCTTTTAAGGGAATTTTTTACTAAAACATCATTTCAAATGTTTTAAATATTATTCTTCTAAATATTTCTCATTAATGTCCATGTCTTCAAAATGGTTTTTAAGGATTTATTTATATGGACATGAATGTTTTTAAAATGTTAATTCCTTTCAAAAGTTTCAAAGTGGTATGGGACACTTTGATTCAAAAATTTATTTAAATGACCTCTTTTCTAAATTGCGTCACTTTTAAATTTTTTCATGAAAAGGGGTATTTCTCTCAAAGAGTTTTACAAATCATTTTCATCTATGTTAATATTCTTTAATGGATTTTAAACTTTTTTTGAAGTTGATTTATCATGATACAAATCTTCCATATTGTGTTGAAGGTTTTGTGATATTTTTTACTGTGGATGTGTTATTTTTATACCATTCATTGTTTATGGGTAAAGTATTGACATTTTTCAAGCTAGTTTTAATACGAATGTTTCTGTTATGTTTAGAACTTTTCATATGAGGAATGAATTGGACTCAATATGTGATGGGTGGAGCCTGCAATAGCTCCTCAATTCATCGGTAAGTCTCATGAGACAAACTAGTGTCATGGAACGAGGCCTTGAAAAACTCTTATTTGTAGTCTTGGAACGAGGCCTTGGGTACATGGTTATGATAGTCTAGCATTATGCATTCCATCATTATGAAAGTGGTTATTGATATTGCATGTGATTATTCAACTAGTAGAATATCCATGTGAATAATTAAATGGAATTATTTCATTTCATTTTTTCCATATTATGATGATGTTCAAGTTTAAAAGGATTTTGTTTTTGTTATACATTTCCTTAAATGTTTTTTCTTATTTATGAAAGTTTCTGCTATATTGTTATCCTTAGTGAGCATCTGAACTCACCCCTTTCTATGTTTTATTTTTTCCAGGATTCCATGAAGTGTATTGTGATTGATATGCAGGGTTATGCCAAGGGAATAATGGCATTCTCAAAGAACTATTTAGGCTGTGTTTTATGTTTGAAAGTGTAATGTAGCATTCATATATGTAATCTATTTTCTAAGACTCATGAATTGATCAGTCCTTCGGGACTTGATTCCTTTTAATCATGCCAATGTATTAAAATAATGCACCGAATCTGGGTAACTGGGGTCGGGGAGTTACATTAAGAGTTTAGTTTCCAATAGTTATATTGACCAACGATCATATTGACCAATGGTCATATAAAATTTGAAACCTAACAGTATCATTTTAGTTATACTCATTTCATTAAATAAATGAAATAGTTTTGTTGAGTATAAAAAAAATAACACACAAAAATTATTCAAAAGTTCGGGTCATTACAGGTATCAATTTTCAAGGATCATTAAAGGATTTTGGAAACATTATGTGCTTGAGACATGAAGTGTGATTTATGAGTTGAGGTGCTTAAAAGATAGAGGAGGAACACCATACTATAGATGACCGGGGTAAGGATCTTGTGGTTCTTTGATGTGAGATTATAATGGATGATGTTATTCATAGTATAACATTGTGTAGAAGGGATGTAATTGCTTTTGTGCAGTTTAACATCATGTGGTATTAAATTTTCCTTGTAGTTAATATCATGCAGTATTGAAGTATTTGTTTTATAGTTTTAATTATACGTGACCATGATTTTTTCCTTGAAGTTGAATCATCATGAATTAAGAAAATGGGAACCTATGTGAAATTTTTTCCAACATATATTATATGTACAAGAAGTATGTATGTTGATATAAATCATATGTAGGGAAAATGGTCATGTATGTCTCATCCTTTTTTAATTTGGGGTGATTTTTTTATCGATTATTGTACCTTGGCCTAGGATTTGAGATCTAGGAATCACTATATATTAGGTGATGACAAGATTAAAACCACACATAGTTCTTTAATGGAAAAAATATCTATGTAGGTCTGAACCATACATAAAGGTGGACATTTTTTACATTAATTATTGTAGTTAGGCCCATGAATGGTTGTATAGGGGTGCCTACATATCCTGTGATGATGTGAATGAAGAGACGAGTAGTTATTGAGGAACCATGTAGTTTAACGTAATGTAGAAAGGAAATTGGATTCCTGACATGAAAAGGGGTATTGTGGATTGACCTAAGGATGGAAATATATGTGTCACTATGTATTCCATTGTAATAAGAAGTAATCCATACATATTTCTTGAAACAAAATATTCTTACACAAGTCTGACCTATATGTATGGAAGAAGAAATTTTATGTTTATTTGTTGTGACTAGACCTTGACCAGAGGCTCGGGCATCACTACATATCTTATGATGTTAGGAATCAAGTCTCATGTAGTTATTGAATGGAAGTGTGTTAGGAGACCGACACCCACAATAGTGGTCCTCTAAGGCGAGGTCTATAGAAATGTGGAGTTTTATGTCATATAAAGGAAATAAACCATAGATTTGAACATCATGAGGAGAAAGATCGTGATATTAATTTTAAGTCCTTACATTCAAGACCATGAAAACCATGCCATGAGTCTATATTCCTTCTTCATGCGGGGAAACCCTTACTGAAATTCCTAAGTTCACGTGATCTATTCTTGGTGTGATAAATAAGGAATGAAATTTTTTCCTCTCTACATGAAAAGATGATCAAGGGTAGGATAGGGTAATTATGTATCATGTGGTGGATAGACAAAGATATAGTATTGAGGAATTATTATGTATACCATTATAATAAAAATCAATAATTACATAGTTCTAGACACCTAGACAGTTTAATGTTGTGAATTAAGGAAATCAGTTATGTAGTTTAACATCATGTGGTGAGAATGAGGGTTACCTGATATGAAGGTGAAGTAACACAATAGATGGGACCAAAAATAGAGGTTTGGTCATCACTACATATCTTGTGATGGAAAGAATCAAGCTGCAAATAGTTCTTATAAGGATAAATCCCAATGTGGAGATTCCACTCACATGGGGATGGGGGAATTTCACCTTTACATTGAATATATTTATCTTGTATGTGGTGATTCATTAGTGAGATGATGCTTCCCATGTAGTTTAACGTTATGCGGTTAGGGAAACTTCCATGAAGTTTAACGTTGTACTTTAAGGACCTATTTCGTATAGTTTAACGTCATGTGATTAGGACGCGAGACACAATGTAGCTCAACATCTTGCAACTATTATTAGATTCACCTGATATGAATAAATATGAAGCATTGGGGGATTTGTGTTGTTTAACATCATGAATATAGGATGTACTCCATACTATTTAGTGTCATGTGGTAAGGACATGGGATTCTCTTTAGTTTAAAGTATTTATTCAAGGAATAAAAATTCTTTATATTGTAATGTCTTTCTTCGATGACTAGGGGTGCTTGATGACATCTATGAAAAGTATTTCTTGAGAAACCTCATATTGGTTGGGGTGTGTGAAATGTTCTCAATCTATTATGTCCATTGAGTAATTTATATTGTGATAAACCTTATGTATTGTGTAAGGCCCTTCCCATTTGGGTTCCATCTTTAAAGGTATATTTCTGATATCGTTGGGGTCGTGAGAGCCAACAAAATTTCTCCTTGGAGGAATGAATGGAGGCCAAAATTCGTTTTAAATGCCTATGTGATCCAATTCTGATGGTATAAAAGGTTGTGAGATGTACATAACATATTCTCATTGACCTGTTTCGATTAATCTTTATACTTTTTTCAATTTTCATTCATTTTAGAGTTTTCTAAAAATAAACATTTAGAGAAAAGGCAGATGTACTTCTATGGTAAACACTACCTCGATATCGAACACTAATGAGTTTAGAGTTTCTTATGAAACAATACATGGGGTGATATGGTAGGCCCATAAAGCATGGAGGAGATTTTCCAACCAGGACTTATTATACTGGTTCACCATCTTCAAGAGTATATTTTACAAAGTCTAATTGAAGGCCTCTATCTATCCAATTTCTACTTCATGATAGCGAGATGAGTGACTAGACTCAATATTTTACTCATGTTTTAGTTTCTTCAACTCTATAGAATATAAGTTGGTGCAATTTTCTTTCAATATTGTTTGAGGGACTCCAAACCTTGTGATGATATGGGACTTTATGAAGTTGATGATATTATTCATCCCAAATTCTTTAAGGGCTATTGCCTCATTCCATTTAGAAAATAATTTAGTAATGGTAAGGATGTACTTAAATTGCCCGGCTGTGGCTTGGGGATATGTCTCCAAAACATCCATTCCCTAAACAAAAAATTTATAAGAATATTTCATTGTATGTAGAAACTATTGGGGATGATGGATGAAGTTCTCATGGATTTGAAAATAATGAAATTTCATGGTTAATTACACATAGTCTTGTATCATGGTTTTTGAGTAATAATATGGCTTTCTGTTTTGGTGAGAGAGCCTAGTCCTAGACTGATTAGTGCCATAGAAGCCTGAATAGAATTCTTCCACAAGGATAAAAATATTTATTTCTAATATTCTTCTGATGAAAAATCCTTTAAATCCTTTATTCTAGAGGGATTTTTTCTCATTTGGGTCATTCTATAGAGTAAAGTTCACTACAAGACGCTGAATATGCTTCCTTTCGGCTCGTTCAGTTAGGAGAGTCCTGTTTTGTAGATAACCAATTATGCGATCTATCTATATAAGATAATGTATTGGTTCATCATTATCTAGGGTAGTGTTGACCTAATTGATTTATTCCATATCACAGATTACGATTGATGAGTCCATTATTTAGTGTGTGATTCAAAATATTTCTTCCTCCTGATCAGGATTATCTAGGACTATGGCTACATTAGAAAATACATCAGCACGAGCATTCTATGATCAGTAAACATGATGGAACATGTGATAAAATAGGTATTCTATCATTATTCCTATGATGTATCCAACGATAGGTTCCAGTTCTTCCTTTTTTATGGAATATTCTTCTTGAGATGATTTATCACTAGTTGTGAATCCCCTTTGATATTCAGGTAAGTTATCTGTAGTTGTAAAGCCAGTTCTAATCCATTGATGAGGGATGGGTATTCTGTCTCAATATTTTTGAAGCATTTGGATAGTGATAAAGAGTATGGGAAAATTTAATTTTCTAGAGAAATAGATAAAATCTCTAAGACAACCTAATTGAGCTTTAGATTTTCCATCCTTTTCCTGATAGGACTTTCGAAGGTTCCATAAAAATTCATCTCACTTGTCTTGGGAGTTTCATCAATTTAGAAAACCTTCTCATCTAGAATCTTGATGTCTACTAGTGTAATTTATGTAGAGGTATGTTATACAAGTAAATTAGACAGTTATTTCTCTTTCAAAACCTTTTGGGACACGAACTAGATGTCATATTGTTGCAGAATGAACATCATTCAGGTAATACACCTAGTTAGAATGGGGTGGTTAAGGATGTACTTGAGAAGATCAATACGAGAGACCAGATGGAATTTTGGGTGCTTTATGTAGTTCTTCGTCTTCCATAATCCAAATATGAGTCTGATAAAGTTCTTCTCATCATCCCAGTATCGGGCCTCAGTACCGAGCATTGTTTAACTGAGGTAATATATACCATTATAACACCTTGATTCATTATTATGTGTGATTAGGGTGCCCAATGAGCATTCCATAGTGTCCACATATAAGATGAGTGCCCTCCCTTGCACTAGAGGCATCAAAACCGGTGGGTTTTATAGATATTCCTTGATACTTTTGAAGGATTCTTAGCAGTCTTCGTTCCATTGGTAGGTGATTCCAGTCTTCATTATCTCGGTGAAAGGGAGATAGTTTACATCCATGTTGTATATGAATCACTGCGTGTATCCAATGTGATATTGGAGTCACCTCAGTTCTTTGAGATTCATGGGAGGTGACACTGATAAAATATCACTGATATTTTCTAGTGTGAACTGGATGTTGCGATGGCGTACCAAAAACCCAAGGAACATCATTGATGTTACCCTCAATGTTAACTTTAGTGGATTCATATTCATACCATGCTACCACATGTTTTCATATATTGTTTTAGGATCTATGAAATGATCAGATTGCTGTGGGGATTTTACCACCATGTTTTTGAAAAAACATTCATCCATCCTTCGTTGTAATGGCTTAATGATATAATGCATGGTGAATTGATAAGTGCCTCAAGAATTCTTTAATACAAAGGGAATGCCCTGATAGAAACATATCCCTTATGGAACTATGAAGGCATTGGATTATTCATCTTCAAGGGGAATCTTTATCCAGTTCTACCCTAGATATCCATCCAAGAAGGAATGAACTTCGAATCCAGCAGTTGCATCAATCAATAGTTCTATGATCGATAATGGGAATTCATCCTTTAGAAAATATTGATTAAGGTCCCTGAAATTAATGAAAACCCTAATGTTTCCATTAACTTTCTTGATGGGAACAATATTTCCAATCCATATGGGGTACTGAACTTCTCAGAAAATTTTATATTTGATCAATTTTTCAACTTCCACCTCTATATTGGTGGCATAATAGGGGTGAATCCTCTTTGATTTCTTGTTGAATCGTCGATCGTCAATGGGTAAGATGAGATGGTTCATATATACATATGGATTCAGTCTATGAATTTCAGTATAGTTTCAGGTGAAAACATATTAGTGTTTCTTTAGAAATTCAATGTACAAATCTTTTAATTCAAGGGGAATGGTGACACTAATCAGTGTAGGTCTTGTGTATTCTTATATTCCTAGACTGATCTGCCTGATCTCATTAATGGTGGTGGATACAACTTCCTCAAATACAGGAGGGAAATTCCTATGGTCATCATATACGTCTTCCACCTTTGAGTCTCTGGAGTAATTCTTATATGGAGATGTAAATCTGGGATAATATGTATCAATTTCAAGGTGAGGGAGTCAATGAGAAGAGAAATTATCATCCTATACTACCAAAGTAATTTTATAGAGATGATGGATATGATTTTATTTTACACTATCACTAGGGATGTGAGGGGCTTGGACATTTTGGGATAGGTCTATTACCTCAACCAGATTAATGGGGAGTATATAGTCACTATCGAGTATACTCCAATGATTTGTAGAGGTGGTCCCTAATCCATTAGGGGATGAAACCTATATATCATCATCCAAAATTGGTTGTTTTCCTCCCCTTTCTAAGAAACAAGATTCAACATATGTGTCTTCACAAGTCTTGAAGGGGGAACTATCACCATATAGTATGTTGACCTTTCGATCTATGGGGTATTTAAAACATTTATGGAATATTGAAGGTACCATGATGTGGTTATGGATCCATGGAATTCCGAGTATGAAATTGTATGTGATTTATTTATGAATAACCATAAACTCATCATCAGATATGAGATCCCAAAACTAAGATTTGATTTTGATATTTCTGATAGGTCTTTTCTCACACTTATTGTACCCTTGAATGGTCATCATCATGGGAGAAAAATCCACTTCTCTATATCCCAAACATCCGAGGGTTCGAATTAGGATGAGATTAATCCAAAAGCCATTATCAATCAAATACCTTTGGATATAAACATTACTAAGTCTACTTGTAACATATAGGGGCCTAATGTGTCCTTTTATAGATTCTTCCTGATCATACTCTTCAAACGAGATGTCAATATATCATTCTGCAGATATGATCTCCATTCGATAGACCTCAGCTGCACTGACTTCTATCTTGAATTCCTATGGGCTTTGGAGGGATTTAACGTGTGCCTCTCTAAGTAATTTTGAGAGATGGAGTGTATCAAGGATTTAGATCTTCAATGGGATAATCGTCAACCGTTTCAGAATTTCATACTTTTGTGACATAGGTTGGTGCTTCCCAAGGTGGGGTTTCTCATTGACATGTGGCCCAAGAGATGAGGCATTTGAGATGGATGGGTCTGGTGCATGCACAAATATTGAGGGAGAATATTTTTCTAGGGTCATGGGTCATGCTAGCCTTCCCCATTTCCTAGGAAAATTAGGTAATCATACCTCCTCTAGGCGGTCATGCAAGAAAACTAGTTGCAGACGACCGTTAGAGGGTTTCGAGACACCTCCATGTCTTTTTTGGTCTTGATATTGTGATTTTACTTGGGTTTTAGCTTTATGTTTATTATATTTGGTGAAATGATTGAAATATTTGGTGTGAACATGCCTTTACTATCCCCTATATCCTGGGTTCCTGTGCATGTGTCCTCTTTTTCCCTAGTTTCTTATAGGGAACTCACACTCAGTGGAATATTTATCATCAGAGTATGGGAATTACAAGTGTATCACATTCATATAACGAAAGGTGATATATTCATCTAATAAAGGTTCCATTTGGTGGGATCGTACCCAAGTTTCATATGTTTCATGGAAGAAATCTGCAAGTGGAAGAGCTTGCATTGGAGAAGAATATGGTTATTCCACTTCTATCTCTTATTACATCCGTTGTTTGCACCCAATTTTGAGAGATGTATCTAATGTCATATTCTTGAGTGGTGGAGCCATTTTGGATCAGTTTAGTTGTGATATTAGGGTGGAATTATATTGTTAAACTATTTTCCAAGTCATCCAGTTGTTGATCTTCTATCCATGCATTTCCAGAACTTTCTGCCAATCAGCCTCTTCTTTTGATTGGGAGACAGTTATGTAGGCCACCTTCTCTAAGGAGTTATCTAACACCACATGTCTATAATCAATTATTCCTTAAAAAATTTATTTGAAGATGTATCAGTCCTAGATACTATGACTAACCTTCTATGTAAAGGGAATTAGTCATGATGGTTGGTGAGTTTGACCTCATTTGGCTAACTGGGATGCAATATCTTGCCCACGTAAGTATCCACAAATGAAAGGAAATAATCGAGGGCTTATTCATTTAAGAAGGAGTAAAATTTATTCATATGTTCCTAAAATATAATGAGAACCTAATTTCCTTATGATTCTGAATGATGGTGATTTTGTGGTTGTTTCAAATCATTAAGAGATGTTGGGAATTTTGGGACCTTCGTATGTGCTGGAATGGGAACTGCTTCTAGCATGAGGGTAACAATGATAACCTATAAATTTTCAATCATTTTCCCATTATTCTAAAGGCATGATTCTATGTTTAGATCAGGTTCTATTGATGGAATACTCTATACATTGTTCCATTTCTATAAACTCGCATAATCCACCTAGATACTTCATTGGGATCAGATTTGTATGCAACTCATCTTGGTGATTTTCAACATAGACATCCAGTAATTTTTCACATGAGAGAGGGACGAGGAGTGAATTGGTTAAACCCTTCCATATGGTTATGATGTCTGAAAAATTATAATTTTTATATTGATTGAAATTCATTAGGTTGAAATTTTTCATTTTCCTCTGTGTGGAACTGCAATGTTAAATGAATTGATGACGATGTTCTTCCCATGTTGAAATGAAATTTGCTGAAAGTATACTATACCAAACAAAGGTTGGACCTATCAGAGTCAATGTAAACACCTCTTATTTTTTTACTTCTTTCTTGTCTCGAGGACCCATCATCAACCCAAATCATAATATTAAGTGTGTGACATGTTTTTTAGGGTCTCCCATGATGTAAAAGGCAGAGAAGGTAGGATTTACAAACGTGGGTGAAAGAAGAGTGTCATCCACCGATTTGGGATACAGATTCCTCTCAGGCTGCATAGTTGTGTATCACACCTCCATGTCTTCCATTTGAGTAGCCATGGACTTTATAGTGTCGAGAAGTTATAAAGGTACTGTTATTTAAGCTTCCTCCTCTCTACTGGGAGTGGGAAAGTCTTGTAGTGGTGGTCTTGTCTTCAGCACCCACTAATTTTCAACTCATTCATATAATGAGTGATTACCCTAGTGAAGGAGTGACCTTCATCATAATAGAGGGAATTCATGATCATTTTCGACTTCCTAATTTATGAATATTGGATGCTAGGATCCAAAGATGATCTGAAAATTATATTCAACTTTGGCAGGTAGATGAACTATGAGAGGAAGAATATTAATCTCAACCTGAATGAAATACCCAATGAGAATATTTCCCCAGAGTAGCTCTTCATTTAATTATTAGAGATCTTGTATCTCATTATTATATTGTGAAAAATATCCCTCTATGGAAAGAACCTCAAATATTTTGGGTGGTGATTGGAATATCGCCACACCTTTAACTTTATCTTTGGAAGTGTTCCCCTAGAAATGTGAAAACTCAATATTCTGGGGTGCCATGTTTGGGGGACATATTTGGTTATGAGTGCATGCAGACTCAGTTGTTACATCCAAATTACCCTCCTCTCGAGGCGTGTTTTTTTCGAGTTACATCTCTCTGCACCTTTATCTCGACCGACCATATATAATGTGTTGACATTAATGACACTCAAAGAGGCATATCAGAAAATGGTGGTTGTCCCATTACTTTAAATGCAACAAGATGATTCAGCACTACCTTCATTAGGGTCGTTCCTTGAACCCTTGGAAATATTTGGCCGTTTTCTCTTAAAACCTTGGCAGTGTCTGATTACATTCTATATACACTCCTCACTACTAAAAAACATGCCTATATCAGTAGTGGAATTTATTAGTGGTAGAAAACTTTGTTTCTAAAGTTGATCATTATCAGTTCTAAAATAAGCACTTATAAAGGAATCCCTTTATCAATGCTAAAAAAATTGATGATAAAGGGAACCCTTTATCAGTGATTTTTTTAGCACTGATGAAAGGTAACCTTTATCACTGCTTTATTTTAGCATTAATAAAGGAAACCTTCATCAGCACTTTATTTTTAGCATGGATAAAAGGTTCCCTTTATTTGTGTGTTTTTAGCACTGATAAAGATTTTCCTTTATGAGTGCATTTTCATCGCTGATAAAGGTCAGAGGTAAAATGAAAAATTAAACAAAAATAGAAATAAAATGAGAAAATTGAGAAAAATATGTAGCATTTGATTAAATAGATAATTATAGATAAAAATGAATAAATTTAATATACATATATATAGATTAAAAATATTAATAAATAACATATATTAAATATATATATATACAATGAATAAGTATAATATATATAAAATGTTAATTAGAAACATATTAATGTCTTATTCAAATTTAATGTTATCTGATTTTTTTAATTTAACCTATATCAAACGTCATGTGTTGTATTTATTTCACGTACACACACACACAAATATATATATATCTTAATTAATTTTTTATACACAAACACACACAAAAATATATTTATGCAATATTTTGAAACACATACACCTAATATTTATTTAATTTATTCAAATTTTAGTATATTTTAGAATTTCATTGTAATATGATACATTTAATATATATTATTTTTCTAATCAGTCAATTGATTTTAATATTATTGTTAGGGTATTCGTTTTTAATTTTTTTTATTTTATTTTTGAATTTGATCATTTTGTATTATTTATTTATATATATTTATTTACTTTGTTTTAGTATTTTTAATATGTAATCATCCACTTTAATATATATATATATATATATCCATATTTTTTTAATAACTTATATTTAATTTAAGAAACTTATCCATTGTTTGAATATTTTTAAAGTGTACTCATTTTGAAATATTCAATTTCACTCATTTTTAAAATGCATGTATTTAACATTTTATATCCATTAATATTGTTAAAAAAATAATTGTAAATAAATATTTATAAATAAATATATCTATAAATGTGGATTTAATATATTTATAATTATTATAAATAAATAATAATTATTTTTTAAATAAGTATTTATATAATTATAAATAAATAATTATATATTTTTAAATAATTATAAAATGATAATAAATTTATTTAAATAATTATAAAATTATAATAAGGATATTTAAATAATTATAAAATTATAATAAATTTATTTAAATAATTATTAAATTAGAATAATGTTATTTACATTATTATAATTATAAAACTTTTATTATTTGTTTTTTTCACTGATAAATAAATCTTTATCAGTGCTAAAAAGCGATGTTAAAAGATATATTTATCAGCACTAAAATAGTATCATTGATAAATATTCCCTTTATCAGCACATTTTTAGCACTGATAAAGATCGATATTTACCAGCACTAAAAAAGCATTGATAAATATCCATTTTATCGGTGCTTATAAATTTAGCGCTGGTAAAAGTGATATTTTTTAGTGCTTATCTAAAAGCACTGTTAAAAGTGTCCCCGATCTACTAAAAAAAACCCTAACCATGACTCATTCTTCCATGATTCTCAAGCTATCTTGGAACTCCTCTATTGCCGGTGCAATTCCTCTATGTTCCCTCAGATTAATTAAGGCTAGAATCCAATGTATGTTATTTTATACTCTTCCTCTATCATTGTTTGATGTTTTGGGTTCCATGTTTTGTGTGTTTATGTTGTTCTTAAGCATGGTGAACCCAACATCTCTTCTCGTCACTACTAAAATACAATGAGTGTGGTTCTATTTCATCATTTTGCTCCTTTCATGTGTATTATAGTGTCTAACCCATTTTTCCCTAGAGACACACATACATGGTTTACTCTCCTATCGAAATTAACAAGGAGACCTCTCGCCCCCCCCTCAGTTTTATCTTCATTTGAATAATATAGGGTTCCAAAATCTAGGAATTTTCTCAAATTTAATACATCTTATATACTAGATTATAGAATCTAAAGGATTTATTTTAATGGTTTTAAGGATTAGGGGATACCATGTTGTGGCCCTCATTTATGGGTGATGAAAATATAGGGTCCAAGGTAAGTGTAAAAGTCATTAAAACAAGTTGTGTAGATTTTGGTTATTTATGTAAATTGTTAAACTATGAAATGGGTTATTCATATTTATAAATTTGATGAATATTTTTCTATTGAATTCAAAAAAATATTTAATTAATTAGTCACATTCCAAAAATTATTTTAGTTATGCTTGTTGTGATAATTTTGTTTTTTAATTAATTCAATATTATTATTAAACATTATCCATTGGTTATAAATAGTTATGGGGAATTTCTTTGGTGAGAAAACCATACTCAATTTTTTTAAAAAAAATATTATATTGGATACAGTTGAGAAATAATTGGGTAAACAGACATAGAATTACCCAACAATATATAAAGAGTGTATTTCACAAAAGTAAGTGAGTTATCTATGGTTGTATAGTTGATCAAGAAAACTATGAGATATGATTTATGAATATAATTACTAATCAAAATAGAGATATAATTCAATCATAGGATAATTTTTTTTTGAAAAGTCAAATAACATGTGGAATAACATTAGAGAGAACAAAAATTGACTAAAATATACTTTTGATGGTTT
This sequence comes from Viscum album, assembly GCA_963277665.1. Classification (NCBI taxonomy): domain Eukaryota; kingdom Viridiplantae; phylum Streptophyta; class Magnoliopsida; order Santalales; family Viscaceae; genus Viscum; species Viscum album. Next base: position 129,504,761 of record OY728132.1, read on the forward strand.
ATATATTTATGTCCAATAAGTCATGTAATTTTTTATACATGTCTAAAATGTAGAAAAAATAGATATTGTGTTTTTTGATATCCTTGAATCATAAATGTAAATTTAAGCTTATATATACTTTTATCAGAGGCAACGACATACGACCAATGTATATTTTAGTGGGGAATTAAATATATGATATTGTTTAAATTAATTTTTATACTTCTTCTAAATGGTTTCTCATCAATTATAAATCATTAAGAGCATCATAGATGGTTTGAAACATTTATTGAAACACTCAATGAAAGAAGTACTCCGACGTGGTGAAATTATGAGTTTCTTTGAGATGGAGGTCAATGCTCAAGGAAAACTTTATTAAATTTAGAGTCCCTATAGAGAGATATTCCCCCTATTGTAATTAACAATTTGTTTCATTCCATATCCAAACCTCTATTCTTCTTTTATCATTGTTTATCACTAGGCTAAGGTGTTATCACTCCTTTAGCGATCGAGGGTCCTCAAGAATATTTCTGTGATTTAAGGCTAGTGTAATATCCTCAAAGGCTAAAATACTTTTTTACGAGGATACCACTCTCTAGTATTATATTTTACAACTAATAATATCATTATCAGTCGATAAGTAATACATTCATAGAGGTAATTGTAGATCTACTTCAAGCTATGTTGTATAATTTTCAATTAAGGGAAGTATCTATAGTTCCTATATGATTTTATGTTAATATATCATAATAATAAATATAGGATTGCATTGAATAGATTAATTTCATTTATAAGAGTAAAAAAATTATAGATCAATACTGAGCATAAGTTAAAAAATTCACCCTTTAAAGGGATGTATGTTATTGGATGAAACTTATAGTGGATTAAAATAATATCCAAAATCATAAGGTGAGGAATCCTTGAGTAGAAATAAGTCATGTCTAATGTAGGTGGGGTGAGATTTATTTCTTTAAGACCATTATAGTGTAGGTATTCCAATTCCTCTTCAATAGATGAGACTTTTTGAGCGGTTCCATTAGTATATATTATTGGGACACTTTAATCCTTAGATGCTTAATTATATTTCATCTCTTGATGATGGATTCGACTCCATCTTTCAAACTAGCCTTCCTCCCATCATTTTGGTTCCAATGTTCATTGATGACATAGCTCCTAAATAGTGATGGGAGGAAGACTAGTTTGAAAGAGGGAATGAGTGGCCTCAAATCAATCATCAAGAGATAAAAGTAAATAAAGCATCTTAGGACAGATTAAATAAAGGTAGTTAAGGTTAGTTGTACTATATTATTGAAGTATTATATCTCTTTTTAGGGTAGTAACAATTTTCATGAAAGATGCATGAAATTGTGGGCTTTTATGCATGAAGTGTATTACATTGTAGTTAATCAATACAAATTGAATGTTTGACTACTCATGCAGACAATGTCTTCTAAGCATGATGATGTTTCCAATCCCACGAAATAATATATTTTTGATGATGAAACTGTGGAATTATTAGGTGATAAACAAAATGTTTATGAAAAAAATGAAAAAAACTAGAACAATGCAACATCACAGTTTTGAATAAAATTATCAAGGTAATAATACATGGCATAAAATTTTACGTTGGTTGGAATCAACACGACCAATCTATTTACTTCAACAAGTTAATGTTCATTAGTTATTTTGGGGTCACAACGAGGATGAATATTCCGATTGATATTGACTCATGGAACCACATCCAACCTATAACAAAGGAAAACCTTTGGAAATATATAACGGTAATGTTACTATATACATTCTTTTTTTAATGAAAAATTATATAATGAAACATTGATTTTGATTTCAATATTCCTTATAAAATTAATTTATTTTATAATATTTCTGTAAGAAATTTTTCTTAATGGCTGTTGGAAAATCCCACAAAGGATTCCAGACTCTTCTAATGAAGATACTTCTTAGGAATGATGAAGGGAAAATAAATCTCCATCTACCACATAGTTATGCACACATTATAAACTAGGAAACCCATATTTCTTTCAGAAATCATCATATTGAGAAATCATTTCAAGTGTATTGTGGTCAATAATATATTAGTTGACAATATTTATTTTATCCAACTTGATTCAAAATTGTTAATTTATGAAAAAATAAAAGTGTACTGAAAACAAAGAACGTGCATCAATACTAGTAGACCCCTATCACAAAGGAAGGATGGGGTACGCTTAATTAGATAAGAAATTGGTATGTATTTTAAATAAACAAATTAATTATGTGAAATGGGACAACATATGTTCCTTTGTTTATATGTATATTGATGAATCAAAATCTGATGCCACTTCCATCCCACGTCTTGTGCTATGGAAGGAGGCTTGTGTAAATAAGGATGGTATATTAGTTGATGAAAACAAAAAAGCAGTATGGGAAGCATGTGTAAGTATGAAATAATTCTAATCCGTTATGATTTATTACAATATTACATAAAAATGTATATGTTAATATTGTTTTATATAGTTTAGACAGAAGAATAGGCAACAACTGTACCAGAAGAAAAGGAACTTTCAATAGCATGGATGAGGCCTAGAAAATATGGTCACATTAGAGGATTGGTTTTGGAGTCTATCCTCGAACATATTTCAAGAATTTAAAACCACATGAAGATACATATAACATAATTAGATTAATGTAGATACAAATAGACTCACTGCAAGATATTAATTTTCAATCTAGTTTGGAAGAACAATGTATAAGAAATGATCAAAGTGAACCAGAAGTAGAGTAAATATCTTCATATAAACCAAATGATCCCCCTAAATTTGAGGCTAGCCATTCCCCCAACCACATAACTTACCCAAGGTAATTAATTTTTTCATTACTCTTTATCCTAAATGTGAATGAAACAATATCCTATAACTTTATATTACTAAAATTCTAGAGGGTATAGTTGTATGTTATTTTTATCTGTCAATACCCATGTGTTATCGTGTTGCGATGGGTACAATGTATAATATAATGGGAAACCATCTACACAATAAACCCATCCAAAAATATCACATGATAGTGGGGATTGAGATAGTTTATGAGCTGAATGATGAGTTGTTTATTCCACTTGATGGTCCAGATATTACAATAGTCGAAGCTTCTCTTCGAGCTTTCATATCATGTTTGTCTAATCTTATAAAGATACATGACGTACATATTTAAAAAAAAATTTCATATCAAAAACATTTAACAGTTTATGAAAAAAGTTCTGAAGTGAGGTTTGATATTACATATGGATAAAGAGGAAGAGAAATGAACGGTTGAATCAAGAAAATATAGAGAATCAACCAAGAAAACAAAACGACCATTTTGAGAGTACCTTCTCCTTTCCAGTTCCAGAGAAATATGTATTATAATTATAACTTCATGGAGGGACCACATTTAAAGATAAAACTATGTCTTACATTAAATATGAAGAAGAAATATATGGAGATTCCTTGACAGATATAGTTGGTCTCAATACTCTAAATGTGATTCTCAAGCATGAATGGCTGCGTGTCTCTGTTTTTGAATACACACATAAGGTAGATTTTCATAATACGTTTGTCCAAATAGTGAGATAAATTGGTTTATTAAAGTTAATAACTACTCAATTTTATACAGGTGTTTATATTAAAAATATATAAAGGGAATATCGTGCGAAGCATGATTTGGATTCATTAATCCTTGTATCATTTCTACATAAGAAATTACTTTGAATGTGGAAGAAATTAACATGAAAAAATATGAGTTACTCAAAGTGTTTAATAAAAATCATTAGACACCAGACTCTTTTTTATCCCTACACTTCAAGTGTAAAGCTCCATGATCTAATCACATGAAAAATATTTTTTATATTTTTCATTAATTAATTGTTTTTATTTTTTTGGAAGCACTATATAATGATTACAGTCAACATATACACCCTGAATATTTATTTTTTGGATTCAATTCGAGTATTTACAACCAACCGACCACACATGATATGTATTGTCAATATGTAACACACTACAATAAAAATTTTATAAATAAACATTGAATTATATGCCTGATATGTGTCTTAATGAAATTTTTTATGATAAGGCAATCACTAAATATATGATATATCATGGAATGAAGTCGGTGTCTAAAAAACTAAATACTATGGATTACTAAAAATGGAGAAAAACAAAGTTATATATAGAAGTATTTAACTATGAAAACATTTCAAAATAATTTAATTATTTTGGTCAATGTTTCTGTAGTGTCTGAAACAAGACAATGCAATTGATTGTGGGTATTTTGTTTGCAAATTTATGATAGAAATCATAAAGCATGAGAAGGCCAAAATACCCCAATAGGTAATTTCCTAAGGTAATTACAATTTCATTAAATATATTTCCTAATAATTGGTTTGTCTGTATTTTCTCAGTATGATCAATGTCGTTGACAAAAGAGTTACTCAAAATAAGAAATCAATTTGGTCAAAGAAGAGTGGGAAGTGTAATTTTTTTAGAATGTATGATGATAATAAATTTATGTGATTGTATGCTATATATGTTATCTCATATGAGTTATGACCTTCAAAATATATTTGGGGTGTAAATAATTTGTGTTAGAATGCTTATATATTATATTTGATATATTTATCAGGGAGAATACTAATAGAGGGAATAAATTTGTATAGAAGTTATGACCTAAAAACAATAAAATTGTTAGGAAATAATAGAGACAGATTCATAGGTAGAGGAAAAGTCAGAGGCAGAGGTGGAGGTGAAGGCAGAGGTAGATTCAGAGCTGGAGACCAACATGGAGGAGGAGGTAGATGCAAAGACTGAGGTGGATACTGAGGTGGAGGATGATAAGAAGCATTATCTTACAAACAATTAAATTTTTGGTAAATGAATTTGAATAAGGTTAATACCATGATTTTTTTTGATATTTTTTTTAAAAGTTCACACAACACTTTTCACTTAGGATAAGTTCCATTATAGGTATTTCCAATTTAAAAATTCATTTTAGAAAAAAACACACATGGAGTACTCAAAATTGATAAAACACATTTATATTGTTTTAGTAATCTATAAAACAATAAATATGTCATTTTTATGTGTAGGGATAACCCACACCTTAATCAGACGCACAGTGTAACTGGTATGGCACAAATTGTCTGTTAATAGTTTAAAATTCACATTTTAATACAAAAAAGTTCCATTCACTGAAATCTGAGAAAAAACACTCAGATTTTCTTCATAATTTGGGAAAATGATTCACAATTCATTTGGGACATGTATGAATTAGTCTCATGTCTAACCCACAAATGATGCTTCATGTATGGATCAATGTGCATCTTTCCATTTTAAAATGACATTTTAGTAAAAAAACACACGTGGAGTACTCAAAACCAAGGAAAAACATTATGATTATTTTTATAATTTAGGAAATGGTCGATAAATCATTTGGGATGAGTATAATTCAACCACACCTCAATATGACACATGGTGTGAACGATATGACTCAAAGTGCATCTTTTTTATTCAAAATTGACATTAATTTTAGTGAAAAAACAACTAACATACTCAAAATTGAGAAAAGAAATATTATTGTTTTTTACTTTAGGAAAATGATTTAAACATCATTTATAATGTGTGGGGTTCATACAAACCTCAATTTGACAAACAATGTGACTGGTATGACTCCAAGTGTCCCTTATCTGTTTAAAACTAAAATATTAATATAATAAGGTGTCACTCATTGAAAACTGAGGAAACACACTTGGATTGTCTTGATAATTTGTGAAAATGATTTATAATTAATTTGTGATGTGTATTAATTAGTCTCATGTCAAAACCACACAAGATTCCACCTATATGTCTCAAAGTGTGTGTTTCTAGTTTAAAATGAAATTTTTGTGAAAAACACACATGGCATACTCAAAACCAAGGAAACAAATTCTTACTATTTTGATAGTTTAGAAAAATGATCTATGATTCATTTGGGATGTCTTTTATTCATCTTCACCTCATTATGATGCATGGTGTGATCAATGTGACTCTTATTGAGTCTTTTTTATTCAAATTTGTCATTAGTTTTAGTGAAAAAAAAACTAACATAATCAAAACCAATAAAATGAATTCAGATTTTTTGGTACTTTAGGAAAACAATCCATATGTCATTTGTGATGTGTAGGGACCAGCCTCACCACAATCCAATGTACGGTGTAACTGGTATGACTCAAAGTGAGTCTTTTTATTCAAAACTGGCATTAATTTTAATAAAAAACAACTAATATACTCAAAACTAAGCAAACACATTCTAATTGTCTTGGTACTTTAGTAAAATGATCCATATGTCATTTTTGAATTGTAGGAATCAGTCACACCTCAATTGGACTCATAGTGGGACCGATATGACTCAAAGTGCACCTTTTTATTCAAAATCTACATTAATTTTAGTAAAACAAACTGACAAACTCTATAATAGTGTTTTATTTTTATTTTATTTGTGTTAAAAAATTCATTTAAATTAAGTATTTTATCTTATTTTGGTGATTTTTGTTGTTTTTTGTGCTGATGTAGTTTGTTGTTTTAACACACTACACCTATTTCGGGTGATGTAGTGTGTTGTAGCATTACACTGCAATTTTTTACCTTTATCAGTGCTATTAAATGCATTGATAAATCTACCCTTTATCAGTGCTTTTAAAAATCACACATAAAAGACACCTTTATTATTACTTATACAGGCGTTGATAAAGGTTATCTTTATCAGTGTATTAAAAATTGATGATAAATCATACTTTTATCAGTGAAAATAAAAGATTTGATAAATCACACTTTTATCAGCATTGATAAATGGTCTATTTATCAGTGCAAAATAAAATCACTAATAAATCTGGTCTTTTATCAGTACTTTTAAAATCACGGATAAAAGTATGATTTATGAGCACATTTATTTTCACTAATAAATATTCCCTTTATCAGTGCTAATAAAATTCATGGACTTTTTACTATGCTAATGTAGTCAGCGCTTTTCTAGTGTTGATAAAGGCTAATTCTGGCACTATTAATGGCATGTTTTGTAGTAGTTCCTCCTGTCTTGTCCTCTAAGTAATGATCATGAGGGATATTTTGATTGTGATATCCAAATGAGACATGAATGATAGAGGTTTTTTTATGGATAGAGGAACATATGGGATATTGACCATCGATATTTACCCCCCAAACTATAGAAGACTGGTTCTCTCTATGGTGATGATGATGATGAAAATTCCCCTAGCCCTATAGGATAGGGTTTATTTGGGTTCACAATTGAAATTGATTGATCCTTCTACTAAGGATTTGAAGTTTCCATAAAAGGATTTTAGGATCCATGGAATGTTATTTTAGATATAAATAACCCCATCCCAGTGGGATGGGGTTGATCTAGAATCATCATTTATTTTCCCATGACCCTGTTGGGGGATGATGAACTTGGTGATGGTGATTGAGATATAAATTCTCCCATCCCAGTGGGCTGGGTTTTGTTGGTAGCTGCTAATTACATGTCATGAATCCTCTTGGTAATTGAATATCTAAGAGGTGGAGGTGGTGGTAGACATTCCCTAGACCCTGTGAGCTTGGTCTACTCTTAGATGGCTACTATGACAGCTGCTACTGCGTCCTATTTGATATAGAACAGTTGTACTCACCTAGGAGTTGGTTGAAATGATATCCCATGATGAGAGTTAGTTTATACAGGATGTTCTTGGGTTGATTTCAACCTTGGATTCTATATCTAAAATGAATTTTTGTTTCATTGTGGGGACCAGTTTAAAAACATGTTGGTTATCCTCCTCCATTTGTGATTTTTTGGCTTTGTTGAAGTGAGGTAATTCTATTTCAGTGAAAAAATTTCTTGAGTGTTACCCAGTCCCCTAATTTCAACGAAGGCTAAGAAATTATAGGATGTTTTACCTAAGGGCTTCTTCTATTATATGGGTTCAAAAAATACAACACTCCATACTTTCCCATCCTTGAATGCAGATTCATGACAAGTCTTCGACAATGAATCACCAAATATATGTGACGAAATTGTTGAAAGAAAATTTCATATTTGCGCTGCACTTTTTTTTGGGTTCCTAGGCCATGGAGATGGTATCCATATATAGATGACAACAAAGTATATTTATTGTATGAAGGTGACCCTCATATCTTATAAACGGGAGGAGTCTAGTCGTGAATCACTGATGTGTAGCACACATATTTTGGAATAGATAAGGCATGAAATCCTTTTCTAGATCATATGGGATCTCATAGTCAGAAGTGGAAAGAATCCAAAACATGATGGGGAGGTTGTTTTTGGATATCTATCGTCATATATCAATGTGATATTATTCTTTATCACTCTTATATACCTCCATCTGATTAGACCACAAAATATGATTCTTTGGGTCTTCTACTGACTAGAGTGGAGTGTTGCTAAAATTTGATGGGGAACTATATATAGTTGACCATGATGTTTTGACCACCTCTCAATATGAAGGTGTTCGGGTTTTGTACACATCTCTATACAACGGTATTTTTAAAAGTGGAGGATTTCCTTGTCCACGGGAGATATCACCCTGGGGAGGTTGAACATGGTGGATGTTAGGAGTAGAGTCCTTGTGATCCATCTCCACACTACCATGAGGTGGAATATCACAATAATAAACTTCTTATGCATTATTTGATGAGTTGACAGACACATGGGGTGTTGAAAATGTGTCTCAAGAAACCTGAAGGAAATTGGAATTTATCATATTAGGGATATGATCCTTGTTTTACGTCATGGATGGAAGATTATTCCTTTTATTACAGAATATAGTAGGGATATGAGCTTATTGTATGATGGTTTTCAGAGCATGTTTATAAACGTATGTTGATGCAGGACTATGATACAACTATTGACAAGATTTAGGAATATGACAATGAGATTCTTCATTATTGACAAGAATATGAGCCTATACCAAGCCATGTTCCATTATCACTTGGTGAGGATTAGTTGTTGGGAAAAAATCCCTCAAGGTAACATTGAAGTATTTTTGGGTTGGTTGTGTTTGTTGACAAAGCATGTTTCCATGGATAATTGTTGAGTTCTTGAGAAGTTCTGACATTACATGTTGACAAAGAATGATGACAAAGGAAAGGACGATCTGGACGCGGTACAAAAGAGCAGTACAAGGTGGTGCCGTTTCCCAGTGTTTGGCAAATTTTTGGGGTCCAAAATTTGGAGTTTGGTGAGCATCGCGAAAATAGGATTTCCATGAAGATCATAATTTCATATGTCAAAGGAATGAATTTCGCGAAGATAGGATGCATGGTTTGGAAATCGCGAAGACCAGAAGAATGGAGGTGGTGATGCTTCGCGATTGCGTCAAGTTTCGCGAACGGCAGAGGCTGAAGCGCATCGCGGCGGTGAAGGGCTTTGCAAGGGAGCTTCGCGGCGAAGGCGCGAAGGAATGTTGGGATTAGCGAGGGATCTTCACGGCGAAGTCACGAAGGTATGTTGACGGTGATTCTTCGCGACTACGTCAAGCTTCGTGAACAGAAAATTGCCGTGGTGCTTCGCGATTTGGACAGAATTCCGGCGGAATCTTTGGAGCTTCGCAATTTGAGATGACGTGGAGTTGACTTCGCGCGGAAGGGACGAGGGTCAGTGGAATCGCTTATAAATAGAGGTCGACCCCTTCGAGCGAAGTAGAGAGAATTTTCAGAGAAAATCCATTGATCTCAGTTCGCAGAGGTGGTTCGCGAAGGCAGTGTGCTTCGCGAAAGGGGAGATTTGCGGCGGCTATTATAGCTCCGCGAAAGGCCTGTGCCCCGCATTGGCTCAGTGAGCTTTTCGGAGAGGAAGGAGCTCCATGACGGCCTAAGCATTGCGAAGGTCTATGCATCGCGAGAGTGCTTCGCGAGAGAGCTTCCCGAGAGAGCTTCGCGAAAAGGCAGGAGCTTCGCGAAGGCTTTTTGAGCTTCACGAAATTGGGAGCCTAGAGAAGTTGAGTTCTTTGCGGAGGTCTTTCCAAAGGTAGTTTTCCTAGTGTTTAAAGGAAAAGAGGTATTCATCTACGGATGAAAGTTGAACTTCAACAGAGCATCTACATACAGAGAAAGATTCATTCCTTAATGGAAATGAAGAGACCTACAGGTCTATAAACTGTGATTGGATTCCCTTCCAAGAGCAGTGAGCTTAGGAAGAGGAAGAAGGTGATCCTCTCCACCGGCAGTGAGCCAGAGAGAGAGAAATAAGGAGTGGCCCTTGGGAAAGTAGTGAGCTGACCCTAAACTTTGTAAAGGAAGTGAGCCTGGGCATAAAAGTGATCTAGCCCGAACTTTGTAATCCACATCTAGTGATGATTAGTGGAATTTGGTACGGCCGGAAACCTGTCGGCGTATGCTCCTTGGACGTAGCCTAGTGAGGGTGAACAAAGTAAAAATCTTTGCGTTTTCCTGCTAATTTTCCTGCATTGCATTTAAAGAATCATCATCAGATAAAGGAGAAAGTAAGTGATCATAGCATACACACAAGTGCAAACAAAGTGACCCTTGTAACATAGAGGTCAAGATCCAGCGGGGCAGGAAGAACTTTGAAAAAGAATATCCATACCCTGATTCACCCCACCTCTCAGGGTACATAGGCCCCTATTGGTCCTAACATTAGTTATAAGTGGAGTATGAGCTAGATCTGGAGCCTTCAGAGTATGTTGATGATCTTATATGGAAGGGATATGAGCCTTCCCGAAGGCATGTGTCCCTATCACTTAGTGACACATAGTTGGAATAGAAATATGATCCCATTTTGAATATACATTCCCCGTCAGAATATACCGACTAAACTCAAAAATGGGAGAAGGAATATGATCCTCCCATTGTATTGCCTTATAAGGGTGCTGGTGTAGTTTTTCATTAGTGGAATTATGAATATGTTATTGGAATTTGTGATATGCTGGAATATTCCAAGAAAATTCACTAATATGAATATGAGACTATCCTAAGTCATGTTCCATTCTCTCTTGGTGAGCCTCGACAAAAACGGGGATACGAAAATGATCCTAGTATGTATCTAGTCTTCTTCTATAGAAATATGAGCCTACCCTAAGGCACATGCCACTCTCATATGGTGATTCCCATCCTGAATGGGGATATGATCTTGATCATAGGCCTTTGAAATATTCCACTAAATTTTTGACATGCATGTTCCCCTATTCTGAGGCATGTGTTGCTTTCACCTGGTGAGCCCTTGTTAGAACAGGAATATGATCCCGGTCATAGATTTTCCTTTACTAAAGTATGTCGATAATCATTATCGACAGGAGAAAGAATCCATGCTTGCTTCGGAGCAACCACTTGTTCATAATGATCAGAGTGTTGAGCGACCCTGGCTATAAGAGTAGGAATATTCCTATGTCCCTATATCGATACCAATTCTGGAATATTATAGACGATTTATTATACTATTTCTAACATGTAATGGAATTTTATAAAAGTGTGTGTAGGGATATGGGACTTCACATTTTCCATCTCCACTATATACTAACATATATCTTTGGTTGAGGTGGGGGGTATGGGTGCACATTTTTCCCCCTTATGACATCCAAATATTCTTATGAGATTCATGTATGTGGGTAGGGATATACACCCCTTGTTCCTATTGTAGGAATATTCCCATAGACTTATTCTGGGTGATCAAGGATATGATCCTTCTTTCTAGTCACTACCAGAATATGTTGGAGGACATTATTAGTGGGATTGGTAATATGATCACAATCATATTTATGTAGAGACTTTTTTTCCATATTTTCTTCTTTTTTTTCTCATTCATGGGTGTAAGAGGTGGTATTGTGTGAGTTGGTACCTTCAGCAGGCAACTGATGGGTACTGGTTGGATGATGCTTGAGATAGCGATCGATATGATCTCTCCTCAAAAGATGTGTAACTAGAAAGAATTATTAGTTAGAAACCTAGTCCACCTTTATTAGATACTAAACATGGTGATTTTATCTCTCTGGGGATAAGCTCCCAAAGCAATTGGTTATGGAAATAAGGTCCACGAGATTTATTATAAGTTTTCTTGAATGATGTGGAATCTTCATTTTCATCACTTGAAGACCCTCTGGGGTATCCTCATTGTTTGGGATTGTACCATGTTTATGGAATTCCAATACCACTTCATTTTCCACCCTATTATGAAGATGATGGGTGAGTTAGGTCATCATGAGGCCCACAAGGCCTGTGGTTGTAGAATATTTTCCATAACGGTCATCAGTTGAAGGAATTATCTTGGATTGGGGTACTGTTTATAAGAGAAGTATCTATAGTCATGTATAAAAAAAGAAATAGGGTCACTAATTAGTGAGATATTGTAGGTATGATGCATGCTCAATCAGATATGCAAGGTTAAAAAAATTGTCCTTTTATTCCCGATCCAGCCATTTTGATCATGCAGGCTTGTCAAATTGAGGATGGACGTATCTCATGGAAACCTCGGTTACAGAGAGTCAACTATAAGATTTAAGTCTGGATTATAATTTTTGTTTATATAGGATATTCCAAAAATGTTTCCTAACATATGGAAAACCAACCATCCTAGTATTTGAGGGTTTAACATTGGGTTCATCGTTTTTTTTGCATGTATTATATAAATAAAAATGGCCTGATTAATGACTAACCAATCATTCTGTTATTTGATATATTCACATTAGGATAATGATTGTTTCCTCAAAATAATGTTGGTTGATTTTTTCTAGTTGGTTTTATTATGGGTTGGGGGTTTAATGTTGTTCGTAATCATCATCATCGAGTTCACCATCTATTATCCTTTCATTGAAACTCCCAAAAGTTCTGGAATCATTAACTGGGTACATACATAATTTCTAATTGAAGGTGGTTGGTTGGGGTTTAGACCCAATGATGCTTAATAACTCACATTGGTTGAGAGGATGATATTTCAAGCTAATCACACCCCTTTAGGGGGAATTTGTTTTCTACTATAGGACTCTCTTATAGATTTAAGATATATTTTTGAATCTCTTCCTAATCTTGATATGAGATAGTGACCCTGAAAAATTACCATAGGTTAAACCCACTTATATGTTAAATAAGTGGATATCATTATTGAATCCATATTTTTATATCATAGGTTATTCATATACTTCCCTTTGGTGGGTAGATTCTTATTTACTAAATCCATATAACTAGTAACTCCAGAGTTTCCTATTTTTCAGGGATGGGATTAATATCTCGAGGATGGGATTGATCTATTATGAGGAATCCTAAAAATATTTTTCTATAACTTGAATGAAAACCCACATAGTTCATTAATCCTATTCAAATTAAAGTAATATGAAAAGAACATATATTTGGTCACTTGGGAAGCTAATATTTCAGTTCTAACCTCGTGGAGGCATCCTACGTATCCTGGTTATAATAAGAATAAAAGTTACAATAGTTCATTCATGCCCTTTATACTTTCCCCAAGGTATATACATTTTGTGTTGGGTAATTATAAATTTCCAATGACTAGGGATTACACAATAAGGTTTCCCTATTTGGTGAAAATTCATGATGCCAATGATGTGCTCACTACAAATCTCTAATCCCATGTGAGAAATTCTTAGTGTGAGAAACATGGGATGGAATGTAATCAGCCTCATTATATATGGGTGCATGAATTACATGCAAGAACATCCAATTAGATGCTTAATGTTGAGCTTGGGGCTTTGGAAGGTGTACTATGTATCCTGGTTATGACAAGAATAAAATTCATCACATTTTAATTATTCCTCAATCCATTGGTGGATGAGGAAAGATGATTTTCCCATTGGAGAGGTTAGGTCCTGACTGTTGGAATATCGGACACATTCTTGGACTCAAATTGAAGTGGATGCCCATTTGAGATCAGTATTAGGCCTTAAGAAGACATGCTATATATCCTAGTTATGAATTGAATCAAAGTCTACATAGTTCAATGGGTTAGGCCTTACACACTGAAGCTTCCCTTATATGTGATACATATCATATTAGGCGGCTGATCAGTACTTACGCACTAAGGTTTTTATTTATATGAAAGAGATATCATATTACGCTACTTATCAGGGCTTACACAACAAGGTTTCCCTTATATATAAGACATATCATATTAGGCCACTGATCAGGGATCACACACTAAGGTTTCCCTTATATAAAGGACTTATCATATTATGCTACTAATCAAGTATTACACACTGAGGTTTCCCTTGTCCTGGATGAGGCTTGTGATGAGAATGATTTTATCATTGTGACTCCCTAAGCCCATGTGAGCTATATTCAGTGTGAGAAACAATGGATATGATATAATTAGTCTCAATGCTTGTAGAAACATGACTTGTGTGATGAGACCCTTCAAATGATGTTTTAATGTGGATATCAGTCCATAGAAAGGATTAATATGTATCTTGAATATATTAGGAATTATAGCAATCATAGTTAAATTTGTCAGGGCTTACACAACGATGTTTCCGTTATTGGTAGTTGGACAAGGTTATGAGGTCCTAGTATATACCCTCTTGGCTTGGTGTTCTTGTCTTCCTAACATGAATTGATTGTTTTCCTAACATGACTTGATTGTCTAATTGAAATGCTAGAGGATTTATTCTTGATATTTTCAAAGTAAATCACATGACCTAGTTGACTTGTCAAATAGACATCATATAATCTGGATGGCATGTTTAGAGATTGTCGCATGCCTAAGGATGACTTATTCGGAGGACATAACAACACCGGTATTTATTATCCTGAAATCCATCACATAATCTCATCTAACATGCTTGGAGGGAATTTCATGATGTAGCTGAATTGACTCACTGTCATTGTGTAAGCTGGATAACACACTTGGAGGGCATAACAAGAGTCAGTGTGATATGAATGAAGTTTGTCTCTTGTCCTTGATGAATTGTATAAGTGTCATTGAAAAAGCTGATTGTCATGTCCAGAGGATGTCATAAGAGCCAGATAGCACACTCATAGGGTGTTATTAGATATTTATGTCTTTTCCATAGGACATCGTGAGAGCTAGTTTACATTTCCTAATACCATTACGATACTTAGGTAACATAGACTTGTACTACAATATTATTTGGGAAACATGTCTAGTGATCCTCATGATGTTTGGATTGGGAGCCTAGAGGGTTTCTCAAGACTTGGGTGGAATGCCCTGAGGGATCCATGTGACTTTCTCTGACATGTAAAAGGTACTTTGCTTGTTCTAAGTGGTATACTAAAAGAGAATCCCATGATATGTGTGACATGTCCTGGTGTTGTCGCATAACCTGGTTGGTTCATGCAAAGTGCATGAGTATCATCATATAATTTCTTCGAATAAGACTCCCATATTTTTAGTCTTTTTCCAATATTTTAATGTATATTCCTTTGATTTGTTTATTTATAGCTTGTTTTAAGTATCACGGGTTCTAGCAGGTATGTGGGATTCTCTCCACATGACCCATCATAAGTCTTTAAAGTGATCTATGAGTGATCACGTGAAGTGTATATGTACACATCATGATTATTCCAATTTTTCTCTGGATCTTACCTGAAGGAAAACTTTCCCAGTCGTGATATCAATCAATCTGAGAAAATATCTCTAATTCCTAGGTATGCCGGTGCAAAGTTTCATGGAAAATTCTATTTATTTTTAATGTTGGGTTGGGATATTTATTGGCCTTACCGTCCTGATTATTCACTGCTTTTCCTAGCGTGTATCACAAAAAATCCAAGATGGAGTTGGTGGAGGGATTTTATGTCTTGTGTTTCCATGGGGTTGTTCTGTAGGTTATTCCGAGGGCACCGCATGGTTTTTAGTGACCGGGAGAGTATCCCATCAACACCCCACTTATTAGTTTATGAAAAAATATAGGGGTCTTTATGAATCACATAGTTTTGATGAGGGACTTTTGTACTATATGTCTGATATGTCTATGTACTTTTGTGACATTAGGATGCCTACCAAAATGATTTCGCGTGACCTTTGAGGCCTTATCTATGATATTACACAAGATAAGGATGTCTTTCCAGGGGACCTTTTATGAGATCAAATCATCTTATAAAGGGGTATTGTGAGAGTGTTCTGGTGCATCATATGTGTTTTAAGAGAGAAAGAGGCTCCCTCTATATCCCTTTTATTTTCCTCTTTTATTTTTTAAAGGATAAGGGATCATTCAAATTTACATGACTATTATCGAAGATAATCACTCTATCCATCAGTGTTATGCTGTGTGACCAACAAAAGGTCATACCATAGTGCATGAGAATTATCATGCACATACCCTTATGCTTATTTTTGGATCCAAAGGGGGAGTTCAAGCTCTAAGGTCTTTTTTCTAATGAGGGAGATACGTCAGCGGGGCTCTCACGCGGTGAGGTAAACATATCACCAAGGGCTTACAATGTCTCACAAACGACATGGGGAACATCTCTTGATTTTTACTACTGAAATAGGCTCATGTATTTCCCTTTTTAATTCATTTTCGTATTTTACAAAGGTTGGGGATCTCATAATGTTATATGAGTGTTGTCAAAGAAAATAATTATACCAATTGTTGATACTTCACAAAATATTTACGACTACAAGAGGCTCCCACCATTATGATATATCCTCACATTTTCCATGGAATTTTGGATGGCCAGATAGGTTCCCACTTCCTGAAAATTCTCATGACCTAGGGGTGCTCGTCTGGGAGCTGCCTTGTGGTCATCGATTGTCTTGGGTGCCTTCTCAAGTGCATAAGGGCTTGTCGAAGGGGATCCATGGGATGTGTGATTTATGAGACTATCCATATGACCTTATGTAACACCCTGAGATTTTATGAAAAATATTCTTTTTAATTTCATTAATGTCTTGTGTTGTACACTACACCAAAAGGAGCTTGCACAACATGCACCCTTGACTTGCCTTGCATTACACGCAATCACGGCCTTCCTCGATAGCTTGCGTCGTACGCAATACCGAGTTTCACTAAACAATGATATGCTATTAAAATATTATTAAAACTATCCGTTATGAATAGTAATAACCACTTTTTGAAATTTTGTAAATTTTATTTTTCAAAATGGACTTTATTTTTGGATTCGGAATATGGAAATTAGCTTAGGGTGAAATTTTGGTACGTTTCAGATAACTTTCATATTCTGATGAATAGTGAAAATTAATAAATTTTTATTAAAAACAAATTTTTTAATCAAAATAATTAATAGTGATAAATTATTAATTTGATTGGTTTTAAAGTATATTTAGAATATATTTTTACAATTTAATACAATTTTGGTCATTGGATGTAATTTCACATTTAAACCAGATATAAACAAGTGTCAATCTTTTGATAGTTATTATCTCTTAAAAAAACGCTATTTGTTTTGACAACGAGAATTAATTTTTAAATTAGATACTGTAACTGATATGTTTTTAATTTGATAAAATAGACATCATTTTTGAATTCATAATATCAAATATAGCTTAGGCCTAATTTTTGGCATTTTTCTGGAAACTTTCATTTTTTGATGAATAGTGAAACCACTAAGTGGTAGTTAAAAAACTGAATTTTTCATAAAACTTAATTTTACCGCTTCTGTGAGTGGAATTTCGAAAATCCGAGAGACACGGTTAATATTAAGGACCAAAATGTGGTTCAATTAGATGAAAATAATTTTTGGTGAATAGTAACTTTTTTTTTACCACGGTTAAAAGTAAATAGGGTAATTAAGGGTAAAAATGATATTATTATTACCCTAACCCATATCCTAATTCTATTGGATAAGTGTAATTCGACCAAAAACAACCTTAGGAATAAAATATGACTATTTAAGCCCACCTCGATTAGATTAGGACATTTATTATTAATTTATTTAAAGAAGGGTTAAAATAGTTAAAATCAAAGTTTAATAAGTAAATCATTTTTAATATAGGGTTATATATAAGATAAATTCGACTATAAATATTCATTAGAAAGATAAAAATATTTCCTACATAATGATATTTTATTTTTAATTTTTAGACTTTATATAATTTAAATTATTTATGACACAATGATGATGCATTAAATATCTTATTAATGAAATATTGACATAATTGATGTTATAAATACCCAAATAAATGTAATTTGAGACTTTTTATGAATTAAAAAAATTTTATATGTTAATATGACATGTTAGTGTTGATTTAATTAACTGTTTTCGAACTAATCATTCTTTTATTATTTTTACAAAAATCAATTACCAAATAGTGTCAAAATTGAGATAAAATAGTTTTTAAAACATATATTATATTATTAATTGTTATTATATTCCTAAAAATATAAGGTTCAGCCAAATGACTGAGATAAGGTTATATATATTAATAATAAACAACTTGGGGTTCGTTTGGCTTGTTATAGTAAGTTTATTAACCTTATAGTGTAAGAACACAAAAAGACACGGTAAAAGTAAAATTATCTAACTTAAAGTTAAAACTAAATGACAAGGTTAAAATAGTAAACTAAACTTTTCCAAATTCTATTGGATGATAGTATTTCGACCCAGACCCACCTTATCTTCGAAATAACTCAATTTGGAGCTATTAAAAACCGAATTTGACTTTATAATAAAATAATATTTTTAGTTATTCCAAAGGTTCCCCTCTCCTCCCTTATAAAAGGGCACTTCCTCCCTCTCTTCCTCACACCACATTGAGCCTTCAAACTCGGCCAACGCCTGACAATTTATTCTCTCCACTTCCCTAGAGACATCCTATAGGTCCTGGTCTTATTAAAAGACCAATTTTAGTGCCCTAAGAGGAGGTATCAAAGAGGCGCTTCAAAGAAGAGGTAATGTCCGTTACCGATTCTTTCACCTTTATTTCTTCTTCCACTTCTTCTTCTTAGGTTGTTTAATTATTAAGTAATAACATCAGTATCACTCATATAATTATATGTTATTATATGTATGAAACAAACCTATTTCACCATCTATCCATCATACGGAAAATGAAATCACCATGCGTGCGTACGTACGGAATACCGTCTCCATGCCGTGGTGTAATCTATTTTCCACCACCACCTTACTTGGATGGATATAATGGTGTAAATAATAACTATATATGATTATTGTAAAGTGATATTTATTCTGAAATAGTATACATACACTCTAATACAATTCCATGATCATGAGAATGATATCATTGCTCGTGCGTACGTAGGGACTACCGTCTCCACGACGCGATGAGATTCATTCTCCACGTTAACCATTCATGAATGATTATAAAGTATATATAATAAGTAATCATAAAATATATGACATAATAATGATACTTTATTTATGTATATATATATATATGTATGTCATTTACTTAATTCCATTCAATTCAAAAGGGAAACGAAAACAGCGTTCATGCGTACGTACGGCCTACCGTCTCCATGAACGGTGTATTTCTTTCCATTTACTGATTTATTAAATATATGTATATTATGAATATATATTATATATAAATCATGTTTTATATTATGTAATTAATTAATCATGATCTAAGTAATCATATGAATAATTACAAGTCAAAGCACGAACGACAAATGAAACGATTTTACCCAAAACACTCTTTAACATGGAATTTACAAAAGAACGGGTAATATAAAGTCATAAGTGAACCATATATGATATCATAACAATGATTATGATTCTTGAATAAGTCAATGACATTATTTAAATCATTATACAGGAGGTTCAGACACTTACGAAGGAAATCGGACCTAAGGTAAGGGAAATATCACAATCTCATTATTATCCGAGATTGTTTATACTTTGGTATTTACTGGGGTGTATTTTGTCATCCACATCCATGTTTGCTCAATATGTAATATTATTTCCATCCACCTACAATTTCTTAAATCCATTTTTACCCTTTGGTGAGTTTAGAGTAAAAGATATGAAAGAAATCTTTTGTCATTTTTCGTACGGGGAACTTTTTTGACTTTTCTGACAAAAGTACGAGAAGAATGTTTTTTTTAACTTTTACGGCATGAATGGATTTTTAAAACATTATTTCCAAGAATCTTCCTTTACAAGTTTTCAAGTTTGTTTTTAATCAACTTCTTTTAGTTTAAAATTGTAAGACATGTTAAGAAAGGAAAATGTTTTTGAAGTAGAAAGGATATTTTCCTCAAGAATGGAGTTCAAATGTTTTATCAAAATTATTTTCCATCTAAGATAATATAGGGTTATGTTTCTATCCCTATTATTACATTGATTTGATTATGTTGTGATGGAATTATTTTTATGAATTCCTTTATCTTATATGAATTGTTTTATGATGTCATGTTGTTTAAGAATCCCATTTTTATTACATGGGTTATGCAATGATGTATGATTTATGATTTTGTGGCACACATAAGAATGGTATCATTATGAGATGGGTGGGACCTATATCTCCCTCCAATGCATTGGGTAAAGATTTTATATCTCATGAGATAGACATGGCTAGAATGGTAGGTTATACCGGTTCAGTGAAATAGGACTGAAAGAAGGAGTGAACTCGGTTCAGAAAGGGACTTTGTCCACTAAGATAGTCTTGGAAATGAGTCTTGACTAATAAGAAATGATTATCTATGATTATGTGTGTATGCCAAAAAGTTTCATGTTTTATGTTATGATTATTGGGATTACATTTCACTACTATGATTTATCCCATGTTATGAAATTATGATCTCTTTTGCAGGTTAAGATTTCAAAAAGATATGTTCTTATGAATATGATGTGATTGATATTTCTTTTGTTTACCCTTACTGAGCATTTGAGATCACCCTTTTATGTTTTATTTTCCCCAGGATATAAATAAAGTTTTTAGGTAAAAAAAAGGAAGATCTTTATGGGAGATGTTGAAGATCTTTTGCCACGATTAGAAGATTATATTCTGTGTTTCCAAAGACACTAAATTATTACGGTCCTTGTGTGTGTGTTTTTGTTATGTACTAAGTATTCACCAAAATTAATGTAATTTCTATGTACGTTAAGCTTCGGGTCTCTACATTTGGTATCAGAGGAAAGGTTTAGTCAAACTTTGGAAACTAGGATGCGAGAACTTTAGTGAGATCCCTAGAGATATTTCTAAGGTATGTCTAGGGATTTCCCTAAGGTTAAGTATACGTATAGGTTATAGTCCTAGAATTACTCTAACGATCATAGAATTAAACCTACGATGTTAGATATTGAAGGTAATCCCCCTTTATTATGTTGTTTTCCCTAGCATGATTTTTGGCTCTCACACTATTCTTTTTGGGTTTTAGACGATGGCTGGAACCCGATGGAACCGTGTTGATCATTGCAATGGACAATGTAATGATTGTCCTACTGAACAAATAAATTTTATGGGAGATGGAGTGAAAAATCTTATTGCTATACTTACACATGCTATGAATCATTCTGGACTTCCAAATAAGCAGAGAAGGGAACAATATTCTATTGAGTCCTTCATGAGGCAACTCCCACCTTCTTTCAGTGGGTCTTATGATCCACTTGTTGCTGAACAATGGATCAGTACCACTGAAAAGATATTTTTAGTTCTTCAATGTTCTGAACATGATAAATTCATCTTAGCAGTATATCGTTTGGAAGCTGATTCTGATCAATGGTGGAATCTTATCAAGAATATGAGGCCAAGAGATGAAATTGAGTATATGGAATGGGATGAGTTCAAGAACTTATTTTTCAATAAGTACTTCCATAGTATTCTTCGAACAAAGATGGAGAAGGAGTTTATTGAACTAAAGCAAAAGGATGATGAATCTGTTGGTATATACGAAGCGAATTTTACAAGGCTTGCAAGGTATGCATCTGGCTTTATCATCCAACCTGAAAGTAAATTTTATTGATTCTTTAGTGGATGAAAACCAAATCATTGAAGGGAATTAGCTATAAGAGACTTCAGTAGCTATGAAGAAATTGTGAATTGTTCTATTAAGGTAGAAATGGAAGTTGGTGTTACATATCCATCTCATGGTCTTGACAAGAAATGAAAGATGGAGTTCAAGGAGAAATCTCAGAATAATGGTGAAAAGAAGATGAATGTTTCCTTATGCTCAAAGTGTAGAAAGAAGCATGGTGGAGATTGTCTTAAAGGGACTAGAAAATTCTTTAAGTGTGGAAAAGAAGGTCATCGAGCAGCTGAGTGTCGAATTAATGGAAAAATGGTTTCTAATGATGTGAATAAAGAAAAAACTACAGAGAACACACCACCAACACTTCAATGCTTCAAGTTCAAGGAAATGGGGCATTATGCTAATAAATGCCCTAATCCAAGGGTTAGTGATTATCGACATGAGCAACCACTTAAGGAAAAGGACAAAGGGAAGTCACATGCGATCACTATTGGCGATGTTGAATATGAAAACGATGTGGTGGAATGATTAAGTGTTTATTTAATGGGATTCAAAAATAATGTTGTATATAGTGTTGTGGTATATTTGAATATTTATGTATTGGTATATTGTGGTTTTCAATAATTTTATGGTACCGGTAACCATGGAAAGTGATTGAGATATTTTTGGAAAAAAGATGATATGCACATAATGAAGGGATAAGGAGAAAATGAAATGTTTGACAGTATTCATGAGCTCATGACTGATATACGGAAATAGTTATATCATGGTTTGAGGTTTTGGTATGATGTATTGGTATATTGTGGTTTTCAATAATTTTATGGTACCGGTAACCATGGAAAGTGATTGAGATATTTTTGGAAAAAAGATGATATGCACATAATGAAAGGATAAGGAGAAAATGAAATGTTTGACAGTATTCATGAGCTCATGACTGATATACGGAAATAGTTATATCATGGTTTGAGGTTTTGGTATGTGAAAAGAGTTAACTTTTTACAACACTCATGTTTTCACTAAGATTCAATGGGTATTCATTTTTGAAGAGAATACATGATTAAGGCCTTCGAATGTTTGGAATGTGACCAACAAGACATATCTCATGATATACGGGGATCAACGATGGTATTAATATGCTTGTTATATGAACTCTTTGGTAATCCTTTTCACTATAATATGAGATTGGACAACAGTATTTTGGATAAGCCTAAAGATTGGAAATGATTATGTTGGACATAAGTTAGTATTGTTTTAGGATAGAACTTTTTTTTCGATATTATTGATGGGATAGTAATGTAGTTTTAGAAAAAGGACAACCTGCAGGATGGGCGACAGCCCATCGCGTCGGACAAGGCTGTAGAAATCGAACCCACAACCGAAGTGCGACTGGCCTTTATCGCCTACCACTGGACTACATGAAGTCCTTGGTTATTAGAAACTAGTTTGATTTTATTACTCGGTATGATATATGAAGTATAAGTTCATTTTTGGAATCGTATACGATTAACCTCACCATAGATGGTCTTATGTATTTTTGATAACTTTTGTAACCTTTTGTTTGAGACAGATAGAATGACCCATCATTCTATCACATGATCTGATAACACTTCACGAATGACAAATCCAACTTCATTTCTTTAAGAGAAGAAGTGGAAATTGTCCAAAGAACGACCAACAGTGACACTGTACCAAAATCACGAAAGTATTTCATCTAATTCCAATTTCATCAACTTTAGGGAAATGATCTTGAAAACAAAAAATGTTGTCCTAGTACTCTTATATCTGATGAATCAGATGGTACCTTAGATCATCACAAATTTATGGCTTTGTGATTGCTGGCTTTTCCATAGCCATGTTCTCTACCACTCTCCATCAGAACATGGTGGTTAGATTTCTCTTCCATATCCATATTTTCACCTATGTGGAAACCCAGTGATTAGTTTATTTGGGTAACCGTTACGTTTCATACTTTTGTTTTTAAATATTGGTTTTGGTATTCCTTCTTACAATTTGGGTTTATATTAAAGATAATTTCTAGTAGTAAACCATTTATAACCCCGACGAATTTCGAGGGCAAAATTCATTTTAAGGGGGGTAGAATGTAACACACAGAGATTTTATAAAAAATATTCTTCTAATTTCATTAATGTCTTGCGTTGTACGCTACACCAAAACGAGCTTGCACAACACGCGTCCTGGACTTGACTTTCATTACATGCAATCACGGCCTTCCTCGATAGCTTGCGTCGTACACAATACCGAGTTTCACTAAACAATGATATGCTATTAAAATATTATTAAAACTAGCCGTTATGAATAGTAATAACCACTTTTTGAAATTTTGTAAATTTTATTTTTCAAAATGGACTTCATTTTTGGATTTGGAATATCGAAATTAGCTTAGGGTGTAATTTTGGTACGTTTCGGATAACTTTCATATTCTAATGAATAGTGAAAATTACTAAATTTTAATTAAAAAAAACTTTTTTAATCAAAATAATTAATATTGATAAATTATTAATTTCAGTGGTTTTAAAGTATATTTAGAATATATTTTTACAATTTAATACAATTTTGGTTATTGGATGTAATTTCACATTTAAACCAGATATAAACAAGTGTCAATCTTTTGATAGTTATTATCTCTTAAAAACACGCTATATGTTTTGACGACGAGAATTAATTTTTCAATTAGTTAATGTAACTGATATGTTTTTAATTTGATAAAATAGACATCATTTTTGAATTCATAATATCAAATATATCTTAGGCCTAATTTTTGGTATTTTTCTGGAAACTTTCATTTTTTGATGAATAGTGAAGCCACTAAGTGGTAGTTAAAAAACCGAATTTTTCATAAAACTTAATTTTACAGCTTCTGTGAGTGGAATTTCGAAAATCCGAGAGACACGGTTAATATCAAGGACTAAAATGTGGTTCAATGAGATGAAAATAATTTTTGGTGAATAGTAACTTTTTACTTTTTTCCCACGGTTAAAAGTAAATAGGGTAATTAAGGGTAAAAATGATATTATTATTACCCTAACACATATCCTAATTATATTGGAAAAGTTTAATTAGACCAAAAACAACCTTAGGAATAAAATATGACCATTTAAGCCCACCTGGATTAGATTAGGACATTTATTATTAATTTATTTAAAGAAGGGTTAAAATAGTTAAAATCAAACTTTAATAAGTAAATCATTTTTAATATAGGGTTATACATAAGATAAATTCGACTATAAATATTCATTAGAAAAATAAAACGATTTCCTACATAATGATATTTTATTTGTAATTTTTGGACTTTAAATAATTTAATTTATTTATGACACAATGATGATGCAGTAAATATCTTATTAATGAAATATTGACATAATTGATGTTATAAATACTCAAATAAATGTAATTTGAGAATTGTTATGAATTAAAAAAATTTTATATGTTAATATGACATGTTAGTGTTGATTTAATTAACTTTTTTCGAACTAATCATTCTTTTATGATTTTTACAAAAATCAGTTACCAAATAGTGTAAAATTGACATAAAATAGTTTTTAAAACAAATATTATATTATTAATTGTTATTATATTCCTAAAAATCTAAGGTTCGGCCAAATGACATAGATAAGGTTATATATATTAATAATAAACAATTTGGGGTTCTTTTGCCTTGTTATAGTAATTTATTTAACCTTATAGTGTAAGAACACAAAAAGACACGGTAAAAGTAAAATTATCTAACTTAAAGTTAAAACTAAATGATAAGGTTAAAATAGTAAACTAAACTTGTCCAAATTCTATTTGATGATAGGATTTATACCAATACCCACCTTATCTTATAAATAACTCAATTTGGAGCTATTAAAAACTGAATTTGACTTTATAATAAAATAATATTTTTAGTTATTCCAAAGGTGCCCCTCTCCTCCCTTATAAAAGGGCACTTCCTCCCTCTCTTCCTCACACCACATTGAGCCTTCAAGCTCGGACAAACCCTACCAATTTACTCTCTCCACTTACCTAGAGACATCCTAGAGGTCCTGTTCTTATTCAAAGACCAATTTTAGTGCCCTAAGAGGAGGTATCAAAGAGGCGCTTCAAATAAGAGGTAATGTCCGTTACCGATTCTTTAACCTTTATTTCTTCTTCCACTTCTTCTTCTTAGGTTGTTTCATTATGAAGTAATAACATCAGTATCACTCATATACTGATATGTTATTATATGTATGAAACAACCCTATTTCACCATCTATCCATCCTAGGGAAAATGAAATCACCATGCGTGCGTACGTACGGAATACCGTCTCCATGCCGTGGTGTAATCTATTTTCCACCACCACCTTACTTGGATGGGTATAATGGTGTACATAATAACTATATATTATTACTGTAAAGTTATATTGATTCTGAAATAGTATACATACACTCCTATTCAATTCCACGATCATGAGAACGATATCATCGCTCGTGCATACGTACGGACTACTGTCTCCACGACGCGATGAGATTCATTCTCCACGTTAACCATTCATGAATGATTATAAAGTATATATAATAAGTAATCCTGAAATATATGACATAATAATGATACTGGATTTATGTATATATATATATATGTATGTCATTTACTTAATTCCATTCTATTCAAAAGGGAAACGAAAACAGCGTTCATGCGTACGTACGGCCTACCGTCTCCATGAACGGTGTATTTCTGTCCATTTACTGATTTATTTTATATATGTATATTATGAACATATATTATATATAAATCATGTTTTATATTAATTAATTAAGTAATCATGATCTAAGTAATCATATGAATAATTACAAGTCAAAGCATGGACGACAAATTAAACGATTTGACCCAAAACACTCTTTAACATGGAATTTACAAAAGAACGGGTAATATAAAGTCATAAGTGAACCATATATGATATAATAACAATGATTATGATTCTGTAATAAGTCAATGAAATTATTTCAATCATCATACAGGAGGTTCAGACACTTACGAAGTAAATCAGACCTAAGGTAAAAGAAATATCACAATCTCATTTTAATCTGAGATTGTTTATACTTTGGTATTTACTGGGGTGTATTTTGTCATCCAAGTCCATGTTTCCTCAATATGTAATATTATTTCCATCCACCAAATATTTTTTAAATCCATTTTTACCATTTGGTGAGTTTATAGTAAAAGATATGAAAGGAATCTTTTGTCGTTTTTCGTACGAGGTACTTTTTTGACTTTTCCGATAAAAGTACGAGGAGAATGTTTTTTAACTTATACGGCATGAATGGATTTTTAAAAAATTATTTCCAAGAATATTCCTTTACAAGTTTTCAATTTCATTTTTAATCAACTTCTTTTAGTTTAAAATTGTAAGACATGTTAAGAAAGGAATATGTTTTTGAAGTAGAAAGGATATTTTCCTCAAGAATGGAGTTCAAGTGTTTTATCAAAATTATTTTCCATCTAAGATAATATAGGGTTCTATTTATATCCCTATTATTACATTGATTTGATTATGTTGTGATGGAATTATTTTTCTGAATTCCTTTATCTTATATGAATTGTTTTATGATGACATGTTGTTTAAGAATCCCATTTTCATTACATGGGTTATGCAATGATGTATGATTTATGATTTTGTGGCACACATAAGAATGGTATCATTATGAGATGGGTGGGACCTATATGACCCTCCAATGCATTGGGTAAATATTTTATATCTCATGAGATAGACATGGATGGAACGGTAGGTTATACCGGTTCAGTGAAACAGGACTGAAACGAGGAGTGAACTCGGTTCAGAAAGGGACTTTGTCCACTAAGATAGTCTTGACAATGAGTCTTGACTAATAAGAAATGATTATCTATGATTATGTGTGTATGCCACAAAGTTTCATGTTTTAAGTTATTATTATTGGGATTACATTTCACTACTATTATTTATCCCATGTTATAAAATTATGATCTCTTTTGCAGGTAAAGATTTCCAAAAGATATGTTCTTATGAATATGATGTGATTGATATTTCTTTTGTTTACCCTTACTGAGAATTTGAGCTCACCCTTTTATGTTTTATTTTCCCCAGGATATAAAGGAAGGTTTTAGGTAAAAAAAGGAAGATCTTTATGGGAGATGTTTAAGATCTTTCTCCACGATTAGAAGATTATATTCCGAGTTTCCAAAGACACTAAACTATTACGGTCCTTGTGTGTGTGTTTTTGTTATGTACTAAGTATTCCGCAAAAGTAATGTAATGTCTATGTACGTTAATATTATGGTCTATACACCTTACATAGGCCATGTAATCATGTGTATCCTATAGGTTCATGAGATACTCATGATCATTCCCACTTTATTCTTCTATTTTTTAGGGAAAATAATACCCATATTCAGTTATTTTTTCCTTTTAAAATTTTCTGATGCTCAATTGGAGGGTTTCAACAATGGTTTATCTTATGTTTCTCAAAATAATTCCTAAAATTATCAATGATACTAATCATTAATAGTGTTTTAAAAAGATAATAAGACCATCTAGAGCATATCCATCAGGAGTTTCAAACACGGTGCGTAGTGAGGGTGCATTCACCATGAACTATAATAATGGAAATGACATACTCAGCCAACTATTATTGGGGTTATTACTCCTAGATGAATCTATACCAAAACCATATCCACTTATAATAGAAAGACATGAATTTATTTTTAAAAAACCATTTACTAAATACATTGCCAATATTTTAGGATATCAACCAATATTTAGACTCATTTTTATGGGTTTTACAATGGTTCTCTAACCCTAACCTCATATGTAGATAAAATAATCTCCAAAGATATATAAATTAATCTCCAAAATAAGTAATCCCTGATCTAATACCAACTCAAATTACTAATTTTAAAAATCAGGTAAATATTATGTTAATCTCATGATTTAAATAATACATCTCACAAATAGTCACATAACCCAAGGACCAAAAGTTTTAGTGTCTCAGAGATTAACAATATAATCTTCTTAATTTTATACACTTGGGAACATTAATAAATATTCATGATCCTCTATACCCTTTACTATATATTTCACATTATATAATCAGCTTTATAACATATGTAATGGAAAGATAAGACATGGGTGATATCATACGATTAGTAAGATAAAAAACATATCATGATGTTTCAGATCATAAATATGAAGTAGAGAATTATAAAGAATTATATATCTCATTAAGATATCATAATACCACAAATTAGAGTCATATAACATGATAAAGAAACATAAAATAACGACTATAATTTTAAGGATGTGTAAATGTCATGATTTTTCTAAAAACATATCAAAAAACAAAAACTTGTGAGTATGAAATAAAAGAATGGGATTCTTTAAAATATGGAATAATCTTTAAATATTATAAAAAATGATAAAAACATGAAAATGTGGAAAAATCATAAAGATGGTAATTATTATCATTGTGAACATGGATACCCACCAAGCACTTAACATGAAAAATTATGAGAAGAGATTAATTCCTTCACACTCACACTTTGTGAACATAGATAATTATTAACCTTTTCACACATATAATTGTGATTAGAGATTAACTATATAATACCCACCCTTTTTGAACCTAGATACTTTCTAATATATCCACACATACAATTTTGAGTAGTGATAAACACTATCAAAATGAACCATTGTGAACCTAGAGACATTCTAACCTATTCACATAACTTTTCTATCTCATTATATACAATTCTTTACCAAATTAATTGGAGGTAGATATAGGTCTCATGAATATCATAATATATTCATTTATGTTCCATAGTAAAACCAAACATTCATCATCTCATAATTAACACATGAAAAAAATAATGAGATTCTTGAAACATTCAAAAAAAATCCCAAAATATGAACTTATGATATCATATAATATCAAAAATCTCATTTTTAAAATTAAATAATACCATAAAAACATATAAATGGTCATAAAAACAACTCCTCATGAAATATAAACCTTGGAGGGTAAATAAAAGTGAAAGAACTAAACTTTTTAAAAAATGTTTTAAAACATTGAAATAAAAATTTCTTTCAAAAATAAACTTTTGGGAAGTTTAAGAGAAGACCTCTGAAAATATTAATATAATGAGTTATAAATAAATTACCCTCGAAAATTCATAATGGTTATCAAAAAAGAGTAGCGAAAAATAATTTGAAAACACTTAATTTTAAAAAATATTCACTAATAATTAAACATTAGAAAATGTATAATTTTTTAAAAAGGGGGATCAAATATAATTTGAAAAAATTTATTTTGAAAATAATATTTAATAATATAAACTTTAAAATTAAAAAACTTTTATCAAAATAATATGTGGAGTGTCTGATAAATATTTTTTATTCTGATATGATAAAAAAACATTTTGAACATTTTGAAATAACCATAATGAAAACCCATATCAATAAAAAGGATAATGTAAGTTTATTTAAAATTAATTAAAAAGATAATTATAGTTAAAGATAATTGGAGTTTATATTAGGTAAAAGAGATCATTGTCGAGAAGTAAAAACGTGGACATGTAAGAAAAATACATTAAAGAAATGGGAATTATTCTTAATAAAAATGTACTTTAACGAAGCAATAGAATCATTAAGGAAGATTACTTTGTAATGGATCATTATTTTCCCATGAAATAATGTGTAAATACAAAATTACATTTTTATATACTATAATATATCAAACTTGAAATATTTTAGTCAAAGAAGAGTGATTTTGACCGAAGGAAAAGTTTTGTGTCACGAAAACCCCTTACAACCTTTATAAAATTTGAATAAAAACCCCATGATATGTATAAATATAATAACAAAATTTAATATCATTAAATACCATGATAAAAAAGTAAAATAGATAAGTATTTACTCCATTAGAAAGGAAACATGGTGTATATCCTAAACATGTCTCACGGGATTGAAATTTGAGACAATGAAACCCTTACAACAATGGTATCATAAAAATCAAATGGATACAAGAGGGAAACATTAAATGAAAATTAAAATATAATTTAAAGATTTATATTTATCATACATGAAATAAATATGGTAGTATATATATCACATTAATGGAAAATTGTTTCAAAACATGAAATCATGCCTCAATGACAGTGAACTTGAGGAAAAAACCATACATTGTTTCCTTTATTAATTGTTGACACTATATCTTATGGTAATAAAAAAAATATACATATTAGTAAAACATTTAACTACCTTATTTATATAATTTACATTTTATACTCCTAATTTATAATTATCTATTTTGGTTGTATTTGATATATCTTATTTCACCCATCAAATGTTAATAACTTTAACCATTTTCAGACATCTTATAATGTTGAGGTCATTATCTATAATTTGAAACAAGTATCAAAATTTATATATAATATAATTTAATTTAATATATGTTTCTATTGATTTATAAATCACCAATATTGTTTTATAATTGTATTAGTTACACTACATGGAAATGGAATCAGTGTAGGCTTATTTTAGTGATTTTAGAGAACAAAAAATGACAATTTAATAATAAGTTTGATAATTAATATAATATTTATAGAACCATATATAAATAAATATTATATTATTATATGATAATAAATTTTTTTATTTTCCCATAGTCATATAAAATTGTATTTTAATGTTTTGTTCATGTTGGTGGTTAAATCGACCCAAACTTGGAAAAGTTTTAACTCAATTGGTGGGTATGGTTATAGAGGTATTTATTTTGATATAATATCATTATAAAATAATAATAAATATAATATTTTTATTTTTACATTATTTTAAACCATAATTTTAGGATTATACATAATTTATGAAAATATATATGAAAAATGGAAAATGCTTCATCGTGGAGGTGATAATCTAAATGTACATAATATTGGCATTCTTGTTTCTCAATGCATGAGTGGTAGAGAAGGTGGATATTAAAGTTAAATTTATGAATAAAAATTATATGTGATATATAATATTTTTTCATCATTACAACCATTTTTTCCAGGCATTAAAGTCGGTAATGAGAAAAAAACAATGTCGTTTCGTGGAGGTAGTTGTTCGCACAACGCACAAACAATGTTCCTTTGTTTTTATAAGGGGATGGAAATGAATAAATAAGGGTTTAACCATTAATATAACAAAATATTATTATAATAATTATACCTAATCCTTTATATTATTATTTTTCTATGATATTTTTTATGATTAAGAGTAAAAAGAAAAGCTTAATAAGGAGATAATACTTTCGTTGGAGACTTGATTTTTAACATGGAAGTCCCCTTTAAATTTAAGGACCTAGAAAAACTATTAGTGAACATAGGATTATTATTTTGGGATAGTATTATAGGAAAGTATGAATTTCAAGTATAGGTGTATGTTTTAAATTTTGTATGTTATCATCTATTATAAGAGGTGGAAAATGAACTTTTGGATACACCCTTTATATTTTAATAATTCCATGAAACTAATCATGGGTCAATAGATCAATAATGGAAAAACAATTTGAGTGTGGGATAATATAAATCCTAAAATAATCTAAAATAATTATTTTAATACTTGTTTCAACACGTTTTAGCCATTTCCCCTTAGGGAAACTCCTTTCACCACTTTCACTCTTTTTCATGGAAAATATTTTTTAAAATTCACAATTAATTGTTGATAGAAAAAATTAATATTTAAATTATTAACTAATTTAGAACTTTTTATTTCAAATTTTAAAATAATTTTTTCATATCTAATTGTAAAATGTATGAAAATTTAATACTAAAATAAACTCACTTAATCATATAAAAACAATTTTTAGAAAAACAATGTTTTAAACACTAAATATATACAAGTTAAAAATATAAATATTACTGATATTAATGATATAAATTGATTTATTATACATTTAATTAATTTTATCAGTGTTTTAATAAAATTAACAACTAAATTTCACCTTGAAAATACTTTATTGAAAAATAATATAGAAACATATTATTATTAAACTAACATTTTAATTTATTTCTTAAAATGTTATTCATGGTATTTATAAGATCAAATATTTTATTGAAATTCGAAATGATATTATTTAAATAAATATTTTATTACTTAAAATATGTTTTAAATTTCTAGGAAAAAAATACATAACAATAAAATGATAAAAATTATAATTTTTGTAAAAACTGTACTTTCGACTAACAATCAATCTTATCAGAAAAAAATAAAAAATTTATAATCATTAAATATTAAATATAGGAGTTTAAAAATGAATTTTATTTTATCAAATATACATTTTAAAATATTTAAAAAAAGTTTTAATAGAAATTACAATATAAAGAAAATGAATTTTATTGAAAATAACCTTTTTCTTATTATTTATTTACTGGCTAAAGGTAACATATTTTAATGGTTTACTAAGTTAGTGTTTATTATATATTTATTAGAATAATATTCTTAATATGTTTTTGATTGTTTACATTAGATTAAGTTTTCGACATAAGTTATTGAATGTGGTGTGTATTTTAAAGGATCCAAAGTCTTGGGTCATTTCATTCATAACGTATGGAAAATAAAATAAATAATTTGAGTGCATTAATTCATTGAAATTAGGTCTAAGAAAATACCTTGTTATATGTAATCACTCTTCAATCACTAAGTTTACATTTTATCATGGTTAGGTTCTATAGTTCACTTAGTAATTGGGTAACCTGAAACTATGTTTAAACATAACATATAGTCGACCCAATGATCATAGTGAAGACTAAACAGTAGTCAAGCATTGAAAAGTGATATGAAAGTCACTAATAATAGTCAATTGTGATGAATGAAGTGTGAGGTTTCTAAGGTGATAAAAACACTTATTCATGTAAGTGTAATCAATTAAGAAACCATATACCAAAGAACTCCATGCTATGATAAATTGAAATTGTTCATAATATTATAAATGTAGAAAATAGTAAATGTGCACAAATTTCACTGGATATTCCTATTATACATATTGATCTTCAAATAATTTAGTTAATAAAGATCACTAAAGTGTCCAAAAAAAATATGCCCACGTCAAAATGGATCTATGGGTTGTGGCCAAATATCTCATCATATGAGAGGGATCCTTCCATTATCCATAGTATTCTAGTGCATCAATCGTAAAATAGGTAGGAGATAAGGAAGTTTAGTTTTCATACTATTTTTAAATTGTTATAGAAGTAATACTATGCATCGCATATAAATTGAAATTTATAGGTACCTAGAGGATGCTTCTTTACCATTTTGAATATTAAAAAATGAATTATAATGTAATTGTTACTACCTTAATCATATTCATGCATTTTTTGAATTAATTTCCCTATGTGTTACATATTATGTAAAGCTCGTTTAATGATAATCATCATGGGAATGGGAATTTGATGTAAATGGTAGAATCTCATTAAAACTACAAGCCCTTATGTCGAGATAATGGAGGATATGATATACCCATGCATTATATGCTAGATAGGGATCAAATAACCTTTTATTATTTCCATCAATAATAAAAAAACTACCCAGAATGAATCATATAAAATTGGTTTTATATGATATCTTCTTTAATATCTCACTTTCACTAAATAATGATAGTATTTTTACCATTTCAATTTATATTGTATTATATAATATAACTTATGAAACCATATTCAATACTCATTTTGAATTTATTCTGAAAAAATTTCATAAATCTATCATTAAATTTTTAGTATACTAAATTATATGTAATACCTTGTGAATACCCATCCAAAACAGTTTTATATTAACTCTAAAATGCATTTTAGAGAACCTCTCAGAGTCAAAATTAATCCCAATTCATTTTTAAAAAAAGTTTAACCCCATGAACCTATGTAGAATTGATAAAAATATGAATCACTGGATTTAAATATGTAAACAAAGAGTGCCCACTAGAAAATCATCAATTACACTCAAGATACAAAGGTATCTAGTGTGATTTATATTAAACAAACGTATCTTTATAACAACATCTACCAATTTGCATCATATAAAAGCATACACTCTTATATATTTACTTTTTGTAAGATATCGAGTGACCATGAGACACTGAGTATATCAATCTTATATTTAAAACTCATATATTCTCGATTCTTTGATTATAGACTGTCTTCGTTGATAAATACATCACATGGAATTAATCTTTATGGATGAGAACATCACATATCCCTCACTTCAATAGATAAGCACATCAAATTTATTATCTTGATGCATCCAAAAAATCCCTAGTCTATCAAAATTGATGCCTTAGATGTCATAATCATATTATTAGAGGATAAATACCATCTCGGTTGAGATCAAACCAATGACATGATCAAAAAAATACCTAACCACCCCCTAATTAGCTATGTCACTTTTTAATTTCATAATAAACATATCAATGTATAAAGGTTTTCATGTTAGGTATCTTTACAACATCAAGTATTAAGGATGTAATATGACCCATTCAACCCTAGTTTTTCAAAAAAATAGTGCATGATAACCTATGTGGTATACTTCATGGGTCATCTAGAACACACAATGAATCTTATCCTTTATTTTTTACTTCATGAGAATATTTCACATCTCTATACAAGAAACCTACCCACTATAAACTTAAAATATCATCATAACCTATAATAATCTATGATGAACATTAGTTAGGGATAACTCAATGTCATACTTTGATAGATCAATTATCATTACACCTCACAAAATGAATATTTATATATAAATGTATATAATTGATATGA
The DNA here is from genome assembly GCA_963277665.1 of Viscum album. Lineage (NCBI taxonomy): Eukaryota > Viridiplantae > Streptophyta > Magnoliopsida > Santalales > Viscaceae > Viscum > Viscum album. Next base: position 129,540,439 of record OY728132.1, read on the forward strand.
AAGAATGATATAGTGGATATTTCATTTTTATATGAAAAAATTTATATCTTTAAAACTAATTTATGTTTACTTAACAAAATAAATATATGTTTCTTTCTATAATATCATATGTGATAAACTTCCAGATATACCTCAGGTGTGATGCTCTTTATAGGGTTTTATTAACTCATTGCATATATATATAATTTCTTCCACATACCTATGTGCCAATCCAATTAAACCCAACCACTAAATTATTTAGTGGGTAACATATAAAAAAAATTACACCTGAATAATGGTCATATTTAAGAATCATAATTTTAACCTTTTACATAGAAAAATTCCTTGAAATATTATAATATATAATATAACTATTTGCATAGTTACTTTACTTGCATTTCCTAAAAACTTTTATAATAAAGTTATATCCACACTTTTACAGCAACTAAAATTAAATTCTTTACATTTATCTTTACTGTTAAACCCAAAAACTCTTTTAGGACATTATTTGAAATCTCAATTACGTTTTTTATGGCACAATCCTTCAGGAAATAGTGATATTTACTTTCTTGTGATAACTAAATGTAATGTTTTAAATTTCCATTTACCATAAATTATCCTAAACTCTATAGGATATTAAGTGAAAAATGAATTTAATATTTTATTGGTATTATCATTTATTTTCTAACATTGAACCTATAAATTATAAAAATAATCCCCCAAATCACTTAAACACTATATTATTTTTAGAATATATTGTTAGGAAATAAAAACTACATTTTTTTAAAAAATCACACTTATTTTTATCTAATGAGAATATATAAAAATATATATTATTATTTATATCTTATTTATGGTATTATAAGTGTATGGATTATTATATTTTGATGATAATACTTTACAAAATACACCACTAATGGATAGTGGGAACACATTCCCTCATATTTTTAAAAACATTTGTACAACCACTTTATTCAATAATTTTTTTATCCATGTATCTTTTTAAAAATATAATTTAGAATTTGATCAATCATAAAACATGTGTATACAATTAATAATTTTAATTTTATTCACAAAAACACTTTTTTATTAAACAAATTATCTTATCCCGTGACATAAATGATATGAAGATACACATCCATTACTTAATCCATAGAAATTTTTTATATTTATTTATATTCAAAACATTGGTGTAGAAAAAATTTACATTATCCATTGAATGAAGACTATTGGATCTATTAATTATTCCTTTGATTTTGAACTCCAATATATTAATAACACTTTTTTAGATCACATTTGGTAACATATACCCTTCAAAAACAAAGAATTTATTTTTAAAATATAAATAGTTGACGTGAAAATTCAATGAAGTTTAAAAAATCACTTACTGACATCACCATTAGGTTTCAATGAACATAAAAATATTGTTTAAGAAACATTGATTGACTCTATAGATAAATTTTAATTCTTTTTTTAACCTTTTACCCATTAATATTATCTATACAACTGTATCACCTTTACATCATATGTCCAATTAATCTACCCTCAACTCTTTGAGAATAATGGGTAAAAATTTATTGAAATCATTTACATTGTAAAAACATTTACATAAACCAAAATAAGATAAATCCCATAACCAGAACAATCCATTAAGAAAAACATCAGTCTCATTAAGTCACTAGCTGATAAAATATTATTAAATATATGAGTAGATACTAAAATTACTTAGGTAAATTTTCTTCTAATTAATTTTGACACCCTACTTTAATCAATATATTATTCCATACGGATATATATTCACTTGTTGAATGGGTTCCAAATTTAGTAACTCAGAAACTGTACTCTCTAAAATATATAATTTTTTTGTCTACTTAAGAACCTTTTTATTTTATCAGTATAATGAGTTTTCTACATTAATCCTCTTCTTATAATGATTAATTTCAGAGTTAATTTTTATAATGATGATGATGGTATATATATAAAAATCCATTATCTGCTGAGTATCATGTTTTGTTAAGCATCTAATAAAAGCTTCTACTGTGTAGGATCCCACTGAAATAAAAATCCCTTATAAATTTATTTTATACATTAGTGGAACAAGATCCATATTTCACTGATAAATGAGTCTGATTTAGTTCTCATATAACTAGTTATTTATTTAGGTATTTCATCATCCCAATCATATAATATATGAAACATGGATAGAATAGTGAAAAAATATTTATAAAATCCATCAAGTGGATAAAAACAACTCTATTCCACTGGTATCCTAACTATTAGGGTTGCCTAGCCAAGAGTAAACCAAAGTAAATGTTGAAAATAAAAGAACATAAGAGAATCAAGGAGCACCTGAATTTGGCACAAAACTCCCCAATTGGATAATCCAGATCCAGTCATTACTTTCTTTCCTTACATGAGATAATATAGGGGCACTTGTATTCAACATTTAAACCACCCAGTTGGATAATCAAGGTATTGATAAGTGTTACTTTGGAAGGACTATCACTCTTATTATTTGAAGGAATTTAATCTTAGTTTCTTATCTAATTATTATTCCCCTGTGTATGAACGCATCTCAATTTTTTTGGAATTATATTCCATCAAAAAAATCATTATGGTCAATACATATTAATGTTTAACTCTTTTCTCGACCCACAAATTTGCATTAATATGTACAATTTAAGGGCTAAACATATTCATACTTATCTAGATGCATCCTATTCATAAGGTACATGAACAAATCATGTATTGAGACGAGGTTTCAAATATACACATGAGTAAACTTGGAGTGATAGATAATCGACCCCTACATTTATAGAAAATGGTGAAAACCTCTAGGTCTATGGGTAGTCTTACCCCAAGTACCACTACTGAGGGAGAATTTTCTCACTAGAGAATTCAATTCATAATAATTCTAAAACCTAGTATATATGAACTATTATCAAAATCTATGTTCAAGCTAATAACTTAAATAACAATATGAGGTCAAGTTAGATGAGAAATAAATCAATATATCATACTAACCATGAAGCTACTTAGACACACACATGAAAATTATCTATAAGTAGTTTAAAATTTAAATGAGGGAGTACATTATTCATAATATAAATAGATTATAAATATGAATAATTAAAGGAATTACATTAAATTTAATGAATAATGAAAACATTTAAACATGACATAGAATTTTGTAAATAATTCATAAATAAAATCTAACTTCAAAAATTTTATAAATTAGAAAATATATTATCGACACTCCATAATCATGAATATAAAAACTTTTATAATCATTTCTTGATATTTACTTTTCTTATTATTAAATATATAGAATTTCTATTTATAAAAAATATATCTCATGAATTATAAAACATTTTATAATTTAGTTTCTGTTATATAATCCTTTTATATAACATAAATAACATATATGTAGCATTACTTTTACCATGATAAAAAAAATCAAAAACCTTTTTACATTGTTTAAATAATGTCCAACTAATTACACCTTAATTTTAATACTTCAAATAAAATATTATAAAAAATTCATAATTTAAAATTTATAAGTTTTTATATTTCAAGATTTTTTAATAATGTATTAACCCTTTATAAATTACCACTTATGATTTATAAATAATCATTTTATTTCTTATATAACTCAATCCATATAATATTTGAAAATTATATTCTTAATATTAACCCCTTAATATTAATGAAACATTTATAATGAATTGATTAAAATGGTTAATTAATAAATTATAAAAGTTTTATAATAAATTAATTTATGACACTATTTTTTTTAAATTTAAAAATATTTTTAAATATCCTATCCAATATATATAAACAATTTATAAAAAAAATAAAATTAATTCATAATTAAAAATTGTTGAGAAACTTATTTTATTTGTTTCTTAACACACTTCAACTTGTGGAACAATGTGGATATCCCTTTTCTTTTTTGGTGTGGAGATCTCGTTGGTTCTATGTAAAACAACATAAGGTTAAACTATAGATCACCCATCATGGTACAGACCCTCATCGTTTCCAACTAACCAAAACTGCCTCCATGATGTGGTGTAGTTTTCCTATCCATTTTAAATGCATTGGCACTTAATGTCATGGATTTAAATGACTAGTTTCACATCATGGTTTAATCCCTATGATTATTTTACCTCATGATAGACCCTTATGTTGTGTGTTTATGTCTAATATTTGGTATGGTGACACAAAAAAGGAAGTTCTATATTTTTCTGTGGTTTTTATTTTTAAAACCATGATTCCAAAGAATAGAATTCATTGTGGCTTTGATGTCATTTTATGTTTTACAATGTGATGGAAAACAATCATTCAAGAAAGTGGAAGTGATTTAGAAACCATATTCTAAATAAATCTATACTATGATGTATTGAAATCATTCTTAATACTATAAATTAAGAACACTATTTATGAATGTACCTTGAAACATAGATTCTTTTTCTATATCTTGATCTCCATCCAATGAGTTTCATAATGATCACTGAAGTGGCATAGAAAATATTCCCACTACCGGAGGTATCCATGGGTTATGCCTTAATCTACTATCAAACGACATGTATCCTTACATCCCCCATGTAATTCTAGTACCAAAAGTGTAAATAAGGTAGGAGAAGAGCACATCTAATTTTCAATAAGTTTCAACCAAGTTGTAGAACTAATCTCATGTATTGCATTGTGATGAAATTTTATAATACCCTAAAGGATTCTCCTTATGTGTTTTTATTATTAAATCATGCATTATAATTCACGAGTTAATACATTTGTTTAATGCATGCATCATATGTATTAATAAACCTATGTGTTAAATCTTATTTAATTCTCCTTTAATGATATTCTCGATGAAAATGGGTATTTTAGGAAAATGGAAGCATCTCATGAAAACTACTATCCCTTATATCTAGCTAATGGAGGATATGATAAACCCACATTTTATATAATGTTTAAGACTCAAATATCCTTTTATAATTTCCATTGGTGGTAAAAAAACTACCAAAAGTTCATTATATGTAAATGGGGTTTAGGTAATTTCTCCTCAAAAAATGAGAGATGAAATATATAAGGATGATTTCATAACCAAATGTTTATTCTATTAAAAATAAAATACTACATACATCAATACCCCATTAGTAAAAAACATAGCATAAGAAAGTCACCCTCTCATTATATCCATGTGAGGGTGTGAAAGATGCAGTTTTTGTCATATTTCCCCTTTCAAAATCCCATCCCCTATAATAATGCAATATAGTAGTCCCAGGAATTATCTCACAAGGAGGTTAAAAATTATATTTCAAGATATCACATTGGTATTCTATTTTATGTTAATAAATACCAAATAAATTTGGTATATCTTTGAGTTTTTGATCAAAAATCAAGAGAAACTAAAACAATAAAAATAATAAACCAATTTTTTTTAAAGTTAGAACAATTTAGAGCGAAAAATAGTGTGAAACCAGATTGTTAGAAAATAGTAGTGTAATAATGAAGATCCTTTAAAGTCACGATTATTATTTATTTAAAATAATTATCTAATGGTATTTCACAATGCAATCCCAAATAACTCTAGGTGACCTACTTAATCTACCAATACATCATAACAAGACTTTGGTATGGGTGTGGATCCTATAATAAAAGTGATTCAAAATCTTAAATAACTCTAAACAAATGAAGCAGACCGAACTCACCTTGAGGAATAGAAATATATTTCCGAATAAGTTTATATAATGTGATCAATAATTTTACTTTTATAAATTGCAAACCTATCTATATTATTTTATAATAAAAATATGTTAATAAAGAAAAGAAATTCTAAATTCTAAAATAAGATTTCTATAAAAATACAAAAAAGATACAGTGAAAAACATATAGACTCATAATGGGGTTTCATTATATCTTGACTATACATAGTATCTAAGAGTTTATCCACACATCACCAAATCATCTCCCATATTCTCTATTCTTCCCTATCTACTGGACATGCTCAGTTCAAACCTCATGTGCAAAGTCCTCCAGTCAACTCGATAAAATATCACATCAACCACCCCTTTTTTCTCTATATCAATTATATATTTCAAATTTAAGGGAAATAAATTTTATGTTTTAGAATGCTTAAATTTTCACCGGGTAATTACCATCCATGTATAGACTAATAATGATTATATTATAGGTGGAATCAACTTCATTGAATTCTTAGGTAACTTCTATCACAAACATGCTAAAGTGAATGTGAATATTCATTTTTTTTTCAAAGTATTGAATCATACAATGTGATTTCTTCTATAAATATACTGATTATCAAAATTTATTAAGAGTTTTAGGGACTTTAGGGAAATCTAGGTTGTTATCATATCAAAACATGATTTAAATATCCAAACAATAACTTATCACTATAATGTAGGGTTCTCATGTAGGCTGTTTTGAGTGTAACACACAAAAGTACATTTTATTTTTCATTTTAAATCACAAAAGTTCCTTTACATCATCTAGAATACTCAAAATATCATTCAATATCAACATGAACACTTTACTAGATATTTTACTATAGCTTTCTTGTTTTTGATAGCTCATATTCTAAAAATATCATGTCCACACCAAAGTGACCCCATTTTGATATATAATTCCATCTATGACCCATAATGTATCCCTCCATAGTGTATTAATACCCCACTATCTGATTTAAATTGTGATTACTCGTATGTAACCATCATTGGATACTTTATTCAAGTCTGCAATACACATATGTCTTTTATGCCACTTGTTGAATAATTGGAGGACCCTTAAGAATCAGGTTGAGATGACCTTTATATATCCAATATTGGACACCATTATGTATACATTAAATGTGGTGTTATATTGTACGTAACACTACACTAAAAATTCTCAACCTATGATCCACACTTCCACAAGTCTTATTTACCCTAACACAAACTTTTCACTATGGGATGGCCTTTATGCCATTGAGGTTATCTGAGCCAACACAATTATGAGGGTCTCTTCAAAATTACCCTTAAATGGATTTTTATAATGGGATTTTACTTTCTAAATTCCTTTTCTTCTCAAACTGGTTTGAAGGACTTCACCACTAAATAGTGTAGATCGCTTTGATCTTGTTCTGCATCTTCATGGGAAACCAGAACATAGACCATTCCATTTTTTAAGAAATTACTATTGTTCACCATGACTAGGCTCATTATAATTTCATATAAAAAATTAACATGGACAAATAATGAATGGAATTATAATAAATTTTTCAAATAAAATTAAAACTTAATAATTAATATGTTTTCTTATTTCAATCCAAAAAGTTATTAAAACGAAAATATGATATAATTTATCTAAAAATGTCAAGAATGGTGGGGATTAATTAATTTAATTTCAAGATAAAAGTGATGAAATATAAGATCTATCATGGTGATAAAAAAATAAGAAACCAAATAAATAGTAATAACTTGTTGATGATCCTTTCGATGATAGTTCTTTAAACTAGTCCTTCAGTCTAGATCCAGATCTAATCTCCTTCATGAAATGGCCTCCTCCTTTATAAGTAGAATTTCCACCAAGTATGTATCTATTTCTTTAAAAAACATCCCTCTTCAATCAATCTTAAATTTTTTATGGTCATCCCTGTAAAATTTCATCCAAAGATAATCCAATATATTATCTTAATAATTTCTATTGAATGTATCATTAACATAAAAAGTGTTGATTATGATGCAATCCAAAACCATAAAAAAATGAACCTCCTATATATCTTAGATTGAGTAATGAATTAAAACCTTCACATGAAAATCATTATCATGAAAATTTATCATATTTTCTATAGTGAAAATTTACAAATGAATCTTTGATGTAATAAAAAATCATCTTTTATGTTTTTCTGAAGTCTTTAAAGCTTATAATCTATGAATGGGAACCTTATGATATTATCTTTTTAACCTTATGAATGCTCACATATATCCAATGAAGTCATTGATTTTATAATAGTATAACTCTAACATTGTGGTAATATCTTTAGGAGTGTTGACACTCCAATCATGGGTATATTCGAACATCATAGAGACACCAAGATATATGCTCAACCTAATTTTCATGCATAGAGACTTCATAGAAGCACTCTAGAGCTTCATAATTACATTATACCAATAATTAATCATCACCAAAAAATTTCTGAATATCCTATTTCATTTTTCATTTGAGGTCTCATTCAAACTTAAATGAAGGTTCCAATCTATTACTATTTTCTTTATTCAAATTGGGTGATTCTATAGTGGTTCTAAGATTTATAGTGGAGAGGACGAGCTTCTATGATGTTTCATTATAGTTTCATTCATTATAGAAAAGTGGTGATCTTCTACATGGATATTTTCATTTTTATACTGGATATATCAATATACACAAAAGAATCAATTGTGGTATAATAGGATATGAAATTGACAAGCACGACACGATCTCAGGAGAACCCAAGTGAGGGGAGAGTAACATGAAGTCCAAACCAAAGAAACGTCTTATCACTTTAAGTGCATAGTTAGCATGTGAAGGCTCATCTAACAAAATAATTTCATTTGGTTGTGGGATGGTTTATCAGATAATACATTAGGGAGGTGAAATTTTTTCTTTATTGTTGTACCATCCCATACCCTGATTCCTTCCAGAGCTTCCCTTAACTAGCACCCAGTCCTCTCTCTCCAAAAATGACCCATGCTATATCTTGCTTCTATGTTACCATGTTTCATCTCATCTAGTGACATGGATAAACTTATTTGGCTATCATCCCATGAGAGGTAGTGGCTTTATTAGTAGTGTAAGATAAGGTTTCCATAATTTTTATCATTTCCTCATTTAATTTTTCCATTTCAAATTTTATACTTCAAAATTTGTTTCTTCCTTTACCCAACTAAGGCTTTATATTCTTTATTAAAAATTCAATATTTCTCTAAATGAAAATAAAAATTATTCTTTGTATAAATGTTTTAATAGTAATGTAAATAAGGAAAGAGTAAATAATAAATATTAAATTCAAGGAATTTAATATAAATAAATATGTCCCTGAAATGTAGGAATCAAATCCCTCAAAACAAGAACTAATTATTTCCTTTAATCTTTTATTCTCAACATATCACAAATTAAGCACATCATACCAATATTTATACATAAAAATCCAAAAAATCCAATAATTATCAACAAGAGATAATTTTTCAAGCATCACACAATGGATTATTTTTAAATCCTCATATTTCAAGGAAACAAAGTTAAATATTTATTTTCCTTTTACAAATTTGAAATAAAAAATATTCTCTTAACCTAGATTCATTTTTCTCAATTTATAATTATTAATAATGTAAATTGTGATTTAATTCAAAATGGAAATATCTTCTCTCATCAATTAAGGTAAACATTTTATCAAGTGTTACGGTCATATATCAATCACATGAATCATATCCATATGCTTACAAAGAATCTAAAATTCACATACCATAATGGAAAATATAAAAACTAATCATGGTACTTTTATATTATAGTTAAAATAAATATGAGGTTAAGGGTCATTATCTACTTGATTATGAAAATAATATATCTAAAATAGAAGGTTAATATATAAATCAAATTGTCTGATAGAAAAGATAAATGAAAAAATTCTCAATGAAATCGAAACACCCAATACTCCCCAACTCAAATAATACCTCATAAATCAATAAGTATAATTAAATTATTCCCCCCTGCTATTTTATTTTCTTTTTTTCTTATTTCCTCTTTATTTTTTCAATCATTTTTGTTTTTTTGATGGTTTTACATGGAACATATATCACAAAAATCATACAACCCCCCTCTTTAAACTAATTTTAATAGTTATAATAACCCAATATATTGAGTTAATAGTGGTTGAACATCCCATGAAACAAACCATTTTTTATTTTTTTTATTTTTTTATATATTAATTTTTAGAGGGAAAACAATAAAATACAATGAAAATATTATGAACCTTTACCCACACCTAATGAATATACCTCACATATCTACTCAATATAAAGCAACCCCCTCCACCATAGACAACCTTACCCCACACTTAAACCATGGAATATCATGAAAATTTACCAAGAGTTGGGTAAGAAGGATAAAAATAGGCTTGCAATGGGTCTCTCCCTATTAAGTTAATTCAATGATTATATGGGATTAAAAAATCATAAAATATAATAGTGGGTATCAAGGAATACGTTAGATAAAAATAAAAAATTCACAAATCATTTTAATGTGACTTTGTCCTTTAAAGTATTTTTAAAGAATCAATGAAAGTTCTAGTAGTCTAAATGTATTGACCCTCTCATGAAAAGGGGTATTAGAAAGAATATGAAAATAAAGAGTTGAACTATCTTGGTAGTGGAAACATAAAATTTTTGACAATCACTCATAGAATACATGAGAACAATAAACTGATCGATATAAATTAAAAAAACATGTCAAATCTAAGTGAACTTTTATCTACACAAATAAAATACTACTCCAAGTCATAATTCATCAAATCAAATATAAGGACCCGTCCTTAAACATTACATAATCTTGAATTAAAATAATAATTCACAATGAGTATCTTTTCAGGTTTAGAGTTTTAGAGAATTAGGCCACAACTATTACATTACATCTCAAAAATTACAAGGTAGACACTTCTACTCAGTTTGAATTTTTTTCATAAAATAAAAACTCTTGAAAAAAAGAGTCGTGTCTAGTCCCATGTTTTAGATAGCATGAATTTTCCTTGATCAGATCCTTGACCCTATTCATCTTTAGGTCCTGTGAAAAAACATTTCAAAACTTGGGATGAGCATAAAAAGCTCAGTAAAGGTTATAAAATAATGGAAGAAAACATTAGTTCATCATTACATACATAACATAAGCTCTTTAACATAACTCATGAAATCATAATATTTATGAATAACACATAGAAATCATAAATCATAAAGGTAACTTGTGGCATCCATATCGTACTTACATTGTAGCTACCACAACTATGTAGAGAGTTACATTTGGAATACCCATAAAAGCATATTACCTAAATCTCTTAGGAGAAACATTCACGTTTACCTCTGTCATGTTACCCAATGCATTGGAGACCGATCTCAGGCTCACCCGCCCTAGGTTTATCACGGAACCACTCGTATATGTAACAATGCCCAAGAACCATAATATATTCATAACACATAAAACAAACATAATGGAAAGATAAAATTTCCATATTACAATCACAATATATCATTGACATAACACTATGGGAGAAACAGGCTTTTGTGATGGGATATTGGCGACGAGATTAATTCTCATTGCAAATAGTCCATCACAGAGGTTGTTTGCCACAGGGGGTTCATCCCGTTGCAAATAACTTGTTATTAGCGAAGGCTTTTGGGGTCCCCTCACAAAAAGTAATGTGCGGTTTGGCGCGGGTTGTGCACCAATGCGCGGGAAGGTTATTTGTGACAGGGGGATCTCCCCGTCGAAAATAGTGTGTCAGTCGGAGGGTATTTGTGACGGGTCTCATCGCAAATACCGGCGGCAGTAAATTGGTTTTTGCGACGGGATGTTATCCCATCACAAAAGGTGTGTCAGTATGTCACTTTTTGCGACGGGGCCCGTCACAAATACCATTTTAACCACCGACAACAATTAATGCGGGCAAAGGTATTTGCGACGAGGCCAACCACAAAAATAACCTTTTGCGACGGGATTATCGTCCCAAATAGTCCTGTCACAACTAATCTAACCTATATACCCCCCTCTGTTTTCCTTTCTCTTCCCCTCATTTCTCACTTCCTCTCTCTCTCTAAACTCTATTTTTAGAGTGAAAATTTCTCTGGTTTAGTTTTTTTATGGAGAAGTTATGAAGTTTCTTACATCAATATGAGATCAAGTTTAAAGGTATTTTTATGTTATTTATTTTAGTATATATTTCAATTTTTTATGTTAATTTTAATTATTGTTGATTAGTTGTAATTAAATTATATTTAAATTGTTTTGTTATTTGTATTTATTTGTAATAATAAATTGAAATTATTAATACTAATTCTTAATAATTAGTAAAAATTAATAATTAGTAATAACTAATAATTATTAAAGAAAATTAGTATTGACTATAAATAATTTCTTGTAATTAGTAATAAGTAGTTGTAAATTGTAGTTATTAATATCAATTAACGCTAATTAGTAATAGTTATGTTTAATTAGTAATAGTTATGTTCAATTAGTAATAATTACGGGTAATTAGTAATAAATAGGAATAATTTGTAATAAATAGGAATAATTAGTAATAAATAGAATAATTACAAATAGATATGTATAATTAGTAATAAATTTGAATAATTAGTAATAGATAGGAACAATTAGTAATAAATAGAATAATTACTAATATATATGTATAATTAGTAATAAATATGAATAATTAGTAATAAATAGGAATAATTAGTAATAATTAGAAATAATTAGTAATAAATACGAATAATTAGTAATAAATAGTAATAAATATAAATAAATATAAATAATTTGGAATAATTTGGAATGATATGTAATAATTAGTAATAAATAGTAATAAATAGTAATATAGGAATAATTAGTAATAATTAGTAATAAATAGTTATAAATAATAATTAGTAATAATTAGTAATGATTAGTAATAAATAGAAATAAATAGAAATAAATAGTAATAAATATGAATAAATAAGAATAAAGAGGAATAATTTTGAATAATTAGGAAAAATTTGGAAAAATTAGGGATAATTAGTAATAATTAGTAATAATTAGTAATAATTGGGAATAATTAGTAACAATTAGGAATAATAAGGAATAATTAAGAGTAATTATGAATAATTAGGAATAATTAGTAATAATTAGTAATAATTAGTTATAATTTTTAATAATTTTTAATAATTAGTAATAATTAGTAATAATTAGTAATAATTAGTAATAATTAGGAATAATTGGTAATAATTAGTAATAATTCAGAATAATTAGTAATAATTAGTAATAATTATTAATAAATACTAATAAATACTAATAAATAGTAATAAATAGTAATAAATAGTAATAATTAGTCATAATTAGTAATAATTAGTAATAATTAGTAATAAATAGTAATAATTTGGAATAATTGGTAACAATTAGTAATTATTAGTAATAATTAGTAATAATTAGTCATAATTAGTAATAATTAGTAATAATTAGTAACAAATAGTAATAAATAGTAATAATTAGTAATAAATAGTAATAAATAGTAATAAATAGTAATAAATAGTAATAAATAGTAATATATAGTAATAAATAGTAATAATTAGTAAGAAATAGTCATAAATAGTAATAAATAGGAATAAATAGTCATAAATAGTAATAATTAGTAATAATTAGTAATAAATAGGATTAAATATGAATAAATAGGATTAATTAGGAATAAATAAGAATAAATAAGAATAATTAGGAATAAATAGGAATAAATAGAAATAAATTGTATTGTTACCAGTAACAATTAGCAACAATTAGTAACAATTAGTAACAATTAGTAACAATTATTAACAATTAGTAACAATTTTTAATAAATTATAACAATTAGTAATAAATAGAAAAAATTAGGAAGAAAATCAATTGTAATAAATTGAAATAACTTGTAATAACTTTGAACAATTTTTAGTGGATTGATGGCACTCCTTTTTCTCGATGACTCTTATCCTTTCAACTTTCACCGACTCAAATCCTTATAAAAAGTATGCTTATACGTATGCATATCAAATCTTGTATGCACGAGTTTGAAAATGCATTCGTAGGATCACATTTTTCATAATGTATTCAGGCGGTGACAGTTACAAGAAGATGATTCATCGATGAAAATGGGCTCTTTTTTGTGACGGCTCATTTACTTGCAACTTTCTCACACAGAAATCACAATGAAGAATATGATCGGAGGTATGCATATTCATTCTCATGCATACACGAATGAATATACATACCTCTGAGAAGATTTTTCATTGTCATTTCTGTGTGAGAATGTTGCAAGTAAATGAGTCGTCGAGTAAAAGAGCAGTCATAAATCCACTGGAAATTATGTCGCCCATAAGTAATGGTAATTATTAAGTAGTAGTTTTAATTATTTATCTTTTTTTCATATACTATTTTTATAATATCATATTATTCAAAAACAATAATGATTTTATATTTTGTAGAAAAATATGGAATAAGGAAGTCGACAAAAATCATTATTAGATGATCGTACTTGAATAAATCAGCGTAGAAATCCAAACGGTTCTAGTTTAAATCCTATATATATTGAGGATGTTGAATCTTTCTTATCATTTTCATCATAAAAACGATAATATGATTCATAAGGCACAATAAAGTGTCCTTGTAAAAATGTGCTCTGAGAACGTTTGACACATTTTACAAGGTTTGGGGACATCTCTTGTGGTTTGGTTTTCAACGAGATTATGTTTTTTGGTATCAAAACGGTGAACGTAGTTCCTGATAAGTTACTAGGAACTTGATTCTGGATCCTTCACAGTTTCAAAATTTTTTAAATGATGTTGTAGGTCCATCTGTTCAACAAACAAAAACTCAAGATGATATTGATTTAACTTCTGAGTTGGAACCATCCAAATTTTATGATTTTTTGATGTCTGTTGAGGATGAATTATATCCTGGTATCAAGATAAGAAAATTAGAAGCAGTTGAAAAATATATGGATATTAAATAAGATAATACAATGTCAAAGAACTTCTTTGATCAGATATTTTATTTGGTTAAAACATTGTTACCTTAAAGAAATGTGTTGCCTGCAAATTACTATGATAGAAAGAAGCTGGTTCATAATTTGGGCCTTAGTTTCAGAAGATTCATGCATGTCCAAAATATTTTATCTTATATTCTGGTGAAAATGATTTGTTGGATAGTTGTCTCACATGTGAACAATCAAGGTATAAAGATGCTCAACCAGGGAAGTCTGGATCGATTCCAGTAAAATAGTTGAGATATTTCCCACTTACACCCAGGTTATTTCATTTATTTATGTCTCAGAACACAACGTCAATGATTTCATGGAACAAAACCAAGATTTCAACTGATAAAAGCTTGAATAATCCATCTAATGGGGATTCATGGGAATATTTTGACCGTCTGCATCTGTATTTTTCTTTAAAAGCCCGAAACGTGCGATTGGGTCAATTTACTGACGGTTTCTGTCCGTTTGGTTCTTATGGTAGTCAGTATTCATGTTGTTCTGTCTTTATAACTCCATACAGTTTACCTCCATGGATGTTGATGAATGATCCCTATATCTTTTTGAACTTATTAATCCCACGACATCCGAAAAAGAATATTTATGTTTATTTGAAACCATTGATTGAAGATTTAAATGCATTATAGAGTGATAGTGTTAGTTCATATGATGTTTCTACGAAACAAAATTTAATATTAAAAGATTTATTGATGTTGATGACTAGTGACTTTCCGTTATATAGCATGTTATCTGGATGGAGTACACATGGTCCAAAATCATGTCCTTACTGTATGAAAGACAACAAAGCCTTTATGATCATCAATGGAAAAAACCTTTCTATTTTGACTATCACCATAGACTTCTTCTAACCGATCATCCTTTTCAGAGGAAAAAATATCATTTCAGAAAAGGTACAATTGAAAGGGATGAACCTCAAAAAATGATCTCATGTACAGAGTTAAAATCAGTTGTATTTTCATTACCTCCCATCACATTTGGGCCAATAGAAAATTAATGGCTTTGAGAAAGAACATAATTGGATAAAACGAATCATTTTTGGGGATCTTCCATATTGGTCTGATTTGTTGGTTCATCACATGTTGGATTTCATTCATATTTCGAATAAATATTTTGATAATTTATTTCATAATGTTTTGGATACACCAGGTAAGAAAAAAGATACTGTAAAGTCACGATTAGATCTTTCCCAATTTGCAGGCGACCAGAACTTGAACTATTTTAAAATGTCAGATCACATATGTTAATGAAGCCAAAAGCATCTTATACACTATCCAAAGATAGTCTCTTATTATTTTATCATTGGATTGTAGATTTGATAATTCTATATGTCTATGATTCCAATTTGGGTAGATGTGTTAAGAATGGTTATATTACTGGATTGAAAAGTCATGATTTCCATGTTATAATGGAAATACTTATGCCAATTGGATTCAGAGGTTTGTTGAATTATATGATTTGGGATTCGATAACTGATATATCATATTTTTTGAGACATTTTTGCAGTAATAATAAACTACAATGTGCTAAATAAACTGGAATAATATGTTTCTGTAATTATATGTAAACTGGAAAAAATTATTTCATCGGCTTTCTTTGAATCAATAGAACATCTGATATTACATCTTCCACATGAAGCTAAATGTAGAGGTCTAGTACAGTTTTGATGGATGTACCCATTAAAGATATGCATGCAGAAATTGAAGAACTAAGTATGTAACAAAGCATCAGTTAAAGGCTCAATTGCTGAAGCTTATTTGCAAGAAAATTTTCTTTTTTTTTCTTCTCTCATTATTTTGAATCTCAATATCCCTCAAAACACAATTACATGGGATGAAATGAGGAGAATGTTAATGAAGAAATGGAAAATCAATTATCAGTTTTTAATAAGCCAAATCTTGGTTTCAGTGGAGTTCATGAATAATGGCTTTCATATGATAAACATCACAGAGCTCATACATATGTTCTGCTCAACTGTGAAGAAATGACATCATTTGTAATGTGGGTGCTTCTATCAATTATTCTATAATTTATGTTACAATATTTAAACTTATTTTATTTATAGGTTATATGATAATCATATCAAGAAACAACTTCCACAAATTACAGTAGCTTTTCTGGAAGAACACAGAAAAAAAATTCTAAATGGTTTCAAAAACTGTTAAGAGAAATTATTGATGGTTTAATATCAATTCCATTTATTATTTATTATTTTGATAATTGTTTTACAAATTTTCAGGTGTCTCAGCATGCTGAGAAATTTGATAAGAGACTGTGTATATTACGTAAACCACCATAAAAAATGGTTAAATATTATATTTCATATGTGGTGACTGGTTTTCGATTTCATACACATGCATATGGGAATCAAAAAAACAATGAACATTGGAGTTTTTTTCGGAGGATCGCATCAAAGATAAACTGAAGTTGAATTTTATGGCATTCTAGATGCAATTATTGAGTTGTGTTATCTAGGAAACAATTAAATAAAGATGTTTAAATATCAGTGGTTGGATACTGAGAGAGTCTTGCATGTTCATCCAACTCATGGAATCGTTGATATTAAATATAAAAGACTTATTGCAGTAAATGAATGATTTTTACTGGCTCAACAGGCATATCAAATTGATTACACAAAGTATTGTACTACTTCAAGAGACTTGAGTGATTGGTGGAGCATAATAAAAATGAAATCTCAGGAAATTCAGTTTACTCAAACTGAACGTGGTTCCACTAAAGTAGAAGGAATTGAAATTTTTCAAGAGACTGTTCAAAATCCATCTTTTTCACAAAGAGATGTGAATATCGATGAAGACACTCTACAATTAAGGATCAATGATGAGGAAGATGTTAATGATGTTACAAATGAATTAGAAATGATAAGAGATGATGAAACTGAAACTCATATGGATGTTGATGATGTTGAGGAGGAAGATGAAGACATTGACATTGACAGCTATGGAGATTAGGATGAAGATGGACATTGACATGGTTAAATGCTCGTTATAATCATAACTAATATATATCTATATATAATAGTTATTTTCAACTATCTGATAACAACAATAATTTTGTGTTTCAGATGGATCCTGATCTATTTCACGAGTTTCAAGTGGCTAAGCTACCTTTGGATGAGGAGGATTGTAGACCATATGACCCTCAACCTACTGACGGTTCATGGGGTATGTAGAGGCGGTGCGGTCTTGCACGACTGATGATTCCTGACCCTATCCCCGAGCAACGTCCATGTCTTAGCTTCGATCAACACACACGGAGGTATAGTAACATGTATATTTTTGTTAAAATTCATTAATTTATTAATATATATAATAATTGTCTGATTATTTATTCCTTTTTCAAAATTTTGCACATGTAGCTATTGGACAGGGGAGCACTATCTTGCACAATATTTTTTCTCAGCCATAGATCACATGGGAACAGATTCCTGTTGATGTGTGGCACAACATGTTCAATCATTGGCTAGTATAGAAATAAATAATATTTATTTAGAAATTTATTTTATTAATAACATGATATTATAAATTATTTGTAGGGTTTATGGTATCCCATCGATGATATCATGCGTGACGCTATCCACGCAGCATGACAAGTGTATATGCATGACCGTTTCTGTCAGTTTTTACACAATTTGAGAAGAACAACCATTAAGAAAGTAGGAGTGATAGAATTTGATGAGTCATGTAGAGCCCACTGACTAGATTATATTTCATCTGACATTTGGGATGGATTATGTTTACACTGGTTGGGTGGTGGATTTCAGAGGAGATCTTTAGTGGAACAGGAGAACCAGGGGAGATAAGAGGTGACACATCGAGCTGGTATCCGTACATTCAGTATGCATACAGAGCATATGGTATGTATATTTTTTAAATATTTTATATAACTTTAAATATAAACTGTTTATTTTATATTTCTGTAGGTCATCGAGCATCCCGATATTACAGAGTTCAACATTTATCAGACGATGTACAGTGATCCAGAAACTGAAGATATTAGAGGTGATCGCTAGCATTGGATTGTGGTTAGTATTATTTTTTCAGTTTTACAATTAACAGCCTAAAATATTTTCACAATTTTAATTTCAAATTGAAATTGAGGGAGTCATATAAGGTCGCGACCTCTCAGACACAGGTTGAGAGTCAAGACGAGACGACTGAGTAGACCAGTTCCCACCATTTCGATGAGGCGACATGGATGTAGGTGACTCAGTATGGATTTGATAAGGGCTGATTAGTTGTTATCAGCTCTCATTTGACTCATAGTACTTATTAGGGCACTGTTGCGATGTCGGTGTCCAGCTCCAGAGGAGCTCGTGGAGAGACATCATATTCTACCTCACAGTATCAGGAGTAGTTGTGAACTAAGGTTAATTTTATAGAGAGTTTACAAAAGCAGCATGAAGAGATGTGTTGGTGGCAGCAACAGCAGCACGAGGAGGAGATGCATTGATGACAGCAGTAGCAGCATCACGAGCAGATGGAGTACATGCGCCGTCTGACTCGTAGTTTAGGGATGGAGTTTCTCCCACCATTTCCCACAACTCCTCCACCTCCTCGATAAGATGACCCCCCCAGGGAATTGTTTTTTATGTTAAAAACATTTGAATTCAAGATCAGTTGTAATATGAACTATTTACAGTTTATGTCTTTTATATTGGTGCAAATATTGCATAATTTAATTTTTTTTATTTTTAATATTTTATTATTTATTATTAGTATTATATTTTTTAATATTTGTTTATTTTAATAATAATAATAATATTTTATGATTTTTTTATATTTTTTTGTAAATATTGAGAATTTTAATAATTTTTTTATTATTTTAATAATATTAATATCAATACTTTATTAATCATAATTTTATTAAATATTTTTTTTAGTATTATATTTTTTAATGTTGGTTTATTTTACTAATAGTAATATTTTCTATTTTTTTATTATTTTAATAATAATAATATAATTTTTTCATTAATCATAAATTTATTAAACATTTTTTTATTATGTTTAGTATTTGTGACCAGACCTTTTGCGACAGGCTCCCGTCGCAAATAATTTAAATATAATTTTTAATTAATAGTATTTGTGATGGATCTTTCGTCTCGTCACAAAAAGTTTTTATATATATAATGTTTATAATTGGAGGCTTATTTGCGATGGAGAACTTCAACGCCGCAAAAGGTTTATTTATAAATAATGTATATAATCGGAATCTTATTTGCAACAAGAAACTTTCCCCTCACAAATACTATTTTTTTCAATGGTCCCATCGCAAAAAAATGTATTTGTGACATCATTTTCTACGACGGGCTATTTGCGACGGGGCCCTGTCGCTAAAGCCTATTTGTTATAGGATCCCGTCGCAAATAGCCCATCCCAAATACCTCTAATTCTAGTAGTGTAAAAAATCCACTATAAAAACCATTTTCAATACCAAAATATATAAAAGAGTATATGGTATTTATTTTCCTTTTAAAAACATTATGGCTTGTTAAGGAAGCCAAAGATCAAATAATACTCGCGGTGGCGAAAAGGTCATTGTCACGACGTACGTTGAAAGAAACATTATTTTTTTCCATTTAGTAAAATGCTTCGTAGAAAAATATTTCCTTTGAATGAAATGAAAATTCAAAGTATTTTATACAATGTATAGAAGAATGTCATGTATTAAAACAAAATATGCCTCAATGAAAGGATATTGAGACGAAGTCCCTTACCTCATGTCCGAATTGACTCGATTGTTCTTTAATATCATGAATAATAAACTAAAGTTAATTTATACTTTATTAAGAACATTTTTCAAGTTTATTATTCCTCTTTATATCACTTATTACCATGTTATAAACATTATTTAATCATTTAAGTTAATAACGGTTGTTTTGTTGATATTTGGTACTTGAGTAAAAAATAGACTTCTTATAATTACAAGTTGTTCACATGATCAAAAGTTCATTATATCCAGAATGATATTCATGATTTAGATATCATATAAATCATATATATCTAGTATATACTTGTATTTATAATAGTACTTAACATTTGGAGATAAGAAATGAAATACACCGTTCATGGAAACGGTAAGCCGTACGTACGCATGAACGCTACTTTAATTTCTATTTCATACTTTAATGGAATTAAATCATAATGATATATAGTTATATTATAATTCAAGTATAATATCATATATAATATCATTAACTCTATCCATTATTTGTCCCACATATGGCATTAACGAGTCATATCACATTGAGGGGGCGGAAGTCCGCACTTTCTCAAATGAAATTATCGCATTTACCCATAATGGAAACCATAATGGCATGATATAAATGGAAAATACAGAAGCATAAAGAAAGCATAAATATAATATATATAATATATAAATATAGTTTCATATTAATGGCCACCATGAGAGGTGGTGGGAGATAATTGAACAATCATCGTTTCAGGAGGCGTTAGTTTTCCATCCACAGAAACAGTATGTTCTTTACCTATTAGATGGAGGTGTGTGACATTGTAGTTCGAATACTTCTCATAAAAACAACCTAGTATATTTAGGGTACTGGTTTTGTTATAATATAAAGTAATAAAAAGATTTTAGGGGGTTGGAGAAGTAAAATAAAAGAAAAGAAGTTAAGAGAAATTGTTATCTTTAATTTGGGTAACTCACATTGGTTTAAACCAAAAGGACTTATTGAAGTGACTTCTGCCTAAGGTAATGTTTATAGGAGGAGATGGATATTGGGAGATTATTTGGGCAAGGTTTGGATGATCCAAGGGGCTTGATAGTGAGGAATGGGTTATAAGTGAGGGCTTTTTAAAAGGGGGAGGAGGGGCTCTTTAGGAAAGTTTGCAAATATTATTTTATTATAAACATATCTTCAGTTTCTAAAGATCCAAAACTCATTAAAGATGAAGATAATATTACTCGAGTTTGAAATAAAATCATACAATAAGAATTTGACAAGTTTTGGATATTGGTTTAATATTTATAAACTTATTTATTTAAATCATTTATTAATGAGGTAAATATTGCATCATTATTGTGTCATTAATAATTTAACTTATTTGATGTATAAAAATTATAAAATAAATACCATAATGTAGGAAATATTTTTATCTTTCAAATTAATATTTATAGTCTAAAAGATAAATTATATAACCCCTTGTAAAAATTAATTTACTAAAAGATATTTGTTTATGCCATTTTTGCCTTTACATTAAGTTAATTAAAATAATGTGTCATTATCACTCTCAAGTGGCTCCATGGGGTCCCAAAATAGACCCAAAGATGCCCATGGTTGGATATTTATCATAAAATAAGATTATGACACATGTTGGGGTAATTTTATATTATTATAATAATATATTTTACCCTTATTTACCAGATTTACCCTTTAACTATGGTAAATAAAAATTTTAAGTAAATATTTAAAATTTCTAAAAATAAAATTTAAATATTTACCCAATTTGTACCTCCTGATTAAAAATATGGAATCCATTTTTCTAAATTCAAAATTCAAAAGTGGTAGAAATTAATTTAAAATTAATTTCTGCTTTCCAAACAACAACCTTGTTTTTTAAAAAACAATAACTATCAAAAGATTGACACTTCTTTATGTCCAATTTCAATGTGAAATTAATTCCAATGACCAAAATTGGATTAAATGGTAAAAATATAATCTATTTAAACTTTAAAACCAATTAAAAAGATAATATAACCATATAAATAAATTATATTAAAAGGCAGTTTTGAATTAAAATACAGTATTTTCCATTATTCATCAAAAATTGAATTTAATCAGAAAAATACAAAAATTTTACCCAAAGTGAATTTTGATATCCCTATTATTAAGAAAAATTTTATTTTATCAAAAATAACATATAAAAGTGACCAAAACTATATTTAAAGAGGGTTCTCCATTAAAAGGCGGTAAATCAACCTTTCAAAGTAAATTATGCCTAAAATTGGATTCATTCACATTTTAAGCCTCTAACTTTTATTGGATAAATGTAAAAACACTTAACAAACATGCATAATAATATTATAGTTAGTTCTATTCATTCTCTCCAATACAATGGCTAGGCGTTAACTACAATTTAAAATATTAATATTATTTTATTAGTGTGCAACGTAAGATTTCAAAGAAACTCGTTGTTGCATATTGGATAAGCCATCGAACAAAGAAAACCCTTTAAAGTAAAATTAATATTTAATTCACAAATATTATTAAATATGGAAAATGTCTTATTCTATATTTACCTGGGATGTTACATCCTTCCACCTTTTGAGAATTGTGTCCTCCTAATTTTATTCACTTATCAAATAAGTGGGGGTATTTATCCCTCATAGCATTTTCAGATTCCCACATTGCCTCTTCAACCATATGGGTTTTCCACAAAACCTTTACCTAGTGAATCACTTTATTCTTCAACAATTGCTCTCTATGGTCAAGAATCTGGATTGGTTGTCCCTCATAAGAGAGATTTTCCTCCAACTGAACTACCTTTGGTCTCAAAACATGAGATGGATCTGGCATATACTTTCTTAACATTGAAACATGAAAAAAATTGGGTACCTGGGATAAACTTGGAGGTAAAGCCACTCTGTAAGAAACTGATCCAACTTTCTCCAAGATTTCATAGGGTCCAATGAACCTCAGACTCAACTTCCCCTTCCTACCAAAACGCATCTCACTTTTACATGGAGAAACATTGAGAAAGGAATGATCACCTACCTCAAAAGGGAGATCCTTCCTCTGATTATCTGCATAACTTTTCTACCTGCTCTGAGTAGTTCTCATGTGATTCTGAATCAACTGAACATTTTCTACCATATCTTCTACCAGTTAAGGTCCCATCATCTTCCTTTCACCTACTTCATCCCAAAAAAGCTATATTTTGACACCACTTTACATATAATGCCTCAAATGGAGCCATTTATATATTGGAATGAAAACTGTTATTATATGAAAATTCAACCAAAGAAATATGTTGGTCCCAACCTCCCTAGTAATCCAGTGAACAAGCACATAGCATATCCTCTAATGTCTTAATTGTTCACTCTTATTACCAATCTGATTGCGGATGAAAAGATATATTAAATTTTAATTAAGTACCTAATGATTTTTGAAGGCCTTTCAAAAAGTTAGAAGTAAACTTGGGATCACCATCAGATACAATAGAGAGGGGAACACCATGAAATATGACTATCTCTTTAATATACAACAAGTAAATTTGATCTAGAGACAAAGTATCTTTAATAGGAATGAAATGAGTAGATTTAGTCAACCGATCAACAATAACCTAGATTGCATTATTACATCTAGATGTATTCGGTAATCCCACAAATAAGTCCATGGATATATTTTTACATTTCCACTCGGGAATCGGTAAAGATTAAAGCATTCCTTTTGGTAACTGCCGCTTTACTTTAACCTGCTGACAAGTCAAACACTTCACAGTAAAATCAGCAATATCTCTTTTAATTCCATCTCACCAGTAATACTCCCAAAGATCTCTGTACATCTTAGTATTTCCATGATTAACTGAAAACGGAGAACTATGAGCTTCACATAACAACTCATTCTTCAACTGTGAATCAAAAGGCACACATAATATCTTCCCAAACCTCAAAACACAATAATTATCAATGTTAAATTTAGGAAACATACACTTCTGAACCAACTCTACCTTTTTCTGCAACTCACTGTCTTCCTTCTGTACTTACTTTTTTCTAACGGATAGAGATGATTTCACTGAAAACTGAAACAAAACAAAATAATTTCCTACACTAACAAATTCTATGCCAAAGTTCATCAAATCAAAAACCAAAGGATTTCATTCCAAACATATCAAGTTTAATGAATCATTACTTTTTCAACTCAAATCATCATCCACTTTATTTGATTTTCCCAGATGGTAAAGAATCGTGCAATCATAATCTTTGATTAATTCCAACCATCTCCTTTGTCTCATGTTCAATTATTTATGAGTGAATATATACTTAAAACTTTTTTGGTTAGTATATATTTCGCATTTTACTCCATACAAATGATGCCTCCAAATTTTTAAAGTGAAAAAACAACAGCTAATTCCAAATCATGTGTAGGGTAATTTAACTCATATGGTTTCAACTGATGTAAAGAATAAGCAATTACCTAATCATTCTGCATAAGGACACATCCAAGTCCTTTCAATGAAGCATTACTGTAAATAACAAACTCACCATTTCTGGAAGGTAGTTATAAAACTAGAGCATTCACCAATCTTCTTTTCAATTCCTGAAATCAATCATCACATTATTTTGTCCAAATGAACTTAACACATTTTCGAGTTAACTTAGTCATTAGACTAGATAACCGTGAAAAATTCTCAACAAACCTATGGTAATAACCTTCCAAACCAAGGAAACTATAAATCTCGGTTATGTTTGTGGCTCTTATCCATTCTTCAAAAACTTTTGTTTTAGAAGGATCAACAGTTATTCCATTTTTTGAAACAATGTGACCAAGGAAAGAAATTTGTTATAACCAGAACTCACACTTGCTGAACTTCCCAAAAAGTTTCTTTTCTTTTAAGGTTTTCAAGACAACCCTTAAATGACTTTCATGACCGTCTTTAATTTTAGAATAAACCAAAATATCATCAATGAACACAACCACAAACTTATCTATGAACTCATGGAAAATTCTTTTTATAAGATCCATGAATATAGAAGGTTCATTGGTTAAACCAAAAGGCATAACTAAAAATTCATAATGTCCATATCTAGTATGAAATGCGGTCTTCAGAATTTCTGTTTCCTTTAATTTCAACTGATGGTACCCCGACCTCAAATCAATCTTCATAAAATACTAAGCTCCCTAGAGATGACCAAAAAAATCATTGATATGAGGCCAAGGATACTTTTTCTTAACAGGGATGTTATTCAATTCTCTATAATCAATGAAAAGTCTCATTGAACCATATTTATTTTTAATAAAAAAGACAAGGGAACCCCATGGTGAAGTGATAGGTTGAATTAAACCTTTATCTAATAACTCCTTCAGTTTCTTCTTTAACTCTAAAAGTTCAATTTTAACCATTCGATAAGGGGTTTTTGAAATTGGTTTAGCATCAGAAACTAAGTCAATGGTAAATTCAACTTTCCAATCAAGTATAATATCGGGTAAATCATTAGGAAAAACATCAAGGTACTCATTTACCACTAGCACATCATTAATCTCAACAGTCCCTTTATTTTCAACAATATGTTCAAGGAAACATTCATTTCCATCTTCTACCAGTTTTCAGCTTTCTGATATGTTATCAAAACTAAGGGTTCATTCCTTTACTAAAACTGAAAATAATTTTGAAAATAAACCTCTTTAGCTCTGAAGTCAATCTTAGCATGATAAACAAGAAGCCAATCCATACCCAAAATAACATCAAATTATACTAGAGGTAAAACAATAAGGTTTGCATGTAGATTCTTTCTGCACACAAGGAAGTGAAGGTTCTTATAATTTATTTTTATTTAAACATTTCTTCTAGGTGTTTTTACCATATGTTCAAGATTCATATCTTTATATGGAATTCCCAATTTACTAGAAAGATTCTCAGAAATGAACAAATGTGTAGACCATGAATCAAACAACACATTGGAATAATCTAAACAAACATACAGTGTACCTAATACTACTTCATTTGATGGCACAACATCTTCTGAAGTAGTTGTAATGGATTTTACCACCCCTTTCTACTTGTAGTCTGGCTGCTTTCCCTTAGTTGAGTTCTTCATTGGATACTCATTTTCATAATGACCCATTTCATTGTACTTAAAAAATTTTACTAACTGTAAATCAGATTTTGCCTTACCATTAACCTAATCATTTTTACTGCAATTATGAGCCTTATGCCCCATTTTACCACATCGGTAGCACTTACCAGAATTCAAAAGACATTCCCTAGCATGCTTTTTACCACAATTTTCACAAACTAAAAACTTAAGTTTCTTACCATCAGAATTTTTTGAAGAGTTCTTTTCTTTAGCCTACCACCTCGACCTCTTATTCTTTTGTTTTCCAAAGAACACCTGATCATCGACAAACTCCATTTCCACCTTCTCTGCAAATCAAACAAGTTTTTCATAACTTTTCAACTCACGATAATCTAATGCCCTTTAATACATTGGCATTAATCCTGAGTAAAAATGGTTGATTTTACTATCAAGATCTTGTATGAAATTTGGAGCATACCTTTCTAGTCAAGTGAATTTTGCTTCGTAAGTAGTCACGGAGTCATCCTCTTGCCTCAATTCTAGGAATTGTTTTTCCATCCTAAGATAACCACCTTAGGAAAATATTTCTCAACAAAGATACCTTTAAATTCATCCCAATAAATAGCATCAATATCCTCACTATCCCTGAAATTTTTCATCATCGACCACCATTGATCAGCTTCACCTTCAAAGAGATAAATAGCAAGACTAACCTTTTGATGTTCCGAACACCCCATGACATCAAAAAATTTCTCCATTATTTTAATCCACCCATCAGCTAGCACAGGGTCAGATGATCCTATGATTGATGGGGGATGTTTCCTAATGAAATGCTCCACTACTAACATATTCCTCTGTGGTTGATCTGGCTGAACTCGAACATGGATTGCATCACAATTTATATCCTGAGTCAATTATGCCATCACTGCAACAAACTGTTTAATTCTGATTCTGTCCATCTCAGGTTGCTGATTTGGAAGGTTGTCTTCCTTCTGATGTTGTCCCAACATAGCTGCCCTATTTTCTCTACGGAAAACCATTCTCAACATAGAAATATCTTAGGAAAATCAACATGGTAATCTGTAAATTCTATATCATTTAAATATTAACATAAATCAATTTATGGATATTAATTTAACAATACCCTAACTCCTAAAATTATCTAAACTAACCTCTGATACCAACTATAAGGATCCGACCATAAACATTACATAATCTTGAATTAAATGAATAATTCACATTGAGGATCATTTTAGGTTTAGTGTTTTAGATAATTAGGCCATAACTATTACATTACATCTCAAAAATTACAAGGTAGACACTTCTACTCAGTTTCTATTTTTTCATAAAATAAAAACTCTTGAAAAAAAGTATAATGTCTAGTCCCATGTTTTAGATAGCATGACTTTTCCTTGATCCCATCCTTGACCCTATTCATCTTTAGGTCATGTGAAAAAGATTTCAAAACTTGGGATGAGCATAAAAAGTTTAGTAAGGGTTATAAAAAAAAGAAAAAAACATTATTTCATCATTACATACATAACATAAGCTCTCTAACATAACTCATGAAATCATAAGATTTATGAATAACACATAGAAATCATAAATCATAAAGGTAACTTGTGGCATCCATATCATACATACATTTTAGTGATCACATCTATGTAGGGAGTTACATTTGGAATACCCATCACGGTATATTCCCTAAATCTCTTAAGTGAAACATTCAAATTTACCTCTATCACATTACCCAATGCATTGGAGAGCTATCTCGATTTCACCCACCCTATGTTTATCATGGAACCACCCATATACATAACAAGTACCAAGAACCATAACATATTCATAACACATAAAACAAATATAAAGGAAAGATAACATTTTCATATTGAAATCACAATATATCATTGCCATAACAAATACACTATAAAAAACATTTTCAATACCAAAATACATAAAATAGTATATGGTATTTATTTTTCGTTTAAAAACATTACGACTAGTTAAGGAAGCCAAAGATCAAATAATACTCGTGGCGGTGGAAAGGTCGTCGTCACCGCATATGTTAGAAGAAACATTCTTTTTTATAGTTTAGAAAAACGCTTCTTAGAAAAAGATTGCCTTTGAATGAAATTAAAATTCAAAGGATTTTATAAAGTGTATAAAAGAAAGTTGTGTATTAAAACAAAATATGCCTCAATGAACGGAGATTGAGATGAAGTCCCTTACCTCGTGTTTGACTTGACTCGATCATTCTTTAATCTCGTGAATAATAAATGAATGTTAATTTATACTTGATTAAGAATATTTTCAAGTTTATTATTCCTTTTATAACACTTATTACCATGTTATAAATATTATGTAATCATTTAGGTTAATAAGGGTTGTTTTTTCGATATTTGGTACTTGAGTAAAAAAAGGACTTCTTATAACTACAAGTTGTTCACATGGTCAAAAGTTCATTATATCCCGAATGATATTCATGATTTAGATATAATATATATCATATATATCCAGTATATACATGTATTTATAATAGTTCATAACATTTGGAGATAATAATTGTAATGCACCATTCATGGAGACGGTAAGCCGTACATACGCATGAACAAAACACTCATTTCTATTTCATATTTTAATGGAATTAAAACATAATGATACATAGGTATATTATAACTCCAGTATAATATCATATATAATATCATTAAATATATCTTTTATACATCCCACATATGGAATTAACGAGTCATATCACTTTGAGGGGTTGGTAGTCTGCACTTCCTCAAATGAAATTATCGCATTTACCCATAATGGAAACCATAAAGGCATGTTATAAATGAAAAATACAAAAGCATAAAGAAAACATAACTATAAAATATATTATATATAAATATAGTGTCATATTAATGTCCACCATGAGAGATGGTAGGAGATAATTGAACAATCATCGTTTCGTGAGGCGTTAGTTTTCCATCCACATAAACAGTATGTTATTTACCCATTAGATGGAGGTGTGTGAAAGTGTAGTTCAGATAATTCTCATAAAAACCACCTAGTATATTTAGGATATTGGTGTTGTTATAAAATAAAGTATTAAAATTAGTTTTGGGGGTTGTAGAAGTAAAATAAAAGATAATAAGTTAATAGAAACTGTTACCATTAATTTGGGGAACTCCCTTTGGTTTGAACCAAACAGACTTCTTGAAGTGCATTATGCCTAAGGTAAGGATTCTAGGAGTAGTAGAGGGATATTTAGAGATTATTAGGGCAAGTTTTGGATGTTACAAGGGGCCTGAGTGGTGTGAGGAATGGGTTATAAGTGAGGGACTTTTATAAGGGGGAGGAGGGGCTCTTTAGGAAATTTTTCAAATATTATTTTATTATAAACTTATCTTAGGTTTATAAAGATCCACAACTCCTTAAAGTTGAATATAAGATGACTCAAGTTCAAAATAAAATAATCCAATAATAATTGGATATTTTTTGGATATTTTTTTAATATTTATAATCTTATTTATTTAAATCATTTATTAAGGAGGTAAATATTGGATCATTATTGTGTCATGAATAATTTAATTTATTTGATGTATAAAAATTATAAAATAAATACCATAATGTAGGAAATATTTTTTATCATTCAAATAAATATTTATAGTAAAAAATATAACTTATATAACCCCTTTTAAAAATTAATTTACTAAAATATATTTTTTATGCCATTTTTTCCTTTACTTAAGTAAATTAAAATAAAGTGTCATTATCACTCTCAAGTGGCTCCATGGGGTCCTAAAATCTACCCAAATATTCTAATGGTGGAATATATATCAACCAATAATATTAGAACACATGTTAGGTTAATTTTATATTATTATAATAATATTGTTTTACCCTTATTTACCAGATTTACCATTTAACTATGGTAAATAAACTTTTTACTGAAGTAGATATTTAAAATTTATAAAAATAAAAGTTATATATTTGCACAATTTGGACCACATGTTTCAAAATATGGATTAAATTTTTCCAAATTCAAAACATAAAAGTGGAAAAAATTAATTTAAAATTTATTCCCATTGTCAAAATAACAAGCGTGTTTTTTAAGAAACAATAACTATCAAAAGATTGACACCTCTTTTTGTCCAATTTCAAAGTGAAATTAATTCCAATGAACAAAATTGGATTAAATGGTAAAAATATAATCTAATTAAACTTTAAAACCAATTAAAATAACAATATAACCATATAAATAAATTATATTAAAAGGCAGTTTTGAATTAAAATACAGTATTTTCCATTATTCATCAAAAATTGAATTTTATCAGCAAAATACCAAAATTTTACCGAAAGTGAATTTTGATGTCCTGATTCTGAATAAAAATTTTATTTTATCAAAAATGACATATAAAAGTGACCGAAACTATATTTAAAGAGGGTTCTCAATAAAAAGGTGGTAAATCAACCTTTTAATGTAAATTATTCATAAAATTAGATTCATTCACATTTTAAGCCTCTAACTTTTATTGGATAAATGAAAAAACATTTAACAAACATGTATAATCATATTGTAGTTATTTCTATTCATTTCGACCAATACAACCGCAATGCGTTAACTACAATTTAAAATAATAATATTATATTATTAGTGTGCAATGCAAGATTTTAAAGAAACATGTTGATGTGTATCGGGTATTCCATCGAACATAGAAACCCCTTTAAAGTAAAATTAATATTTAATTCACAAATATTAATAAATATGGAAAATGTCTTATTCTTTATTTACCTGGGATGTTGCATCAAATCCCTCATTTTTATCTTTCCTATTTCATCCACCATTTTACTCATTAATATTATTAATAATAAAGTATATAACATGGAATTATGTGATGATTAATTTATTTTTTTTCTTTAAGATCAAAATTTAAACAAGAAGTTCAATCGGGGATTGAAATTTTCTTTTAAATCCCAAAAATCCCATGGAAATAGAAAATATAGTGGGTGAAATAGATATTAAACTAAGACAATAATCTCCCACCAATTAAGCACTACATCTCCATACTATTCTTTTTCATTTCATCATCATAAACCTATTAAATAAAAACAACCATGTTAAAGTATATGGTCCAGGAATTTGTGTGAAAAACAGTAAGTGGAATTGAACTAAATTCAATAAATAATTATTAAAATAAATCCTATAAATTAATTAATAATAAATCATTAAAAAACCCAAGATTATTCAAGAAATGTGATTTTTAATTTCATTTATCTAAAACACACCTCTTCATATCATAATAGGAGTGTGGTATAATGTGAATCATCTCATATTTTTCCGTGTATGACTTTTATTCTCACTAAGGGTAGATCTTATTTTTTCCATTGAAATAAAATTATCATTTTGTTGAGAAGGAAAAAAATATATTTATTTTTAAAATTTTGAAAATAATTAATTAGGCTATTAAAACACGGTACCACTCTTCTTCATCTTATTCTTTTGGTTTCTCTATAACAACTTCATTATTGTTTTTATTCTTAGTAGTGATCTCTTCTATCTTATCTCATGTTTCCTTTTGTAAGTATTATAATTATTCATTTTTATTCCATATTTTATATGATTCCTCATTTTATGCTTATTATTCTTGATTCCCTTACTAATTTTCAAGGATCTATTTTATTATGGTATCCATTGTATCTTCCTCTTCTTTGTTTTCTTATTTTACTAAGGATTCTTCCTTTTTTCTTTATCCCCAAAAACAATTGTGATGACTGTGAATTTACTATAATTTTCCTATTCATATTTATCCTTATAATTGGACAGACGGTTCACCTAATATTTAGCTTTACCCTTAATATATTTTTCATAAGTCTCTTCAAGTTTGGGTTTATCATGGGATCCATTTTTGGTTATTAACTTTAATTCATCAGCTTCTTTGTCTAGCCTTACCTCGTCTTGACATGCCACTTTAAAAAAATTCAAGTACATCGAGGAGTTCATTTTTTTCAGTGGGGTATGAATGTGGGAGAAATCCTTGTTGACTTACATGGATTTTTTTTAATTGAGTTAATTTATTTGATGTGTGGGATATTCCACTTGAATAACAAGGAAAAAGGTTCTCCATTAGGACATGATTTTATCTATCCATCACAACATAAAAAAAATCATATTTCTAGAATTAAAATAAAAATATACTCCTACTCTAAAATCAGAAAATATAAAGGAGGTGGGAAAATACTTTGTCTTATGTATCAAATAAAAATATCACCTACACAAATTCATTGACAGTGGATCCCAAAAGAAGATCACGGGTATGGTTTCATTACTTCCCTATGATATAACCGGTATATAAATTATAAAAAAACTAAAAAACACTAAAATAATATAATCAATAAGTTAAACTCTAAAGATGAGGTCAAAACCACTAGGGAAAGGTCCATATAACTCAAATTCAATATTTAAGCTGCTATTATAAGAGTGGAAAGACGAAAACTTTTACCATAAAGAATTTTGGAAAGGTGAAGAATGATAAAGAAGATAACAATAGAAGGAAATTAAAATTAAAATTTCATGTAATATATAAAATAAAATAAATAATTAGAATACATGTAGTCATCAAAATAGATCCTAAAAACTTCCTTGGTCTCGGTATTCCCTCTCCAATCATTGATTTCCCCTTTTCCCATGCTTATGTACTTTAGTTTTCTAAAAAATTTGTTTCCAAAACGTTTTTTAAACATGTAATGTAGTCAACCCAATGGTCATGGTGAAGAATACAAACGTTTCAATCATTTAAAATCACTCCTTCAAGTAACCGAAAATAGTCATGTGTGATGAATTAAGTATGTATGAAAGAGAGAAAATTTAATGCATAACCCGACATGAATTCCACTAAAAAAAGCTACAAACATGAATTATTCTTTATTTTAACAAGTTATCATTATAGAATCACCATTTAAAGATATCAATGATAGTTTGATAAAACAATAATAGAAAAACCTATTGAAAAGAAAAAATATCCAATTACCCCACTAACAATGGCTCTTTACACCAGTCCCTCAGTCCATATCTGGATCCAATCACTATAATGCATTAGATTAACTCTTTTTTATATGCATAATTTCAACCAAGTTCATGCATATTTATTTATAAAAAAATCTCTTCAATAATTACGAGATTTACACCATCATAAATGAAAAAATTCCTATAAAGAAATTCAAATATTGTATCTTTATAATTTTTGTTGAATGTATCATCCATGGAATGAGTGTATCTTGTAGTGCGAAGTAAAACCCTAAAAAATATACTTCCTAAATATCTTAAATTATTGAATGACCAAAAAAATTTATTGAACAACAATTCTCATAAAAATTTATCTTATTTCCTATAGTGAAAATTGTATCATGAATCTTTAATGTGGTGTGAACTCATTTTATAGGTTTTATTGATGTCCTTTAACCTTATGAACAATGCTGAGGAACCACAAAAATTATATTTTCAAAATTAAAAAGTCTCTCAAGTTCCCTATTAATTTAACAATATTATCATGGTGAAAAATATTTCTTCATGGAATAAATTTCATAAGTATCATCATTATAACACTCGAGATTCAATTATTGTAAGTAATATTTTCTTTCCAAAGAAATAATATAATAATGCACATAGATTTATTTAATAATTTGATAAAAATAAAAATAACATATTTTATAAATTTAATTTAATAAAAAATAATATCATTTTTGAAATTATAATATTTAAATTATTTTAGGGTGATCTTTTTTCATTTTTTTGGAAATATTAATTTTTCTAGTGAATAATGAAAAAATGTGAACTTTATAGAAAATTTTCTATTCCACGAAAATATTTATAAAGTCCCATTTTTTGTTAACATTGTTTTAAAATTTAATTATATACTTTTAATTTAAAATAATATAATTAATATAATTGTAATCCACATAATTCTTAATTTTTGGTAAAAAACATTTTTATACTTAAAAATACATTTTCTTGAAAACTGTTTTTCATCATGTTTTATGAACTTATATGAACAATAATTTATACTAATTATAAGAGTAAAATAATTTCAATTTTATTCAATATTATTAATTGTTATAATTTATATTACGTAATAATTTCAACTTAATTTTTTTCATTTTGAATAGTATATGTGATAAATATTTATCACCTCAGTTATAGGTAAAATGGGTTAAAAAATAAAAGGATAAGACATCAATATAACACAAAAAACGTTCTTAAAAATCATTGGTTTAATTTAATTTGAATTTAAACTTATAATATTTTAATATATATCACTTTGGATCCACTTTTATTGAGTAAGAGAATAATATATTTTAAAATTTTGATAACTTCAAAGTGTATCTGCTCACTCACTCATAAAAGGATACCACATATCCTCTATTACTAATAGTTATAGCGCCACTTAGTTTGGAAAATACCTACCAAATAAATTTCCTATCATCCCTACCCACATTCCAGAGGTCTTTATTTGACCATAATACCATCATAAGGAAGATCTAGGTATAATCATAAAGGGGTTTTCTAAAGAAGAGATATAATTCTTAATAGATAATTTTCATTTGATTTATTCTTTTACCACATTCAAATCCTCTATAACCCTTATAATATAATAACATACATATCATGAATATATTAAAATATTATTACTCCACCTGATAAACCCTTATTCATCTCCTTTTTATCCTAATGAAAATGAAAACATCGTTCATGTGTATGTACGACCTTCCATCTCTATGTAGTAGTGTAATCCTTTTTTCACCACCACTTTACTTGGATGTTTATAAAGATGGAAATAATAAATATATATTATATTTATGAAATAATTATTATTCTTAATATATAATATATAATTTATTTTAATACACTTTTACCCATTAAAAATGATAATGTAGTTTGTGTGTATGTGTGGTCTACCACATCCTTGAAGCGATAAGATTCATTTTTCATGTCCACATTTCAAGAATGATTATATATATATATATAATGAATATATATATGATATTAATTTTAGTATTTATACTTTGGTTTTAATACTTTAAAAAAATTATAATAGTTTTGATAAACTATAATTTCCTCTCGTTTATTAAATTCAAATTGTTTATAAAATATAATCAATTTTATTTCAATTTTATTATTTTTGTTAAATTATTTATTTCATTTAACATTTTAAGTTTTTATTAAAATGTTTAATAATTTTTATTGATAAATTCATTTACTTTAAAAATATTTTATTTTTTATTTAACTCACATTGTACGAGTTATAAAAAACTTTTGGGCCAACCATAGCTTGGCCAAAAGAGCCAACCCTACTACCACTTAAGGTGAACCAAAGGATACCCCATGGGAGAGTAGTCCAATGGGACAAGACATAGTTTAATGTCACGTATAAGCCTAGATTAATGTGATTGATCCCATGAATAAGGCCCACCTAATCATTCCATTATAAGCACATGATGTTCATATGCTGAATCTGAAGGTCCAAAGACCATGTGTGTGTGTGTGATTATAATAACTTGACCCAGCTTACCACTGAACCAGTAATGAGACCTATGGGTCACATGGCCTCTATCATTTCTCCCCATATTCTAGAGGGCATCAACAATGAATGAGGATCTTAGGAGGTGATAGGAGGAGACTATACCCTCTTATTAGTGATGCACAATGGTATCATCAGATAATAATCAATAGAAAATAGAAAAAGTAGTTAATAGAAAGTTAATGATAGCAGTGAAAGATACATAATATCAATTTAATAAAAGTTTCCAATTCCAGTTTATAAAATAGATGCATACATTTCATGTTATTGATACATAAACTATAGAATTAAAAAAACACCATGATTTTTACAATAGTACATATACATGACTCAAGAAAATAAAAGAACAAAAAATCCCAAAGACGATCTCTATGAGAATACTGAGCTTTGGCTTAATACTTTTCTCTTAACACCTTAGGTACGAGCATAAAACAAGAGGAAAGGTCCAAGGATCTATGAATAAAAAAGTATACTCAGGTACCCCAGTGTAATGATGGCCCAAGTAGGGTGTGATATATAAATCCTAGTAGGATATCACCATTGGTGTCTAGCCCATTCCAGATATTTCTATATGGAGTAAATAATGTGTCGGTATATAGGAATAAAAATAGAACTGAAATAAATAAATCACCACCCATCAGTGCTCCTAAGGGACACCTGATGGCTATAACTGCTTCATCCCATGGCCAGAATTTTTGATTATGTCAACTTTATATATATAGTAGTATTACATATATATATACATGGATTGATATATGTTGGGATGGATCTGGTTGTACCACCACTATCCTATTCCAGGGGAGCTCTCACGGTCTTCCCCTAACCCAAGTCTAAGAGACCTCACATTCTCTTCGCCTGTATTTATATATCAAGTTATATATATGTTGGGGTGGATAGGGACACACCGTCACCATCCAATTCCTAGGGATATCTCACAGTCTACCCCCAACCTAAGTCCAAGATCCCTTAGAGTCTCTTGGACTACATGTATATATATAAAGTTAAATATATGTTGGGGTGGATAAGGATGTACCACCACTATCCAATTCAAAGGGAGATCTCATGGTCTACCCGTAACCCGAGTCCAAGATCCCTCACAGTCTCTTGGCCTATATGTACTGGCAGAACCATGACGTACCCACTATCATCCATCATTAGGGGAGCTCTCATGGTATATCCCATGGCTCTAGCAACATTCATAGAATAATAATTCATAATATATAATGCACAATTCATTAACCACTCATACATCACATTATCCAATTTCATTTATATCATAAGGTTTGAGGCATAACCCTCTCATGCACTTATTAATCCATATCCATATAATAGGCATATCACATTCATACTTAAGAAATCACATATTAATTATTTCAATTAAAACATTAACATGGGCTCGATCAAATTAAATTAAATACATGAGGCAAGGCAATCTCATGAATTTCATTATCCATATTCAATTACATTTCAAGGAAACCATTTAATTTAGATAATTTAATGAAAATTAATTCTCCTTAACCGATTCAAGAACTCAATTAGGACATGACAATGCCTCTTATAAGCTCAAGGGTAATGTTTACATAAAGGGTTATGGAAATAACTCAATTACCCACTTATCTAATTCAATGTTTAACTAGAACTAACACCCATGGGGTGTCTTGTGTTCATTTAAATACACATGAGACAAGGTCCACTTCATTTAGAGGACAAGCCAAGCTATGAACTAATAAGGTGTATTGTTTACATGAACAATTTTAATGAAAAAGGGGAAACTCATTTCATTACCCCAACAAATGAAAAGTATCAACATGTTGTATACCAAATATAACATCAAGGTATAAACAAATAACCAAGGAAATAAATTAGAAAGCATAAAATTATACTTATAACTTTTTAATATTGAATAAAGAACACCTACATAGGAGGGGTTTTCTCTAAAATCGTGACTTTTTTATTCTAAAAACAGTTTGGGATAAACATGCTTCATATTCAAGAATCATAATTAAATTTACCAAGAATAATTTTAGAGTTAACTACCCCTCAAGTGAAACCAAATTAAATAAGATGAAATAAGGAGTAAATTAATTAATTAATTCTTTCTGTAAATTAAAAGGGAAAGGAAAGAGATCCTACCTCAGAAATTTAAGCCAAACGAACACTTGGCACTTGATGTATTTAACAATGGAAACAAAAGATTCAACCTTACACATGAATAAATTCATATATATATATATACCCAATAAACACATGTACATATTCCCATCACTATGAGGGAACATGTACAAGGGGGTATACACACACACACACACACACACACACACACACACACACACATGTGTATGCGTGTAGAAGACTTTGAGGATCCACCAAACACTCCATGAATAAATATAGGAACCTTAAAAACCCAAAGGAAATAATAAAAAATGTGAGAAAACTAGCAGTGGGTATAAAACCTTACCTCAGATGGTGGTGGTGAACTAAAACGACTCAAACATCTTAGCCTTTGGTGACAGATGTCAGAATATGCACAAAGAGGTCTTGTGGGACCCTCCACATAGCCTAGAACCAAAAGAAAACCAAAATAAATATCAACAATAACCCTAGGGTGTTCGGCAGAACATGATAGGGTGATGGGGAGACCAAATCTTGGCCAAAAAAGAGAAAGAGAGGGAGCGGAGGGCCTTACCTCGTCGATTCAAATAAGATCTGAGAAGAAATCAGTTGAAAAGTGTTGCACTGATGGAGGCCATGGAAGGGGGTGTTGTGTGACCCATTAGAGAGGGGGTGGAGGCCTTTTGTGAGCCATAGGGGATAGAGGAGTGTTTTAGGGTTTATTATTTAATTCTATTTTAATTTAATTTAATTAAAGTAATTTCCTAAAGCAGAACAAACATCATAGTTTTTAAGGCATGGATTGACAAATCATACTCAAATCGTGTGGTGTATAATGTTTAGCTACTACCTCAAAACACCAAAAATGCAGGATAGGTGAATGATTTGGGAAACTGTGTGTAGCCCATGTGTACCACCTCTTCCCACCTATAAAAGGTCACACAGTCAGCTTCTAAGGGCCGCATGGTTTCAAACAAACTGTGCACCCTCTACAGGCTTCCAAAATATAGAAACCTCAGCCCCGACACTTCAAAAATTTGATGAGACACCTGATTAATCACTCAATCCTTCACTAAATTCCTAAAACATTACATATAAGGCTTCTAACCCTCAGATTTATGTTCTGAATCCCAATTTTAAAAATGTCTTGTTTAGAAGATGCCAAAAGTTTAAAATCCCTTAGAGTTTTTGTCTGGTTCAAAAAATGAGACGTTACAACCTTCCCACCATTGAACTTATCATCCTTAAGAATCCTTTAGGAAAAAAATCATCAACTAGCCTACTAGGTTCATGAATCTTCATTTATATGGACATGTTTTGTTTCCAAACTTCTAATGTAACTTCAAACACAATTTAAGCACATGGTACTAAAGCTGTCAAAAATCAATACAATGCCCATACTCCAATAGAAACATCGAGACCACTCTTACCCAAGCCTGTTCAACTAGAGACACGATCAAATAATTTTCTAAACCAAGAAACTAGATAATGGTACTTCCCAAATTAGTATTTAATGTTACAAAAGAGAAATTATCAAACCATGACACCTCCATTGTCGAAATTTTCTTTAAAAGAACACCCTTAAGCGTCTTGAAGATTATCCTGTTGTGATTTTAAAATGATCAAATGTTCAATTCCCCTTGGAAATAAAATCCTGGGTCAAGGTATCCTTTCATGAAAATCCCCAACCAACACCAACCACACTCGTCTCCATCTGATGACGTGCTCAGAGAATGGTCCTCTACAACCCGTACATAGAAGAATTGTAATAAAAAGTCAAGACACTCTGTCCAACCATTGAAGATGATGCTCGACTAAGTTGACCAAAAATTTCAAACTAATCAATGATTCCTTCTCCAAAGGCATCTCAAATTCACCAAAAAAATGTCCACTAAAGTAGGTACCCGACTTTCTGTGACGTTCCTAAGAAAACCACATAGGAAATTACACATTCAGCATGCAACACTAAAAAAGAACCACTCAAAAAGCTCAATAACTTTTAAATATTTAGTACGGTGTATGACCAATGATCTCTTAGTGAATCAAGGACGACGTAAAGATAGGTTACATGCTCATCGCTTAACAGAATACACTAATAAGAAATTAAGAATTACCAGAAGATTAGTCGACCCAATACTGGTCGACTCCCTTTGAATGAAGTGCAGATTCACCTACTGATGCACAAAAATTTAACCAAACACATGAGATTACTACCCAAGGAATTCAATAATCATTCAACTTACCTCCAATTTCCATCAAAGACTGAT
This sequence comes from Viscum album, assembly GCA_963277665.1. Classification (NCBI taxonomy): domain Eukaryota; kingdom Viridiplantae; phylum Streptophyta; class Magnoliopsida; order Santalales; family Viscaceae; genus Viscum; species Viscum album. The sequence goes on from OY728132.1 coordinate 129,580,920, forward strand.
GATTCTTTACAGGGGTTATATACAACACAAACCAGAACAATGTTGTGTTATCAAGCAGGCACTTACATGATTTAAAACTCATCAACTCCAAGATAATTTAAGAAAGATTGACCATTTAAAAAAGGTCCTTATTTTTATGTTTCTTCTACATGGAAAGTAAATTTTAACTATAACTAACATGATTCTCCCCACCTTTGAAGTGTTATATCCATCGAAAAGAAAATACCAACTAGCCACTCACTAGCACTCTAGATCATAACTTCCTTAACCGTTTGTGTGTCGATCCTCCAATCCATGATCACGTATGTCAAATAATATAATGAAAACCAAACTAGACTGACCGATGTGTCAAAACACCAGAGTCTTTAAAAATTAATCCCAAGAATTGGGATGAACTTATTCTCTAACACTCAAGTCACTCTACTTAGAGATGACTGAAGAACGTACTCAACAACACATAAGGTTTATTCTAGAGTCATATTTCCCCATACTAACTCTCACTTTGACAAAAAAATTCCAATTCATCCACTACTAAGGAAAATAAAGTGTCAAATGGTCTACATAGTGGCCGATCAACCCTAGGCATGTCTAAACTTTTTGAAATGAGCATTACCCAATAATCAGGCCCATAAAAAGGTCAAGAAAAGCATGAACACCTTTTTTTAAAACGGTTTCACTGGAAAATGAAAATACAAAATTGGAAAATGGAGCATGAATGGAAAAAATTCCAGAAACCTCATAATACAAGCAATGATTTTAAGTTTTAAGGGTGATACCTACCATGGGATATCCCTTTATAAAAACAGAATGTTGGGCACATCACTATGTCATGAAAAAAACACTAGGCTCAAAATATGTCCATAAATTATTTTCTAAAGTAACCAACGCCTATGGAAAATACTCATGATTCTATTCCATGAAAACTCAAAGAGAAACTCAACTTACCCTTACAAGAGGGTTTTAAATATAAGACTACACTATAGGTTCCACTTCCAAGCCCTTCTTATTTAATCACATTTCATATTTGGAAATCTAAAGATTCAATCAAAACATCAAGTACCATTTTTCAAAAAAAACACAATTCACTTGATTTTATCCAATTCCCCAAGGGGAAACATGACAGTTTCATAAAACTACCTTTTTTGCAACATTTTACATTAATTGACATCCCGTATTTTATTAGGAAATTTACCATCAAATTCATTTTTAATAGATAAGGAATCCTAAAAGTGTCCCATTTTAACTAACCTTAGATCATCAAAATTAAACCCAATAACAGTTTTCAAGACATTAAATTTTCAAACACTCATATTGGGTCATCTCATGACATTCCCTAACTGACCTACATGGGTCCAATTGCATTTTGAAAGCAAACCTTTTAATTTTAGATCAAATTTAAACTACTTGTACATCTATAAGTGTTTGAAAAATCATAAAGTTGTTACATTTAATATGGGTTTCCATTTATCAATTCATGAAGCACCCATACACTTTATAAATTAAAAAATATCTCCCATTTATCGAAACAAAGTACAATTCAGAATTTAACATGCTAAATAATAATGGTCTGGTGATATGGGTGGACACCTACCAACCTATAAAGTTCCCATACACTTTAATGTTTGTAATTTTTCTCTCTTTAGTCAAAATCAATTTAGTTAACAATTGAATTTATTATAATTTTTTAATGGTTCAAATACACTGGTTTCCTTTTTCAAGCTATAAGTTTCCCATACACCTTAAAACTGAAAAATGATTCCCTTCATAATTAAAATGAATAAATTTATCCCATGAAACCATTTATAAACATCAAAACTAGCATGTCATTATAAGTATTAAACAAAGAATCATGAAATAATAAAGTAGCGTGGTACACTAAAAATCTAATCATGTTATACAATGAAGCATGGAATAGCACTCATGGAACAAAATCATATCTGCAAGTAGCCTAAAAATGTAGATACATTTAATGGAAGATGCATGGAATTTGAATTACTATGTTCATAATATGATGCATGAAAAGAAAATTCCTTTCCATACTAGGACAAGGGTAAAAATAACATAAACTCATAAATCAATAAGCATTATAAATTACACTAGTAACTCAAGGTGAAATTATATCAATTGTAACATCATATAACATGAAAAAAAATTCATTCCCTAGACGATTGGTTATTTCCCATATGTGGGGTGATCATTCCCAAGCACGACTGTTATCCATTCACCGAAACATTCCAAGTCTCCTGTCTACCAACCCAAAATAGTAAGATGAAGGAAAAGAAACAACCTATGCTACCACTTTGTAATGTCCCAACCCAGCTTACCATCGAACCAGTTGTCGGATCGGTGGATCACGTGGCCTCAAGTGCATCTCCCTGTATTCTATAGGCTGCTGACTAGAAGAGTGGGTATCGAGAGGTGATAGTGGGGAGACTTTACACAATCCTTTAAGATTAATAACAGTATCATCAGATAATAATCAATAGAAAACAACATATGCAGTTTATAGATAAATAATAATAGTAGAAAATGACAAATAATAACAATTTAATAAATTTGGCCAACTCTAGTTTATACAACAGATTCATGCATGTCAATTTATTGATGTAAAATCTAAATCAGTAAACAAACAACATGCTTTTCAAAATAGTAAAAATACAAGACTCAAAAAAAGAAAAGAACTAAAATCCCTATATGATCTTCATGAGAATCCTAAGATTCCGCTCAATACTTTTCTCTAAACTTCTCATGTATGTGCATAAAACAAAAAGAATGGTTCGAGGTCATACAAAAATTAAAGTCTACAGGGGTACCCTAGTGTAATGGCGACCTGATTAGTGTGTGAGATATAAATATCAGTAGGTAGGAACCACTGGTGTCTATCCCAGTCTAGACAGTTCTATATCTAGTAAATATTGCGTGTGTGTATAGAGGAATAATAACAAAAAATGAAATAAATAAATCACCGCCCATCCAGTTTTATAAGAAACACCTAACAGATATACCTACTTCTAGCCATGGATGGTATGTATGATCATGTAAACATCATATATATATATATATGTGTGTTATTATATATATATATACACATACATAGATAGATATATGTTGGGGTGGATTACGATGTACCACATCTATCCCATTCTAGGGGTGCTCTCACGGTTTACCCCTAACCCAATTCCAAGATCCCTCATAGTTTTTTGGTCTTCATCTATATATGTCATGTCAGATATATGTTGAGGTGGATCGGAACGTAACACTACCATCCAATTCCAAGGGAGCTCTGTCGGTCTACCCTTAACCCAAGTACAAAATCCCTCATTGTCTCTTGGACTGAATTTATATATAAAAAGTTAAATATATGCTGGGGTGAATAGGGATGTACCACTTCCATCCAATTCTAGGGGATCTCTCACAGTCTATCCCCTGGATCTAGCTATATTGATGGAGTAATCATTCATAATATATAATTCATGTGTCATTAAAGTCTCAAACATCCCATTAGCCCATTTATTTATATCATAAGGCATGAGTAATAACTCTCTCATTCTCTTATTAATCCATATCAATATAAGAGGCATATCACATTCATACTTAAGATATCACATTTTATGCATTTCAATTAAAACATTAACATGGGATTGATCACATTCAATTCAATACCTAAGTAAAGGGGATCTCATGTATGTCATTAGACATATTCAATTCCATTTCAAGGAATCCATTTCATTTAAACTATTTATAAAAAATTCATTCAATGTAACTGATTCAATAACTCAATTAAGACATGAAAATGACACTTATAAACAAAAGGGCCATGTTCAAGGAAAGTGTTATGGAAACAAATCAATTACACACTAAGGTAATTCCCATTCTAAGTGGACCAAACACCCATTGGTTTATTGGGTTCATTAAAATACACATGAGACAAGGGTCACTACATTTAAAGGATAATCCCTGATATTCACTTATAAGGTGTATTAGTTACATAAATAATTTTAATGAAAATGGGGAAACTCATTTCATAACCTCAAAGAAGGCCAGGTATCAACATGTTGTATACAAAACATAACATCGATTTATTAAAAAAGAACCAAGGAAATAAAGTAGGCAATAATATATGTCTACTTCCTACTTTTTATCTTGAAGACATTATACCTCCTTTGGAGGGGTTTTATTATAAAATCATTACTTTGTTATTCAACAAATCATTTGGGTTAAACATGATTCTTATTCAAGAATCATAATTAAAATTTTCAAGAATAATTTTAGAGTAAACTACCTATTGGGTGAATCCAAAGTAAACAAGATTCAATAAGAAGGAAATTAATTAATTATTTTCATTCTTTAAATTAAAATGGCAATGAAATGGATCCTACCTAAAAAAGTAGATCCATCAAAACACTTGAAACTTGATTAATTTAATGATTGAAACAAACAATTTAACCTTACACACACATGTGTTCCTATATATATATATATTTGTTCCCTTTAAACCCATGTACACATTCCCCTTGCCATGAGGAAAAATGTAAAAGGGGGTGTATATACACACACACACATGTGTATGTGTGCGTAAGACTTTGAGAAGCCACCAAGAACTCTAAAAATAAATCTAGGAACCTTAAAACACCAAAAGTACATAATAAAAAATGGTATAAACCCTTAACCTGGATAGAAGTAGAAAACCAAAACAACCCAAACAACTTTTCCTTTGATGGAGGATGTTGGGATACACACAAAGAGAGGGACCCTTCGCAGAACCTGGAACCAAAATAAAACAAAAATCGAGATCAAACCTAACCTTAGGGTGTTCTTCCGAATATTATAAGGCAATGGGGAGACTAAATCTTGGCTAGAAAATAGAAGTATAGAGAGCAGAGTGTGTTACCTTGTTGACTAGAATAAGAGATGAGAAGAAATCGGTGGAAAACACTACACCGAAGAAGGCCATGGAAGGGGGTGTCGTGTTACCCATGGGATAGGGGAGGGATGTTTTCCGTGAGCCGCAGAGGATAGGGGGTTGTTTTAGGGTTTATTTTCAAGTTCTATTTTACTTTAATTTAATTAAATTAATTTCTTAAAGAAGAAAAAGCTACACAATTTTCCCCACATGGTTTTCCAAACTGTGAAAAAATCGTGTAGTGTACGATGTTTAAGTATTGACTCCAAACACAAACCATGTCTAATAGTTGCATAGTTTGGGAATACATCCATATCCTATTAACACTACCTCTTCCCACCTGTGGTGGGTCTCACATTTAGTTGTTGATGGCTACACAGTTTCAGACAAACCATGAACCCTCTACAAGTGTCCAAAAATTAGAAAACCTGGCCCCACTACTTCTGAGACTTGACAAGACACCCAAGTAACCATTGGATCATTTATCCAAGACAAAAAACATTTCCTATGAGGGTTCCAATCCTCATATTTACGTTCCAAATCCCATTTTTAATAAAGGTTTGTTCAGCAGATGCAAAAAGTTTAAAATCCCTTGGATTTTTATCCGATTCAAAGGACGAGATGTTACAGTGATGAGGTGTGGGTGATGAACCCCCAATGACAGATCGACGATGGTATGGAGTGGGTTTAATGATATACATATGGATCTACCATGATTTTTTATGATGTCGGATGTGAGTCTCATAACACTATCCATCAATTTAAATTATATTGATATATTTTACACAGTCAAATCAGATCTGCGTCAACCATATGATCAAGAAATCGTTAAACTTATCCGTCCAGTATTTTAGTAAGATTCATATGAGTTCTTTAGTTTACCATCATTGGAAATGAAAATCTTGAATATCAAACCAAGCATCATAATTCATTCCTTTTTAATGAGTCGCCTTCAATTTTCGACTGCTTGAGATTCTTCAACAAGTAACTCCTTGCATCACTATCAGATCAATCTAGCATTTCTAAGTGGTAGATCAATCCACTATTTCATGAAGAAATATCCATGGTCAAAGGTATAACATGATTCAATGAAATCACCATTCATTATAGTGAATGGTTGATCCTTAACAATGGAACTACCAGCCCTTAATGGGTGCACAACTCACCATGGTTGTGTGTGTTTCTTCTACCAAAACTACAGTCTCTTATTCGTGGTATAATCTACCATTGGACACTGGAAAACCACATAGACTAGTAGTCACATCAATGATTTTCTATTTGATCATTGAAGATCATATATTAATTGATTTATCCATGAATCTCCAATATCTTCTTCATGTTTTAATAGTAGACATCCATCAGTTTCATAATGTCGTGGAAGCAATGTTCTTCACAAGTTGCATCACCATGCCCCAAAATTTTTCAATCTACTATTGGAGAATGGTAGATCCTTTGTTTTGTGATGCAATAATGGATCTACATTAAAGGTAGACCAGTGCAATGATATCTTGTCAGGTACCTCTATGTATTTACATGTACCGTTAGTTCAAATAAATTTATATAAAATATTTTTATTATCCTTTTAATTGACATAATATAATAATTTTTTTTAAAAACAAACTTATTATATATTTATCAAATATAATTATAGGTTTGAAAATATTTTTGAGTATATTTTTTACATATATATACATTTAGTATATATATTCTTATAATGCAATGTTTTATGAATCTTTTTATGTTTTAATAAACTACATTTTTATTCTTCTTATTTCACTATTTTTTAATTTATAATTATAAATTTTTTTCTACTTAACATATTAGAATATTTATACTATTATTTCGTGAATAAATAAAGAGCACAAATGTTCTTTTTTTATCAGTGCAATGTCTAAAATAAAAGATAATGGTAATATTATATTCTTTTTATGCACTAACAAGTGGCATGTAAATGTTGGTTTTGAAGATGATATAAGAAGATTTTTGTCTTAGTGAAGCAAGAGCAATTCCTTAGATATGTCTTCAAGTAAAAAAACATCTTTTCTATAGATCTTTTATCAGATATTTTGTGATACAACTATGACATAATTCTTTCTTCTCTCATATGATCAAGAAATGACTGTAACATTTGTTTCTTAGCTGTGATCACAAAAGAACATCAATGTTCGACCTTGTTCCATTGAAGTAACAAACGATCATCTAGATTTGTCATCATTGATATTATTCAATCATATGATTGTTTCTTTGTATTTTGTTATTCATGTTATCATTTATTTATTCTATTTTTAATTGTTTGAGTCTGGTTCATTATTTTACCAATCAAATGAATGTATTTAATTTTATAGTTATTATATAACCAAAAAGGACATTTAGGTTTTGTCTCCAAATAAAAACGTAGTTTGTAGACTACGTTTAGTCTCCTATAAAAATACTAGGGTTTTCCTTTAGGTATTTGTAAAAAGAAAAGTCTATAATATGTTCTCACACATTTAAAAGTGAGGGTCTTATTGTTAACTAATATTCTCATGGAGTATATAAGGATGAAGAGTGGACTAGGATTTTAGTAATCTTAACCATAATAAATCTTTGTGTTTTTTATATCTGCTGAACATAATTTCAAGAAGACAACACACATTATAGTTCATTATTTTATAAACTCTATTTGATTTATATTAAATTCAATTAATTGGATATTTTACCCCCCAGTCATTTTTATCATCACGATAGATAAAACAATAGGTATCCAAGGTCAAACAATCCTTAAAGGATATTTAACCTCTCTGGTTATTTTAACATGATACAAAACAATTGGTATCTGAGGATATTTTTTCTAAAATGATATTAAGAGTCTTAAATTATTGTTGTTGTTTATTTTTTACCATGTACTAACCGGATATCCTAGACTTAATAGAATAATGAATAAAATAAAAGGATTATTTTAAGATGGCATTTGTAATTTAAATTCGGGATGGATTCCACAAAACCCACCATTCTTCGATAGATGTGACTATGATTACTGGAAAGAAAAAATGGAAGCCTACTTGAAATAGTTGATGTGGATCACTGGAATATCATGAAAAATCCATATGATCTACACAAATTTGATCTAGATACACTTGTAGGTAATGAAATGGTAAAATATGTTTTGAGTTATAAAATTAAAAATATTTTGTAGTGTGATATAAGTAGAAGTGTCTATAGTTATGTCTCATCTTGTAAGGTAGTCCATGATATATAGAGAATAATTTAAGTGACTCACAATGGGACTTAAAAGATCAAGAGAACCAATCTTGGAATAACCTAAGAATAATATTATGACTTCAATATGGGAGATGATGAAAAGTGAACTAAATGTTACATCGATTTACAAGAATTACAAATGATATGAGTGATCTTAGAGAAGTTTTGGACTACACAACTCAAGTGGAAAGAGTACTGAGATCACTTCAAAAAAGATGACATGAAAAGAATGTGTCCATCAATGAGAGTAAGTATATTAAAGAGTATACAATTGTTGAAATAATAATCACTCTATTTAAGTATGAATTAGTGTTGAAGAACATTGTTGATGAGGAGTCTTCAAAAAGAAAGGGTATTGAATTTAAATCTAATTTTATTGATTCCTATAATTCCTCTTAATTTTAGTTCCAAGATAGTGAAAAAGATATGTATCACTTTAGTAATATTTCTTTAAAGTTCATGAGAATCAAATTTGGAAATAAGAAGTTCAAGTATATGTTTAGAAAGAATGTTAAGAAAGGTAGTTCTAGTAACAATTATGATTTTTTAGAATTAACATGTTAAGAGTGAATGAAGAAAGGGAACATAATGACTGATTTAAATTAAATAAAAAATAAAAATAAAGAAAGAGTGAAATTAATTAATTAAAAGCATTCTTTGTTTGGAGGTTGTGACTACTCAGACATTTCTGACTCTAGAAGTGATTCATGGATGTGAACAGAAGACAAGGAATATTTTCCCAATGGGTATACAGTGTGAGGTAAATGATTCAATATTTACTTAGTTAATAAATCCTAAAAATTTGATCATAATGCAATTTATGATAATAAAAATGACTTTGAATCATGTTCTAAGTCTGAATTTATGAATTCCATAGTAAAACACTTGTATAATGAAAATAAAGAATTAAAAAATGATTGTGTTAGGATAATTGAAATGTATGATGACTTAAAAATTAAAATAAAAAGTTTATTAAAGAAATTGAGAAAATAAAAATGTTATGTTAAAATATGAAAATATCTATTTCATAGAATGATAAATCTATAGAGAACTATGATTATACGTTGTTAAAAATAAAAGAGGAAAATTAAATAGTTAAAAAACTATCTAGAAGTAAATGATAAAGATAAAAAACAATAATTAATTTAGTTCTATATGATTTAACTAAACATTAAATTGATTTTAATAAATGTATGAAAGAAAAAATAAATTAAGAAACACAACTTTTGGATCTTATAAAATTGTTTGTAAAAATTTAGAAACTATTCAAAAAGAGAATATGAATTTTAAAAATTAACTTTTCAATCTTAAAGATAATTTATCAATTTTTTTAAGGTAAAGATAAATATAAAAAAAATTAATTCATTGATGAATATAAATACAAATAACATTTTTTGGGTTATCATATTTTATCACCAAGTTTAGATAAGACTAACATTGTTAGAAGCTCAAAGGAAGTATTTCCAATGTAACTTATTTTAAATGTAGAATGAAAGGTCATTATTCCAATGGGTGTTCACAGATATTATAGAATAATTTCAATATAAAATAAATTTCATTGATATAGATTTACTTTTAAAATAACCAATTAATAAATTCATTAAAAATATTAGGGTTACATATTTTTATACAACTAATCCATTTGGATGGAAGTTTTAATGGGTACCAATGTAGTCTTTTTGAGTTGATTGAATTTAGTAAATCTTATTTATAAGTCTCAAAGAATAATTTTACTTAGACAATGGATACTCTAGACACATGACAAGTGATATTTCAAAATTTGTATCCATTAATAAATTTCCTGGTGGTCTTGTTACTTTTGAAGGAAACTCCTAATGTAAGATTAAAGGTATTAGTGAAGTTAATTTTTCTAAAATAGCTATTATTTAAAAAGTATTATTTTTATATGGGTTAAAAAATAATCTTATAAATATATAATATTTAGTTTATGATGGATTAAATTTTATTTTTGAAAATGATAGATGTATTATTCTGAAGAATAAATCTGTTATATTTTCTACAAATAGATAAGAGAATTCTTACACTATTTATTTTTATGATCTAACCAAACAAAAGGTTAAGTGTTTGATTTTTTGGAAGTAAATGGAATTATGTGTAATAAGAGGCATGGTCATGAAAATTTTATACTATTACATAAACTATAAAATCATGAACAATTTTTTTCAATTTCTAAAATTACATAAAAGTAAGTACATTATGTGTGAATCTTGTTTAAAGGAAAAACACCACAAAGAAATATTTTAATATGTAAATTATGTTAGTAATGATATATATTTAGAACAATTACATCATGAATTTTTATAACTATTCAATCTATTAGTTTTTTGGTAAAAAGTAAGTTTTTTTAATTTTAGATGATTATAGTAGATTTTAATATGTAATTTCTTATCACTATTATTAGTGATATAGGTGGTGAATTTTTTAATTTACAACTTGATAAATTCTTTAAATCAAATGGTTATAAACATTATTTTTTATCCCCTAGGATAACACAATAGAATGGTGTGGTAGAAAGAATATAATATCCCAACCTTTTTTAGAGATGTATCGAGATAATTTTCAGGTAAACGTTTTTTATTTTTTTCTTTATAAATTGTTTATGGTTTGTATTAGGTGTGTTAATGTGAATTATGGAAGTTTTTGGAGGGTGTTTAGGAAGTGCATGGTTAGCATGTAGTTTTCCGAAACCGCATGGACAGCCATGAAAACCAATAAAATCCAAATATAGGGGATTTTCATGGTTGTTTCACGGTTTTTAAAACTTTTCACCATCTTAGAAGAAACCATGAACCCCTAAGGTTGATGCACATGGTTAGGAAACATGGATTGAAAAAACCATGAACCCCTCCTCGGAAACCGTGCGCTCGGTTTTTATAATTCCAAAACTTTTATTTTAATTTTCCAAAACCTCTTGTTATTTATGAAAAGGCCCTAATTTAGAATAAATCAGTCTAAAATTATTTTGGAGGTCAAAGATAGGATTATAAGGCTCCCTTAACCCCATTATTGATGAATTGAAGATCTTATTAAAGGATCATACCCTCGTTGGTAAGTGTTTCCTTCTCTGTTTGGTTTCCCATCTCTATCTAGTTTTCTCTCATATTTAAAATGGATGAATTCCTCTATTGGAAATGGTTTAGATCTAGGTTTTCATTCATATTAATCCATATGATTTTGATCATAGGTTTTGATACTAGATATTCTATATCATTTTTATATTGATTGTTCTATTTCAGTTCGTGGATTTTTTATTGGAAAATGTCCATCAACGATCTTTAGGTAGGTGGTCTAAATTTCAATTCACATAGTATTGATTTTAAGTTTGTGGATGTTACTGATAAGTTGGAATTTACACATTTATAAATCACATATATAATTGGATTAATTAATAGGTTGACTAATTAATGGAATCATGGAATTTATGAAATGATGTGATTATGAAATTAGTTGGAACTGTGATTATACAGTTACAGAATAATGAAATATTGAATTAATTGAGTAATGGGAATTAATGGATCATTTTATTAGCCTAAAATAATTAACGTTTTATATGATTAAATGTTAATAAATGGTTTAATGATTATTTTTTCATATTATTTCATGTGATTAAAGTGAAGAACCAAGATTGAATTGATAAATGAAATGGGAATTTTTGATGAGAATGTTTGATAAGAAGGTTAATGTTGCTTAACCTTGATGTATGTTAAATATGTAAAATATTTGATATTTTGATATATTTGATGACGAGTGTGGGACAATGATTGATTCTTTAAAATCTCATACATGATAATGAAGAGTGTGGGATAGGTACTGATGATTTAAAAATCCATTTGTGATAGAAATTAGGTGTGAGATATGGATGGATGCTCCAAATAAGCATTGGGTGCTAGACATGATGTCCCAGGCCCAAAACATTAGCATTAGACTATGGTTCCAAGTAGATGTGATATGAAACTGAAATAAATTGATTAATTAATTTCCATGGTATAATGATTATTGATTCCCTATATTTTATGATTCAGACTCCAACATGACCCGATGTATGTATTGATGGTTTGGGTTTCATCGTGAGCCTAAACAATTTTTTGATTAATTAATGAATAATGAATTTTTAAATTTTTTTACTTATTGTATTGTATTTTATTATTTATAAAATTTCATACACTATTATAGACTAGTATCATTTTAAGTGTTGTTTATGGTTTCCTATTGAGTTGTACTCACAACCTACGTGGGCTTCCGGATCAGTACTTGAATAGACTTCATGTTTATTGGATAGGATAAGGGAAAGAGACCTATATTAGATAGATTACTTCAGATAGAGTGTGGATGAGGGAACTAGAATTGATGTCGTGACCCGTTTTGGTGTTTTCAGTGTGTCTTTATTTTGGGTTTTTCATATTGAAAATTGACATATACATGGAATGACATATCTACTTATATAGTTTGGATATTGTTTCCCTATTTTTTTTATCATGTGTCACTGGTTTGTATTGATTATGGTATTATTCTAGTAATTGGTTGTTGTAATTTGGATTTTGTTTATTTATTTTCATTATTTTGATACTTTGATTAAGTGATTATTGTCTCCCCATATTATATATTAGACCCTCAATGATAGTCGGTAGCTTTGAGTGTAAGGGGAGGCATGCTTGGGGTCACATAGTGAACCGGCTCGGGGAACCAACATGTGGAAACCATGCCAGGGCATTACAAAGTGGTATCAAATAGAGGTTTCTTTCCACAAAACCTTTGGGTTATAGAACCACCCTTTTAATGTCTTGACATGGTTTACACATGTGAGTTCCCTTATCTGGTTTACTTTGTGACCTCAAAAGTTCCTACCTATATTCCAAAGGCTTCTGACTAGTAGTGGGGATCTAATATATAACATGGGATACTATACCCACTTTATCAAAGCAGTAAAATAATGAAAATAAATAAACAAAATAGAAATTGAAATAGCCAATAAATAGAATAATACCACAATAAATACAAATGATTGTCACATGATAAACAAAAATAGGGAAAATATATCCAAACTAAAGTAGTAGATATGTCAATCCATATATGTTTCATATGTGAATATAAAAAATCTAAAATAAAGTCACACTGAAAAATCCAAAGTGGGTCATGAAATCATGTTTGTTTCTCTCATCCATGATTCATCCCAAATAAACCATGTAACACAGGGATATGTCCCTTATCCTTTTCTACAAACATGAATTTTATTTGGGCACCGATTAGGAATCCTGAGTAAGGTGTGAGTAAAAATCAGCAGACCACCTCCAACGATGCTTAAAATAATACCAGTCTATAATAATGTATACAATTATATAAAGAGTAAAATAAAATACAATAAGTATATAGTTTTCATAATTCATTGTCCTTTAATTAATCACATAATTACTTGGGTTCACGATGACACCCAAATAAGCAATACCTACTTCAACCCATGCAAGACTCTAAAACATATCACATAGGGAATCATGATTTATTATAACATAGGATTTAATTATTCAATTCATTTCACTTTCATATCATGACTACTTGGAACCATAGTCCAATGTCGGGCCTAGAACATCATGTTTACTACTCCATGAGTATTTAGAGCATCAGTCTCTATCTCACACATCATTGTTATCACGTATGTTATTTTTAAGAATCATTCCCTTTCCCACACTCATCGTTATCTCATATCGGATTTTAAAGCATCATTATTTGTACCAAACTCTCCATCACATATATCACAATATCATATATATCACACATTCCACATACATAAATGTTAATCATCATTAAACTTCTTATCAAAAATACTCGTCAAAATGCACCATTTAAATTATCAATTAAATCGTGGTTATTCACTTCAATCACATGAATAATTTGAATAATTCACCATTAATCCATTTCTCATCACATAATAATATAAACCATTAAACCTTTTAGGTTAATTGAACTATCCCATAATTCTAATTAATCAATCAATTCAAAATTCCATTATTCACCAATTGCATAATCACAATTTCAACAAATTTCATAATCACCTCATTTCATCAATTCCATGATGCCATTAATTAATTAACCAATTAAATAATCCAATTCAGGAAGGGATTAAAATATGTATAAATTATAATTACAAAATTACAAACATGTAGTTAAAATCAATACTATGGGAATTGACATTTATACCACCTACATCAAAATCATTGATGGATGTTCACCTAATGAAAAATTCTCAATGTGAATCTGAACATTCAAGATAACAATGGTGTAGAAGATATAGGATCAAAACATAAGATCAAAATAAAATGGATTAAAATTCAATAAAAATTAGTTCTAAACCACTAAAAATATGGTAAATCATTCTTCCAAAAAATGAGAGAAATACACGAGAGAGATGAGAAACCAAATTGAGAAGAAAACACTTACCAACAGGGAGTTGATCCTTCAACCAACTATTTGATTCATTAGGAACATGGTGTGATGTTATTTGTAATACTACCTAGGACCTCATAAAATATTAGAGAATGAGATTGGTTGAAGTAGGGTGTTTATGGGTAATAACCAGGGTATTCAAAAAATTAAAATAAAATTTTTGGAATAAGAAAACCCACATTAATGATTTCCTGGGAAGGGGCGTATAGTTTTCCAAACTGTGTATCCTAACCATGAACCTCAACATAAGGGATGCACTATTTCTAATAAATGGACTCATTGTTTGAAAACACTTTCTCCAAATTTGAAAATCACCTCTGTTTGGGTCTACATGGTTTTCTGGGCTAGGTGCACGGTTTGGTAAAACCATACACCAACCGTGCAATGCCCAAACACCCTCCAAAATGATCCAAAATTCACCAGATTTCACCCAAGAAAAGGATCAACCAAAGTATAACCAAATAATAGAAAAAATAGAACTTGAAAAAAATCTAGATACATCTCTATAAAAGGTCAAGATCTTACAAAGGAAGAATAGATCTATTCCAGAAATTGCCAGGCATGTGATAATGGAATTTAGTTTAACTAAATACTCTTAGGAAGAAGATTCTAATAAAACTTCCATTATTTTAAATAGATTTTATGTAAGATAATTTTTAAATAAATATTCTTACAGATAATTTAAAGGGACTAAACGAAAATTTGGATATTTTAGGGTATTTGGTTTTAATGTGATTATCTTAAATAAAAACGATAATACAGAAAAAATTGATTTTAAATATAATAAAGTGGTATTTTCATGAAATTACAATAATAGAAATATTATAGAGTATTTAAAAACAAACCTTAAATTATTTTAGAATGTATGCATGTTAATTTGAATGAAAACAAATTTAACAAGAATTATTTTTATTTAAACAAAGGCAGTGATGAATTTTGGTAATTTAATTTTGGTGAAGATAATTACCAAGATAATGAGAACACATTAGCTGAGGGTGATCATATCTCTTCCGAAACTAATCCCAATGAATGGAAAAATCTTAAAGATCATAAAATAGAATAATTAATTGGTAATGTAAAATATGGTATACAAACTAGATAATTAGTTTTACTTTACTATGAAAACTATAATTTTTTGTTAATTTTATTCTAGTCTTTATTGATATTGATTTAATTGAATATAATTAGATTAATTATATGCATGTTGAGTTAAATCAATTTTAGAAAATAATGTTTGAAATTTAGTTGAATTACCAAATGATTAACCTATAATGGACTCTAAGTGGATTATTTGTAAAAATATTGGTGAAGTTAGAAACATAGTTAAAAATAAAGTGTGACTAGTATCTCAAGGTTATTCCCAAGAAGAGTGAATTGAAATTGAAGATTATCTTTCTCCTATTTCTTGGATAGAAGTGTTTATATTTCTATTATCTTATGATTTTTTTCAAAACATTAAATTGATTCAAATATATGTAAAAATTTACATTTAAAATGGAATAATTTCAGAGGAAGTCTAGGTTAGACAACCACTTAGATTTGAAAATGAAAAATTTTAAAATCATGTTTTGAAACCTAATAAAGATTTATATGGTCTTAATCAAGATCCAATATCTTGATATGAAAAACTAACACAATATTTATCCAAAAATTATTTTATTAAAGGAATGGTTGATACAACCTTATTTATAAAACGATTTTAAAATGATATAATGATTATATAGGTTTATTTTGATGATATAATATTTGGATCAATAAATGATTTGATGTGTAATGATTTTTCTAAACTCGTGAAAAGTGAATTCAACATGATCTTAATGGGAGAAATAAAATTTTTTATTGTTATAAAAATTAATCAAAGAAAATATGATATTTTATAAAATCAAGCTAAATTTTCTAAAGATCATGTTAAATTATAAAGAGGTATGATACAAAGTTTATTGTATCTCACTGCATCTAGACCAAACATGATGTTCTCAGTCTGTTTGTTTCCAAGACCTTAATCCAACCCTAATTAAAGTCCTATTAAATAAGCTAATAGAGTAATTATATATATAAAAGGTATTTTTTTTACTATATTATTTTATTCAAATGAGATATATTTGGATTTACAGTCTTATTTTGATTTTTATTTTAGAGGTTGTATAATTGATTGAAAATTCACTATAGGCACGTGTCATTTTCTAATAAATTTTTTAATTTCTTAGAGTTATAAGAAACAAATATTAGTATATTTATAAATATATTAACATGAATATGTTTTTAATTTTAGTTTCTATTCATAGAGTATATGGATTAAACAAACCCTATTTTTATTTTAATATTTACTTTGATAAAATTGTATTTTTCCATGATAATTAAAGTGTTATTTCAATTTATAAAATTCCACTTCAACATTCTAGAAAAAAAAAAGATTATAGATTTCATTTTCTTAGAGATAATGTAAATAAAGGTGATATATATTTATAATTTGTTTCTATTGACAAATATTTGGTTGAAATTTTCCCCAAAAAATTTAGATTTTGTTAATTTTTAGAAAAATAATTTTGAATTGGGAATGATAGAATCTTAGAATTCTTATTTACATATAATTACTATTTTTGATAAAACTTTTCACAGTTTTTTAATATAGTTTTACATGTGTTATGTGATTTAATTCTATTTTTTATATACTATTTAAAATGGATAATTATTTTAAAATTTAATTTAATTTACATTTTGATAAATTTTTAAATTTGGGAGAATGTTTTTGAAAGTATAATTTTTTTTAGTATTCTAATTTTAAAAAAAGGAAAGTTTTTAACATTTAAACTAGGGTTTTAATAATTTAACAATTTCTTTTTATAGTAAATTTGATAAACTACAATTTCCTCTCATTTATTAAATTAAAATAATTTATAAAATATAATCAATTTTATTTTACATTTATTTTTTTAAATGAATACATTTTTTAATATTTGAAATGTTTATGTTTTTATTAAAACGTTTAATAGTTTTTATTAATTTATTAATTTACTTTAAACATTTTTTATTTTTTATTTACCTTTTATTTTGTGAGTTTTGGAAAAAAAATTGTGACATTCATGGATATGCCACAATGGCCAACCCTATTACCACTTAAGGGGTGGAGGTCAACCATTGTGGGAGAGAAACCCAAGGGTCCATGCCATAGTGGAATTCTATATATATAACAAGAGGATTGATACCAGTACTATGTATAAGGCCCACATGATCATTCCCATAGGACTACAAGTGGTTAGACCATTAAGCCTAGTGGGATGAAGCCCAAGTGAGTATGTGTGTGATGGGGTATGGGTTTTGAAACCTGCTAAAAACTAGATTATGGCTTGGAGTGAGTTGAATGATATACCACTAGCTCTACCATGAAGTTTTCAGATACAGGATGTGAGTCTCACAATATTTTTTAGCCATTTAGATTGTATGGATACATTTTATATCGTTGGATCAGATATGTATCGATCATCTGATTGACATTGGATGTGACTTTCCTTTTTTACGGTTTTGACATAGAAACTATGATAGATGAAATGAATATTTTTAATTCATGACAAGATCGTGATTCACCTTCAATAGTTGGAAGTTTGAGATCCTTCAATAGGTAGCTCCTTGCATCACTGATAGAAAAATTTATAGTTTTTCAATTGTAGTTAAATCCACAATTTCATTATAGAATATCTATGTTCAATGGTAGATCATGCTTCAATAGAATCACTATCAATCATAGTGAATGGTTGATCCTTAGACGGTGGAACTACCAACCCACAATAGAAGTATAGTTCACCATAACTACAAGTGTTTCATTGATAAAATCAGTAGTATCTTCTTCACTATAGAATATACCATTATAAATAAGTAGATCATAGTAACTGATATGTCACATTAATGAAAGACCATTCAACCACAAGTAGTTCATATCTTCACTAGTAGTTCCATGAATCTCAAATAACTACTTTACGTTACAATATTAGACGTCCTTTAGTAGCACAATTTTGTGAAAACAGCTCTCTTCATATGTTGCATTACCATTCACCGTCGTTTTCAATCTACCACTGGACATCAACTATATATTAATATACCACTGTAAAATGGTAGATCCTATATTATATACAATGATGGTGTATCTTCTTTAAAAAAATATTAGGGAAACCATAGCTTTTCAGCTACTTCCAGGTATTTATATAAACCATTAGTTCAGATAACATTTTCCAAAATATTTTTCTTATCTTTTTAATTGATATAATTGACATAATTTTTTTGATAACAATTTTAATATTTTTTTCTAAAATATAATTATTATTTGTGTGGAAATATTTGTGAGCAAGTTTTATTCACATATATACATGAACTATAAATACTCTTAGGATGATCAGGTTCATGAATTTTTTATGATTTAATAAACTAGAAGTTTAATATTTTTATTTTAACTATTTTATAAATATTAATTATATAAATTTTTTCTACTAAACATATTGTGAGGTTTATATTATTATTTCATGATTAAATAATAATTGTCAATGTTTTTTTTATAATTGTGGCGTTTTCAATCAAAAGTAACATTTTTATTATTTTATTTTTATGTGAAAACAAGTTACATGAGGATATAGGTTTTGAATATGCTCTAAGAAGATATTTTTTAATGTAGTAAGATTAATTCATTTGGGATGTATTCAAGGCATAAAAAAACTTTTGTGTGGATATTTTTTCACTTTTTATGAGACAACTATAACATAATTCTTGTTGTTATCATATTATCAACAAACGAATATAAATTCTGTTCCTTGGATATGATCATAAAATAACTTCAACATTCTACCTTTTTCCCATGAAGTGATCAATTATCATTGAGCTTCATCATCTTACTCATAATTTGATCATCTTCTATTTTCATTGTATTTCTTTTTGTTATTGTTATCTTTAATTTATTATATTTGTAGTTGTTTGAGTATTGTTTTTGATTTTACTAATGATATGAAATTATTTCATTTTCTAGTTATTCTACCACAAGAAAGAAAGTTGGGGTTGTGAATCCTAATCAATATTCATGCCACATACTTGGTTTGGTCTCGTGAAAAAAAGACTAGATTATGCAATTGGTTATTTGTAAAAGGTAGAGTCTGTAATAGGTGCTCACACTTTTAAAAGTGATGTTCTTTGTGGGTAGAAATATTTTTAGGTATTTGAGGAATTTTAGGAGTGTTAAAGGATCTATATTATCGAAAAAACTATAAATCATTGTGTTTTGTCTTTTTTATTTCCACTACACTTCATTTCAGGAACACATCACTCACTATAGATGATTATTTTATAAAATATGATTGATTTATAATAAAAGTTTTTAAATTATTATTCCCCCATCTATCCACTTTTACCATCACTATAGATCTAATAAGTCATTTCATTATAAATATTTTATAGATTATTGAACCATGAGAATGATGCAAGGATTGAAACTACCGAATCAAAATTGACATGAAAAATGAAATAATGAGGACTCAGAAATAGAAATTTTAATTTTAAATTATTCATAAGTGGGTGATAAAATATTTTAGGATATAACATATTATATTATAATTACGTATAATGTTCTTGTTCAGAATTATTATAAATTTAGATTTACTATAAATAATTTTGAAATCACTTGGGAAGAAAGTTGGAAATGAGGTAAGAGTTTATTTTACAATCTCATCCTTTTTATAGATTGTTTATTTTTAAGTTTCCATTCTAGGAATTTTATGATTATTATATATCTTAAAACCCCTATTTCTTCTACTAATATAACTATTTATAGGATTTTAAATTATTAGTTCTATTTTTACCTTCTTTGTAACTCAAAAGAACAAATGGATGTTTTTAAGGAAAACCGACTTTTTTTTCCTATTTAGTTGATAATATTTTTATTCCATTTCCATATTTTCTAAAAAATATTTTCAGGAATGATTTTAATATTCTATTATTATTTATTGAATTCATTTTTACCCAAGTTTTTATTTGTATAATTTTTTTAAAAGAAATCATCCTGTTGTTTTCCGAACAAGGTATTTTTTACTAAAATTATGAATAAAATATTTGTATTAACACATAATGCATGAAAATATTTTTCCATGGTTAGGGGTATTATTTTTCTTGAATATTTATTTAAAATTTTCCATGGTTTCTCTCAATGGAAATATTTTTCTTAAAATTTGTGATTTTTTTTTGATTTTTGTATAATTGATTTCTGTTGAAATAGTGGGTTCCATAGACCCAAATATTCAGTGATTTTGATTACCATATTGTGCATATGGTTATCTATACATGATTTCATCTTATCATTATAGTGGACACTTTTATACATCCACTATTTAAATAGTAATTCACAAATATTAATTGTTGTATCGAAAGGTTATAGCAGATCCCAGGATATAATGAGAACGTCTAGATACAATGACATTAATATTAAATATATGTTATATGGTCTAGATACATCTTACTGAATAGAAATAGTAGATGTTTGACTAACAGGTGTTGTGGACCCATAAGCATTGAGACTTCTCATGAAGTTCGCACTTGGTGATCTCTAGTAGTGAGATCATGAGAACTAGCTCACCAATAGAAACACCACATGTTTCTGGTGTCATTAGATGTTCTTATCTACGATCATGTGTAATGGTCTCTTAACATGAGATCATTACCAATGTATGTCATCTGATTGTGTACTTTGATTCCAGATTAAAACCCTGACAATGAAGTCGTGGTGAGGTAGTTTGTGTGGGGTGCATCATTGGTGTCATGACAATGGTTGAATGGTCAGGAAAATATTTGTTGCTTCTAGGTTATGGAAGAAATATATCTGAGGCCATGTTGATAAGGATAGACTTTATAATTCCATGGACATGGAAGTAGAGGGTAAATCCATCCAGTTAAATTGAAAAACAATAAAGCAAGAAAGGGGCGATGACACGTGAGTTCATCCTGCTTTATTAGAAATTATAGACAAATAGATTATATTACACAGTACGTGTTCGTAGGTTGGTTGTTGTTGCTGTGACAATTGTTATCTCTTTAGGGTCCATTATGGGTTGTTAGATCCCACTATTAGTATGTGAATAACATTCACTGCTATCGAGGTAAGGTCCTAGAGGGCCACACATAAAAGTGTATTCAAGAATCTTCCCAATTCAATTGAATAGGATTTTTGGACATGGTGGGACCCACTATAGGGGTTTGGGATTTTTCCAAGGAAAAAAATCACCAATGGAATAAATAAATTCATATTATTTGAGTTTATAATAATGATCATTGAATTTATTTATTAAATATATTTACGATTTTTAAATAAATACATGAAAAAATGTTAATTGAAAAATATTAAATTATTCATGGTTCAATTAATATTTATGGGAACAAAAAGTCAAGTTTTGGACTCAATTTTTGTCATGTAATATATTTAATATATTACAATAAAATGATAATAATCTTAATGACAGATTTTTTTAGTCATAAAATGTCATTGATAGTGCGTTAAGTATTCGGGGCTGGCAAAGCTATACCAGGTATTTTAATTAAACACTATAAATAGAATAGGAGGGGATTTTCTAAGAACTATTCTTAGTGCTTCTATCTCCTCTCCTCTCTCCCTTGATTTAGAGAGAGAGGCTCTGGATCTAAGGTGCTCGGATTTAGAACTCTCTCAAGCATCACTAGAGAAGTAATTTGGTGATCGTTGGAGCGTCAAAGGCGTCATCAGAATTCCATGTTGGCACCCAGATTACGACAAATGGTGTTTTTGAAGATTCATTGAAGCATGTGTCCACGATATAAAGGAATTCGACTTTGGATTCTTCGAGTATTGATCGCCAACAATGAGTAGACATTGTGTGAGACATCATATTTAAACCATTTATTTTACAATTTATTTTTGTTCTTAAAACCCTTCACGTGATATCCTTGGATTTGACTGGGCAGTTGTTTGCCGATGTCGACAAGTTCACATCAAATGTTGGTGAATTTATTTAAAATTCCACCTATTTGGGTCTTCTTATGCACTCCCAGTTTCTATAAGTGGTATCAGAGGGATGCATGAAGATTTTAAGTCAATTGAAATTTTTTAATTTTCATCAATTTGTGAAGAGGGTATCGTAATAGTTCCAACACTGCAGACTGTGTATTAATCCAACATTAGATGACCATGCTTCCATCATCTGGAGTTTTAGTTTGGATTTAACACTGGTAAATATATGAGGTTTTAGATCTATGAACCTCAATTGAATCATCCAAATCCCTTTTTTACACTGGAATAATGTTTTCTGGTGAGTTTTGATAACAATTATTATTATAATTATTTTATTGTAAAAATAATTGTTCTATTATAATAATAATTTCAATATTATAATATTTTATTATAATAATATTTTAATATCATAGCATTTTATTTTTCAAGTATACATTGATATCTTAGAAAACTTTAGTTTGGGTGGGTTGTTTCTTTGGGGCTTGGGTTATTAGATAATAGATTAATAATAATAATTAAGAAAATAAATGTGCTTGATTAAGGGATGGGGCAGTGCCTCCCCTTTTGGAAGGTGAACAAAAAAAAGTAATGGGGAGACCTGATTTTCAGTTCTTAGGTAAAAAAAGGATGTTTTGGGGGGCCGAATGCCCCCCCCCCCACACTAGGAGGTCTCCATCACAGAGATGCGTTATAGTAGGCACATCGGCCCCATGTCCTCCCTCCTCTGCCGCTTTTCCACAGTCGGCCACCACCGAGACCACCCCCGGTCTTCACCTCATGTGGCGCATAGATTCTTTCACGCACCAGGCACACACCGGAGCAACACCACCATGTGCCTCATCCAAGCTAGATGCCCCGCTGGTCTGGCCTCCTCCCCAGTGACCCTCACCACCAACCCCATCTCGGACCTCCTAAGTGGCACACCAGGCCAGCCTCCAATTGCCAGAGTGCCTCTGCCTAAGCCTGCACTGGTCCGGTGCAGCCGAACTACCCTTACCCAGATCTCCCAGGCAAGCCGCACTCCTTAAAACTGAGCACTTCCCAACTAGAGAAAATAGTGACCCATTGGTCCTAGGTCCCAGCCACCTCCTCCTCGACCGCATGAGCACTGCATCCACCTGTGCTACCTGCAGCTCTGGCCCGTCCTCCCTTACTGACTCCTTTATGCGCTGTTAACCACACCAGTTATGGAACCCCATTAGTCCGATAGCGAACCCAGCCAGTCCTTGGATCCCCCATGAACTACCTCGCGGGTCCTCGTTTCCTCCACAACACGGCCATGACCCACCCGAGACATCTCCTCTCTATCCATTCATGGGTCAAACCAAACTGGCAAGGTATTACCAGTTTGTTTATGGCCAGACCAAATCTTTCCCAAAATGGGCCCAGATGGGTCTTCCCTACTAGGAATAGGCTTGGGCAGACTTGCTCGACCTAGAACACCCCTTCATGAGGTCTTCAAGGCACGAACTAGGCATGTGTTGGTTCTCCTAAACCCACATAGGCCCTGCCTAATTTTTAGGGCCCAGATATAATTTTAACTAATCAAAAAATTGATTAATATAATTAATTTAATTATAGTTGATAATTAAATTAATTAAATATTAATTTTTGGTTTAATAATGACTACAACATTATTAATTCGATTTAGAGATTAATTAAATCAATTAATTTATTTATTTTTTAATTTTTAAAACTAAATTAATTAAACGGGACTGAACGACGACATTTGTTGAATTAAAATTAGAGTGAAATTTTAATTCAATAAAATAATTCCCTTGAATTTAATAAATGCATGTTTAATTTTTATTATGAATTTATTTAATATATGAGAGTTTAATGTGTATATGACTGATCATGACCCTTAGATCGACCAATGTAATTCTGGTGATTTTTTATTTAATTATTTCATGCAGTTTTGTAATAATTATTTCAATTACAAAAGGGGTGATCTGCATGTCATCTCAGAGTTGTTATATGTATAAGAGCCTGAACGCCCGTTCTTAGAGTTGTAATTTTACTCCCCAAGATCTTATTTCCTGCATGCGTGTAATATTTTATAATGACGAGATGACAAGTTACGCTTTTCATGTCGAGTGATGGCAACACACCAGACAGGAGTTGAATGCATTGGAGGGGTATGCGCTGCAATTCGAGTCACATGTGACACAACTAAAGGTATCACCCCTAGGGTTTTAGGTTGGTCTATTATTCACTCAATGTATCAACCATTATCACTGGATCATGATCAGGTTTTTCATTTTATTTTTGCGTGGTTTATTATTTTTTGAATGTGTAATTAGAGAGCGATCACATAGAATAATAATAAAAAATCATGCAAGATAAAATAAACATGTGAAGTGATGAAATTTTTATTTCTTGCATGGTAATTTGTGAGTGTGATCACATAGTATGTTCTTATAAAATAGAATATGATTTCTTTCTTCACATTAAAACTAATGAAACCCTCAAAGATATATTAAGTCACAACAACCTTCCGTCATTCAAATTTGGACAAAACCGACTATTTGAGGTGTCGGTCATGCCATAGCTAAGGGTGCCTCTTACTACTGGGGAGTCCTTATAAGAATGATGGGTCAACTTAACTAAATTATTAGTAAGGATTAACAATATATAAATTTCTATCATTTTAGAGGTAAGCATTCAGTAAATCATGTTCTGATTTTAGAAGATGGGACTTCACTTAACATATCAAGGAACCACAAGTTAAAGTGTTCGGCCAACCAAAAGCCCACCTTGAACCCTCCAAATAGTGGTGTAGTCAAAGCTTGTAGCCTATGAGGGGTGGTGCCGGGATCCTTTCTACTAGAACACTCAAGTGATAGAGTATTACGATTCTAGCACATAGGGTTCCTAGAATCTGATAAAATAGTGGTAGGCATTTAATTAATTAATTAATCAAAATGTCTAAATCGATAATTAGATAAAACACACTAATATCCTAAAATTTATTTTTTTAGTAAATGGAAAATTATACAATATGTTTAAAAAAATTTATATTATAATGGAAAAAGTAAATGTCTACACTGCCATGAGTATCTAAGAATAATATGGGTGCTTTTTCATAGTATTATGATATTGGAAACTCAAGGTGCAGTGTCCCCAACACAGTTAATCTACCTTAAGAAGTGAGGGTGAAACTACTTACAGGAGACTAATGTGAAAACAATATGATAGTTATATCATTATACTTTCATCAACATCTGGTGTCAGTTGTGGTCTCTACACTAGGACATGGATGATATAACATGAAGTCTCATCTCTGAGAAGTTTTTAAGGAGAAAGAGAAGCAATTATATGAATAAGACGATGTTACACATGCATGTTTAAATTGAAAGATTGATCATGATCATTAAATGGATCCCTTTCTCATATCATTTTCACCACATTACTCAATTCTTGTTTTAATTTACAAAACAAACAAGTATTTATTAAATGTTTCATTACAAATTTAGGTATGGTTAGCCAAGATAATAAGAATATCAAAGATAATTTCATCTTTAATTCTTATGGTGAATAAATTGAAAGAAAATGAAAAAATTCCCAAAATAAAGTAATTCCAATTGAATATTCAAGATGTCCTTCAATTAATGAGGTATTAACAATAGTTATTTTCATTGAATACTATAAAATAATACCATGGAAGTATAAATGCAACTAACTGAATTAAAGAATCAAGTTACCTGGTCCTTCTTCCAAAATATTCATCAAATGTAATGTTTCAGTTTTACTACTTGTGTAATAAATACAATATAGTGGTGAAATATTTATTCTCATATGGTAACCAAGTAACTATGGACACCATACTAGAAGTCTGGTGTATTCTCCAAGAGGTTGCGGAAGGGTGATACCTAGGCTAGTGGTGAGAAGTACACGACTTCTTAATTTCCAAGTGAAAGATTCATGTGGAACTATTATTGAGTATAACCACAAACATTAATCTCATGTGTCCATGGACACGAGAAGAAATTCTTCCTGGTTTCAGAATAAATGTTGTTTTTGGTATTTAAAACTCAATCACTCATTCAGTAATACATGAATCATAGGCAATAAGTGATGAATATAAATGTAAGACTTATACTGAGTTGTGATAAGATAATTATTTTTCAAAGTAAAAATGAAAGTGGACATTAAGAATATACCAAGTATGGTATTTAGGCTCAGTATATCTAAATAATTTTGGTATTATCAACATTTTTAGTTTGGACAAAGGAACCTTTAAAATAAAGCTATGTCATACAAATTTTAGAAATTGTTCAACAAGTGAACATGAACTATTCCAAGAATAAGCTAGAGTTATATATGTATACTTTATAAGATTCCTTTAAGTAATTGTGGAATGATAAAATGAAGTAAGTGCATGGTTAGAAGATATGAGCAGCTTCGAGCTGTCAGGACAAAGAAAATCTTGATTGTGAAATCATCAATCATGATAATGTAGCTTAGAGTAATTCCTAAATTCACATTACCGTATTCACATCATCGATTTGATGTTAATGAGGTGGATGGATGATTAATTCTTACATGTTAACATTGATCAACAAAATGTTGCGTGGAAAAATTCCTAACCACACATTTTATACATCAAAGTATTGATGTAAGTAATATCAATGTTACAACTTGCAGAAAATTCCATTATATTTTATGAAATGATTTGAAAATAATGGAAATATCCCACAACCATATGCCAACTATAATGAAAAATGGATATCATATGAGTCATATTTTGATGTAAATCCATTATGTCATAAGGAAATGTGTTTGGATGTAAAAAAATTTGTTTAGATATAAACAAACTTCAATCACGATAAACACATTGTGCATCTAAGGCACTTATCCTAATGATTACTTAGGATATTACATTAATCACTGAGATAGAAAAATTATAGTCAAGTGATAGACTACATTCTATAAGAGGGAACACATCTCTATTAGAGATAGTGGGAGATATATTGACTTGTGTTTAGTCAATGCTCAAGATGCACAAATAGTTGGCATAAGAACTAGTTCCACAAGGGCATGTGGAATAGAGTATGTTCTAGATACACATACTACGTAGGAAGAATAAAACCATTGTGATGGTTTTTATATTCACCATGGTCGGTGATCTATTATTCAATGTGAATAATATTTCCTATAGGTAATAAATATATGGAAAATAGCTAAAATTGATAAGACCAACTAAAATTAAATTAAAATTTTCCATGTATCAAAGTGAAAAAGGGTCTTATTGTTTTGAATACTGTGGTGGGTGTTCAAGTGAGTTGATACATGGATGGTACGTGCATAGTACCAATGTGTCTTGATTGGTTTTACGAAGTCGTTGTGCCTAAATTCGTTAGAATTTTACAAATCATAGATAATAAAATAGATGAAATTATTAATAATTGGATGTCATGACCACCAATCATGGATGGTTTCTATATGACACAACTAGAAAAGGATGGTCACATCAAAGAATGCTAAAAAAGGTTGCAAGTTACTGAAATCCAGTTTATAATCAATGTAAGCTACATGATCACAGAATATAAATTTGAAAAAAATTATTTCCATGTGTTTACAATAGGTTGGTGGGAGGGCCAATGGTTTTCCAAGTGAAATATGTTGGGAAACATATGAAAAACACATTGGTCTTACAATTAGTTAAGATCAAAATGAAATTTATTCTCTAGTGATTGACTTAAATTATCAACCTAAGTTTTATCGAACATGATATACCAAGGTATATCTATGGATTTCTTATTCATAGTCAATCATACATACAATGAAATTGTATTAAAAAAATACAAGTTGGAAAAATTCAAGAGACGAATTATTTCCTATACCATAGGGAATAATCTCTTCTGGTTGACATGTATGGGACATAGGAGGAGATAAACCTACTGAGTTAAATCTATAAATCGTAGTGATGGATCAATCACATATTCCATAATATGTACAGGAATTGATATCACCAGGATATGATTTATAATAGTAAAATACTAGTTATATCCAGGAGTAATGAAAGGGATGCAGTCTAAACTATCTAATTATACGTCAACAAGTACAAAAGATATATACCTGATAAGTGGAGAAGAAAGGATACTAGTTTTTGAGGATACAAAATAGTATTACTTAGATATATGTGATCTAGTATCATAGTTAAGCTAATGAAAATGTGTAAGTCAAGCTCATATAAGCCAATGGTAGCCATAAATTCAAATACTAAGTGCATTTCAGCTTCTGAGGTAGCTAAGAAGTAGTTATTAAATGCAATGATTTGTGTCAGTTCTTGGAGTCACACCTAGTAAGAAAATTATTGTCATAATTTAAATTGTGATATTCTTACTAGACAAGGTATCAAGTTATGATAGTGTACAAGTGGGATATACTCGGGATACCATATATTTAGAAGTTTTACTCAAGATGATGAGGTCACTAGAGAAGAATGGCCACGTGGAAAAACCATGGCAGGCCTAGTAGCTAAATCCATTACTCATAAGAAACATGATGTTCTCCATGTGAGTAGCTAACAAGTATAGTTTTCCATTTGACTCTAGTGAAAGTGAGAGTGTTGAAATAGTGGGTTCCTTGGAGCCAAATATTTAGTGCATTTTATTACCATATCATGTATAAAACAAGCTATAAATGATGTATTCTTACCATTATAGTGTATAATTTTATTATTCCACTATTGAAATGGTAATGTTCAAAGATTAATTGTCATGTCGAAAGGTTATAGTTTATCTGAGGCAAAATGAGAACCTCTAGATGCTATGAAATTAATCTTAAATATATTTTCTATAGTCTAGACACATATTATTGAATGGATACAGTAGATGTTTGACTTTTAGGTGCTTGGGGATCATAATCATTGAGACTTCTTCTCATGAAGTTCGCAGTTGGTGATCTCTAGTTGTGAGATCATGAGAACTGGCCTGCAAATAAGAACACCACATGTTTTGGGTGTCATTGGATGTTCCTATCTATGATCATGTGCAATGGACTCCTAACTTGATATCATTACCAATTTATTTCATTTGATTGATTACTTTGATGCAAGACAAAAATTATGGAATTGAAGTCATGGAAAGGTAGTTTATGTTGGGTGTGTCATTGGTGGAATAGCATTGAATGGTCAAGAAAAGATTTGTTTCTTTTAGGTTATGGACATAATATATCTCTGAACATGTTGATAAGGATGGAAGTAACTTTATAAGACCATGTCCATGGAAGTGAGGTTAAATCCATCCAGTTAAATCAACAAACAATAAAGAAAGAAAAGGGCGATGACACGTGAGTGCGTCCTGCTTTATAATATATTACATACTAAGAGATTATATTACATGCTACGTGTTCGTAGGTTGGTTGTCCCTTCTATGATAATATTTATCTCTTTAGGGGCCATGATGGGTTTCTAGATCCCACTCTTGGTCTATGAATAATATTCACTGTTATCGATGTAAGGGCCTAGAGGGTCATAGACAATAGTGTATTCAATAATCTTCTCTATTCAGTTGAATATGAGTTTTGGAGATGGAAGGCCCCACCATAGGGGTTCGGGATTTTTCCAAGGAAAAACAACCATGAATGAAAAAAATAAATTCATATTATTTGAGTTTAGAATAATGAGTATTGAATTTATTTATTAAATTTATTTACATGTTTTAAGTAAATACATGAAAAAACATTAATTAAAGAATATTAAATTATTCAAGGTTCAATTAATATTTATGGAAATGACCAGTCAAGTTTTGGACTCAATTATTATCATTTAATATATTTAATATATTACAAGAAAATGATAATAATATTTATGACATAGTTTAGTAGTCATAAAATTTTGTTGATAGTGTGTTAAGTATTCTGGTTCGGCGAGGTTATACCGGGTATTTTAATTAAACACTATAAAAAGATGATGGTATTTTTCCAAGAACTATTCATGGAGATTATCTCTCTTATCCTCTCTCCCGTGATTTAGATAGAGAGGTTCTAGATCCATGGAGCTTGGATTGAGAAATATCTTAGGCATCGCTAGCGAAGCGATGTAGTGATAGTTGGAGCATCGAAGGCATCTTTAGAATTCTGTGCTAGCCCATGAATTAAGATGAACATCTATCCCGCGGATTCCTTGAACCATGTGTGGATGATCTAGTGGAATTAGACTCTAGATTCTTTGAGTAGTGATCTCCAAATATGATCAGATGTTGTGTGTGGCTTCATATTTAAACCAGGTATTTTACAATTTATTTTTGTGCCTAAAACTCTTCACGCGAGATCCTCGGCTTTGAACGGGAATCTGTTCACTGACGTCGACAAGTTCAAATCGACCATCGGTGATTTTTTTTTTAAATTCCACCTGTTTGTGGCCTCCACTACATGCCTGATTCCTGCAATTTCAAAATAAAAATGGTATTTTCCTCAATACATATTTTAGTGATTTTTTAATACTATTTTCATCTATGTTATCATTATTTTATAAATTTTATTCTTTAATGGGGATGAAATATAATTTTAAAATTCTTCTTTATTATTTATAAGAATTATGAACATGTTTTCATATTTATTTATTAAGGAAAATAATGAAATTTTATATTCTAGTTTTTTAATAAGAATGTTTATATTTGTTATGTATTGAATTTTTATTTGATACATTCATATTATGATTGCATTAAACTTATTAAGTGGGAGGAATGACCTTTTATATCCCTAATATGCATTAGTATGTCTCATGAAGCAACCTATCTTGGGTATTTTGTAAACACTTTACCTATTTATGTATAATTTCATGGAAAAAGGCCATGTCTTTAAGATTATGATGTCTATGAGTATGCATTCTATCATTATGAAACTAGTAATTTTTATCCATGTTATTATTTATATTTCTATGTCAAACATGGATTTACTCCCCTTTTTATGATATTATTTATATGGAATGTTTGATTAATATGTATCTATTCCATATTTTTGATGCTTTATTTATTTTATGATAGATTCTATTGTATGATTTCCTTTGATGAACATCATATCTCACACTTTATTATGTTTTCCATTCCCCATGATACCAAGAAGATATCTATGAATGAATCCAACGATTTAATGGATGAAATAACAAATTTATCTCAATAATTTTAATTTATATGTCATTCTTTTAGATGTAATGTAAGGATCATATATGTATTTAGTTCCCCATGAATATAAAACTTTTTTATCCTTTGGTATGTGATTCCTTTTATATTGATCTAATGCCATAAAATAACCACCAACACTAGGTTACTAGAGTTGAGGTTTTATAGTTGGTATCATATTAATTTTAATAAAAACATTGGGAACTATATTTATGAAAATTTATATTATAGAACATAACCGTATGAAAAACTATGAGGATAAATTTAAGTATAGAATAATATCATAAATATTTGGTAAAATTTGTTTTTGTGGTTTTTCTATAATATACATCCTTTTATAGATACATGAAAGTGGATGCAACTATGGAATAGACTCACCAAGGGTAAACAGATCTAAAATGGGAATATTGGGTATTAAATTTATCTGCATTGATGCATGATGAGTGGGCCTAAAACTGCACAACTAGATAAATAGCACTAGGGGATATGATTTGGTTGATTTAAAAAATATTTATAAACCAATATTAAATAGTTGAAAATATTTTTATAATTTAAGGAAATTCCCATAGATACTATGATTATGAGTCTAAAATTATATATGCATAAAATTTTAATTTATTGTAAGTGTCACACTATATTAAGAATAGTATCCTATGATTCAAAATTCATAATCTTATGAGGTAATTCAGTTTATTCCATTGATTATAAATTCCACCTAGAAGTAGTAACAAAAACTATATTAATAAAAATATTCTATAAAGGAATTTTCTTCCTTTGATAGATAATGAAGAAAGGGATGGAGATGGATCTGAAAAATTATATCTATATTGGGGAAGATGACTTAAATTATGATTAATAACCTTTCTTTTATGAAGAAACTTGCTAATATTGAACATGGTGAAATAATTTAGGATCACTTCAGTTATTAGAAATCTACATTATTATATAATTCTACTAATCCATTGGTATATGAAAAATTGAACAATACCTTATAGAAGATATTTCTTTCTTTGGGACATAGAAAAAGAGAGAAAGTTGTCATGGAAATTTATCATTTTAATGGAGGCACTGATCAATGTTGGTATTTGATCCAAAACACTAAGGATCTTTGGGAAATAAGTAATATGGTTTGGAATTACTTCAAGGAGATATTCTTGGAAGAATAATTTAATTATGAGAAATGAGATGATATATAGAGGAAATTCCTCAATCTAAGGAAAAAGTAAGGAGAAAATATTGTTGAATATGAAGCTAACTTTATAATGTTAGAAACTAATGATGTGGTTTATGTATGTAATACAAGGAGTATATTTATAGTATGTTTTATGGGATAAATCCTAGAATTAGAAGTGAGTTAGTCTCTCCAAATTTTTTAGTATATGAGAATATAATATCATGTGACATCAATAGATATAAGTAATTATACATGTAATTTGTTTTATAGGTAAAACAAGAAAATAAGGTTTGTGTTGAGCATTAGGAAAAATGAAATATGAAAAGAAGGAAGAATTTAAGGGTATAATTTCTAGCTTGTAATAATTCTGGAATGAAACAACATGGAAGATACTTGATGAGAATGAGAATTTACTTAAAATTTGGATAGAATGTACATGAGACTCATGATTTCATGGGAAAAAAAGAAGCTACCAATGTTCAAAGTTTCAACTATAAGGAGATGGGGCACTATATGAATTAATGTACCTGGTTTCAAGGTAATTTTCCTTAGAAAAAGTATAAGAGAGAAAGGACAATATTATGAGATCACTAAAATTTAGTTTTGAAGTTCCTAAATACATAATATAAGGTAGTTTGATTACAGCAACAAATTTTGATAATGATTTATTGGATTCTAGATATTACAATTTATTTATTTCTTCCACAGTTTACAAGAAAATTAGATATTTCTGTATCACATTAAGGAGGGAATAATTAATATAGAATCCTATCGGAAATATTACTATAACAAGGATATATCATTCAGTCCCCATTATGACACATAGAATCACTCAATGGTTGACTTTGAGATATTCCTTAGAATTGATTGAATTTCACATTATAATACAATATCTAATCACTGAGATAAATAGATTGTAATTTTTTATGGAGAAATAAAATACCTTTTCATTAAAGGGGATACTAAATCATTTTAATCAGGTCTGAATTCACCTTCACTATCTATCCTTAATTAAATTCTAAAAGAATAAGAGTTGAAAAAACCTAGGAATGGAAAATATACCCTTAGAATAAAGTATGTACTTATTATTCAAGTATAAATTGATGTGTTTCCTAATGAACTGATTGGACACCCACTTGGGTGTAATTTTGAGTTTTCCATTGATCTCATATCTAATAAAAAATCTATATCTAAGACTCTCTACATGATGAACACAATGTAATTATTGGAACTAAATAAATAACAAAAGGAGTTTTTTGATAAGGGATTTATATAACCCAATGATTTTGTATGGGGACCCATTTTTATTTTTGTTAAGAATAAATATGTTTCTATGATATTTTACATTTATTATAGGGAAATGAATTCCATTATGTTAAAGAAATATTATCCTCGACTTGGTGTTGATGTCCTTTTTATCAACTTCAAGGAGATCAATATTTTTCAAAAATTGTTCTTAATTTAGGGTATCATAAACTATGAGTAAAGAAAGAGGATATTCTAAATATGCAATTTCACATGAGGAATGAACATTACAAATTTATAGTAATTTCATTTGGATTGAATAATGTTACATCTATTTTTAAAGAACTAATAAAAAAATTATTCAAGGATTATCTTGATAATTTTAGTATATTATTTATTGATGATGTATTGATATACTCTAAAATATATGGTGACAATAAGAGTTATTGGTGTTTCATTCAGAAGATTAATAGAGAAAAGGATTTATAAAAAAAATAGAAAATTAGAATGATGTGTTTCTGAAGTTTCATTTCTTGTCCATACTGTATCTAATAATAGAATATTATTTGATCCTTCAAAGACAAAGGTAGTGATGGGATGGCCAATGACAATGAATATAACTGAGATATATAGTTTCCATGGATTAATTAATTACTATTAATGATTTATTTAATTTTTTTATTATTTAACCGATTAAAAAATTTGAAACATAAATAGGTTAAGTTAATATGGTTAGAATAATGAAAGGACTTTTTTTGAATAATTAATGAGGAAATAGGAAAATACACTGATATTGACTTTTCCATAAGGAAGGGATGGATTTGGGATATTTATTGATGCATCAAAAATGGGACTTGGATGTTTCCTTATATAGAATAATAGATTTGCTTCGTATGCATCAAGGAAGATAATGATTCCTAAACATAATTATCCATCCTTTGATATTTAGTTGGAAGACATTATCTTTTTATTGAATATATAGAGTAATTTCTATTATAGTGAAATATGTGAAATATATAAAGATTATAAAATTTTGAAATACGTATTCTCATATAAATAGATCAACATGAGGAAAAGGTGATAGATAGAACTGCTTAAGGACTATGATTTCTCAATGCACTACCACTCCAAGGATGAAAAAAATTTGGTTGATGTGTTGAGTAGGAAAGATCAGGAAGTTTTGACTAAGATGAAGACTAGAAAAGATTCCCTACTCAAGGATTAATAAATATTGATTTGGGAGTTGATAAGGAAGGGAAAACATCACATCTATTCCAAATGATTTAAAAAATAATATTTATTAGATAATATAAAATATTCTTAGCTTGATAGTGATAATATTCAAAATAAAATCAATGTTTTGAATGATGGAAAGATGGTATACTTATTCTATGAATATGGTATTTTGAAATTTTGAAAGATAATATGTGTTCTATGCATGCCTGAGTTGAAATAAGAATTATTAGATGAATCCTAGAGCTCAAATTTCTTCTATAAACCACAGTAGCATCAAAATGTATCAAAATTTAAAATAACAATTTTTTTGTGGGATAATATGAAATGATAAATTATATACTATCACTACTACACATATTCCCATTAAGAGCATGTAAAAATCTTTTTAGCTACACTAAAAAAGAATTTTTAATCACAACAATGATCGGGGGTCCCCTTTATCAGTTCTAAAAAAACACTTATAATGGGGTTCCTTTATCTACACTAAAAAAAGTGGTAATAAAGGACTCCATTTATTAGCGCTATTTGGAGTGCTGATAAAGGACACGGTAGCTGCAATGTGTTGTTAATATAACAGTACACCCAAAAACCGATAAGTATATACAACAAACCCATCAAACAATGCTATATAAATTTAATTGTAATCATAAATACAAAAATATCCACCCATGGTATGTAAAAAATTGTTATATACATTTTAAAAAATGTTTTCTATAATTATATTTACAATTATCCAACAAACAGTTAAAAACAATAACGTTTCATATTTTGATGCCTGTGATTCCCTAAAAAAATGTATTCCCATGGTATCAGTTGCCAAAAAAATCATCCCAACTTGAGAAAAATATTCATCCAATATAAGAAAAAACAATTATTTTAGTAATTCTATAATGAAATAAATTAAACATTAATATGAAAGAATACATTAGGAAAATGTAAATTTTTAATAAAAAGGACACATTTGGAGTTATACTGGTCACATCGTGCATCGTACTGAGGTGGGGTTTATCCCTACACAATAAAAATGAGTTATGGTCCATTTTCCTAAAATATCAAAACAATCCAAATGTGTTTGATTGCTTTTGAGTATGTAACTTATTCTTTTACTAAAATAAATATCAAATTTAAATAATAAAATAGTTGGATTTATATCTTTCACACTATGCATCTAATTTAGGTACGACTAATTCCTACTTATCACACATTATTGAGGGATTGTTTTCCTAAAGTATCAAAAGAATACGAATGGATTTCTTGGTTTTTAGTGTGTCAGTTTTTTTACTAAAGTTTCATTCAAACTAGAAACATGCATTTTTAGTCATACTGGTCACATTGTGCATCAGTTTGACATGAGACTACTACATCCAAATAAAAAAATTATGTATGAATTACTTTCCTAAATTATTAATACAATCAGATCAAGTTTCTGGGGTTTTCAGTGAGTGACATGCTTTGAGCTAAAATTCCAATTTTAATCTGATAACGTACACTTTTAGTCATACCAGTCACATCGTGCATCATATTGATGTGTTTTCAGTTTCTACATGTCACAAATGATTGATGGATCATTTTCATAAAGTATAAAAACAATCCGAATGTTTTTTATAGTTTTCACAATGTCACTTGTTCTTTTCTACTTAAATTAATGTCAATTTTAAATAAAAAGACAAGTTATACCGATCACGTTGTGTTTTGTATTGATGTGGGGTTGATCATTACACATAAAAATGACTCATGTATTGTTTTACAAAATTATAAAAACAATGTCAATGTGCTTGCCTAATTTTTAGTATGTCACATTTTCTCTTTACTAAAATTAATGCCAATTTTAAATAAAAAGAGACACTTTGAGTTATACCTGAAAAAATGTGCATCATATTGAGGTGTAGTTTATTCTTACACATAAAAAATGACATATAGGTAATTTTCAAAAAGTATAAAAACACTCCGAATGATTTTTTTTGGTTTTCAGTATGTTGTTTTTTTACTAAAATGTTATTTCAAATAGGAAACACACATTTTGAGTCATACCAGTCGCATCGTGAGTCATTTTTACATGAGACTACTTCACACATGTAAAAAATGACTTATGAATGGATTTTCAAAATTATGAAGACAACTGGAGCACATATTATTGGATTTTATTGAGTGCCACATTTTGAGCTAAAATGTCAATTTTAAACTCATAACAGGAACTTTTAATCTTACTGGTAACACAGTGCATTATATTTAGATTTAGTTGATTCCTATACATCACAAATGAATCATAGGACATTTACCTAAATTATCAAAACAATATGAATTCATTTTATTGGTTTTTAGTATGTCACTTATTCTATTTTCTAAAATTAATGTCAATTTTAAATAAAAAAGACACATTTGGAGTTATACCAGTCACATCGTGCATCGTTCTGAGGTGGGGTTGATTCCAACTTGTCAAAAATGACTCATGAATAATTTTTATAAATTATAAAGACAATCTAAATGTGTTTTCTCATTTTTCAGTGTTTCACTTGTTCTTTTAACAAAAATTACTGTCAATTTTAAATAAATAAAAAGACACTTTGAGTTATACCGGAAACACTATGCATTATAATGATGTGCGGCTAATTCTTATACGTCATAAAGGACTTATAGATCATTCTAAGAGAGTATCAAAAAAAATATGAATGTAATTTCTCATTTTTTTAGTATTCTAGATGTGTTTTTTTTACTAAAATGTCATTTCAAACTGGAAACACTTATTTTGATTCATACTGGTTGAATCGTGCATCGGTTTGATTTGAGACTACTTCATATAAATCACAAAGGACTTATGAATCGATGTCCAACATTTTTAAGACAATTGGAGATTTTTTTCTTGGTTTTTAGTGAGTGACATTTTTTGAGATAAAATATAAATTATAAACTAATAACTAACACTTTTAGTCATACCAGTCAAACCATGCATCATATTGAGAGGTGGTTGATTCCTACACATCACAAATGACTCATGGAACATTTTTCTAAAGTATAAAAACAATACGAATGTTTATTCTTGGTTTTAAGTATGTAACATTTTGTTTTTTACTTAAATTAATGTTAATTTTAAATAAGAAGGCACATTTGGAGTTATACCACTCACACAATGTGTTGTATTATAGTTATATTGATTTATATATGTCATAAATGACTCATGGGTCGTTTTCCTAAATTATCAAAACAATCAAAATGTGGTTTCTCAGTTTTTAGTATATCACTTGTTCTTTTTACTAAAATTAATGAAAATTTTAAATAAAAATAGAAACATTAAGTTCTACCGACCATATAATTCATCTTATTGATGTGGGGTTGATTCCTATACATAAAAATTGACTCATGGATCATTATCCTAAATTTTCAAAATAGTTGAATGTGTTTGCTCGGTTTTGAGTTACTTAGTTTCTTTGATACCAAATATATTAACCAAACAATTTCATATATAATTATCAGATATTATTATATTAATATTCCTTTTATGACATAATGATTAATTCCAGAATAGTTTAGGTCTAGTGCTTTTAGAAACATGGAAACATAAATAACTAGTTCACAAGAGTATCTCATTAAGTTATTATTCACTAGAAATTTTCTTAGAAATTTAAT
The DNA here is from genome assembly GCA_963277665.1 of Viscum album. Lineage (NCBI taxonomy): Eukaryota > Viridiplantae > Streptophyta > Magnoliopsida > Santalales > Viscaceae > Viscum > Viscum album. The sequence goes on from OY728132.1 coordinate 129,619,940, forward strand.
TTCTAAAACCATTATTCAAAATCTAAGGATATAAAACATAAAAAGTGGTGATCATATATGCTCAATAAGTATAAATAAGGGAGATAACAATGATAATATTAAGATAAAATGATCATAAAGATGTTAGAAGGTGATATTAACATTAGATATTCATACCCTGTATATTATAAATCATAATCATGAGTCATAGATTAAATAATGGTAGTTCATAAGACATGAATCTCAAAGAATAAAAGAATATTACAAACTAAAAGCATACACTACGAGTCATACTGAGCACATTTTGTATCAAATTGAGGTGTGGTTGATTACTGCACTATTTAGAAAATTGTTCATGAAAGATCTTTTGGGAAGTCAAAATTTTCATTCAACTACTAATAAATACTTGGTAGATGTATCCTTAATATTCAATTTACATTTCATACAATATGGGGTTTCCTCTTATACCTTAAAGGAACATGTTCTCCCTTTTCTGGCTTGTTGACGATAGTTGAAAAAAATTATAGATTCCTGAAAGATATGAGAAAACTTAATAAGTATTAGATAAAAATGATAAGGAAATTAACTTAAAAATATAGATAAAATGATGAAAAATTAATTAATTACTTATTTAGTATAGATTCACCTTTATACATTCTTGACCCATTTCCTTGTAGCCATTATCTTAATTGCAGCCTTGAAGTCAAATCTCTCATGAGCACGATCAGTTTCAAACAAACCTCCCCAACTCAAAAAAAGAAATCCACCTTTATAAGAAAAAAATTCACATGTGAGTAATATTAAAAATAAGTAAATTAAACAGAAATATGAAATAATTGACTACATCAATAGATGTTACATCTTATTTTTATTTGTGTACATTCTTCCATCACACATGATGCCCATTAATTTGAAAGAAAATCTATATTGTCTTGTGAATATGAGTCTTTTATAAAGTCTTAGTAGTACTGAAAAAATATAAACACATAAAGGATTAGTAAATATTTTAAATTAAATAGTAATTATCTATAAAAATACTTTTTTAGGGATGAAATTTTGTTCATGGAATATGATCTCTCTCATAAATTTATAAACACAATAACCACAATCATTTCCATTTGTTTGTTTTTGAAACTCTAGAAACATTGAAAAAAATAAGTAATTTGTTTTGATACATGTTTGAATAGTGAAATATAAATATATATACCCTAATACTTGTCTATTCATAGTACTTATCATGTTTCTCATCCTTATCCCCTAGCCTCATTCCATGTTGTAGACGATATTGATGCACCACCCTGTAATAACATAATCCTCATTAAAAGATAATATAAATTATACAACTTGATGTTTAATTTTAAAATGTTTTATGTAGTGTATTAAAAATTGAAAAATGCCACTATGTGTGGTCAGCTTGTTGGATATCCATGCATTGAATCCATAAAATAAATTTTTGAAGTATCCAAATTGAAGATTATGAGAATCCAATGCCGCCTAAAAATAAAAAAATATAAGTAGTTAAATAAATGAAAATATATTTGATATGATTAAATTGTATACTTTTACCCCTGAATCGTTGTTATTAGGAAGATTCTTTCATCCGTATGATTTCTTTCAAATTATTTGAGGAAGCTTACCAATATTTCATCCTCTTTCTTTGAATCTATTTTTGAATGATCTATAGAGGTGTTGTAAGGACTAATGAGTCCAAATATTTTTTCCTGGGGAAATACCTTTAATTTTTTTAATATATATGTCGGCCAAAAATATGAAATGTATTTAGTCATAATTAACATAGTATATCAGCTTTTGAAAAATCAAATCATGAAAATATAATTCATGTATAAATTTAAAACTAAGCCACCTAGATAATCATAATCAAGGATTTCACTTACATTCTCAACACCAATGATGTCTTGAACTTCCTCTTCATACGTATTTTCTTCAAAATCAACTATTTGAGAATAGCCCTTTTTTAACTTTGTATCCACATGACCCTTCAATGATAGTAAATACGAATATCGAATGGGTGGGGTAAATGTGATTTTGGTAGTTATTTTCAATCGGTTGGTCATTACTTTAGATGGTTTTGAGTCGGTCTTTCATTTCACCCACTTCCATTTGTCTTTCTGTAATAAAATTCATTAGTTCAGATGTTTTTTCATTAATTGTTAAGGGGTTATCCTGAAAAATAAATTGTAAATGAATACCTCCTTGTTGAATTTTTTTACATGATGTGACGGTCATACAATGAATGTTCAAATATTTTTTTCAAGGATATGAATATCTTTCTCATGAATTAGAATAGGTAGCTTAGTACTCAACTCATGGTCTATGCTAATTGACACTCTCACATGACCTGATGGAAGTGGTATGATATGTAGCATGTCAGTTTCGATACTGAACACCATATCCCTCACTACAAAGCGATGGGTGGGTGTTGATAGATATAAATCACAGTCATTATCACCCTGTAGGATATTAGTAAAGGAAAGGTATATGTGTCTATCTAATTCACATTTCACAGAACGATAATTAGAATATCGATTACCTCAGGTAAGATATATCTTTGAGGGGAATGGATCACCTTATAGCTAGTTGGGGTGGGGTGAGATCTCCACAAGGGGGTTTTTCTTGAGTTTTTTATTTATTTCCCCCCATAAAAGTTTCAATCATCTCTCTCTTCCATTGTAATTGTTATTAAATTATTTCTAGTATTTCTTTCATCCATTTTATTTCATCCCTTTAATCATCCTTTTTTTATCAAAATATGTTTGGGGTGTCACCCCAAAACATGTACCTCTCACGCAGCTATACTTTTTTGGCCGCTTTAAGGTCACTGATAGTATGTGTTCATCCAGTATAGGTTTTTATGATTCTTATGACTATATCAAATAGAAAATATAGGAAAATAAGTGATCTTTGTTATGTAGTAGTGATTTAAATATTTTTTTATTATGTATTACTTACACATGCTTCCCACACTTTTTGTGTGTTTTAATCTATTATAATCTCTGTTTTATTCACACATGTCTCCTTCCATAGCACATGGTGTGAGATGGAAGTGGATTTTTATTTGGAGTCATAAATCTGTATATAAATAGAGAAAAATAATTATGGTGTTTCTTCATGTCACATAAAATAATTAAAATAGATTTAAAATATGTACCTACTTTTTCAAGTGAAGCATACACCATCCTTTCATCAAGGTAGGGTTACACAGGTCTTTCTAGTTGTTCATTATTTCCCGCACTTAGTTGCTACTTTATAAATAAAATATTGTCTATTGAAGTGATAAATACATGTATCATCACACAATGTGTTACTAGCCATAATATACCTTAAAAAACATCCACATGATGACTAGTAGACGTATCTGATACTTCTTGGGTTATCATGTGTCCATAGATAAGTGATGGGTGTGGGTTTATTTTCCCTCAAGCATCTTTAAGATTATGCCTCCTTAGAATTGTGAAAAATCATTTGTGAATCCTTCAGGAAAACTTTAATAATTATTTCTTGTGGGAACCATATATTATAAATGAACTCTACATAGGATGATGATAAGTAATTAAATGTTTCATTATTTTATTTGTTAGTAAAGTAAATAAATGATAACATAATGTTACTATAATCTCTTCCCACATTAGCGCTTAATCCCAAATACAACATGGTGCCACAAATCTACAACAATTGGAATGTATAATCGAGTGACAATTCCAATGTAACTACTGAACATTGATTCGTTGGTGTTAACATGATATCCCTTTGAATTCCATCTGACCTTGTATTTGATTCCTTTGATTTTCAACTTAATTATTTCTGCTAACACCGTCAAACTGTGGTGCTCTTATTTTTTCTGCATTTTTATTCCTTCACCACCTAATATTTCCTGAAAATAAACTTAATCAATATATTCTTATGGAGCAGTAGAATCATCATGTGAAGATTTATATTGTACCTCAACACTGGGAGTAGAAAGAGGTTGAGAAACCTATTGTTCCTCAAGATTGGATGCACCAACACATGCAGAAGGTCATTGTTCCTATGCACTGCAAGAAGTATGAGGTTCAAAGACTTTTTGTTCCTCAATATTGGGAGCACCAACACAAGAAGAAGTAATTCTATGAAAAAGTATTTTAATATTTAATTTCGAGTACTTAAATGCATTAACTAATGGATAATAACACGAGGTAACACATTGTAACACCCCAATTTTTTATGGACCTATTTGTTTTGAAAAAAAATTAAATTTTCATTTATATCTTAAAATGAACTAAGTCCAAGATTCCTTTCACATAAAACTGACTCGGCATACATTACACATAACACTAACTTGGAGTATGTTCCATGAAACACCAAACTAGAATATGTTCAATGCAACACCGACTTAGCATATTATACATGTAACACTGAGTTGGCGTATGATACACGCAGCAGAGAGTTTTGATGAAATATCTCTTTTTATTGATTAAATAAGATAATTATAACCTAATGGTTAAAATTAATAATATTAATAGTATTAACTACTTTTCAATTATTTTTTATAATTTTTTTATATAAATAAAACATATTGATAATAAAAGATACGATTTTTTGTAAAGTCATTTTTATGTTTAAAAACATCGTTTTCTCGAATGAACTACTTTTAATGTTAGAAGTAATTTTAGACACTTTTATAAATTTAATTTGATAAAATAAATTTTATTTTTGAATTCATATCATCAAAATTATCCTATAGTAAATTTTTGGTATTTTTTTGCGAAACTTCATTTTTTGATGAATAGTGAAAGTACTGTTTTTAGTGAAAAAATTCCTTTTTCCTAATTAATTATTAATGTTAAATGATATTATAAATATTTTTTATGTTAAAATTAGATAAATATTATATATATTAATTCAATATGATCAATTTAAATTTGAAAATGAATATAAAATATTAACAAACTTTTGAAGTTTTTCCTATTTTAAAACACCGTTATTTCAACCGGTCTTCAGGATTAGCCCTAATCTTAATTTTTCTGCTTCTCTAAAGTGACTTTAAAAAATTATACATATTCCATTTTATTCAGTTTAATATTTAGATTCCATTGAGACCATTCTGTTTTTTGACCAAAATGATTAGTAAAAGTGATTAAAATTAATCACAGTAATTAAGGCCAAATTAAGCTTAATTAGCGACTAAGCCATAAAATTTAGAGCCCAGATAACCTAGAAAAATGTACAAACCCCATTTTATGTTCATCATTCGGACATAAACCTTCCATTATTGAGTTTTGTTTGTTAGTTAAGAATTTTTCATGTATTAACATGTGCACACCTAATTTGTTTCTAAAAATTCCATGTGAGTCTGTTTCCTTTCCTATAAAAGGCCACCACCTCTACCCATTCCACACAAATCTCAATCCTATTATTTTAGGATAATACCTAAAAAAATTTCTTCACAAAAATACTCCCTTCAACATTTAATCCTTCATTTGGTTAGAAACCCTCTCAAGGAATCCTTTTGGCACAAACCAAAAGAAGTTACTCGATTAAGGGGTAACGTCTTCGCTCAAGGTCCTTTCCTTTATTTTTATTCTCCACCCCTCCAATCTCTTTATAAAATTCTTGTCTGATGAAACATGTATCCTACATATAATAATATGTTTTGTGAAAATTTTCTGGACTACACATACACACACCTCCATCTAATAGACGTTGAACATACTGTTTCTATGTACGGTGAACTACTGCCTCACGAAACCATGATTGTTCATTTCTTCTATACCACCAATAATGGTGTCCATTATGATGTAAAAACTATTTATATATGTAATATATTATATTTATTATGTATTTAATATTCTTTATTCCCTCTACAACACACATATTGTTACTGTAACACCCTGAGATTTTATGAAAAATATTCTTTTTAATTTCATTAATGTCTTGTGTTGTACGCTACACCAAAAAGAGATTGCACAACACTCATCCTTGACTTGCCTTGCATTACATGCACTCGCTGCCTTCCTCGATAGCTTGCGTCGTACGCAATACTGAGTTTCACTAAACAATGATATGCTATTAAAATATTATTAAAACTAGCCGTTATGAATAGTAATAACCACTTTTTGAAATTTTGTAAAATTTATTTTTCAAAATGGACTTCATTTTTGGATTCGGAATATCGAAATTAGCTTAGGGTGAAATTTTGTTACATTTCGGATAACTTTCATATTCTGATGAATAGTGAAAATTACTAAATTTTAATTAAAAACAACTTTTTTAATCAAAATAATTAGTAGTGATAAATTATTAATTTGAGTGGTTTTAAAGTATATTTAGAATATATTTTTACTATTTAGTACAATGTTGTTAATTGGATGAAATTTCACATTTAAACCAGATATAAACAAGTGTCAATCTTTTGATAGTAATTATCTCTTAAAAACACGCTATTTGTTTTGACGACGAGAATTAATTTTTAAATTAGTTAATGTAACTGATATTTTTTAAATTTGATAAAATAGACATCATTTTTTAATTCATAATATCAAATATAGCTTAGGCCTAATTTTTGGTATTTTTCTGGAAACTTTCATTTTTTGATGAATAGTAAAACCACTAAGTGGTAGTTAAAAAACTAAATTTTTCATAAAACTTAATTTTACCGCTTCTGTGAGTGGAATTTCGAAAATCCGAGAGACATGGTAAATATCAAGGACTAAAATGTGGTTGAATGAGATGAAAATAATTTTTGGTGAATAATAACTTTTTACTTTTTTTTACCGCAGTTAAAAGTAAATATGGTAATTAAGGGTAAAAATGATATTATTATTACTCTAACACATATCATAATTCTATTTTATAAGTTTACTTTGACCAAAAAAAACCTTAGGAATAAAATATGACCATTTAAGCCCACTTGGATTAGATTAGGACATTTATTATTAATTTATTTAAAGAAGGGTTAAAATAGTTAAAATCAAAGTTTAATAAGTAAATAATTTTTAATATAGGGTTACACATAAGATAAATTTTACTATAAATATTCATTAGAAAGATAAAAATATTTCCTACATAATGATATTTTATTTGTAATTTTTATACATTAAAATAATGTAATTTATTTATGACACAATGATGATGCAGTAAATATCTTATTAATGAAATATTGACATAAATGATGTTATAAATACCCAAATAAATGTAATTTGAGACTTTTTAGTAATTAAAAAAATTTTATATGTTAATATGACATGTTATTGTTGATTTAATTAACTTTTTTCTAACTAATAATTCTGTTATGATTTTTACAAAAAATCAATTACCAAATAGTGTCAAAATTGACATAAAATAGTTTTTAAAACAAATATTATATTATTAATTGTTATTATATTCCTAAAAATCCAAGGTTCGGCCAAATGACTTATATAAGGTTATATATATTAATAATAAATAACTTGGGGTTCTTTTGGCTTGTTATAGTTAGTTTATTAACCTTATAATGTAAGAACACAAAAAGACACGGTAAAAGTAAAATTTTCTAACTTAAAGTTAAAACTAAATGATAAGGTTAAAATAGTAAACTAAACATGTCCAAATTATATTGGATGATAGGATTTCGACCCATAACCACCTTAGCTTCTAAATAACTCAATTTGGATCTATTAAAAATCCAATTTGACTTTATAATAAAATAATATTTTTAGTTATTCCAAAGGTGCCCCTCTCCTCCTTTATAAAAGGGCACTTCCTCCCTCTCTTCCTCACCCCACATTGAGCCTTCAAGATCGGCCAACCCCTAAAAATTTCTTCTCTACACTTCCCTAGAGACATCCTAGAGGTCCTGGTCTTCTTCAAAGACAAATTTTAGTGCCCTAAGAGGAGGTATCAAAGAGGCACTTCAAAGATGAGGTAATGTCCGTTACCGATTCTTTCACCTTTATTTCTTCTTCCAATTCTTCTTATTAGGTTGTTTAATTATGAAGTAATACCATCAGTATCACTCATATACTGATATTTTATTATATTTTTGAAACAACCCTATTTCCCCATCTATCCATCCTATGTAAAATGAAATCACTATGCGTGCGTACGTACGGAATACCGTCTTCATGCCGTGGTGTAATCTATTTTCCACCACCACCTTACTTGGATGGGTATAATGGTGTACATAATAACTATATATTATTCTTGTAAAGTGATATTTATTCTTAAATAGTATACATACACTCCAATAAAATTCCACGATCATGGGAACGATATCATCGCTCGTGCGTACGTACGGACTACCGTCTCCACGACACGATTAGATATATTCTCCACGTTAACCATTAATGAATGATTATAAAGTATATATAATAAGTAATCAGGAAATATATGACATAATAATGATACTGTATTTATGTATATATATATATATATGTCATTTACTTAATTCCATTCAATTCAAAAGGGAAATGAAAACAACGTTCATGCGTACTTACGGCCTATCGTCTCCATGAACGGTGTATTTCTTTCCATTTACTGATTTATTATATATATGTATATTCTGAATATATATTATATATAAATCATGTTTTATATTATGGAATTAATTAATCATGATCTAAGTAATCATATGAATAATTACAAGTCAAAGCACGAACAACAAATAAAATGATTTTACCCAAAACACTCTTTAACATGGAATTTACAAAAGAATAGGTAATATAAAGTCATAAGTGAACCATATATGATATCATAACAATGATTATGATTCTGGAATAAGTCAATGACATTATTTAAATCATTATACCGGAGGTTCGGACACTTACGAAGCAAATCAGACCTAAGTTAAGGGAAATATCACAATCTCATTTTTATCTGAGATTGTTTATACTTTGGTATTTACTAGGGTGTATTTTGTCATCCACATCCATGTTTCCACAATATGTAATATTATTTCCATACACCTACAATTGTTTTAATCCATTTTTACCCTTTGGTGAGTTTATAGTAAAATATATGAAAGGAATATTTTGTCGTTTTTCGTACGAGGTACTTTTTTGACTTTTCTGACAAAAGTACGAGAAGAATGTTTTTTTAACTTATACGGCATGAATGGAATTTTAAAACATTATTTCCAAGAAGATTCCTTTACAAGTTTTCAAGTTTATTTTTAATCAACTTCTTTTAGTTTAAAATTGCAAGACATGTTAAGAAAGGAAAATGTTTTTGAAGTAGAAATGATATTTTCCTCAAGAATGGAGTTCAAGTGATTTATCAAAATTATTTTCCATCTACGATAATATAGGGTTCTGTTTCTATCCCTATTATTACATTGATTTGATTATGTTGTGATGGAATTATTTTTATGAATTCCTTTATCTTATATGAATTGTTTTATGATGTCATGTTGTTTAAGAATCCCATTTTTATTACATGGGTTATGCAATGATGTATGATTTATGATTTTGTGGCACACATAAGAATGGTATCATTATGAGATGGGTGGGACCTATATCTCCCTCCAATGAATTGGGTAAAGATTTTATATCTCATGATATAGACATGGATGGAACGGTAGGTTATACCGGTTCAGTGAAACAGGACTGAAACGAGGATTGAACTCAGTTCAGAAAGGGACTTTGTCCACTAAGATAGTCTTGGAAATGAGTGTTGACTAATAAAAAATTATTATCTATGATTATGTGTGTATGCCACAAAGTTTCATGTTTTAAGTTATGATTATTGGGATTACATTTCACTACTATGATTTATCCCATGTTATGAAATTATGATCTCTTTTGCAGGTTAAGATTTCCAAAAGATATGTTCTTATAAATATGATGTTATTGATATTTCATTAGTTTACCCTTACTAAGCATTTGAGCTCAACCTTTTATGTTTTATTTTCCCCAGGATATAAAGAAAGGTTTTAGGTAAAAAAATAAAGATCTTTATGGGAGATGTTGAAGATCTTTCGCCACGATTAGAAGATTATATTCCGAGTTTCCAAAGACACTAAACTATTACGGTCCTTGTGTGTGTGTTTTTGTTATGTACTAAGTATTCCGAAAAAGTAATGTAATGTCTATGTACGTTAAGCTTCGGGTCTCTACAGTTGGTATCAGAGGAAAGGTTTAGTCAACCTTTGGAAACTAGGATGCGAGAACTTTAGTGAGATCCCTAGAGATATTTATAAGGTATGTCTAGGGATGTCCCTAAGGTTAAGTATACATATAGGTTATATTCCTAGAATTACGCTAACGATCATAGAATTAAACCTAAGATGTTAGATATTTAAGGTAATCCCCCTTTATTCTGTTGTTTTCCCTAGCATGATTTTTTCCTCTCACACTATTCTTTTTGGGTTTTAGATGATGGCTGGAACCCGAAGGAACTGTGTTGATCAATGCAATGGACAATGCAATGATTGTCCTCCAGAAAAAACAAATGTTATGGGAGATGCATTGCAAAATCTTATTTCTATACTTACACAAGCTATGAATCATTCTGGACTTCCAAATGAGCAGAGAAGGGAACAATATTCTACTGAGTCCTTCATGAGGCAACATCCACCTTCTTTTAGTGGGTCTTCTGATCCACTTGTTGCTGAACAATGGATCAGTACCACTGAAAAGATATTTTCAGTTCATCAATGTTCCGAACCTGATAAAGTCATCTTAGCAGTATATTGTTTGGAAGGTGATGCTGATCAATGGTGGAATCTTATCAAGAATATGAGTCCAAGAGATGAAATTGAGTCCATGCAATGGGACGAGTTCAAGAACTTATTTTTCAATAAGTACTTCCCTCATATTCATCAAACAAATATGGAGAAGGAGTTTCTTGAACTAAAGAAAAAGGATGATGAATCTGTTGGTATATACGAAGAGAATTTTACAAGGCTTGAAAGGTATGCATCTGGCTTTATCATCCAACCTGAAAGTAAAGTTGATCGATTCTTCAGTGGCTTAAAACCAAATATTCGAAGGGCATTAGCTATAAGAGACTTCAGTAGCTATGAAAAAATTGTGCGTTGTGCTATTAAGGTAGAAATGGAAGTTGGTGTTACATATCCATCTCATGGTCTTGACAAGAAACGAAAGATGGAGTTCAAGGAGAAATCTCAGAATAATGGTGAAAAGAAAAGGAATGTTTCCTTATTCTCAAAGTGTGGAAATAAGCATAGTGGAGATTGTCTTAAAGGGACTAGAAAATGATTTAAGTGTGGAAAAGAAGTTCATCGAGTAGCTGAGTGTCGAAGTAATGGAAAAAGGGTTTCTAATGATGTGAATAAAGAAAAAACTGCAGAGAACACAATACCAACACTTCAATGCTTCAAGTGCAAGGAAATGGGGCATTATGCTAATAAATGCCCTAATCCAAGGGTTAGTGATGATCGACATGAGAAACCACTTAAGGCAAAGGACAAAAGGAAGTCATATGCGATCACTATTGGCAATGTTGAATATGAAAACGATGTAGTGGAATGATTAAGTGTTTATGTAATGGGATTCCAAAATAATGTTGTATATAGTATCGTGGAATATTAGAATATTTATGTATTGGTATATTGTGGTTTTCAATAATTTTATGGTACCGGTAACCATGGAAAGTGATTGAGATATTTTTGGAAAAAATATGATATGCGCATAATGAAGGGATAAGGAGAAAATGAAATGTTTGACAGTATTCATGAGCTCATGACTGATATAAGGAAATAGTTATATCATGGTTTGAGGTTTTGGTATGTGAAAAGAGTTAACTTTTGACAGCACTCATGTTTTCACTAAGATTCAATGGGTGTTCATTTTTCAAGAGAATACATGATTAAGGCCTTCGAATGTTTAGAATGTGACCAACAAGACATATCTGATGATATACGAGGATCAATGATGGTATTAACATGCTTGTTATATAAACTCTTTGGTAATCGTTTTCACTATAATATGAGATTGGACAACAGTATTTTGGATAACCCTAAAGATTGGAAATGATTATGTTGGACATAAGTTAGTATTGTTTTAGGATAGAACTTTTTTTTCAATATTATTGATGAGATAGTAATGTAGTTTTAGAAAAAGGACAACCTGCAGGACGGGCGACATCCCATCGCGTCAGAAAAGGCTGTGGGAATCGAACCCACAACCGAAGTGCGACTGGCCTTTATCACCTACCACTGGCCTAAAATAAGTCCTTGGTTAGTAGAAACTAGTTTTATTTTATTACGCAGTATGATATATGAAGTATAAGTTCATTTTTGGAATCGTATACGATTAACCTCACCATAGATGGTCTTATGTATTTTTGATAACTTTTATAACCTTTTGTTTGAGACAGATGGAATGACCCATCATTCTATCACATGATCTGCTAACACTTCACGAATAAAAAATCCAACTTCATTTCTATAATAGATGAAGTGGAAATTGTCCAAAGAACGACTAACGGTGACACTGTACCAAAATCACGAAAGTATTTCTTCTAATTCCAATTTCATCAACTTTAGGGAAATGATCTTGAAAACCAAAAATGTTGTCCTAGTACTCTTATATCAGATGAATCAGATGGTACCTTAGATCGTCACAAATTTATGGCTTTGTGATTGCTTGATTTTCCATAGCCATGTTCTCTACCACTCTCCATCAGAACATGGTGGTTAGATTTCTCTTCCATATCCATATTTTCACTTATGTGGAAACCCAATGATTAGTTTATTTGGGTAACCGTTACGTTTCATACTTTTGTTTTTAAAGATTGGTTTTGGTATTCCTTCTTACGATGTGGGTTTCTATTAAAGAAACATTCGAGTAGTAAACCATTTATAACCCTGATGAATTTCGAGGGCGAAATTCATTTTAAGGGGGGTAGAATGTAACACCCCGAGATTTTATGAAAAATATTCTTTTTAATTTTATTAATGTCTTGTGTTGTACGCTACACCAAAAGAAGCTTGCACAACACGCATCCTTGACTTGCCTTGCATTACATGCAATCGTGGCCTTCCTCGATAGCTTGCGTCGTACGCAATACCGAGTTTCACTAAAAAATGATATGCTATTAAAATATTTTTAAAACTAGCCGTTATGAATAGTAATAACCACTTTTAGAAATTTTATAATTTTTTTTTCAAAATTGACTTCATTTTTGGATTCGGATTATCGAAATTAGCTTAGGGTGAAATTTTGGTACGTTTCGGATAACTTTCATATTCTGATGAATAGTGAAAATTACTAAATTTTAATTAAAAACAACTTTTTTAATCCAAATAATTAATTGTGATAAATTATTAATTTAATGGTTTTAAAGTATATTTAGAATATATTTTTACAATTTAATACAATGTTGGTCATTATATGTAATTTCACATTTAAACCAGATATAAACAAGTGTCAATCTTTTGATAGTTATTATCTCTTAAAAACACTCTATTTATTTTGACGACGAGAATTAATTTTTAAATTAGTTAATGTAACTGATATGTTTTGAATTTGATAAAATAGACATCATTTTTGAATTCATAATATCAAATATATATTAGGCCTAATATTTGGTATTTTTCTGGAAACTTTCATTTTTTTATGAATAGTGAAACCACTAAGTGGTAGTTAAAAAACTGAATTTTTCATAAAACTTAATTTTACCGCTTATGTGAGTGGAATTTCGAAAATCCGAGAGACACGGTTAATATCAAGGACTAAAATGTGGTTCAATGAGCTGAAAATAATTTTTTGGTGAATAGTAACTTTTTACTTTTTTTAACCACGGTTAAAAGTAAATAGGGTAATTAAGGGTAAAAATGATATTATTATTACCCTAACACATATCCTAATTCTATTGGATAAGTTTAATTACACCAAAAACAACCTTATGAATAAAATATGACCATTTAAGCCCACTTGGATTAGATTCGGACATTTATTATTAATTTATTTAAAGAAGGGTTAAAATAGTTAAAATCAATGTTTAATAAGTAAATAATTTTTAATATAGGGTTATACAAAAGATAAATTCGACTATAAATATTAATTAGAAAGATAAAAATATTTCCTACATAATTATATCTTATATGTAATTTTTAGACTTTAAATATTTTAATTTATTTATGACACAATGATGATGTAGTAAATATCTTATTAATGAAATATTGACATAATTGATGTTATAAATACCCAAATAAATGTAATTTGAGACTTTTTAGTAATTAAAAAAAATTTATATGTTAATATGACATGTTAGTGTTGATTTAATTAACATTTTTCGAACTAATAATTCTGTTATGAGTTTTACAAAAATCAATTACCAAATAGTTTCAAAATTGAAAAAAAATAGTTTTTAAAAAAAATATTATATTATTAATTGTTATTATATTACTAAAAACCTAAGGTTCGGCCAAATGACTTATATAAGGATATATATATTAATAATAAACAACTTGGGGTTTGTTTGGCTTGTTATAGTAAGTTTATTAACCTTATAGTGTAAGAACACAAAAAGACACGGTAAAAGTAAAATTTTCTATCTTAAAGTTAAAACTAAATGATAAGGTTAAAATAGTAAACTAAAATTGTCCAAATTCTATTGGATGATAGGATTTCGACCCATCCCCACCTTAGCTTCGAAATAACTCAATTTGGAGCTATTAAAAACCGAATTTGACTTTATAATAAAATAATATTTTTAGTTATTCCAAAGGTGTCCCTCTCCTCCCTTATAAAAGGGCACTTCCTCCCTCTCTTCCTCACACCACATTGAGCCTTCAAGCTCGGCCAACCACTTCCAATTTCTTCTCTCCACTTCCCTAGAGACATCCTAGAGGTCATGTTCTTCTTCAAAGACAAATTTTAGTTCCCTAAGAGGAGGTATCAAAGAGGAACTTCAAAGAAGAGGTAATGTCCGTTACCGATTCTTTCACCTTTATTTCTTCTTCACTTCTTCTTCTTAGGTTGTTTCATTATGAAGTAATAACATCAGTATCACTCATATACTGATATTTTATTATATGTATGAAACAATTCTATTTCACCATCTATCCATCCTACGGAAAATGAAATCACCATGCGTGCGTACGCACGGAATACCGTCTCCATGCCGTGGTGTAATCTATTTTCCACCACCACCTTACTTGGATGGGTATAATGGTGTACATAATAACTATATATGATTATTTTAAAGTGATATTGATTCTGAAATAGTATACATACACTCCAATACAATTCCAAGATCATGAGAACGATATCATCGCTCTTGCGTACGTACGGACTACCGTCTCCACGACGCGATGAGATTCATTCTCCACGTTAACCATTCATGAATGATTATAAAGTATATATAATAAGTAATCATGAAATATATGAAATAATAATGATACTGGATTTATGTATATATATATATATGTATGTCATTTACTTAATTCCATTCAATTCAAAAGGGAAACGAAAACAGCATTCATGCATACGTACGACCTACCGTCTCCATGAACAGTGTATTTCTTTCCATTTACTGATTTATTATATATATGTATATTCTGAATATATATTATATATAAATCATGTTTTATATTATGGAATTAAGTAATCATGATCTAAGTAATCATATGAATAATTACAAGTCAAAGCACAGACGACAAATGAAATGATTTTACCCAAAACACTCTTTAACATCCAATTTACAAAAGAACGGGTAATATAAAGTCATAAGTGAACCATATATGATATCATAACAATGATTATGATTCTGTAATAAGTCAATGACATTATTTAAATCATTATACAGGAGGTTCGGACACTTACGATGCAAAACGGACCTAAGGTAAGGGAAATATCACAATCTCATTTTTATCCGAGATTGTTTATACTTTGGTATTTACTAGGGTGTATTTTTTCATCCACATCCATGTTTCCTAAATATGTAATATTATTTCCATCCACCTACAATTGTTTAAATCTATTTTTACCCTTTGGTGAGTTTATAGTAAAAGATATGAAAGGAATCTTTTGTCGTTTTTCCTACGAGGTACTTTTTTGACTTTTCTGGCAAAAGTACGAGAAGAATGTTGTTTTAACTTATACGGCATGAATGGATTTTTAAAAAATTATTTCCAAGAAGATTACTTTAAAGGTTTTCAAATTTATTTTTAATCAACTTATTTTAGTTTAAAATTGTAAGACATGTTAATAAAGGAAAATGTTTTTGAAGTAGAAAGGATATTTTCCTCAAGAATGGAGTTCAAGTGTTTTATCAAAATTATTTTCCATCTAAGATAATATAGGGTTCTGTTTCTATCCCTATTATTACATTGATTTGATTATGTTGTGATGGAATTATTTTTTTGAATTCTTTTATCTTATATGAATTGTTTTATGATGTCATGTTGTTTAAGAATCCAATTTTTATTACATGGGTTATGCAATGATGTATGATTTATGATTTTGTGGCACAAATAAGAATGGTATCATTATGAGATGGGTGGGACCTATATCTCCCTCCAGTGCATTGGGTAAATATTTTATATCATATGAGATAGACATGGCTGGAACGGTTGGTTATACCGGTTCAGTGAAACAGGACTGAAACGAGGAGTGAACTCGGTTCAGAAAGGGACTTTGTCCACTAAGATAGTCTTGGAAATGAGTGTTGACTAATAAGAAATGATTATCTATGATTATGTGTGTATGACACAAAGTTTCATGTTTTAAGTTATGATTATTGGGATTACATTTCACTACTATGATTTATCCCATGTTATGAATTTATGATCTCTTTTGCAGGTTAAGATTTCCAAAAGATATGTTCTTATGAATATGATGTGATTGATATTTCTTTTGTTTACCCTTACTGAGAATTTGAGCTCACCCTTTTATGTTTTATTTTCCCCAGTATATAGAGAAAGGTTTTAGGTAAAAAAAGGAATATCTTTATGGGAGTTGTTGAAGATCTCTCGCCACGATTAGAAGATTATATTCCGAGTTTCCAAAGACACTAAACTATTACGGTCCTTGTGTGTGTGTTTTTGTTATGTACTAAGTATTCCGCAAAAGTAATGTAATGTATATGTATGTTAAGCTTAGGGTCTCTACAGTTACCTTCCATTTGGTGTTAATACGATAATCTCGTTTGAGGAAGTGTGGACTACCGCCCACTCAAAGCGATGTGATTCATTCACACACAACATGGAATTTATTAAAGATGTTTTTAAATAAATTATATGATATATATGATATATTAATACTAATTTAATAATGATATATATATATATATATATTCATATATATATATATATATATGTCATTTACATACTTTCTTTCAATTTGATAATAAAGACGGAAACAACGTTCATACATACGTACGGCTTACCGTCTCCACGAACAGTGTATTCCATTTTGTATACCTATATTATATAGATAAATATATTATAAATATAATTTATATACATGATATTTATATCATGGTTTAAATTCTGGAATTATGATATAAGTATAAGGACCAAAGATGTAACAAATTGAGACACACACTAAGAACAAAGTGAATTTCACCCGAAGTGAAACTTTAAAATAGGATAGTTAACAAGCGGTTAGGATAAGGTCATAATAGAACCATATATGTTATTATGTTTAATAATATTCTTATTTAAAATGTTTATAATATATTTAAATTTATTATATAGGAAGCTTTCTGAGTGCAGAGAGATTCAAGACACAAGGTAAGGGGTTTTCATCTCACTTTTAATTTTTGGGGGATAAATGTTATGTTCGCCACTATTTCCTTTTGTGTAGTGTATGTACTACCCCTGATTTTATTCTATGTATCATTTAATTAATTTTACAGTTATTTACTTTCACTTTTTATGATCCTTCTTTCACAAGGATTATGTTTCAAAAGTTGCGATATCGGAAAAAATGTTTTGTCTCAATTTTCCTTCTTTGAGACTTATGTTTTGTTATGCACCTAAAATATTATTGGATGTGTACATACATCCATTTTACATGTAATATAATGAATATAAATCTTTTTATTATATTATATGATTAATATAATTTCATTTACTAACATGTAGAGCATTATCCCATGATACCAAGTTATGAGAGTTTATTAATACAATCTCATTGCTTTTCGAGATTGTTTATGTTTATGCTTACATTGATGAAATATTATGAATAATATATCAATAAAATTAATTAGTTTATTTATCCTATTTTATTTCATGATATAATCATGTATTGTTACCAGTTTCTACTCTTTGGAACATAATATAGTTAGGAAAGTGCTTTTAGGAAAGCCCGACTTTTGTCTCTCTTTAGTCGGAAATCTATGTTTTCTAAAAAGGGTTACCAAAGATATTATATCATTCTACTATAAGATCTAAAATAAATTTAGACCTTTTTTTCTTTTACCAATCTATTTATGGGAATATTTTTTTCATTTTCCAAACAAGTCACTTTTCTACCCTTTTTATCGTGCCAAAGGAATGTTCTTTTGACCTTGTACAACATATATGGATTTACCCTCCGTCATTTATTCAAATATCCCATTCCATTATTCAAAAGGTAAATCTCTAAGAGAATTTTTTTAAAATTGATTTTCAAGGAAATTTTTTTTAAAAGGGTTTTAAACTTCTTTTATATGTTTTCATATAAAATGTTTTTCAAATTTTTTTTCTCGAGTCCTAATTACAAGTTTTCAAAGAGCATTAAAATAAATGGTTTTCAAAAAGTTTTTAAGATTATTTAATAATTTTTCAAAAAAATGATTTTCAAAATGATTTCAATATTTCCTTAAAAAATTTTAAAGTATTTTCAAAGACATGGTTTTCAGAACTTTTCAGTATTTCTTTAATAGTTTTCATGTGTTTTCAAAGAAAACGGGTTTTTTAAAATGTTTTGAAGCTTTTTTAAATGTTTTCAAGGAAAAAGGTCTTAAAAATTATTTAATGTATTCTATATAACTTTTCAAGGTATTTTCTAAGAAAATTATTTTCAAATGTTATTTTTTATTAAAAAACCATTTTTCAAAGAAATGGATATTTTCCTCAAGAAACGTTTTAGAGGATATTTCAAAAATTATTTTCCATATAAGATGAAATCTATTGATGATACTCATACCTTATAGGAAATGATCTAAAGGTTACATTCATATAATTTCTATTATTGAGTTATTATTAATCTCATCATTTTTATGAAACCCATTTATCCTTCTTGGGTAATATGTTTATGAAACCTGTTTCTATTTCAGAGGTTATATTCTTTTGAAACTTACTTCTTTTCAAGAGTTATGTTTAGGATGAAATGATTATGAAACCTATATCATTCCAAAAGTTATGGTATGCTTACATGTTTATGTTACCCATTTTATTTCATTGGTTATGATATGTTATCTATTTATTTATGATCGTGTCGAACATGTATGTATGATTTCATTATGAGACAGGTAAGAACTATATCTTCCTCCAATGCATTGGGTAAATATTTATATCTCATGAGATAATTATGGGAATCAAGTTGACAAGATTGATCCACTATAGGAATATGGGGAAGCCTGATACCTTACAAAGAAAGGAATTCTGATGGGGATGGTGGTTTGTCTCTCCATGTAGGCATAGTCACCATAATGATGGAATATGGGGAAACATGATCCATTATGGGAAGATGGGGAAACCTGATCCCTTACAAGGAAATAACTGCAACTGGGGATGGTGGTGTATCCTGCCTAGTGTGTGAAGTCCCCTTGTAGTGTCCTAATAAGTTCAATTAATGTTACTTGACTTATAGGTAATGATATCACATGTTTATGTATGCCACAATTCCCAGTCTTACTCCTATGTTATGCTTTCATGTCTTATGTTCATTATTTACTTATTATTCATGCCTTACAAACTGTCAATATTTATTCCATGATTCATCTTTATGATCTTTGATATGATGTGTATGATCTTCTATTTTCATGATCACATTATCATACCCTTATGATCATGTTTATTCTTACATGTCTCCCTTGTTTACCCTTATTGAGCATTTGATATCACCCCTTTCTTATGTTTCCTTTCTCAGAGTTATGAAGAAAGGTATTAGGTAGAAGTACTAAAGGTGGAGATCTTTATAGGAGATGTTTATGATTTTTCACCAGGATATAATATTTTGTTTCCATGTTTCCAAAGACACTAAAATATTACGATCCTTTGGCAAGTATTTTTGTAATGTACTAAATATTCATCTAGAATGATGTAATATCCATGCATGTTAAGCCTGGGTCACTATAGTTGGTATGAAAGGAAAGGTTTAGTAAACATTTGGAATCTAAGATGATAAAACATTAGTGATATCCCTAGATTTATTTCTAAGGATATGTTTATGGATGTCTCTAAGGATAAGTATATGGGTGAGTTAACATTTAGGGAAATGTCTTGCAATTTTGGTAAATAATAGAGTGAGTAGTTTCCATGAAATACATCCCTGTATGGATACTACAAGTTGATGTGGCTATAGAACATATGTACCTATGGGTAAAAAGTCCAACATGTTGTTCTAGGCTTGACTCAGGTTAATTTGGTACATGACAACGAGCCTTGCTACACACCTGGTTTGACACTCCCATGGGATATTCTTTTTGAATTCACAAACACTTCATGAACCATCTTGAAGGATTTGGATATAATTTAGCTATTAATAACCTAGGTTAAACCTATGGTGTCATAGATTATGGATGGTGTCATGATTTAGACATCCAATAAGTAATTCTTTTCATGACAATGTGTTTTTCGGATATGATAAATATTTCATACACTATTTTTCAAATTTTAGTCAATGGAAAGAACTTGAAGGAATTGGATTAATGTTGAAAGTGATGGAAGATTTTCTAATCATAATTCAAATGGGATGATTAGTGGAGAAATAAATATTGTGATTATGCCGCATCATCTATTGTGGTATATTATTAACAAAGTTAGAATTTGGGATATTTCTAACAGGTCTAATAAGAGAAATATATAATTTTATTGTAAGGAACATAGAAGAAATAAGATTCATCTTCCATCATGTCAAGAATAAGGGATGAAAGAACCTTGAGTAATACCTCAAAGGGAGGTGAAGATGTTATTTGTGTTGGAAAAAAGGTCATATAGTGATGATTTGTCACCGAGTTTAATGTCGTATCTGTGGAGAACCTGGGAATTACCCAAAAAATGCCCCGATCTAAGGATTTACTTCTAAACCAAGTAAGGAGCTCTTCCATTCCAAACATTAATGTTGAGAAAATTGAAGTATTTATGTATTTGGATTCCAAAATTAAGAATGGTGAATTATGTATAGATTGTACAGTTTATGTTTTGATAAGGATTTACAAGAATATGTTTATTGGTCACGATGGATAAGAAATATGATTTCATGGAAATAAGATATTTTGATTAAGGGAAGGTAATACTTAATTAATACCTAATGCTAAGATAATGATGTTTGGATAAAGATATACTATATATGAGTAAGTAAATTGGATGGTATATATTTCACTAGATTTTATAATTTACAAAATCTTATATGTCATCAAGAATGAAGTTTAAAAATTCTTGGATTTAAGAGATATATCTTGTAATCATTGGAATAAGGAAGCATTCATGTTTTCCAAAAGGATTTATGGTAATTCAGGTTATTACAATGTTTCAAGAGAATATATGATGAGGTTATTCACATGTTTGGAATGTGACAACCAAGAGCTATTTTTTAATATTAAAGGGAATCAAGGTTAAGCTGATTTCAAGGATCTCTTTAAAAGGTTTTACATTTTCACATTTGAGAAGGGTTATATGGTTAACCATTCATGAAAAGTTTAATTTAATATTCATGGGATGTATTTTCGCACTGATTTTGTGTTGAAAACCTTGGTTAAAAGGATAATCAGTGATTAACCTTATTTCAAGGGTGTCTATGTTAGGTCCACTAGGTCGAATACCATGAGGGGGGATCAGGGTATAATAGATTAAAAAAAATTCCCTTCAAATCTTGTTTCATCATTAAATACAACTCTCTTATCTCTCGTTCCCATTTCAAAGTATGAATAGAATTTAAATCATGCATGAGACACAACAGTTTTTACTTGGTTCAACCTCACTGGTCTATGTCCAAGGAGAATACAACAGTGGTGTGCCGATATACCAAATTCACTAAGGATCACTGCCAATAATGAGTATAATGTTCAGGATAGATCTTCTATTCCTAGGCTCACCACCTTTACAAGGTTTAGGTTATAATCATTTTATTCCCAATGGTCACTCTCTTTGCCTCTTTCTCTAGATCACTGGTGGTGAAAAGGGTTACCATATTCCCCTTCTTTCTCTCACTACTCATGGAAAGGAATCTGCTCATATTTTAAAGACTTGTAGGTCAAACACAATATATAGAAATGTAAGTCCTTTCATTCTTATGAATTCCTACATCCTCAACTTTAGGTATATGTTCTGTTGAAATTCATTTTTCACCCGCATATGTATTCCACCTTCTCGGGTATTGTTAGATATCGAAAAATAATTTTGCAGGCGGATTTGAAGCATTCTCAAGCTTCCTTGAGTGTTCCACAAACCACATACTCCTCCTATGTACTATATTGTGGGTTTCCTATGTGGACTTCCTCTTTTGAGTACCACCACCCCTTCCACAAACCTTTATTTGTTCACAGACTTTCTTCACCTTCACTATCATGTACCGCCTCCACGTACCGACTCAGTGAACCTCTTATAAGAACAACCCTCTATCGGAAAATTGTTCTATATTTGAAAAATTCCATCACTTCCGCATTCTAGATCCCCCCTATGAGTACCAAGTTCTTCTTCCATAGACTGTTCTTCCTTTTCGAACTACAATTTCCTGCAAAAACACTTTCATGAACAATTCTGCATACTTCTTCATCCTTTGTGGAATCTCTTCCCATAAACCACTTTTGGACTTGATCAAATTATTGGATCAAATAAATGTTCTCTAATAATATTCTCCCTCACTCCTAATCGGTGGGATTAGAACTCCTTATATAGGCAAAGATATCTATAAAATACACTAATTAATGATTTACCAAATTGTTGATTCGGTACAGCCTTGACCACATTATGATCTTCCTACAGTGAACTGCACCGATTCCACGAAACATTTTTCAATGGCAATCTTCATAAAAACTTTGCTTCTATGTAACGCCATTATCATCTGGCATCTTACGAACCGTCACGCCTTCCACATAATGCACTCCCTTCTCCACACACTGTCAATGTGAACCAATTTCGGTTCCATGAACTTCTCCCATGTACCATTCCCGCTGCCTAGTATGCGACCACGGACCCTTCCCAAATATGTTATGCATTCCATGTCCCGAGATTTGTGTTTCTCTTCCTTTTTAGATTTCGTTCTCTGTTCTTCACACTATTTAGTCCTATGTATAAAACCTTGCATTTCCAAATAGAAATTCCGGATTTTGAGGCCCAAAAATTTGTAAAATATTGGGAAACTACGCCACCTTAAAAACATGTCTTTAGTAAACAGTAACCAAACACATTCACCACCAACTTGGTTTTTCAACAAACACAATCACACCTAAAACATATAGAGAGGACACCTTGATAGATTTTTTCCCAATTTTATATCTTTTATATTTTTTTAAAAAGTACATCATGTATTTTGGGTGATAACCAATCAATTCCAGCAAGGCCATGTGTCTTGAACCCATGACTGAAGAACGATATGGGTTACATGCCTACCAATGACCTATGCGATTTCCTCGTTAATGTGTAATTATTTTTGGTGAATAAATATTTATGATGAACCAGTAGTGTTTCTTTTTATTTTTTATTCATGTTAATTTTTTAAGGGACAAATATTTAGGCTTTTTATTCTTTTATGGGCCTTAAGATACATTAAAAGCGTATTTTAGTTCTTTTTTCATTAAAGTTAATTTTTGGGAATTATTTCCATGAGGTAATGGATGTATTAGAAATTTCTCAAAGCACAACCCAATAATACAATTTTTTATAGAAAATTTTCAATAATTACTTAATGTTATGTAAGTGGTCCAAAAAAAATGTTTTCCTATAACCTTAAATTCTATTAAACCAATCGATTTTGGAATCATCACAAATTTTTGAATTTTAGGCCCTCACCATTCCTTTGACCATTCACTTATTTGTTATGGATGACCTCAATCAATCCCTATAAATATTTACATTTTACCTCCATGTCCAATCTTCACTCCCAACCTATGTTCTCCTATGTGGAAACACAATTATATGTTACTTTGGGTAACTAGTATGCTTCCAAATTTCCCCTTTTAAGGGAAGTTTTAGTATCCATTTTTATAATGTGGGTTTCTATGAATGAAACATTAAATTATTAAACCTTTGATATCCAAGATAAATTTTGAAAACTAAATTAATTCAAAGGGGGTAGAATGTAACCCATTAAGTTTTTATAGACCTGTTTTTTTCAAATAAATTTAAATTTTCATTTATATCTTGCAATGAACAAAGAAAAAAGATTATTTTCACATGTAACTAACTTAGTGTATATTATACAAAACATCTACTTTGAGTATGTACCATGAAACACCGATTTGGCGTACATTCCTCAAAACACCGACTTTGCGAATGATGAATGCAACCCTAAGTTGGCGTACGATACATACAACACTGAGTTTCTATGAAATATCTCTTTTTATTGTTTAAATAAAAAAATTATAACCTATAGTTAAAACATAGTAATATTAATAGTAGTAACTACATTCCAAATATTTTTTATAATTATTTTATATAAATAAAACATATTTATAATAAAAGATGTGTTTTTTGGTAATGAAATTTTTATGTTTAAAAGTATTTTATTCTCTAATGAACTGATTTCAATAATAAAATTAATTTTAGACACATTTAAAAATTTAATTGGATAAAATAAACTTATTTTTAAATTCATAACATTGAAATTATCATAGGGTGAATTTCTGGGATTTTTCTAAGAAACTTCATTTTTTGATGAAGACTGAAAATAATGCCTTTTAGTTAAAAACTACTTTTTTTCTAATTAATTTTTAATGGTAGATGATATTATAAATATTATTTAAGGTAAAATTAAATTAATATCACATATATTAATGAAATAGGATCAATTTCACTTGGAAAATGAATATAAAATCTTAACAAACTTTTGAACTTTTTCTTACTTTAAAACCCCGTTATTTTGACCCGCCTGCGGGATGAGCACAAATCATAATTTTTCTTCTTATGTGAATCAAATTTAAAAAATCCGACATACAACATTTTATTAAGTGTAATATTTAGACTCTAATTAGGACATGTTAATTTTTTACCAAAATGATTAGTAAAAGTGATTAAAATTAATCACAACAATTAATGCCAAATTAAGCTTAATTAGGGACTAAAAAATAAAGTTAAGGGCCAAAATGACTTAGAAACTTGTAAAACACCCATTTTTGTCCATATTTCATCCATAAAACTTACATTATTTATTTTAGTTGGTTTGGGAATAATTTTTTTAGGTAAGAACATGTGCACACCTAATTTGTTTCTAAAAAATCCCTTTGATTAATTTTCTATCCCTATAAAAGGACACCGCCGATACCCATTACTAACACCACTCAAGCCTCTTAAGTTTGGAAATGTGATACAAAAATTTCCCCCCAAAAATCCTCCCTTTTACCATGATTCCAAACTTTGGGAAGAAACCCTCCCAAGGAAGCCTTTTGACACAAACCGAAAGGAATTACCTGATTAAGAGGTAATGTATTCTCTCAAGCTCCTTTACTTTATTTTCCTTATCCACCGCTCCACCTTCTTTATTACATAATTTCGTGATTACACCATTATACTAAATATAATAGGAAGTTTTTAATAAATGGTTTTTTCCTAAACTAACACACACCTCCATGTAATGGATGTTGAACATATTGTTTCTCTGTACGGTGAACTACTGCCCCACGAAACGATGATTGTTCATTTCTCCTTTAACACCAATCATGGTGGACATTATTATGGAAAGTATATTTATATATTTAATATATTATGTTTATTATGTCTTTAATATTATGTATTCCTTTTAAAATACACATCATTTTACCTTTCATTTGGTGTTAATACAATAATCTTGTTTGAGGAAGTGTGGACTACCACCCCCTCAAAGCGATGTGATTTGTTCATACACCACATTGAATGTATTAATGATGATTTTAATGAACTTATTTGATATATATTATATATTAATGATACTATAATAATTATATATACATAAATATATACATATATATATTTTTGTGTCATTTACATACTTTCTTTCAATATGATAATAAAGACAGAAACAAATTTCATTTGTACGTACGACTTACCATCTCCATGAACGGTGTATTCCGTTTCATAATCATATTTTATATAGATTATTATAATATACATATACTATATATAATTTATTTTTATATGATGGTTTATATTCTATAATCATGAAAAATTTATAAGGAACAAATATGTAAAAAATTAAGACACACGTGAAGAACAAAGTGAATTTTACCTGAAGTGAAACTTTAGCATAGGATCATTAACAAGATGGTAGTATATGGTCATAAAAAACCAGATATGGTATTATGTATAAAAATATTCTTTAGTAAAATATGTATAAAAAATTTATATTTATTAAACAATAAGCATGTATGTGTATGGAGAGATTCAAGACACAAGGTAAGAGGTTTTCGTCTCACTTTTAATTTTTGTGAGATAAATGTTATTTTCACCACTCTTTCTTTTTTTGAGGTGTATGTACTGACCATGATTGTATTAAATGTATCCTGAAACTAAATTTATGGGTAATCACATGCATTTTTATGATCCTTCTTTAATGAGGGTTAAGTTTCAAAAGTTACCAAATCGGTAAAAATGTTTTTTTTCTCAATTTTCCTTCCTTGAGAGTTATGTTTTTTTATGAACCTAAAATCTTCTTAAAGATATAAATAATTCAATTTTACAAGTAATATAATTAATATTAATCTTTAAATGATATTTTATTCTTCATTTAACTTCATTTCCTTACATGTAGATCATGATCGCAAGATACCAAGTTATAAGAGTTTATTGAGACAATATCCTTTCTTTTTGAGGTTGTTTATGTTTTTCTTCATTTGATGAAATTTTATGATACATATCTAAATAAAATTAATTAGTTTCCTTATACACTATTATTTAATGATATAATCATGTATTTGTACCATTTTCTACTCTTTGGTACATACGATAGTTGTGAAAGTGTTTTTAGGAATGTCTGACTTTACCCTTTCTTTGGTCAGAAATATATGCTTTCTAAAAAGGGTTCCCAAGAATATTAGACCATTATCCTATGATATTTAAAATAAATTTGTACCCTTTTGTATTTTACCAATATATTTAAGGGAATATTCTTTGTTTTTTCTAAACAAGTCACTTTTCTACCCTTTTTACCGTGTAAAATTAATTTTCTTTTGACATCGTACGACATGTACAGATTTACCCTCTATCATTTCATAGAAGCACCCATTTGCATTATTAAAAAGGTAAATCTATAAGAAAATGTTTTTAAAAAGTAATTTTCATGGAAAATTTTCATCCAAAAGGGATTTAAACTTATTTTATATTTTTTCATGGAAAACTGTTTTCAAAATGTTTTTTCAAGTCTTAATTACAATTTTTAAAAGTGCTTTCAAAGAAATTGTTTTCAAAAAAAATTCAAGATTATTTTATAAGTTTTCAAGAAAAATGACTTTCAAAATTTTTTCAATCTTTACTTATATTTTTTCAAATTATTTTGAAAGAAATGGTTTTTGAATAATTTTCATTCTTTCTTTAAATATTTTCAAGTGTTTTCAATGAAAAAGTTTTTCTTTAAATGTTTTGAAGCTTATTTTAAATGTTTTCAAGGAAAAAGGTTTTAAAAATAATTTCATGTCTTCTTTATAAGTTTTCAAGTTATTTTATAATAAATTTATTTTCAAATGGTATTATGTATTAAAAATACATTTTTAAACAAGAAATGATATTTTCCTCAAGAAATGTTTTAGAGGTTATTTTTGAAATTATTTTCCATCTAAGATAAAATCTATTGATGTTAATCATTTCTTCTAGTGAATTATCTAAAGGTTCCATTCATATAAATTATATGAATGAGTTATGATTAATTTCATGGTCTTTATAAAACCCATTTCTCCATAATGGGTAATATAATTATGAAACTCGTTTCTATTTCACGGGTTATATGCTTTTGAAACCTGCTACTTTTCACAAGTTATGTTTATGATGAAATGATTATTAAACATGTATCTTTTCATATGTTATGATATGTTTACATGTTTATGTTACCCATTTTATTTCATGGGTTATGATATGTGATTTTATTATTTATGATCATGTGGCACATGTATTTATGATTTCATTATGAGATGGGTGGGGCCTATATCTCCCTCCAAAGAATTGTGTAAAGATTTTTATCTCATGAGATAATGATGGGAATCATGGTAGTGGGATTGACCCACTATGTAAAGATGGGGAAACCCAATCCCCTAAAAAGAAATTACTTCTACTAGGGATGGTTGTTTGTCCCTACCAGTAGGTGTAGTCACCGTAATGATGAAAGATGGGGAAATACGATCCATTATGGTAAGATGGGGAAACCTTATCCCTTACAAAGAAATAACAGAAAATAGGGACGGTGGTGTGTCCCACCCAGTGGGTGCAGTTCCCGTGAAGTGCCTTGATAAGTTCTAGAAATGCATCTTCACTTATACGAAATTATATCACATGTTTATGTATACCACAATTCCCTATCTTAAACCTATGTTATACTTTTAAGGATTATTTTCTTCATTTCCTTATGATTCATGTCTTATAAACTCCCAATATTTATTCCATGATTCATCTTTATGATCTTTGATATGCAGACTATGATCTTCTATTTTCATGATCACATTATCATACCCTTATGATCATGTTTATGATTACATTTCTTCCTTGTTTACCCTTACTAATCATTTGAGATCACTGATTTCTTATGTTTTTTTATCTAGGTTATGAAGAAAAGTTTTCGGTAGAAGTACTAAAGGTGTATATTGTTATGGGAGATTTTTATGATCTTTCACCAGGATAGAAGATTTTGTTTCCATGTTTCCAAAGACAATACAATATTATGGTCCTCAGGAATATATTTTTGTAATGTACTGAATATTTATCTAAAATGATGTAATATATATGTATGTTAATCCTGGGTAGCTATACCCTTCCTTACTGAAATCAACTTTCACAAATCCCAATTCATCAATTTTAATATCACTACTATTATCAACCCATTTTCTTTGAGAAATCAGCACTTGGAATGTTGTATAATCCATCTCCCATGTTTTTCTAATGATGAAAAAGTATGTCATATTCACATAAATTGGATTTATATCCTTAGTACCAAAGACATGAACCACTTTATCTACAATTTTAACTCCACTGTGTTTCATGGTATTGTCATAATTGTGTTCATTTATATATAATGAATAAACATTAATTACATAACCACAGTAAGATAATACATACACACTTGTTCTTCTAGGTATCCATCGAAGTAATTTCAAAATTTAATCCATATTTTCATCTGAACCCTTAAAAATATAGTCATGAAACCATTCTATATACTATTGATTTTGTGTATTTGATATCTATATTTCATCCCTAGATGGATTCAGATACCTAATAATTTTTGTGTGGGTTTCAACATATGAAGAAACCTCCAAACTATTATGAAAAATGTAAAGTTGGGCCTACTCCGGATCTATAATATTGATTGTGACAACATATCTTCCAAAACATAGTTCACCCACAAGCCTCCATGTGTGATAAGATTTTGATTGACCAATTATTTCTACATCAAACATGTATTGGGTACATAATTCAATGGCTTCCTCAACAATATCTCTCTCTACAATACAACCCTCTGTCCGACTTTGATTTTTGACATAACCTTTACAAATATTCATATACCATTCAATGAGGTATATACATATATAGTGTAAATAACCACATAGTCAAATCTCTCTCAACATGTGATCCATTAAATGAACCATCATGTCAAATAGTTTTTTCAGGAAGAACATTTCCAATTCACATAGTATGATGGAAAGTTTTATTTCCATAGAAACAAATTTCACTGTATCGATACCTTTGTTGAATATATATTTGAAGAATAAATAGTTCATGGCTAATTTATGATGTAAATTCTTGGAAAAAATGAAATTTAAAGTCATAGGAATTATATCTTGCATCAAAACATGTCAGTCATGTGATTTCAGACCCTTTAACTTTAAATTGGTCACTGAAATGATTTTTGATATTTGATGAGTAACCCTCTAGAACCTTTACATCATTCAAGAAGTTAAAAAACTAATAGCTCTCCTACCCAAAAAGAGTGTAAGAATATGGGGGAAGAGAAGTTCAATTTTTACCCTTCATTGGCGCCAACTCTTCTCGTATTCCCATGTTAACCATGTCTAACCTAGATTTAATTAAATCCTTTGTTTTGTCAGGTTCAATTAGCAATGTTTTTATGGCACTATCACATACATTTTTTTCAACATGCATAACATCAAGAAAATTCCCGATGTATAGATAATTCTAGTATGGTAAATCAAAAAAATATGATCTCTTTTTCAATCAGTTTTCATAAGGTTTTTTCAAAAATGGTTTAACAAAAGCAGTGTCCACAACTTCTAATTTCTCATATAATTGATCACCTATTAGTGGGGATGTTGATGTAAATTTTTTTGAGCTTCCATCGAATTATGTCATATAAGATTAGTACTTATTATGTTGGGGTTGAAATCATT
Organism: Viscum album; assembly: GCA_963277665.1. NCBI lineage: Eukaryota > Viridiplantae > Streptophyta > Magnoliopsida > Santalales > Viscaceae > Viscum > Viscum album. The sequence continues at coordinate 129,650,747 of OY728132.1, forward strand.
GATTTCCTAGAAACACAGTTTTCATTGAATGTTTCATCCTAATTAATTTTGTACCTTGTTCACAAATAGAACACCCTTTAGTTCATTAAACTCTATATCCTGAAAAAATTCCATAAGTAGGAAATTCATTTATCATCCTATATAATATGAATATAAATGTGAAATATTTGTTTCTATAAGAATCATACAATGTAACACCTAAATCTTATAATAATTTCAAATCATCGATCAACGAATCCAAATAAACATCAATATCATTACCAGGTTGTTTTCGTCCTAATATAGGCATAGAAAACATGATGTATTTTCCTTTTATGCATAACTATAGTGGTAAGTTATAATTTACCAACATAATAGGCCATGTACTGTGAGTGATACTTTGAAAACCAAAAGTATTCACTCCATCTGTAGATAACGCAAGATGACCGTTTCTCAGCTCATTTCAAAATTCAGGATACTCATGATCAATTCTCTTCCACTAAGGAGAGTCTGTTAGGTGTCATAGTTTCCTATCGTTAATTATTCTATCTATGTTCCATGTCAATTTACAATAATTACCCTCACTTCTATATAGGTTCCTAAACCTGAGAATGATAGGAAAGCACCATAAAATTTTCACAAGACCAGATTAATCTTTCTTGTATCGAGAACCAAAAATCCTTGGGCATTTTTTATGTTATTTATAGTCCTTGAGAAATAGTATAAAGTCATTTGAGCATGTTTGTATTATTTTAGAGATAATAACCATCAAGCATAGCATTTTTTTTGGCATAGTATGTTTGGCTCAGGAGCTCATTATCTTCTTGGAGCATGTCATTCAAAAGAGTAATTAGTATTGTAAAACTAGCATCACTCCATTTTTTTCCTTCATTCAAATTATATAGATTCAGTATAGCTAAGAATTTTGTAAATTTATTGCATCAAGTATACAATAGAATCTTTGCACAAATCATTAACTTATCAAACAATTTTGGGCATTCACGATGTTCATCTTCAACTATCCATGTCATTTCCTAAATACGATCTTTATCATCTTTCAAATTTGTAATAACATACTTGATACTGTCTTCCTTATTATCCACACATGTAATCATATCAGATGATCCATTAAACATAGTTTCATCCTAGCCAGTAGCTATATTCTCTTTTCCCCATGTTTATTCCAACATTTATAACTTTGATCTATTACATGATTGATCATGTTTTCTTCCAAATACTATAGAATAATTAGTCTTAAGTAACAACAATATAAACACTAAAAAATTATTTGAGAATGATCATATGCATTATATTTTGAAACTTGATAAACTATTTCACTCTATATTCATACTCTTTTTTCAGGAGATTCGAATCCATCAATTATTTATTCATATCCACCCTATTTTATTCAGTAATATTTAAATTTTACAATATAAATACAAAAAATATGTTCAACTGGGGTCATTATACAACTATATATCCCTCTCAGAAGATCCAAAGGAAGAGAAAAAATCTACAAAAAACCTAAACCTATAAAAATAAAACAACATTTTCCGACATTTTTAAAACTTTCAAATCACCCAAACTCTTGGTTTAAAACCCATTTAACACAAGAATTATTTTTAAAATATCAAGTTAGTGATTACCACTAATTTAGAAACCAAAACAATTATTTTAAAAAATCAATTTAGGCATTTTCTCTAGTATCATAATTTGAACAAAACATTTAGAGGGTTACATTTTTTAACATAAATCTTATTAAGAATTCCTTTTAAATCCATCAAAACAGAATTTTAAACCAATCTCATTAAAAATAAATTTTTGACAATGAAATAAAAGAGAAAGAAAGTTCTTGGAAAATTCTTGTAGATAAATGAAGGGAAATACTTTAAAACTTAAAAATATTATTTTTGATGGTAAAAAATACCCCTACCTTGAGTCCCATAAAAGAATTAAATCTTTTTTATGGATCACATTTAAAACAAAACCCTAGAAACTCTTTCCCATTATAAAAATCCCAAGGATGTGTATATAGGTTATGGGAGAAGGAATATGGGTATAATATAGATAAAAACCCAATTCATAGATACTTGGAAAAGGGTGCGGGCACTACTGGAAATAGGATCTTTCCCAACGTGTGTTTACCAACGGTTGGCATAAACCATTGGGGTTGATGGGATTAGGACATATTTACCGACGGTTATACAGAACCGTTGGCAAAGGAATGTCCAGGGAAGGATTTCCCAACGGTTTAGTGAAACCGTTGGGAAAGGCCACCCCTTTGCCAACGGTTTCCCCAAACCATTGGTAAAGGGGTGTCTTGGAGACACTTTAGCCAACGGTTCTAGTGAATCGTTGGGAAAAGTCCCCCTAGAGAACCCCTTTGCCAACGGTTCCCCTGAACCGTTGGGAAAAGGGTCATTTCCCAACGGTTTTTAAAAACCGTTGGGAAAGAATTCCCCCAAATACAGGCGTGGGCCTGCTCTCCCCCCATTCGGACATAAACCTAAATTTCTTATCCAGCGGGGCTTCTCTCCCTCCTCTCGCGAACTCCCTCCATCCGAACATCCGAACAGGTGAAAACTCATCTGAAATCAGGTATTTTTTTCCTTTATACACATATATTATCTTATTTTTATTGTTATTGATCTCATATTTGAGTTTTAATTTATCAATCCAGCTCCAAATCTCTGCTAATCTTGAACTCCCCATCCGAATAGGTGAAAACCCAGCTGAATCATCTCAAATTAGGTATTTTATTCTTTATACATATATGGTACCTTGTTTTTATTTTTATTGATCTAATATTTTTTTTTAAGTTAGGATTTTGATGTGATTTCACGATGAAAAACATGGAAATGAATGAATATGTTGTTAATTAATTAGTTTCCCCTGGAATATCAGTTGTGTTATAATGCCCATGATAAATAAAGGGGTAATGTAATAAAATACCTTGAATAAATACATTGTGGAAGTTGGGGTATGTTGCCTCTATGAGAGGTTTTTTGTTCTGTTTCATTGTATGTTGTAGGGTGTTTTATGGGGATTGAGGTGACCAGTTGGACTTTGTGATATGTGGGGTTGTAATGTGATTGTTAGTGGGCATGGAGGTGACATGTGAAGTTGTATGATAGTGATGATGTGTGGTGGTGTTGTGTCGTGTGGAGCTGTTGTGTGATGAAGTTGTGGTGTATGATGTGTGGTAAATGGATTTCTGCTCGATGTATTTGTCCGATCTTACTACAAGATTGAATAGACCAATGAGAAATGAAGAAGAATAGACCTGCCCCCACCCTCCTCCTTGGACCCCGGACACCCCCCGAACACCCCCCCCCCCCCGACAGCCCCCTGAACAACCCCCAGACAACCCCCCAGACAGCCCCCCGATCCACCTTCTTGTACCCCGGACAGCCCCCCGAATAGCCCCCCGGACAGCCCCTCAGACAGCCCCCCAAACAGCCCCCCCCCCCCACCCTCCTCCTTGGACCCCGGACACCCCCCGAACACCCCCCCCCCGACAACCCCCCGAACAACCCCCGGACAGCCCCCCGGACAGCCCCCCCACCCACCTCCTTGTACCCCGGACAGCCCCCCAAACAGCCCCCCGGACAGCCCCCCGAACAGCCCCCCCCCCCCCACCTCCTTGTACCCCAGACAACCCCTCGGACACCCCCCGGACATCCCCCCGAACAGCCCCCAGACACCCCCCGGACAACCCTCCGAACACCCCCCCCCCGGACAGCCCCGGATAGCCCCCGAACAGACTCCCCCCACCCTCCTCCTTGGACCCCAAACACCCCCCCAGACACCCCCAAACACCCCTAGACAGCCCCCCTGACAGCCCCCCGGACAGCCCCCCACCCTCCTCCCTGGACCCCGGACAACCCCCCAGACACCCCCGAACAGCCCCGGACAGCCCCCCGAACAGCACCCCCCCCCCCCACTTTCCTCCTTGGACCCCGGACACCCCCCGAACACCCCCCGGACAGCCCCCCGAACAACCCTCGGACAGCCCCCCGGACATCCCCCCACCCACCTCCTTGTACCCCGGACAACCCCCCGAACACCCCCATGGACAGCCCCCCAAACACCCCTCGGACACCCCCCGGAAAACCCTTCGAACACCCCCCCCGGACAGCCCCTAGACAGCCCCCCTCCCCTCCTCCCTGGACCCCGGACAGCCCCCCGGACAGCCCCCCCACCCTCCTCCCTGGACCCCGGACAGCCCCCCGGACACTCCTCGGAAAGCCACCCGAACATCCCCCCTGCTCCTTGGACCCCGGACACTCCCCGGACCCTCCTCACGCGTGTTTACGTAGCACGCGCATCACTTAAAACACGAATATTGAGCCGTATCGCGCACATCGCATGTCCTATTGATGTTCCGTCTGCGTGTACACGTCACGAATAATAATTATAATGTTGCACGGTGGTTTCAGGTGAATCGGAGGTCATCCGATATGAATTTGACCGTTGGACGCCCGTTTTGGCCGTTTATGACACCAGAACTGCGGTGTCGGTCACCGCGGGCACACGGCACGTCCGATTGACGTTCCGTCTGCTCGACCACTTCATAAATCACTCACCCGTATTTGTCGTCTGATTTCAGGTCATTCCGACTTCGTTCGGCCCATTTGGACCCCCCTCACGCGCGTTTACGAAGCGCGCGCATCACTTAAAACACGCATATTGAGCCGTACCGCGCAAACCGCACGTCCGATTGACGTTCCGTTTGCGCGTACACGTCACGAATAAAAATTAGAATGTTTCACGGTGGTTTCAGCTCAATCTGAGGTCGTCCTCTATGAATTTGACCGTTGGACGCCCGTTTTGGCCGTTTATGACACCAGAACTGCGTTGTCGGTCACCGCGGGCACACGGCACATCCGATTGACGTTCCGTATGCTCGACCACTTCATAAATCACTCACCCGTATTTTTCGTCTGATTTCAGGCCATTCCGACTTCGTTCAGCCCGTTTGGACCCCCCTCACGCGCGTTTACGAAGCGCGCGCATCACTTAAAACACGAATATTGAGTCGTACCGCGCAAACCGCACGTCCGATCGCGTACACATCACGAATAATAATTAGAATATTTCACAGTGGTTTCAGCTCAATCCGAGGTTGTCCGCTATGAATTTGGCCGTTGGACGCCCGTTTTGGCCGTTTATGACACCAGAACTGCGTTGTCGGTCACCGCGGGCACATGGCAAGTCTGATAGACGTGTCGTCTTCTCGAACACTTCATAAATAACTCACCTGTATTTTTCGTCTGATTTCATGCCATTCCGAAATTGTTCGGACCGTTTGGACCCCCCTCACGTGCGTTTACGAAGCGCGCGCATCACTTAAAACACAAATATTGAGCCGTACCGCGCAAACCGCACGTCCGATTGATGTTCCGTCTGCGCGTACACGTCACGAATAATAATTAGAATGTTGCACGGTGGTTTCAGCTCCATCCGAGTTCGTCCGCTATGAATTTGACCGTTTGACGCCCGTTTTGGCCGTTTATGACACCAGAACTGCGTTGTCGGTCATCGCGGGTACACGGCATGTCCGATTGACGTGCCGTCTTCTCGACCACTTCATAAATCACTCACTCGTATTTTTCGTCTGATTTCAGACCATTCCGAAATCGTTCGGCCCGTTTGGACCACCCTCACGCGCGTTTACGAAGCGCGCACATCACTTAAAACACTAATATTGAGCCGTACCGCGCAAACCGCACGTCCGATTGACGTGCCGTTTGCGCGTACACATCACGAATAATAATTAGAATCTTTCACGGTGGTTTCAGCTCAATACGATGTTGTCCGCTATGAATATGACAGTTGGACGCCCGTTTTGGCCGTTTATGACACCAGAACTGCGTTGTCGGTCGCCACGGGCACACGGCACGTCCGATTGACGTGCCGTCTACTCGACCACTTCATAAATCACTCACCCATATTTGTCGTCTGATTTCAGGCCATTCCAACATCATTCGGACCGTTTGGACCCCCCTCACGCGCGTTTACGAAGCGTGCGCATCACTTAAAACACGAATATTGAGCCGTACCGCGCAAACTGCACGTCCGATTGACGTTCCGTCTACGCGTACATGTCACGAATAATAATTAGAATGTTGCACGGTGGTTTCGGCTCAATCTGAGGTCGTCTGCTATGAATTTGACCGTTGGACGCCCGTTTTGGCCGTTTATGATACCAGAACTGCGTTGTCGGTGACCGCGGGCACACGACACATCCGATTGACGTGACATATGCTCGACCACTTCATAAATCACTCACCCGTATTTTTCGTCTGATTTCAGGCCATTCCGACTTCATTCGGCCCGTTTGGACCCCCCTCACGCGCATTTACGAAGCACGCGCATCACTTAAAACATGAATATTGAGCCGTACCACGCAAACCGCACATCCGATTGACGTTCCGTCTGCACGTACATGTCAAAAATAATAATTAGAATGTTTCACGGTGGTTTCAGCTCACTCCGAGGTCTTCCGCTATGAATTTGACCGTTTGACGCCCGTTTTGGCCGTTTATGACACCAGAACTGCGTTGTCGGTCCCCGCGGGCACACGGCACGTCCGATTGACGTGCCGTCTACTCGACCACTTCATAAAACACTCACCCGTATTTGTGGTCTGATTTCAGGCCATTCCGAAATCGTTCAGCCCATTTGAACCACCCTCACGCGCGTTTATGAAGCACGCGCATCACTTAAAACACGAATATTGAGCCGTACCGTGCAAACCGCACGTCCGATTGACGTGAAGTCTGCGCATACACCACGAATAATAATTAGAATGTTTCACGGTGGTTTCAGCTCAATCCGAGGTCGTCCGCTATGAATTTGACCATTTGACGCCCGTTTTGGCCGTTTATGACACCAGAACTGCGTTGTCGGTCACCGCGGGCACATGGCACGTCCAATTGACACGCCGTCTGCTCGAACACTTCAGATATCACTCACCCGTATTTTTTGTCTGATTTCAGGCCATTCTGACTTTGTTCAGCCCGTTTGGACCCCCCTCACGCGCGTTTACGAAGCGCGTGCATCACTTAAAATACGAATATTGAGTCGTACCGCGCAAACCGCACGTCCGATTGACGTTCTGTCTACGCGTACATGTCAGGAATAATAATTAGAATGTCGCACGGTGGTTTCAGCTCAATCTGAGGCCGTCCGCTATGAATTTGACTGTTGGACGCCCGTTTTGGCCGTTTATGACACCAGAACTGCGTTGTCGGTCACCGCGGGCACACGACACGTCCGATTGACGTGCCGTATGCTCGACCACTTCATACATCACTCCCTCGTATTTTTCGTCTTATTTCAGGCCATTCCGACTTCGTTCGGCCCGTTTGGACCCCCTTCACGCGCGTTTACGAAGCGCACACATCACTTAAAACACGAATATTGAGTCGTACCGCGCAAACCGCACATCCGATTGACGCGCCGTCTACACGTACACGTCACGAATAATAATTAGAATGTTGCACGGTGGTTTTAGCTCAATCTGGAGACGTGGTGTGGCCGGCACCACTCAAAGTGTCCGTCTTTTATTTCAAAAGGACGTCATTTTAAGTGAAAAGCATCAACTGGCATACGGAAAACCGACCAAACGCATTCTGAATCTGTTGATAATTTATCCCAACAATCCATGGGTCATATGTGACGTGTACGAGCCAACCCGGGATGAATCCAAGTCGCGGTGTGGCCGGGATAAGTCTAAGTGGCTCTCTTTTGTTTAAAATGGACACCATTTTAAGTACATACGGAAAAACAACCAAACGGTTTCGGTTTCCGTTGAAACATTAGGAGAACGATCCATGGGTCATATGTGACGTGTACGAATCAACCCCGCCTCAATCGGAGATGCGGTGTGGCCGGCACCACTCAAAGTGTCTGTCTTTTGTTTCAAAAAGACGTCATTTTAACTGAAAAGCATCAAGTGACATACGAAAAACCAACCAAAGGCATTCGGACTGTGTCGATACTTTAGCACAAGGATCCATGGGTCGTATGTGACGTGTACGAGTCAATCCTGCCTCAATCCGAGGAGCGGTGTGGCCGACACCGTTCTAACTGTGTCACTTTTGTTTAAAATGGACAGGATTATAAGTGGAAAGAACAACTGGCATACGCAAAACCGACCAAACGCATTCCGAATCTGTTGATAATTTATCACAACGATCCGTCGGTCATATGTGACCTATACGAGCCAACCCGGGCTCAATCTGAGTCGCGGTGTGGCCGAGATCAGTCTAAGTGGCTCTCTTTTGTTTAAAATGGACAGCATTTTAAGTACATACAGAAAACCGACCAAACACATTCGGTTTCCATTGAAACATTAGGAGAATGATCCATGGGTCATATGTGATGTGTACGAATCATCCCCGCCTCAATCCGAGGCGCGGTGTGGCCGACACCACTCTAACTGTGTCTGTTTTGTTTAAAATGGATAGGATTATAAGTGAACAGAACTGGAATACGCAAAACCGACCAAACGCATTCGGTTTCCATTGAAACTTTAGGAGAATGATCCATGGGTCATATGTGACGTGTACGAATCATCCCCGTCTCAATCCGAGACGCGGTGTGGCCGACACCACTCTAACTATGTCTCTTCTATTTAAAATGGACATGATTATAAGTGAAAAAGAACAAATGGCATACGCAAAACTGACCAAACGCATTCAGAATCTTTTGATCATTTATCACAACGATCCATGGGTCATATGTGACCTGTACGACGAAACTCGGGTTCAATCCGAGTCGCGGTGTGGCCGGGATCAGTCTAGGTGGCTCTCTTTTGTTTAAATGGACACCATTTTAAGTACAAATGGAAAACTGACCAAACGCATTCGGTTTCCATTTAAACTTTAGGAGAACGATACATGGGTCATATGTGACGTGTACGAATCATCCCCACCTCAATCCGAGGCACGGTGTGGCTGACACCGCTCTAACTGTGTCTGTTTTGTTTAAAATGGACAGGATTATAAGTGAAAAGAACAACTGGCATACGCAAAACCGACCAAACGCATTCATAATCTTTTGATAATTTATCACAACAAGCCATGGGTCATATGTGACGTGTACGAGCCAACCCGGGTCAATCCGAGTCACGGTGTGGCCGGGATCAGTCTAAATGGCTCTCTTTTGTTTAAAATGGACACCATTTTAAGTACATACGGAAAACTGACCAAACGCATTCGGTTTCCATTGTAACTTTAGGATAATGATCCATGGGTCCTATGTGATGTGTAAGAATCATCCCCACCTCTATACGACATGCGGTGTGGCTGACACCACTCAAAGTGTCCGTCTTTTGTTTCAAAAGGACGTCATTTTAAGTGAAAGGCATCAACTGACATACGAAAGAATGACCAAACGCATTCGGATTCTATCGATACTTTAGCACAACGATCCATGGGTCATATGTGACGTGTAAAATTCAACCCCGTCTTAATCCGAGACGCGGTGTGGCCGACACCGCTCTAACTCTGTCTCTTTTGTTTAAAATGGACATGATTATAAATGAAAAGAACAACTGGCATACGCAAAACCGACCAAACACATTCAGAATCTTTTGATAATTTATTACAATGATCCATGGGTCATATGTGACATGTACAAGCCAACCCGGGATGAATCTGAGTCGCGGTGTGGTTAGGATTAGTCTAAGTGTCACTCTTTTGTTTAAAATGGACAACATTTTAAGTACATACGGAAAACCGACCAAACGCATTCGGTTTCCATTTAAACTTTAGGAGAATGATCCATGGGTCATATGTGACGTGTACGAATCAACCCCGCCTCAATTGGAGACGCGGTGTGGTCGGCACCACTCATAGTGTCCGTCTTTTGTTTCAAAAGGACGTCATTTTAAGTGAAAAACATCAACTGGCATACAGAAAACCGACCAAACGCATTCGGATTGTGTCGATGCTTTAGCACAACGATCCATGGGTCAAATGTGACGTGTACGAGTCAACCCCGCCTCAATCTGAGGTGTGGTGTGGCCGGTATCACTTCAGGTGTATGTATTTTGTTTAAAATGGACATCATTTGAGGTAAAAATATATGGTATAGAAAAAACCGATCAAATTATGAATTGAATTTCAGATTCCACATATAATTTTCATCTAAATTTTAAATTGAATTCTATATGAATTATGTACGTTTATAATTACGTTATGAATTATAATTTAATTATGGATGTGTATAGTTTCAGGATCCATTATATGTTAAATGTGTATGAATTTGTTCGTAATTGTATATGTATGTTTTATTTTATTGCTGGTACAATAAATGGATTGAAAATGAGGTCAAAATGAGGCTTGATGGAGAGGGGCCTGATGGACAGGGGCTGTGCAAATTGCAGGCTGCTGCAATTTTCAGCATAGGGTATGCCAACGGTTTAAAACCTTTGGCATATAATCCTAAAGAATTTTCTACCAACGGTTCATTGAACCGTTGGTAAATATCTCTTTTCCCAACTGTTCTAAACCGTTGGGAAAGAGTTCATCCATGTGGATATCCCAACGGTTTGGGGAGAACCATTGGGAAAACTATCCCAAAACTGTTGGGATAGTTAAGGGATATTGATATTTCCCAACGGTTCTCCCAAACCATTGGGAAAAACTATCCCAACGGTTTGGGAGAACCGTTGGGATAGGGTGGCTTTTGTGAGCCTATACCAACGGTTTCCAATAAACCATTGGGAAAACCTTTCCCAACGGCTTACTTCCCTACAGTTATCAGAACCGTTGGTATATCATATACCAACGGTTAGAGGGGCTTTCCCAACGGTTGTGAACCGTTGGGAAATATTATATTTCCAGTAGTGGGGAGGTTCTTCTTTATAGGAAAAGTTAATAGAATTTTCATAATTAAATGTTAAGTATATAATGACTAAACGAAAAATTGATCATAAAATAGACATACAGAGATAAAATTTCATGTATCTCTCGTATTCTTATGTCATAAGATTTGATAAAATTTCATTTAATGTTGCTTCAATAAAATATAGATTCTCAATCTTATTCTTATCTCACACTACACTATACTACTTCATATAAACCTTATACTGAAATCTATAAATATCAATATACTTTCATTCATTGATAGACCGACCACCCCATATCCTTTTCACGTCTAGCCCTAGTAGCTCTAGTTCTCCAACTAAACCAATCCAGAAGCTTTCTATACCTACCATAATCCTATTTCTATTTAACTAACTATAATTTGTCATTGTGTTGCCTATATCAATTAGTGCCCATGATTATATATTCAAACTAACAAAACCTGATTGGTACCTCCTTTTCATCCATAGTTTTCTAATTTGAAGACTAGACCCCATATACAGAGCCACTATAGATCCAAAATGACCTCTTCATGCAATACGTAGGTCCATAGTAGATTGCACCCATCTCCCCAACCACCTAATCAATAGAACTAACTATGAGAATCCCTTGCAATAGAATTTTTTAGTATCCCACATATGATCTTGTGAAAATACTTCCTTGAAGACGATAACCCTACTTAAAATCTACACTTTCCAAATACAAAAACATAAATCTAGAACTACCAAAAATAGATGACCAAGAAACACTTTTTTATTTTGTTCTATATCCTAATGTAGATTCAGTGTACGCATGAAATGTCACACTAACCACCATCAAGATCATGATCCTATATCATTAGCATGGTTTAGTCAATATCAAATCTATCCCTCAAATTGTTCAATCGAATGAATGAACCAACTTCTATATGCAATTTTGTAAACAAGTCTTTTAGTGTTTCTCTAGAAACATAAAGGCCTACTTCAATAGCCCATGTCAACTAAACCCATACACTAACCCTGGAAAATTTTAGCCTTCATTCACTATCAAACCACATCAAACTTTCTTTGCATCATGTCCCTCATCACTGAGACCATCACCAAATCATGCATATATATATTCAAGGACAATGAACAAGTTCATGTCGACTTATGTCAGAAGTTTAAAAACCAACCTACACAAGTAGCTTCCTTTAATGATATTTATAATATATTAATTTTAATCCTCACTTTGATCCATAATTTATGATTGACTAGCCCTATCACGTGCACACAATCACAATAAAGGATAAAAACAACTCAATTACACTATAAACATATATCAATAAACCACCTTCCCTCAAGGTGATAAACTAGACTTATATTTATAAATATACAATACATACATTGGAAATCAATTTTGAATCCTTTTTAAACCCAAATTCAATTATAAGGGAATTAACCCAACAAAAATCAAAACAATAACATACTTAATAAAATAACGATTAAATCTAAAAACAACCAACTTAATATGATGTTTGAACGGGGAGGCTTGGGGATGAAGAAAAAGTTAAAAATAAAAAATAAAAATAAAGGATCTTACCTTTTCAAAAAGCAACGAAGATGAAGGAGGAGGGAAAGGAGGTTGGGAGAGAAGGTGGCGAGGCAAGAAGTGATGGCAGTGAAGCATAGATAGACGATAATGAGGTTGGAAGAGACGACGACTGAGGTGGGTTAGCGGCATAGAAGGAGTTCACGATAGAGGTAGGGTTTTCATTGGAGGTGGGGTCTAGTGGTGGAGGTGGGTTTCAAAGGTGGAGGTAGGGTTTTGTAGTGGCAGAAAAGGGAATCATGGCGGTAGTGGCAGAGGATGGCTCGACGACGACAGATGGGTCGACGATGATACAGGTCAACATCAACGATAACTTGATGTGTGTGAGAGAAAAATCCAACAATTAAGGTTCATTTATGAAAATGGGCAAGGCTTTAATTATCGCTACTTAAAAAGTGCTGATAAAGGTATGTTTTATTAGCGCTAAAATAGAAAGCACTGATAAATGGTGTCTTTATGAGCGCTAAATTTATAGCATCGATAAAGACACATTTTATCAACTCTTTTTTAGTAATGATAAAAGCGCCTATTTATGGACACTAAAAAACACTAATAACGATACAATGTAAATAAATTATTTATATTATTATATATATTTATAAAATTTAATATATAAAAAAATATATTTATTATAAAATCATAATAACTATACTTCTTATAATTATAAATTTATAAATATATATAATTTATATATATATCATTATTTTATTATTATTTATATATTTATATACTCATTTACAATTATAATTATAAATATTTGTATTTATTTAAAAATATTGTATATATTTATAAATATATTTATTTAATTAAAATTTATTTAAAACATTATAAGTATAATAAATTAACTTATTATAAATTTATAATTATATATATATAAATTTATATTTATATGTATAAATAAATATTTATTTATTTACAAATAAAAAAATATAATAAATATATATCGTTGTAATTATATATATTTATTTATTTAAATAATTATAAAATTATAATCAAAATATTTATTATATTTATAGTTTTATTAAAAAAATATAAATAATATATATATATATATATATATATAATTTTATAATTATTTAAATATAACTAATTTTATTTATATTTTTAATTATAAATATTTGTATTTATTTATAAATAATTGTATGTCTTTATAAATATTTTTATATATTTATAAGTAAATTTATTTCATTATATATATTTATAAAATTATAATTATAATAAATATATTTTTTATAATTTTATAATTATTTAAATAAATAAATATTTTTTATAATAATAAATTTAAATATTTATTTATTTATTTTTAATTAAAAATTTATAATAAATATATAGTTATAATTATAAATATTTATTTATTTATTTATTTAAATAATTATAAAATTATAACAAATATATTTATTATATTGGTAATTTTATAAATAAGTTTATTTTATTTATAAGTTTATAAATATATATAATTAGTATGTATATTATAATTTTATAATTATTTAAATATATCTATAATTATTTAGAATTATAATTATTGATATTTTCATTTTTTTGTAAATATTTGTATATATTTATAAATATATTTATTTAATTATATATATTTATAACTGTATAAGTATAATAAATATATTAATTATAATTTTATAATTCTTTACATATATATTTAATTATAAGTATAAATAAATATATTTATAAATATTTGTATATAATTATAAATATATTTCTATATTTATAAATACTTGTATATAATAAATACTTGTATATAATAAATATTTTAAAATTTATAAATATATTTATAAATATATTTATAAATATATTTATAAATATTTGTATATAATAAATAGATTTATTATTTAAATATTTTTATTGTAATTTTATAATTATTTATGAGAACATAATAAATTAATTTGTATAACATGAATGAATCATATACCTAGTAAAGTATAGATCATAAAAAACAAGTCTTCACATATATGGACAACATGAATAATAATAAGGACGTGACGTATAAATGAACATTCATGATCAATACATAACATATGCATGACAATTATACTCATACATCAATATATTTATTGATAAAATTAATTAGAATAAATATTTATTTATGTATAATTATAATTATCAATATATATATATATATATATATATATATTTAAAAGTATTTATATATAAATATAAATATATAGTTATAAATACAATAATTACATTTATTATTTAATAAAATTTATTATAATGTTATAATTATTTTATTTCGTATTTATTTAATTATAATCATATAAATACTTTCTAAAAAAGATTATATATATATATATATTTTAATTATTAAAAAAATATTAATTATAAACATGCACTTTTTATTTAATGTATATAAATAAATAGTATTTTTGAAAACAAATATAAAAATTATATATAAATTAAAAATATTTTTTATTTAAAAACTCAATCATCACTAATAATAGCTCTGATAAATATACCATTTATCAATGCTAAAAAAGTGCTAATAAAGGGTGGATTTATCAGTGCTTTTAGCTAGCGTTGATAAAATCCCCCTTTTATGAGCATATTTTTCTTATTCCTCATAAATACCAATGTTGTCCCTGCACCAATCTGTGGTAGTGTATACATCAATATACTCAGTTTTTCAATAGGTAAAGGATGAAACCCAACACCTTAAAAGAGGTAGGAAACCTCTACCTATTCATGTGTAGAAATAGGATGATAATAAAATGAAATTTTTCACTAGATTTCAAAATACTCATAGAAATAATGATTTTATATGGGTTATTGTTTATCTCTTTACCAATTCCACACATTTATTTTCTATAAGGTAATATCTTCCTCTTGATTGCCTCACATAACTATATATTAATGAAGTTATGAGACTTCATGGTGAACTTCTTTTAATTTTTTCTGATCATGATCCACAATTTACATCAAAACTCTATAAGAGTCTTTAGAAGGATCATGACACTAAGATACATTTTATATTTAGATATTATAATACATGTTGAGGCCAAGATCACTTGACTTTCAAGGTATGTTTTGTAAGTATTTATCTCTGGTGGAATTATCATATAATAATAACTTCCATTCAAGCATTCAAATGGGACCATATGAATCCTTGTATGGTTCTATACTCCAAATTATTGGGATTAGGTTGTTGGGAGGTAGATTTTTGGACTATATTTCATGAAGGATACAATAAAAAGAGTTAAGACTCCTCAGAATCAAATGAGGGATGCTCAAAGAAGCCAAAAGAGTCATGTAGACAACCAAAGTATGGATCTAGAATTTAGAGTGAGAGATCATGTTTTATTTAATGTATATCAATGAAAATTTGTTATTAAGTTTATAGGAATGGGAAACTAAGGTGAATGTACACTGAGACTTTTGAAATTCTAGAAATAATTGTAGTCGTATGTTACTCTTTGGCAATGTCACCTAGCCTCTCTATAGTTCATGTGTGTTCCATATATCATTTTTAAGAAAGTATATTCCAGGCCCATTTCATGTTCTCACCTTTGAGGAAATTTAATTGGAACCAGATTTATCATACTATGAATATCATATCCAAATTCTTTATACTAGAGAATAAGTGTTGTGGAATCAGAAGCCTCGGCTGGTAAAGGTACTTTGGAAAAATCATAAGTTTAAAGTGGAAACATGGGAACTTGAAGAATTTGTGATAAATAACTACACACATCTATTCATGAGGTTATATTATGGAAATTCAATGAAACAAGATTTTGAATGGGGAAGAATGTAACACCCAAGATTCATTATAATAAGATTTTCTTTCTAAAGAAATTAGAGTATAAAAAACATAGCATTATTGAAGAATGAAATTAAAATATAAATTTTAAAATTTTATAAATTGAATTTGATAAAAGGGATATTATTTTCTAAATCATCATATCAAAATTATCTTAGGATTATTTTTTTATTTTTCTAAAAATATTTATTTTTCAGTGAATAGTGAAACAATTACGATTTTATAAAAAAAATGTATTTTCTGTTCAAGAATTTAAAAATCCCATTTTTTTATTAAATTAATTTTAAATTTTATTATTTTATTATAATTAAAAACAATAAAATTAATTTAAATTCAATTGAAATTATGCTTAATTTTAGTAAAGAAAACATTTTTATACTTAAATATAAAATTTTCTAGAAAATCATTTTTCATCACATTTTGTGAATGTATATTAAAATTAATTTATTCCCATTATAAAATTTGAATAATGTTAAATGAATTAAATATTTTAAATCATAATAATAAATATTAGGCAATATTTCCAAATTAATTTTTTTTCATAATTAATTTTCATCCCGGTAAATATTTATCACCTCGGTTAAGGGTAAAATGTGTTAAAATAAAAGGACAAATCTTCAAGATAATAATAAGAAAATTATTAAAACTAATTGGATGGATTTATTTTTTCCATAAACTTGTCATATTATAATATATTTAATTTTTAAGCCATTTTTATTGAGGAAGAAGTTAATATATTTTAATATTTTAAAAAATTCAATGTGTATCCTCTCCCTCAGTTATAAAAGGAAACCATCTCTCCTCTCTTCCTCAAACTTCAATAGCTTATTACATAGAAAAATAACTACAAAAAAAATTCTATAAGAACGATTCAAACTTTCTATAGGTCCTTTTTTGATCATAATACCATCCTAAGTAGACTTGAGGTATAAACATTAGGAGGTTGTCTGAAGAATAGGTATAGTTATTAATCGAGTGTTTTCATTTTGTTTCCTATTCTACCACCTTATAATATTTAATAAATATGATCATATAATAACATTAGTATATTATTTATATTTGAATTTGATTAAACTAGATTCAAAACCCTTATACATATCCTTTCCATCCTAAATAAAATTAAAACATTTCTCATGCGAATGTATGACCAACCGTTCCACGTAGCGATGTAATTTGTTTTTCATAGCTGCTTTACTTGTATAGTTATATATATAGATATAATTATTATATACATGGTATTTATGAAATAATTTTTATTCTTTAAATATAATATATCTTTTAAATTCTTACCCTTCCACCTGTTAAAAAATAATAACATCGCTTGTGCGTACATGTGGACTACCACCTCCACAAAGCGATGTGAATCATTTTTCATGTCCACCTTTCAAGAATGATTATAAATATGTATATAATGAATATATATATATATGGTATTTATATCTTTATTAAAATTATGGATATTATGGAACCATTATCAAGATGAAAGGATATAAACTACTGAACCAAAACATAAATAAAAAATGAAATAATATCACTCAAAATGATGATTATAAAAAGAAATTATTAATAGACAAATATTGAAATTTTATAAGTGGAAAATATATGATATTAAAATAATATATATGTTAATGGTATATAATTATAATGAATTTAAATTTATTATATAGGAAGTTAAAATAACTTACAACTAAAGTTGGACCCAAGGTAAGGGTTTATTTCATAATATTATCCTTATTCGGAATTATTTATATTTATGTATACATTGGAAAAACTTTTAGATTATTTTACATTTTAAACCAAATTTATTTTATTCTACTCTATTAATTTCAAGGTTTTTCAAGTATTAGTTCCATTTTTACCTTCTATGGATCTTAATAAGAGAAAATGGACCTTTTTAAGAACACCAACTTTTTTTTCTATTCAGCCAAGAATATTTTTCTTCCATGGCCATATTTTCTTAAGAATGATTTATAGAATATTGTTACTATTATAAAATGATTTATTAAAGTTATTTTCACCCATGTATTTTTTATATAAAATGTTTTAGAATAAATCTTCTTATCATTTTTCAAATGAGATACTTTTTTACAAAAGGTATGGACATGATATTTATTTTAATACTTAACACAAAAATAAATTTTCTTACCGTCAAGACTATTCTTTTACGTGAAGATTAATTTAAAAATTTCCATGGATATTTTTAAATTTTGTTGTTGTTAATATTCAGGAAATTTTTAGATTTTAATATAATTTATTTCTAAATTAACATGGTATTTTCCTCAAGAAATCTTCTAATGATCTTTTTAAAAGTATTTTCATGTATTTCAATATCCTTTGACAAATCTTATAATTTACTAGATATATAATCTGATTTTACCATCCAAATTATTTCTCTAGACGGATTATGATCAGGTTTTTATATTTATTAATTTGAAAAAATATTAACATTTTATATTATTGTTTTTAAACCAAAAAATTATGTTGGTTATGTGTTGAATTTTTATTCACCTCTTTCATATAATAAATGAATAATACTTAATAAGTGGAAGGCATGGCCTGTCATATCCCCTTGATGTATCTGTATGAATCATGAGAAAAACTAGTTTTATTATTTGGCGCATTCCTTATCTATTTATGTATGGTGTCTTGACACAAGGCCTTTATGATAAGATTATGATTTCTGATATTATGTATTCTACCATTATGAAACTAGTTATTTCTATTCATGTGATTATTTCTATTTCTATGTCATCCATGTTTTTAGTCCTCTTTTTATGATATTAGTTATAAGGAATATTTGATTATTATTTAGCTCTTCCATATTATTCATGATTTATTTATTTTATGATAGATTCTATTGTACATTTTCACTTACTAAGAATTTGAGATCACCCATTTATTATGCTTTCCTTTCACCAAGATACCCCGAAGGGATCTATGAATGAATTCAGGGATTTACTATAAAAAATAACAAAGTTGTCACAATAATTTTTAAGTTTTTTTGATGTAATATGAGAATCATATATGTATCAAATCTTTCAATACTGTTAAACTACTCGGTGCAGTAAAATAACCCTAAGTTCTTGGTTACTAGAGTCAGGGTGTCACAATCACTCCATGCATGGGCATATTCTAATTTTATAGAGACACAAAGAGCTGAGTCCGATCTCTTTTGCATGCATGGAGACTTTATAGAGGTGCGATATAAATTTATCATTCTATGGTATCAATAATTCAACATCACCATCGCTTAGTTGAAACTCCCACATCATGGTATATTCATTATCTCATTTGAAATTCCTTGGAGGTTCCATTCTGTTTCATGTGTCTTTATTTATAAAAAGTTCTTCAAAAATGGTTCCCAACTTCATAGTGGAAATGATGAGAATATATGTTCATTCATGGTAGTTCTAGGATTTAAAGGAATGTATCAAGATTCTTAAGGGTGATTCCCAGCTTTACAATAGCCATCTCGAGTTCCCAAGAGGTATTAGTGGTAGTTTGACATGGAATGAAAATGGAAGGCATGATATGATCTCAGGAAAACCCTTGAGAGGGGTGAAGAATATGATACTTAAACCAATGCGACACCATATTAATTTAATTTCACTATATCAATGCAAAGGTTTGTACCATATATAAATTTCATGTGGTAAGGTTCTCATTTATCACCCATGATATGGGGGAGGCACAACATTGTTTTTGTGGTACCACCATGTACCCCAGGTCACCTGCTGATGCCGCCATGCATGAGCTCTCTGCTGCCCCTCACCATTTCTAATATACATTCTCTCTTACTTATTTTTCCCCATGATACAACGCAACCAATATAGGGATTCATCTTCACTACGGGAAAAATCACTATTTGCGACGGGATTTCTTCCCGTCGCAAATACCCCATCCAGGAAGCTATTTGCGATGGGAAAAATTCACCGTCGCAAATA
The DNA here is from genome assembly GCA_963277665.1 of Viscum album. Taxonomy (NCBI): domain Eukaryota; kingdom Viridiplantae; phylum Streptophyta; class Magnoliopsida; order Santalales; family Viscaceae; genus Viscum; species Viscum album. Next base: position 129,670,879 of record OY728132.1, read on the forward strand.
ACCAATTGTTTGCGATGGAATTTCGTCTCCCGTCGCAAATAGTTTGGCACGACCTGCGCGCCAAACCACACGAATATTATTTGTGATGTGGAGATGTCTCCCATCACAAATCGTTTGGTGCGACTTGCGCGCCAAACCGCGCGGCTTGCGCGCCAAACCGCTCAGGGGTATTTGCGACGGGAACCCGTCGCAAATACCTGGTGGCGGTTAACAACTTTTTGCGACGGGATGTCGTCCCGTCACAAAAAGACTGTCGGTAGGAACTATTTGCGACGGATCCCGTCGCAAATAACCTTTTAACCGCCGACTGTAATTAATGCGGGTGAGGGTATTTGCGACGGGCCCCGTCGCAAGTACCACCATTTGTGACGGGAAACCCGTAGCTAATAACCTCGTCCCAGCTAATCTAGCTTATATATACCCACATCCATTTTTCACCAAATCACTCAGATCTTGCTCTCTCCATCTTTTCATTCTTCAGTTTCAAGGAAAAATTTTCTTTTAGTTGAAATTTTTTCTACGAGAGCAATTGGAGGGCGTCAATATCTTCAGAATATCAAAGTTTAAGGTATTTATATTTTATTTCTTTATATTTATTTTATTTTTTTATGTTAATTTTATTTTTTTTTATTAGTTATAATTAAATTAGATTTCATATGATTTTTATTTATATCTATTTTTAGTAAGAAATTGATATTGTTAGTGATAAATATAAATAATTAGTATTAATTTGCAATAATTTGATATAATTAGTAATTATAAGATATAATTAGTATTAATTTGCAATAATTAGATATAATTAGTAATAATTAGTTTTAATTTACAATAATTAGTATTAATTTGCAATAATTAGTAATAATTAGATATAATTAGCAATAATTAGCAATAATGAGCAATAATTAGCAATAATTAGCAATAATTGGCAATAATTAGGAATAATTGGCAATAATTATGAATAATTACTAATAATTAGTAATAATTAGTAATAATTAGTAATAATTAGTAATAATTAGTAATAATTATAAATAATTAGTAATAATTAGTAATAATTACTAATAATTACTAATAATTAATAATAATTAGTAATAATAAGTAATAATTAGAAATAATTAGAAATAATTAAGAATAATTACTAATAATTACTAATAATTAGTAATAATTACTAATAATTACTAATAATTAGTAATAACTAGTAATAATTAGTAATAATTACTAATAATGAGTAATTATTACTAATAATTAGTAATAATTAATAATAATTAGTAATAATTAGTAATAATTAGTAATAATTAGGAATAATTACTAACAATTAGGAATAATTAGGAATAATTACTAATAATTTGTAATAATTACTAATAATTAGTAATAATTAGTATTAATTAGTAATAATTAAAAATAATTAGTAATAATAAGTAATAATTAATAATAATTAGAAATAATTACTTATAATTAGTAATAATTACTAATAATTACTAATAATTAGTAATAATTAGTAATAATTAGGAATAATTAGGAATAAATAGGAATAATTAGGAATAATTAGGAATAATTAGGAATAATTAGGAATAATTAGTAATAATTAGGAATAATTAGTAATAATTAGTAATAATTAGTAATAATTAGTAATAATTACTAATAATTAGTAATAATTAGTAATAATTAGTATTAATTAGTAATAATTAGTAATAATTAGTAATAATTAGTAATAATTAGTATTAATTTGTAGTAATTAATAATAATTAATAGTAATTAGTAATAATTAGTAATACTTAGTAACAATTAGTAATAATTAGATATAATTAGTAATAATTAGTAATAATTAGTAATAATTAGTAATACTTAGTAATAATTAGTAATAATTAGTAATAATTAGTAATAATTAGTATAATTAGTAATAATTAGTAATAATTGGTAATAATTAGTAATAATTAGTAATAATTAGTAATGATTAGTAATAATTATTAATAATTATGAATTATTAGGAATAATTAGGCAGAATTAGTAATAATTAGTAATAATTAGTAATAATTACTAATAATTAGGAATAATTAGAAATAATTAGGAATAATTAAGAATAATTAGGTATAATTACTAATAATTACTAATAGTTATGAATAATTAGGAATAATTATTAATAATTAACAATAATTAGTATTAATTAGTAATAATTACTAATAATTAGTAATAATTAGTAATAATTACTAATAATTAGTAATAATTAGTATTAATTAGTAATAATTAGTAATAATTTCTAATAATTACTAACAATTAGTAATAATTAGTAATAATTAGAAATAATTAGTAATAATTAGTAATAATTACTAATAATTACTAATAATTGGTAATAATTAGTAATAATTAGTAATAATTAGTAATAATTAGTAATAATTAGTAATAATTAGTAATAATTAGTAATAATTTGGAATAATTAGGAATAATTACTAATAATTAGGAATAATTAGGAATAATTAGTAATAATTAGTAATAATTAGTAATAATTAGTAATAATTAGTAATAATTAGTAATAATTAGTAATAAATAAATTATATTATCAATATTTATGAAAAAACAATATTAATATTATTAAAATAATAAAAAATTTATAAAATATTAAAATTATCAATATTCACAAGTGGCTTTTTTTATATTCTTAATATGTTTAAATCCCAAAGGGTTACCAATTGTCAGGTCATGCACAATAAAAAGTTTGTATCAACCATGTCCAATGTAAACTCTATAATTGTCCTTGCATGGTTGATCACCTTGCAGGTAGTGTTGCAATATGACAACCCAATTCATGTCCTTCTCATCTATAAGAATTATCTCACATAACCCTTTACATATACCATTCATTCATGAAAATTTATGGGAAATATACTGATATCCCGTCAAATTTTTAAGGAAGAATGATCTATGTAAAGGGGGCGAGATGATTCTTAGAGACGAGAATGACATTACTTTGGTTGTCCTATTGCAACACTACTTTCGAGGTGATCAACCATGAAAGTACAATTATAGAGTTTCCATTGGACATGATTGGAACAATCTTTTTATTGCGCATGTTCTAACAATTGGTGACCCTTTGAGATTTGAATTTGTTAAGAATAGAGCAAAGTATGTTGCGAATATTGATAATTTTAATATTTTATAAAAATTTTATTAATTTAATAATATTAGTATTGTTTTTTCATAAATATTGATAATATAATTTTTTTATTACTAATAATTAGTAAAAAAAATCTACTTGGATAATGAAGGGAAAATTTGTATTCATCTCCACAACGATGATTACCAAATTTCCTTTCATTATTCAAGCAGATTTCATTTTGATAAGTATTGCTAAGTATTGCTAAATTAGTAATAAATTGTAATAAATTGTAATAATTAGTAATAATAAGTAATAAATAGTAATAATTAGTGATAAATTGTAATAATTAGTAATAAATTGTAGTGATTAGTAATAATTGTAATAAATAGTAATAATTATTAAGTAGTTGTAATTAATTATCTTCCTTTTTCAAATAGTGTTTTTATAATTTCAAATTATTCAAAAATAGTGATGATTATATATTTTATGTAGAAAAATATGGAACAAGGAAGTCGACAACAGTCATTATTAAATGATCACGCTTGGATAAATCAGCATAGAAATCCAAATGGTTCTAGTTTAAATCCTGTATATTTTGAGGGTGTTGAAGCTTTCTTAGCATTTGCATCATCAAAACCAGAATATGTTTCATAAGGAAAAATTAAGTGTCCTTGTAAAAAATGTGCTCTGAGAACGTTTGACACATTTGACAAGGTTGGGGGACATCTCTTGCGGTTTGATTTTCAACCAGATTGTGTTTTTTGGTATCAACACGGAGAACACAGTTCCAGATAAGATACTAATAACTTGATTCCGGATCCATCACGGTTTAAAAATTTAGTACATGATGTTGCAGGTCCATCTGTGCAACAAACTAAAACTCATAATGATATTTATTTAACTCCCGAGTTGGTACCATCTGAATTTTATGAGTTGTTGAGGTCTGCTGAGGATGCATTATATCCTGGTTGCAAGATAAGAAAATTAGAAGTGATTGAAAAATTTTTGGCTATTAAATCAGATAACGCAATGTCAAAAAACTATTTTGATCAGATATTTTATTTGGTTAAAACACTATTACCTGATGGAAATGTGTTTCTTGCAAATTACTATAAGAGAAAGAGGCTGATTCCTAATCTGGCCATTAGTTATCAGAAGATTCATGCATGTCCAAATGATTGCATCTTATATTCCGGAGAAAATGAGTCATTGGATTGTTTCCCCACATGTGGACAATCGAGGTATAAAGAAGCTCAACCAGGGAAGTCAAGATCAATTCTAGTAAAATAGTTGAGATATTTCTCCCTTACAACCTGGTTGCAACGTTTATTTATGTCTCAGAACATAGCGTCAATGATGTCATGACACAAAACCAAGATTTAAACTGATAAAAGATTGAATCATCCATCTGATGGTGATTCATGGAAACATTTTAACTGTCTGCATCCGTCTTTTTCTATAGAAGCCCGAAACGTGCGATTAGGTCTTTATACTGACGGTTTCTGTCCGTTTGGTTCTTATGGTAGTCAGTATTCATGTTGGCCTATCTTTATAACTTCGTACAATTTTCCTCCATGGATGTTGATGAAAGATCCTTATATCTTTTTGACTCTATTAATCCCAGGAAAGCTGAAAAAGAATATTGATATTTATTTGAAACCATTGATCGATGAGTTAAATGCATTGTGGAGTGATGGTGTTAATACATATGATGTTGCGGCGAAATAAAATTTCATATTAAAAGCTGCATTGATGTGGAAGATTAGTAACTTTACGACATATGGTATGTTATCTGGTTAGAGTACACATGGTCCGAAATCATGTCCATACTGTATGAAATAAAACAAATCTTTTATGCTCATCAATGGAAAAAACCTTTCTATTTTGATTGTCACCTTAGATTTCTTCCAACTGATCATCCTTTTCGGAGGAACAAATCTCATTTCAGAAAAGGTACAATTGAAAGGGATGAACCCACAATGATGATCTCAGGTACAGAGTTAAAATTAGTTATATTTTCATTACCCCCCATAACATTTGGACCAACAGTAAAACAAAAGAAAATGCATGGCTTTGGGAAAGAACATAATTGGATAAAAAGGAGAATTTTTTGGAATCTTTCATATTGGTAGGATTTGTTGGCCCGCCACATGTTGGATGTTATTAATATTGATAATAACTATTTTGATAATTTATTTCATACAGTTTTGGATACCCCAGGTAAGACCAAAGATACTGTAAAGGCACGATTATATCTTGCTCAAATTTGCAGGCGAACAGAACTTGAACTCTTTGAAAATGTCATATCAGAGAGGTTAATGAAGCCAAAATCAGCTTATACACTGTCCAAAGAGAGTCACTTATTATTTTTTTAGTGGATTGCAGATTTGAGACTTCCAGATGGCTATGCTTACAATTTGGGAAGATGTGTTAAGAATGGTTATATTAATAGATTAAAAATTCATGATTTTCATGTTATAATTGAAAGACTTATGACGATTGGATTCAGAGGTTTGTTGAATTCTATGATTTTGGATTCGATAACAGACATATCATATTTTTTCGAGACATTTTTGTAGTGAAAACAGACTACGATGTGCTAAGAAAACTAGAAGAAGATGTTGCTATAATTATATGTAAACTGGAAAAAATATTTCTTCCGGCTTTCTTTGAATCAATGGAACATATGATATTACATTTTCTATATGAAGCTAAATGTGGAGGTCCGGTACAGTTTCGATGGATGTTCCCATTTGAGAGATGCATGCCGAAATTGAAGAAAAAAGTACGTAACAAAGCATCTGTTGAAGGCTCAATTGCTGAAGCTTATTTCCAAGGGGAAATTGCTTTTTTCTGCTCTCATTATTTTGAATCTCAATATCCCTCAAAACAAAATTGCATGGGACGAAACGAGGGGAATTTTAATGATGAAATGGACAATCAATTAACAGTTTTTAATCAGCCAAATCTTGGTTTCAGTGGAGTTCATGAACGATGGCTTTCAGATAATGAACATCACAGAGCTCATACATACGTTCTGGTCAACTGTGAAGAAATCACATCATTTGTGCTATGACTACTTATATAAAATATTATATAATTTATTTTATAGTATTTAAACTTATTCTATTTTTTGGTTATATGATAATCATATCAAGAAAAAACTTCCACAAATTACAGCAGCTGCTCTTGAAGAATGAAGACAAAAAACATTTTCTCAATGGCTTCAAAAACTGGTAACATAAATTATTGATGGTTTTATATCAATTCCGTTTATTATTTATTATATTGATAATTGTTTTAAAAAATTTCAGGTGTCTCAATATGATGGTAAAATTGATAAGCGGCTGTGTATATTGAGTAACCCACCATCCAAAATGGTTAAATCTTATAATGAATATGTGGTGAAGGGTTTTCGATTTCATACACATGCATACGGGGAATCAAAAAAACAATGAATAGAGGATTTTTCTTGAGAGGATCACATCATAGAGAAACCGAAGTTGAATTTCATGGAATTTTGGATGAAATTATTGAGCTGTGTTATCTAGGACAGAATTACATAACAATGTTTAAATGTCGGTGGTTGGATACTAATAGAGGCTTGCATGTTCATCAAACTCATGGAATCGTCAATATTAAATATAGAAGTCTTCTTGCAGTAAATGAACCATTTTTACTAGCTCAATAGGCACATAATATTTATTATGCAAAGTATTGTGCTACTTCAAGAGACTTGAGTGATTGGTGGAGAATAATAAAAATGAAATATCAGGAAAATCAGTTTAATCAAACTGATTGTGGTTCCACTGAAGTGAAAAGAATTGAAATTTTTCAAGGGACTACTCAAAATCCATATGATTCATAAAGAGACGAGAATATCGATGATAATAGCCCACAATTAAGGATCGATGGTGATGAAGATGTTAATGATGTTAGAAATGAATTTGAAATGACAAGAGATTTAAAACTAAAACTCATATGGATATTGATGATGCTGAGAAGGAAGATGAAGACATTGACATTGATAGTTATGGAGAAGAGGATGAAGATGAACATTGACACAGTTAAATGCTGGTTATAATCATAACTAATATATATCTATATATAATAGTTATTTTCAATTATCTTCTAACAACAATCATTTTGTGTTTTAGATGGACTCTGATCTGTTACGTGAGTTAGAGGAGGCCGAGCTACCTTTGGATGATGGGGATATGGGATCATCTGACCCTCAGCCTACTAGTGGTTTAGGAGGTATGCATAGGGGGCGCAGTCTTGCGCGAGTGATGATTACTAACCTTATCCCCGAGCGAAGTCCACATCTTAGTTTCGATCCACGCACACAGAGATATGGTAACCTATATATTTTAGTTAGATTTCATTAATTTATTTATATATATACTAATTGTTTGATTATTTATTACTTTTTCACAGTTTTCAGCATGTAGAAATTGGACAGGGGAGCGCTGTATTGCATAATTATTTTTCTCAGCCATGGATTACATGGGAACAGATTCCCATTGATGTGTGATGCAACATGTTCCATCATTGGCTGGTATGTAAATAAATAATATTTATTTTGAAATTTATTTTATTAAAAACTTGATATTATAAATTATTTGTTGGGTTTATGGTATTCTATCAATGATAGCATGTACGACGCTATCCACGCGGCATGGCAGGTTTCTATGCATGACCATTTCCGCCAGTTTCTGCACAATTTGAGAAGGAAAGACATTAAGAAAGTAGGAGTGACAGAATTTGATGAGTCGTGTAGAGCCCACTGACTAGAGGAAATTTCATCTCATGTTTGGGATGGATTATGTTTACACTGGTTGGGTGGTGGATTTCAGAGGAGATCATCAGTGGGACGGTAGAACCGGGTGAGACAGGAGGTGATGCATCGAGCTGGTATCCATACATTCAGTTCACATAGAGATCATACGGAAAGTATATTTTTTAAATATTTTATATAAATTTAAATATAAATAGTTTATTTTATATTTCTGTAGGCAGTCGATCATCCCGATATTGCGGAGTTCGTCATTTATTGGAGGATGTACAGTGATCCAGCCACTTGAGAGATTAAAGGTGATCGCCAGCGTCAGATTATGCCTAGTATTATTATTTCTGTTTGAAAATTAACTGCATTTAATATTTTCACAATTTTAATTTTAAATTGGAATTGAAGGAGTCATATGAGGCTGCGACCTCTCAGACACGGGTTGAGGGTCAGGACGAGATGACTGAGCAGACCAGTGCAGACCATTTCGATGAGGCGACATGGATGTAGGCAACTCAGTATATCTTTGAGAAGGGCAGAGTAGTTGGTATCGACTCCCTTTTGACTCCTTGTACTTATTATGGAACTACTGCGATGTCAACGTCCAGCTCGACAGGAGCTCGTGGAGAGGTGTCATCTTCTGGCTCATGGTATTAGGAGCAGTTGCGATCTCAAGCTAAGCTTATAGAGACCTTGCAGAAGCAGCAATAAGAGATGAGTCAGTGGCAGCAGCAGTAGAAGCAACATCATGAGGAGCAGATGCATCGATGGCAGTAGCAACACGAGGAGGAGATGCATCGATGGCGTCAGCATCATGAGGAGGAGATGCATCGATGGCAGCACCAACATCATGAGCAGATGGAGTACATGCATCGTCTGACTCATAGTTTAGGGATGGAGTTTCCTCCACCAGCTCCATCAACTCCTCCACCTCCCCTAGAAGATGAACCCCAGTGATTTTTTTTATGTTAAAAACATTTGAATTTAAAATTGTAATATGAATTATCTACATTTTCTGTCTTTTATATCAGTGCAAATATTATATAATTTAATTTTTAATCTTTTACTATTTTTTTTTGAATATTGAGAATTTTAATATTTTTTATTTTTTAATTATTATAATAATAATAATATTATTTTATTTAATATAATTTTTTAGTATTTTATTTTTTATTGTTTGTTTATTTACTAATAATAATAATATTATTATTATATTTTAATTTTTTTAATTTTTTTTGTTAATATTGAGAATTTTAATATTTTTTTAATAATAGTAATATTATTTTTTCATTAATCTTAATTATATTAAATTTATTTTTTAAAAATTAATTTATTATGTGCGATGGGACCTTTTGCGACTGTACCCCATAGTAAATAGTCTAACTAAATATTTTTTAAAAACATATTTGCGACGAGACTATTTACTCGTCGCAAATACTTTGTTGCGACAGGACCGTCACAGAATGTTATATATATATATATATATATATATATATATATTGAGACGGGACGACGGGCCCATCGCAAAAACTATTTGCGACGGGCCCGTTGCGAAAAATTTTATGTATAAATAATACATATAATCGAAGGCTTATTTGCGACGGGCCTGTCGCAAATGATGGTATTTGCGACAACGTTTTTTGCAACGAGCTATTTGTGACGAGGCCTCGTCGCTAAAGCTTATTTACGATGGTATCCCTTCGCAAATAGGCCATCTCAATTACCAAGAATTTTAGTAGTACTTGTTCAGTTACCCTTTCATGGATGGTTGTGGATGCTTTTGCAGTGTAGACTGGTTATCTGTAATTTTTAACCTTTCCTTATTTAATTTCCATTTTGAGATATTATTCATCAAAAATATATTCTTCTCTTTCTCAATAAAGGCATTATATTCTTCCATTAAAATATTTATTTTCTCTATGTCACAAACCAACCTGGGTTCCCAAGAAACTCGATAACTGAGATGGCCCTGACATGACCCAAAGGGAATTTATGATCCCCACAGGCTGGAGACTAGCACCTGGAATCATATAACATACAAGTGGGAACAATTTTTCCACAATAATGCAGAAGAGAAAATAAAATACAGCATTCATATCAATAGGAAAACTCCATTGGGAGGAAAAATACTATAACACATAGAGGCATAAAAGCCAATGTACTACAACCCAAAGTACTAAATAAAAAAAATAGCACCAAGGTCCCTAAGGAATCAACTCACCACATCCTAAACTCAATAGTTGGATCCACCTCTAAGAGATCTCTTCCCTTTGCTCGATCCTAGAAGAAGAAAGTATACAATCACCCAAAGGAAAAAAGTAGGGTGTGATCCTAAGCCTAGTAGGATACCACCAATGATTCCATAACAGATTCCAAATATAGATTATCTAAACAAAATCTTTCAATTTTCAAAATAAACATGTTTGGAAATTCAAAATCATATTTAAACAAAACATGCTAAATAGTTTTGATATGATGGAAAAAACATTTAAAGCATATGATTTACTTTATAAGAGATGGAATATTTTTAAAACAATCGATTAAGTAAAGAATTTATATAATATTGTTTATATGATTTCAGTAGGCATTTAAATTAGTTAACACAAACATTAGCATACATTTAGAACTCAAATATAAATAAACAAACGAGCAACATGGTCATCTACCAAAATATATGATAGTATTAACCAGTTATAGGATTCCACACTCTCTAAGTGAATGCAGAAAAATGTGTATACACACTTCCCTATGACAATGGAAAAAGGAGACTCATCACCAACCCATCGGTGATGTGACCTGCCATAAGTATGTTTTAGAACATTGTTGTAGTGTAGAGTTTATCCAAATAACTCACTAACTAGCTAAGGCTTTCCAGCTCTCTTAGATGATGGGGGAACTATTTTAAGACTACATAAATATGATCAATCCCATTCTTCTATTTCAATAAAAATACCAATTTCTTTTCATTTAGAAAAAAGCATATTTTATTAGAAAATATTCCATTTTCACAAGATAAAACCATTGGGATTCTATCAAATAATTTAATCCATTTTCATGAGTTCTAAATCCATTAAAAACTAATTCAATCCTTTTCAAAATTAATTTCCACAATTAAATTCTACAATTTAATAGAAAACATTTCCATAAAAACCATAAATTAAATTCAACAATTTAAATCAACTGATTTCCATAAACCCACCACAATTCAATAGAATTGGGGGTTTTCCAAATTTTCCTGCCAAAACAATTTCAAATACTCCAATTAATTGGAATTGGGTTTTTATCAAAAAAAAATTAAAAAATATTAAGCAATTTAATTAAAATCAACAATTGAAATAAATCAGGAAATTCGATGGTAATCAATTTGGAAAATCAGGATGGAACCACCTGCATCTTTTCCAAAGGACAAAAACCACAACAACACCCATCAACGAGAACAAAGGTGTAGAAGTCCTCAAAACTCTACCTAGTATCAGGATCCAACACCATAAGACATGGATCCATCAATCCCTAGATGATCTATTGAAAACTAAATAGTATAGGAAGAGAGAAACTTGACACTACTGGAATGTGGGTTTTTCCAACACTTTCATACCACTGGTTTCATAAAACCGTTGGTAAAGAAGAGTTTTACGAATAGTTTCTTAGAACCATTGGTAAATCACCTCTTAAACACCCTTTACCAATGGTTCTATTAGAAACGTTGGTAAGTGATGGATTAGGGGACCTTTTACCAACTGTTTTAAGGAATTTTTGGTATAAGTGTGGCCTGAAATTTTTTACCAATGGTTTTTAAAAACCGTTGGTAAAAGTTTCCCCAAATTAACAACAGCCCCTCCTCTTCCCCATTCGTGATACAAAACCCTAAGCCGATGAACTTCCCCTAAATTATCCCTCTATCTCGGTGATCTAGGAGCTCCTTTGGCTTCCTCTTCCTCTATCCCATCCAAGATGCTGAATCTCCTGCTGAATCTCCATACAACCCATCCCAAATTAGGTGTTTTCTTATGTGGTACCTAATTTTTATAGAAATTTGTCTAATTTTTCAGTTTTTAGTTTTGATTTTGATGTGTATATGTTTTTGTTTTTGTTTTGATTTATCCTATAATTTATTCATTCTAATCCATTTAATTAATTAAATCATTAACCCTCCATCAAAGATGAATGTATTTTTTCTCCGGAACCATAGAAAACCCTTTTAGATTTTTTAGTTGTCGCTTTAATTTATTATATCATTATATTAAAATTTTATATAAATAGACTGGATAGTTATAGACCTCTCGGTGGTCACCTACATGAATTGTATCACACACGTTGTTTGAGATGCCATTGGGTACCTGGATAAACTACATGATTATATGTTTAGATAATGGAAATCACCATCTTACAGATGCATGACTACTCAGATGACATAAGATGGATCATCATAGGGTTATGTTCACAATATTTAACCCAACTAATGTAGCATAGGTGTATATTCAATGGCTAAGTGTACTAGTATGGTGTTTCCAACAATATGATTTATAAAGAACATAATGAAAAATGAAGAGATTATTAAATGGAAATGTTTCCCCCTTTCTTGTAGGAACATGATTGGACCCATGGGGCGGTGTGGTTCTTATATATTGGGTGGTAACATGTAATGTCACAGGATACATGTATGTTTTTGTTTAGATTTTATTTTATTTTACTTATCTCATTGGTCACATAGATCTTTGATTGCTTTCTATGGACAGAGGGTAGTTATATTCTGCGAAGGGTGCTAGGAGTTCAGATTGATTCAGTCCACCAGATTTTATCCGAGTTAAGATTCTATGGTTACTAATTTCCTCTCACCTCATTTATTTGGGGAATTAGTGTTTTTATTCCATATTATGTTTTCGGTAGGGAGTTGGATCATTTCGTGTTGGTTTGGGTGGATTTGGTTCACTGCTGCCAATCTAGGCAAGGCTTTAATGCCATTGGTTGGTTTCTCACTGGTTATATAGCTTCCTTCATTTGTTTTAAGGTTCTTAATATGCTTTTTGTAGTGAATTGATCCCTACTCGTTGGTTTCGAGTTTCCAAGTCAAGGGCGACTCGCCTGCGTGTGCATAGGTAAGTATGTATATGTATGTGGGTTCCCCCGTTACGTGTATAGTCACCCTTGGTAGTGATTATAAGCGTATGGGGATAGGTGTTCCCATGTATATATATATAAATAATACTCAGGTGAGTGGACACTGATATATGCATATAAGCATATGTGCAAGGATCCCCTTGCACATGCTCATGACCATACAGGTGTGTGAATAGGGGCTAGGTGTCCTTGTATGTGTGTGAAGGTGCGTATACCCAGTGGAGGAGCAGCAGATTTTAGTTAGAAATCTCCAAGAGCTGAAGTGGATGGCTTGGTTCCACCTTGAGGTAGAGTCCCTCTCGTAGCCTCTTTAATTTAAGAATGCTTTAAATTTAATTTTGCTTCTTTCTTAATTCTACTTAATTATATTGAATTGCATATCTTGAATAAGTTCTCTTTAATATAATTGTTTCATTTGATAAATAAAGTCATGTTTTTATAATAAAACCCCTCCAATGGAGGTACGCTGTCTGCGAAAACTCACAGTGATAGTTTAGGATGTATGATTCTTTTTCGTCATTTCGTTTCCCTTTAGAAGTTGCGTAATTGTGGCGCTCACTACAACCTTCTGACGATCCCTTGTTATAACATATTAAATATTTGATTTGTTCTATCATGTGTATTGTGACCTTATCTTATGGTGAAACCCATTTCGAGTGTTTTCCTGGCTTCTTGGCCACCCATTATGGTGTTTACTCGAGCCTATATATCTAAAAACAATGATGGTGTCATTGTTTAACACCTGTCAGGATTATGGAGCTCCCCACCATAAGCTTCATCTTAACACTGTTTGGGGTGTTTTCCTGGCCTCGATGCACATCAATTTTTTTATATATATGAATTCTCCCATATGATTTGTGTTGCATCCTGAGATGTTAAAACATAATCAAATTCTATTGTTCTCAAGGTGACTGAAGTTTTATTATTAGAGTTCCAAGAAATGCATATACCACTGATAATTAATACACCTACATAATTTGACTCTCAATCAGTAGTTTCAACTACCTAGTACCACTTTTAAAAACAAAAAATATAAAAAATATATCTTTATCATACCACAATACCGAATCAAAACTCTGTTTTTATAACATAAGATCAGTTTCTATAATGTGAAGGACAACTACATAGGATTTATTTTGAATCTTGGATGGAAGATGCTACCCCGCAGATGTTGCTGGACCGGGCCAACACGCCGTGGTCACACCGCAGTCAGGCTGCGGTCACGCCGCGATCACACTGTGGTCACGCCGCAGTCACGCCGCGGTCACGCCGCGGCCACGCCACAATAATGTCGTGATTTGGCCCTGCTCCAAGATGACACCCCGTGGAGGTTCGCGGTCCTGTCGGAATTCAATATATGATACCTAGATAGAGTTTTAGATACATTACCCATCCATAGTTAATGGGGAGGGAGGTGACGGATGAAATGTTTCCCCGCTTCCTCCTGCACCCTTCGCTCCTAGCCGAAAGATGCTTCCCTGCAGATGTCGCTGGACAGAGCCAACATGCCACAGTCACGCTGCTGTCACGCCACGGTCATGCCGCGGTCACACCGCAGTCACACTGCGGTCATGCCTCATTCACATTGTGGTCACACCCCAGTCACGCTGGGGTCACGTTTCAGTCAATTTGAGGCGTAGTGTGGCGGACACCACTCAAAGTGTCTCACTTTTCTTTGAAATGGACAACATTTTAAGTGAAAACAACAACTGGCATACAGGAAACTGACCAAACGCATTCAGATTCTATTGATACTTTTTTAAAAGGATCCATGGGTCATTTTGCACATGTATGAGTCAACCCCACCTCAATCCGAATCACAGTGTGTCCGGTACCACTCAAAGTGTCTTTCTTTTGTTTAAAATGGATACGCTTTTAAGTAAAAATAGCTGGCATATGAAAAACTGACCAAACACATTCGGATTGTGTTGATACTTTAGGAAAACGATTCATGGGTCATTTTTGACGTCTAAGAGTCAACCACGCCACAATCCAAGGCGCGCTGTATCCAGCACCACACAAAGTGTCTCTATTTTGTTTCAAAAGGACATCATTTAAAGTGAATACAACAACTGACACACGGAAAACCGACCAAAGGCATTAGGATTCTGTTAAAACTTTAGGAAAATGATCCATGGGTTATATGTGATGTGTATGAGTCAACCCTGCCTCAATCTGAGGACCGGTGTGGTTAGCACCACTCAAAATGTCTCAATTTTATTTGAAATGGACATGATTTTAAGTGAAAACAACAACTGACATACAGAAAACTGACCAAATGAATTTGGATTCTATTGAAAATGTAGGTAAAATATCCATGGATAATATTTGATGTGTAAAAGTCAACCCTACTTCAATCCGAGGTGTGGTATGGCGACACCACTCAAAGTGTCTGTCTTTTGTTTAAAATGGACATCATTTTAAGTGAAAACAACAACTGAAAGACGGAAAACCAACCAAAAACATTTGAATTCTATTGAAACCTTAGGAAAAATATCCATGGGTCATTTTTGAAGTTTAAAATTAAACCCCACCTCAATTTGTGGCGTGGTGTGGACGACACCACTGAAAGTGTCTCACTTTTCTTTGAAATGGACAACATTTTAAGTGAAAACAACAACTGACATACGGAAAACTGATCAACCGCATTCGAATTCTGTTTATAATTTAGGAAAAAGATACACGGTTAATTTGTGAAGTGTAATATTCAATCCTGCCTCAATCTGAGGTACGGTGTGTCTGGTACCAATCAAAGTGTCTTTCTTTTGTTTAAAATGGATATGCTTTTAAGTAAGAACAACTAGCATACGGAAAACCAACCAAACGCATTTGGATTGTGTTGATAATTTATAAAAACTATTCATGGGTCATTTTTGATGTGTACGTGTCAACCCCGCCTTAATCCGAGGCACGGTGTCTCCGGCACCACTCAAATTGCCTCTCTTTTGTTTCAAAAGTACATCATTTTAAGTGAATACAACAACTGACATATAGAAAATAGTTAAAAGGCATTCATATTCAGTTTAATCTTTATTAAAACTATCCATGGGTCATATGTGACATGTACGATTCAACCCCACCGCAATCCGAGGGTTGGTGTGGCCAAAACCAGTCAAACTGTCACACTTTTATTTGAAATGGATAGGATTTTAAGTGAAAACAACAACAGACATATGAAAAATTGACCAAATGAATTCGGATTCTATTGAAAATTTAGGACAACGATCCATGGGTCATATGTGACATGTACAAGTCAACTTCACCTCAATCCGAGGTGTGGTGTGTCCTACACCACTCAAAGTGTCTCTCTTTTGTTTAAAATGGACATCATTTTAAGTGAAAACAACAACTAACATATAGAAAACTGACCAAACGCATTTGGATTATATTGAAACTTTAAGAAAAATATCCATGGGTCATTTTTGATGTGTAAGAGTTAACCCCACCTCAATCCATGGCACGGTGTGGCCGGCACCACTCAAAGTGTCTCACTTTTCTTTGAAATGGATAACATTTTAAGTGAAAACAACAACTAACCTACGAAAAACTAACCAAACACATTTAGATTCTATTTATACTTTAGGAAAAGGTTCCATGGGTCATTTTTTATGTGTACGAGTCAACCCTGCCTCAATTTGTGGCACGGTGTGTCTGGTACCAATCAAAGTGTCTTTCTTTTGTTTAAAATGGATATGCTTTTAAGTAAAAACAACCGGCATACGGAAAACTAACCAAACACATTCGGATTGTGTTGATACTTTAGGAAAACAATTCATGGGTCATTTGTGATATGTACGAGTGAAATCTGCCTCAATACAAGGCATGATGTGGCCGACACCACTCAAAGTGTCTCTATTTTGTTTGAAATGAACATCATTTTAAGTGAATACAATAATTGACATACCGAAAACTAACCAATGGAATTTGGATTATGTTGTAACTTTAGGAAAACGATACATAGGTCATATGTGACATGTACGAGTCAACCTTGACTCAATATGAGGGCTGGTGTGGCCAACACCACTCAAACTATCTCACTTTTATTTGAAATGGACATCATTTTAAGTGAAAACAACAACTGACATACGAAAAACTGAACAAACACATTTGGATTCTGTTGAAACATTAGAAAAATAATACATGGGTCATTTTTGACATGTATGAGTCAACCCCGCCTCAATACATGTCATGGTGTGGCCGAAACCCCTCATAGTGTCTCACTTTTCTTTGAAATGGACAACATTTTAAGTGAAAACATCAATTGACATACGGAAAACCAACCAAATGCATTAGGATTCTATTGATACTTTAGAAAAACGATACATGGGTCATTTTTGACGTGTATGAGTCAACCCCACCTCAATATGAGGCACGGTGTGGCCGGTATCACTCTACCTATCTCTTTTTTTTTAAATAGACATCATTTTAAGTAAAAACAACTGGCATACGAAAAACCAACCAAACGTATTCTGATTGTGTTGATACATTATCACAATGATCCATGGGTCATATGTGACATGTACTAGTCAACCTCTCTAGAATACGATGCACGGTGTGGCCGACACTACTAAAGTTGTCTCACCTTTATTTGAAATGGAAAACATTTTAAGTGAAAACATCAACTGGAATACAGAAAACCAACCAAACGCATTCATATTCTGTTGATACTTTATGAAAATGATTCATGAGTCATCTGTGACGTTTACGAGTCAACCCCTCCTCAATCAGGGGCATGGTGTGGCCGGTATCACTCAAAGTGTCTCTATTTTATTTGAAATGGATAGTATTTTAAGGAAAACAACAACTTGCATACAAAAAACGGACCAAAGGCTTTCAGATTGTATTAATACTTTAGGAAAACAATAAATGTGTCATTTTTGATGTGTACGAGTCAACCCCACCTCCATCTGAGGCATGGTGTGGCCAGTATCACTCTAAGTGTCTCTCTATTTTTAAAATGAACAACATTTTAAGTGAAAACAACAACCGACATACAGAAAACTGATCAAACTTATTTGGATTGTGTTGATACTTTAGGAAAATGATACATTGGTGATTTTTTACGTGTAAGATTCAACCCCGCCTCAATCTGAAGCACGATGTGGTGGAATCCTACTCTGATCAATAGATCGCATCATACTTGTACCATTTAGTGTTCATATCCTTAAGAACATTAATATTATTCTCACTAAGGTCAATAAACATATAGTTCCATTCTTCTAGACCATCACAAGTTGAACTTTTGATCATTTCAGTTCTGCGTAAATTTTAAATTAAGTAAAGAGTTCCATACTTTACTCCTTTTTTAACGACAACTGACATACAGAAAACTGATCAAACTCTTATTCAACTCTAATAAGTATTTCTGAGACTATTCTGCCTATTAGAATTTTATGGGGAGGTGGGGGGCTGTGCTGGTTGGGGGGGTTGTGTAGGGGTGAGGTGAATTACTACTGGAAGAGTGGTTTTCATATGAATATTGAAATGGTTGTAAATAATGTGTGAGTTATTGAAACTGTTATTCAACTCTATTAGAAGATTGTTGTCATATGAAGATTGAAATAGGGAATTGTAGTACATGATATGGTTGGAAGAGTTTGATGGTTTTATGTGTTTTTTTGGTGCTATTGAAGGTGTTTTTATGTTGTTTTAAGTCTGTTTGTATGTGTTCTTTGTGCTATTTTTTATGCAGGTGTATACTGGAGGGGTTGCTGGAGGGGCTGTTGTGCAATAGTTCTTGAAATACACAATACCAATGGTTATAAACCATTGGTATACTTTGAGTGAAATTTAAAAACTATCCCAGCAGTTTTAAACCGTTGGTATTGTGTTTAGTCTTCATTATATACCAACGGTTTCAACGAAACTATTGGTAAAAATGCTATACAAACATATACCAACGGTTAGCCTACAATCATTGGTAAATCAATACATATAGTGCCCTATACCAACAGTTTAGATCAAACCGTTGGTATAGGGCTTTCCTCACGGCTTACTTCCCTACGGTTTGGAAGACCGTTGGTATAGGCTATACCAACGGTTTTCCATCCTATACCAACAGTTTTAAATCGTTTATATAACCTTTATTTCTAGTAGTGTGAATAATGAGGGGGAACACTTACCCAGGAATCACACCACAAGAAGAAAGAAGGTCTCAATCTTTTTGGTTCGATCCAGAAGGAGTTGAGTCTCCCAAAAATGCACCAGAACATCTCTAGGTCGAGAGCCAAGAAGTTTGAAATTAAAAGGACAGAGCGAAATAGAAAAACACATGACTTTAATCTGGGTGCAAGTCGAGTCATGACGTGTACCTTTGGGTCACGATGCGTAGGCCATGCTGGATAAGTATGCCGAAAAACCAACTGCATTGGGATACAAATTTGATATTTATCACCTACATGGCGTGTACTTCTAGTAAATAGTGTGTACTAACTCATGGTGTGACCTCCCCATTCACGACTTGAAACCAGCTCCACGTACTTGGTGTGCACTTTAGGTAGATGACATATGCCTTTCCTGAAACCTACAGAAAACCCAAAAACTGTTTTTAAGGATTTTTGACCGAATAGGGACTTAGAAAAAGTGTAAAATTACCCA
Organism: Viscum album; assembly: GCA_963277665.1. Classification (NCBI taxonomy): domain Eukaryota; kingdom Viridiplantae; phylum Streptophyta; class Magnoliopsida; order Santalales; family Viscaceae; genus Viscum; species Viscum album. Next base: position 129,690,468 of record OY728132.1, read on the forward strand.
TTTAAGGTAACATAATATTACACTCTAGATTCCAATACAGATGGTTCCTTCCATGAATATATTAAACCCAATTTTAATAAGGTAAAAAAATTAATTCATTGTTAAAATAAAGGAATTTAATATAAAATATATGTACATGAAATATAGGCATCGACTATGGTTGAATTTTAACTCAATTTATATAAGGTTTTTTATATAATAATTTCTTGAGAGATAATTCTTATCTTGTTCATAAATATCCTTCATTTTTTCCCTTTACATCCTTGTTAATATTATGTAGATTTTATATAATTAGTTAACCATGTCCAATAAAAAATAATTTACCAATTTTTCTTATTTTATTTCATCTTAGCATGATTTTTATTTATTTTTATTATGTTATAAAATTTAACCATAAAATAAAAATTCATCACATAAATAGATATTCATGCACTAAAAAAAATTAAACAATCATGTGGTTTGATCATGATATTTTATCTACTAATTTTTTTATCAAGCATACGATAAAACAACCCCTGACCTTGGGGAATGACTCATTATGTTATCTTATCATGTTGTATTCTACCTTTAACATTCATATATCCATAATTTAATTTTTAATTTCTTGATATTTAAAAACAACTAGGTTCGTTAGCGTATACAACACGTAACATTATGCTTAAATGAATAATAGAATATTAATATACAAATATTATAGTCATAACCTAGACATTAAATTGGTGGATATAAATTAGTTTAAACTAATTATAAAATATTTATAAAGTTTATACTCAATAAATATTTATTTATTTATTCTTAAGAAATAATTCACCAATTTTTCAGTAATGTTAATTTTATTCTTCAAAATTTTTTTTTGAAACAAATAGTATTTTTAATTTTTTTTCTGAAAATATTATAATTAATTTTGAAAACTTTTAGAAATTTTATTTTAAAAAAAATAATATTTTTTCATTTATAATGTTAAAAATATCATAGGTCATTTTATTATAATTTTATGAAAAGTTTTATTTTTCAATGAATAATGAAAACATAGTTTTCTTATTTTAAACTGTCTTTTCATTTTAAGTACTTACAACCTCACATTATAATTTATATTTTTTTAAAAAAAAATCATTAGTTCCTTACAATTAAAAATAATCTTATAAATTTTATTATAATAAAAATTATACATGAATTTAGTATAATAATATTGTTATACTTTAAAAATCCATTTTTCTAAAAAATCATTATTCACCATGTTTCACTGGTTTAATTTAAAATTAAGTTATACAACTTTTATAAATTAAATTTGATAAAATTAATTATTTTTTTTAATAATTATTATTAATATTAGGTTATAAGGTCAATTGAAATTTTTGTCAATATGAACAGTAACCATTGTAATTTTATGTTACCATAGTAAATGTAAAATGGGTTAATTTGGGTTGAAAATAATGCGATAAGCTTAAAATTAATTCAAAAATATGTATTAATTTCATTTTGTGAGTTTATTTCATCCATAATCATCCAAAATTTCAAAATACTACCTTTTTCCATTTAGCTTTGAATTTTGGATTTATTATATTTTAAGCAAAGGATAAAGATAAAAATGTCACTCTTTTTTGATATTTTTAATATTGTTTGAAATGGATAAAAAAATTATGTTTGGTTATAAATTCTTATTTGGATGATAAATTATTTTTTTCATGGTAATTTATTTTAATTTTTTATTAATGAAATAATTAATTTAAATGCTTACGCAACATCAATATAATGCTTGTGCAAGAAGTAGAAAATCTAGTAAATTATTTTAGAAGCACTACAAATAATATTTTTTTTGGTGAGTTTTAGTGTCCTGTGAATTTTATATATAAATTAAACAAAATTTTAAAGTGTTAAATTTTTATACTATAATTTCATTACTATCTTGATGACATTAATGTCAAATTAAATGAATAGTTTCAAAAATGACATTACTGATATTTTATGTTAAATAATATTTTATTAAATTATATAAAAATAATACAAAATTTAATGATGATAATTATAATGATAAATGGTCTAAAATTTCATCAATTGTTCATTTATGAAAAATTTTCAACTAATATGTAAAATAATAAGACTTTAGTATTGAAAAATGCATTACCACGACTAAGGTTAAAATTGGTAAACCAATGGTTTAAACAAAAACATAAGGATCAAAATGTTATCTAAACCTATATAAATTTTATTTTGATGATTATACGAATAAAATAACCTCATTATCTCTAATAAATTTCATTTATGAACCATTTTATAAGAGTTAGAAACATATTACATTATAATATTTCATGAATTTTAAAAAATGACCCTCCCCTCCCTTACAAAAGGACACACCCCATATATTTTATTTACACCACTTTGAGCCATAAAATCCTTTCCAAAAACCTAAATAATTATAATATAAAATTTCCTATAAAAAATTATAGGTTCTTTTATTCTCAAAAAACATTCAAAGGGGCATTAAGAATGGATCTAATGGAGTTTTACTAAAGAAGAGGTAATCATCCAACCCGACATGTTCGAATTTATTTCTTCTTCTACCTCCTTAAAATAGTATTCAACTATGTTATAATAGTATAAATAATATATTTAATATTATTATATGTTATTATGTTAATTTCTTATCCTATATCCATATCCTCTTACATCAAATGGAAAATGAAACCATCATTCATGTGTGTTCCAGACAACTGCCTCGCGGACCAATGAAATTCATTTTCCATCACTTCCTCTCATGGATCATTAAAATGATAGATTTTATGTATAAATATATGAGATTAATTAAATAATTATAAATCAATAAATATTAAATATCTTCTATTTTCTAACATTTACATCCATTGAAGAATGATAACATCGTTCGAGCATATGTGTGGATTACCACCTCTAGGAAGTGATGTGATTCATTTTTTATCACCACATAATGATAATGATATATATATATATATAATCTATTTAAATATATAATATTATATAATCTTCATCCTATATTGATAAAATAATACTTACCCTCTTTCCATCATGATACTTGAAAATCGAAACATTACTCATGCATACGTACGACCTATCGTCTCTTTGATTGTAACATAGTTCATTTTTCATGACCATATTTCATGGTTAGTTTTAAAAGTATAATTAATGTATAAAAATTAAAAATGGATTTTTTTTTCATTCTAGATATTATGTAATAATTACCATTTTGACCAAGTTCAACATATCAATGTTGTTTTGAATTTATGAACAAAGCATCCCCAAAATACCCTATGTCGACTTGACTAATTAAATTAATAAATATGTCATTGGAAAAAAAATGAAAAAAATGATTCAATGATAAATTAATAAAACTAAAAAGGGTTATTAAAATAATAAAATAATTTAAATAATTTTATTATATGGAATTTAAAGGATATACGTGGAAAGTCTGGACTCGATGGAAGAGATTTCATCTCAATTTCCTATCATTGAGTCATGTTTTAATGTCTTGCACCTGATTTCTTTTATACTATGTATATATTACCCATTTTAAATGTTATATCATGAAAAATTCATAATTTAGGGTATCTTAAGTTATAATTTAAATCATTTCATCCCAGGGTATTTTACTTGAATGTAACCAAGTGGTAAGGGATTTCTTGTCTCAATTTTCATTCATTGGGTTATACATATACATCATTGAATTTGTTATGCCATTATTATGTGTGAATTGATATCTAAATAGTTTTATTATTTATTTAAACATTTTTATTTACATTTAAAAATGTTCACATAATCACTTCATGTATTAATTATCACTTTAACATTTTTTATCAATGCAAGAGTTTTCATTATGTCAATCACATTTTTCTTGAGACTTGTTTCATGCCATTCACTATGATTTCCTTGAATAGTGTTCATAATTCACTATGAATGAATTTTTAATTTTTAATTCATGTCAATCATGGTATTTATATATCTATATCATATTCTTTATTTCAATGAATTTTGACTTCGAATGTTACCAATGAGGTAAAAGATTTATGCTATAATTTCATTTCTTTTTCAGGGTCATTTATGTTCAATGTTCCTTTAAGAAAATCATATGCTCTTACTTTCTTCAACCACATATATTTTATTATCCTCTTTTTATCAGTGTGTTTTACAAGTATAATTTCGATTTCCCCCTTAATTTATTAAAAATCCCATATTTTTATTTATAAGTGATATCAATCTTGTATCTTATTTTAAGCAGATGATCTTTGTATTCGATATCCATGTTTTTTTACAATGGTTTCAAAAATATTATTTTATAAACATAAATTATTGACTAATATTTTTTACATGATATTTGACCTTATTTTAAAAGTATTTAAAAGGTAAATTCTTATCATTTTCTACATGGGCCAATTTTGGCTCTCTTTACAAAAGTTTAAAAAGTTTTGTCCTGAGTGGAAAAATCAAGAAGGGGGTTAATTGAGTTCCTAATAAAAATTTATGTCAATTAAATTTAAAAAAAAAATCCCCAAAATTATAAAATATGTATAGTTAGGTAAAACAGTAGAGTTATATAATTTTATCTTTCAAATGGTTTCTTTGTAGTTTGATCAGAACTAAATTAAATTTTTTTTAACACTCTATTAGATTTTGAGACTATTTTACTTGAAACAAACATTGTATATAAAATACAAGTTAAATAAAACTACCAGAGTAAATTTTTTATTAATTTTTTTAAAATACTGATTTATTATTTGAATTTGAAAAAAATTGAAATCCCACAATGAAAATGTAAAAAAGGGGTTTAATATTAAGTTAATACCTAATCATATCCACTTTAAAATCACCCACTACCAATCATAATATTATTAAAATAAACTTATCTGAAACCTATATAGGGTTTTAAGAACAATTTTACTACAATAGTCTAGGATAGTATTCGTTTCCATGGTTATAAATTGGCGAAAAGAGTCCATTTCATACATGAATTCTTCCACAGTTATATGCGGTAGTACAAATGAAATGATTTTAAATAGTGTCAAGAACTCACCAATTCAGAACAAGAGACTTTGTTTATAAATAAATAGAGGAATAAACAACACATATTCAATGTTTATCATAAATAGAAATAGAAAGAGATGAAATATTATAAAAAATGCTACAGTTAAATATGAATAAAAAAGTTGTCCAACTTTCCTTGAACTTGTATTTTAGAGGATCTCAAACAAGTTTCATAGTTGGTTTAGAAAAATATAGTGTTATGAATATCTATGAATGATTCCTATGTAGAACATAGATTCATACTTATGTTCCTCTTTTTTCTTTTTATATTCCACACTATTGAATTTTCTTTAATAAATAGGTATTATTGTTCCATTCTATCATGTAGTCCATTGATTTGATTATCTAGTTGGTTCATAACTATACACAATAGTTTCCATAGTTTTTACAATCACTTCATAGTTTTTACATCTCTTCACAACTCTTCCAACTTTACATTTTTTATAACCAAAGAATTTGAAGAAAAAAGTGAGAAACCATAAGTTCAATCACAAAAGGAAGTTACCAAGACATTAAAATAAAAGTGCATCCTACCAATTTTAGTCTCCTTAGATAATTTCCAAGAGATAGTGTTCACCTGAGTGTCTGGTCCCCTCATCAGGAGATCTTCGAACCGAAAATCTGGCTTGTCCCAAAGCTGTATATACTCCTCTATGCTGATTATCCCTTTGTTTAATACTCATATTAGGATAAGATCCTATTTATCATTCTAGTTGCACTGCTTTTTATTTTCAGGCACCCTTATAACCCTTTCGATCATTCTTGTATCCTCTTTAACAGTAGAATTAATTTTCAGAATAGATTCAGCCACAACCTCTTCCGAGGTCATAAGAAGTTCTAAGGGGTGTTCAATCATAGAATCATACCTCCGATGCTGGAAAGCTGATATGGAGAGGTCGGGAACATTGTCCATCTTCTTGAACTTTATCTTCTTCACAGATATGGTCTCCATAGGTAATGGTAAATATGAGTAGTCTTTCCTTACTTTCTGATTTCACCTCCTGCTTTTACATCTCGGTGAGGTTGGATTCCTACTGCCCTGAGTCCTATCATTTGTGTCACCTACATAGGAGCTATAACATTCATCACTGGACTCGTTTACCTCCTGCTCATCCATGTAAATTTGGACCAAATCTGTAGAGACCTGGACCAGATCATCATAGGACAAAATCTCAAAATGATTACCCAGCACAGGGCCTTCCACCTGACTTGTCCGGAACAATGTCTCACCCCCTATAACTTGTTCCAGGGCCTTTCAACCTATAGTGGGATCCTTACGAGTCATTTCCTGGCCGCTATCACTGATATCCTTCCTTAATCACACCACCACAACATATGAAGTTAAAATTCCCCACATAGTAGGTGTATTAAACATATGGTTGGTTACCTTGATAATTTCAATACTTTTCAATTTTTACAAGTTTGGATATAAAACCATTTACTAATAGAATGAATGAAATTCATTAATAACATTATTTGGGATCGTTAAAATAAAGAGACGTTGGGATAACCCACAAAATCTCTACCTTCTTGATGATAAAAAATCATGACATTTAAAATTAAATGAAATGAATACAAAAAAATTTGTTACTAAATTGACATAAATATATCATAATATCTTAAAGGTTTCCAAGTTACATAAATGATTCAATGATTTACAATGAATTCAATAAATGTACCAGATTTACTCCCACTTTTGGTATTATCAAAAAGTGATGTAAATGGAAAATAAATAGATAAAAAGAAAAATAAAAATAAAAATGAGTGTGAATTTTTTATTTCATTAATATGAAAAAAGAGAGTAAAAACGTTTTTTAAGGAGTCCCTATCAGTAATTCTAGTCAGAATCCAAATTCGTAACATTTTTGACATCTAAAGGAAGGATATAATCCTTTCCTTTGGAAGTAGAAGTAGGATCATAGGTAGTCAGTAGTTTAAAGTTGGATATAGGGTCACAAAAAACTACCCACTTTGACATAAGAACAATGTGATAGATGGCTTCCCTAGGAGTTAATCCAAAATTGTTGATGGTAGATGAGGTAGTTGTGGGAGATAGGAACATAGGGATATCTGGAGGGGATAGGAAACTAGGATGATAATTGTATAAGAAGTTTTCCATCAACTTGGTAATGTCACTAACTACTCAAGAACCATGCTCCAGATCCTAAAGAAATTTCTTTCTGGTTTCCATGAATGATTCCAAAACTTGATTCAACACATTATGCTTATCAACTTATTACTGAAAATATTGGGTTAAATGGGGAATTTTGGTATCCGAGGAATGTTTTCTGAACATTACCATTATATTTTACTTTTAAATGGTTTTTTATAAATTATTAATCAATATTTCTCTTTATTTTTTCTCTATCTTTCTCATATTTACTTACATATTTCTTTACTAAATCCATTGTTTTAACAACACGTGTTTGATATCCATCAAAAAAATATTATTTGGTTCATTTTAACACATCAAACATAATATATAAATCAACCCTAATGAGTTTTTTGATTTTCTCTTCATCAAAAACTGACCAAACAAAAGGACCTAGAGGAGGCACCAAAATAGGAGCATGATCATGATTAAACACTACATTCATGAACATCTGATCTAACTTTAATATCATATCATATATTTTTTTATCAATTCACCTATTTTCACTACTATAAATTTGGGATATATCCACAGTTTAAAACTGTGGCTATAGGTCCTCAAATTGTGGCTATAGGTAATAGCCATGGTTTGAGGAACAGTGGAAAAGTTTGGCATGGATATTGGTCTAGACCTATAGCCATGGTTCAAGACATGTTAATATCACTATATCCATAGTTTATAACTGTGACTATGAAAGAGGATCAAAAATTTATTTACACAGTTAAAAATAGTGGAATTAGACCTATAGCCGTAGTTAAAAACCATGGCAATAGACCTTTATCAACGGTTAGAAACCTTGGCTATGGGGTCTAAAAATCCATAAAAATAGCCCCCCGCAACCCCCTGCACATCCCCCCACTCCCAATACAATAACTCACCCCCCTTGTATCCCCTACCCCTACAAAGCCCCCCTAGATAGCCCCACCACTCCCCTTGTAGTATCCAACCCCATAAACCCCCCTAGATATCCCACCTCCCCCCTACAATGCCCCCTGGACAGTCTCCCCTTTATGGACAGCCCCCCTCCCCCCCCAAAATATCCCCCACCCTCTCCCCTGGACAACCCCCCCTTGAATAGCCCACCCCCGGCATCCCCCTCCTCCCCGAAAAGCCTCCCCTGGATAGCCCCCTCCCCCCTACAAAGTCTCCTTGGACACCCCCCTCTCCCTTGAACCCCACCTCATTTAATGATAGTTTAATCATCTTATTCCAACATGGGAGATTGATGAGTGGTTGTACAAATTTCAATTCATAATGATTTTAAAAAAGTTTCAGTGGAGCTCAATATAACTATGGTTCCCAAAAAATTGTGATGTACTAATTGATGTTGAATGAAGAGATATATGATGTCAGTTAAACATAATTTTGCAACAATTAAAATGTGTAGTTAAGAAGTTATTCTAAGTGGAATGAATAAATCATCTAATGTGGTAGCCCACCCCCTACAACACCCCCGTCCTGGACACCCCCACTCCCCTTTTAGTATCCCCCCCTACAGCCCCGTAGACAACCCCCAATCCTAGAAATCACCCCCTCCTAGACACCCCTCCCTCGGGACACTGGACACCCCCCCTCCTAGACACCCCTCCACCCTATACACTGGATGCCCCCACTCTCTCTCCTGAATACCCCCTTCCACCCAGGACAACCCCCCCTTTCTGGAAAACACCCCCTCCTAGACACCCCTCCCACTAGACACTGGACACCCCCCTTTATAGATAGCACCCCCTGCTATACACCCCTCCCCCTGGACATTGGAAACCCCTACCCTCCATTCTAGACACCCCTCCCCCCTAGACACCACCCTCCTCGACACCCCCACCTTCTCTCTTAGACACCCTCACCCCTTGTAGTATCCCCCCTTCAATGCCCCCCCACCCCCTTGTATTAGCCCCGAAAAATCCCTCCCTCCACTCCACCTGGACAGCCCCCCCTCCTGGACACCCCCTCCTGTAGACCCCTCCCTCTTAGACACCCCACCCCCCTAGACACCACCCTTCCTAGACACCCCCCTCCTGGAAACCCCTCCCCTTGCCCCCAACAAAGCCCCTACCCCTACCCCACTCCACCAGCACACCCCCCTACCCACTCCATGCACCCCCTAAAGGAGTTCACCATGAAGAAAAAATTATTCAAACAAGTGCTCTTATTCCTGAAGAAAGACCAATTGTGACTATTCCTAGTGTTTAAACTGCAAAAGGAAGATCTAAACTGGAGGTGGAGAATTAGTCAATGTATCCAATTATCCTTAGATAACTTGTTGATGGAGATCAAACTGATGATGTGGTTATAGAAACTGTTCAACATTCTCATACACCACCTATACCATCACCACCTCCTATTGTGCATGATAAATCACCCAATATTATTAAGATATCATAAAGTTATAAAATGTAATCTTTTTTCCTCTGATATTCCAAATTAGTTTGATAATATTTGAGGAGATTATAATGAGCTGAAAAAAGAGTTAAAATATACTAATGATGATATTAGAGAACTTAAGAAGTCCTATATTCTCATGGTTGATTTTTAAAAGTTGATTGGGTTAATGACTACCCATAAAAAGTTGATTAGGAATCCCCAATAATTCCCTTCTATTCAAAAATTTGTTTCTAAAATAAGATGTGAATAGTATAGTTATATATTTGAAGAATGTTTATACTACCAAGTCCGAGTTCAATGATCTTGGTGTTATGGTTGTATCTCAAAGGTACATGTTACAAAATAATTCAATGGTGCAATTAGATATGTCTCATGATATTCTTGATGATGTTAAGTATTTCAGGATTGAAATTAAGGTAATACTATACACTTTATAAAGTGTTGTATTAATCTAGTTTGAGTTGATCAATTTCTCTCAAAATTGCATTATGCATCCTTATAGATTTTGTCCCTATAGTGTGATATGTTCAAACCATTCCTTATGCAAGATTTCAAGAGGAATATTATGTGTGAGTTCCATGATACCATAGAATATGTCAGGAATATTGGTATTGGAACTAATAGATCCATAAAATTAAGTAGTGTTCTTTTATGATGAATTTGATGGGCATTTGAACAAGATCATGAAAGTCTCTAAGGATTATCAATAAATGGTTTTTAGATCTCTTGTTCTAATATCTAGAAACTACTATCATTTATTCACCTCTTTGAACAGGGTCTATAAATAAGTTCAAGGGATATATTAATATTATTCCTTGAAAAAGCTAGTGGCTATTCGAATACCATTTTTTAAAAAAATAATGAAATTATGGAAACAAGTTTTTAAAAAATCAGACAATTATAGAATTCAAATTAAAGGTTTGGGTAGAGGGAACCTAATTCAACATCAAGGTCTGTTGATTTTGACGACGACAAATCAAATATTCCTTTTTTCCACTTACACGGATATACAACCTCACATATATATATATAAGGACACCAAGCCCCTATGTACATACTTGTATGGCCAAATATGCACAAGTGGGTCGTTAGATATATGTTTATACTTGCATATATCCCTTTACACTTACACATGTATGCATTTTTCATATCTACATATAAGAACACATAGCCTCAATATATATATTCATACTTCCATGAGTGAATATATATAAAGGGGGAACTTATATATGTATATTCCTACCTATGAATACACATGTAAGCCTTCGTCAATGATGACTCGAATCCACCACAAAAAAATATAAAATGCACTGCAAAAATATAAGGAACCCAAAAATCACAAATTCCCCAATTAAAATTGGGAAAAAGAATAAAAACTAAATAAACCTCACCTAAATATGATGTTGAACTCACTGTCATCGATGGTGGTGGATAAAACCAGACTCATCATAAGAAACCACCTATAAGAAAATAGTGGGAAATTGAGATATAACGACTTCTTATATATATGTGATCAGTGTGTCAACTGTACATGATAAATGATACATGAATCCAAAACCAAAAATGAACAAATAATATTCAGATTGATATGTACATACCAATACTAAATTACATGATTATTAATAAACCTCTTTATTTTTCAAACATCACCTTCAATTACTTATTCAAAAATCAAAAATCACCAAAATATGGGAATAAATTAAACTTCCATCAGTACCTAATAAACCTATTTATTTTACAAAACCAAGATTGTTTATCAAATGAAATAATTATCTTAACTATCAATTATTTAATAATTGAAATTTAATATAAAATATCAGAATTAAGAAGGTTGATAAATGAAATTTAAAACATTCTTGAATCAAAGAGGCTGAGAGAGGGACCCTACCTCATAGGAGCCAAGACACACACGGCGCTTGAATATTTTATCAACAACAATTCAAAGATGCTTCATCCATCCTCCAGACATATGCACCTTTTCATATACATAAGGACGCCTTGACCCCGATGTACATATCCAAATGGACTTGAACACTCATAGGAGGATCCTTATACATATACTCACACGCATAATCCCGTTATCACCCACACACGTACACATTTTCCATATATGTAATTAATCTCACCTAGACCCGTATATGTAATCGTGTTTCCATGGGCAGACATACATATATTGGGAGAAATTATTATATATATTATTACCTATGTATACACAGTGAGTCGCCTTTGACACGCGGCTTGAATCCTCCTCAACGAGATCCAAAACACACTAAAAAAATATAGGAAACCCAAAAATCACAAAAACCCTAATTAAAATTGGGCCAAAGAATAAAAATAGAAGAAACCTTACCTGAATCTGATATCGAACTCACTACCTTTAATGGAGGTGGATAGAGATAGCCTTATCATAAAAAACCACCTGTAAGGAAATAATGGGAAAAGATGTGAGATATAAATAATTTTTAATATATGTGATCGGTGTGTCAACTGTACATGATAAATGATACATGACTCCAATACCAACCTCATAGACCATTGTTTTCATTTAACACTTATCTAAAAATCAGTAACCATCTTCTCATAACATCATTGATTCCTATTAACATCCATCCAAAAAATCATCAAATATATAAGTTTCTTCTTAAAAAATCAGTAAAAATAACATATTAAATATTTAATCCACTTCATTAATTTTTGAAAAAATTATATTCCATTTTATATATTAACCATTAAGAATCACAATATACTTCAATGTTAAATTTTGAAAGTAGATTCAGACACTGATTGTGTTAGAATGATATCTTTCGAAACATTTGGATTATATTTTAGATAAAATTATTATTATCATCTAAGTGGGACTTATATTATATGAATATTTATATAAGTAAATAACCTTAAGGTTGAACTTATTACTTTAATATTTTTATTTTCTTTATTCATCACCTTCAATTATGAATATATTGAATTTACTTATAATTAATAAAAAATAAAATACTGACCATTACAATTCATTTTTCTACTTCATTCCCCCACATTGGATTTTTTTTATTTCCAATTTTGATTCTAATGTCAATATTATTCTCATTTTCTCTCCCCAATTTTGAAATTAAGTACAATGTCACTTTTATTTTAATTTTTTAAGGATCTTAGGTAATGAAAAGTGACACTCACCTTATTATATAATCATTATTTAAAATTTGATATTATCCCCTTTATCTTTTATATTATTAAGATTAAAACAAATTTCTATTGATAGGAGGATGACAGAATATATCATATGTTAATGTGCTACAAATTAAACTAATCTATTTCTATGTGAGAAAATATCTATTTAGAAAACAAGAAAGATTAATCTATACATTAATGTTAAACATAAAAAATGGAACATGTGATACCAACTCAGAAATATGCATTCAGTAATTTTCAAAAGATATTCAAATTATCTCATCCATAATGATGCCTTAGACTGTCAAAAAATTTAACATCTAAATTCTCATCACCCAGAAGCACAACATGAAGAACATAAACTCTCAAATTTTATATAATATTGGTTCATTCACCTCTTTTTAATAAATATTTATAGTCACAAATTATATCATGTTCTGAAACATTAGATTTACATGACATGATGATATCTGTTGTTTGTTCAGTCTCCCCCTCCCCCCTTCCCCTTGTACCCCACCTACACCCTCCCCCTGCACACCCTCACCTACACCCTCCCCCTCCACACCCCCACCCGCACCCTCCCCTACCCCTTACACCCCACCTGCACCCTCCCCCTTGCACCCCACCTACACCTTCTTCCCTACCCCTTTCACCCCACCTACACCCTCTTCCTTGCACCTTACATCCCACATGCACCCTCCCCCTGCACCATGAACCCCCACCTGTATCCTCCCCCTTGCACTGTAAAGAACTAGAAATTCCATGTCATTTTTTTAATTATGTGGAATTTTACGAGTCTGTGAAAATTAACGGTGCATGATTCCTAGGCCCGGAGTGCCCAGAATGAATTTTTTAACCTTTTTTCAAGTATGTTTAGTTAGCATGTGAGCAGGTTTTTGTAACTTTTGAACCAGTGCTCAGAATTGAAATTTGAGGGAACCATTGAACTCGCAGCACCGATATTCGCTTATGGAGACCTTCACCTTGACCACAGTAGGTCGAGGGTGAAAGTTAGTTTTTGTTCTTTTCATGGGTGAAAATAAATTAAAGTAGCTTTATTTTATTTATAGAATTTAATCCTCTAAAAAAATTGTTTTTGGTGGTGGGGACCACCCGAACCTCCTATTAATGTGGGAAAACCTTTCAACTCTCCATAATTAATTGTGTCAATGAAATAAAATTAATTGTGCCATTTAATTGTGCCAACGCAATACAATTAATTGTTCCATTTAATTGTGTCAATGCAATACAATTAATTGTGCCAACTTTAATTATTCTAACGTAAATTAAATTGATAAAACTATTTTAATTTGTTGTCTCATCACTTCCTTGGGGAAATCATTGCTAATAGGGAGGCTTGGGGAGAAATTTGGTGAAACTCTTTCTCCAATGCAGAATGCCCTCTCCAACGAAAAACATACTTCGGAATCAAGAACTAGGATGACGCACGAGTCCAGCTTCGGAAGCATGTTGCGGAAGCGATGATCATTTGCACCCTCATCGCCTTCACAGACTTCTTCTTGAGAAAAATCCAACAAGAAATCGAGGTAGGGATTGTTTTTTTGATTATTCCTTTCCCCATTTTTGATGTTCATCTTGATTTACGAATATTTATAATCTTCTTGATTCAAGAACAAATAAGCCGCTTGCTACCGTTCTAATGCGGAGGGTGCGGGCCGAATGAACACGACCCGACCTCTCCGCAACCTTTGTGGGATTTTGAGGGTCTTGAATTGATGGAGAAATCATGAGGAGATTTTTAGAGTCTACTGAATAAATAATGGGCTACTGTGGTGCGCCCGGTGCCCCGAAGAACGTCGCTTGAAGGGCTCAGGAGTGGCGGCCGACACCCCGGTCGGTCGCGACGGTGGCGACAGCGCGACCGCACAGCTGGAGAAGGGCTGTGGACCATCGGCCACGGTGGAGCAAGGGTGGTGGCCGACGTGCAACCATCCACGTGAAGGTACTACCACAAAAACAGTTTTTCGCGGCGCCCCCCCCCCCCCCTTTATCAGCGCTTGTTTAGTAGCGCTCATAAAGGGGGGGCCTTTATCAGTGCTTTTTTTAAAAGCGCTGATAAAGGGTCGGCTTCAAAAAAAATTTAAAAATATATTAATATATTAATATATAAATATTGTTATATTGTTATATAAATATAATATATAATTTTTAAATATATTTTAGATAAGTATAAATGTACATTTACACTTATTATACTTAATATATAAGATATTTAGGGAAAATGGCTTCTTAAAAAATTTAAAAAATATTTTTAATTAATAATATGATAATAATTATGAAGTAATAGTCATTTAATAACAATTTTAGGACTAAAAAAATTAAGAAAAATTAAAAAAAGATCCAAAATATGTTTAAAACGCAACTCAAACTTCAAACGGCCATAACTTTTGATCTGGGTGTCCGTTTGAGCTCTACCACATATCAAATCGAAGATTGCGACGAGATCTATGTCATTGTGAGTTGGGGGAACCCCGAACAAGCGATTTTCGAGGCCAAAAGAGGCCTAGAAGGCCTCCAAAACTGAGTTTTTAGTCAAGGTACCCCGATTTTTTAACATTTTGTGGATTTTCACCCTCGTTTAAGGGGGTATTATTGGATTTTTTTTGGCGGGGTCTGAATTTATTCCAAGGTATTACATTCATATTGATATTATGTCTTTGAAATTTCATACTTTTTTATAATTCACTGCTATTTATAATAAAAAATATAACAATATATTCATATTTTTTATATATTCACACCTAAAAATTTAATTATAAATATAAATAATAAAATATATTTACATATAAAATATATTCACTTTATCTAAATAATAACTAACATCCATTTTATTTAAAATACAAATATATGAATATTTATATACATATATATTAATCTAACTATATATATATATATATATATATATTAATCTAACTATATATATATATATTAATCTAACTATATATATATATATATATATATATATTAATCTAATAACTATATATATATTAATATAACTACATATATATATATTAGTATTACTATAAATATATATATTAATATCACTATATATATATTAATATAACTATATATATATATTCATATAACTATATATATGTTAATATAACTATATATATGTATATACATATAAATATATATTAATATACGAATAAATATAACTATATATATATATATAGATATAAATTAATATCACTATATATATATATATTAATATCAGTATATATATATATATTAATATAACTATATGTATATATTAATATAACTATATATATATATTATAATATAACTATATATATAATAATATAAATATATATTAGTATACGAATAAATATAGCTAAATATATATATATATATAGATATCATGAATTGGAAGACAAATCAAAATAGAGTAGTGGTAAAGGCTTAGGCGCGTAGGGGGGAGGTCTCGAGTTCAAATCCTGGTGGAGGCAGGGGCGCGCGCGCATGTGGGAATATAGTAGCAAGTGCTGTTAAAGGGTGGAGGGGGTGCGTGGGGTGACGTACAAGGGAAAAAAAGCGATGTAAAAGGGGGGGCTCAAGCGCTATAAAAGCCCCCCCGATTCGCAGTATTTTTTAATTTTTTTTTAATTTTTTTTTAAATTTTTTTAACTTTTATCGGCGCTTTTTTAAAAGCGCTGATAAAATGGTCCATTATCAGCGCTAAAACGAAAGCGCTGATAAAGGAAGCACTGATATAGGACCCCTTTATCAGCGCTAAAACAAGCGCTGATAAAGGGGTACTTTTATCAGCGCTTTTTTTAGCGCTGATAAAGGGGTCGTATATCAGCGCTTTTCGGAGCACTGATAAAGGGGACCCCCCCCTTTATCTACGCTGGCTTTATCAGAACTTTTTCTAGTGCTGATAAAGGCCATTTTTAGCGCTGATAAAGGCCGTGTTTGTAGTAGTGAGGGGAGGCGGTGGTGCGCGTCCATGCCATCGGGTGTGCACGAGTCGCGGCCTGGTGCCGCGGTGCTGATGGGAGGGCGGCTGGGTCACTATTGGCCGCCAGTAGTGGCTCAATATTCATCCGCACCGGTAGAGGAGGGCTATCCATCCGGCCAGCCATGGCCACCCAGTGGGCCTCCCATCGCGGGCCGAGTTAGAACCAGGGCCGGACCCGGGTCGGTCCCACTAGGTTGGACCGGACCCAGACCAACTTCGACCCTTTTAGCTCTTTTGGCCTTAACTTGAGCTGCGAGAATCCATTTGATGAAATGTCTACGGCACCAAAAACCTTGGATTAAGATGGTATTTTTGGTATACCCCACTTGAGTTTTGGATAAAGATGGGGTACAACCGGGTTGGATCAAACACGAATCCAATCGGGCCCTCGGGACTAAAAGGCCAATAACATACAGACCAGGCGTCCGATTAACGCATTGTTTATTGCGTTGAGACCCCTATCACATGGTAGTCCTTTGGGATAATTCTTCATGGAACTTTGTGGTAGTTGGAGTATCGAACTGTGGATTGGGGAGCGGATCCTTCCGGAATCAAGCAAGCTTAGTGCAAGAACCATGTGGCTGGTTGTAACATGATAAAGGGATCCTATGTGGGTATGTTCTTTGGGATACTACACGGGTATGTGTTCAAGAGTCTCACCTGGATCCACTCTATGAATCCATGTGGGACTACTCTAAGATCCTACGTGGGTTTGATGATTTAGGATCCTATGTGGGTCAGCTGTACTAGGATCCTACATGGGTCTGATGATTTAGGACCCTACGTGGGCCTACCTCTTAACAAAGTGCGATGATTCAGTAGTTACATCTAATCATCTTTACTTCTGTACCTCAGTTATACCTAGTGTGAGATGAGTCCTTACCTTCATGGTAATACCATTGTGGTATTCTTCTGTGTGGCGTACCTTTGTGTTACTTACCATTGTGGTGATACCTTCGTGGTATTCTTCTATGTGGCGTTACCTTTGTGGTACTTACCCTTGTGGTGTTACCTTCATGGTATTATTTTCTACATGTAACAGTTGTACTTTGACTAAGATTTGGTCCTTGTGTTTCCTCATGGATGAGATGGGTATACTTGATAGCTTAGGTATATGTATGGGCATATATCTAAGTAGGGTTGTCAGATGTTTTCATGTTTTTTGGTTTATCTTTTGTGGGTTTTATGAGTCCTTCATGGGTCTTAGGGTCCCTACTGAGTATCATTATACTCACCCCAACACGGGATACGCCCACACCTTGTTGTGTTTAGTGCAAACGACGGACAACGCTAACTAAGGAAGAGAGTACCAGGACTAGAGGTAGCTCGGAGGTGTACATTCGACAAGTCATACTATAGAGACGGTCGTTCGAGAGTTTTACCTACCCTTTAGGTAGGATCCTTGGTGGGTGTTCACAAGAGCTTTCTATATTTCTTGTACTTTCTAGTTGGTCTTGTATTCTGGCACCTCTTACTAACTGTACACACTCTTTTTTACTATACAGTTTACTTTTTTTTATATCTTGTTGTGTTTTTGGTTGAGTGTGTTCACAGGATATAAAGGCAATGCCTTTTTGGTTTTCATGAATACGCCTTTCGGTGCTAGTCGATAGCCCCTGGCCTATGGAACGCGAGCTTGGGGTAGTCACGGTATGGTCCCTGGGGGACGGGTTGTGAAAAATTGTTATCAGAGGGGTCGGTTCTACTGTAGAACATTGGAATATGATCTTTTAACGACAATAGTGTTAAGTGTAGTAAGTGTGGTTATAATTTTAGGGAATCCAATGTTTGTGTGGTGACCGACGTATCCATACACTAGGACCATGACTTCTGATTTCTGAATCAGTGCACGAAAACACTGATTGCATGTGTGTTTCAAAAAGTTTTCTTTGTGATCTCTTTGAGTCAGCTAACCAATTATAAATTTTTAACCATGGCACAACTGTTTCTTTTTAGGATACCTCCATGCAGACAGATAGCTAGGGTTTCGGGTATAGTACGCGAGGATAGCTACCGAGCGATGAGGCCTCGGTGTAGGGCCCTTTATCAGAAGAGGAACCAGTGGAGGCACAAACATTACCATTACCCATTGGGCCACTTATGCCACTAGCCCCATCAGTAGAGGGTTTATGCCACTTGAGCACGTTTCATGAGTTCCAACGCCAGTGGCCACCCAGGTTCAGGGGTGAGACGGACCCACAGGCGGCTGAGGATTGGATGGAGGTCGTGGTAAGAGTCTTTCGACTGGAAGGGACACCAGCTAATCTCATGGAGATCCTTGCTGCCAGTCTTCTACAAGAAGAAGAAAAAAAAATTATGGGGCTTGATGTTCTAGGTTCACGATAAGGTGACACTTCTCTGGGCAAACTTTGAGAACCTATTTCGTGCGGAGTTTGTCCCAGCGACCCTTCGCACAGTGCGCATTCCGGAGATTATTCATCTGCAGCAGGGAAACATGACTGTGGATCAGTACTCATGGACGTTCACTAACCTCTCATTTTACTCCACTGATATGGTACGGGACCCATTCTTCAGGGCCCAAACCTTCGACCAGGAACTTAGGTGGGAGATCTGGGTTTGATGATTTCTCTCAGTATCCTGACGCAGGTGAGGGTGTTAGAGTGAGCCCTCTTAGTGGAGAGTTTTTTTGCTGAATATTCACCAACAGTGAGACCCACCACCGGGCATCACATAGCGGAGTCTTCTGCAACTGGCAGCAGAAAAATGTCACAGAGGTCCAAGAGGACCAGACCTATAGGTGGATGACCACAGGATTTAGGGTTTGTTGTGCGAGGCACTGAAGACAGAGCTAGTTATGCGAGGAGCAGAGAGTGTTACACATGCGGCGAGTAGGGTCACATGGCTCGTGACTGCATGACCTGTCGTGCGGATGATCAGCAGACGGTCGAAGGACCGCCCAGGCAGAAACAAATGTTCAACCGAGGAGGTACTCAGGGAGCCGGTGGACATGGCCGAGGAGCTGGCCATGCAACTGGTGGTGGGTGACGATTCGAGATGTTACCGCCACCACCACCAGGTGGTCCAACCCGACCATAGGGAGCAGGTGGATAGGGGCGAGCTCAGCTCCAGGAAGCTGAGGCCTACAATCACGGTGCTCTAGAGATGATACGAGGTACAATCTTTTTCTAATCCACCTTAGATGTAGTACATATAGACATATGTTCCAGTCATTCTTTTATTTCCATGGACCTCGTTCGAAGCTAGGAGATTCTTATGGAGATGTTGGCTTGATCCTTATACCTAGAGACTCCTACGGGAGCTCATTCAACAATTACGAACTTGTGTTGGTAGTCTGAGCTTACTCTAGAAGGTGAGAACTTCGGCTGGGATCTTCTAGTAGTGGCGTCGAGGCCTTACGACATAATCTTGGGTATGGACTAGTTATCTATAGTCCATGCTTATATTGACTATATTAGTCACAAAGTGCGGTGTGTCCACACTGATGGGACTAGGTTTACCTTCACCGGTGAGGAGGGAGCCTTTGTAGCACATGATGGACTTACCCGAAGGAGAGTGCAGCCTATCACCCATTAGTTGGCTAGACTTACCCTCAATGAGGTTTACGTGGAGAGTCTGAGTTATCATGTTGTGGTGGACCAATATGAAAATGTCTTCCCTGATGATGTTCTAGGTCTACCTCCACACATAGAGGTGTACTCTTACATTGACTTGTACCCCGAGATGGCACCGATATATACACCAGCATATCAGATGGATCCTATGGAGCTTCATGAGCTGCAGGTGTATCTTGAGGACTTACAGGGGAAGGGGTTCATTTTACCTAGTGTTTCTCCTTGGGTAGCCCCAATTTTGTTCACCAAGAAGGCAGATGGGAGCTTGAGACTTTGTGTTGAATATCGGCACCTGAACTAGGTGACCGTGAAGAATAAGTACCTAGTACCAAGGATTGACAACCTATTTGATTAGCTGAAGGGAGAATGACTCAAAGATATACCTCATATCAGGCTATTACCAGCTCAGAGTACGAGATGAGGATGTGGAGAAGACGGATTTTAGATGTTGGTACAGCCACTATGAGTTCTTGGTTATGCCATTCGGCATGACCAATGCTCCTATAGTGTTCATGGGACTCATGAACATGATCATTCATTCATACCATGATCACTTTGTAGTTTTCTTCATCGACAACATTATGATCTACTCAGCTACTGAGGAGGAGCATGCCTATCCTTTGCAGATAGTTCTGGACACACTCTGAGAGAACCAGATTTATGGTAAGCTATCGAAGTGCCAGTTCTGGATCCAAGAGGTTCACTTCCTAATACATGTCATCTCAGAGGCTGGATTTGCAGTGGATACAGCAAAGATTGAGGTGATACTTTCTTGGGATCCACCCAGGAGTGTGATAGAGGTACATATTTTCCTGGGTTTGGCCGGATACTACCAGAGATTTGTGCTATATTTCTCTAGAGTTGTAGCACCTTTATCAGTGTTGAAGAAGAAGGGGCAAACCTTCTTGTGGTCAGAGAGATGCCAGAAGAGTTTTCAAGAGCTGAGGCAGAGACTGACTAGTGCCCCCATCTTGAGGTTTCTAGAGGAGGGCGTTGGGTACGTAGTCTACTACGACGCATTAGGGACCGGGCTCGGATGTGTCCTAATGTAGGATTGAGTAGTTATTGCGTATGGTTCTCGATAACTGAGAAAAAATGATAAAAAATACGCTACGATGACCTGGATTTAGCAGTAGTGGTCTTCACCTTAATGATGTGGCAACATTACATGATGGGTGAACGTTTTACAGTCTACTCTAATCACAAGAGTCTCGGGTATATCTTTTCTTAGAAGGACCTGGACCTATGATAGTGAAATTTTCTTGAGTTCCTCTAGGACTATGACTTTGAGATAGTCTATACTTATGGGAAGAGGAACGTTTTATCATATGCACTCAGCAGGAGATCTGGTATATAGCTGCTAAGTGAGGCGATGGAGCAGTTGGCCGCTTTGTAGATATACTTTGTGGATCGTGATGGAGTAGCCTTTCTTCAGTCTCTTACAGTCACTCCCCCACTTCTTCAGCGATTCAGGGAGGCGCAGTGTGGGGACACTGACTGCGAGGATCGATGTGTTCAGATATCCCTAGGGTAGGCACCTGATGGATTTTCTGAAGGTGGGGAGCACTTCATTTTCTTCAAAGGACGTACTATGGTACCAGTATCACTTCGGGAGGAAGTGTTGCGGGAGTTCCACACATCCCCTCTAGAGTTACATCCAGAAGTGGTGAAGATGTACCAGGATCTCTGATGATAGCACTGGTGGTCAGGAATAAAGAAATTAGTAGCAGAGTTTGTCTCTCAATGCTCCACTTGCTAGCAATTGAAGGCAGAGCATCAGGTACCAGCAGGCTTAGTTCAGCCTTTAGAGGTCCCAGAGTGGAAGTGGGATGGGATATCCATGGACTTCATGATAAGAACTCCATGTTCATCCAATAGTCATGATTCTATTTGGTTGATCATCGACCGACTCACCAAGTCAGCTGACTTCCTACCGATCAGAGAGAAGGTTTCAGTAGAGAGCTTGGGACGCCTATATTTGGAGTAGATTGTGCGACTACCTGGAGTACCCTCGACGATTTTCTTCGATCATTATGAACGTTTCATTTCCCGTCTATGGAAGGGGTTGCAAGAGGATTTTGGGATGCATCTTCATTTGAGCACCGCCTTCCATCCTCAGACAGATGGCCAGACTGAGCATACCATTTAGACCCTCGAGGATATGTTGCGTGCTTATGTCCTCGACTTCAATAGAAGCTGGGAGGATCATTTTCCCTTAGTGGAGTTTGCATACAACAATAGTTATCACTCCACCATTGGGATGTAACCTTTTGAGGCTCTGTACAACCGACCTTGCAGATCACTTCTGTGCTGGACTGACCTAGGGGAGTCAACACTTATGGGACCAGAGATGGTACAGGCTACCACAGAGAAGGTGCAGATCATCCAGGAGAGGATGAAAACTACACAGAGTAGGAAGAAGTATTATGTTTACAAGAGATGAATAACTCTATAGTTTATGGATGGTGATCATGTATTCCTATGGGTCTCACCACAAGGAGTTTTGCAGAGATTTGGTCGGGGAGTCAAGTTATCTTCGAGGTTCATCAGACCCTTTCAGGTTCTCAGCAGGGTTGGCGACATGGATTAATTCTTAGCTCTTCCACCTCAGCTGCATCGGGTGCACGACATTTTCCATGTATCCCAGTTGAGGAGATACGCGCATGACCATTCACACATCATTGACTGGGGTGAGCTGGACATCGACGATAGGGAAACATTTTCGGAGGTTCCACTACGAGAAAAACCGATTATTGCGACGGGGTATTTGCGACGGGGATAAATCCCGTCACAAAAACTCTGACGAAAATTATATTTGCGACGGGGATATATTCCCGTCGCAAATGGTCAGTTGTTTGCGACTGTGGTACAAGCCCCGTTGCAATAGATATGGCGTGGTTTTCGCGCCAAAACACGGGAATCCTATTTGCGACGGTCCCTTTCGACCCGTCGCAACTACCCGGCGGTGGTAAATACTATTTGAAACGGGACAATTTCCCCATCGCAAAAAATATTCAGCTGGTATTATTTGCGGCGGGGCCCGTCGCCAATACTGGTGGTAGTAAATAGGAATTTGCGACGGGGTTATCCTCCCATCGCTAATAGTATGTTGGCATGCAACTATTTGCGATGGGCCCATCACAAAAACCCTTTTACACACCGCCCGTAATTAATGCGGGCGAAGGTATTTGCAACGATGCCCGTCGCCAATACTGACGACGTTAAATATGAATTTTTGATGGGGATACCCACCCGTCGCTAATAGTATGTCGATAGGCAGCTATTTGCAACGGGCCCGTCGCAAAAACCCTTTTAACTGCCGCCTGTAATTAATGTGGGCGAAGGTATTTGAGACGGTATCCCGTCGCAAATATTCTAACCTATATATACCCCCATCCGTTTCTTTTCAAATCATTCAGATCTCTCTTCCTCTCTCTCTTTAACTTCCTGTTCTAAGTAGAAAATTTATTTCGTTTTAATTTTTTCTTATTAGAAGAGGAGAGAAGGAGTTAGGAGGCCTAAACTGGTTCAAAATATCAAAGGTATTTAAATTTTTTTAATTGTAAAATTATTTTTTATTGTTAATTTTATTTTTAATTGTTAATTTTAGTTTTTTAATAGAATGTTTAGTAGATATATAGTATAATTAGATTAAGTGGTTGTTCCAAATAACCCTTGTCTGGATACGAACAAGAAGAGGCGGCTCTGGCACAGATGTACCTAGGAGTGAAAACTCTAACAAGGTGTTTCGAGCTTGACTCGAGGTAACCTGGTACACGACAACAGGCCTTGCTGCACTCTTGGTTCGACACTACCAGATGATGTTTTGGATATAATTAGAAATAAATATATTTAATTAGATATAATTAGAAATAGTTATATTTAATTAGGAATAATTATATAATTATCAAATAATTAAGAAATAAATAGATTTAATTAGAATAATCATCAAATAATTAGAAAATAATTAGATTTAATTGATTAGAAATAATTAGAATAATTAAAATATTTAGAATAATTAAAATAAATAGGAAACAATTAAAATAATTAGGAAACAATTAAAAATAATTAGAAAACAATTAAAAATAAACAATTAAGAATAATTAGGAAATAATTAAAACTAATTAGGAAACAATTAAAAATAATTAGGAAACAATTAAAAATAATTAGTAAACAATTAAAAATAATTAGGAAATAATTAAAAATAATTATGAAACAATTAAAAATAATTAGAAAACAATTAAAAATAATTAGGAAATAATTGAAAATAATTTGGAACCAATTAAAAATAATTTGGAAACAATTAAAAATAATTAGAAAACAATTAAAAATAATTAGGAAACAATTAAAAATAATTAGGAAACAATTAAAAATAATTAGGAAATAATTAAAAATAATTTAGAAACAATTAAAAATAATTAAGAAACAATTAAAAATAAAAAAATTATGAAACAATTAAAAATAAAACAATTATGAAACAATTAAAAATAAAACAATTATGAAATAATTAGGCAACAATTAAAAATAAAATAATTAGGAAATAATTAAAAATAAAATAATTAGGAAATAATTAAAAATAAATTAATTAGGAAAATTAGCAAGTGTGATTGACTGCCCATCTAACTCAATTTGCTTTTCATTTGTTTGTTGAGGCTTGACAGGAAACTTCTACCTCCACATGTAATATTTTCTTTTAATGTCAAAATTATCAACCTCCTCGCCAGCATAGAGGTGAGGAGGTTTATAATTTTGACAGTAAAAGGAAATACTACATGTGGAGGTAGAAGTTTCCTGTCAACCTCAACACATAAATGAAATAAAAATTGAGGTAGATGAGTGGTCAATCACATTTTTTACTAATTAGTAACATAATTAGTAACATAATTAGTAACATAAATAGTAACATACTATAAAATATTATATTACTCTAATATTAATAATTAAATAATACTAATAATTTAATTATTTTATTATTATATGTTTAATATTTATAACAAAATATTAATATTATTAAAATTATTAAATGTTTATAAAATATTACAATTATCAATATTTTCAACAAGATTTTCTTTATTCTTAACATGTTCAAATCTTAAAGGGCTGTCAATTCTTAGGTCATGCCCAATAAAAAGTTTGCGTCAACTGTGTCCAATGTAAACTCTATAATTGTTCTTGCTTGGTTGATCACCTCACAAGTAGTGTTGCAATAGGACAACCCAAGTTATGTCTTTCTCATCTATAAGAATTGTAACACCCCAAGATTTCATACTGTGTTATTTCTTCAAAATAATTCAATAACTTGCACTACACGCAACACCGAGTTCAAGCGCACCATGACTTACCAAACAAGCCGTTCAAAAAAGGTTATGAATAGTATTATCTAAATTTTAAACTTTATATAATCCTTATAATTTTAGAATCCATATTATGAGTTTCTTAGATATAATGCAAGAACAAATTCATTTTCAGTATTTCACTTTTATCAACTTTTAATAGCGAACCCTTTTTAAATACAATATTTTAAACTTTTTGACTAAATGGGGACATCAAAAAATTTAAAATGAAACATCCCATGCTTCCACGGTACGCTTTCCTTTGAATAATACAGTAGCGTGTGTTGTACGCAACTTCGAGTTTTAACACACACCACAATCGATCAAACTAGCCGTTATGAATAGTAATACCTAATTTTTGAAATTATATATATTTTATATTTCAAAATGGACTTCATTTTTGGATTCGGAATATCGAATTTAGCCTAAGGTGAAATTTTGGTACATTTCAGATAACTTTCATATTTTGATGAATAGTGAAAATTACTAAATTTTAATTAAAAACAACTTTTTTAATCAAAATAATTAATAGTGATAAATTATGAATTTGAGTGGTTTTAAAGTATATTTAGAATATATTTTTACAATTTAATATAATGTTGGTCATTAGACAAAATTTTTACAATTAAACCGAACATAAACAAGTGTCAATCTTTTGATAGTTATTATCTCTTAAAAAAACGCTTTTTGTTTTGACAGCGGGAATTAATTTTAAATTAATTTCTGCCACTTCTGTGTTTTGAATTTAGAAAAATGGATTCCATATTTGGAATCAGGATGTTCAAATTGTGTAAATACGTAATTTTAATTTTTAGACATTTTGAATAATTACTGCGGTAAATATTTTATTTACCATGGTTAAGGGTAAATCCGGTAAATAAGGGTTAAAAAATAATATTATAATAATACTAAATTACCCTAAAACGTGTCTTAACCCTATTGGTTGATAAATGGTCGACCATGAGAATCTTTGGGTCTATTTTGGGACCCCATGGATCCACTTGTAAGTGATAATGACACTTTATTTTAATTAAGTTAAAATGAATACAAAAATGGCATAAGCTTACATCTTTTAAAAGAAAAATTTTTACATAGGGTTATACATGTTGGATTTTCGATTATAAATATTCATTAGAAAGATAAAAAGATTTCCTACATAATAATATTTTATTTATAATTTTTAGACATCAAATAATTTAAATTATTAATGACACAATAATGATGCAATGTTTACCTCATTAATAAATCATTTAAATAAATAAGATTATAATGATTAAAATATTATCTAAAACCTGTCCAATTCTTATTTGTTGATGTTATTTAGAATATGAGTCATCTTATCTTCGACCTCAATGATTTTTGGACCATTATAAACCGAATATAATTATATTATAAAGTAATACTTTCACTCTTTCCTAAAGAGCCCCTCCTCCCCCTTATAAAAGGAGACCACTTCTACTCATTCCTCACACCTCTCAAGCCACTTGGCTCGTCCAAACTATGCCCAACTAAGCTCCCCACATCCCTCTCCTCCTCCATGAAGCTTCCCCTTAGGCAGAAAGCATTTCAACAAGTCCTTTGGTTCCAACCAAAGTGAGTTACCTAAATTAAAGGTAACGATTTCTCTTAAATTATTTTCATTTATTTTGCTTCTTCAACCCCCAAACTCTTTTTATTTCCTTTCTTTTGTAACAACACCAGTATCCTCAATATACTAGGATGTTGTTATAAGAAGTATTCAAACTACACATACACACAACTCCATCTAATGGATGATGAACATAATGTTTCTGTGGATGGCAAACTAACGCCTCACGAAACGATGATTGTTCAAATACATCTTACCGCCTCTCATGGTGGCCATTATGATGGAACTGTAATTAAATATGATATTAATGATATATATTTTATATATAAGCTTCTGTAATTCCATTTTATTTCATACCATTATTCGTTTCATGTTGTATATACATACGATAATTTCATTTGAGGAAGTGCGGACTACCGCCCCCTTAAAATGATATGACTCGTTCATACCACACATGGAACGTATAAAGGATGGTGTTAATGAACTTAAGTAACATATATAAAATATTATATTATACTGGAATAGTAATATACCTATGTATCATTTGTATTCGATTCTTTTAAAATAAAAATTAAATGGAAGTAGCGTTCGTGCGTACGTACGGACTACCGTCTCCACGAACGCGATGAGATTCATTTTCCTTCGTATCCATTCAAGTATAATTATCATTTGATGATTTAAAAATTATGTTTAAGGACTTGATACCATTCTGTATTTGAATAATATACAACTTATCCTTTACAAACATGTCTTACGTAACAAAACATACAAAAGCAAACAAGTAAGTTCACACCCGAAACAGCGATAATACTAAGATATTATTATCAAATCAATATTAAAAGATCATATATGATATCATATTAATGTATATGATTCTTGTATAATTTAGTAACAATTATTTCACTATTATACAGGAGGTTAACCTACCCAACCAAGGAAAAGTACAAGGTAAGGGTTATTTCACAATCTCTTCATTATCCGAGGTTGTTTATACGTAATAATCTACTGGGATCTCTTTATCATCCACATCCATGTTTCTTAAAAATGTATTTCAAAACATTTTTACTATTTACAAGAATATGGGTTTAAGTCATTTATACCCTTGTTTGACTTTTTATAAGAGTTTTATAAAGGAATCTTTCCGTCGTTTTCAAAACAAGGTCCTTTTTAACCTTTTCGACAGAATTGAGGTAAGAATGTTTTTTTTAACTTATACGGCGGGTGCGGTTATTTTCCGCCGTTATAAAATCGTCGAAGCTTTCCATACAAGCTTATAAGAATATTTTCAAAGAAAATGTTTTATTTTATATGGATCCTAAATGATTTCAAAATAAAAGGAGATACTTCTTTAAAAATAATTTTGATTTCATCTATGTCAACATCCTTTAATGGATTTTAAGATTATTTGAAGTTGATTTATTATGATACAAAACTTCTATATTGTATTGAAGGTTTTGTGATATGTTTGACTGTGGGTGTGCTATTTTTATACCATTCATAGTTTATGGTGAAATTATTGACATTTCGTATTCTAGTTTTAATACGAATGTTTATGTTATGTTTAACCCTTTTCATATGGGAATGCATTGGACTTAATAAGTGACGGGTGGAGCCCGCTATAGCTCCTTGATGCATCGGTAGGTCTCATGAGACAAACTAGTGTCTTGGCACAAGGCCTTGACAAAATCTTATTTGTAGTCTTGGCACGAGGCCTTGACTATGTGGTTATGATAGTCTGGCATTATGCATTCCAACATTATGAAAGTGGTTATTGATTTTTGCATGTGATTATTCGATTAGTAGAATATCCATGTGAATAAGTAAATGGCATTATTTCATTTTATTTATGCCATACCATGTTGAAAGTTCATGTTTAAAAAGCTTTTGTTTTAGTTATACATTGCCTTAAATGTTTATTCTTATTGATGAAAGTTTCCGCTATATTGTTATCCTTACTGGGCATTTGAGCTCACCCCTTTTCTATGTTTTATTTTTCCCAGGAAGTGAAGATGTAAGTTATGAATGACCTGCAGGGATATTATGAGGGGATTATAGTGTGGACTGTGGAAACATTATGTTGTTGTAGTAGTTTTTCATTTTATGATGTAATGTAAAACTTATGAATATATCTAGTGTTTCCAAGGCTACTAAACCAATCGGTCTTTCGAGATTTGATCTTTCTCGTGATCATGCCAATGTTACGAAGTAATGCACCGACTCTGGGCAGCTGGGGTCGGGGCGTTACAGTTGGTATCAGAGGAAGTTTAGTACAAACCTTGGAAGCTAGATTTAGATAAACTCTGATTAGAGCACGTAGACCTAAGATGAACTTTGAGGATTAGTATAGAAGAACTTCCTAGAATTTTGGTATTGTAGAGATTTTGTGAGTTTTCCGATCAATACATCCCTGTCTGGATACGAGCAGGTAGAGGCGGCTCTGGCACAGATGTACCTAGGGGTAAAACCTGAAAACACCGCTTTGAGCTAGACTCGAACGGGAACTGGTGCACGACAACGGGCCTTGCTGCACTCTTGGTTACGACACTCCCGGGGGATATGCTTAGGATAACTCTCATTTTCTTTACAAATCATTATGAAGGGTTTATGAGTATATACTTCCTCAAAGAAAACATTTTTATGATTATGGATTATATCCATAAATAGTTCAATTTATGTTAAGTGTTTTATAAGTATGGGATTATGTATTTTAATTCATAAACTGATCTAGTGTATGCCATTGTTTAGAAATGGCGCCCAGTAGAAGGAATGAGACCTCCAAAAATGCACATGATCCAAAGAGAAGGAAGGATCATATCTTTCCTGGTCTTAAGCTAGAATTTATAAGAGAAATAGTCTCCCATGTATGATCATCATATGAATAAATAATATCATGTGTTGATAAGATAAGTAAAGAGTTTACTGAGTCCTATGGCTTTGAAGGGAAGCAAGAGAAGAAAAGGATAGAAGAGAGAAAGATGGATAAAGGGAAGAGGGAAAAGAAGAATTTTCCCATATGTGGTAACTGTGGAAAGAAACACCCTGGAACTTGCCTGAAAGGAATGGGAGTTTGTTATAAGTGTGGAGGAAAAGGGCACAAAGTACGTGACTGCAAGGGTAAGAAAATGGTTTCAAATGTACAATGCTTCATTTGCAAGGAGTTTGGACACTACGCGAACCTATGTCCCAGTCATCAGACTATGACGCAAATGATGCTATTGGATAATAATCAAGTTATGATACTACCACAGATGAAGAGGAATGATTAGAGTTCTTATGTTGATTATGTCAATTGAGTGTTGTATCAACAATGTACTTGTTACAATAATCATGGAGTATATAAGGATTGTACTGCAGTACTATTTCATTAAGGACTTGAGATAGTGTGGAACAAAGAAAAGTGACTCAATAGAAGGATAAATTTTTGGAAAACATATGGTTAAGAGAATGATAAATCATAATATAGTTCTGATACTGAGGTAGTGATTTTGGAATAATATGTGATTGTTTTGGAAAAATTATATTGGATATTCTTGACTACCTTGGAACTGATTAATGATTTGTATATTCCATCATTGTTGGGGTTTAAAACATTTTTGGATTAATGAAGTATATCCAGCTTTCTATATGGAATAAGGGAGCATGAATGTAATCAATAAGGAATATGGTAATTCAGGATGTTTCGGTGTATTAAAAGAATACATGATGAAGGTATTCATATGCTATTACGGGGTAAAAAGGTTCTACATTATGTTTACCTTACTTATAAATGTTGGACTGTGAGTTTGGATAGAAGTATTTTGGATAGTTCTAGTTTGGATTATTTTGGATTGCCATAAAAGGACAACCCGGAGGTCGGGCGGCAACCCGTCGCGTCTGGCAAGGCTGCGAGACTTGAACCCGCAACCGAAGGGCGACAAGGGTGTATCACCTACCACTGTCCCACGAGATGTCCGAATTAAATAATGTAGTTATTTTTAAAAAGATCTGGTAGATGAATTATAAATTCATTTATTTTGGAACCCTGTACGAATAGTATAAATAGAAAAAAAAATTACATTCTATTATCTTTTAGAGTGAAAGATGAGTTTGTGGTAGAAATTTATTAATGGGTAAAATTATAATTATAAAGTAAGTATATCTCCTTATTATCTTAGCCAATCTCATAAACAAATTCCTCAACATTAATAATAGAAACTTAGAACAAAAATGTTGCCCTAGATGGTACCTTAAATCATCACAAATTTATGGCTTTGGGATTGTTGGCCTTTTCATAGCCATGTTCTCTACCACTCTCCATCAGATAATTGATGGTTAGATTTTTCTTCCATATCCATATTTTCCTACATGGAACCCTAGTATGTGTTATTTTCGGTAATCTTCATACTTTCCACTCTTTATTTTAAATAGAGGCCTCATTAATTCATTTTTCGATGTGGGATTTCAACTAAGATATTTTGAAATGTAAAAAATGTGTGATCCCAATACCCTATATTTTGTTGAACCGATGGTACTTCAAATCATCATAGATTGATGAGTTTAAGGACCTCAATTTTATACTTGTTTGTGATTGATGACCTCAACCACTACCTATAAATATTTACGTTTTTCCTCCAATTATATGTCTCTAATTGCCACCAATGTTCTCCTAATCGAGATCATAATTTGGTGGTGACCCTTTCATTTCTCTTTTCCTCATATTAAGACTAAATTTTAGTAAACCAATTTCCGATGTGGGTTTTCCCACAAATATATTTTCTATTTTCAACCTTTTATTTTCGAAGAACAATTTCAAATTGCGAGGACGCAATTTATTGAAGGAGGCGAGAATGTAACACCCCAAGATTTCATAGTGTGTTATTTCTTCAAAATAATTCAATAACTTGCACTACACGCAACACCGAGTTCAAGCGCACCATGACTTACCAAACAAGCCGTTCAAAAAAGGTTATGAATAGTATTATCTAAATTTTAAACTTTATATAATCCTTATAATTTTAGAATCCATATAATGAGTTTCTTAGATATAATGCAAGAACAAATTCATTTTCAGTATTGCACTTTTATCAACTTTTAATAGCGAACCCTTTTTAAATACAATATTTTAAACTTTTTGACTAAATGGGGACATCAAAAAATTTAAAATGAAACATCCCATGCTTCCACGGTACGCTTTCCTTTGAATAATACAGTAGCGTGTGTTGTACGCAACTTCGAGTTTTAACACACACCACAATCGATCAAACTAGCCGTTATGAATAGTAATACCTAATTTTTGAAATTATATATATTTTATATTTCAAAATGGACTTCATTTTTGGATTCGGAATATCGAATTTAGCCTAAGGTGAAATTTTGGTACATTTCGGATAACTTTCATATTTTGATGAATAGTGAAAATTACTAAATTTTAATTAAAAACAACTTTTTTAATCAAAATAATTAATAGTGATAAATTATGAATTTGAGTGGTTTTAAAGTATATTTATAATATATTTTTACAATTTAATATAATGTTGGTCATTAGACAAAATTTTACAATTAAACCGAACATAAACAAGTGTCAATCTTTTGATAGTTATTATCTCTTAAAAAAACGCTTTTTGTTTTGACAGCGGGAATTAATTTTAAATTAATTTCTGCCACTTCTGGGTTTTGAATTTAGAAAAATGGATTCCATATTTGGAATCAGGATGTTCAAATTTTGTAAATACGTAATTTTTATTTTTAGACATTTTGAATAATTACTGCGGTAAATATTTTATTTACCATGGTTAAGGGTAAATCCGGTAAATAAGGGTTAAAAAATAATATTATAATAATACTAAATTACCCTAAAACGTGTCTTAACCCTATTGGTTGATAAATGGTCGACCATGAGAATCTTTGGGTCTATTTTGGGACCCCATGGATCCACTTGTAAGTGATAATGACACTTTATTTTAATTAAGTTAAAATGAATACAAAAATGGCATAAGCTTACATCTTTTAAAAGAAAAATTTTTACATAGGGTTATACATGTTGGATTTTCGATTATAAATATTCATTAAAAAGATAAAAAGATTTCCTACATAATAATATTTTATTTATAATTTTTAGACATCAAATAATTTAAATTATTAATGACACAATAATGATGCAATGTTTACCTCATTAATAAATCATTTAAATAAATAAGATTATAATGATTAAAATATTATCTAAAACCTGTCCAATTCTTATTGGTTGATGTTATTTAGAATATGAGTCATCTTATCTTCGACCTCAATGATTTTTGGACCATTATAAACCGAATATAATTATATTATAAAGTAATACTTTCACTCTTTCCTAAAGAGCCCCTCCTCCCCCTTATAAAAGGAGACCACTTCTACTCATTCCTCACACCTCTCAAGCCACTTGGCTCGTCCAAACTCTGCCCAACTAAGCTCCCCACATCCCTCTCCTCCTCCTTGAAGCTTCCCCTTAGGCAGAAAGCATTTCAACAAGTCCTTTGGTTCCAACCAAAGTGAGTTACCTAAATTAAAGGTAACGATTTCTCTTAAATTATTTTCATTTATTTTGCTTCTTCAACCCCCAAACTCTTTTTATTTCCTTTATTTTGTAACAACACCAGTATCCTCAATATACTAGGATGTTTTTATAAGAAGGATTCAAACTACACATACACACAACTCCATCTAATGGATGATGAACATAATGTTTCTGTGGATGGCAAACTAACGCCTCACGAAACGATGATTGTTCAAATACATCTTACCGCCTCTCATGGTGGCCATTATGATGGAACTGTAATTAAATATGATATTAATGATATATATTTTATATATAAGCTTCTGTAATTCCATTTTATTTCATACCATTATTCGTTTCATGTTGTATATACATACGATAATTTCATTTGAGGAAGTGCGGACTACCGCCCCCTTAAAATGATATGACTCGTTCATACCACACATGGAACGTATAAAGGATGGTGTTAATGAACTTAAGTAACATATATAAAATATTATATTATACTGGAATAGTAATATACCTATGTATCATTTGTATTCGATTCTTTTAAAATAAAAATTAAATGGAAGTAGCGTTCGTGCGTACGTACGGACTACCGTCTCCACGAACGCGATGAGATTCATTTTCCATCGTATCCATTCAAGTATAATTATCATTTGATGATTTAAAAATGATGTTTAAGGACTTGATACCATTCTGTATTTGAATAATATACAACTTATCCTTTACAAACATGTCTTACGTAACAAAACATACAAAAGCAAACAAGTAAGTTCACACCCGAAACAACGATAATACTAAGATATTATTATCAAATCAATATTAAAAGATCATATATGATATCATATTAATGTATATGATTCTTGTATAATTTAGTAACAATTATTTCACTATTATACAGGAGGTTAACCTACCCAACCAAGGAAAAGTACAAGGTAAGGGTTATTTCACAATCTCTTCATTATCCGAGGTTGTTTATACGTAATAATCTACTGGGATCTCTTTATCATCCACATCCATGTTTCTTAAAAATGTATTTCAAAACATTTTTACTATTTACAAGAATATGGGTTTAAGTCATTTATACCCTTGTTTGACTTTTTATAAGAGGTTTATAAAGGAATATTTCCGTCGTTTTCAAAACAAGGTCCTTTTTAACCTTTTCGACAGAATTGAGGTAAGAATGTTTTTTTTA
The DNA here is from genome assembly GCA_963277665.1 of Viscum album. Taxonomy (NCBI): domain Eukaryota; kingdom Viridiplantae; phylum Streptophyta; class Magnoliopsida; order Santalales; family Viscaceae; genus Viscum; species Viscum album. The sequence goes on from OY728132.1 coordinate 129,725,424, forward strand.
ACTTATACGGCGGGTGCGGTTATTTTCCGCCGTTATAAAATCGTCGAAGCTTTCCATACAAGCTTATAAGAATATTTTCAAAGAAAATGTTTTATTTTATATGGATCCTAAATGATTTCAAAATAAAAGGAGATACTTCTTTAAAAATAATTTTGATTTCATCTATGTCAACATCCTTTAATGGATTTTAAGATTATTTGAAGTTGATTTATTATGATACAAAACTTCTATATTGTATTGAAGGTTTTGTGATATGTTTGACTGTGGGTGTGCTATTTTTATACCATTCATAGTTTATGGTGAAATTATTGACATTTCGTATTCTAGTTTTAATACGAATGTTTATGTTATGTTTAAACCTTTTCATATGGGAATGCATTGGACTTAATAAGTGACGGGTGGAGCCCGCTATAGCTCCTCGATGCATCGGTAGGTCTCATGAGACAAACTAGTGTCTTGGCACAAGGCCTTGACAAAATCTTATTTGTAGTCTTGGCACGAGGCCTTGACTATGTGGTTATGATAGTCTGGCATTATGCATTCCAACATTATGAAAGTGGTTATTGATTTTTGCATGTGATTATTCGATTAGTAGAATATCCATGTGAATAAGTAAATGGCATTATTTAATTTTATTTATGCCATACCATGTTGAAAGTTCATGTTTAAAAGGCTTTTGTTTTAGTTATACATTGCCTTAAATGTTTATTCTTATTGATGAAAGTTTCTGCTATATTGTTATCCTTACTGGGCATTTGAGATCACCCCTTTTCTATGTTTTATTTTTCCCAGGAAGTGAAGATGTAAGTTATGAATGACCTGCAGGGATATTATGAGGGGATTATAGTGTGGACTGTGGAAACATTATGTTGTTGTAGTAGTTTTTCATTTTATGATGTAATGTAAAACTTATGAATATATCTAGTGTTTCCAAGGCTACTAAACCAATCGGTCTTTCGAGATTTGATCTTTCTCGTGATCATGCCAATGTTACGAAGTAATGCACCGACTCTGGGCAGCTGGGGTCGGGGCGTTACAAGAATCATATCACATGACTTTTTACATAGACCATTCTTTTTGAAAAATTAAGGGAAAGATACTGAAGTTCTCGTAATTTTTCAAGAAAGAATGATCTATGTAAAGGGTCATGTGAAATGATTCTTAAAGAAGAGAACGACATTACTTGTGTCGTCCTATTGCAACACTACTTGTGAGGTGATCAACCATGTAAGGACAATTATAGAGTTTAAATTGGACATGGTTGACGTAAAATTTTTATTGGGCATGACCTGAAAATTGACGACTCTTTAATATTTGAACATGTTAAGAATAGAGAAAAATATGTTGGAAATACTGAGATTTGTAATAATTAGTAATAATTAGTAATAATTAATCTAAAATCAAATAAATTCGAGTACGTGGTTATAAATTGGCACAATTTCCAGTGGATTGGTGTCTACCTTTCGTTCAACATCTCATATCTTTGCTACTTTCTTTGACTAAAATTAGTATGAAAAATGTGCTCTAACGTATGTCAGAGTAAGTTTTTCATACTGATTTCAGTCGGGAGAAATTTAAAAAGAGATGACCCGTCAGACAAAAGAGGCTCTTTTCCCTGACGACTCATCTCTCTATAAGTAGATGAGTCTTGAGGAAAAAGAGATGCTGCCAATCCACTGGAAAAAAATAAGAATAATTAGTAATATAACCTCCACAACGATGATTAAAAAATTTTATTTCATTATTCAAGCATATTTCATTTTTCCAAGTATTTCTAAGTATTGCAAAATTAATAATAATTAGTGGGGATGATTATAAACTAACTGTGTTGCCTATAATTATTGGTAATTACTAAGAAATAACTGTAATTATGTATCTTCTCTTTTTAGGATATTGTTTTTCTTATATCAAATTATTTAACAACAGTAATGGTTTTAAATTTTGTTGAAACATATATATGAATATGGAACAAGGAAATCGACATCAATCATTATTAGATGATCGTTCTTGGATAAATCAGCGTAGAAATCCAAACGGTTCTAGTTTAAATCCTGTATATGTTGATGGTTTTGAAGCTTTCTTATCTTTTGTATCGTAAAACCCGGAATTTGTTTTAGAAGGGACAATTAAGTGTCCTTGTAAAAAATGTGCTCTTAGAACGTTTGATACATTTGAAATAATTGGGAAACATCTCTTGCATTATGGTTTTCAATCATATTATATTTTTTGGTATCAACACGGTGAACGCAGTTCCAGAGAAGATACTAATAATTTGATTCCGGATCCATCGCAGTTTCAAAATTTAGTACATGATGTTGCAGGGTTATCTGTTCATCAAACTGAAATTGAGGATGATGTTGATTCACCTCTCGAGTTGGAACCATCTAAATTTTCTTGAGTTGTTCAGGTCTACTAATGATGCATTATATCCTGGTTGCAAGATAAGAAAATTAGAAGCAGTTGCAAAATTTATGGCTATTAAATCAGATAATGGAATGTCAAATAACTGTTTTGATCAGATATTTTCTTTGGTTAATGCACTGTTACCTGATGGAAATGTGCTGCCTGCTAATTATTATGAGAGCAAGAGACTAGTTCGTAATCTGGGCCTTAGTTATCAGAATATCCATGCATGTCCAAACGATTGCATCTTATATTCTGGTGAAAATGAGTCGTTGGATAGTTGTCCCACATGTGGACAATCGAGGTATAAAGAAGCTCAATCAGGGAAGTCTGGATTGATTCCTGTAAAACAGTTGAGATATTTCCCGCTTACACCCAGGTTGCAGCGTTTATTTATGTCTCAGAACACAGTGACAATGATGTCATGGTAGAAAAACAATATTTCAAATGGTAAAATCTTGATTCATCCATCTTATGGTGATTCATGGAAACATTTTGATCAAGTGCATCCATCTTTTGCTTTAGAATCCCGGAACGTGTGATTGGGTCTTTCTATTGATGGTTTTTGTCCATTTGGATATTTTGGCAGTCAGTATTCTTGTTGGACTGTCTTTATAAATATGTACAATTTGCCTCCATGGATGTTGATGAAAGAGCCTTATATCTTTTTGACATTATTAATCCCAGGACATCGGAAAAAGAATATTGATGTTTATTTGAAACCATTGATTGATGAGTTAAATTTATTGTGGAGTCATGGTGTTGGTACATATGATCCTGCTGCAAAACATAATTTTGTAATGAAAGATGATTTGATGTGGAAAATTAGTGACTTCCTGGCATATGGAAAGTTATCTGGCAGGAGTATATATGGTCCAAAATCATGTCCTTATCGTATGGGAGACAACAAAACATTTATGCTCGTGAATGAAAAAAAACATTACTATTTTGACTGTCATCACAGATTTCTTCTAATCAATAATCCTTTTTGGAGGAATAAATCTCATTTCAGAAAAGGCAGAATTTAAAGAGATGAACCTCCAAAAATGATCTCAGGTACAGAGTTACAATCAGTTTTGTTTTCATTACTTTCCATCACTTTTGGACTGACAATAAACCAACAGAAAATTCATGGCTTTGGGAAAGAACACAATTGGACAAAACGGAGAATTTTTTAGAATCTGACATATTGGTATGATTTGTTGGTCCGACACATGTTGGATGTCATGCATATTGAGAAGAACTATCTTGATAATTTATTTCATACAGTAATGGATAGACCGGGTAAAACCAAAGATAATGTAAAGGCACGATTAGATCTTTCCCAAATTTGCAGGTGACCAGAACTTGAATTGTTTGAAAATGTCAGATCACAGAGATTAATGAAGCCAAAATCATCATATACACTGACCAAAGAGAGTCATTTATTATTTTTTCAGTGGATTGCAGATTTGAGACTTCCAGATGGCTATGATTCCAACTTGGGCAGATCTGTTAAAATGGTCATATTACCAGATTAAAAAGTCATGACTTTCATGTTATAATGGAAATAATTATGCCTATTGGATTAAGAGTTTTGTTGAATTATAATATTTGGGATTCGATAAAACATATATCATATTTTTTCTGAGACATGTGTGCGGCGACAACAGACTATGATACACTAAGGAAACTGGAAGAAGCTGTTGTTGTAATTATATGAAAACTGGAAAAACTATTTCCGCCAACTTTCTTTGACTCAATGGAACATTTGATATTACATTTTCCACATGAAGAAAAATTTGGAGGTCTGGTTTAGTTTCGATGGATGTACCCATTTGAGAGATGCATGCAGAAATTGAAGAAAAAAAGTCTGTAACAAAGCATCAGTTGAAGGCTCAATTACTGAAGCTTATTTGCAAGAGGAAATTGATTTATTCTTCTCTCATTATTTTGAATCTGAATATCTCTCAAAATTTAACCGCATGGGATGGAATGAGGGGAATTTTGATGATGATATGAACAATAAATTATCAGTTTTCAATCAGCCCGAACTTGGCTTTGGTGGAGTTTATGATAGATGGATTTCAGATAATGGAAATCATAGAGATCATACATATGTTCTACTCAACTGTGGAGAAATGTCACCAATTGTACAGTGAGTGATCCTATCCTTTATTCTATAGATTCTGTTACAGTAAATTAATCATATTGTATTTTTAGGTTATATGATGATCATATCAAGAAATAATTTCCACAAATTACAGCAGCTGGCTTAAAATAATGTCGGCAAAAAAAATTCCTTCTGGTTTCAAAAACTGGTAACATACATTCTTTTTGGGTTTTACATATAAAATCAATTTATTACTTGTAATAGTGATATTTTTTTTACAAATTTTCAGGTATCTGTACATGCTGATAAGATTGATAGTCGATTGCATATATTGAGTATCCCACCATCCAAAATGGTTAAATATTATAATTCATATGTGGTGAATGGTAATAAATTTCATACACAAGCATATGGGGAATAAATGAAAACAATGAATAATGGTGTTTGTTTGAAGGGATCACATCATAGAGATATATAAGTTGACTTTTACGGCAAGCTTGAAGAAATTATTGAACTGTGTTATTTGGGACAGAATTATGTAACAATGTTTAAATGTCAATGGCTGGATACTGAGAGAGGCTTGCGTATTTATATGACTCATGGAATTGTTGATATTAAACATAAAAGGATTCTTTCAGTAAATGAACCATTTTTATTGGCTCATCAGGCACATTAAATTTATTATGAAAATACTGTGCTACTGCAAAAGAGTTGGATGATTGGTGGAGTATAATAAAAGTTAAATCTCGAGAAAATTAGTTTACTCAAACTGAATGTGATTCCACTGAAGTGCAAGGAAATGAAATTTTTCAGGACACTCCTTAAAACACATCTTTTTTTACAAAGAGACATGAATATTGATGATGACACCCCACAGTTAAGGGTCGATGGTGACGATGTTGTCAATGATGTTGCAACTGAATTTGAAATGACAAGAGATGATGAAAGTGAAACTAATATGAAAATTGATGATGTTGATGAGGAAGATGAAGACATTGACATTGAAAACTATGAAGATGATGATGAAGATGAACATTTACACAGTAAAATGTTTGTTAGAATCATAACAAATATATATCTATACATAATAGTTATTTTCAAATTTTTGCTAATAACAATCATTTCATGTTTCAGATGGACTCAAGAACGTATCGTCAGTTGCTGGAGGCTGATCTACCTATGGATGATGAGGTTCTTGAGTCATCTAACCCTCATGCTATTGGCACTACAGGGAGCACTCAGAGGGGGCGTGGTCTTGCCAGACTGATGATTCCAGATCCTATCCCGGAGCGACATCCACCTCTTGGATTTGATGCGCACACGCGGTGGTATGGTATCCTGTGTATTTTAGTTATCTTTCATTATAATTTATTTTTATTCTAATTGTTTGATTATTTGTTCTTTTTCCACAGTTTTATGCATATAACTATTGGAAAGGGGAGCGCTATCTTGCACAATTATTTTTCTCAGCCCTGGCTCACATGGGATCAGATTCCCGCTGATGTGCAAGCCGCCATGTTCGATCATTGGCTGGTACGTAATTATATATTATTTATTTTGAAATTTAATTCATTAATAACTTTATTTTAGGGTTTATGGTATCCCATCGACGAGAGCATGCGTGCCACTATCCACGCAGCATGGGTGGTCTCTATGCATGAACATTTCCGTAAGTTTTTACATAATTTGAGAAAGGCGGCTGTGAGGAAATCCAGAGTGACAGAATTTGATGAGTCCTGTAGAGCCCACTGACCGGAGTAAATTTCATCTCATGTTTGGGATGGATTATGTACACATTGGTTGGGTGGTGGGTTTTAGAGGAGATCTGCATTGGTTCGACAGAATCGGGGGGGGACAAGAGGTGACGTATTGATCCGGTAGTCGTACATTCAGTGCGCATAAAGAGCATCTGGTAAGTACTTTTTTTAATATTTATATAACTTTAAATATAAGTAGTTTATTTTATATTAATATAGGAAGCCGATCAGCCCGATATTACGACATACGGCGTTTATCGGAGGATGTACACTGATCCGACTACTGGAGAGATTAGAGGTGACCGCCAGCGTCAGATTATGGTCAGTATTATTTTCTTTTCAGTATGCAAATTAAATGCATATAATATTTTCATTATTTTAATTTCTAATTGAAACTTAAGGAGTCATATGAGGCTGTGACCTCTCAGACATAGGCTGAGAGTTAAGACGAGACATGTGATCAGACTAGTGCCCACTATTTTGATGAGATGACATGGATGCAGGTGACCCAGTATGGCTTCGAAAAGGGCCGAGTAGTTGGTATCGGCTCACATTTGACTCCTGCAGATTATTATGGAACTGCTGTGATGTCGACGTCCGGCTCGAGAGGAGCTCGTGGTGAGACATCATCTTCTACCTCATAGTATCAGGAGAAGCTGCGTGCTCAGAGTCAGCTTATAGAGGATTTGCGTCAGGGGTAGGAGCAGATGCGTCAACAGCACGATGAGGAGATGTGTCGATGGTAGGAGGAGATGCGTCAGCAGCTGAATGAAGAGAGGCGTCGATATGAGGAGCAACATCAGGAGCAGATGGAGTATATGTGTAGTCTGACTCATAGTTTAGGGATAGAGTTTCATCCACCACCTCCTCTAGGTCCTCCAGATTATCCACCCCCCGGTAATTTTTTTACATGTAATAAACATTTGAGTTCATAGTTTATTGTCATATAAACTATTTATAATTCCTCTTTCATATTGGTACGAATATTGCATGATTTAATTTGTTTTTATTTTTTTTAATATTTTATTACTTATTAGTATTATATTTAATGTCTGTTTATTTTAGTAATATTACTTTTAATATTTTGTATTTGTTGTAAATATTGAAAAGTTTATAATTTTATAATTTTATTAATATTAATAATATTAATATTATTTTTTCATAAATATGTATTTTTATTTTAATAATAATATTATTATATTAATTTTTTATATTATTAATATTAGTATTATTATTATATAATATTATATTATTTATATTCATATTATTATTATTTTTGATATTAATATTTGATAATTATATTATATATTTTTATTATTATTAATGTTATAATAATATAATTTCTTTATATTATTAATAATAATAATATTATTATTATATACATAATTTAATAATAATAATATTATATTAATTTTTTAAATTATTAGTATTTGTATTATTATATAATATTATATTATTTATATTCATATTATTATTATTTTATATTAATATTTCATAATTATATTTTATATATTTCTTTATTTATATTATAATAATATAATTTTTTTATATTATTAATAATATTATTATTTTTATATAATATTATATGATTTGTATTAATTATTTTATATTTCTATTTTTTATTTTTTTGTATTTGCAATAGGAGTATTTGCGACGGGGTGTCCCGTCGTAAATTTTTTTACTGTAACATTTGCGACGGGAATAATACCCGTCATAAAAACAATTTCTGCAACGGGCCATCGCAAATACCTATATCGCAAATATTATTTAAATTTCCTATTTGCGACAGGTAATAAACCCGTCGCAACTATTATATCTGCGACGGATCGTCGAAAATACCTTTTTATATATAAACAAAAACCAATTTGCGATAGGGGAAAAATACCGTTGCAAATACTATTTTTACGATAGGACCGCCACAAAAACACCTATTTGCGACACTGTTTTCAGCGACAGGCGATTTGCGACGGCGCCCGTCGCAAAAGGTCTTTTGCGACGAGATCCCATCGAAAATCGCCCATCGCAAATAGTCCATTTTCTTGTAGTGTTCCAATGGAGATTGAGGATCGACATAAGTGAGTCCTTAGTGGGAAATCAATACCTCTGTTGCGCATTCATTGGCAGCATAGGAACCTCCAAGAGAGCACGTGGGAGTGGGAGGCTCAGATTCGTGCTCAGTACCCCACTTGTTTTCCTGGTTTTTGGGATTTGACTTTTGGGGATGCAAAGCCCTGAGGTGGGGAGAATGTAAAGAGCCAGAAATTCCATGTAATTTTTCTAATCATATGGTAATTTTATGAGTCCTCAAAAATTGACAGCACGTGACTCCAAGAACCAGAGTACCCGTAATGAATTTCTTAACTTTTTTTTGGGTACATTCAGTTAGAGTGTGAGTGGGTTTTTGCATCTTTTTAACTGGTGCTCAGAATTGAAATCCAAGGGCACCATTCAACTTGCAGTGCTAATATTCACTTAAGGAGACCTTCACCTTGACTGTAGTAGGTCGAGGGTGAAAGTTACTTTTTGTGCTTTTCGTGGGTGAAAATAAAATAATGTTGCTTTATTTTATTTATGGAATTTAATCCTCCAAAAAAATTGTTTTTGGTGGTGGGGACCACCAGAACCCCATCTTAATGTGGGAAAACCTTTCAACTCTCCAAAATTAATTGTGTCAATGCAATAAAATTAATTTTTCGATTTAATTATGCCAACGAAATACAATTAATTGTGACAAACCAATAAAATTAGTTGTGCCATTTAATTGTGCCAAACTTAATTGTACCAACATAAATTAAATTGATAAACCTATTTTAATTTGTTGGCTCCTCACTTACTTGGGAAAATCATTGGTGAAAGGGAGGCTCGGGGAGAAATTTGGAGAAACTCTTTCTCTAACGAAGAACGCCTTCTCTAACGAAAAACATACTTCAGAATCAAGAACGAGGACAATGCATGAGCCCGACTTCAGAAGCGTGTTGCAGAAGCGATGATCCTTGGAACCCTCATTTCCTTCACCGAATTCTTCTCATGATACCTCCAACGAGAAATCGAGGTCAGGATTGTTGTTTGATTATCCCTTTCCCCGTTCTTGACGTTCATCTTGATTTAAGAATATTTATATTCTTCTTGATTTAAGAAAAAATAATCCGCTTGCTACCATTCTAACGTGGAGGGTGAAGGCCGAACAAACATGGCCCGACCTCTCCATAACCTTTTTGGTATTTTTATGGCATTGAATCGACGACGCCATCCTGAGGTGAGTGTGGGAGTCTACGGAATGAAGAACAGGCCAATAGGGCGTGCTTGATGCCTCGAGAAACGTCGCTGAAAGGGCTTGGAAGAATCAGCCGGCACCCCGGTCGGCCGCGACGATGGCGGCAGCGCGACCACGCTGCCGGAGAAGGGACATGGCCCGTTGGCCCCGGTGGAGCAAGGGCGGTGGCCAACACACAATCGGCCGCATGAAGGGGAGGCGGCGGTGTGCGTCTATGCCGCCAGGCGTGTAGGAGCCGCGACCTTGTGCCGCAACGGCAAAGGGAGGGCGGATGACTTGCTGTTGGCCGTTGGTGGAGGCACGGTGCGCAACCGTACCATGAAGGAGGGCTGTCCATCCGGCTAGCCACAGGCCGCCCAGCGTGGGCCGCCCAGCGGGCCGCCCATCACGGGTCATACCGTGGGCCACCCAGCGGACCGGGCCAGACCCAGTGGTCCGGGTCGGACCCATGTCCGGACCCGGTTTGGGTCAAGTCGACTTGAACTGGGTCGGACCGGCCCTAGCCAGGTCGGGTCGGGTCGGTCTGACCGGGTGGGACCGGACCCGGACCAACTTCGACCCTTTTCACTCTTTCAGCCATAACATGAGCTACAAGTGTCAATTTGACGAACTATCTACGGCGCTGTAAACCTTGGATCGAGATGGTAATTTTGGTATACCCAACTTGAGTTTTGGATAAAGGTTGGGTATGGTTGGGTTGGATCGAACACGAATCCAACCGGGCCCGCAGGACTAAAAGGTCAATAACTTACAGACCGGGCGTCCGATTGAAGCACCGTATGTTGCATTGAGATCTTGATCACGTGGCGGTCATTTTGGATAATTCTTAATGGGAATTTGTATTAGTTGGAGTATCAACCTATGGATTGAAGTGTGGACCATCCTAAAATCATGCGAGCTTAGTGTGGGAACCCTGTGTCTGGTTGTAACATGATAAAGGGATCCTATGTGGGTCTGTGCTTTGGGATCCTATGTGTGTATGTGTTCAAGAGTCTCACCTGGATCTGATCTAGGAATCTACGTGGGACTACTCTAGGATCCTAAGTGGGTATACTGTATTAGGATCCTACGTGGGCCTGATGATTTATGATCCTACATGGGTCTGTTGTACTAGGATCCTACGTGGGTCTGATGATTTAGGATCCTACATGGGTCTGCCTCTTAACAGAGTGAGATGATTCAGTAGTTACATCTAATCATATTTACTTCCTTACCTAAGTTATACTTAGTTTTAGCTGAGTCCTTACCTTCATGGTGATGCCTTTGTGGTATTATTCTATATGGCGTACCTTTGTGGTACTTACCATCGTGGTGATACCTTCGTGGTGTTCTTCTGTGTGGCGTTACCTTTGTGGCACTTACCCTTGTGGTGTTACCTTCGTGGTATTCTTTCCTACGTGGAACAGTTTTAATTTGGCTAAGAGTTGGTCCTTGTGTTTCCTCATGGATGATATGGGTATACTTGATAGCTTAGGTATATTTATGGGCATATACGTAAGTAGGGTTGTCAGATGTTTTCGTGCTTTTTGGTTTATCTTTTGTGGGTTTTGTGAGACCTTTGAGGATCTTGGGGTCCCTAATGAGTATCGTTATTCTCACCCCTCCACAAGCTATGCCCAAACCTTATTGTGTTTTGTGCAGACGACGGACAACGCTGACTAAGGAAGAGAGTACCAGGACTGGAGGTAGCTCGGAGGTGGACATTAGATGAGTCATACCTCAGAGACGACCATTCAAGAGATATACCTTCCCTTCAGGTATGATCCTTGGTGGGTGTTCACATGAGCATTCAAGTTTTCTTAAACTTTCTAGTTGGGCTTGTATTTTGGCACCTTTTACTTACTGTACACACTCTTTTTTACTATACAGTTTACTTGTATTCATATCTTGTTGTGTGCTTGGTTGAGTGTGTTTACAAGATATAAAGGCAATATCTTCCCAGTTTTAGGGAATATGCCTTTCGATGCTAGTCACCAGCCCCTGGCCTATAGAAGGAGGGCTTGGGGTAGTCCCGGTATGGGCCTTGGGGGACGGGTCATGACATGCACCCCACATGCACCCTCCCCCTTTCCCCTTTCACCCCACCTGACCCCCCCCCCTTGTAACCCACCTGCACCCTTCCCCCTGCACCTTGCACCCCACCTGTACCCTCCCCCTAAACCCCCCACCCCACCTACACCCCCCTGCCCCAACCTTCTCACTCCCCCTGCCCTTTTCACCCCCCACCCCCACCCCCAACCCCACCTACACCCTCCCCATTAACCTTCCACCCCACCTACACCCTCCCCCTGCACCCTGCACCCTGCCCCTTGAAACCCACCTGCACCATCCCCCATTTCCCCACCCTCCCCCTCCCCATTTCCCCCACCTACACCCTCCCCTTCCACACCCCCATATACACCCTCCCCTACCCCTTTCACCCCACCTGCACACCCCCCACCTGCACCCTCCCCCTACCCTCCTACATCCCCCCCAATATCCTCCCACTAGACAGCTCCTCCAAAAAAAATAGGGCATGTAGACGCCCTCCTTCACCTGCACCCCCCACACCTGCATCATCCCCCCTACACCAGCCCCACATACGTTTATCTAGTATACAAGTTTCAATTCGTAACCTCCTATACCATGTCCTACAAAACACACATATAAAATATACAATAATTCCACTACTATATTTGTCAAATCATGAAATTACTATCATTAATATTGTATGGTATCCTATAATCATGGAATAACTAGAAATAAAAATATGTGACGACATGTAACATGATACAATAACCCAAGAAGGTCCATGGAATGGGTTAGAATACCCATTCACATAAAATTTATTAAAAATAAAGTAGAGATACAATAAATAGAATTTTATATATATGTGTAGACATCACTCATTACATTTGAGTGATTAAGGTGAACATATTCATCATTGAGATAAAAAACCAAAATGAAGTCCCATTCTCTTAAAAATTTCTTATATAGTGAATCTAACACTATATTATCCTCCCTACATATGTGATATTCCATGAATTATATCTTCTCTAAATAACAATAATAATCAATCTCTTCCCTATAGAGTTGTTGTGGGAACAATATATATTTACACCTGAGTATGTTGACCAAAAATAAGAAGTCAATTTAATTGTATAACTTATGCCATCAATAATTCTTATATATTTAACTACATTAATTACCTCCCAATGTTTAAATTCAAGAGTAATTAATATACCAAAAAATTGTTAGAATCATCCCTTGATGAATCCCCTACTAGTTTTGAAAATTACACCACAACTTAAGGGACTAGGTTCTCCTAATGCATCACTATCAACACCGACTTTCATTCATGATGGGATTAGAGGAATCGATTTCATGAATTTAGGTTAGGAATTATTTCTAATCATACTAATAAAATTAAGAAGTTCGGTAATGATGAGGTCTCTATAGTGTTATTTATGTATCCCACTTGTTTTTTAGATTTTATTTTTATGTCTATCATAATACCTGAAATAATTATTTTAATGGGAAGCATATTCCCTTTAAATCTGATATTATTTTTTTATTGTTATATATAGTGAAAACGAACAACAATAAAAGAATAGATAAATTTCTTTAGCTGAACACTCTTATCCAAACATATCAGGTAGCTCATGAATGAATCCAAAATTTTATTAGTTTTTAACTTATAATGAAATAAATACTCAAAGTGATTCCATATATTTTTATTAGACACACATTGCAATAAAATATGGTGAAAACTATCACAACTATTAAGATAGTGCAAGCAGTAGGATCCCAAAGATAATTCAACCATTTGAATCCTATCATATGTTATAATCCTGTTGATCTTCATATTCTAAATGAATAGTTTCCTAGTGGTAGTGACAAATGATTTCATGAATAACTACATACACTTTGGTGGGCCGTCAAAAACACCACACTGATAATGATAGTGTCGCTTTATGTTGGGAGTGCCTAGTATAGATGGGACCCATAAGGCATTATCCTACTAAAAAATGAATGAAGCAATTTCTTATTTGATACCAATTGGGAGGATATAATTACTCTACTCAAGATATTCTGGTTCCTCGTAAATGGAGATTCTATTCAGTATAAAGGGTAGATAAAATTCATTAAAAATAGGATAATTAATCCTATTAGAGTACCAAAACATTAGAGAACATATACTTGAAAGAATTAAAAGTGTGTGAGTCATTGTCTTAGTATACTCATCTATTATGGGTGGCCAAACTGGGAAGCCTAAGTAAAATTGTTTACCCCTATACAAACAATCTATAAGTATATTCCTAATAAATTTAGTTGAATCTTGGTCTGAATTTAACAAATACTAGATATAGATATCCACAAGGGACTTGTTAAAGAATTTGAGATTTTTTATACCAATACCTCCCATATCAATAGGTTCAAAATTTTCTTCAAATACATAGATACGATTTTTCTTTCATGGATATTACTCAACCACATAAAATTATTGATTTGAGTTCCTACTATTTAAGTAGCTACCTTTTCCATTTATAGAGATGAAAGGAATATACAAACATATATTTAATGAGATAATTCAGAAGGAATATCCTTATATATTGATATAAGGTCATACATTCCCCACAAGTGAGTTGTGATTAGATTTTATTGGAAATTACTTCATGATATCTTACTCAAACTCTTTTATAAAAGAGTAGTACTCCAAGATAGTTGAAGTGTAGATCCCCTTTCTTGACCTTCAAGATATTGATGGTGGATCTTTTTACGGGTTTAAATTCCGTTCCCAAAAATAACCATCAATTTATTCCATGAAATAAATTAACCATATACCTATTCATAATAGGACAATATTTCTCTAATGAAGTTTGTACATCCATTTTTAGCCTCACAGAAGTGAAGAATATCGTTGGCATAAAGGATGAGTTCTGGAACTCTGGGGTTTTGATAAAATTTAATATGTATAATTTTCCCTTGATAAATTACTTGTAGTAAACATCTACTGAGTAAATCCTTAATTAAAAAAAAGAGGAGGTTATAAAGTGTATCCCCTTGCCTTAACTCCCTAGTGTAATTGTTTTATCCTTTTAGGGAACCATTAATAAAAACAAAGAGTTGATCTCAAGAGCATGAAATGACCTATCATTTTATATGGATTTCCTCATATTGATTGTGTTATAAAACAAAGTAATCTCATATTCAAAAATTCTTATATCATTTAAAAAGAACTGATTAGTGAATCTTTGGAAATCTATAGAGGCTACTCTAATAAGGTTTCCTCAAATATTTTCATTTGTATTTAAAACATAGTTAACTTCCTCTATGAAAACTCTATTTACATTGATCTTAGTTGATATTAAATACAATACCTCCCATAGGCATCTTATTTTGATATAGAGGTTAAAGGATTATATAAAAGAGACTAGGCAAGAAGAGTTACCTACGTCAAGACTGATTATAATATGTTTCTTACGAATTTATAAAATATAATATTGAACATACTTACTTTTAATCACCCCATGGGTTTCCACATTTTCCGTCTTAATATTATTTATCATCTAAACATATTCGGTTTAATTTTGGTCAATGATTTTTAAAACATTCAAATTTCACCATGGGTTCTATGATACCAATCAACCTATGTTGATGCTATGAAATGATGTTCCTAAGGGAAAGAAAAGTCTTTGTATTTTTGAGGCATTGTAATTTTCAGAACAAGATACTTATTTTGAGAATGATCTTCCCCTGTTTGGGGGAAAGATTTTCTTATCCACCTACACTAATGGATTATTTCTCTTTTCCTTGACCCTTTTCCTTCTAATCAGTTCACACAATTTGGTTTTCCTTCTTTTAGAATTTTTTTGATTCATCAATTTCATTTTCCAAACGTTTTCAACAAATGAGACTAAATTTATTGGAAGATATTTACAAAACAAATGGGGATTCCTTAGATGGATTATTTCTAGCAGTGTTTTTATAGGACACGATAGTGAAGGGTCCATAAACTAAATCAAGATACAATTTACCTTATGAGACCTCTAGCATGCCTTTCACCTGACCAGTAAATTAACATATTTTTTGGGTGACACCCACCTGGTCTGTGGTATTTCTTTTGGGTTTAAAGGTTTCTGAGACCAAAATAATCCCTTTTAAACATGCCTTAAGTATTTTGGAGGCCAAATCATAAATATATCCTAACGTTTAGTGGGGAGGGATTGAAAATATCAGAAATATAAAAGTTGTAAATATATATTAAATGAGAGGATAATGAAATACATACCTTCCATCAATTTTTTGGGACAAGAGATTGCAAGAGGAAGGTGGCTACAGTTTATGGGATCCATGAGGGAGGCGATGTGAAATCCATGAGGGAAGTGATCTGTGAGGTAGCTCGATAGGGATTATCTGTGAGGTGGAGCCAAAATTTGACCCGAGAAGGGTATAAAGAACTGATGGATGCAAGGAGGCATGGAGGTAGGGAGGAAAGGAGGAGAGGAGGAAAGGAGGTGGTGAGGTGGAGACAGAGATGTGGGAAAAAGGGGGTGTGGATGTGTAGATGTGGATTCAAGAAGGGGGAGGCGGGGAGGCGTGGAGGCTAGAAGGTGGAGATGAATACAATGATGTGGTGAGTTGAGGAGGAGGTGGGGATGAAAATGCAAGAAGGGGAGACTTGAAGGAGGCTGAAATGTGGATGAGGTGGAGAAGAGGAGAGGGAGACTGACATGAAGAACCTCAAGGGATAGAAGTCGAATAGGGATTGTGGGAAGGAAGAATCATGATTGGGGAAGATGGATGGAGATTAAGCGTGAGTGGGTAGGGTGAATCCATGACCATCATGTCTTTAGGTTGGATATAGCCACAGTTTTTATAAATAGTGGCTATAAATCTATGGTTATATCCCAAAATTCTAGTAGTATTGTTCTTTCAATTCCTGAAATTCGTTTCTCATTAAATAAATCTCAAGCAAAAACATATATTGAGAATGAGAAATCACTAGCACCATTTCCCTTCTAAGTCATTCTTCTAAAGTAGGCAACACAGATCTTCTAAACCAGTGAATTATTACTTGAATACTCCCATAAAATTTGATTTTAATTCATCAAAATAATCCTTTTGTGACATATGAGATAGATTGAATCGAGGTAGATGGATAAAAATGTTTATGGCTACCATCTAACTTAGTTAAATCCTATACCGATTAAGCACTATTAATGACTTATTCACCAATAGCATCAGCATCAACAGCCTCATGAAAAAATGATTCACAAACCTCAACATCTTCACTTGGAGAATCACCTAGCTCAATTTCTTCACCCAATTTGGTGGGAGATAGACCAAAGATATCTTTGAGAGTTTGGTAAACTGAGGGTCTTAGAGGAGATAACTCAATACTTTCGTGATAATAAATAATAGTAATGAGATATCCCCTTAAATATTTATGAGTAGAAGGGATGGTAGGTTCACTATTTCTAGGTGGACAACCTATATCATTATCATCTTATTAGTTTGAATAATCTATGACCAAAACAATAGATCCAGGGGACTTCTCCCACTTGATATATGCATCAATTATTGGTTATCTATGTGTAATTCTATAAAAATGAGATCCATATAAAATGCCTTTATCTTCTTTAGAGTATTAAAACTCATCCAATTCTAGTTAATCCTAATAACCACTAACAAAAACCATAGTGTCAACTAGATCCTCATACTGAAGTTCTTCATCATGTGATTGAAAATTAAGAGTCATGTTTTGTGGTCCATTAGAAATAACACGTGTGACTAACCTATAATCCTCATGATCCACCATGTCTTACACATCAAGATCAACCATCTCATAATATTACTACTCCTTCTCATCCTATTCTTCTTCTGAAACCTCAATATAGTCCACATATTCTTCACCAAAATCCACTTCAACATCACAATAATAAAAAATATCATCAAGTTCATGACCTAGATACACAAGATCCCATGGTATAACATTGTACTTAACTAGATTAAAACTTTCATAAAAAGTTTCTAGTATAGCCACCAACTCCCTTTTTCATGGTTTCCGGTTAAATCCTATTTGATTACAAATGTTTTTGAATAATTTAAAGTCCATATTCTAAGTTAATTCTTTCTTCCCCTTGAGTAACTAAGCCTTTGTACACCATTAAGGGTAAATTAATATTTGGTTTTGGTAAATAACTATGCTTTGAAGAAGGATGAAACAAATAATACATATGTCTCATGAAATATCTGAACATATTGACATAAAATACAGTTTTCATTAAAAATAAGAAAAATTGATCCTGGTACCTCAATATGGAGAAATCTACTTTTCTTAGACAGTTTAGGACCTAGAAAATTTCACCAGCAACCTATATTCTCTGCTCAACTCAACAGAAGTTGGTATCTTCAGGGTTTCATTCCTAGTTATCTCTTCTAGAGCACATTGAAACTCAAACTGTGTTTGAATAACTAGATAAGATCTTTAATAATCCTCAAATTCTCCATTGTGTGGAACACCCAAGAACTTTTCCGAATGCTTCAAAGTGAACTCCAAAATTTTACCCCTGATCAACATATTAATTATATCTATTTTATTTCTAGGAGAGAATACCAAGTGAATATATAACTATTTTACTAGTTTTGGGTGGAATGGATTACCATTCTCTTTAAACCATTATAACCATCCCTTATTTTGAATCACATTACAAACTATTGATTTTCTTGATTGTAACCACCATGAATTAACTATCATTTCTTCCAAAAATAGATGATCCGAGAGATGTAGATTCCTTAAAATTCATACAGAGCTTGAGTTGGATTTTCTTTTCATTGAATTCATAGTAGGAAGATATTTGAAAAAAGGTGTGGCATATTTAGGGTGCTTCGTCCTTAGCATTCTTGATTTGATTGAAGCTCAAAATAATTAGATTTAGGAGGGAGGTTAGAAAATGGAATGTTTCGGTTTGAAAAGGGATCTTGCAAGAGTGGTTTTTGGTATCATAAGAGATGTAAAAAATGAAGAAAGGAGATTTTTAGATTGATATGAGAATTTATTCAACTTATAAATCAAATTCTAAAATTTATTATTTTTGGGATTAAAATAATAATATACTTAAGCTAAATCCTTTCAAGACATTTCAATAAGAAATTATAAGTGTAAAACCAACACAGTAAGTACACTGACCATGGATTCATAATAATAAAGGTAAACTAGGCATACTAACCATGACCTTATGGTAGGTATACTAAATTTATGAATAAAAAATTCATGGTGGGTAATAAGTGATTGTGTGAGTAAACACTCATGGTATGTATATTGACCATTTGAGTTAAGTTTCACAGTAGGTATATTAACAACCTGCATTACCTGTCATAGTTATTATAATAACCTTATGAACTATACTTCATGATTAATTTCAATGAAATGTTTACATACATAAGTTATGAAATTATAACAAGAATTTAAATAAACATAAAATATAAAGATAGATTCAAATAATTAGTCACAATTTTTCATACCCAATTCATGTATGATATAATTGATTCTCTCAATATTAAAAGGATTTGTAAATACATCAACAAGATGATGTTCGGTGCTAATGAATTTATGAGTAATATCACCTTTTCGAAAATGTTCTCTAAAAAAGTGATTTCCTATATCAATTTACTTTGTTCTAGAATGATATAAATGATTTATATAAATATTTATCAATCATATATTATCATAATTTATTGGTAAATGTTTCAATTGACATCCATAGTATAGTAATATATGTTTCATACATAGAATATGGGCATAGAAACTACCTATATATATATATTCATCTTCAATAGTGGATAATTCAAAAAATTTATTCTTTTTACTAAATCAAGAAACTAGAGACTCTTCTAAAAGGTGACATGTTCTACAAGTTATTTTTCTATCTAACATAAAACAAAAAAAAATTACATCTGGATAACTAACTAAATAAAATGTCTATACTTTAGAATAAAATAGTCCTAAGTTTGTTGTATTTTTGAGTTATTTGAAAATCCTCTTAAAAGATAGTAAATGTGACTCTTTTGGACTTGATTGAAAATAATCACATACACACACAATAAATATAATATCAAGCTAACTAGAATTTAATTATATTATACTTCCAATCATACCTCTATAAGTGGTTTGATCAACTGGTTTTCTAGTTTAATCAAGATCCAGTTTACTACTTGTACTAATGGAAACATCACTATATTTAGTACTAATATTAAAAAAAAATTAAGCAATATTTATTATACTTTATTTAAATTAAAATAATTCCTTCTCTATTTTGAAATATTAGAAATCCAATAATGGATTTTAAATCACCCATCAAACTCATTTAATATTCATTTTACTTTGTTTTTTGAAAATTCATTATACAAATAATTTTCTAAAGATCCATAGATAATATAATCAACAAATATTTTTTATACTAATTTTTTTTGAAATTATTTTAATAAATAAGGTAGGATATAATTATCCTTTAGTAAAAACTTTAGAAATACTAAATGAGTTGAGTCTATCATACTTATCTCTAGGATCTTTTTTTAAAACATATTAATATTTTGTTAATTTAAATACAAGATTTGGAAAGTATGGGTTCTTAAATCCATGGGTTGTTTCAGAAAAACATCCTCAACTATATAAATATTTAATAATGTACTCATAACATCCATTTGATATATTTTTAAATCCAAATGTTCTGCCTATGTAAGCAACATTATGACATCTTGATGTCCAATTATTGTTAAAAAGGAGTCCTTATAGTTTATAACTTTATTATCGACATTATCATTTTACAACCAATATTAATTTATTTATAATTATTGTTTCTATATCATAATTGTTTTTCCAAAATATCCATTTAGTGCCAATGGTAAGATAGTGTTTAGGTCATTCAACAAGTTCCAAGACTCTATTTCTTTCAAACTAATTTAGATCTTCTTGAATTTCTACTTCCTAAAACTCATCATAAGTTTCTTCTATGAAGTTTTTTGGTTCAATATATGGTAAGAAATATTGATTTTAATATATATTCTTAAGATAAACTCTTGTTTATATTCCTTTATTTAGGCCTCTTACAATAGAATCTAAAGGAAAATCTCTATAAATCCTAATATCTCTAGGAATGGAAGTATTTGAAACTTCATTCTCTTTTAAAGGTTAATTTTTAAATAGTTCCATAGAACTAGGAGATTTTTCTATAGTAGTCCAAATATAATTATAACTAGATTTAATATTAATATATATATTTTAAAATTCATCCCAAATATTTTTTAAAGAGGTCTTAGTTTCATTTGAATCGGTCTCATCAAACTAGACATGTATAGGTTATTCCACAATACAAGTCTTTTTATCGAACACCCTATAAGATTTACTTGATTTAGAATATCCGAGAAACATTCCTTCATCACTTTTGGATGAAATTTTTTCTAAATTCTCTTTTATATCGAGTATAAATACTTTACAACCCAAAACACTAAATTAATTAATTTTCTATAATTCCAAAACTTTAATATGGTTTTCATAAAAAAATTCTAATTAAAACTCTATTAATAATATAGAAATTAGTATTCATAGCCTCTTAAAAAAACTAGTTAATCATACTCATTGATCATGGTATGGGAAATTTTCTAAAGGGTTATATTTCATCTTTCTACTAAACCATTATGCTACGAGGTACTAGGAATAGAAAAGTTGTGAATATAGGTATATTTTGATCATAGAGATTAAAAATCATGATTTTTAATCTCATGACCATGATCAATTACTTAGGTCTTAATTATAAGTCCACTATGATTTTATATAAATTTTTTATACATAGAAAAATAAGAACAAGATTCACTTTTATGAGCTAGAAAAAATACCCAACTGTATTGTGAAAAGTAATCTACTAGAAAATAAGCATAGTGATTCAATTTATACTAGAAACTCTAGAAGGTATAAAAAATCCATCTTAACCAACTCTAGGGGTTAATAATTTATTTTTTTTCCTTTTTTTGATGTATATTTTGTGCTATTTCACCTTTTTACATGAGTTATAGACTTTATCTCTTGGGAATTCTAGTTTAGGAATATATTTGAAAAATCCTTTCCAAGTTAGATTTTTAAGTGAGTAATGATTGTAATGGCCTAGTATCTTATTCCAAATAAAATATTAATTGTAAAATTGGCTTAAATAAGACATATTTTTAGAAAATAATGAATTTAATTTAACAAAATATACATTATCATTTCAAAAATATGTAAAAACTAAAATATGTTAAGAATCATAAAATTTATAGGAAATATTATTAAATATATAACTGCCACCATAATTACATAATTGTGAGATGACAAGAATATTGTATTTTAATACATATACAAATAATACATTATAAATTAAAACACTACTAGAGTTACCAATTTGACAAAGTCCAATTATTTTTCCTTTGGCATTATCACTAAAAGTGGCATGTACACCATCTACAATGATAATTTTTTTGAAGAATTATTAGTCCCTAGTAATATATTTAGAACATTTACTGTCCATATATCATATTTTCTTACTGGTACTCTTCAAACTAGTTTCTTACAACAATTTTTAAATATGAAATGATTTTGGTACCCATATTTTATTTGGTCCAAAATGATAGTAATAAGATATTTTTGAATCCAAAATTATTTAATAGGTTCACTATAAAAAGATTTTAACATTCAATAAATAAATATTTTTTTTTCTAGAAGAATAAGTTCCATTTAAATAACTAAAAGAACAATAACTAGGTATAAATTTGTTCTAATAAAATTGTATCTACCCAAGTTAGTAACAATTTTTTTGTATATTTAGGAGTAGTTTTATTACCAATAATATAGGTTAGATTTTTTATACCATTATTAAATTTCTCCATATCCTTCATTAATTTCTCATTTTACATTTTAATTTTACTATTTTCCTTTAATAATTGATCATTATTATCATTTTCTATTACAAAATTAGTTTTAAGGTGAGTATAAAAATCATGATACTTATTTAAACATTTATATTAACCCACAAGTTCATTAAATTTTTATTTTATAATTTTAAAATATTTGAATAAATTGTAATTATACATATTTTCAAAACTATTTTAATTATTAGAAAAATTATAAATATGAACAATACATTAAGGAAAAATATTTGATACCTCAATTTTTATTATCATGAAACACGTATTTACTCTATATTTTTTATCCTATATGTCTGTGTCTGAATCACTTGAGTGGTCCTCTAAGTCACTCCATGGTATATCCTTTTTATAATTTGTTGATTTTATCATTATAGTCTTTCTTATATTCTAACTTTTTATATTATTCATTAATGTGTCCTTTTTTACACTCATAATAGGTCACTTCATTTGTGGAGTCGTCATTTTTCCTCTATTTTCTCAAATTTACCTCATTATGATACTTACATATGTAATTTGATTTTGTGAATAATTTATTATTCCTATATAATTTATTGAATCATCTAGTAAAATGATCCATTTCATTATTACTATTATAGTGTGACTCCCCATCACTTCAAATTTCATATTTTATCTTTTATTTTAGTTTATAATTAGATGTCTTAATTTTTAATGACTTTTTTTGGTTAATCATCATCTTTTTTTACTTGTAATCCCACCTCATATATCTAGAGTTTTTCAATGAGTTCCTTTATAGGTAGTGCACTAATATCCTAGGATTCTCTAATATAAATTTATGTTCTTCTGCACCTATTCGATAATCATCTAATAAGTTTCACTACATAATATTTATTAGCAATTTTATTTCCCAGTGTGAACATCATGTTCACATTCTCATTAAAATTGAGATACATGTCAAAAATGGATTTATCATGATTCATTTTTAATCGATCATAATTTATAGTGTAATTATTTAAACAGATTTATTTTATATTTGAGGTTCCCTCAAGATATATAGAAATAGTACACTAAATCATAGAAGTAGTTGAACATGAAGATATTCAGTCAAATTCATATTTGAATAAAGTAAAATATAATGTATACATATATTTATAGTTATAATCATAAGAAGACTTAGTGGAATCACTCCAATCAGATTTAGAATATTTGTATTTTTCTTATTTATCTTTAATAACAATCCATATATCAAATCCCATACATTCTAAATAAATTTTTATATTAATTTTAAATTAATTACAGTTTGATCCATTAAAAAAGGATACAAATTAGTGGTAGTTATGTATTGTCTATGATTATCCCTAAATAATGAAAATTACATGTAATAAAAATTTAAGATCATTAAATAAAATTTGGTCATAGTAAAAGAGAATTTTGAACACTCTTTGATTCCAAATGATGGTCCCAATGAAAAATTCAAGAGGTGATTGAATTGAGTTTCTAATAAATATTTCTACTCAAAACATTTAAAACATAAATCACCTAATTTATAAAATAAGACTACTTATAAGAGAAGTATAGTTATAGAATTTTATCTTTTAAAAGGTTTCTTAGAAGTTTGATCAGAACCCAGTTAAAATAACTTTTATCACTCTCTTAAAATTTGAAACAATTTTACTTGAAAAAAATATACTATACATAAAACAAAATTTAATGACAACTGTTACTGTAATTTGTTATCAGTTTTTAAAAGAAAACTAAATTTATTATTAAAAAAAATAAAAAAACTAGAAATTAACAAGTTTAAATTTTACCAAGGGTTTCAATCTAAATCTAAGACATAGTCACCTGCACTTAGAATTCACCCACTACTAATAATTTTATTATTAAAAGAAACTAATCCAAAACCTAAATCAGGTTTTACAAAAAATAATTACTAAGATAGTCATAGATAAAATCCTCATTTGTCGTTATATGTGGGAGAACATATTCAAGGTCACACAGGACCTCTTCTATAGTTATATATGGGGGTATAGATGAAAATATTTAAAAGTGATTTTCAATAACTCTCATGCTTAGTGTTTCAGACCATGTTTATAGATAAAAATATAAATAAAAAACAGAACTCAAATTTTAAGCATAAATAGAATGAGAAAGAGAATAAATATGAGAAGATGTGGTTTATATCAATCTGGATAGCTTCAGTTATTGAAGAGTCATTCAATTTATACTTGAAATAAGATAAAACAAGTTTCACATCAGTTTTAGGAAAATAGAGTTTCATGAATAGTTTTGTATGATTCCTCTTTGTAACAAAATTTCACAAATATATTCCTCAGTTGTTCTCTATATATACCAAACTATTTTTAGTTTTACACACAAATAATTACTCTTCTTAAAAACATTATATGAATTTATCCATTAGAGCACAATCATTACAACCCTTTTTACACATATTTTTTAATTAATTAATTGAAAACTAGATATTGTGTATTTGAAAGTGATTCACTAATATGTTAGAAATGGTAGGTTGTATTCACTTGAAACACTTTTATGGGATTATTAGTGAGTGGTGACTCATTGATGTACTTTCCATAGGATTGGTTATAAGGGATTTGCCTGAATTGTAGGGGAAGTAAAATATGTGGAATCATTTTTTCTATTTTATACTATTTTTATGGGATTATAGGAACAAATATAGAGAAGGTGGTCTCTGTTCATTCACTTTCATTCGGATTTTGTTGAGGTTTCTTGTATATGAACTTCCATTTATGTTTCCTCATGGTGCATCTTCTTTGTAACTCAGGGGATTATTTTGAATAGGGTGATACTTTTTGTGCTAATGAGTATTGGTATTCTAGGGAGTTGGGTCTGTTGGGTTCCCCCATTTAGTTTTACTGAAACTAAATATTGATGGCTCCTGTGTTTTGTTGGTGATGCGAGGTGTTTGGCTTACTAGGGATGATAGGGGATCAATGGTTATTGGGTTTAGTTTTTTTAATATGCTAGTTAATTCCAATGGGGTTGAGACTCGGGCGATCTGAAATGGTCTCATGATGTGCAACATGTACAAAATTGTTAGTTTTTTGGTGGAATCTGATTCCAAAATTATGGTTGATAAGCTTCAGGAGAAAAAACGAACATCATGGTATATGACCTACTTTATTAGGAAATGCACTTTGATATTGGCCCAAGGAATTGAGGTGAAACACACTTAGAGAGAAGGGAAATTTTTTTTAGATACCTTATAAAAAAAGGGTAGTTCTAAGAATAGATTATTTATTTATAACTTCACTAGATATATCTTCCAGCCTCATGGTTGGTTGATTGTTCAAGGAGTAAATTGAATCTAAACACACAATTGGATCCCCTTCAATGCATGATAGGTTCTTCAATGAAATAGTTTGTATATTACTTGGTCATAATTTTATTATCTAATTTATTGTAGGTTATTTATACATGTGGTTAGTTATATGAAAACCTAATGTAGGTTTCACATGGTCACTTGACCTTCATAGTTATTTCAAATTCCTCGCTTGGTAAGTATATTACATATGTGTTAGGTTGGAATGGTAAGTTCTAGAATTACCAATTTTTTGAAAATTTTTATTAAAAAAGTTAGTAAAATAAAACATTAAATTAATTAATAACATTAGAAACATGATTTTAGATCATTAAAATAAATAGTTTCTAGAATAATCTAACAAAAATAATGTTTATTTTCACATTTACAACATGAAAAAATTTTACCTCTATCATGATCTTTATTTTAATTGAATATTTATTTATAATTTTCCATGGTTATTTTAAATTAAAATGATTTTCATAAAATTTTGTGATTCTTAGTATTAAAAAAGTGAATTTCAAAATTGAAAGTGTATTTTCTTGATGATTTTTAATGATATTTTAATTGTATTTATATTTACCAAAGACATCAATCCTTGATGTTACATATGATCAAATTTGGATATGTTGTAATGATTTCATCATTACTCTTTATTTGGATGGATTATGATTATTTCAAATAGATTATCATGGAATTTGTTTCTCTTCCATTGGTAAATAAACCTATGAAAGAATAATGGTTATTGTTTTATTTAAAAATTTAATATTTCATATGTTATGATTATATTATGGTTATTGAAAATTGTTTATTATAAGGTGAGCCCAATATAGTTGTCTATTGCATTGGTTTAATATTATGTTATCTGGAGAATTATGTTGGAATTTGAACATATTGGTTTTTTTCCATTTGTAAGGGTTCTTGTAAGGGATATTTGAAGATAAAATTCCAAGATACCAATATGATTTATTTATGTTTTATATGAGTTTTTAATGTTTAATTTGATCAACATTAACATCACATGGCACATGACTATTGATTCCCATGACTCTTGATTTTTATTAATATTTATTCAATGTAACATGATTTATAATTCAGGTTTTGTTGAGTATGAATCAGCTTATGTTATGCTCATGCACTTTGATTATGTCATCATATCCTTATGATCATATTATGACCATTGATGAAATTAAATTGTTAGTTATTATGTATACCCTTACCGAGTGTTTGATCTCACCCTTATTATGTTTCTTTTTCTGTAGTTTATGAAGAAAGGTTTTAAGTATGTTATTCCCAATAAGGTTACTAGATAATAGGATATTAGTTGAAGAAGATGTTGATTTTTGTGAACCATTTATTTATCGATCCAAGTTGTTATATAATATTTTTTCCTACTTCTATAAAAATCTAAACCTAAAAGGTACATTTGTATATAAGTAATTTAATAATCTAGTTTTATGTTATATGTTTTTGAAGAATTAAAATTTTGTCACATTTATTTTTATCATAACTATAAATTTAAATATCATGTTTTAGAAATAGATTTGGGAGTCCAGGATTGGGGATGTTATAGTTGTAATAAAAGGAAAGGATGAAATAATATTGTATATCAGGATGTTTTCATGTGATGTTAAATTAATATTTACGTATAAAATCATGGATTTATCTATTTAATGTTTATCATAAGTTCAAAGGAATAAAAAACACTTTTTAGATTTTAAGTGATGTGATTTTGTGGTAATTTGAAAATTTTACTGGGTTTTGGAAAGAATATTGAATTGAGGTTTAAATAAATCATTAGATTAGTGCATGATTTGTTGTTAGGTTAATTATTGTCTATTGTATAGTGGGATATATATAATCTTGATGGTGGAAAATTAAATCATTGTTAAGGTGATATTTTCAAATATATTTATGGTCAAGATAGGGATTTCTTTTTAGGTTAGTATCAAAATTTAATTGATTTTATTTTTAGTGATGTTCAATACATTATAATATTATACAGTTATTTTTCATGGTTATTAAAGTTATTTTTGTAGATGTTTCATGGGGTTGATTTATGTGTAACCATTATGTTTAACATGTGCTTTAACATGAAAGATTATTTGGAAGAATGTAATTAAAATTTTGGGGATGTAAATTGAAAGGTATGAGATAACCTTTGAGGTTTCACCATTATTTAATTTTGAGGTTTTTGAGATTAATTGTGATATATGGATATTTATTTTTTGAATGATCTAATTTAATCCTTTGGTTTTATTATTAAATTGTGGATATTAACATATTATTTCTTCATTATTCATTTTGGATGTCATCTTTTCATGATCTAATAATTTTGGTTTTATTAAATATAGGAGTAATATATTATTCTATTTTTTTGGATTATGATATCCATAATATGATTATTTTAGTGTTTGAGGCATGAAAATTTTATCTTAAACACTCATCGTTTGGTGAAAAACCTTATAATTTTGTAAAATTTGATTAAAAGATGAAATTCTACTTGTAAAGTAAGTATATTTCCTCATGTTAATAGTATATATCGTAAATAAATTCCTCAAATATTGTAAAAATTCCAAAAACAAAAATATTATCCGATTACCTTCATTTCTAATGAATCAATGGTATTTTTCAAACCTCATTAATTTAAGGTTTTGTGGTCATTTATTTTCTCGTGATCATTCACCTTCTTATGATCATTGTTATTTGTAACTCTCCAAAATTATTTGGACCTTACAATTTTCATCAATGTCTATATTTCAACTTCCTATTAATATTTTTATATTTGGAAACTTATTATGTGTTATTCCAGAATACCTTATTATTTCCCTTTTCTCATTCCAAAAGGAAGTTTTATAAACTCGTTTTTATGATGTGGGGTTTCAACAAAGGTATTTCCAATTTTCAAAACCTTGATTTATGAGATCATGTTAATATTTCAAGGAAAACATTTATTAGGGGAGGTAATTTAATATTATAATATTTGAAAATAATAGTATGTTTGATAGCATATACTGCACACAACACAAATTTTAAACTAATAATGAAATATTAATATCTTGATTTTATAGTTATAACCTAGCCAT
This sequence comes from Viscum album, assembly GCA_963277665.1. NCBI lineage: Eukaryota > Viridiplantae > Streptophyta > Magnoliopsida > Santalales > Viscaceae > Viscum > Viscum album. The sequence goes on from OY728132.1 coordinate 129,754,273, forward strand.
TAAATTAGATGGTATGAATATTATTAACTAAATTATGAAATATATATAAAGATACTAATCAATAAAAAATTACTAATTCATTATTAGGTAATAAGAACTAAATTTTTCCATAATGTTATTTTATGCTTCAAAAATATGTTTTATCCAAAAATAGTTTTCATTAATTTTCGTTAGGGAATATTCCAATTAATTTTTTTAAATTTAATAAATTTTATTTTCCAAAACAATTATCATTTTTGAATTCAAAATTTCAAAATTATCTTAGGAATCATTTTTTTAGTATTTTATTGAAATGTTTTTTTCAAAGAATAGTAAAAATATGGTTTTTATTGAAATTGTCTTTAATTTTAAAGTACATACAAAGTGATATTCTACATTGGATTAGTTTTAAATTTTAATTAGTTCACTTTGATTAAAATTAATCCATTAATCTTTATCGGAATCATTATTATACTTGAATTTTGTATAAAAATATTTGTATACTTAAAGGCATTTTTTTGGAAAATCGTTATTTGTAAGGTCTTGTGAGTTTAATTTTTAATTATGATACGCCAACTATATGAATTTCATTTAAAAAAAATTATTTTATATTTTTAATCCATACAATTAATATTATCTAAAAACTTAAACCTATTTTTTGGTCAAATTAATAATAATCATAGTAATTTTTTGTTATTACAGTAAAGGCAAAATTGTTTAAATAGTGTTAAAAATAATTTTATAGGGATTAAAATTCGTTCAAACACTAGAATAAATTTCATTGGATGAGTTTATTTCATTCATAATCATCCCAAATTCTAAAATATGACCTTTTTTACTTTAATATTTTAATTTTTCATATATAATATTTTATGTAATTGATAAATTCAAAAATGAAACACTGGTATTTTTAATATTTTTAATATTTTGTGGGATAAATAAAAACAAAAATATAGTAACTAATAAATTATTACATGAAAGATAAAGAATTTTTTTATCATTTTAATATATTTTTAATTTTTATTGAAAAATAATTAACATAAATACTTAATCAACATTGATATGATGCTTGTGAAGCCATTAGAAAAATAAAGTGAATGATTTTAAAAACTAAGAAAGTAATATTTTTTGGGTGAGTTATAGTGTCAGAATAATTTTATAGATAAATATAATATTTTGGGTATCTTTTAAAGGTTTATATTCTCATTACATTACTATCTTGAAGACTTCAAATTCAAATTAAATGAATATTGTAGAAAATGACATTAATTATAGTTAATGTTATATAATGTTTTTTTAAATTATTTTAAAATCATAAAAATATTTATAGAGGGAAAATATGGAGATAAATGGTCAAAAATGCCATTAATTTTCCATTTTTAGCCAATTTTAACCTTATAAGTAAAATTATAAACCCTAATGTTGAAAAAGTCAAAACTATATTTGAGGTTAAAATGGGTTAACCACATGGTTAAAGAAAAAGATATGGTTTAAAATGATATATAAACATGTAAGAAATTTTATTATATGAATATATTAAAAAAAATACTCATTGTATTTTAGTCTATATCATTTTTTAAGCATTTGAAATGAGTTAGATACATATTATATTATAATATTTCATGAATTTCTAAATATTCTCCTCCCCTCCCTTTTTGAAGGACACCACTTATCTATTTTATTTAAACCGATTTGAGCCATCTAGCTCAATAAAAATAGAACAAATTATATTATAAACTTCTCTCTCTACTAATAACACGGTACTTTATTCTTAAAGACCATTCCAAGTGTCCTAAAAATGGATCTAAAGGAGGTATATCGAAGAAGTAGTAATCGTCAAACCCAACATCTTTCAATTTATTTCTTCCTTTACCTCTTTCAAATATTATTCAACCATGATAAAATAATAACACCATTATATTCAATATACTGAGACTTTTTTAGGTTTATAAAATAACCTACATTTATATTCTCTTCCATCAAATGGGAAATGAAAACTTTATTCGTGTGTATGGCAGTCTACTACCTCACAAATCGATGTAATTCATTTTTCATCACTGAATATCATGATTGTTTTAAATGATGTATTTAATGAATATATTTTATATTCATGAAATATTTATAATTATTTAAAGATAATATATGAAAAAAATATTACATTTCCATCCATTTAAACATTATAACGTCATTCGTGCGTGCATGTAGATTACCACCTTCATGAAGCAGTGTGGTTTTTTTAATCATCACATCACATGGATGAAATATATAAAGTATTTAAATATATAATATGATATTTATTATATAATCATCATTATGTATAGATAAAATAACACTTTCCTTATTTCCATCATGATCGTTCAAAAAAAGAAAATATTACTCATGCATTCGTATAACCCACTATCTTTATGCATATAATGTAGTTCATTTTTTGAACCATATTTCATGGATGTTTTTAAAATTATAATTAATGTATAAAAATTATAATTATTTCATGATTAATAATCATAATATTATTTAATAATTATTACTTTGACTACGATCAACAAACCGTAGTGGATTTCAAATTATGAACCAAACGTCCTCAAAATACCCGACGTGGACTTAACTGATTAAGTAATTAAAGATGTAATTAAAATAAATGTTTTTTAAATGATAATTAATAAACCATGTTAAATTTTATTAAATAATAAAATAATTAATATAAGTTTATTATAATGTATTTAAACGACATACATGGTACATTCAGACTCAAGGTAATGGATTTCCATTCAATTTTCCTTCATTGAGGCATGTTTTACTGTTATGAATCAAATTTATTTTATATGGTGTATATTTAAAACCTTTTATAAGTTATATCATGAATCCTTCATGTTTAATGGTATATTAATTCATAATTATAATTATTTTGTCCAACGGTATTTGACTTGAATGTTACCAAGTTGTAAGAGATTTCTTAAATCGATTTCCATTTATTGGTTTAACTTATACTTCATTAACTTTGTTATGCTATGATTATGTGTGAATTGATATCAAAAAAAGTTTATTAAATATTTAAAATTGTCTTATCAAGAGTTACATATGTTCACATAATCAATTCAGGTATTAATTATGACTTTATATGTTATGATATTCCAAATGGTTTTCATTGTCATAATCCCATTTTGTCAAGATATGTTTCATGTCATGCACCATGATTTCCATAAATGGTGTACATGATACCATGTAAAAAAATTTAGAATATTAAGTCATGTAATTCATTATATTTCAATATTCATATTATATTATTTCATTAAATGATTTTTTATTTTGAAAGTTACCAAAGTGGTAAAGACATTATGTTACAATATCATTCCTTTTCAAGATTATTTATGTTCAAGGTTACTTTTGAAAAATCCTATGAAATTATTTTATTGAACCATGTATAATTTATTCACCTCTATTTTTTAATGTTTTTTATAATTTTTTTTCCATTTCCTCCATTATTTATTTAAGAAACATCAATAATGTTGATTGTATGTGAAACTGATCTTGTGTTGCATCAGGTTAACAGTGCAGTGAGTTCCTCACATGTATTGTGAGGTGGGAGGATCAAAAGAGATATTTTTTTGATGGACCATATCATCTGGTACTCCTTACACATGTTTATGTTGGTGGGAGGAGTGATTGTATGCATTGTTTCGATCCATAATGACACACCTTCTTGGGTGGGGGGATATTGCATCATCATCGATGGATTTTACTATTGTGTTTTCTTACAGGGGAGGGGGATGATACTTTTTCATATATTTATATTTATATTTTCATTTCTTTTTGACACTAAATACCTTTTAGTTATTCACATCATTATTTTTAAAGAATTTATGCCTTAGTTCTTGTATTGGGTTTCCCCTTTTCCTAGTTTTCAATAGTGGATTTATTTTTTATTTTTAATAAAAAAGGATTATACCTCAACTTGTTAAAAAATAATGTTATTTTCCTAAATAAAATTATTTTTAAATATATTTTTCATGATCTTTGAAATATTTTGAAAAGGTTTTAAAAGGAACCACCTTATTATTTTCATAATGGGTCACTTTTGATACTCTTTACAAATTGTTTGAAAAGAATATTTATTTTTAATATTTGTGACATGAATCGATTTTCCTGTTATCATGTAAATTATTTTCTTTGAAGACTAATTTATATGTTTCAATGTTATTTTCAAAGAAATTTATTTTCAAAATATTTTCATTTTATTTTTTAGTTTTGAAAATTTTATTTTCAAAATGGAAAGGCTGTTTTCCTCAAGAATGTTTTAATGATCCTTTAATGTTCTTTATATTCTCCAATGATAAAAACTTGTGGTTCCGGGACTAATTCTATAGAATTATCTCAAGACCAAAAGAACTATGTCATCCAAGAATGCTCTCAAGACCGAGAGAGATCCACCTCCATCAGATCAAGGTGATCTAAGGAAGACAACACAAGAAAATGCTTCTCCAGGCTAGCACCTGGAGATTCCTTTGGTGATTTCCAGAGAAATATGGCGCATGTGGGGATCACCACTAGAGGAAGTCTACACTTGTATTCTACAATGCAATGACGAATCACATCGAAACATAATCAGAAATATCAATGAAGAAAGAACGCCATAAAAGGTACGTCTTGTCAATTAATTAAATTAATTATAATCAACCTGGGATGATCCTTCCTTTGTGGTTTCATGACTATTCTTCTTCTTTGTCTATTTCTGTGATTTGATCCATGGAGTTTGGAGTTTATCGTCGTATTGATCCTAGATTGATCATTGCTAATGACAAAAATCCACGTGGACACATCCACCCACTAACTTCTGTTGCGCCTAGGACCTTCAAGTGGTATAAGAGGGAGTTACAGCGTTGATTTTAGTTATTTAATTTTCGTTGATAATTTATGAATTTATATTTCATTTAATTCTAGATAAATCGTTTTATAAAACTGAATGAATGAGATCTATTCTTCCTCCTTCATTTCTCGATTCACATCAAAGAAATGACCTTTTAATTTTAATTTTGATTAAAATAAAAATGAGGATCACATTCGGAGGAGCAACTCATTCTGTCTGTACAACACAATAATACATGGCGTGTAGTGAAGACTACACGCCGTGTACTTAGGTTCAATGAACAGGTACTGGTCCGCCAAACCATGTCATTTGAATTGAGTATACCTGAGTTTTTATTACAGCATGTTGACCAAAACTGAATGGCATGTGGAAACCAGAATACACAACATGTATGTTGAATCAAAACACCATGTAGTTTGATCCGACCCAGGTGAAACCATGTACAAGGAGAAGCCTTGTATCTCATACACAGAACTGCCAGGCCAGTAACCGTGTAACAAGGAAATACACACCATGTTAGATTAATCGACACATCGTGTACTCCAAAATTTCCAAATTATAAAAAACATGCCAATTCCCCCAGTGTGTACTTTGGATAAAGGATGAAAACAAATACACATTGTGTAATATAGCCTACATTCCATGTACTTTCCAGAAATGGAATTTCACTAGGGTTCCCCCAAAGTACAAATACCCATACAAGGAATATGGATGAGAATAATCTCAAGGAAATTCAGAAAGGAATTTAAGATACAAAATTGATTAATTATAAGATCATAATTAATTTAATTCAAGCGCGACTTATCTTGAATATAAAAACAATTAAAATAATTTTAATACTAAATATGCATAAATGCCATTGCATGCTCTGTATTATCATGATCTAGACCAAAGTCCCTTTGTGTGTGTATGGTTTCATTTAAAATTATTTAATTTAAATTCATTGTCCTGCGAGACTTGTTCCTATAAAATGTAAGGCCTGCATGCCCATGGTTTCTTTAATGTAAACCCCATGTAATGGAGGATCTCCCAAGGCAGAGGAGACTGTCTAAAATCCGAAGATGAGGAAAAACCATCCCAATAAGATATAAAGGCGGACAGGTGGGAGCTTCAAAACATGAACCATCATATTCAAGGTGTTTTTCCCTAGGCCAGGGTTAGCTGATCAAAACCGCTAGATAAGCTAACCAATAGATTCTCGTGATCAAGCCATCTTATTTTATTTCTATCTGATTTCATGGTTTATTTACTAGGTATGTGTTGTCGCATTCACATAATTAATGAAATAAACAAGCATGTGAAGATGGAATAAAATAAAAACTAGACTATGTGTAATCATTATCAGAACATGGTTAATCACTTAAGCAATCATCACTTAATATTAAAAAGCATGTGATAATGCGAAACAGTGCATAAAGAATTAAAATCCCTCAAATACCATATTAATTCAGACCAAGCCTTCTGTTACTTGATTAAGGGCAAGACTCAATAAAACTATGTGTTTGAACAACCCTTGTTGGGACACTTACTTTTACAAAGGAAACTCTTATGATAGTTTTAGGTTGACTTAAACATTTTACATCAAGAAGATTAACCCTTTATATACTTGTTGTAAAATGGAAGCAAGTGTTGAGGAAATCCAAGTTAGGATTTCAGGATTGGGGAGTCCACTCAACATATCAAGGAATAGTATGCTCACAGTTGGCAAAGACCTGCCTACCTAAATACCTTTAAATAGCTTGACCAAACCTTTTTGGGGTTATGCGAAGAGAAATAAAGATCCTTACCACTAGAATGTCATCACAACTGGACATTATGAGTTCAATGGTGAGGGACATTGGGACTTGAATTAATATTGGGATAATTGATAAATTCAATTATTATTTTTCATAAAATGTAATCAAAAGGTAATGATAAATCATCTCTTTTAATTTGTAGAATCAATATGAAAAACTCATCAACCAAATTTTCTCTAAGGACCCGTCCTTAAACATTATATATTCTTGAATTAAATGGATAATTCACATTGAGGATCATTTCAGGTTTAGAGTTTTAGAGAATTGGGTCATTACATTTACATAACAACATGATTATTATATGTAGACAATTCTACTCAGAATCCATTTTTTCATAAAATAAAAACTCTTGAAAAAAATATTCATGTATAGTTCTATGTTTTAGAAAGAAAGACTTTTCCTTGATCCAATTCCTGACCCTATTCATCTTTAAGTCCAGTGAAAAACATTTCAAAACATGGGATGAGCATAAAAAGCTCAGTAAGGGATACACAAAGAAGGAAAAAATGTTAGTTTTTCAAAACAACAAGTAAACCATGAATACTTAAACATACATAATACTTTTGACCTTTATGAAGTATTAAATAATCTTAAATGAATAAAAGATCACTAATTACCCTTTTGTAACCAAAATATTACCATAAAACCCATATAAAGAACACATAACATATAAAGGTAACTTGGGACATAAACATACTTAAATAGAATAACCATATGGTCGACTTTCACAAATATCTCTAAATGAAATATCCATACGGTCGACTTCCATACCCAATGCATTGGAGGTTATAATGTAAAAACCCATCCTAGTTTATCACAGCACAACTCGTCATTTGGTTTATCACATAACCACCCGTCAAATGTCCGAGTACCATTATAAAATCATAACACAAAAAACAAATATAAAGGAAAGAAAACATTTCAACATTTCAATCACAATATATCAATTAAATATATTGATATAAAAAATCCATTATCAAAACCATTTTCAATACCAAAATACATAAAAGAGTATATGGTATTTATTTTCATTGAAAAAAAACATTACGGCTTGTTAAGGAAGCCAAAGAACAAATAATACTCGCGGGGCGGAAAGGTCATTGTCACTACTTACGTTAAAAGAAACATTCCTTTTTGTTTTTTAGTAAAAAACTTCATAGAAAAAGATTCCCTTTGAATGAAAGTAAAAGTAAAAGGGTTTTACTACACACCGTGTAAAAGAACAAGGTATATATTATCGAAATATGCCTTAATGAAAGGAGATTGAGGCGAAGACTCTAACCTCGTGTCCAACCTGACCCGTTCATTCTTTAATATCCTGAATAATAAACTAAAGTTAATTTCTACTTGCTTAAGAACCTTTTTCAAGTTTATTATTCCTTTTATATCACTTATTACCATGTTATAAACATTATTAAATCATTCAAGTTAATAATGTTCTTTTTGTCGATATTTGGTACATGAGTCACAAATGAGCACCATATAGATAGAAGTTGTTCACTTGGTCAAAATATAATTATATCCAGAATGATATTCATGATTTAGATATCATATATATCTTGTATATACATGTAATTATAATAGTACATAACATTTGGAGGTAAGGAATGAAATGCACTGTTCATGGAGACGGTAATCCGTACGTACACATGAACACTACTTTCATTTCTATTTCTTAATTTAATGGAATTAGAACATAATTATACATAGGTATATTATAATTCCAGTATAGTATAATATATAATATCACTAACACCTTCCTTTATATGACCCACATATGGCATTAACGAGTCATATCACTATGAGGGGGCGGTAGTCCTCACTTCCTCAAATGAAATTATCGCATTTACCCATTATGGAAACCATAAAGGTATGATAGAAATGGAAAATACAAAAGAATAAAGAAAACATAAACATAATATATATCATATATAAATATAGTTCCATCTTAATGGCCACTATGAGAGGCAATATGAGATAATCGAACAATCATCGCTTCGTGAGGCGTTAGTTTGTCATCCACAGAAATAGTAGGTTCTTCACCCATTAGATGGAGGTGTGTGTATGTTTAGTTAGAATACTTCTCATAAAAACATAATAGTATATTGAGGATACTTCTGTTGTTATAAAATAAAGTAATAAAAAGAGTTTAGGGGTTGTAGAAGTAAAATAAAAGAAAATAAGTTAAGATAAACCGTTAGCTTTAATTTGGGTAACTCCCTTTGGTTTGAACCAAAATGGTTTATTGAAGTTCCTTATAACTATGGTAAGGCTTCTAGGTGGAAGATAGGTATGTTGGGAGCGTAATTAAGAAGAGGTTAGATGAGCCAAAATTCTTGAGAGGTGTGAGGAATTGGTTAGAAATGGTCTCATTTTATATGGGGGAGGAGGGGCTCTTTAGGAAAGTGTGAAAATGTTATTTTATTATATAATGATATTTGGTTTCTAAGGGTCCAAAAATCATTAAAGTAGAAATTTAGATGACTCATAGTCTAAATAATATCATACAATAGGAATTGGAAGGGTTTTGGATAATATTTTAATCATTATAATCTTATTTATTTAAATCATTTATTAATGTGGTAAATACTTCATCGTTATTGTGTCCTAAATAATTTAATTTATTCGATGTATAAAAATTATAAAAAAAATACCAGGATGTAGGAAATATTTTTATATTTCTAAATAATATTTATAGTCGATAGTATGACTTATATAACCCCATGTGAAAATTTATTTACTAAAAGATTTTTGTTTATGTCATTTTTGTCTTTACTTTAAATTAATTAATCTAAAGTGTCATTATCATTCATAAGTGGCACAATGGGGTCCCAAAATCAACCCAAGGATTCCCATGGTTAGACATTACTCATCCAATAAGGTTAGGACAAGTGTTAAGGTAATTTTTAATTATTATAATATTGTTTTTACCTTCAATTACCCTATTTACCTTTTACCGCGGCAAATAAAAGTCAAAAGTTACTATTCACCAACAATTATTTTCATCTTATTGAACCACATTTTACTTAATAATAACAACCATGCATGTCGTATTTTTGAAATTCAATTCACAAAAGTTGTAGGATTTCATTTAAATGAAAAAGTCAGTTTTTTAACTACTACTAAGTGGTTTCACTATTCATCAAAAATTGAAGTTTTTCAGAAAAATACAAAAAATTAAGCCTAAGATGTATTTGATAGTCCGAAATCAAAAATGATGTCTATTTTACTAAATTCGAAATATATAAGTTTCATTAATTAATTTAAAATTAATTCATGTTTTTAAAACAAATAGAGTGGTTTTGAGAAATAGTAACTATCAAAAGATTGACAATTGTTTGTGTCCAAATTCAATGTGAAATTAATTCCAATGACCAAAATTGGATTAAATGGTAAAAATATATTATAATTACACTTTAAAACCAAATAAAAAGATAATATAACCATATAAATAAATTATATTAAAATGCAGTTTTGAATTAAAATACAATATTTTTCACTATTCATTAAAAAATGAACTTTATCGGAAAAATTTCAAAAATTTACAAAAAGTTAATTTTGATGTCCCCATTCTAAAGAAGGATTTTATTTGGTAAAATATAATGTATTAAAGTTAACAAAACTATATTTAAATAGGGTTCTCCATTAAAAGGTGGTAAATCGACCTTTTAATGTAAATTATGCTTAAAATTAGATTCATTCACATTTTAAGCCTCTAACATTCATTGGATAAAAGTAAATAAATTTAACAAACATGTATAATCATATTGTATTTAGTTTTTTTCATTCCCTCCAATACAATGGCTAGGAGTTAACTTCCATTTAAAATAATAATATTATATTGTTAGTGTGCAACGTAAGATTTCAAAGAAACCTGTTGTTGCGTATCGGGTACGCTATCGAACATAGAAACCATTTTAAAGAAAAATTAATATTTAGTTCACAAATATTAATAAGTATTAAAATCTCCCATTCTTCATTTACCTTGGATGTTACATCCTTCCCCCTTTTGGAAATTGCGACCTTGCAATTTTTATTCACTAATCAAAATAAGTGGGGGTATTTATCCCTGATAGAATTTTCAGATTCCCACGTTTCCTCTTCAACCATATGGTTTTTTCACAAAACCTTTTCCTGGTGAATTACCTTATTCCGCGACACTTACTCTCTTCGGTCACGAATCTGGACTGGTTGTTCCTCATAAGAGTGATTCTCTTCCAACTGAACTACCTATGGGCTCAAAACATGTGATAGATCTGGTATACACTTTCTCAACATCAAAACATGAAAAACATTGTATACCTGGGATAAACTTGGAGCTAAATCCACTTTGTACACAACTGATCCAACTTTCTCCAGGATTTTCATAAGGTCCAATGAACCTCGGACTCAACTTTCTCTTCTTACCAAAACACATCACACTTTTCCATGGAGAAACCTTGAGAAGGGCATGATCACCTACCTCAAAAGAGAGATCCTTTCTCTGGTTATCCGCATAACTTTTTGTCTACTCTGAGCTATTCTCATGTTCTTCTGAATCAACTGAACTTTCTCTGCCATCTCTTCTACCAATTTTGGTCCCATCAGCTTCCTTTCACCTACTTCATCTGTAACGACCTGAATCCGGAGCCCCTCTACTGGTGCCCCATGCCCGGTTCTCCACATGACCTCAAACACATTTCCCCAAATGCCAGAGGTTGCTGACTTGCTTCGAGGGCCTTGGTAAGTTATTGGGGAAACTATGCCCTCATTTGGTAAGGTATACAAGGTAAGGAAAACAACAGTCAATAGCAGAAGCAGTAACAACATACATAACTGGAACCATACAACGGAAGAAAAAATATATAGCAATGATGAAAATGATGTAGCAGGTACAAGTATCTAAGGAATGCAGCAAACACAACAACGTGCTGAAATACAACTGAACAGAAAGTACTAAAGGAACAACAACTCCAGAAGTATCGCAAGCATAATCTTGGTCTCTTGCTCTCCAGCTCCAATAAATCAAGTACCGGATGTCGAATGGTGCTTTCCCTTATCTATACCTACAACAAAAAAGTCTGCTTGGGCCCCAAAGAGTGACCCAAACAGGGTGTGAGATACAATCCCAGTAGGCAATCACCCAAAGATCTGTGCCTAATAGTCAATGAATACAAGGCATGTAAAAGTCCAGGAAGCAGTAAACAGAAAAGCACACAGCAGCTACAAGCCACAGTTCTAGCATATGAAGTACACAAGGAATAGCCACTCAAGAAAGAAAAAACGAAAGGTAACCACTGGGTAGTTCTCACAGCCTAACCCCTAAGGATCAAACTACAAGTACTAGAAACCCTCTAGAAAGCACACACAGTCTCACCCCTATGGTTCAGCTAAAGAATTAATAGACTATCTGGGGAAGCACTCACCATCAATTCCCCCTATAGTCTCGTATCGTACTAAATGATCTCTGGGGAAGTAATCGACATCTATTCCCCCTGTGGCCCGCGTCGAGTAACTACAGACTCTCTGAGGAAGCACTCAACATCAATTCCCCATGTGGTCTCGCATCGTAATTTAGGACACTCTGGAGAAGCCCTTCTATCCATTCTCCCATATGGTCCACTACACTAGGTTCTCATAGCCCTATGTATAAATAAACATGAATAGAGTGCGTGTATCATCCAAGTAAACCACAAGAACTACTTGGCTATCATTCTAAGACTCAACAGCATAACAAAGCAACAGTTCCACTATCCTAAAACTATTCATGGAAACTAGAAAACACCAAACAAGAAAAATAATCATGGAAAACATCCAAATTACAGTAAAAACTACCCTATTCACAAGCAATGACCACTAAACAAGCATATCAGCAAGGCAAGAAAACAACAAGGGGAAAACAAGAAAAACGCAATACCCCGTTCAAGGGTATTGGTGGAAATTGCCAATAATATTCAACGAATTCCTACAGAAAGGAAAAACCCACCTACCTCGATACTAGGAGATCGATATACGTGAACGGCGAAGACCGATTCTCCTTAGAACGTTGTAGATCTGAGAAAATGTCTGAATCACATAAACCACGGTAACTTGAGAAAGAGGAGGATTTGGAAAACAGGGCTCAAGCAAAAGGGAGAACTCATCGCTGTGATTCCAACGCAATAAATGGTGCTTGAATCAGAGGACATATGGAGAGGCAGGGGATCATAGAAGATTTGAGGATCCTCGACGCTCTCAAATGAACGAAACCTAGAAGAATACCTTTCTGTGTGTCAGGCGCGACCCCTGTCCATTTAATGAAAAAAAATAAAGTACACAAGGTGTACCTTTAGAGTACACAGTGTGTACTGGGTCTTTCCGTACTCTGCCAAAATCAGCCTCCACATCACCCCTATACACCGTGTGCGAGGCCCGGGCACGACCAACACACGACTTTGAACGGGAAAAGAGTACACGACATGTACTCATAAAGTACACAGCATGCACTTCAAAAATTTCCAGAAACATTATTTTTCTCAAAAACTCCAGAAAAAGGAAAAACATATCTCAATTGAAGATCCGGGTTCTTACAAACTTCCCCCATTAAGAAATTCATCCCTGAATTTCCCTAACGAGGCGTGGAAGAAGAAACCTCAAAAAGCTCTGGCCATTGCGATCGTACATCAGCCTCCCTTTCCCAGGACTCGTCCTGTACTCATATGTGCTTCCATAACACCTATACTAAAGGAACAGACCGCCCATGGAGAACCTTCATGCTGCGATCAACAATCCAGATGGGATGCTCCTCAAATGATGCATCTGCTTTGAGCTCAACTTCCTCAGGCTGAAAGACATGAGATGGGTCTGAAAATTAATGTCAGAGCTCAGAGACGTGGAAGACGTCGTGCATGGATCAGTACCTCTGAGGTAACTGCAACCGATAGGCAACCGACCCAATTCTCTCTAATACCTCAAACGGCCCAACGTACCGTGGTGAAATCTTACCCTGTCTCCAAATCCTTTTGCATCCCAACCTTGGTGCGACATGTAGGAAAACCTTATCTCTGACCTTGAACTCCAGAGGTCATCTCTACTGATCAGCATAAGACTTCTGCTGATACTGTGCTGTAGCCATCCTCTTCCGAATCAGCTCTATCTTCTCTGAAGTCTCCTGAACAAGATGAGATCTCAGAAAAGATGTCTCTCATGCCTCCAGCCTGGATAAGGGTTATCGGAATGACCTACCATACAAAGCCTCGTAAGGTTTCATATGAATGGTCACCTGGAAACTGTTGTTGTAGCCGAACTCCACAAGAGGTATATGCTTCTCCCAAGAACCGCCAAAGTCTAGAATCCAAGCTCGGAGCATATCCTAAAGCACCTGGATCGTATGATCGGAATGGCCATCTGTCTGGGGATGGTATATCGTACTCAGAAGTACCTGGGTACCTAAAGACTTATGAAGTCCCTTCCAAAACCGAGAATTAAAGCGTGCATACCTGTCCGAAACAATGGAGTCTGGAACTCCATGCAGACACACAATCTCTTGGATGTAAAGAAATCCCAGATCATCAACACTGAAGTTCTCCTTGATCGACAAGAAGTAAGAAACCTTCATAAGCCTGTCGACGATAACCCAAAAAACATCGTTCCCTCGAGGCGACCTCGGCAATCTGGTCATGAAGTCCATCGCGACATCATTCCACTTCCACTCCGGAATGGGTAATTTCTGTAAAAGGCATGATGGTCATTTATGCTTTGCCTTCACCTACTGACAAGTAGAACACCTCAAGATGAAACCAGCGACATCCCTCTTCATACCTGGCCACTAGTATTGGCGATGAAGATCCCGATACATCTTAGTGATGCCAGAATGAACTTCCGAAACTGAGGAATGAAAGTCCCACATCAGCTCCTCACGTATGTCTGCCGGAACCCATATGCATCCATGGAAATGCAAGATCTCATCCTCTCCCACTGTCCATCCAGGAAGAGGGTCCTCTCCTGACACACTATCCCACAGGACTAATCCTTATGAGTCCGATAGCTGCCTCATCCATACCCGATCAAGTAGTGTAGAGGTAACAACTACAGAAGATAGGAAGGTCTATCACTGTCTGTCGTGCACCTCCAGATGCATCTCAGAGAACACAGCCATAAGCTTCCAATCACTGTTGGCCTCCTGAACTTCCTGAATCTGAGTTCTCCTACTCAACGCATTTTCCACTGTGTTTCCCTTTCCCGGTGTATAGGCAAGCTCGAAATCAAAAGACTGAAGATACTCGACCCACCAGCGCTCCCTCAAATTCAGATCACGCGGAGTGAATATGTACTTGAGACTCTTGTGGTTGGTGAAAACCAAAAAGTTCTCTCCCATAAGGTAATGTCTCCAACAACGTAAGGCATGAACAACAGCTACCAACTCCAGATCGTGTGTCGGGTAGTTCCTCTCATGTGGCCTCAACTACCGAGACCTATACACAACGACTCCATCTCCCTGCATAAAAACATCACCCAACCCGATACCTAAATCCACACAATAAATAGTGTATCTATTTTCTGGCTCTGGAAAGACTAGTATCAGTGCTGACGTCAACCTTACCTTCAGCTCCTGAAAGGCTAACTCACAAGAATCTGACCATAAGAACTTCGCCCCCTTCTTGGTCAGACCTGTCAAAGGTGTTTCTAGGCATGAGAAGTCATGAATGAAGCATCTTTAGTATCTATCCAGCCCTAGGAAACTTAGTACCTCAAAAACGTTCTTCGACTACTCCTAGGAAACTACAGCTCTCAATTTCTCTAGGTCCACAGATACGCCTGCCTCTGAGATGAAATGTCCCAAGAAGTGAATATGATCCATCCAAAAGTGGCACTTCGGGAGTTTAGCATAAAGCCAATGCTCTCTCAGTGTACTCAGAACGATCTCAAGATGGGTAGCATGGTCATGTCGAGTGTGGGAGTACACCAATATATCGTCCACGAAGACCATGATGAAGGAATCCAAGTAAAGATGGAACACTTGGTTCATCAGTTCCATGAAGACTGCAGGCGCGTCCGTGAGACCGAACGGCATGAATGTATACTCGTATAGACCATACCTGCTCTTGATGGCTGTCAGAGGTATATCTGATGGTCTAACGCGCAACTGAAGATAACCGTACCTCAAGTCAATCTTTGAGAATTCCCGGACTCCTCGAAGCTAATCAAAGAGGTCATCGATCCTTGGCAAGGGATACCAGTTCTTGACTATCAAATGGTTCAGCTTCTAATAATCCACAAAAAGCCTAAGGGTACCGTCTGTGTTCCTTGCAAACAGGATAGGCAAACCCCAAGGAGAAGTACTGGGTTGGATGAAACCCTTTTCTAGCAACCCCTCCAATGGCTTCTTGAGCTCCTGCAACTCAGGTGTAGCCATCCTATAAGGAGGAATGGACACCGATGCTGCTCCTCGCACGAGCTTAATAGAAAATTCTACCGCATGCTCCGGAGGCAAACCCAAAAAGTCATATGGGAAGACGTCCCTGAAACGATCCACCACAGGAGGAAAGTATAGTTGAGAAGTTCCATGATCATCCAAAAAAGACTAGCAATCTGGGTTGTCACCCTTCCTAGCCCATAATGCTCATGTCCTGCTTGGCTTGCCTGAACATCCCATTCGCCTCTATAAAGAAAAGATTCACACTTTGGTGAAACGAAACTCACTCTGCGGCGATAACAGTCGATGACTGCCTGGAAGGGAACCAACTAGTCCATCCCGAGGACGACATCATAGCCCATCATCTCTAGGACATAGAGACCCCATAAGAAATGATACCCTGAAACCTTGAGAGGGAACTCTCTACACTGACATACACTAGATGTCCTTGTCCTCAAAGGTGTGTCTAGTGTCAATGAGTTGGAAGAAGAACAGATGCAGAGTTCCAGAATCTCCACCACAACAACAGAGATAACACTATTCATATCACCTGTATTGAAAAGGTTTGAAGATAAAACTGAGGCTACTAAGATCGTACCTAGAACCGTAGAAGGGCCGGGATCTTTCTCATGATAGGTCTTCTCCACGGTGAAAGACTAGACTGCACCGCGGCCCTACGCCCCTGGCTAACCACTCTAAGCTGATCCCCCCTACTGACACTGAAAGACTGGTGGCTGACCACCCTGGCCTCAACCTCCACCTCGGCCCGAACAGCCGGAAGAACTCTAGTTCCCCAACTGGTGTGAAACTGGTGGTGCTGGTCTTGAACAAGGAGTCATGGAAGAACCCCCGTCACCAGAAACTGGTGAGAAAACCTGGTAGAAACGCTGAAGGTGACCCATATTACCATTGGATCGACACTCCACTGGGTCCCTCTGGCACTGCGGCCTTTTATTCCCACTCCTACCGCACTGGTAGCATACAACCTAGTTGCCGGAAGATGTGTCTCGCCTACTCGGATCACCGTGCATAGGCTCCCTACAGCGCTTATTGCTGTCAACTGGAGGAACACTAGCTCTGGAAGCAGAACCGCCCTGGGTCGCAGCTCCGGAGCCTCTCAGATTGCGCTCGACAATCAGTGCCTGGTTGACGATGGAGGTGATGGAATTCAACTGGAAGAGATTAACCTGCGAGCAGATCTCCCTCCGGAGACCATCCTCAAACTTCCTTGCTAAGAACACCCCACTCCCATCCCGGAGGGGTGTAAAATGCTACATCTTGGTAAAATGAGAGGAATAATCCATAACAGATAGAGTACCCTACTCTAGACTCATGAACTCCTGGGCTCGATCGGCCCTCAGGGTCTCCGGGTAGAAGTAGTCATAGAAAACACGTTGGAACTCATCCCAATCCATAACCTACTGATGACCTGCCTGTGAGATCACGTCCCACCACCTCTCGGCGGAGTCTCGGAGCATGTAGGTAGCGAGCTTGACCTGCCTCTCTGGAGGTGTCTCCAGATGCTCGATGATAGTCAGCAAGGCTTCCAGCCATGACTCTATATCCTGTGGTCCTCCTTCCCCCAAGAAAGTAGGAGGATGTTGCTGCTGGAAAACCCATGTCAAGTCTGTCCTAGATGTGGCGGGAGGCGGTGCTCCCTGAAAAGTCTGCATCATCCTCATAAAGCCTTCCCTGAACTGTGCATATGCTCCTACAACAGGTATGACAGCCGCTGCCAAGGCTGGCCCGAGTGGAAGATCAGCAGGAAGTCTCTGATCAGCCATATCTGGCGTCTGATCACTACCTGACAACTGACGTACAACCGGAGGATGTCTCGGAGGCATAGCTCTGAAAGATCAAAAGCACACTTTATATTAGGATTAACAAAGACAGAGAACACAAGAGTAAAAATGGAAACAAGTAAAGGAAAACACACAAGTTTACAAAACACAACTACATGGTGTGTATAAAAACTACACGACGTGTCTTCTTAAGCCACTGACATGGGCGTGTATTCCTTCCCTATAGGTCGGGTAACACCTCAAACTACACGGTGTGTTGACCCCACACATGGCGTGTACTTGGAAACTATTACCCTACCCGAGTCTCTTAACACGGCTAACCCACATGGTCCAACTTAACATGAGACTACACGGCGTGTTCCTGGTGGACACAGTGTGTAGTATACACAGTTTCAATGACCCGTGTTTGCTAGCTACACAGATGTCTACACGGCTAAGACTACACTGCGTGTTCCGAACAAACACGGCGTGTACTTGAAAACTTTTCCTGACCCGTGTTGCTGGCGACACGACCATGTACACGGCTGACCCTTACACGGCGTGTTCCGAACAAACACGGTGTGTATAGGGGGAGAGAACATCGTCCTATGTTGTTCGTGACATGGTCGGGTACCTGAACAAGACTACACGAAGAGTTCCGAAAACAACATGGAGTGTCTAAGAGAAGGTAACGTCGACCCGTGTTATTCATGACATGAACGGGTACCTGGACAAAACTACATGGCGTGTTCCTTTACAAGACGACATGTTATACTCGAGCTTCCCCGACCCGTGTTGTTAGTGACTCAGTCGGGTACACAACTCCGAACTACACAGCGTGTACCTACCATACATGGCGTGTTTCTGAAGTTATTTCTACAATAGCGTGTCCCTGATCACACGGTCAGTGACACGGTCTAAATACTACACAACGTGTAGTCAAAAAGTAAACACCGTGTACTCTGGGTTTTTCTGGGAAGTAGCTCAGAAACTACACAGAAGCCTAGAAAACATAGAAAACAAGGCAAGGAGGTGCCAATTTCTGATTCGTGAGGGCCCATACTCCCCACGAATCAAAACTTGGCATTAATTTAAGAAAGTATAATACAAACAATCCTCGAACAAGGCAGCAGAGATTCTATTGAGCATCTATCACAACAACATGCATAGTCTACACAAGTCTATCACAACAACATGCAATCGCTAATGCACCCTAGATGGCATGGAAAGAATGCATGGCATGTGATTTCTATAAGTGCCTATATGTTGCATGAGATGGCATACCATCATCTCATCAGGTTGCGATAGAAATAGAACCGCAATAGTCAAGAAAATAACAACACAAAGAATGTGAATCACATTTGGTGAAATCATATCAACTATAAATCCCAAAACCAGAAAAATGCAATAAACGAGGTAGTATGGATTTTCCCTATACACAGGTTAGCTACTCCGAGGAACAACTTAATACCAAGTACTGAATTCGTCCTATCCCTGGATAAAGGCTCGAAATAGTAAATCAAGAGAAAATAACTCCTCTGATACGACTTTGTAACGACCCGAATCCGGATCCCCTCCACTGGTGCCCTGGGCCCGGTTCACCACATGACCTCAAGCACATTTTCCCAAACGCCAGACGCTGCCAACTAGCAGTGAGGGCCTTGGTATGTTATTGGAGAAACTATGCCCTCATTTGGTAAGGTATACAAGGTAAGGAAAACAACACTCAATAGCAGAAGCAGTAACAACATACATAACTGGAACCATACAATGGAAGAATAAATATATAGCAAAGATGACAATGATGCAGCAGGTAAATGTATCTAAGGAAAGCAGCAAACAAAACAACATGCTGAAATACAACTGAACACAAAGTACTAAAGCAATAGAAACTCCAGCAGCATCGCAAGCCTAAGCTTGGTCCCTTGCTCTCCAGCTCTAAGCAATCAAGTACCGGAAGTCTTAGGGAACTTTCCCTTATCTATACCTGCAACAACAATGTCTACTTGGGCCCAAAAGCATGGCCCAAACAGGGTGTGAGATAAAATCCCAGTAGGTAATCACCCAATGATCTGTTCCTAACAGTCAATGAATACAAGGAAAGTAAAAGTGCAAGAACCAGTAAATAGAAAATCACACAGTAGCTACAATCCACAGTTCTAGCATATGAAGTACATAAGGAACAACTGTCACGACCCGTCCTCGGGGCCCGTGCCGTGACTACCCCAAGCCCGCCTTCCATAGGCCAGGGGCTGGCGACTAGCACCAAGGCGTAAAATCCCAGTAAACAGGGAAGGCATTGCCTTTATAAGTAACAACCACACAGAGTCAGCAAGTGGATAGTAAAGTGCAGAAAGTAAAGGGGGCCGGAAATACAAGCCCAACTGTAAAGTACAACTGAAAAGTAAAGTACAGCAACTGAAGAAAAGACGGCGGCCTCGTGTCGTCCACTGGCAATCCCACCTGAAGGGTGGGTACAGATAGCCTCCAGGCTCCTCGGGTCCCACGTCCGCTCCGAGCACGTCCCGCCCAGTGGTCCACCTCCAGGTACCGTCCTGCTCCACGCCCCAACCGTGATCAACGCTGTCCGTCGTCTGCAACCAACACAACAAGGTGCGGGCATAGCCCATGCAGGGGTGAGTACAAGCTACTCAGTAAGGACCCCGAGACCCCCGAAGGTCTCCCGAAATCCACAAAGGATATAGCACAAAAGAAAGATGCAATCACGAAGTAACATCTGACTCGACTTAGGTATATGCCCATACATATACCTAAGTCCCCAATTCTAGCTCTTCTCACGAGCTCAAGAACAACTCAATCCACAAAGGAAAGCAAGACTCAAATCCATAAGGAGAGTAAACGGTAAATCCACAAAGGATAGTTCAACACAATCCACAAAGGAGAGTAACATACGATTCAGCTCAACCAGGTATACTTTTTCAGATGACGTCAAAGATGATCACTGATCCGTCTAAGTCGTCGGACCCACGAAGGATCGATAGGTACTAACCCCCGCAGAAGACCCACACAGGATCGGGCTCACACAGAACCTGTAGGCAGTGGCTCACACAGAACCGGTAGTAAGGACCCACATAGGATCGGGCTCACACAGAACCTGTAGGCAGAGGCTCACACAGAACCGGTAGCACTGATCCACGTAGGATCGCTGAGTGCAGTAGTCGACGCAGTCCACTGAGGATCTCTGCACAGTCGTCGCCGCAGTCCACGAAGGATCTCTGCTCTGCCGTCGTCGCAGTCCACGGAGGATCTCTGCTCTGCCGTCGTCGTAGTCCACGGAGGATCTCTGCTCTGTCGTCGAAGTCACAGCCAGCGCTAGGGTTCCCGCACATAGCGAGCTCGTTTAGGAGGGTCCGCTCCACAAGCCGAGAGGCTGATACATCAACTGACACGTAGTCCGAAGTTGATGTATCCAAAAGTTCCGTATCGACAACAGGATCTCAATGCAACAGACGGCGCGTCAATCGGACGCCCAGTCTGAGAGTTATTGACATTTTCGTCCCAGGGGCCCGGTTGGTTTTTAGGGCAAAACCAACCCGACCGTACTCCGCCTGTATCCGATCCTCGGGCGGAGTATGCCAAAAGTTCCGTCTCACTTAGAGGAATCTACCACAGCTGACGGTACGTCGATCGGACGTCCGTAGCTCACGTTATGAGTGTTTCCGCTCCGAGGGCCCGGTTGGTTTCGTGTACGAACCAACCCGGCCGAACCCAAAGTCTTCCGAAACTTTGAGTATAATATACCGAAACGACCGTCTCGATCCAAGGATCGCGTAGCCGCTGACGGTTCGTCAATCGGAGGTCCCAGGCCCAAGATATGGGCGAAAGACCGAAGAGGGCCCGAAACGGGGGTTCTGGGCCCGGGGCGACCCGGCCCGAACCCCCCCTGGGGTCGGCCGAACCGGGTCGGCCCGAACCGGGCCGGCCCAAACCGGCCCGACCCGGCTCGGCCGGGTCCGGTTCGGCCTGGGCGCGGCCCGGCCGACCGGACCGGCCGGCTCGGCTTCGGCCGAGCGGCCGAACAGGCCGCCGCCGCGGGTTTGACCCGCGGCATTTGAAGAAACGCGGCCCCCGCGGGGGGGCCGCCTGTCACGCGGACGCGGCCGGGCCGCCGCGTCCGTTCCCGGTTCCGCGCGGCCGCGGAACCGGCCGCCACCGCCGCGGCGGAAGATCTCCACGGCGGCGCGCCGGGCGCCGCCGCCTCCGGTCGCCGGCGCCGCCGCGCCGGCGACCCGCGCCGCCGCTGCCTTCCGCGGGCCGCCGGAGATGCTCCGGTGGCCCGTTTTGCCTCCCGTCTGCGCCGATGCCTCTCCCGGATGCCGACCTTCACTGCGGAATCAACGGATCGCCCCTGCCGCGTGGTTTGTCGTCGTCCGTCATATCCGCACAACAAAAGGGATCGGCGGAGGGTTGTCGGGTCTTGTTCGTTAGACCTGCACCCTCCGCGTTAGCCATAATCAACGGGAGAAAAGAAAAAAAGATGATCAACACATGATCCAACAATTTTATTTAAAGATAAAATTGTTCGTTTGAAACCGACTTTTTAAATTTTCAAGAACGTTCACGAGAAAATTTAAAAAGGGGTAACTTTTCCAAAATAAATCCCTACCTCGAAGTCGTCGTCGGACGAGAGGTCGTCGCGGAATCGCTCGTCGCGGAAGAAGGAGATCGTCGCGTCGTCGCGGTATCCGGCGTCGCGTCGCCAATCTACGGATCAAGAACAAACAGATTTAATTAATTAAATCCGTTGTTGTTGAAATTAAGAAGGAAGAATTCAGAAGTTTCGATTCTCACCTTTAACCGCCGATCGCAGGTTCGCCGCGGAAGAAGAGGCACCGAAGAAGAAGAAGAAGAAGGTCGCGGAAAAGCTGTTGACGTCGCGGATCGTGCGTCGTCGGATTCCGGTTCCGGCGTTCTTCGCGTTCTTCGCGTTCTTCGCGTTCTTCGCGTTCTTCGCGGAGAGGGTGGAGGCTCAGAGGAATTGCACAACGATAGCAATCCTCCAAAATAGAAAAGTTTGTCTATTTTATTATTTTGCCAACAAACGTAAAACGCGTAAGTAACGACCCATTTAATTCGTTGAATTAATTCAACAAGCGAAACAGCACATTTAATTCACGAAAGAAACAGCCCATTTAAATGGTCTGTTAAGAATTAAAGAAACGCGTCGGTTGACTTTTCAGTTACTTTGACGGGTTTTCGCGGGTGCGTTACTTAGCGAAAGAAACGGCGGGGCTCGTGCGGGCCCCACCGCACAAATATCCTACCAAGGGGTAGGATATTTCTGGATAGCATCCTATCCAGTTCAACTCAGTTCAAGCCGTCTTTAAGTGACTTCAAGTGGCTTCCAAGCAGTTTAAGTGAAATAAAATAAAGTTGTCGCACAAACTTTATTTTATTTCTGACTTAAAGCCGCAAAATTTAAAAAACCACGTCTGAGCAAACGCAACTCCGGAAGAGGCGTTTCTAAGCAAATACCGGCGCTGCGATTTCATCGGTGCCCTCAGAATTTGATTCCGGGCACCGGTTCAAAAGATAGAAAAACCCGCTCGTCCGTTCACTGAACGTACCCGAGCCAAACTTCGGAAATTGATTCCGGGCACACCGGGCCTCGGAATCAGGTGCCGTCTGAAGCTGCGCTCTTGTAAAATTCCAAAGAAAATTAAGAAAAAAATTTCCTTGAAATTTGCGGGTCTTTACATTACTCCCACCTCAGGGCTTTACGTCCCCGTAAAGATACATCAAAAACTAGGGGAACAAATGGGGGTACTGAGCACGCATCTGAGCCTCCCGCTCCCAAGTGCTCTCCTGGAGGTTCCCGTGCTGCCATCTGATGCGCACAAGAGGAATCGACCGCCCACGTAGGACCCGCTCCTGTCGATCCTCGATCTCTACTGGGACCTCCGCAAAAGTCGCCCCATCGTCCACGTCCAGCTCCCCAAAGTCGATGATGTGCGTCGGGTCGTGCACGTATCTCCTCAGCTGAGACACGTGGAAGACGTCGTGCACCCGGTGCAACTGAGGTGGTAGAGCCAGGCGATAAGCCACCTCTCCTATCCTGCTGAGGACCTGGAAAGGCCCGATGAAGCGTGTAGACAACTTGCCGCCTCGGCCAAATCTCCGTAAACCACGTCGAGGTGAGACACGCAAAAAGACGTGGTCGCCATCCTCGAACTCTAGTGGCCTCCGCCTCCTGTCAGCATATGACTTCTGCCGGCTCTGAGCTGTCCTCATCCTCTCCTGGATGATCTGGACCTTCTCTGTCGTGGCTCGGACCATCTCTGGTCCCACGAGTGCTGACTCCCCAGGGTCTGTCCAGCACAACGGTGATCTGCAGGGTCTGCCGTACAACGCCTCGTATGGTGCCATCCCGATGGTGGAGTGGTAGCTGTTGTTGTACGCGAACTCCACCAAGGGTAGGTGGTCCTCCCAGCTGCGACCAAAGTCGAGAACACATGCACGGAGCATGTCCTCGAGTGTCTGTATGGTCCTCTCCGTCTGACCATCCGTCTGAGGGTGGAAGGCTGTGCTCAGATGGAGCCGCGTCCCGAACGCCTCCTGCAACCCCTTCCAAAGCCGGGAAGTGAAACGAGCATCTCGATCGGAGACGATAGACGATGGCACACCGTGAAGCCGTACGATCTCCTGGACGTAAAGACGTCCCAAGCTCTCCACTGAGCCCTGCTCTCTGATGGGTAAGAAGTGTGCCGACATGGTGAGTCGGTCGACAATCACCCAAATGGAGTCGTGACCTCTGGAAGTGCGTGGAAGTCCAGTCACGAAGTCCATAGATATGCCATCCCACTTCCACTCCGGGACCTCCAAGGGCTGTACCAAGCCTGCTGGTACCTGATGCTCTGCCTTCACCTGCTGGCAGGTGAGGCATCGCGAAACGAACTCTGCCACAGCTTTCTTCATGCCCGGCCACCAGTGCTGTCGCCTGAGATCCTGGTACATCTTCGCCACTCCAGGATGTACCGCCAAGGGAGAAGTGTGAAACTCTCTCAGCACCTCCTCTCGCAAAGCGACTGGTACGAAGGTACGTCCTCTGAAAAGGATGACGTGCTCTGCTCCAAGGGTGAAGCCATCAGGCGCCTGACCTGAGGATATCAGTGCACGCCGGGTCTCACAGTCAGCGTCCCCACGCTGAGCCTCTCTGACCCGCTGTAGAAGTGGAGGAGAGACTGTGAGAGACTGAAGAAAGGCTGCTCCGTCTCTATCCACGAAGGATATCTGCAAGGAGGCTAGCTGCTCCGTCGCCTCCTCAAGTAGCTGAATGCCCGTCCTCCTGCTGAGGGCATCAGCTACCACGTTCCCCTTCCCAGGAGTATAGACTATCTCAAAGTCATAGTCCTAGAGGAACTCAAGCCATCTCCGCTGTCTCAGGTTCAGGTCCTTCTGAGAGAAGATATACCTGAGACTCTGGTGGTCTGAAAAGACTGTGAAGCGCTCGCCCATCAGATAGTGCCGCCAAGTCTTCAGAGCGAAGACCACTGCTGCTAACTCCAGGTCATGAGTGGCGTAGTTCTGCTCATGCGGCCTCAACTGACGTGATCCGTAGGCGATCACGGCCCGCTCCTGCATCAGGACGCACCCGAGTCCAGTCCCTGACGCATCGCAGTAAACTACGTATCCAACTCCCTCCTCAGGCAACCTCAAGATAGGTGCGCTGGTCAACCTCTGCCTCAGCTCCTGGAAGCTCTGCTGACATCTGTCTGACCACACGAAGGGTTTCCCCTTCTTCGTCAACGCTGAGAGTGGTGCCGCAACTCTGGAGAAGTCTGGCACGAATCTCCGATAGTATCCGGCTAGGCCCAAGAAGCTCCGCACCTCTGTCACGCTCTTGGGTGGCTCCCAAGCTAGCACTGCCTCGATCTTCGCGGGATCCACTGCAACTCCCGCCTCAGAGATGACGTGTCCCAAGAAATGGACCTCACGTAACCAGAACTGGCATTTTGAGAGCTTGCCATAAAGCTGGTGCTCTCGGAGTGTGTCTAGCACAACTCGCAGGTGGTAGGCATGCTCCTCCTCAGTCGTCGAGTATACCAAAATGTCGTCAATGAAGACAACGACAAATCGGTCGAGGTATGGCTGGAAGATCCTGTTCATGAGGCTCATGAACACTGCTGGAGCATTGGTTACGCCGAACGGCATAACCAAGAACTCATAATGGCCATACCGACACCTGAAGGCCGTCTTCTGCACGTCCTCGTCTCGAACTCTGAGCTGATGATAGCCTGACCGGAGGTCTATCTTCGAGAACCACCGCGCTCCCTTGAGCTGATCGAAGAGGTCATCAATCCGTGGCAGCGGATACTTGTTTCTCACTGTCACCTGGTTCAGGCGACGATAGTCGACACATAGTCGCAAGCTCCCGTCCGCCTTCTTGGCGAACAAAATCGGGGAAGCCCAGGGTGAAACACTGGGTCGGATAAACCCCTTGCTCTGCAAGTCCTCCAACTGTACCCGCAGCTCCCGAAGCTCGGCGGGGGCCATCCGATATGCTGGAGTAGATATCGGGGCTGTCCCGGGGTACAAGTCGATGTAAAAGTCTACCTCTCTACGAGGAGGTAGCCCTGGAACGTCGTCGGGAAAGACGTCTACGTACTGGTCCACCACTGCAGGAAAAGCCGGACTCCGCACGTCCACTGCTCCTAGGATGAGGCTAGCCAACTGATGAGAGATGGGCTGCACTCTCCTCCGCGGAAGTCCATCCTGTGCTGAAAAGGTTCCCTTCTCGCTGGTGAAGGTAAACCTGCTCCCGTCGGTGCGAACACATCGCACCTTGCGCCTAAAACAGTCGATCTGGGCATGAACCGTGGATAGCCAATCCATGCCCAAGATGACGTCGTAAGGCCTCGACGCCGCTACAAGGAGATCCCAGCCGAAGCTCTCGCCTCCTAGAGTAAGCTCACACTGCCGGCACCAGTGCGTAATCGTCGAGTCTGCTCCCGTAGGAGTCTCTAGCCGTAAGGATCGAGCCAACGGCTCAGTCGGAATCTCCGAGCTCCGAACAAGGGCAGAGGCTATGAAAGAGTGACTCGCTCCTGTGTCTATAAGTACTGCAGCAAGGGTGGAATAGACACAGATCGTACCTCGAATCATCTCTGGCAAGTCGGGGTCGTAGGCCTCCACTGCCTGGAGCTGGGCCTGTCTCTGCCCGCCAGCTCCCTGTGGTCGAGGTGGCCCTCCTGGTGGTGGTGGGGGTAGAGCCTGGAAGCGTCACCCACCACCCGCTGCTCGGCCAGCTCCTCTGCCTCGTCCGCCTCCTCCCTGCGGACCGCCACGGTCGACCCTCTGCCTCTGCCTGGGTGGCCCCTCCACCGTCTGCTGCTCCTCTGGTCGGCGAGTCTGGCAGTCACGAGCCATGTGACCCTGCCCGCCGCAGGTGTAGCACAGCCTGCCTCTCGGAAGGCTGGCACTCCGCTGTGTGCCCTGCACTGCTGAGCCAGTGTCCCGGGGTCGCCTGCCGGAAGGTCTGGTCCGCCTGGAACCCTGGGTCATCCGTCGGCTACCCGCTGCCGAAGACTCAGCTACCTGCCGCCCTGCGCTAGGTCTCGCCACTGAAGAAGGCTCTGCCAGGAAGCTCTCGATCAGGAGGGCTCGCTCCAGCACTCCCGCCTGGGTCGGAATGCTGAGGGAGATCAGCGACGCCCGAATCTCCTGTCGCAAGCCCTGCTCGAAGGTCCGGGCCCGGAAGAAGGGGTCCCGTACCATGTCGGTCGAGTAGAGAGATAGGTCCGTGAACCTCGCCGCGTACTGAGCGACCGTCATGCTACCCTGGCGCAGCTGGAGAAGCTCCTGGATGCGCACCGCTCGGAGGGTGGCCGGGACGAACTCAGAGCGGAAGAGGCTCTCGAAGTCCGCCCAGAGCAAGGATGCCTCATCGTGAACCTGGAGCATCAGGCTCCACCATCGTCCTGCCGCCGCCTGCAGGAGGCTCGCTGCGAGAATCACCATGAGATCTGCTGGTGTCCTCACTAGCCTAAAGATCCGTACCACCGCCTCTAGCCAGTCCTCGGCGGCCTGGGGGTCCGCCTCACCGCGAAACCTGGGCGGTCGCTGGCTCTGAAACTCATGCAGTGCCCTGAGGCGACGTGCATCGTCAGCGTCTGGTACTGGCAGCATCGGTGGCTCGGCGGGTAAAGCTACCGCCGGTGCCACTGCTGGCAAAGGGCCCTGCACCGAGGCCTCGTCGCTCGGTGGGCTGCCGTCGCGCCCTACTCTCGGAACCCTAGCTGGCTGTCGTCGCGGGGCCATCCTGAAAAGGAGAACAAGAGCACCACAGTCAGAACAGTATACCTGGTGAGCTGGCACAAGTAATCACAAGGAAAACTTGAGACTTTCATAAAGCAGATCAGTATACCCGGTGAGCTGACACAAGTAATCACAAAGAAAACTTGAAACACACACGCAATCAATGTTTTCATGCATTAAGTCGGAAATCAGGAGTCAGGGTCCTGGTGTACGGATACGTCGGCCGCCACACCAACACTGGGCTCCCTGAACTGATAACCACACTCAATACACTAAACACTATTGCTTCATATAGAAAGAAAAGACGATCAGAGTCTGCGGTAGAACCGACCACCTCTGATACCAATTTGTCACGACCCGTCCTCGGGGCCCGTGCCGTGACTACCCTAAGCCCGCCTTCCATAGGCCAGGGGCTGGCGACTAGCACCAAGGCGTAAAATCCCAGTAAACAGGGAAGGCATTGCCTTTATAAGTAACAACCACACAGAGTCAGCAAGCGGAAAGTAAAGTGCAGAAAGTAAAGGGGGCCGGAAATACAAGCCCAACTGTAAAGTACAACTGAAAAGTAAAGTACAACAACTGAAGAAAAGACGGCGGCCTCGTGTCGTCCACTGGCAATCCCACCTGAAGGGTGGGTACAGATAGCCTCCAGGCTCCTCGGGTCCCACGTCCGCTCCGAGCACGTCCCGCCCAGTGGTCCACCTCCAGGTACCGTCCTGCTCCACGCCCCAACCGTGATCAACGCTGTCCGTCGTCTGCAACCAACACAACAAGGTGCGGGCATAGCCCGTGCAGGGGTGAGTACAAGCTACTCAGTAAGGACCCCGAGACCACCGAAGGTCTCCCGAAATCCACAAAGGATATAGCACAAAAGAAAGATGCAATCACGAAGTAACATCTGACTCGACTTAGGTATATGCCCATACATATACCTAAGTCCCCAATTCTAGCTCTGCTCACGAGCTCAAGAACAACTCAATCCACAAAGGAAAGCAAGACTCAAATCCATAAGGAGAGTAAACGGTAAATCCACAAAGGATAGTTCAACACAATCCACAAAGGAGAGTAACATACGATTCAGCTCAACCAGGTATACTTTTTCAGATGACGTCAAAGATGATCACTGATCCATCTAAGTCGTCGGACCCACGAAGGATCGATAGGTACTAACCCCCGCAGAAGACCCACACAGGATCGGGCTCACACAGAACCTGTAGGCAGTGGCTCACACAGAACCGGTAGTAAGGACCCACATAGGATCGGGCTCACACAGAACCTGTAGGCAGAGGCTCACACAGAACCGGTAGCACTGATCCACGTAGGATCGCTGAGTGCAGTAGTCGACGCAGTCCACTGAGGATCTCTGCACAGTCGTCGCCGCAGTCCACGAAGGATCTCTGCTCTGCCGTCGTCGCAGTCCACGGAGGATCTCTGCTCTGCCGTCGTCGCAGTCCACGGAGGATCTCTGCTCCGTCGTCGAAGTCACAGCCAGCGCTAGGGTTCCCGCACATAGCGAGCTCGTTTAGGAGGGTCCGCTCCACGAGCCGAGAGGCTGATACATCAACTGACACGTAGTCCGAAGTTGATGTATCCAAAAGTTCCGTATCGACAACAGGATCTCAACGCAACAGACGGCGCGTCAATCGGACGCCCGGTCTGAGAGTTATTGACATTTTCGTCCCAGGGGCCCGGTTGGTTTTTAGGGCAAAACCAACCCGACCGTACTCCTCCTATATCCGATCCTCGGGCGGAGTATGCCAAAAGTTCTGTCTCACTTAGAGGAATCTACCACAGCTGACGGTATGTCGATCGGACGTCCGTAGCTCACGTTATGAGCGTTTCCGCTCCGAGGGCCCGGTTGGTTTCGTGTACGAACCAACCCGGCCGAACCCAAAGTCTTCCGAAACTTTGAGTATAATATACCGAAACGACCGTCTCGATCCAAGGATCGCGTAGCCGCTGACGGTTCATCAATCGGAGGTCCCAGGCCCAAGATATGGGCGAAAGACCGAAGAGGGCCCGAAACGGGGGTTCTGGGCCCGGGGCGACCCGGCCCGAACCCCCCCTGGGGTCGGCCGAACCGGGTCGGCCCGAACCGGCCCGAACCGGCTCGGCCGGGTCCGGTTCGGCCTGGGCGCGGCCCGGCCGACCGGACCGGCCGGCTCGGCTTCGGCCGAGCGGCCGAACAGGCCGCCGCCGCGGGTTTGACCCGCGGCATTTGAAGAAACGCGGCCCCCGCGGGGGGGCCGCCTGTCACGCGGACGCGGCCGGGCCGCCGCGTCCGTTCCCGGTTCCGCGCGGCCGCGGAACCGGCCGCCACCGCCGCAGCCGAAGATCTCCACGGCGGCGCGCCGGGCGCCGCTGCCTCCGGTCGCCGGCGCCGCCGCGCCGGCGACCCGCGCCGCCGCTGCCTTCCGCGGGCCGCCGGAGATGCTCCGGTGGCCCGTTTTGCCTCCCGTCTGCGCCGATGCCTCTCCCGGATGCCGACCTTCACTGCGGAATCAACGGATCGCCCCTGCCGCGCGGTTTGCCGTCGTCCGTCATATCCGCACAACAAAAGGGATCGGCGGAGGGTTGTCGGGTCTTGTTCGTTAGACCCGCACCCTCCGCGTTAGCCATAATCAACGGGAGAAAAGAAAAAAAGATGATCAACACATGATCCAACAATTTTATTTAAAGATAAAATTGTTCGTTTGAAACCGACTTTTTAAATTTTCAAGAACGTTCACGAGAAAATTTAAAAAGGGGTAACTTTTCCAAAATAAATCCCTACCTCGAAGTCGTCGTCGGACGAGAGGTCGTCGCGGAATCGCTCGTCGCGGAAGAAGGAGATCGCCGCGTCGTCGCGGTATCCGGCGTCGCGTCGCCAATCTCCGGATCAAGAACAAACAGATTTAATTAATTAAATCCGTTGTTGTTGAAATTAAGAAGGAAGAATTCAGAAGTTTCGATTCTCACCTTTAACCGCCGATCGCAGGTTCGCCGCGGAAGAAGAGGCACCGAAGAAGAAGAAGAAGAAGGTCGCGGAAAAGCTGTTGACGTCGCGGATCGTGCGTCGTCGGATTCCGGTTCCGGCGTTCTTCGCGTTCTTCGCGTTCTTCGCGTTCTTCGCGTTCTTCGCGGAGAGGGTGGAGGCTCAGAGGAATTGCACAACGATAGCAATCCTCCAAAATAGACAAGTTTGTCTATTTTATTATTTTGCCAACAAACGTAAAACGCGTAAGTAACGACCCATTTAATTCGTTGAATTAATTCAACGAGCGAAACAGCACATTTAATTCACGAAAGAAACAGCCCATTTAAATGGTCTGTTAAGAATTAAAGAAACGCGTCGGTTGACTTTTCAGTTACTTTGACGGGTTTTCGCGGGTGCGTTACTTAGCGAAAGAAACGGCGGGGCTCGTGCGGGCCCCACCGCACAAATATCCTACCAAGGGGTAGGATATTTCTGTATAGCATCCTATCCAGTTCAACTCAGTTCAAGCCGTCATTAAGTGACTTCAAGTGGCTTCCAAGTAGCTTAAGTGAAATAAAATAAAGTTGTCGCACAAACTTTATTTTATTTCTGACTTAAAGCCGCAAAATTTAAAAAACCACGTCTGAGCAAACGCAACTCCGGAAGAGGCGTTTCTAAGCAAATACCGGCGCTGCGATTTCATCGGTGCCCTCAGAATTTGATTCCGGGCACCGGTTCAAAAGATAGAAAAACCCGCTCGTCCGTTCACTGAACGTACCCGAGCCAAACTTCGGAAATTGATTCCGGGCACACCGGGCCTCGGAATCAGGTGCCGTCTGAAGCTGCGCTCTTGTAAAATTCCAAAGAAAATTAAGAAAAAAATTTTCTTGAAATTTGAGGGTCTTTACAACAACCACTCAAGAAAGAAAAACAAAAGGTAACCACTGGGTAGTTCTCACAGCCTAACCCCTAAGGTTCAACCTACAAGTACTAGAAACCCTCTGGAAAGCACACACAGTCTCGCCCCTCAGGTTTAGTTAAAGAATTAATAGACTCTCTAAGGAAGCCCTCACCATCAATTCCCCCTATAGTCTCGTATCGTACTAAAGGATCTCTGGGGAAGCACTCAATGTCTATTCCCCCTGTGGCCCGCGTCGAGGAACTATAGACTCTCTGAGGAAGAACTCAACGTCAATTCCCCCTGTGGTCTCGCATCGTAATGTAGGACACTCCGGAGAATCCCTTCCGTCCATTTTCCCTATGGTCCACTACACTAGGTTCTCACATCCCTATGTACAAATAAACATGCCTAGTGCACGTGTATCATCCAAGTAAACCTAAAGAACTACTTGGCTATCATTCTAAGGCTCAATAGCATAACAAAGCAATAGTTCCACTATCCTACTACTAGGCATGGAAACTGGAAAATGCCAAACAAGAAAAATAAGCATGGAAAACATCCAAAGTACAGTAAAAACTATCCAATTAATATGAAATGACCACTACACATGAATATAATCATGGTAAGCAAACAAAAAGGGAAAGCAGGAAACATGCAATACCCCGTTCAAGGGTATTGGTGGAAATTGTACATAATATTCAACGACTTCCTACAGAAAGGAACAAACCACCTACCTCGATCCTAGGAGATCGATATACGTGAACAACAACGACTGATTCTCCATAGAATGTCATAGATTTGAGAAAACGTCCGAAGCACATAAACTATGATAACTTGAGAAAGAGGAGGATTTGGAAAACAAGGATCAAGCAGAAAGGAGAACTCACAGCTGTGATTCCAACGCAATCAACGATGCTCGAATCATAGGACGGATGGATAGGCGGGGGCTCATCAAAGACTCGTGGATCCTCGATGCTCTCGGATGAATGGAACCTAGAAGAAGACCTTTCTGTGCGTCAGGCGTGACCTTGGTGCATTTAATGAAAAAAAAAGAAATTACAAGGCGTGTAATTTTAGAGTACACGACATGTATTAGGTATTTCCGTACTCCACCAAAATCGGCCTCCACGTCACCCCTGCCCGGGCACGGCCAGCACACAGCTTCGAGCGGGAAAAGAGTACACGATGTGTACTCAGAAAGTGCACGACTTGTACTTCAAAAATTTCCAGAAATTTATTTTTCCCAAATACTCCAGAAAAAGGAAAAAAAATAACTCAAATGAAGATCCAGGTTCTTATATCATCCCAAAAAGCTAGAGTTCGACAACTCATTCCATATAATGCCTCAAATGGAGCCATCTGTATACTGGAATGAAAACTGTTATTATAAGAAAATTCAACCAAAGAAAGATGTTGGTCCCAACTTCCCTGGTAATCCAGTGAACAAGCATGTATCATATCCTCCAAGGTCTGAATTTTTCATTCTGACTGCCCATCTGATTGAGGATGAAAAGACGTACTAAAATTTAATTCAGTACCCATTGACTTCTGAAGGCCTTTCCAAAAGTTAGAAGTAAATCTGGGATCACGATCAAATACAATGGTGAGGGGAACTCCATGCAACCTGACTATCTCTTTAACATACAACTGAGCAAGTTGATCTAGAGAAAAAGTATCTCGAATAGTAAGGAAATGAGAATATTTAGTCAACCAATCAATAATAACCTAGATTTCATTATTATATCGAGATGTCTTTGGTAATCCCACAACAAAGTCCATTTATATATTTCCCATTTCCATTCTGGAACCAGTAATGACTGAAGAATCTCTTTCAGTAACTGCCACTCTCCTTTAACATGCTGACAAGTCAAACACTTCATAGTAAAATCAACAATATATCTTTTCATTCCATCCCACCAGTAATACTCCCTATGATATGTGTACATCTTAGTACTATCAGGATGAACTAAAAAAGGAGAACTACGAGCTTCACATAACAACTCATTCTTCAACTGTGAATCACATGGAATGCAAAATCTCTTCCCAATCCTAAAAAACACAATCATTATCAATGTTAAAATCAGGAAACTAACCCTTCTGAACCAACTCTACCTTTTTCTGTAACTCACTGTATTCTTTCTATTCTTTTTTTATTCTGTCTGCTAGAGATTATTTCACTAACAACTGAAACAAAACATAAGAATTTCATGCACCAACAACTTCTATGTCAAAATTCATCAAATCAGAAACCAAAGGATCTCGTTCCAAATGTAGCATGGTTAATGAGACATTAATTTTTCAACTCAAAGCATTAGCAACTTTATTTGGTTTTCCCAGATGGTAATGGATCGTAAAATCATAATCCTTGATTAATTCCAATGATCTCCTCTATCTCATGTTCAATTCTTTTTGAGTGAATATATACTTTAAAATTTTTTTGTTAGTATATATTTCACATTTTACTCCATAAAAATGATGCTTACATATTTTTAGAACAAAAAAAACAACAACTAATTCCAAATCATATGTAGGGTAATTTAACTCATGAGGTTTCAACTGACGTGAAGCATATGCAATTACCTGATCATTCTTCATAGGGACACATTAAATTTCTTTCAATGAAGCATCGCTATAAATAACAAACTGACAATTTCTGGAAGGTAGTGCCAAAACTAGAGCATTCACCAATCTTCTTTTCAATTCCAGAAAACAATCATCACATTCTTTTGTCTAAAAGAACTTAACACCTTTTCGAGTTAACTTATTCATTGGACTAGATAACCATGGAAAATTATCAACAAACCTCCAGTAATAACCTTCCAAACCAAGAAAACTATGGATCTCGATTATATTTTTGGGTCTTGTCCATTATTCAACAACTTTTGTTTTATCACGATCAACAGTTATGCCATTTTTTGAAACAATGTGACCAAGGAATGAAATTTATTGTAACAAAAACTCACACTTGATGAATTTTCCATAAAGTTTCTTTTATTTTAAGGATTGAAAGATGAACCTTAAATGACTTTCATGCTCCTATTTACTTTTAAAAAAAAACCAAAATATCATCAATGAACACAACCACAAACTTATCCAATAACTCATGGAAAATTCTATTCATAAGATCCATGAATAGAATAGGTGCATTGGTTAAACCAAAAGGCATAACTACAAATTCATAATGGCCATATCTAGTATGAAATGCGGTCTTCAGAATGTCTGATTCCTTTACTTTCAACTGATGGTATCCTGATCTCAAGTAATTTTTTTAAAAATACTGAGCTCTCTAGAGCTGATCAAACAAATCATCGATATGAGGAAAAGGATACTTGTTCTTAATAGTGATTTTATTCAATGCTATATAATCAATGCAATGTCTCATTGAACCATATTTATTTTTGACAAACAATATAGAAGCACCCCATAGTGATGTGCTAGGTCGAATGAAACATTTATCTAATAACTCCTGCAATTTCTTCTTTAACTCTAAAAGTTCAATTTGATCCATTCGATAAGGGGGTTTTGAAATTGGATTAGCATTAGGAACTAAGTCAATAGTAAATTAAACTTCTTGATTAGGTATAATATTAGGCAACTCATTAAGAAAAACATCAAGATACTCATTTATCACTGGCACATCATTAATCTAAACAGTTCCTTTTTTTCAACAATATGTGCAAGGTAACATTAATTTCCATCTTTTACTAGTTTCTCAGCTTCCTGATATGTTATCAAAATCAAGGGTTCATTATTGTACACAAACTATAAATCTTTCTGAAATGAAACCTCTTTATCTCTACAGTAAATCTTAGCATGATAAACAGAAAGCGAATCCATGCCCAAAATAACATCAAACTCTACTAGAGGAAAAACAATAAGGTTTGCAGGTAGATTCTTCCCATACACTAGGACGATAAGGTTATTATGTTTTCTTTTTGTCTCAAAATTTCTTCCAGGTGTTTTTACCATAATTTTCATATTAATATATTGAGATGGAATTCTTAATTTATTAGAAAACTTCTCAGAAATGAAAGAGTGTGTAGACCCTGAATCAAACAACACATTGGAATAATTTGAACAAACAAACAGTGTACCTGATACTACTTCATTTGATGGCCCAACATCTACTAAAGTAGTTGCAAAGGACTTCACCACCCCTTTCTTCTTATAGTCTAGTTTCTTTCCCTCATTTGAGTTCTTAATTGGAAACTCATTTGCATAATGACCCATTTCATTTCACTTAAAACATTTTACTGACTGTAAATCAGATTTTTTCTTACCATTACCCTAATATTTTTTAGTGAAATTACGAGCCTTATGTCCCATTTTACCACATCGGTAGCACTTACTAGAATTCAAAAGACATTCCCCAGAATGCTTTTTACCACAATTTTCACAAACTATAAACTTAAGTTTCTTACCATCAGACTTTTTTGAATAGTTCTTCCCTTTCGCTTGCCACCTCAGCCTCTTATTTTATTGTTTTTCAAAGAACATCTGATCATCGACAAACTCCATTTCCACCTTCTTCACACAACAAACAAGTTTTTCATAACTTTTGAACTCATGAGAAGCTAAATCCCTTCAATACTTTGGATTTAATCCTAAGTAAAAATGGTTGATTTTACTATCAAGATCTCGTATAAAATTTGGAGCATACCCTGCCAATTGAGTGAATTTTTCTTTATAAGCAGCCACTGAGTCATCCTCCTACCTCAATTCTAGGAATTGTTTTTCCATTCTAAGACGAACCACCTTAGGAAAATATTTCTCAAAAAACATACCTTTGAATTCATCTCAATCGAGAGCATCAATCTCCTCACTATCCCTGATATTTTTCACCATCGACCACCACTGATCAGCTTCACCTTCAAAATAGTAAACATCGAGACTAACCTTTTGATGTTCTCAACACCCCATGACATCAAAAAATATCTCCAGTGCTTTAATCCGCCCTTCTGATAGTACATGGTCAGATGATCTTCTGAATGATGGGGGATGTTTCCTCATGAAATGATCTACTACTGACATGTTCCTATGTGGTTGATCTGGATTATCTTGTGCATGGATACCACCACCATTTATAGCATGAGTTAACTGTTCCATCACTACAACAAATAGTTCAGTCCCGATTCCGACCATCTCAGGTTGCTGATTTGGAAGGTTGTCTTCCTCCTGATGTCATCCCAACATAGCTGCTTTGTTTCCTCTAAAGAAAACCATTATGAACACAGAAATATCTTAGGTGAAGAAACATGTTAATCTTTAAATGCTATATGATTTCAATATTAACATAAATTACTTTATGGATATTAATTTAACAATACCCTAACTCATAAAGTTAACTAAACCGACCTCTAATACCAACTATATGGACTCAGCCTTAAAAATTACATATTCTTAAATTAAATGGATAATTCACATTGAGGATCATTTCAAGTTTAGAGTTTTAGAGAATTAGTTCATTACATTTACATAACAACATGAATATTACATGTATACAATTCTACTTAGTATAAATTTTTTCATAAAATAAAAACTCGTTAAAAAAGAGTCATGTCTAGTTCCATGTTTTAAACAACAAGACTTTTTCTTGATCCCATCCTTGACCCTATTCATCTTTAAGTCCTGTGAAAAACATTTCAAAACGTGGGATGAGCATAAAAAGCTCAGTAAGGGATACACAAAGAAGAAGAAAATGTTAGTTTTTTAAAACAATAGGTAAACCATGAATACTTTAACATAAGTAATACTTTTATCCTTTATGAAGTAGTAAATTCTCTTCACTAAATAAAAGATCACTACTTACCCTTTTGTAACCAAATGATTACCATAAAACCCATTTAAAGAACACATAACATATAAAGGTAACTTGGGACATAAACGTACTTAAATAGAATAACCATACGGTCGACTTCCACACATATCACTAAATGGAATAGCCATACAGTCACATTATATACCCAATGCATTGGAGGTTATAACATAACCACCCATCCTAGTTTATCACAACACCACCCTTCATTTGGTTTATCACGTAACCACCCGTCAAATGTCTGAATACCATTATAAAATCATAACTCATAAAAAAAATATAAAGGAAAGAAAAAATTTCCACATTTCAATCACAATATATCACTTAAATATATTGACATAAAAAATCCATTATCAAAACCATTTTCAATACCAAAATACATAAAAGAGTATATGATATTTATTTTCCTTGAAAAAATCATTATGGCTTGTTAAGGAAGCCAAACAAAAAATAATACTCGCGACGGCAGAAATGTCGTTGTCA
This sequence comes from Viscum album, assembly GCA_963277665.1. Taxonomy (NCBI): domain Eukaryota; kingdom Viridiplantae; phylum Streptophyta; class Magnoliopsida; order Santalales; family Viscaceae; genus Viscum; species Viscum album. The sequence goes on from OY728132.1 coordinate 129,792,496, forward strand.
CCTCTTACATTAAAAGAAACATTCCTTTTTTGATTTATTAAAATGCTTCGTAGAAAAATAATCCATTTTAATTAAATTAAAATTCAAAGGGTTTTACTATACACCGTGTAAAAGAAGAAGGTATATATTATCGAAATATGCCTCAATGAAAGGAGATTGAGACGAAGACCCTTACCTTGTGTCCGACTTGACCCGTTCGTTCTTTAATATCCTGAATAATAAAATAAAGTTAATTACTACTTGATTAAAAAACTTTTTAAAGTTTATTATTCCTTTTATATCACTTATTATCATGTTATAAACATTATGTAATCATTCAAGTTAATAATGTTTGATTTGTCGATATTTAGTACTTGAGTCACAAATGAACACCATATAGTTACAAGTTGTTCACATGGTCAAAAGTTCATTATATACATAATTATATTCATGATTTAGATATCATATATATCATATATATCTATTATATATATGTATTTATAATAGTACATAACATTTTGAGGTAAGAAATGAAATGCACTGTTCATGGAGACGGTAAGCCGTACGTACACATGAACGCTACTTTCATTTCTATTTCTTATTTTAATGGAATTAAAACATAATTATACATAGATATATTATAATTAAAATATAATATCATATAAAATATCATTAAATCATTCCTTTATACGTCCCACATATGGCATTAACGAGTCATATCACTATGAGGGGGCAGAAGACCACATTTCCTCAAATGAAATTATTATGTTTACCCATTATGGAAACCATAAAGTTATGATATAAATGGAAAATACATAAGAATAAATAAAACATAAACATAATATATATCATATATAAATACAGTTTCATATTAATGTCCACCATGTGAGGCGGTAGGGGAGATAATCGAACAATCATTGTTTCGTGAGGTGTTAGTTTTCCATCCACAGAAATAGTATGTTCTTCACCCATTAGATGGAGGTGTGTGTAAGTGTAGTTCTAATAATAATCATAAAAAAATCCTAGTATATTTATTATATTGGTTTTTTTATAAAATAAAGTAATAAAAAGAGTTTAGGGGTTGGAGAAGTAAAATAAAAGAAAATAAGTTAAGATAAATTGTTACCTTTAATATGGGTAACTCCCTTTGGTTTGAACCAAAATGTTTTGTTGAAGTGCCTTATGCCTAAGATAAGGCTTGTAGGTGGAAGATAGTGATTTATGGAGCTTAATTTGGAATATTTTGGATGATACAAAAGGCTTGAGAGGTGTGAGTAATTGGTTAGAAATGGTCTCCTTTTATAAGGGGGAGGAGAGGCTCTTTAGGAAAGTGTGAAAATACTATTTTATTATATAATGATATTCGGTTTCTAAAGGTCCAAAAATAATTAAAGTCGAATATAAGATGTCTCATAGTCTATATAATATCATCCAATAGGAATTGTACAGGTTTTGGATAATTTTTTAATCATTATAAACTTATTTATTTAAATCATTTATTAATGAGGTAAATACTGCATCATTATTGTGTCATAAATAATTTCATTTATTCGATGTCTAAAAATTATAAAAAAATTCCTATGATATAGGAAATATTTTTATATTTCTAAATAATATTTATAGTCAAAATTATGACTTATATAACCCCATTTAAAAATTTATTTACTAAAAGAGTTTTGTTTATGTCATTTTTGTCTTTACTTTAAATTAATTAATCTAAAGTGTCATTATCATTCATAAGTGGCTCTATGGGGTCTCAAAATCGACCCAAGGATTACTATGATCGGAAATTAATCATAAAATAAAGTTAGGACATGTTTTTAGGTAATTTTTAATTATTATAATATTCTTTTTACCTTGAATTACCCTATTTATCTTTAACCGCGGTAAATAAAAGTCAAAAGTTATTAATCACCAAAAATTATTTTCATCTTATTGAACCATATTTTACTTACTAATAACAACCATGTATGTAAGATTTTGGAAATTCAATTCACAGAAGTGGTAAGATTTCATTTAAATGAAAAAGTAAGTTTTTTTAACTACTACTAAGTGGTTTCACTATTCATCAAAAATTGATGTTTTTCAAAAAAATACCAAACATTCAGCCTAAGATATATTTTATAGTCCAAATTAAAAAATTATGTCTATTTTACAAAATTATAAAGATATAATTTTCATTAATTAATTTAAAATAAATTCTCGTTGTTAAAACAAATATCGTGTTTTTAAGAAATAGTAACTATCAAAAGATTGACAATTTTTTATGTCCAAATTCAAAGTGAAATTAATTCCAATGACCAAAATTGAATTAAATGGTAAAAATATATTCTAATTTCACTTTAAAACCAATTAAAAAGATAATCTAACCATATAAATAAATTATATTAAAAGGCAATTTTGAATTAAAATACATTATTTTTCACTATTCATTAAAAATGAACTTTATCGGAAAAATTCCAAAAATTTACACAAAGTAAATTTTGATGTCCCCATTATAAAGAATGATTTTATTTGGACAAATAGAATGTACTAAAGTGACCAAAACTAAATTCAAAGATGGTTCACCATTTAAAGGTGGTATATCAATTTTTTAATGTAAATTATGCTTAAAATTAGATTTATTCACATTTTAAGCCTCTAACTTTTATTGGATAAAAGTAAATACATTTAAAAAACATGTATAATCATATTGTAGTTAGTTTAGTTCATTCCCTCCAATAAAACATCTAGGAGTTAACTTCCATTTAAAATAATAATATTATATTATTAGTTTGCAACGTAATATTTCAAAGAAACCCGTTGTTACGTATCGGGTATTCTATCGAACATAGAAACCCTTTTAAATTAAAATTAATATTTAATTCAAAAATATTAATAAGTATGAAAATATCTTATTCTTTATTTACTTGGGATGTTACATCTTCTCTGCGATCAATTCTGGCTAAAGACAATATCCTCACCGGCAGTAACTTTCTGGATTGGTTTAGGAACCTTTGGGTTATCCTGCACCATGAAAGAAAGTTTTACGTGATGGAGTCATCACTTCCTGATTCGCCTACCAAGGGGCGAGTGATGAAAATTTTTTGTTCTATGATCAACATTTGAGCGATGCACTCGACGTTCAATGTTTGATGCTGTCATCAATGTCTAGTGATCTCATGAAGTCTCATGAAGACATGGATGGTTATAGCATGCTCAACCACCTTCGTGGTCTATACCAGGAGAGAGAAAGATAGGAAAGGTTTGAGATCTCCAAGGCATTATTTAAGATCATTCTTGGAGAGGTTGCCCTGGATAGGACTCATTTCGTCAAGCTCATTGGATATATTGAGCGCTTGGAGGTTCTAGGGTTTAAACTCCCCGAAGAACCGGGTACCGATCTCATTCTTGCTTCACTCCCCCAAAGATTCTCTAACTTTGTTGTAAATTTCATCATGAACAACATTGATAAGTCTCTATCTGATCTTCTTATCCTCATTCTCCAAGTGGACAATGATATGAAGCGTGAAAAACCATCTATTCATATGGTGAATAAAAGAAAAGGGAAGGAAAAGAGATTTAAGCCCAAAAATTCTTCAAGGCCTTCCAAGAAAAGGAAGATCAAAGGGGAGGCTGTTTATTTTGCATGTGGCAAGAAGGGACACTGGAATAAAAACTAAACCTAGCCAAGGAAGCAAGGGGAAGCTTCATGTGGGTTTCTTATTGAATGCAATCTATCTATTTCTACCAATTAGGTATTACATACTACTTGTGGTGCTCACATCTGTATCCAAATACGGGAACCAAGTAGATTCAGAAAGATTGACCAAGGTGTGGTGGATCTGTGAGCAGCCAACGGAGCCAGAATCAATGTTGTGGTTGTCGGAGACTACCACCTCACATTGCCTACTGGGATGGTCTTGGTATTAAAAGGATCTTATTATGTACCCTCTGTAACAAAAAAAATTATTTCAGTATCTAGATTAGATACTGATGGATTCATCATCATGTTTGGAAATGAATGTTGCTACTTTTATAAAGATAACATTTGTTTTCATAGGGCACATTTATATAACGAACTTTATGTGTTAGACTACACAAACCAAGTAATGGTAATCAATGACAACATTAATTCACATGACTCATACCACACCCAAATTTGGCATCACCGGTTAGGTTATGTCAATGTGAAACGTTTGACAAAATTACATCAAGATGCGTATTTATATTCTTTCGAACTAAAACCGCTTGATGTATGTCATGTGTGTCTACAAGGAAAAATGACCAAAGCCCCATTTAATGGGAAAGGTGAAAGGGATAAAGAGATTCTATAATTAGTTCACACAGTTGTGTGTGGACTATTTCCAGTTGAAGCAAGGAATGGGTTCTTATACTTCATAACTTTTACTAATGATTTTAGTAGATATGGATATATTTACTTAATGAGGAATAAGTCAGATTCTTTTGATCGGTTCAAAGAATACAAGAATTAAGTTGAGAACCAGCTTGGTAAGAAGATTAAGAAACTCCAATCAGACAGAGGAGGAGAATATCTTAATCAGAACTTCATTTATTTCTTATGGGAGATTGGGATTCTATCTCAAATCACTCCTACTTATATGCCTCAGTGGAATGGTGTAAGTGAAAGGAGGAACCAAACCCTATTGGACATGGTGAGATCAATGATGATTCATGCGAGTCTTCCATTATCCTTTTGGGGATATGCATTAAAAACATCAACAAACATACTAAACCATGTACCAACTAAATCGATAAATGGTATTCCATATAAATAATGGAGTGGACGCAAATCCATGTTATCAAATTTACATGTGTGGGGTAGCGAAGAATTTGTTAAGGCCTATTCAGGTAACAAGATTTCACCCCAAGGCACAAAGTGTACCTTTATTGAATATCCCAAGGAAACAAGGGGATATTACCTATAAAAACCATCAGACAAAAAGGATAAAGTGGAAAGACATGCCATATTCATTGAGAGGGATCAAATCTCCAAAAGAGATAGTGGGAGTGAGATAGACTTCGATGAAGTTGAGGCACAAGATACACAGGAGTTTGTACAAGAACAAATTCCACAAAGCCCCGTGGAAGAACAATCTATTCCAGAGACACAAGAACTGTGTAGGAGTACGAGAGCGGTAAGATAACTAGAACGATATGATTTTCTTGTCACTGAGGATGGTGACTCATTATTGGTTGACAATGATGGTCCTCTTACCTACAAGGAAGCAGTTGAAGGCACAGATGTTTCCAAGTGTCAAGAAGCCATGAATTCTGAAATGGATTCCATGTACCAAAACCAAGTTTTGATTTTGGTAGATCCTCTAGTTGATGTAAACCCTGTTGGTAATAAATGGGTATTCAAGAAGAAACTGGACATGGAGGGACAAATCAGCACCTATAAGGCACAACTAGTTTCAAAAGGTTTTAAACAACATCAAGGAATTGACTATGATGAAATCTTTTCACCAGTTGTGATGCTGAAATCCATCAAAATCCTATTAGCCATTGCTGCTTACCATGACTATGAAATTTGTAAAATGGATATCAAAACAGAATTTCATAACGGGGAACTCCAGGAATATGTCTACATGACACAACCTGAAGGGTTTGTGACTCCAAAGGATGAAAACAAGGTATGAAAGTTGCAAAAATCCATTTATGGAATAGAACAAGCATCAAGGTCATAGAACATTCGTTTTTATGAAGCCATAATGGAATTTGGATTTGTTAAGAACGAATGTGAGCCTTGTGTCTACAAAAGGTTTAGAAGAAGTGAAGTCGTTTTTTTAACAGTATATGTTGATGACATATTACTAATTGGAAACGAAGTACCTGTCTTACAGTCAGTTAAGGAATGGTTGGATAAATGCTTCTCTATAAAAGACTTAGGCAGGGAAACATATATTCTAGGGATCAAGATCCATCGTGATAGATCTAAGAGAATGGTGGGCCTAAGTCAAAGTACATACATTGACAAGATACTGAAGAGATTAAGTATGGAATAGCCTAAGAGGGGATTGTTTCCAGTGTCACATGGAATTCATATTTCCATGAAAATGTGTACTCAGACACATGAGGAAAGAAAGAAAATGTCAAGGATCCCTTACGTATCCACGATTGGGTCAGTCATGTATGTTATGCTATGTACAAGGCCATATGTTGCTTACGCATTAAGTGTGGTAGACAGATATCAAGCTGATCCAGGAGACTGCCGTTGGATGGAATTCTAGACTATCCTTAAGTATCTAAGGCGTAATAAGGATATGTTCCTGGTTTATGGACGAGATGAGGAACTAGTCATTAGAGAACATGTAGGTGCAAGTTTCTAGACTTATCAAGATGACATGAAGTCGCAGACTTGATACATCTTCAGTTTGAATGGAGGTGTAGTGAGCTAGAAGAGCTCAAAGCAAGGTGTGGTCGCAGATTCTACAGCAGAGTCCGAGTATATCACAGCTTCTGAGGCAGCTAAAGAAGCATTATGGATGTGAAGCTTCATCCAAGAGCTGGATGTAGTACCTAGTAGTAAAGATCTTATCACACTCTATTGTGATAATACTGCAGCGGTGACACTTGTAAAAGTGTCAAGGTCATTTCAGCGGACAAAGCACATACTTCAGAAGTATCATCTCTTGAGGGATTTTTTTTAGAGAAATAAATTTGCTGTGAGTAGTATTTCCATAGAAGACAACGTGGTGGACCCCTTGACTAATGCCTTGACTCAGCAGAAACATGATCATCATGTGAGTTCTAGCGGACTAAAAGACATAGGCAGTTTTCTCTAGAACAAGTGGGAGTTTGTTAGGTTTGGTGTCCTGATAACCAACTGTTTTGTACTTTGATTACATAAATTTACAATGATTATATATTGTTCATTGTTCTGCATGACTATAATATAATAATGTCTTGGAATATTTGTTGCATTGATAAAGTCATGGAAGATCCCCACTATGATGAGAACCTTGAAATGATATAACAATATTCTTAAATAAAGTTTTATGGTTGGGTGACATACTATGATAGGACACATAGTATACAGGTCATCATGTGCGAGTACTTGTAAGAAGATGAGACTCTCTCTCATGGAGTTCGCAGTTGGTAATCTTTAAGATGGGAGATTATGAGAACAGACTCACCAATAGTAATTTTGCATGTATTGGTGTCATCAGACATTGCTATATACGAGCGTGTGTAATGTTCCTTAGACTGGAATATTATCATTAACTCATGTCATGACTCACACACTTAGATTTGTTGACGAAAACCATCATGAAGACAGTTGGCGGGAAGTTGGGTACGTTGGGTGTGTCACGAATGACATGTTGTTAATGGATAAATCGAGGAATGATTTGTTCCTTCCATATTTATATAAGTAGATATCTCAGATCCTTTGATTGATATAGAACTGTCGCCCAAATTCTATTGTCATGGTGTCACAACGAGTTTATTTCTGAATGTTAAAGAATGCCAGATCAAGCATATAGGTTTAGGACACTACCATGAAACCTACTTGATGAGATATTGAGACAATGGGATTAAATTACATAGTAAGCATTCGTATGAGGTGACACATCAATGCAATGTCAACTTCTTTCTCTTGGGTGCCTTGACCCGCTGCTAAACAGTAATCTTTGACTTTAGGCAAGCCCTCCCAATGCCAACGAGAAAGAGGCCTAGAGGGTCACACACTAAGTGTATCCAATTATCTCAAGTAGAATATATATTATTCCCATATGTGGATTAATAATTATTCAAGGAATCCTAAATCATTTTAATGCTGGAGGATGAATAAAATGAAAAACAAGATATACACGTTGTGTACATTGAATTTACACACCGTGTACTTTTCATTTTGGAAAGGAAATGAAAAATGAAAACAAGATTTACACGCCGTGTACATTGAATGTACATGACGTGTAGTTTTCAATGAAAAACAGGTACACTCCATGTATTAATTATTACACATAGTGTAGTTTTTTCAATCGGGATTTTTAGGAAATAATATCATTTTATTAAATGACATTTTATTATAATCAATGTGGGCGAATGTCAAGGAATTAATGATTCAACATGAGGTTTTCAATAAGAGTTAATGAAATAAAGAAAACGTGTAATGAGTTTATTTATTTTCATAACTCTATAACCTCAAACCTGATTATAAATATCCTCACAACCCCAACACTTTTCAATAGAATCATTGTGAACAAAAATTCTAGAGAATTCTCTCAAGACCGAAAGAACTTCTTCCTCCAAGAACGCTCTCAAGACCGAGAGAGATCCTCCTCCATCATATCAAGGAGATCTATGGTGGACAATGCATACAAATGCTTCTCTATGATAGCACATGGATATTCCTTTGGCAACATCCAGAGATACGTGGTGCACGTGTGGATCACCACTAGAGGAAGTCTACACTTGGCTTCTATGACGCAATGACGAATCACATCGGAACATGATCAGAAATATCAACAAAGAAAGAATTCCATAAAAGGTACTTCTTTTAAATTAATTAAATTAATTATAATAAACCTGTAATGATCCTTCCTTTGTGGTTCTGGGACTATTCTTCTTCTTTTTCTATTTCTGTGATTCGATCTGTGGTGTTTATCGTCGTATTGATCCCATATTGATCATTGCTAATGAAAAAAAGTCAAGTGGGCACATCCACCCATGAGCTTCTGCTGTGCCCGAGACCTTCATTATGTTTATTTCAAATATATATTCATGAAACCTGTTTCTTTTCCATAGGTAAATGAAGCCATGAAAGAACAATAATTAGTGTTACATTGAAAAAAGAAATATTTAATGTGTTATGATAATGTTGTCGTTATTCGACATTGTTTTTTATTGGGTGAGACTAGTATATATCTCCAATTTGTTAGGTAAATATTATGCTCACTACAAAATTATTTGGTAAAATGACCATAATGGTTATCTCACTTGTAAGTTTTGTATGAAGATAATGTTCTAGTATACCAGCATGATTTATTTATGATTTATATGTGTTTTTAATGGTTCCTTTGATAAATATTGACATAAGATGGTTCATGATTATTGATTACTATGGACTTTACATTTTCTAAATCATTATTCCATGTCACATGTTTTATGAACCATGTTTTGATGAGTATGAATTATCTTTGGTTATGATCATGTACTTTGAAAATGTCATCACACCATAATGTTCTAATTATGCCCACTTATTACATTCAACTGTTAATGTTGATGTTATTCCTTTCTGGCCAATTGATCTCACCCTTCTTATTTTTCATCTTCCCTATGATTTTATGAAAGGTTCTTAAGTATGTTATGCCTAAGAAGGTGACTAGATGGGAGGAAATTAGCTGGAGATGATGTAGATTTTTTTTAAATCAATTTTTATGTATCCAAGTTGTTATAAAAGGGTTTTTTCTAAGTCTATAAAACTAAAATTCTAAAAATTCCTTCAGTATGTAAGTGATCTGATAATTAAATTTTATGTTATATTTTTTAAAGGGTTAAAATTGGGTCATGTTTATCAGTATCAAATCCAAAAATTTAACGATTATGTTTTAGCATCATATATAGGAGTGAGTTTGGGGATATTATAAGTTTTAACATGGCTAGGTTCATAAATGTCTCCCATCACATGGTAAATCCTCTCTTTACAAATACTTACTCACAGAAAGGTGAGGAGTACCACAGGTTTAAGATTACATAAAAAATAGTGGACAATAGGTCAATACATAATAAGGAGGGAGGGATGATACATTGATCATCATATTTAATTTAATAATAAATTAATCCCAAAACATATAAGATAAATAAATAAATTAAATATAATCATAACATATAAAAACGTCGGTCATGTTGATGTTCATCCACACATACAGTGAATATTTCTAACATTCATTTCAATTCATTATTTATTAATGTAAATTTTCATAATTAATTAATTAGTTAACTTATTAATTAATTAATTTTTTTCTTAATTAACAATATGAATATTTCTTGTGATTCTCATCCATTATAATGTTAGATAAATTAAATGAATTAATTTTAATTTAAAATTAATTACTGACAGTGAATGTACTAGAGGTGGAATGAAATATACACTTCTACTTCTACTTTAACCCTTTTCTTAAGTTTAACACATACATGGAATGTTCTATGACATGACATAGAAGCCGACTAATATTGCGAAAGTATATTTTTATGAAATTTTTTTCCACATAACATGTATACCTACACATCATGTCATGATATACATGAAATGATGCTATGTGTATCAGGCCATGTATTCTACAAATTTTGTATGACTACATGTCACATGTTGAATATACATGGCATGTTCCCCTGGTGATTCTCATGAAGTAAATAATGTGTAATAAATCTATACTCATCATGTATCTACAGAATAATATAGAAAATAATTAATAAATCATTTAATATCATATATGGACCAGTAAAAATAATTAATATAGAAAATAATTAATTAATCCATACACTGATGGATGGATCCTTTTAGGGGTGTCCATGGGTTGGGTTGGGTCTGGTTGAGGGCTATTTTGGACATGACCCAAGCAAAATAGGTCAGGTCGGGTTGGGTCGGGTCAGAGATGTTTTTGGATTCATACCCAACCCGACCCAACCCGTCTAAAATCGAGTTGGGTCGGGTCGGGTTGATCGGGTTAAGGAAAAAAATTGTTCGGTAATTTTTTATGATCCCAACCCGCAGGTTGACCGGGTTATGACAAAAAAATTGTTCAGTTCTTTTTTTTCCTATCGCCCCGTGGGTTGATCGGATTACGTATTCCTCTGCTTCAACTTCTACGCCACACAAGGGAACGCCCACATCCTCTGCCCAGTAATAAATCGACCCTAAAAAACGTCAGTCTGTGACTCAATGGTGTGATGTGATTAGCTTGACTAGAAGTAGTTATCAAGGTTTGAGGAGGTTCAAGGTGAATCTAAAGAGGGTGTTGAGATTGGGGTAGTGCCTAACACTGATAGATTTGGCACTGCACACAGTCGTGATGGAGATGGAGGTGGTGGCAGAGGCAGGGGGTATATGCAGGTGCGGCATGGTGGATACACTGGACTGATGTGGGAGAGGGAGATGTTCAATGATGGTTTTCTTAGTCGATCCTCAACCGTCAGATATTTGAATCATTAAATTTTTTCTATCTTCCTTTGGTTTTTTTCTTGTTCTTTAGTTTTCGTAGAAAAATCGAATGAAATATAGTTATATTCATATTTTTGTTTGTGGATCAGGCATTTTTTTTCCACTGATTTCACATGTCTCGATTCTTTTCAATTTATTTTATGTTTGTCCTAGAAATGTCATGGAGAATTCAATCATCTATGTGATTAATAGAGTATTCATGTAATGGTGGGTGATGGAATGGACTTAATGGATGGTGTAGGAAAGGAGAAATACAACGACTTGGGGCGAAGGTTAGGGGAAATTGGGTCGAGAGGCAGAGGGGGAGGGAAAAGTCCGAAGAGGCGACTCAGAGTAGTCGGGTTGGTTAGGTCGGGTTGGGTCAATTTTTTCCCAACCCGTGACCCAACCCAACCCGACCATGATATAACCCAATCCGACCCAACCCGTGGTATAAATTTTTTAACCCGACCCAACCCGACCTGATCTGATCGGGTCGAATCGGGTTGGTCATTTTGGGTCGGGTTTGGACACCCCTAGCTCCTTTTTCGCCTGGGTTTTGCTCCCAAACACTGTTCACTTTCCCTTTCCCCAAGGGTTTCAGACTCCTTCAGATATGAAATCCTCTAGCTCGATTCTTATTCTTTTAGCGTCGGTTTCTTCCATCCCTTTCCCTGATCGTGGCTGCCTTTTGTAGGGTGCGTCTTCATTTTCCTCCCCCCACGATGCTTGAGGATTTTGAAGGCTTGGTGGTGATTTCACCTCCTTTATCTCAAATCTACCCAAATATGGTCCCTTCAGCTGGATTCGAAGGATGCAGGGTGGGTCTGACTCATCCCGTGTTTTCACAGGCAGAGCGGCGGTCTGGATGTCAAGAGGTTCCTTGCCGGGTTTCTCTTCCTCGGTTCTTCCTTGATCTGTGAAACCCCGGTTTTTCCTCACGCGATGGAATTTGGATTTGGAGGTGGTGGCCATCTCACTATTTGGATTCATTCTAGGGTCAATATTGGATGGTGGAGATTTAGGACTAAGAGGCAGCAAGGTTTCCTCATGGTTGTACTTGGAGATCATTGTGGTGTTTGCGGGGGAAGCAATGATTTTTGGGTACCTTTGTAGAAGGATTTCGTGGATAACCTTGGTTAGTCATGGGAACTACTGATTCAATGGTGGTTATCTTTGGTTGATGGATGAAGACGCTGTTTTCTGATGATTTGTGTTGGGTATGGACTTTTTTGAGACTTTTCGTCAGTTTTTTGAATGTTGTTTGTGACTTATAGTTAGTTAATGAGTTGCAGATGTCTCTTTTTATATTGGATTTTGTTTCATTTCAATTTGTTGTAGTGTTTCTTGTCAATTCTGTAGGGTGAGTGGCCTATTTTGAGTGATGAAGCCATTTTTCCTCTTTGTTGGATAGATGGGTACCTTGAAATGATTTTTTTTTTCAGTGAGTGATTTTGGTCTTGAGTTGTGTTGCATCCATAAATGACGTGATCTTCACAAGCATTCATGGGTGGATGGATTGAAAGAGAGATAGATGTTCTAGCATCTATCATCTGGTCCTCCCTCCGCATTTCTTGTTTGTGTGTGGGAGGTGTGATCTGCCTCGTTGTGCTGCTAGCACAGTGAAACTTCTTGGAACGGTAGGAGACACTTTCTCTTGACCAATCTCATTGTTGTATTATCATTTCGGGGGTAATGAAACACTTTCCTTTACCTCTTTTGAAATTTTCTATCTTCGATCATGTTTTTCATCCTTCAAGCTTGTCCTTATTGAGTTTTTCCATGGTGTATGTAGTCGGTTGCCACTTACCCATTTATCAAAAGAGGATTATATTATCTCTTTTAAATAAAGGGGGATAGACCCTAACTGTTTAAAAAAGATAGACGGTCCACTGAAATCACTTGGTAGGAAAATCTTGTGGAAAACCCTATCAAATAACAGGTATACCTAGTTACACACCATGTAGTTAATTTTTTCTTCGATTACTTAATTTTCTCTATATGTTGACTCACATGAAACTCTTATCACAACATGTGAATTGTGTGTATTATCCCAAATTACATGGTGTGTAAAACCGACTATAGGATATAGGATTCATTATTGGTTACTCACGATACATTCCAAGGGAATCAAAATGTATGTTACTTGGGTTATTACATGTTACAAAGAGTGTATAACACATCATACAAAGTGATTCACATAAGGCTATGTTGCTCGACTAGAAGTCGACACACTGCATGTATCGATTATATTCCATTCACTTTGACAACATGACATTCATGATTTACATGGGGTCAAACCGTGTGGGGTTACACTGTGGGTATGCTAGCTACATGTTGTTTACACCATATTATACTGCATTCCAACTACAAATCAATTCAAAATGTGTATTGAAGTCACATATCAAACTCTCACACAATGTTCCATGATTTTCTCAACTCATCCAAGTGTGTTTGACCATAGGTTCACAATGTGAGCTATTTCAGTTACACATTGCTTAACATGAATATATACCAGAATCCTTCTCCCATTTAGATGGGATCTTCAAATGTTCTTCATCTATTTTTGGATTGTTCTTGGTTATATGAAATTGAACAATCACATTATCTCAAAATTCCATATTAAATAAACATGAAATCATGTTGAAAATACAATAATTTAATCAAAAAATAATATATAATTATAAATTAATATGTGACCACTTTGATACCAATTGAATATTAAAGTGTTCTTCAAAAGTGAAAAATAAGGAGATCTTCCAGGTAATAGTCTATGCCTTCCTACACCGTTACTTTTCCGTTGAGGAAACTGGGATCATTCAAAGGTGGTCTAGAGGGATCGTTGGAGATGGAGCTACTAGATTACTATAGGCGGGGGGGGGGGGGGGGTTCACAATATGAACTAGATTCATGTCATGAATTGGGGATTCATGGTTTGTGTAGCTAGATGGTTTCATGGATTGAATATAGTCTAAAGAGAGTTTGTGAAATGTATTCACATCATGAAAGATCAATTCATCACATGAAACCAATAATAGGTTGAGGTGATGTTAATTTTGGAGGAATTTGAAAAAAATGGGAATTCATGTCGTGAATGTGTTACATGAAAAGAAATTATCGTGTCTTAGGTTATTTTATAACCATTTTGGCCGATTTATATTCATTAATATGCTCTATATCCCTCCCAAATCCAGGATGAACCATAGTCTCCCCAAGTAGATATTCTAGAACCGTTCTCCCGTCTTTTATATGTTGGTTCTAGTGGATTTCCATTGGTGATTTGGGGTCAGTTCTCCTGTATTTTTTGTGGGTTTCATTCCATTATTCTTTAGAGATCCTATGTAGTGTTGTATTTATTGTTTGGGGAGTTTATGGGTTGTGTTTTAAAAAACCCTTTTGTGAAGTGCATGTTAATCTATGAGTTCTTTGTGTGGCCTTGGTTTCTGGTCAGTATCTTCTTCTCCCTATAGTGTGCTATGAAATTGTAAATCTTCCTTATGGTAGGGAATCATCATTCTCACCTATTTTATGTGCTATGTGTGAGATCTTTATGATTTTTCTTATGTTTTTAGGAATTGTATGGGTTTAAATAAGGATATATTTAATCTCCAAATCTAAAATTAATGGTTATATGGATTTATCACAAGATTAAATCTTTGATATATGTTGTTGATGTTATTATGCATGCCTATTGCCAATTTTGGAAATAACTGTTGATGGGGGACTTTTTGTGCTATTGTTTTTATGATGTGATGAACATTTCTATTTTTTTGCGTGATATCACCTTGAATAAAATTTTAATGAATGTATATTTGGTTAATAATTGGTTTCTCATGTACATTTGGTTTGTGTGATAATACCCATTCTTTGAAAAGAATATATTTGATAATGCCCCCAAATAATTGCGGTAATTGGTTTGTGTTACTATTGTGCGTCTGTTCTTTTTGTATTTTCAATATATGGTTTGGGATATTGTGTGGGGATGTTAGTGATCATCTAGGTTGTGTAGTACGTGGGGAAGTTACATGAAAATTGGTTAGAATGGATACAATGTGGGAAGTTCTGTGATGTTATGTAATGAGGTTATGGAACAACAGTTTTGGTATTGTGGTTGTGGAATAGTGGATATGGTGTAGTGGTTATGGAGTAGTGATTGTGGCGTAGTAGATACGGCGTAAAGGTTATAGTGCATGTAGGTTTTGTATTTTGATGAATGAGATGTGTGGTTTTTTGTGGTGAGATGGATTGGGTAATATGATGTGACAATGATGGTGGATGATTGATGATATGGTGGTGGTTGTGTAAGTTGACCCAGTTGTAACATGGTGTGGTTACATTAGTTTCCTAGTCATCCATGGGATGAACTATAAAGATATAAAAAAGAGGCTGGTAAATAAAATAGGTGGACAAGAAATGGAGTGTTATAATTAGGTTAAACTAAATTGAATGAATATAAGATGAAATGGATAATGAATAAATTTGAAAAAATCTATAATTGAATGTGGGAAATGTTGTGTGGATTATGTGGTGGTTGTGTGGTGTTGTATATAGTGTTATAAGTGGTTGAAATAGTTGATGTGTGGTAAGTGGTAGTGATGCGGTGTGTGATAGTGTTGTTGGTGTAAACCCATAGGTTGGGAATTATGTGATATATATATATATCATGAATGTTTATCTTATTTTATACATTCTCAATGAATGTGGGATAACCTTAACAATGCTTATAGGTGATGAGTTCTGAGTGTTTTTTCCAACATCTATGATAATAATGATACAAATGGCTAGATACCCCCTCTCCCCCACTCCTCCTTTAATATTAGTGATATGGGTTGGTGTTTCATATTACCAAGCAGTGATGTGATAGGCCAGGTGTCTTCAAGTGGGATACGATGTGTTGGACCAAGTGTCTTTGGGAGGGATGTGTTTTATTATCCCATGTGTCTACATTCAAGATGTTATGTGGGTTGATGTGATATGTGGATGGGGTCATTCATGGTAGGAGGTGGGAATGAAGCAGGTTTCATTCACATTGATGATGCCCTATTTATTTAGTTCTAGTTTTGATGTGATGCATGGATTAGGTGTCTACAGAAGGGATGTGATGTGATGTGATGTAATATATGTGGAAGGAATGTGATTATAAGCTGTTCAATGTTGGAGAGTGATAGATGAAAATCATTGTGGAAGAAGTATTTGGATGCCATTATTTTTATTACATTGATTCTATATTATTATATTATATGCGTGATTTGGTGAGTGAAGCATGGTCAGGATGGGTTTGTTTAGATAACCTTTATAGGTTCTTTTTGGTTCTTCTGTTTGTTTACCGATGCATTAGTATACTCTTTTCACATGTGCACTTCAGACCTTGATTATGTACCAACTGAGTATACCTATTATGCTAACCCTACATATATGAACAATTTTTAGGTTTCTAGGTGGACATTTGGGACCTAGATGAACATTACTAGATGTGTTGGATTTTATGTTGAGTCTTTTTCAGAGACCAATATTTTGGAATTTACATTCGAGACTTTTATATGTATCGGTTCTAATTTACTCATGCATTGTGGCATGGTTTTTGAATTACCATTATATTTTCTTTTGGAATTTTATAGTGATTTTTATTGAATCTCATGATCATATTTTATTTTTATAGGGTAATACCTCCCATAATGTGAGATTTTATACCCTTGGGGATTTTTTTTACCTAGGGCCTACTGAAGGTGGGACTCAGGGGTCATCATATCTCTCTCCTCATTACAATATCTTTGGAAGGAGGGTGTCAATATATAGTGTTATTAGATATTAATTTGAGTGATATTATTGATATAAAATTTAGTCACTATATGTATTACATGGTTTGGAATGGAAGCAGTTCTAGTTGACCTTGGTAAAAGAAATAGGATCAGGAGATCTGTCAGGACAGTTGATTTTAGGGGCCCCCTTGATCTAGTTTATAGAATCTGATCTTATTGAATGAAAAAGTGTGTTGTTCCTATTTTAATGGTAGATACCCAGGAGAGGTATATGAATCATGATGACTTGTTTCACATTTGAATTGGGTGTTTTGGGAAAATAAAATGAAGTAAATAAATAATATTGGATAATATTCAATGTTATCGGGCTTAGGATGTTCTACTTGTTTTCAGGAATGGATCTATTTGAGGGGTTGTATTGTAGATTGTTTCATTATCCATTATGTTGGATGTAGGTTGGGGAGTCAGTATTTCTTGGCCCAGATGTGGTGTAGAGCACATATGATAAGATCCAGTTGTTTCGTGAGTAGATGAGGGCGGTGTGGGACCATTAGAAGGCCTTTAATGATCATATGAGGAAGCCTTTGGAGTTTGATGTTGGAGACCATGTGTTATTGAGAGTCTCCCTTCATCCTAGGAAATAGGGATTTGGAAAGCATAGTAAAATTTCTCACAAGCTTGTTGGAAACCTTGAGGTGTTGGGGAATGTTAGCGAGTTGGCATATCTATTGGAATTTCCACTGTGGTTGGAGAGGATCTACGACATCTCCCATATGTTCCATCTTTTTTTGTATATTCATGATGAATCCCACATTATATATTGAGGATAGTTAGATATCAAGGATTATTAGATCTTCATGGAGCTTCTAGTAGAGATCCAAGATCATGGAGAGATGGTTCTTTGTTGGTGGATCATTCCCTTGGTTCATGGGTTATGGAGGCATAGTGTCCTAAAGGAGAGTAATTTGGAGTAAGAGATTTATATTCATGCCTAGTACTTATAGATATTTTGTGTTCTACTTTTACATATTTTTCTTATGATGTGATGTTCACATCTTGCTAGGTTATGAGTTGTATTGTTCCCCTTGATGAGCTATGTTTAATAAAACATCAAACATTTGAAAAGGGGATGATCCAAATCCTAATCAAGACACATTATACTAAAATGTTATTAAAACCATGTGGGTGAGTCCATGATTCCCCGAGTGGATAGTATCTTGATATTTATGATGGAATTTTGTTATTTATGTGATTGGTGTGGTTTTGTGTGTTGGTTTTGGACGTGTTAGATTTGGGATATATAGAGGTTTTTGTGGTTAGATGGAATTGTGGTGGCTGGGGTATGTCCTAGATGATGCATTATCATACAAAGTGAGACGAGGTTATGTAGTTGTGTAGTGTGTTTAATAGGTGTTTTAGTTGTCATATTTAGATGATGGAATCATTGAGGAGTAATGATACCCTTGAGAGGTATCTTACAGGGTGGTTTTTCAGACCCCTTTTACTTCTAGGAATGGTTTTTGATTACCTAGGGTGAGAATAATTTGAGAGGTATATAATGTAATGGTATATTCTTTATCATCCTGTTAATTTTCATTTTGGGTAGTTAGAGGCATTAAAGGGAGGTCTATAGGGATTGGTGGATCTAGATATATAGGAGTACTACAAGTGATTGTTCATGATGTAAACTAGATTCACATAATGGAATAGTTATTCACAGCTTGTGTAGTTGGAATATTTCCTGGATTTTAAGTGGTATAAATAGAGTCTATTAAATGGGTTCATTTAATGAAAGGAGAATTCATTAATTATAATTAATAAAAGGCTTAGGTGATTTGAATTTCAGTGGAAGTTGAAAAATGGGAATTCACATCCTAAATGTGTTACACAATTTGGAAGTGATGAGTTCTAGGTTATTTTATAACCTTTCTGATTTCTTTTCATTTGGATGCTCTCCCTCTTTCTCTTTTCTAGGAAAAATTCTAGGCACCCACTAGGGATCTTCTAGCCCCTTCCTCCTGCTTTGATCTATTTGTTTCAATGGATTCCTGTTGGTGATTAATGAAGAGTTTTCCTCTCTTTCCAAGGTGTTTCCTTCTGTTCTTCAGAGATCTTCTATATTGGTGTGGTTTTGGTTTGGGGTGTTTATAGGTTGAATTTTTGAAAACTCTTTGGTTTGGTGTAGGTTAATTCACAAGTTCCCTATGGAGATTTTGTTTCTTGGTAGTTTTTTTCTTCGGCCTGTGGTGCACAGTGAGATCAGAAAGCTTCCTTGAGGTACTGACACTACTACAAAAACAGGCAAGGGAAGTGCTACCCCTTTATCAGTGTTAAAAATAGGCGCTGATAAAGGGGACTCCTTTATCAGTGCTTCTTTTAGTAGCGCTGATAAAGGGGGTCTTTATCAGTGCTGATAAAATTTATATTTCAAATAAAATTCATGAAAAATAAATTATTGTTATATAAGTATATTTATTCGTATATAAATAGAATATATATTTTTTAAATATGTTTTAGATACGTATAAATACACTATTACATTTAATATATAAGAAATTTAGTGAAAATGGATTTAAAATATTTTAAAAAATATTATTAATTAATAATTTTCTAATTATTATTGATTAAAATTCATTTAATAATAATTCGGAGACAGAAAAAATCAAAACAATTAATAAAATATCTAAAATAAGTTAAAAATGTAACTCAAACTTCAAACAGCCATAACTTTTTATCCGGGTGTTTGTTTGAGCTCTACAACATATCAAATCGAAGCCTGCAACGATCTCTACACTCTGGTGACCCAATAAAATCATCTATCACATTTTTCGAGGCCAAAAAAGTCCCAGAAGGCCTCCAAAACTATGTTTTTAGTTGGGATACCCCGATTTGTTAACATTAAAAAAGTATAACTTCTGATTCGGATGTCCGTTAGGCCTGTACCACATATCATATCGAAGATTATTTCATTTTCTTCGATTTGACTGGTTGTGGAGTTGAAACAAGCTTCTATATTATACGTTATGATCGTTTTAACATTATAGGGATTTTTAAATACACATATATATGTATTTATTCATAAATATATATGTGTGTGTGTGTGTTTCTATGTGTGTGTATGTGTGTTGTATATATATATGTATGTATTTATTTATTTATAAAAACCAATAAAAAACACATTTTTTCATAAAGGTATTTAAAACTAATCTTATAAGTATAAATTAATATACAAATAAATATACGCATAAAAAATTATAACTAAAACTATATATATAAATAAATATAAATATATATTAATATATGAATGAATATATATATATACTAATATATGAATAAATATATTTATATTAATATGAATCTATATCAATATACAAATAAATATAACTATATATATAGATATATAATTAAATAGAGAACAAAACGAAATGGCTTAGTGGTAAAGGTGTAGCCACGAAAGGGGGGAGGTCGCGGGTTTGAGTTTGGGTGGAAGAAAACGGGTGCGCGCATATGAGGATGCGTGAGAGAGGTAGCGCGCCGCCTAGCGTTGATAAAGGGGGGGTCAAGCGCTGTTAAAAGCTCCCCCCTGCATTTATAATTCTTTTTTTTGACATTTATGAGCGCTTTTCAGAGTGCTGATAAAAGGGACCCACCTATATCAGGGCTAAGCTTTACAACGCTTTTTTAGCACCGTTAAATCCCGTTTTGAGCGCTGATAAAGGCTGTTTTTATAGTAGTGAGGATACTTGTTCTCACCTATTTAGGTGCCATGTGTGAGATCTTCATACTCTTTTCTAACCTTTGGGGGAATATTAAGGGTTTGTGTAATGAGATAATTAACTGGAATGTCTAAAATTGATAGGTATGGGGATTTATAACATGGTTTATTTCTTTGATATATGTTTTTGATGTTATTATGCATTCCTATATCCAATTTTGAAAACAATGTCTATCAGAGGACTTATTTGTACTGAATTGTTATGTTATGATGACTTGTGTTATGTTATTATGTGATCAAAATTTGAATAAAATTCTAAAGAATGTATATTTAGATAATAATTTATATCCCATGTTCATCTATTTTTTATAACACCCATGACAAATAAAGAAGATTTGTGAAAATAACCCTGAATAATTGTGGAAGAAAGTTTGTGTCACTGTTGTGTGTTTGTGCTTATTTTGTTATACCTACTTCATTTGGGATGTTGTGCGGTGTTGTTAGTGACCAGATGGGTTGTGTTATACACAGGTAAGTGAAGCGGTGGTTGGTTATAAATGACGTGATGTGGGATTTTTTTTTGATTTGGTGTGATGAGGTTGTGGTGTAGTTGTTGTGAAGTAGTTGTTTTGGATCATGGTAGTTCTGGTTGTGTGATGGATGAGTTGTGTGGTTATTGCGGTGAGATGGCTTGGGTGATGTGACATGATGAATATGGTGGATGAGTGATTTTATGGTGGTGGTTATGTGATTTGGTCCAGTTTTATTGCGGTGTGGTTATTTCAGTTTTCTTCTTGGCCATGTAATGACCTATGATGATATATAGAACAAAATAGAATGGTAAATAAAGAAAGTGTACTCGATAAAGATCCATGATAATTGGCATAAATTAAATTGAATAAAATAATTATTTATGTAATTTCAAAAGAAATGTATAATGAATAAATGTGGAGAAACCTATAACTAAAAGTGGGAAATGTTTTGTGGATTCTATAGTGGTTGTGTGGTATTTCATATAGTGGTGGTAGTGATTGAGATGGTTTATGTGTGGTGCATGGTAGTGTTGTGGTGTGCACTGTTGTTATTGACGTGACCCATATTTTGGTTATTGTGTTCTATTTATATATAATATATGTTTATTTTATTTTATATTATTCCTAACCAAGTAATATAACCTTACCAATGATCAAAGGTGTTAAGTTATGGGGGATTTCCCTGACATAAAGGATGGTAGTAAAATGGATGCATGGCTACCCCTCTCCCATTTTTTTCTGTCAGTAGTAGTGATATGGGTTGGTGTTAGAGATTACCCAATATAGATTTGATAGAACATATGTATTCATGCGATATGTGATGTGTTGGACTAAGTGTCTTCTGGTAAGATGTGATGTGTTTCCCTAGGTGTCTACGAGCGAGGCTTGATGTAGTGTGATGTGATATGTGATAGGGGCCAAGCATAGTAGGAGGAGGGCATGAGGTTGGTTTCCTTAACATTGATGACACTGTAAATCTTTGGTTCTGGTTGTGATGTTATGTATTGGCCATGTTTCTATTGGTGATATGTGATGTGATGTGATGTGTGTGGAATGGATGAGAGAATTATACATTCAATGTTGTTGTGTGAGTACGAAAAATCATCGGGGAAGCGGTACCGGGGAGCCTTTCTTTTTATTACATCAATTATATATTATTATATCATATGTAGGATTTAGTGAGTGATCCATCGTGAGGCTGGTTTTGGGTAGATGAAATGTATAGGTTCTTTTCGGTTCTACTGTTTGTTTACTAGTGAATTTGCATGCTCTTTTCAGATGTGAAATTGAGGTGTTACACCCCATTTTTTAAAAATAATATCATTTTATTTGATATCATGTATGAAATAAAACACCAAAAAAATAATGAAATATAACCTCAAGATAATTTATGATATATTTAATATTAAATTTATTATATAACTTATAATGTGTGCTATAGCGAGTTAACTTTTATTGCATGCAACTACGAGTTTCTACGACATCTTCTATTATATCAAGGCTAAGTTTTATTGACTACTATTAATATTATTACAATGATCTCATGGTCATTAATTTTTTTGTTATAAATTGGAAAAAATAATATATGAAAATATATTTTTTTAATTCATTGGTTACCAATTAATTATAAATGAATATAAATAACAATTTAATATATAGGAATTTTTTTTATAAAAAACTAATTTTTTTGCACTAAAGGAATTTTGTCTCTATAAAATAAATAAATTAATATTAGTGGATGATATTTATTAAATTTAAGTATTATATATTAAATAATTTCTTTAACATTCATCCAATAGATTTTATAGATATAATAAAGATAAAAAATCCATTTTTATAAAAAAAATTAGTATTTTTCTAAAGGCGGGTTTCCACCCATCAATGGAACACTTGTTTTAAAAATAAATTTAGAAACTTATTTAAATTTTATTTGAAAAAATAAAATTCATTTATGAAATTGTAATTTAAAAATTCTCATAGGGTGAGTTTTTGATATTATTCTGAGATGTTTCATTTTTTTAATGAATAATGAAAAATAATGTATTTTAATTGAAAACTTCTTTTTCATCAAAATAATTTATAATGTTAAATTGTATCTTTAATTTTTTTTAAAGTCAAAATAGTTAAATTATACATATATTAATACAATTTAGGTAATTTTAATAAATTTCATATTGAAATTGGATATAAAAACATTGTAGACATTGAAACATTTTTACTTTAAAACCCTGATTTCTCATCCTGTTTGTGGGATTGATTTTTTAATTAATTCCTACCATATATATGGTTTGAATCTCAAAAAATGAATTCCATATTTTAAATTAGAATAATTTAAAATATCTAACTTAATTTTTTAACAATGTGATATGTGAAAGGAGTTAAAATTGATTACAATGATTTTGAGAAAAATGAAATTACTAAGGGGCTGAAATTTAAACATAAGGAAAAAAATAACCAATAAACATGTACAAAATTTTTTTATGGGAATATTTCGACATTATACCTAGGAAACATATAATAAAATTATTAATCTCTAATTTATTCATATTCAATTATTATTCTCCATTTTTTTCACTAGGAAAAAAATTTATAGATGCATTTTATTTTAAGTTTATTATCTAAATGTCATGTGTTTTCAGTTATTTACATTCACATATTCATTATGACTTACCCAGTTATTTAAAAGGATTTTGTATTCTATTTTTTACATTTTCATATTGATTATTCATTTTTGATTCATGATAGCTTCCATTGTACTTAACCCTTACTGAGCATTTGATCTCACTCGTATTTTGTTTCTTTTCTCTAGGAGTCCATGATGTCAACTATGACTCATATGAAGGGAATTCCTAGATAGAATAAAATTATATTCAAAAAAATTATGTCATAAAATTTTGATTCCAAATTAAATTTCATACTCTTGTATGTATCTAGTTTACCAATACTAGTAAACTGATTGGTCCTTTGGGATGTGATTCCTTGTATCTTATGCCAATGTAATGGTAACATGCACCAACATTGGGATTCTATGGATGGGGTCCCTATAATTGGTATTAGAGGAATTTTAGTAGTAACTGTGGGAACAATATATAATAAAACATAGATTAGGGATCATAACCTTATGTTAGCAGTTGGGGATTAGTATATAATAATATCCTAATGTTTTGGTAAGATATAGATTATATGGGTTTTCCTAGAAATGAATCCCTTTTTGGATACTAAAAGTTGATGTTGTTCTGGAATAGATGTATAGAGGGGTAATTACTCTGAATATGGCACAATGGGCTTGACATGATCATCACCTCATTCATGAAAACTGCTCTTACTATTCACCTAGTTTGACACTCATAGGGGATATTCTTAGGATAATTCACATTTTCTTTAAAAACATATTTAAGTATTTTAATAGATAATAAAAATGAATGTACTAGGTTAAACCTATGGTCTAACAGATTCAAAATAATGTTAAAAAATTTAGACATAAAATAAATGATTATATAATCTTTCCACTATGATAATTGTTGCTCACATTATGATTTTTGGTTTTAGTCTATGGATAGAACTTGAAGGTCTTATGTTAACATGGAACATAAAAGAAGAGGTGGTTAAAATGATAAAACAAATGGGATGTTTATAGGAGTGAAATATATCATATTTATTCCTAATCACATTTCTTGAAATATGATTAACAACATATGCATTAACCAACTCTCAGACTCACCAAAAAAGAGAAGGATTTATTTTTATAAGAACTTGAGTGGTGGAGAATATGGTGAAAAGATGTCTTGATTTCAATATTGTAAGGAATGTGGAATGAGACTTCCAGGAAAGTGTCTTAATGTAATATGGGAATGCATTATTTTTGTAAAAGAAGGACATAAATCAAATAAATTTTGAGAGAAAATAATGAGTGGGATTGAAAGAAATAAATCTAATCATGAGAATCTATTTATAGTTTATTAACATAAATTTGGGGAAATTGTGAATTACCCAAGTCAAGGACCTCATCCAAAGGGTAACCCCTAGACCATGGAATGTGATAAGTGTAAATAAAATGGATAAAGTTCTTATGTATTTTTATTAAAGAAAGAAACTGATGAAGTGTTTTAGTAATATTATTTTGGTGAAAATAATAATGAAACATACATCAATTCTATAAAATTTTAGAATAAATTGTGTATTAATACCATAAAAACACATTCTTATGGATATATCAAGACAAAGTAAATTTTTGAGATATTTATAACAATAACATGTTTTAGTAGAAAAGTTATTTAAGGAATAATTCCTTTAAAAACAACCATTTTTTTATGTCACATTAATTAATAACTTATTACATAATATTACACTTAATAAAACCCATAAGATCAATAATCATAGTGTCTATGGGAATTAGGTACATTAATAATACTTGAAATAGGAAATACATCAACTTTATTGAAAACTTCAATAAAATGATCATAATATTCCATGGATTTTAAAACTTCATGGGATAACCTAAGGAAATATATAAAAATGGGGTGGAAAATAAATTCTAGAAAGAGAATAATCATGGAATAAGGTAAAACATGTTATATAATATGCATATAAATGGGGAATAAAAAAACATGAACAATAAGGCATGATATTGCATGATAATCATAACATGGGAAATGTGTAAACAACTTAAAACACTACATCATAAAAACATGTCAAGGATAAATATCAATAAATCATGACAGAAAAAGTTTTTTTAAAAGAATAAGATTAATTACCTATCCAAATATTATCTCTCATGATACTAAACATTACACAATGCATTAGGGATGTATATAATTTTGAGACCACCCATGAAATTAATTTCATTCTCATGCTTAAGTGTGCAACATAGATCATAAAACATGCAGTCATTCATCATCATATTTTATTAAAAAATATATGAGTGTGAAATAAATACATGTATGGCCCAAATCAAATAAGTATAAGTGTATAAAGGTTGACACCGTTGATAGGAAATGGTCATGGTATTCACTACACAATTTTTTTGGCGTGTAAAATCATGGTGAAATTTTGGCAACATAACGAAATCCCTAAAAATATTTTTAGTGATTATAGATGGGATATTAGGTGTGTTTACATTGGAAATGAGTGGGAGTGTCTTTATTATTTTTCAAACTTGGGTTTTGGACTCTACATAATAAAATAACCAAAACCACAAAACTTATCATGGGTTTTGCCCATGGTTTCTTAGAAATGTGATATATTTTAATTATTGTATATGGACAAGGAAAGAACATAGCAAAATAATTCCCTTTCTTATGTGGAGGCTCTTAAATAAACGATTTAAAAACATAAAATATATTAATGATTTTGGAGGATTCATAATGAATATATAAAATTAATAAAATAAACATAAAATATCATTATTTTAAATAGAAAACATATATTTAGTCATGTATACATTTTATAGTTTTTATTACATCACATTTGGTTCATTATTATTTCATAATACACAAATTATATTTATATGATATTTAATTTTTACTTGAAAATTCGACTGTCTCAGAAAATTACGAAAAAATCACCATTGGATAATTTCAACATTTTGATTCCAAAAATAATATTTATTTTATCTAAATAATTTTATAAATATTTTAATTTTCACTTTTAAAGTAAAATCAACATTTATTAAGAAATTATGGGTTTTGTGACAATAAGAGTTTTCGAACCCTTATAAAAATTAAATTTGACATCATATAAAGTATATGATCATTTATATTTAATAAAAGTTATTGAATAATAACATTTTATTAAACTACTATTTTTTACACCGAAATAAATTAATTAATAAAAATAAAATTCTTAATTGAATTCGGATATTACCCAAAAAATACTATTTGTGTTTTGTTGTATCAAAATAAAAATCATTTATAAATTAATAATAATAGGATGAAAATATATTTGGTATTCTATATAAAATAATATATATACTCATATTTCTAGTGTCTTGATACGTATCCCTTTAATAAACCAAAAAACTTCCTAAGAGTACGGTGCGTGACCATGAGACTTTCATGGGGTGGTTTGACGTACATGGTTTGGGATGTAATGTCAATGACATTATAATTATCCCACAAATGGTTTTTCCCATGATTATGTTATTGAATCTCATATTAGTCTTGGTCAAGGGAAAATCTTGGTGGTGCTATCTCCCTTAAAATCTCTAATAAATAGGCTTCATATGGTACTAGCCTACTGGTTGATGTCATCACTTCCTTTTTCCGTTTCAATTGGAATTGGTAAAACTATATTTTTATACTAATCATGTGATCATTGTTCAAAGAATATATTATAAATGGTAAATATTCTTAATAATAATTTTATTATGATTGGATATATTAAAATAAAATAAGTTCATGTGTTTTCTATATCCATATTACTTAATAATAAATTTAATTAAATTGAATGGGGAATTATATCTATAATAGTTTGGGTTGTTACAATCTTCCCACCTTAATAAATTTCACCCAAGATTTTTTCATTTCCCACACTAAAGTAGATGAGGATAACTTTGTTTCATCACTTTTTCTAGTTCCCAAATATTTTCTTTAAAATTTTGGTTTCTCCAGAACACTTTTATAAGGTGTATTGTCTTATTTCAAAGAACTTTTTCTATACAATATAAGATATTCACCGACTATTCCTCATATAAAAGATCATTATCCAATACTGCAACATCTTGATTGAGTACATGTGAGGGGTTTTCTATGTTCATCATCTAGATGGATACATGGAATACATAAATGTACTTGATATAAGTTAGGTGAGAGTGCCAATATATAGGCCACCGCTCCAATGCAATCAAGGATCTCAAATGGGATGATGTATCTTGGAAAAATCTCTTCCTTCTTCTAAAATCTCATAGATTTCTTCCATAGAGATATTCATATAAATACCATGTCTCTAACATCATAATCTAGGTCACATCGACAATTGTTAGCATAACTCTTATATAAAATCTGAGTAGTCTTGACATGATTTTGAATGGTCTAAACATTTTCCACTATTTCCTCAAACAATTCAGGAACTAGCCATTTTTACCCAACTTAATCCAAACATGAAGGTGTTCTGCACCTCTTACAATAAAGGGCTTCATAGGCAGCCATTTGTATGCTTTATTGGAAAATGTTGTTGTAAGAGATCTCAAATAGAGGTAATATTGGTCCCATACCACTTTAAAGTCCCTTGAATATGCTCTCAACATGTCTTCTTATGTATGAATAGTCCACTCATATTGGATTTCATTTTGAAGATGATAGGATGTACTGAAGTTTATCTTAGCATTTAAATCATTTTGGATAATTTTCCAGATGTTTAGTGTGAATCTCATATATAAATGGAATACAATTGATAGTGGTACTCCATGTAGCCTTACCACTTCTCTAATGTATATCTTTGAAAGTTGATATAGTAAAAGTTCCTCTCGAATTTTAATAAAGTGATCTATCATTGTAAGATGATACACAAAAACCCATATATC
The DNA here is from genome assembly GCA_963277665.1 of Viscum album. Taxonomy (NCBI): domain Eukaryota; kingdom Viridiplantae; phylum Streptophyta; class Magnoliopsida; order Santalales; family Viscaceae; genus Viscum; species Viscum album. Next base: position 129,821,147 of record OY728132.1, read on the forward strand.
TTTTTCTCACCTAGATGTCTTCGGAAGTCCAGTTCCAAATTCCATGGTGATGTTTTCCCATGTCCATGTTGGTATGGTTAAAGGTTGTATCATCCCCTTAGATTTCTACTTTTCAGCCTTCACTTGCTAACATAACGGGGACTTTGATTTATAATGAAGAATCTCCTTCCTTATATTGTCCTACCAATAGTGATCTCAGATATCTCGATACATATTTTTTCTTCTTGGGTTAACAGAGAATGTTAAACTACATGCATCATCCAAAAATTACTTCTTTAACTCATGATTTTATGGAAAATGTATTCATGACCAAAATCTCAAAAATCATTTTTCATTAACATTTAACATTGAGGATTTCCCTTTCGTTATATTTTCTACTTTCTTCTGAATTCCAACATCACCCCTTTGATAATCATTGAACCTCTCCATAAGGCATGGTTGGGAAATAATTTGTGAATGGATTGATGATGTTCCTTCCTTTATCATTCCCATTTCTATCCTTTTTAAACATATGATTACTAGATGCCTCTCAATTATCACCAATGATAGAATTGTTGGATCCTTTCTACATAGAGAATCCTTCACTTTATTTTCTTTCCCATGATAGTAGTAGATTGAGAATTTATGGTCCTTGATTATCTAAAACCATATTATTTGGTGCATATTCAACTCTTTATATGTGAATTTATACTTTAGGCTTTTGTAATCCTCAAATATTTCACATTTCTCCCCAAATAGATAATGCCTCCATATTTTTAAAGAGTAGATCTCTCCAACCAATTTTAGATCATGTGTTGTGTAGTTCTATTCATGGACTTTAAACTTCCTTGAATTATATGCTATGGATTTTTCATTATTCATTAACTCATTTCCCAATCCCTTCTTTGAATCATCCATAAACACCATGAAAACATATCCACTTATGGGTAGTGTGAGAAAAAGTGCAGTGATAAGCCTCCTTTTCATCTCCTTGAATCTCTCTTCACATTCATCATTATAAGAAACCTTAAATCCCTCTATGTTTTCATGGTTATAAAGTTTGATAATCAGGAGAAATTTATCACAAATCAATGATAATGCCAATATAATATAAGGAAATTACATATATCTATCACAAATACTGGAATCGACCATCCTTTAATTACTTCAATATTCTAAGGGTCCATAGATATCCCATCACTTGTGATGATATGACCTAAGAATTTGTCTTCCTTCCTCCAAAACACACATTTTCTATACTTGGAATAAATATTTTCCTTTCGTATGGTCTTTAGTACAATACTCAGATACTCCTCATGATCCTCCTTGCTTTTAGAGTATATTATAATATCATCTATAAAGAAACAATTTTTTTTCAAGATAATCTGTAAAGACTCTATTCATCATGTCCATGAATATTTTTGGAGCATTAGTGAATCTGAATGGCATTACTATGAACTCATACTACCCATACCTTTTATGAAAAGCAGTCTTGAGGATATCCCCCTTCTTTACCATAACTTGGTAATATCCCGATTGTATATCCACCTTCGAGATTATTATGATCCACGTAGCTATTGGAACAAGGCATCAATAAATAGAAAATGATACTTGTTCTCTATTGTGATCCTGTTGAGATAATGATAATTAATTCAAAGGCAAATTGACCCATCCTTCTTCATGATGAAGAGGACTGGTGCACCCCATGGTGAAACACTTTTGTATATGAACCCTTAATCTAGATTCTCCTATTCTTGTTTCTTTAGCTCCTTAGGTTTCACAACAACCATTATATATGGAGTCCTGGGTAATTGTAACGCCCCATGTATAAGCTTGACTGAAAATTAATCCTCTCAACTAGGAGGAAGACCAACCAATTCCTCAAGAAATACATCTTCATATTCCCTCACAATAAGAATTTCTTTGAGGATGGTTCTTTCCTTAGACTCAATCATTTTATATTGATATGATTTCTCATAGTGAAATAATATCCACACTTAATATGTTGGTTTTAAAGAAGATTCATCCTCCTCCTTACACTTGTACATAATCAAGGTCGATTCAGAATACAAAGAGTGATTTCATTCTCTTAGAAATTTATGTTGGATCTATATAGTGAAATACAATCCATACCCAAAATTGTATCAAATTACACTAAATAAATTTTGACAAGGTTTGTTGAGATGTTTACCCCACAAATATTTATAGGGGAGGAGTTATATACTTGGGATGAAATAATTTCCCCATTTTCCATTTCCACCAACATTTCTACTTCCATGATTTGTGCTAGTGTTTGAATAGTTCTACTAAACATCCGTGATATGATGTAATGCATAGAAACATAATAAAAAAGTATGTTCACTATTTTAGAATGAATAACTAGCATACCTATCAACATTTCATTGTCAGGATCCACCTCAGCGGTTGTAATGACAAAATCTCTCCCTTTCCACATTTGTGGTTGTTAGTTGTCTCCTAAAACTACAAGCTTAGTGCATTGGTTTGAAAAGTTTTCTAGTACCTTGTAGTTGAAAAAATAAACAATGCACTAAGCATTCGATGGAGAATTCATTTCCTCCACAACATTTGTGTGTTTCTCTTATTATTAATCATTAGGTAGGTGTCCTTAATTCACGCACCTAAATCATTTCTTCTCCTCCCTTAGGAAATTTTTGGGGTGATTATTTCTGCACCTTTTACATGTGTGATGCTTAAATTTAATGGAACCATTATATTTCTCCATCAGACCACCAGAATTAAACTCCACTTTCCTCTTCTTATCCCCATAATATCCTTGAGATTAGTTTATATCAATTTTCACTTTGAGGGATCATCAAAGAAGTTACTCATAGCTATCAAAGTCACGAACCACCAAGGATTTCTATAGACTAGGTTTTAACCCACTAAAGATGTATTAAATCTTGAATTCAGGGGAAATGAAAATGTTAAAGGCATATCATTAAAGTCTTTTGATGTTTTATGAATAAGACTTGATAGATTCATCTTAATTTTATTGATGGAAAATAAATACGTTCACATTTTATATTAGAGAGAGAGAAGAAAATATTTATCGAAAAACATTTTCTAGAATCCATACCACACCATTACTCTGATATCCTCCCCAGGATTCATATTCTTGATCAATTTCCACCACTAATCAGTTTCTCCATATATTCGGAAATTGAGTCAGATGAGAGAGTATCATCACATTGTTTGTGGTTCTCACTCCCATCAGGTGGGGCAACCTGTTGGGGAATTTATCACATTGCCCACCACATTGATTATATACCTGATTCCTCATATTTCATGAAATTTGCTAGAATAAAGGGGAAATTAGGGATTAGCATTTTCAAACTATTGAAAACATAAATGGTAATAAAATTAAATTAAAGGGGGTAACTTATAAATTACATTTATTTTATGAAAATATTAATTTTTAGGCTTCAATCAATGTAATACACAATATATTTCCTAACATATAATCCTATGGACATTTTTATCCCCTTAATAATGGATCATAATTAGATTTTTAATTTAACAAAGCATATGCCTTAGGAGTTTGAAACCAGGTTTGTAGTAAGGGTCATTGTCATGTACCGGGTTACACCGAGTCTGGGTCAACACACCTTTTCAGAGATGTTACCCCTATGTACATCTATTCCAAAACCAAGTCCACCAGTAGTATCCCAAAAATTATGTATGATTTTGATAAACCACTTACTCTATACATACCGAAATTTAGGGATGTTTTCTTATACTTAGACTTTCCTTACGTATTTCATTAGAATTTTCTAATACTCATCCCACAAATAACTAAACATAACTTTCATACAAACCATAACAACCCTACTCTTTATTTCAGATTAATAAATGATATATTAAATAAGATTACACATAATAAAACTTATAAAATTGATAATTGTTGTTTATTTAAGAATTAGGTACATTACATAAAAACTTAAAATAGTAAATACATCAGCCTTTTTGAAAACATCATTAATGCGATCAAAATATTCCATGGCTTTCAAAACTGCATGAGATAACCTAGGGAAATACATAAGAAAGGGGTGATCTATAATGAATATGAAGGGAATAAGCATTGAATAAGGTAAAAAAATATTATAAAATATTCATATAAATAGGTAATAAAAGAAACATGAAAAAGTTATGATATAACATGATAATCATAACATGGGAAATGAGGAAAAAAATTAAAACACTGCATCATAAACATATGTCAAGGATAACTACAAATACATCATGATGTAAAAAGTACAAGAAAGAAATTTGGATCACTCACTATCAAAACATAAAATTTTATCAGATTAATTATTACCCAATGCATTGGATCTCTATATAATTCTGAGAACACCTGTCACATTCATTTCATTCTCATGTTTAAGTGTTCTACATAGATCATAAAACATTGAGTCATTCATCATCATATTTTATTAAAACATCAAGGAGTGTGGAATAAATGTAATTAATTTATAAATTAAATAAGTATAAGTTTATAATAGTGAACACCAATAATAGAAAACGGGTATGGTATTCACTACACAACTATTTCGGTATAAAAAATTATGGTGAAATTTTGGCAGCATAACGACGTCACTTAAAAAAATAAAAATATAGGTTAATGAGAGAGAGAAAGGGGTATCTAATCATTTGGAAATAAAATATTAAGTAATAGGTAAATTGAAATATACATCCCTATAAAATTAATTAGAAATAAAAGGTATAAGATAATAAGGAAACTTGAGTAAAGAAGAGAGGGTGATCATCCCATACTTGAGTATGTGAATCCAATTGCTTGGGAGGATCTTATTGAGTGACTGGGAGAACCTTGGGAAGACTATAGAGAGGGGAGGGTAGAGTAAAGACGTGATACATGGATTTTAAGTAAAGATAAATGAGATGTTGGGTGGGTTTATATCAGAAATGGCTCTGGATTTCTTTATTATTTCTCAAACATTGGTTTTGGGATCTATATAAAAAATAACCAAAACAACAACCTTACCATGGTTTTACCATGGTTTATACCAAATAAGATATTTTTTCAATATTTTAAAAGTAAAATTTCTGAACATAATAAAATAATTCTCTTTCTTATGTGGAGGTGAGTCATACTCTTAAAGAAATTATTTTAAACCTTAAAATATATTAATTTTTTTGGAGGATTCATCATTGATTTATAAAATTAATAAAATAAACATAAAATATATTTATTTTAAAAAGAAACCATATATTTTTTCATGAATATATTTTATATCATTTATTACATTTCTTTTCTATCATTATGATGTCATAATACCTAAAATATATCTATACGATATTTAATTTTAAACCAAAAATTTGTGACTCAGAAAATTATGGAAAATTCAATTTTGGGAAATTTTGATGTCCTGATTCGAAAAATAATATTCAATTTATCTAAATATATATTTTTTTAAATATTTTTATTTTTACATTTAAAATAAAATCGAAATTTATTACGAAATAGTGGGGTTTTTATGACAATAAATTTTTTTTAACCCTTAGAAAAATAACATTTGTCTTTATAAAAATCATATGATCATTTATATGTAATAATTTTTTAATAATATTTTACTAGAAATATTATTTATTCCAAAAAACCATTAATTCATCAAAAATAAATTCCTTAATTGAATTTGATTATTGCCAAAAAATACTATCTGTGATATATTCTATCAAAAAAATATGAATTAATAATAATAGGATGAAAATAAATTCATTATTCTCAAAAAATAATGTACATACTCATATTTCTAGGGTTTTGATACCTATCCCTTTAAAACACCACCATATTCCCTAAGAGTAAGGTGTGTGACTGTGATACTTTTTTGGGGTGGTTCGACGTACATAGTTTGGGTCATGATCTCTATGAGCTTGAACTTCTACTGTAAATGGTTTCACTCATGATTAAGTTTTTGTGTCTTAGATTGGGATTGGTCGTGGGAAAATCCCAGTGTTGATATCTCCCTCTAAAGCTCTGATAAATGGGCCTCATAGTTTACGATCATACTGGTTGATGCCATCACTTAATTTTTTTTTGTCAACTGGATTTGTTAAAACCCTATATTTATACTTATCATGTGATTCTTGTTCAAAAACTATATTATCAATTGAAAATATGTTTAACGATTATTTAAATCTAAAAAGATATAATAAAACCAAATAATTTCATGTGTTTTTTATATCAACATTATATAATTATAAATTTAATTAAATTTATATAGGAATATTATTTATAATAGTTCGTGTTGATAAAACTTTAAATTTTATAGATATATGTTTAAATGAATAGATATCCTTTAGGGTTAATATGATAATTAATTATATTATAATAATGGTCAAATAATATTATTATACATTACAAAAAAAATTGTATTGAAAACATTAATAAAAAGGTTTTTAATGATTACATTAATTTCAAGGATGTATCTATTTTTCATTTTGGAAACACTATAAGAATTCTATTAATATAGTTTTAGCAAAAGGAAAACCTATATGATGGGTCAAAACCCATCACTTCTGGAAAGGAGGTGGGGATTGAACCTATGACTGAAGGATAATAAATGTTTTAAACCAACCATTGGCCTACATGATTTTCTAGTTAACATGTCATTGTTTTTAGTTAAAAATTTTGAAGAATAAAAATTAATGATGAACAAGTATTAATTAATTTTTTTACTTTAGAGATTAATGTATCAAGCATATTGTTTTTGTAAAATATTTAGAGACAGAAAAAATACTTGTTAGAATTTTACGGTCCTTTTAAAAGTGAAATTTAGTTCTTCAGGCATAAAAATAAAAATTCATTTTTGAATACTTATTTCTTGGAATAAGAAAAGAATTTTAAATTGATCAAAGAACAACCAAATGATTAATTTGTTATTATAAAATAAAAATATATCAAGTAAGTATATTACTTTATATTCTCAGATATGAAAATAATTCCTTAACTTTAAAATAAGGATATGTAAATTTTTTTTATCATATTACACTAATTTATGATGATATCAATGAACTTTTCAGGAATATTATATTTAAATTATTAATCCCCTCATATTTATATTGATCATTAACTTTTTCGTGTTAAATGATCCCAATCACTCTCTATAAATATTTATGGTTTTCCTAAATGTATACATCTTCAGTTTCCACCAATGTTTTCATACTTGTAAACCTAGTGATTAGTTATTCAATGTGAACTATACACTTCCCACTATCTATTAATAATAGTATATTCTATTAACTCTTCTAATATTTGGGATTTTATCAAATTAATTCTCAATGGTAATACCCTTGGTTTCCAATATCATGTTTAAATTGCGAGTATGCAATTTATTTAAGGTGGGGAGAATGTAACACCTATAAAACTCTAAATGAAAAAAATTTTATTCGATAACATATATGAAACAAAACATCAACAATAGAAAGGAATATAATATATAGATAATTTATGATATATTCACTATTAAACCTATTCCATATCTTTCAATGCATGCAATACTGAGTTTCCTTACATCACACACAACCACGAGTTTCTTTGATAGCTTGCATTACATGAATGACTGAGTTTTATAGAATACTATTATTATTATTAAAATAATCTCATTGTAATTAAGTTGGTGGTTATAAATATTATTAACAAAATAATAAAATTATATGGTTGAATTCAATGGTTACTAATTAATTATAAATAAATATATATACCAATTGAAAATAAATGAAATGTTTTTGTAAAAAAATAATTTTATATACCAAAGACATTTTATCTTAATATACCAAATTAATTAATATTAGTGGATGATGCTAATGATATATATATATATATATATATATATATATTATATAATATTTTTCTTAATTTCATCCAATTTATTTGATAGAAAAAATATAATAACAAATCCAATTTTACATATAAAAAGTTACATATTTATAAAGGCAGATTTTCCGCCTTTAATAGTATAATTATTTTAATACTAAATTTTAAAAAATTTAAATATTATTTTAAAAAACCTCATTTTTGAATTTATAATGTCAAAATTATCTTATAATTAGTTTTTCCATTTTTTACGAGAAGTTTCATTTTTAATGAATAGTGAAAATATAGATTTTTAATTGAAAAATTATTTTTTATCTAATTATTTTATATTGTTAAATTATATTATGAATTGGTTTTGAAGTAAATATAGTTCAATTATATATCTATTAATCTAGTTTATGTCATCATAATAAATTGAATTTTGAAATTGGATATAAAAACATTGTAAACATTGGAACAATATCACTTTAAAAACCCGCTTTCTCATCCCATACGTGGGATTAATTTTAAATTAATTTCTGCCACTATAGTTGTTCTTGTAAGAAATAAATTTTCTATGATGTAATAATCATTTAAATTTCTGTCCAATTATTTATTTTTTACCTGATATGGACACCTAAAGAGTTAACGGATGTTTTAGGGGGTGTATGGGGCTTGTTCGGGGCTCAGAACCCCGATCAATGGAGAAAAAAGATTAGACTGCATGCCTAGTATAAACCATGAGATACAGTCTATATGAGTTTATTAATAAAGTGAGGGATTTAATGATCAATTCTAAAGGCCACATGGTTTGAGGAAACCATGCGGCATGGGGCTCACTATCATGACCCCCTCCCCACTAGGTGTACCCCTCCTTAGCCGACAATGTGAGAAGGGAGATAGTGACCCCTAAGTCCTGCCTCTAGTAGGCCCTAGGTTGGCGAATTGCATCGAGGTTATAGTAAACACACAAATTGGAGGCATTACCCTCTAAGAGAACACATGCGAAAGAGAGAGATAAGACAGACACCAACCAACTCCAACTCAGACTGTAATATAAAAGAAATCCCAAATACACATATGTAATGTCATGGAAAAACTACTACAATTGAAATAGAAAATTACAAGTACCAAAAGAAAATAAAAATGGAAGAGAACATGAAGAGAAAACAACTCCTGGAACCCCAATCTAGTAGTAACCAGCCAAATCTCCAACCATCTCTAATTGACATGATTTTTTATATATATATGTAGGGTGAGTATAATAGTATACTAAGTAGGATCCTCCCCATAGACTCTCATTAAAAAGAAAAGGAATCATGCTAAAGCATAGTAAACAACAAGTGAAACTAACTTGTCACATAAAAAGGTATACTAAGTTACTATCCTCACTATGTCTACTCTCACCAAGAATCATATAAAGGATTACATAATATAATAAATAATATCAAGCATACCCCCTACCACTTCCCCACTTGTTTGCTACTTTGACCAAACATCTCACATCCAAAGCATCTCTCTCCAAAAAGGATTGACTGTAGATACCTGGAAAAAGCACCACAACATGAACCTCGTGCAGCACAACCACCACTTCCATGAAACCAAAGTAACCAGGTAGTTTCTAGGAGCCACCACACATCGCATAACATGTATCATATGTCAGGAATTATACCTCAATCCATTACAACCCATGCACTGAGTAAGGATCCTCAATCCATCATAGCCTATACACGTTACACGTATAGTAGTCTATAGGAAACTATATCCAGAACATGTGTGTGTGTGAATAATCACTCGCCATTACAGCCCTCTACGTGCATATATGGGGAAAACTAACTGTTGTGCCTACCAGAACAAGTAACTACCAAGATAAGAGAACATGAACAAAGGGGGTAGTTAGCCATCCATCCTCCCATAGGAATGTTGGGGAGAACACCCCCTAGGCCTCAGAATCCCCGAGGTGTCAGTTTCCATAACCGACTGGGTGGAGTAGCATATAGAAACACAAAAAGCAAAGAATATACTATAGCTCACAACCAAACTCTGGGTATAACCAACTATTAGACTCAACTGTATTTAACGTCTCTCAGACTCCCAGATTCCACTACTAATACTAGGTATCCTATAAGAACACATCTATTTAAAGATCTTTATTACATTACTTCATTCCCTTTTTATCAGTTTCACTTTATGTTAACTAATTCATTAAAGATTAATTAACCATTAAAAATTCCACATTATATTTCATTAGCATCACACCAAAGTTTCATTCCCTCTACGCATAACCAAACCAAGTCCACAACTTCCCAGAAATATTACCTCAACATTTCATCCCATAAAGCTGTAAACCCATGTGTTAAGATCATTCATTCAACCATTTATTAATAACATTATTACTTTTCCATATTCCAAGACATTCTAGAAGAATATTCTAAGCTACTAAACACAATGGGGCTCAACCCAGTGAGTAGATAAACTACCTGTTATTTATTTTACACCTATAGTAGGAGCATAGACCCATCCTCCCTCGAGAATCTAAACACGGAAAGCACATGGAATAACCCGTGTGTCTTCACCCCTTTTAGAAGGAGGGTAAGAAAGAATAGCTACCTTTAGTAGTGGGAAAAGTAAAGTAGATAAACAACCAACAAGATTCAAAAAGAATCCAATCATTCACATCCAACCTATTATATAATCTTCGGTGTCCCTCCAACACCGTCATGCATAAACCGATGCATCTCTCCAATCTAGGTGTCAACTACTGCCACAACCAATGGGCCTCCCTTCCCCCACATATCACAACAACCATCTAGGATCACATCACAACAAAAGAAATAGGAAAAAACATCAAATCAACTGGGCTATGGCCCTTAAACATGGAATCCAACCTTCAAACATAATGAGAACTCATGGATTTAAAGAACAAGGAACTTGGCCTTTACAAGCAAGAGGGTAACTCAAAACCCAACCTGGCATTTTATTTATATCAAACAGCTGGTTATTTAATCCATCTAGAATTAACCGATTTAATATTTATAGGATGCAACTATGGGAAACCTAAATAGTAATATATCACAAATAATTAAACATTCTTACTGCATCTGATTGATTAACATCAAATTACAAAAACAACAACTAGATTCATTTACATGCCTCTTTATCGTTGATAAATAATTCACAATTAATCCCAATTTACATTCGTTACAAATTTACATCAAGAATGAAATTATAAACAAGGAAATAATATATATCACACTATTGAGAAAAACAAGAGGCAATAAAATATGATAGATATCAATTTATTTATCCAGTTCAAATATTTATTATGTCAATTCCATTGTGATCCAGTGGGATAAAACCTACTAACTCTATAGTTTCATGTAAAAGAATATAAAATCAACAAATACCCTGCCTCAAATGGTTCTTGACGTTTTTTACATGAGAACGATCCACACAACTGATTACAATCACCTCCCCCGTGACAACTACATCTACCCGAGGACACCGCGACACGACCACACCAATCGACACCCAAGAAAACTCCATTAGAAGCATGGAGATCACATACCATAACATGGAAAGGGGAAACGGAAGAATAATGATTGAAAAAAGCATAATAATAGATGTAGATCATATCTTCTATTGATGATGGACCGACACTTGCTGCTTGCAAAAAAATAGGGGGTGCACATGCAGTAGGAAGAAACATCAAGGGGAAATAACCCAAGGATTAAGGTTCTATCACACCACTACTATGGGATGAAGGAAAGGTTCGAGTGTCTCATACTAGGGAACAAGAAGGTAGACCAAGGGAGGAAAATATATCATCCCATTAGAGTATTTAATAGAGAAACTGTTTATGATATGCTAGATTTTTCATTAAAATCAGATTGGATTAAACCTTACAGTTTGACCAAGTAAAGGCATCCTGAGCCTTAGGAAAATAAATATAGGAGTTATGGGATTTGAATTAGCGTTAAATCCCTTAAAATAAGTCCTCGAATGCATTTTTCTTCAAAGAAAACACTAAATGGGTGAAGCTATAGGAAGCTGGAAACATTGTACACCTACCGATGGATGGAAACATTATACACCTACTGATTGTTCGAAACACTACACACCTACTAACACAAAAAGTAAAAATGATTCATCGATGCTAATAGTAAAAATGTTTTACTTCCACCGACATTACAAATGACTCACCGGCACCGACAGTACAAATGACTCGCCGATTCCTACAATACAAATGACTCACCGATGACACTGTTCACATATGTATCACAGACGAAACTATTCATATCTATCTCACCGATGAAATTCATCACATATTTCTAACCAATGACACTATTCACATCTGTCTCATCGATGAAACTATTCACATTTGTCTCACCGATGACATTTTTCACTTCTTTCTCACTAATGATACTATTCACATATGGTTCCCTGATGACAATGTTCACATCTATCTCACCGATGAAACTGTTCACATTTTTCTCACTGATGATACTATTCACATTGGTCTCACTGATGACACTGTTCCCATCTTTCTCATTGATGAAACTATTCACATCTTTCTCACCAATGACACTCTTCAGAAAACAAGAAACACTATTCATAGAATTGGAAATTTGTAAAAGTGTTGGGGATAAGTCACATTGACCTCCCAAAACACCTCAGACACTAGATGCCAATAAAGGAAGGGACCAGAGAGGTCCAGGCCATGACATCAGATACCTCTCAAAACATTCTAAACCTCAACAGTTCAAAACCAACCTAAAAGGAGACAAAAAAGGGGTCTAAAAAACCACCCACTGAGATACCTCTCAAAAGAGATCAAGCAAAAAAGGTACAAAAATAAATCCATCTCATAAACATGAATGGTCTACCACCACAAAGAAAACATCGTTACATGAAAAGGGTGTAACATCGAACAACTTGTGGTACTGAGCACATATCTATGACTCAAATTTCCGTGTACTCTCCTCCACGCCACTGTGTCTCCACAAGACACAAACCAAGGGAATATAATGCCCATGCAACACCTTCTCCTCACGGTCCTGGATCTCTACAGGCCACTCTACGATGGTCTCATCATTGCCAACATCAATCTCTCCCCAATTGATGATGTGAGATTCATCATGAAGATAATGACAGAGCTATGACACATAAAAAATATCATGTATCTAGCTCATCTATGGAGGAAGCACTACCTGTTACACCAAAACTCCAACATGATCCAACACCTTGAAAGTCTCAATAAACTGGGGAGAAAGCTTACTCCCACAACCAAACCTTCACTGCCCACGACAGGGAGTCAACTTCAAAACACGTGATCCCAAACATCAAAATCAAAATGTATCCTAATTTGATCATCATATGATTTATGATAATATTGTGCTGCTTTCATCATCTCATGAATCATCCGAACCATCTCTATTGTGTTCTGTACAAGTTCTAGCCCAAGAATTGTTGACTCTCAGACCTCAGTCCAGCACAATGGAAAACAGAAAGGTCATCTATACAAGGCTTCAAATGGTACCATACCGATCGTGTAGTGGAAACAATTTGTTTAAGAAAACTCCACCAAGGGTAAGTGACTCATCCAAAAACCTCCAAAATCCAAGGCATAAGAGCACAACATGTCTTTAAGAGTCTGGATGGTCCGCTCTTTCTTACCGTCCATCTGTGGATGAAAAGCAGTGCTAAGGCATAACTGAAAACTGAAAGCTTGCTGGAGACCTCTCTACACCCTCGAGGTAAAATGAGGATCTTGATAAAAAATGATCATCCTCAGGACTCCATAGAGTCTTAACACCTCCCCCATATACTTCCTCCACAAAAACTCCACTAAGATCAACTCCTTGATCACTATAAAGTGGTATAATTTCATTAATCAATCCACTACCACCCAAATAGAGTCATGGAATCCCTAATCTTGTGGTAAAACAGTAAAAAATACATTGAGATGTCCTTCCACTTCCACTATGGAATATCTAATGGCTGGAGAAAACCACCAGGGACACAGTGCCTGACCTTTACCTTCTGGAAGACCAAACATCAAGACAAAAACTCTGGAACTACAAGCTTTAGCCCAGGCCACAAAAAATGACTCCTCAATCCATGGTACGTCTTTGTAATGCCTGTATGCACCGCTAAAGGTGAAATATGTAACTCTTTGAGAACTATCTCACGCATCCAAAAAGGAACTAAAATCCTTCCCTGATACAACACTCAGTGTTGTTTATCCTCAGACCAACCATCAGGGGTCTCTCCACAAACAACTCGGTCTCTCCAGACCTCCACCTTAAGATCCTCCAATTGAGACTCTTCCACTTACTGCACCAGATATGACTACACCATCATCTGAAAAAGGAAACCACTTCCCCCAACTTCTCCCATATCGATATTTAATGCTCAATGTTATTCCATCACTCTCTAAGAATAACCAGAATTATGCATTTCATCACTACGTGACTTCCGTCTCAGCGCATCAGCTACAAAATTATACTTTCTAGGTGTATATAAAATTTCAAAGTCATATTCCTATAAGAAATCCATCCACCAATGCTACTGCAAGTTAAAGTAATGTTTGGAGAAAACATACCTCATGCTCTTATGATTAGTGAAAACCACAAAGTAGTAACCAATGAGGAAATGTCTCCACAACTTCAGAGAAAACACTATTGATGCTCACTAAAGATCATGGGTGGAATAGTTATGTTCATGGGGACACAACTGATGAGACCCATAAGAAACAAATGATCTATGCTGTATCAGAACAGATCCTAAACCCAGATGCAAAGCATCACAAAGAACATCAAACTGAACTCCCTCTTCTGGAAGAAAAAGAACCGGAGCACTGACCAAATTCCCCTTTAGATACTAAAAAGCATCCTGAAACTGATCAATCCACACAAACACTTGATCCTTCCTGGTCAATGCTGTCAGAGGAGTCATAAACTTAGAGAAATCTGCTAAGAACCTCATGTAGTATCCCACAAGACCAAGGAAACTTCGCACCTCTGTCACTATCTTGGGGGATTACCATGACACAACCACTTCTATCTTCATTATATCCACAGCTACTCCCTATCAGGATACCACATTCCCTAAGAATAAAACTTCTTGATCCCAAAAATCACACTTTGAAAACTTACCAAAGAGATTTTGTTGATGAAGAAATACCAAAACGGTGTGACGATGCTTTACATGATTCTTATAAAACATGGATTACATAAGGATTTCATTGATGAATACCACCACGAACTTATCTAGGAACTCAAAGAACACAACGTTCATCAACCCCATAATCAAATATAGAGAATTCATCACACCAAACAAAATTAAAATGAACTCGTAATGCCCATGATGAACATAGAAAGTAGTATTCATGATATCCTCATCCTTCACATGCATCTGATGATATCCTGGCCATAATTCAATCTCCGAGAACCAACTTTCACCCTTCATTAAATCGAATAAATCAACAATCTGCTAAAGAGGATAGTGATTCTTCATGGTCACTTGTTTTAAGCGATGATAATCGATACAAAAATGCAAAATACCGTCATCCTTCTTCACAAACAAAATTGGTGCACCCTATAGTGACACACTTGGCTGAACAAATATACTATAACAGAACATCAAGCTATATAGGAAGATCCCGGAACTCAGAAGGGGCCATCCTATATGAATACATAAATATAGGGGACACTTCTGGATATATATCAATCTCAAACATGATCTCTCATCTAGGGGTAATACTATAACCTATTTTGGAATGACATCATGGTACTCTTCTACGACCGTAAGAAACGAAAACCTCCGACCCTCTGAAGAAATCATCATCAGCTTATCCATCAAGGATGACAAAGAAAGAACATGCCTCTGACCTATCTGAGGGTCTCGTTTTCCAACAAAAACCTTCAGATCTCCAAAAGCATCAAATAACACCACCTATCTCCTAAAGCAATCCGCAATAGCCTGCACCAAATACAAACAATCCATGCCATGGATGAAATTATATGGTTTTATCCATAAACATAGGAAATTTCCCCAAGAGTGGTTCTTCCCCAGTACTAGCTCATAGTCTCTACATACTTCAATCATGACATCTCGACTTCCAACTGACGTAGTCAATGCCAAGGGCACTGGAAACCTCTCTAACTCAAGTCCCAAAGCATGGAAAATGGTAGGTTATATAATGGAGTGTGTGGATCTTGAGTAAAAAAAGTCATAACCCAAGTAGAAAACAAGCAATGGGTACCTCGAACAACATCTGGCTAGCATGAAACTAACAATGCTAAAGCATGAAGCTGACCACGACCTACTACATAGCCTCTCTGACCCTGATGACTACCACCACCATGACCAAACACTTCTATATGAGTATGGGGAGAATAACGGGGTTTTACTATACTTTCCAAACCTTCTCTCTATTGATCCAAAGCTAGTGAAACCTGTTGCTGCTGCCTTAGCTTGAACTGCCTCAACATAGGAACCTGGAATAGAACACCTAGTGTACAATGACCGATCTCAAAGGTCAGACACTCTCGTTTCTCATGATCTCTTCCTCCACAATAAAAACAAGTACCTCATCCCTTGGAATAGGCCTAAGAGACCTTGACCCTAAAGAAACAAGATGTTGAGGGATGAAACCTACCCCTAGTTGAACAGAAAATCTTCTACCCTAAAAACTGGGAACCCTAGACCACAACTCTTATTTGTGAGGAATAATGAAGACTCCCATATCATGATGATTTGGTCCTAGATAATGTCATTTATATGACCTCTTCCCTCCCCAACACCTCAAGATATGTCCTTAACATAAACGAGGTTACCTCGTGCTGGATCTATGGATGAAAAGCCTCCTAAAAATTCATCTCCCTTTCCTCCTCATTTAGAAATAGGTTTTAAGCATATCATAAAAGGTTCCTAAAATAGATTCCAAACTCTCGTACACTAGAGATCCCCTATCGAAGGGTAAGTAGCTCCTGGTGACTGGATGCATTCACATCCGAAGAAAGAAACTTGACTATGAACTTGTCTCAAAACTCCTCCCATGAGATCGCCAACTCCTCATGATCCTTGAGAAACAAGAACCACCACTGCCTTGCTGAACCATGCAGTATCGTCACAACCAAAGACACCCAGTGCTCATTCCGAGCACAGATCCAACTGAACGCTATCTCAACCTCCTCTAACCAGTCTTCCGTGACTACATTTGAAATGGATCCATTGAACTTCTGCAGACTTTGGCATTGAAACTCTCTGAGTGTCCTCCTCTAAGTGTCTTCGTCGTCAACCTCTACCCAATGGTGATCTCGTGGCATAGCCTGCTACACATCTTCTACATGAACCTGATGAGGACGTCAAGCTAGATCCATACATGAAAAATAACATACAATTTGAGCTCCTAAACCTGGAATATGGAATACTTGACATTAATTAATTAGTTTTTTTCTTTTATTCATTTTAAGTTAACCTATCCTAAGGTCTACCCATTCAACCATAGGCACAAAGAAGAATTATGCATGATCCTTTCCTAGGTCTCAATCCTACAACCAGTATCACCTAATTTAGTATCCACTATAAACTTAAAGGTTTGTGCATCAGATCATAGGTGGCCCTAAAATCTTATATCTTAACCGGTATCTAGTGTTTACATCACATTATAAACATGACTGACACCATTTCCCTAACAACTCATTCAACCTCACCTATGCCTAACACCAACCTATATTCTATCCATCAACCTGACCTTTGATACCACTCTATCATGACATCCTCCCCACAAGGTGTACCCATATTGGGCCAAAAATATGAGAATGGATATATTGAACCCCCGAGTCCCACCTCCAGTAGGCCCCGGGTTGGTGACTAGTACTGAGGGTATAATAAACACACAAATGGGAGGCGTTACCCTCTGAGAGAAGACATGCAGAAGAGAGAGATAAAACAGACACCAACCAACTCCAACTCATACTGCAATATAAAATAAAACCCAAGTACACATATGTAATTTCATGTAAAAACTACAACAACTAAAGCGGAAAATTACAAGTACCTAATGAAAATAAAAACGGAAGTGACCATGAAGCCCGAGCAGCTCTTGCAACCCCAAGATAGTAGTAACAAGCCAAATCTCCAACCTACACCAAGTGAGATGAAAATTGTTTATATATACATAAGGTGAGCATAACATTATAGTCAGTAGGGTCCTCCCCAGATCGTCTTGTAAAAATTAAAGGAAGCATGCTAAAGCATAGTGAACAAGATGTAAAACTAACTCATCGCCTAACAGGTATACTAGGTTCCCAACTTTACCATGGTTACTCTCACCAAGTATCCCATAAAATAATATGTAATATAATAAATAATATAATGGGTACCCCGCTACCACTTTCTCACTGGTTTTCCACTTTGCCCCAATGTTGCCCGTCCTAAGAATCTCTCTCCAAAAAGGATTGCCTGCAGACACCGGGGTGAAGCATCACAACATGCACCTCATGCATCACAACCACCACTTCCACGTAACCAAAGTTACCAGGTAGTTTCTGGGAGCGACCACCACTCATATAATGTGTATAATACATCAGGAATTATAACACAAGCCATTACAGACCATACACCGAGTAAGGATCCTCAAGACATCAAAACCTATACAAGTTACACCTATAGTAGTCTATAGGAAACTATATCCAGAATATATGTGTTTGAATAACCACAAGAAATTATATCCCTCTACACACATATATTGTGAAAATTAACCATTGTGCCTATCAGTAAAAGTAACAACCAAGAGAATAGAGAGGCACAATATGGGGCAGTTAGCCACCCATCCTCCCACCAAAATGTTGGGGAGAATACCCCCCAGGGCTCAAAATCCTTGGGGTGTCAGTTTCCCGAACTGACGGGATGGAGTAGCATATAGAAACACAAAAGGAATAGAATATACTATAGCTTACAACCCCACTATAGTCAAAACCTAGTCTTAGGATCAACTACAACTAATGTCTCTCAGACTCTCGACTACCACTACTAAGACTAGGTATCCTATAAGTAAAAAACCATTTAAATAGATTTATTAAATTAATTCATTACCTTTTTATCAGTTTCACATTATGTTAATTAATTATTTAAACATTAATTAACAATTAAATTTCCCATGTTCCCTCTTCCATGTTTTATTATCCCGACTCATCATCCAAGATAAGATTCAAGAACCATTGGTCTGGTTGGATTCCTCAAGGTAATATCTTTTATCTTTAGGCTTAGTTCATCATTTTTATTTCCCTTGATGAAGCGATTATGATGTAGGATCCTATTCCCAATTTTCAAGGCCTTGGTCCATTCATACATTTTATTTCGATAAAGACCAAACATAGGGAAGATATTGGATTAAGAGAGTTCTATAGGCTTGAGGTATATAGTCTATGAATCCTCCATCAAGTCTTTCCATTTTATAAACTTCCTTCATTGTGTGCACAAAAATTTTATCGGGCGTTGCCTATTAAATTCATATCCCATTCTTATAATCATTGTACTCATGTTCTAGTTCCCATTATATACCTAATTATTATGTCATTGGAGGTTATGTACTCAACTCCATCCAAACCAAGTATGGTTCTCCCCTTATTATGACTTTAATGGTTTTTTTGACTGTCTGCACCACTATTTGGGTGTGCTATCCCTTGACCCTCCTAAGGTAAGTATTTTTACATAATTGATGGATCATTAATTAATTAATGGATATAACACATATAGTTCCCACTTGAACCTTTTAAGGTAAGTGTTATAATTAATTAATGAACCTCTAAATTATTAAATGGAATGTATATTTATATATATAACTTGTACTAGATATTTATAATTGAATTACATAAGGTATCATGTTCTTATCCCACCTTTTCATGCTAATGAAAGGTAAATGATTGAACCTAATAATTTAATAAGTAATCAAATTAATAATTTGCTGCATGTCCCCTATGGAATGAAACCATTAATTTTTTATAAACTGAATAGGTAATTAGTTTCGTATTTTAATTAGCCTTGTCACCCAGTATGAAAAGAAATTTAATGAACTTATTTAATTATTTAAAGTCTTGAGTGTTAAACGGAGTAAATTTAATGCTAAATTGTGTATAAGTTTCCTATTTCATATGTATCTTTTTTCTATATAGAAGTGGTATGACATTATCCCACCTTGGATTCTGAAGGGAATGCCATGATCACTCAAAGGACACCATTCTATTTTAAGGAGTTTACTGATAAGGGGGATACCCACCTTGGAACGTGGTCCTTGTCTTGTAGTTTATTCCTAACATGTTGTCATAGGATCCATTTACTATCTTCCAGATATTACGATTCCATGGATGCACTCCTTGGATCCATGTTGTTGTCTTATAATACGTGAAACCATGGATTCACCCTGTTAGGCCCAATCATGATTAGCCTGTTTTATCATGGATTAGATCCTTGGACTCAGTTAGAATCATTTACAATGGAATGAATTAGAATTTTTCGCATGATTTACACTCAAACCCCCTTATATCCAGGTTTCATGTTATTACTGAGTTTTTTCCACCCCTTGGGTCAAGGATTCCATGGTTATTAACTTATATCCTCTTTCATTATTATCATCATTTTAGGATTCCTTGTTATTACTTGGATCCTTTCTTATTATTATTATCAGGACACATTTTCTGGGTTATTATACCTCACATGACTTACTTATATAAACTAAACTCAAATGAACTAATTAAATGATTACATGTTTAGAGACATTTTCAGATGAGGCTTAGTGAGATATTAGATATCATTATTTCAGTTATTTAAATGTATATATACCTTCACGCTATTTTTGATTATATTCATAGGCTGGATTGGTGTACATTCCCTTGGTGGTGGCCTAATGAGATTTATGTCACACCCTATCAAGGACGTCATTGGTACCCATGTAGATTATATAAATGCAGGTGTTGACTAGGGGAAGCATCCCACTTTATACACCTCATATATATTGCTTCCTTAGAATGAATCTTGATAACATATGATCAGGCCTGTGATCAGGATGCTGGATAGTTTTTGGCTTCTTTTTGATTCTTTTGTATAACATGTATTATATTCTTCCATGTATACATATTTTTCTTCTTTGTAGAGACATGGTATACATTATAATCTTGTATATGATTTAGATTTCATCTTATTATTATTATTATTGAATTATTATTCATGTTTTCACTACATTTTCATTATTAGACTAATTTTTATATTTATATGTTATAAATTATCCACTATGTTCCACTCTGAATTGAGAACATAGTCTCCTAAATGACACACCCTAGGAACTCATTTGAATTTTATGGCCTCTAGTGTACAAGGATACACGTTTAAGGCCATGTGTCCCATCAGATCGAGGAACCTTTAAGTGGCACTCGGTTTAGGATGTCAAATTTTGAATTTATAAAAACGGATTCCATATTTGGAATCATCATAATTTTAAATTTCTAATAAAGCCAACTTAATTTTCAACCAATGTGATTTGTCAAAGAATTTAAAATTAATTATAGTGATTAAGAGAATAATGAGTTTATTAAGGAAAAAACATTAAAGTTAAGGGGTCAAATGACCTATAAACATGTCCAACACCAATTTTATTTCAATTTTATAACTTATCCTTTATAGGATCTACTTGGGTAAATTATTGGAGACACATTGCATGAAAAAAATGTGGATGGCATTCACACCTAAAAATTTACAAGTTTTCTACTCACCACACTTATAAAATGCCTCCCGCTCTCCACTATTCACACCTGTCAATCCATTTGGATCAGATGAACCCTAACTAAATAACTTATAAACTTTTGTAACATAATCCTATAAGCCTTATCCTTGTCAGAAATACAACATAGAAAGGAATTAGTGCATACCTAATGAGGATACCCAAATAATATGTGATGTTTTTATAAAATAATATTTATCTTATTTCCTTCTCAATATCCTTTAATTATTATTATATCATGGTTATAAAATAAAATCAGTGTCTTCTATATACTAAGATGTTTTTATGTTAATTTTACTACCTAAAACGAAACAAAATTCCATAAAATGGGTTATTAAATCATTATTCATGTGTATGGAGGACTACTGCCTCGTGAACAGCTATCATTCATTTTTCCATTACCACCTTTCAGGGTTAGTAATAATAATGTAAATACTATTTAAATATAATATATTATTGACATTTACAGTAAATTTATGCTTATATAATTATTATATAATTCATATCTTCATTATTTCTATTCTGTGGGAATACGATAATGTCACTAATGTGTACGGTGGACTATTGCCTCACAAAGTAATGTGATTCATTCACGCTTTACAAGGAATGTATTAATGATGGGTTTTATATAAATATGTGATATATATTTCATCAAAATGATAATATAATGATAATATATATATATATATATATATATTGTATTCACTTTTATTTCTTTAAATATGACAAGAAAATGTAAGCAGAGTTTATGCATACATATAACCTACCGCCTCCATGAATGGTGTATTTCATTTCCTATCAAAAAAATTTAGAGATTACTATAAATAAATATATACTGAATATATATGATATTTAAATCTTGGTTTACTTTCTATAAATAATTAAAACATGATTAAATTAATAGTAATAAAAAATAACAAGTGAAAACATACTTGAAAAACCATGCAAGTTATTACCTATAATGATGAAAATAATGAACGATTATTAATGAATGGGTAAAAATATGTTAAAAATGGATAATATATGATATCAAAAATATTAATATGGTTATATAATAAGTTAATAACATATTTAAATCCACTATAAAAGTGGTTAAATAGAATATAACCAAAAGAAATGTGCGAGGTAATGGATTTTCGTGTCAATTTAATTTTGTTGAGATAAATTTTAATGTTATGTGCATAATTAATTTTATATGGTGTATATAATTCCCCTTGACATGTAATATAATGAATATTTCATTTTTAATGTTATTTTATGTTTCATTTTTAATTATTTTATCTAAGTGGATTTGAATTAAAAGATACCAAGTGGAAAAGAATTTCACAACTCAATTCATCTTCACTGGGTTATATTACATCCTCATTGTCATTAATATTATAATATTATGTGTATAATGAATTTTTAATATATATTTTTGTATTTAAAAATTATTTATTTGTATTTATACTTTATATTATAAATATATTCATTGTTTTATTCTCACTTTAACATTATGATCTCTGTAATATTTGACTTTACAAACTCATTTTATTTGAGATTGTTTATACCTTGAATTCACATTGAATTAAATTATTTGATCATTATTTAATAAAACCAGACCTTTAATTATCGAATGGCTATTCATTATTATTTTTAACTAATAGTACCATATCAATCTATTAGTTAATAAATGTTTTGGATAGTGTTTTTAAGAAAATTCGACTTCATTTCCCACTTCGGTCAAAAATTTGTTTTCTGTAAAACCTTTTTTTCTGAAAAATGTTTTCAAAAAAAGTTTTTAACCTTTTAAAAATAATTTATTAAAGTAAAATTTACCCATTTTGTTTTTTAAAAAGGTTTTCAAAGGATTATCATTGTTAGTTTTTGAACAAGGATCTTTTCTAACCTTTTTACAACATAAAAAGGAATGTTCTTTTACATTGTATGACATGTACAGAATTACCCAACATCATTTCTTTGAAGATTAATTTTAAATTTCATGATTATATTTTTAATTAATTTTTAAAAATATATTTTCTAATAAAATTACTTTCAAAATGTTTTTCAAAAAGAAAATGATATTTTCCTCAAGAATTTTTATATTGCATCATCGACAAAAACCCTTATTCTTACTATAATGGGTATGTTTCATATTGATAACATTATTATTCTTCCTCTAGATGGATTATAATAATTTTTACCAAGGATAGTATATAAATTAACTTCCCTAAATCATTTTTTGTAGTCATTAACCTCCCCTTGAGTTAGTAAGTTTTCAGTGACCATTGAACATTAAATTTCCCCTAAATATCCACATTGTTTATCATGAATATGATTATTTCTTAAACCACATACCATTTTTAAATATTTTGTTTACATTAATAGTTATTTTTTATCTAGTTAAATATTTATAAATATTTATTCTTTACTTAATATGGATATTTTATAATAAAAATTGTTTGTGAATTAAATCGATTTTTCGATATATGAGGAATGATTTGGACTGGTACGATATGGGTTAGGGACCATTTAAAGTAGTCCCATCAACCCATCAGTAGTCTTATAGAATGAATCAGTTGGATATCCTTAGCTAAATGGGTTTATACCCATTGGTTTTATATTGTCTTCTTAAATTTCTTGATGGTAATGTTTTTTTGTACCTTGGAAATATAGCATCCAATTATTAGAAATTAATTTATTGAGATTAAGATATCATTAGCCATGATATTTTCACTATGAAAAAATATATTTATGCATTTAATTATATTATTATTATATAAATAGAATTATTTTTCATTTATTTACCTTTCTATATTGATTATGCCATATCTAATTATTTAAATTTAATGTGTGTTAAGATATTAACCTTTCCATATTTATTAATCATTATTTATTCATGATAAATTCTATTATAATTGAACCATACTATGAATTTCATCTCACCCTTATTTTTTTTCCTTTATCAAAAAATCCATGAAGTTTATTATTACTGATATGAAAAGATTCCCTAAATGGAATAAAGTTATTTTGAAAAAACTATGTTGTAATTTTTTCATTCCAAACGCAATGTAAGAATCATGTATCTATATAGTTTACCAATACTACTAAATTGATCAGTCCTTTTGGATGTTATTACTAGTATCTTATGAAAATGTTATGGAATAAGGAACCGAATATGGGATTCTGGGGTTGGGGTTGCTACACAAGGCCTTTTTTATTTACCTATCGAGTATACCTGTTATGGTAAACCTATGTATATGAAGTGTTTTTTGGTTTGTAAGTGAAATTCGGGGGATGAGCATTACATTACTATCTGGGATGGAGTTTCTTTTTATCCGCTTCCATAGACCTATATTTTGGAATCACTTTGGAGACTTTTATATATATCATTTGTACTTTACTCATGCATTTTTGGATGGTTTTTAGTTTACCTTTATATTATATGCTCAAGTTGTTTGGTGATTTTAAATACTATATCATAATCTGGTTTCATTTATAGAGGGTAGTAACTACCATCCGATGATATTTTTAAACCTTTGGTGAAAGTCGCTATGAAATTTCCTACTGGAGGTAGGAATATGGGGTTGTCATCTCTCTCTCATCACTGTTGTATCTTTGGTAAGATGGGGTCAAGATAATCCGATTTGTCTAAGAATTTTTTTATAATAAAAATAGTTTAAATGTAGACAAATGATTTGATAGGGTTCGATTTCATACAATTCAAAAACCTGATAAACTCTTTAGCACCATCCTCATACAATTTTACCACATAACTCGCATCCATCCATTTTCAATTCACATTCATCTATTTTGGTTCAATAAAATTCATACTTAAAAATAAATTAATATATGCTTAAAATGTGTTAATATAACGTATGCTATTTTTATATTTATAAATTATATAAATAATAACATTGACAAATATAATTATCAATTATAACATACACCTATACAAATTATACAAAATAATATTTATAAAGCCTACATTTTATAATACATTTAAAAATATATACATATAACAAAATTGATATGTATAATTATAACATTACATTATATATATATACACACATAGATATATCAAAAAAATTAAATATTTGTGTGTAAATATATAATTTAGTGTGTGTGTAAATGAAATCAAAAAAGGAGATAAGTAATTTATTACATTTTTTCAAGATTTTACATGTAAAAATTGTGTTATTTTTATATTAAGTAAATCACAGGCATAGGAAATGTTTAAAATATATCAATGGTTAATTTATAAGTAATATGTTTATATTGGTGATGCACATAGTACTAACACATTTCATGAGTTTTAGAGACAAAAAAACACCCAGGTTTTGGGGTGATTAATACCCATAAGATATAGGGGATTGTATTGAGTTAATGGTCTATGTATTAATTTTTTTTAGAAAAAATTCTAACTAGATGGTGGTGCTTCTGTCTAGAATTATCTATAGAATTATTGACCATTGGTGGTCCTTAGTGAATCAGATGTATAACGAGGTGACCCTTTTCTTAATTGGGTTTGAGTGACCGATCCAAGAAAAGTATTTAAAATTGAATATATGTTTAGTGTGAATCTACATGATCCTCAAGATATAAAATAGAATCATGATTATAGACTAGTATGCATCTAGGTTCACCGACCTGAAATGATACTCTCTAGATATAGCTTCTTATGTGAACTTTCAATAATAGATGATTAATAAGGGGATTCATATGGATGTTTAAAATGGGTTGGTATATCTTTCTGACACAAAATATGTTGGGGTGATGGATCATGAACTCATGGTGGATAAATTTTTAGAAGAATAACTGAAATCGATAGGTTATGGAATTAGTCACCCATGAGAAATGACCTCATCAAGAAGTGTCCAATTTTGGACTTCAGAACATTGAATTTTGAGATAATCTCAAGTATAGTATCATATTTTATGATTAGTGACTTGGATATTAAATGGGATCTAGTCAATAGGTATAAATACGTTTCTTTTCATGTGATGGGAAAAAATATATTTTTTCAGACAACCCGTCTCATGGTGAAATAGAGGGAGGATAGGTAGAGGATGAAAAATAATTTCAGAAGCAGTGGCACAAATAGGAACATTCCTAGGTATGTTAGAGTGATCCTTGGAATGGTGAACATGGAAGTAAAATCATAGGAGATGCATGAGTCATTCTAAATTATAGCCTAATAATAGCTCAAACATCTCTAGTTGGTATATCTTAAGCTTAGAGATCCACTGCTAAGGGATAATGATAGTTGCAGGCAATTGAGTCTTATGAACCAAAGTATCTTAGTATTATTAATGTTACGATGTATGCATATTCCATCTTATCATTAATTTTAGTAGATAAATGTTTGAGCCATTCTTTTCTAGATATATCCCTTATCTGTGAACTAGAGATTCCATTAAAACCTATAATAGTAAGATCCCATCATTTTAAGGTACTTTTTTCTCTATGTTTCATTTGTTTGAGTTGTAGTGGCCCAATATTATTCAGATATATAGATCATGTATTGAAGAAAATGACATAAATTTTAGGTATGTATGTTTTTTTTAATTAATGGAGTCAGAGTTTACATGGGTTAAGTGTTATAAATGGGTTCGTGGTGAGTTGAGAGGATAAAGGGAAAATGGGATGAAAAACAATTATAGAACATTTACACATGGTGTAAGGGGATTACATGTCATGAAACTATTCGTGGGTTTTAAAAAAATAAATTCAATGAAAATAATTTTAATGTTAAAACCATTAAAAA
Source organism: Viscum album (assembly GCA_963277665.1). Taxonomy (NCBI): domain Eukaryota; kingdom Viridiplantae; phylum Streptophyta; class Magnoliopsida; order Santalales; family Viscaceae; genus Viscum; species Viscum album. Next base: position 129,848,486 of record OY728132.1, read on the forward strand.
TATTTACACAACATGTTACAGAATTACATGTCATGTAAATTCCTGACCTACAATTTTAATATGGTTGTGTGACTTATTTTTTTAGAACCCATTGTATCTTCTCCTCCTAACCTTGGGTGACCATGTAGGTGAATTTTGAGTGAAAAAACCCTTTCTGGATGTCCTGTTTATGTGATAAATCATTGGTAAGTTTTCATGGTTGTATTTATTCTTCATCTTCCTTCTTATCCAAACCATTACGTTAAAATACCATGTATAATTTCATTGTTGGTTTTAATCTTGATCAATATTGATCTATGAACCTATTGGATACCGTCAACATCTTCCCTCATGCACATTTTTCATTATAAATGTTGTTGGATCTTCGGTTAAAGGTAGGTGGTATAATATTTGAATCCCATAGTCATGATTTTTATTTAATGAATGTAAATTGTTGAATTGATAAATTTGTGTAGAAATTTAGTTTACCAATAGAATTAATTAATTTATTGAATCAATTAATTATGTAATTTTGAAATTGTAGGAGTTGGGTATAATTAACTATGGAAATTAATTTTGTAATATTGATGTTATGAATGGGATAAATAATCGGTGAATTAATTATGAGATATTGAAATTGTGTTTTTGAATAATTAATTAGTGAATTAATTATTGGATGCTGATATTGTTAAAGGATTAATTAATTATTGAATTAATTAATTGGTGGTTGAGATATATGTAATATATTTTTATTATGATATATGTGATTATCATATTAATGAAAGGTATCATGGTTATTAATTTGTAAAATAAATATTGGTAACATAGTCATTCAATTGTGTGAATTAATGAATAGTAACATGGTCATTCATTTATGAAATGAATAATGGCAACATAATAATTAAATTACGATAATTTATGAATGTTAACATAGTCATTCATTGTGAAATAAATAATGGTAACATGGTCATTCATTTGGGAATTTTGAGTGGTAACATAGTTATTCAATTATGAGAGAAAATGAATGGTAACATGGAAATTAATTTGTTAAATAAATAATGGTAACATGGTCATTCAATTGTGTGAATTAATGAATAGTAATATGGTCATTAATTTGTGAAATTAGAATTGTGACATGGAAATTCAGACATGTGATATCCATCGGGGATAGTTCGGACTCCGACATAGGCTTAAGAAGGTATTTAAGTATAGGTGTTTATGAGAACCTAATGTTTGTGTAGATAAATAAAATTAATTGATAATGTGATAACTGTTTAATTATGAATTGTAATCATTTATTTATACAATGTAATACAATAATTTTTAATATAATTTTCTTAGAAACCGCTAGTGGTGACCTACTGAGTCATACTCATACCCTTTTTAGGTTTCCTGATCGGAACCCAAAAATAATTTACTATTATAGGACATGTTAAGGGAAAATTATCAATGTTAGATATATAATTTGGAAATTGGGCTTGGATGAGTGAACCTTATGTGGTTTGGGACCCGCTTGTATGTCATCTATATCATTATTTTATTTTTTCATTTTAGACACATGTCACATACGTTAGCATAGAATTTTTCTATTTTTGTAGATATTATATTTCCTTATTTTTTTTCCATGAGAAATTGGTGTTGTTCATTGTTATATATTTCTTCTTCTATTTTTTATTACTTCCATTTGTATATTAATCTTATCAAAAAGGTTATAGTATCCCCATGAATAACTTACTAGAACCTCACTACTAGTCACCAGCCTCTGGTATATGGGGATGTATGCTTGAGGTCATGTGACCGATCAGATTGGGAAACTGACTTGTGGGACCTAGATCAGGATGTTACAAAGTGGTATTAGATGATGATTTTATTTTTATTTTTCTTTTTTATTACTATTTGTGGAAGGATATACCATATATTAGGAAGAGTTAGTCCTTGGTAATAATCTTGTGCATTAGAGTTGCATGCCCTTGTACGGTTGAAAAACCAATGTACCCAGGGTGGGATTGTTATTGTTATTGTTCACTGTTATAGATGGATAATATTTCACATTGAGTGACACAATTTTTTTGTGATGTGGAAATTGTTTCTCATTTTTTAGGAATTAAATCATGGACCTTATGGGAATTATATTTGAGTTTGCATGTATCATTCTAGGCACTCATGATTATTTTGTGACATGCCTCAATTTAGGCATGCTGGGGAAAACGAGGTTTGGGAATATTTTTGAACGTGGACTACATTATTTTATTATGAAGTTAAATTGAATTTGGTACCTAATATGATATCATAAGTAGAAAAACTAATGTAATAATGTGTATAAATGGGTGTATAAATGAGGAAAATGAAATATGAAAATTTATTTACCCTTGTTAACCAAGACCAAGGTGTAGGATGGTTAAGGGTAGTAATAGTGCCTTGGATTTGACCAGGTGGAAATTTTTTGGAAAAAACTTGTTGTGTTTATTTCCTCCTAAGTAAATGTGATAAATTTATGTTGTTAGACCTAAGATGTGTGTTGGGAATTATAGATATATTCCTCCATAATGACTCTTGTTGAGAGGATGATAGGAGGAGATTGATGAAAATTCTCTACCTGTAGTGGTCCATGAGGCACTGATAGTGCCATGTGGGGAAGAAGGGGAGAATTTATGAGATAACTTCACTCAATTCATCAAGTACATGGAAAGATAACCAAGGTGGGTTATGAAGAGTATGTCTAACCTGACGATGGATTTTTAGTTGCATCACCCTATAGATCTTACTGGAGATGGTGGACCTGAGGGAGATGAGTTTTTGGTTGAGTCTATCTAGATGATACTTGACCTTTTAGAGACCCCTATTGAGAAAAGGGTCAAGTTTGACACTTATATGGTATGAGGATTAGAGAAGTGCTAGTGGGACATTCTTGTGCAGACTGGACATGATGATTGCATGATATGGGAGGACTTTTTGGAGAAGTTCATGTAGTAATTGTACCCTGGGACTCTGATATAGGAGATACATACGAGAGCTCATGTGGTTGACTTAGGGGTGAATGTCCATGATGGACTATACTTGACAATTTACAGACCTATAGTGCTTTGATCTAGAATTTAAGTGAGATGAGACAACTATAAAGAGATGCTTTTAGGACATACTTAAGTGTGAGATTATTTATAAAGTTAACCTCTATCAATGAAATAATTATTTCGAGGTAGTGGATTAGGATATCATAGATAAGGGGAGACTCAAGGATGTTTTCAGTGTAGGAAAGATAAATGATTTTGGATGATCAGAAGGTGAACCTTCCAATAGTAGAAAGCACCGCTATGATAACTTTAGTCAGAGAAGTGGAAAACAGAGTATGAAAACAAGATGGATGGTGTCATAGGAACTTATGTGAGTGATCTTTTATTAGTGTTTTATGTTATTCCATTATCATAGAGACTATCCCCGAACACTAGTGGAGTGGTCGTATTGTGGAAAGATGATAAATTTATAGAAGTTCTATAAGACCCAGTGATAAACAGTCATTGAGGGTGCAGTTGGAAATATTAAAAGTGTGGGAAGGGGATCTTATAAACCTCAATAGGATAGAAAATAGAGTTATACTAGCCAAGGAATTTGAGGCAGTGGACATGGTGATTCTGGGAAAGAAAACCCATATCAACAGAGTGGTGTGACTTAGGGGAGTTAGAATGCATCACACAGGAGAGGGTCCGAACAACTACATGCAGTTTATCCTACACTTGTGCATAATAAGGATATAACAATGTCAGTGTGAAGTACTATTCTTGTAGATTATACATTATCCTGTGCCTTATCTAATATTGGTGTCTCTCAATCATTTATTTCTCTAAAACTTGTTAATGGTTTGAGCATGGCGGTGGATTTTTTGAGTGGGGTAATGAATATCAATACTCCATTGGGAGTATAGTCTAGAGACCTATGTACATGAAAGGGATTTACTCTTAAAATTGGGGAATATCATTTTTGTGGGATTTCTATATTCTTGACATGTTGGGATTCAACCTAATTATGGGTATGGGCTAGCTAGTTTCCTACTGAGCACACATAGATTGTTACCAAAGGAGAGTGACTTTTGTATACATTAAGGGTGACCTTTATATTCACCGTGGGGAGTGGGAAACCATTGTAGGATGAGAAGGGAAAATTACTCAGCAACTGGGAGAGCTCATAGCCTAGGTTGCCATTTTATTACTAGATGATGGAGGAGTATAACATGATATATTTATACTAGATGTGGAATAATTTTAATATGTGTTTCATGAAGAATTATCAGGACTCCCACCAAAGAGATAAGTGGAATTCACTATTGAGTTCATGTCAGGGGTTGATCTAGTATCTATTCCACCATACAAAGTCACACCGATAGAGCTTCAAGATCTCAAGACTAAGTTGGAGGAGTTGGTGTATAAGGGATTTATCCATCCAAGTATGTCACCTTGAGGATCACCTATGTTGTTTTAAAAGAAAGATTATGGAGGTTTTCACTTATGTGTTGATTATCGAATGTTTAAACAGATGATGGTGAATAAATGGTATCCACTTCCATGTATCGACGATATGTTTGATTAGTTGAGAGAAGTTTGTTCGTTCTCAAAGATCGAATTGAGACTAGGGTATCATCATCTAAGAGGTCGGTCCTTTAATATTCCACAGTCTAGTTTTAGAAGTAGGTATGAATTATATGAGGTCATGTAATACCATTTGGATTAATTAATATAGAAGCAATGTTCATGGCCTTGATGAACATGATCTTTCATATGTACCTTTTTCAGGTTGTGGTGGTGTTTTTGGATGACATCTTGATGTACTGCAAGAGATATGATGATCATTCTCGACATCTTGAAATAGTCTTGATTACACTGATAGATAATCAACTATACAAAAAGATATATAAGATGCAGTTTTGGATCAATCAGGTTCACTTAGTTGGGCACATCATCTTAGAGGAAGGTGTTTCAGTAGATCCAAAGAAAGCACAGGTAGTGGTTTATTGGGAGAATCCCAAGATTTTTTTCAAAATCTATAGATTTTTTGGGTTATTTGTATATTATCATAGGTTCATATAGAATGTTTTCTATTTTTAAGTTCCACTTTTTGTCTTTACTGAGAAGGGGATAATTTATTAATGGTCAAAAGCATGTGAAAATGCTATCTAAGAGTTAAAGATGAATTTGAATTTGGAACATATCTTGATCCCCCTTGAGCTAAGTCAAGATCACTTGGTGTATTGTGATTATTCTAGGACCGGAATCAATGTAGTGTTGATGAGGGGCGATCAAGTTATGGCATACAGGTCTCAGAAGCCGAGGTCACATGAATAAAACTACCATATGGATGACCTTGAGCTAGTAGTAGTGGTTTATGCTTTAAAGTGTTCTAGGTATTATATATTGGGTGAAAATTTATTGTGTAAACATACCAAAAGATCTTAAGGTACATATTTTTTGAAAAATATTTAAATATTAATCATTTCTGATGAATTGAATATATGTAATATTTTGATTTTGAGATAGCATGTATTCTTGGTAATGTAAATAGTGTTTTTGGTTCATTGAGTAGGAAGACCTAGACTCAGAAGGATCATGAGTCTTTTGTTGATTAGAGGATGATGGATTTATTGGTCGACATGCATGTGGTGGTTTAGGAGAACTTAGAGAAGATGAATCTAATGTTAGTTTTAATGTAGTATAAAAATTTAAGATAGATGCGAGACATCTAGTATGAGGATCTATAATTTTTAACCATGAGAGAAAACCTCGAAGGTGGAATGTCACCTTCCGATTGGAGCATATATGAGGATGAGATCATCGATGTTATGAATTGGGTTATTGAGCCTACAATCATGCGAGGGGAGATCTTGTATGAATTTCATGTTTGGAAATGGGAGGTACATCCTAGTGTCAAAAAATTTACTCGGACCTACAATGATAGTTTTGATGGTCGATCCTGAAAAAGGAAAAATTAAGTATCATGAAATGATGCTACACCTATCAGTAGGTTAAGACAAAGCATCAATGACTTGGAGATTTTCTTCAGTCATTACCCATTCTTGAGTGGAAGTGGGATGACGTGAAAATAAATTTTGAAGTGGTTCTCCCCAATACACCAATGAAGAATGATGTTATCTATGTTATTGTGGGTCGAATGACAAAAGTAGCGCATTTATTTTCAATAGAAGAGACTTTATCAGTGGACCAACAAGTGATTTATATGTTCAAGAGACAGTCTGTATGAATAGGGTTCCATGAAATATATTTTCAGATCATGACTCACGCTTCACCTCATAATTCTAGACGAGATTTCATAATGTTTTTGGTATAAATGTATTATTATGTATGAATTTCCACCCACAAACAGATGGGTAGTCGGAGCGTACTATATAAGTACTTGAGTATATGTTGTTGGAATGTGTGATTAACTTTAGGGGATCTTGGGAGAAGATCCCATCCTTAGTGGAGTTTTCCTATAACAACAGTTTTAAGAAAACCATAAATATGTCCCCATAATAGGCTCTTTATGAAAGGACATGAAGATGAACTATATAGTGGATAGATACTGGAAAGTTAGATTTTATGGAACCAAGTATCATGCATGAGACATCAGAATAGGTTCATTTAATTAAAAAATGTATGAATTTGGATCAGAGTTGGTATAATTTGTATGCTAATAGACAGAGATGAACCATAGAGTTTGTAGAGGATGATCGTGTATTCCTTCAGTTTTCGCCTAGGTTGGGTCACTATAGGATGTGGAGGTAGGGAAAGTTGGTGCCCAGGTTTGGTGGACCATTTGAGGTAGTGGAGAGAATCATGCCAACAGTATACCATTTGGATATTCTATATAAATATAGTTCAATGAATTTTTTTCCATGTATCATAACTATGATGTTATAATCATGATCCTCCTCATGTGATCTAGGGGGAGGATTTTTATCTTCAGATATATGTGTCCTTTGAGGAGAATCTGATAAGACTATTGGATCATAATGATAATGTGTTGTGAAGAAATACCATGACAATAGTTCATGTAATGTGGGAACATTGGTGTATACATGAGGAATATTTGGAAATGAAAGAAGATATGTGAGCCAAGTGTACCAATATACTTGACTCGTCATCTTAGAGATGCTTGGAAGTGAAACTCAAGGAAGAGATTTTATATGGTGTGGAGATTGTAAGATCTGGTATTTTTCAGGTACTTTTTTCTCTAAGTTTTTTCATTTGAACCTTAGTGACCAATTCATGTTCAGATAAGGAGAGACTACATTGGAGAAAATTACCTAAATTTTATGGATTTATTCTTGTTTTAATTAATTGAGTCTTAGAATAAATGGGTTAAGTGTTAAAAATGGGTTCATGGGGAGTTGATAAGCTTTAAAGGAAAAATGGAATAAAAACAACTGTAGAACATTTACCTATTGTGTTAGGGGATTAAACATTATGTAATTGTTCCTAGGGTTTAATAAAATAAATCTAAGGCAATTTATTTTTTTTCAAAACCATTAAAGTATTTACATGATGTGTAACTACATTACACCATATTTAAATGTCTTACCTATGGTTTTAAGGTTGTTATGTGGATGATTTTTGTGGGAACCAATTGCATCTCTTCTCCAATCAACCTATGGAGACCCTATATGTGAATTTCAGAGTTCTAAAACTCATTACAGATGTCCCATTTATAAGATCAATCCCTATTAAGTCTTTATGTTTGGATTTCTTCTTTCTATTACTTATTCTCCAACCCATTACGGTAAAATCCCTTGGGAAATTGCATTTTTGGTTTTGATATTGATCAATATTGATCTGGGAACCTCTTGGAAACCATCCATATATTTCTTCATGGGATTTGGACATTGGAAATTTTGCTGGTATTTTAAATAATGGTAGGTGTTCTAATATTCGAATCTCATAGTCATTATTTGGATTTCGTGCATGAAAATTTTATTATTGCTAGATTTTTAACAATTGAATTTCTAAATGGAATTAATTAATTTGGTGAATCAATTAAATATAGAATTTTGAAATTTTGGGAGTTGGGGATAATTAAATATGGAACTTAATTTTGTAATATTGATGTGATGAATTGGATAATTAATTGGTGGATTAATTATGAGATATTGAAATTGTGTGTTTAAAGAATAAATTGGTTAATTAATTATTGGATGTTGATATTGTGAAATGACTAATTAAAGATTCAATTAATTAATTGGTGTTTGAGATATTTGTAATATTATGTTATTACGATATATGTGATTATAAAATTAATTAATGGTAACAATTTTTTTCATTTGTAAAATAATAAATGGTTACATGGTCATTCAATTGTGTGAATTAATGAATGGAAATATGGTCATTCATTTATGAAATAAAGAATGGTAATATGACCATTAAAATTGTGATAATTTATGAATTGTAAGATGGTCATTCACTGTACAATGAATAATAGTAACATGTTCATTCAATTGTGAGAACTAATGAATGGTAACATGGTCATTAATTTGTGAAATAAAGAATAGAAAGAAGGTTATTCAATTGTTAGAGCTAATGAATGGTAACATGGAAATTAATTTGTCAAATAATGAATGGTAACATGGTCGTTTAATTGTGTGAATTAATTAATGGAAACATGGTCATTCATTTGGGAAAATAAAAATGGTAACTTGGAAATTTAGACACGTGATATCCCTCGAGGATAGTTCAGACTCTAGCATGGGCTAAAGAAAGTATTGAGGTATAGGTGTCTACAAGAATCTGAGTTTTATGTTGTTAAATAAAGATAAATTGATAATGTGATAACTATTTAATTATGAATTGTAATTATTATTTTTTATACAACTACATACACTATTTTTGACTAGATATTTTTGTAGACACCATTGGTGGTGGCCTACTGAGTCATACTCACACCCAATTTGGGCTACCTAATTGGTACCTGAATACACTTTATTATTGTAGGACGAGTTTAGAGAAAAGGAATTGCGTTATATGAATAATTTGAAAATAAAGATTAGATATGGGAACTAGATGTGGTCCGGGACCCATTTGGGAGTCATCAATGTATTTATTTTCAATTCTCATTTTAGACACTTAGAACATACATTTGCATGGAATATTCTTTTGAGTTGGATATTGTATTTTCTGCTCTGTTTACCATGAGATATTATTTTTGTTTATTGTTATATATTTCTTTAGATATTTTTTATTATTTCCATCTGTGTATTAATTTGATAAAATAGGGGATATTTTCGCTAATAATGAATTATTAGACCCTCGCTACTAGTCAGATGTCTCTGGTGTATGAGGAGGCACTATTGAGGTCATGTGACTGACCTGCTCGGAGAACCAACATGTGGCACTCGGTTCAGAATGTTACTCTAACCCAAAACTTAGGGATATGGAATCTTACTAAATGGGATTCAAATATAATGCATTTATTTCAGTGGTGTGACTTTCCTCTTGGAGGGTATTACTTCTCCTGAGATCTCATCATAGTTGCGATGAGATTGTATATTGTCATTCTTGCTATATACTGGCTATCTACATCCCATGTCTAGATATATTATTTATGATGTAGGATGAAGTGTACTCAAGCTAAAGGGTAAATATTTTTCTTCACTTAAGTGAAGGATTTATAGTGAGAGTAGGTTGGGATAATGTGTTGGATATTATAAGTGGTTTCCCATCAGTTGGATAGTTTCAATCCTTGAGAAGTATATGTTTTGGGCTTCTAGTTTCCTATAGTGTTGAATGAGTAATTTGACATCTTACCCACGAAAGTACTTGGTATACCTTCCCATTAAGAGTTTATTTTTGTATTTCTTTATACCATGGGACCACTATAATATCTTTTGTAACATATATAATGTCCCCCACTAATATTGAATAGTTGAGGGTGTAGTTAAAGGATCTTTAGAGGAAATAATTTATCAGATCTAGTGTGTCCCCATGGGAAGATCTAGTTTTCTTCACCAAGATGAAAGATGGGAGCCTCAGGCTATTTATAAATTACCTTTTCTTGAACCAAGAGTTTGTTAAGAATAAATATCCACTACCAAGAATAGTAGATCTATTTTACTAGATGATGGGGGAAAATGGATCTTCAAAGTTTACGCCAGGTAAAACTATCATCAGATTTAGGTATGAGAGGAAGACATTCCAAAGATAGCATTTGGATATTTGTATGGTCATTATGAGTACTAGGTGATGACCTTTGGAATGAATAATTCTCCAGAAGTGTTTATGGGAATCATGAACTAAATCAATCAAAAGTTACTAGACTGATTTTGATAGTCCTTATTGAGGAATTTATCAATTACTCTGTTTATGAGGGAAATCATACAGATCATTTTAGGATGGTCCTTGATGTAATCCAAGGTAATAAACTATATGGGAATGTTTCTAAGCATTATTTTTTTGATTAGATAAGTTAAATTTACAGGACTTGTTTTCTTAGAGTGTGGATTATATGTAGACAAAGTGAAGATCAAGGAAGTGTTTGCTTGGGAACCACCTGAGAGCATGATAGAGGTGCAATGATTCTTTGGGCTAGCTAGATATTACTGCATATTCAATCCATATTTCTTCAGGATTGTGGATCCATTAACTTCATTGATCTTAAAGGGGGAATCCTTTTCATTTAATCGAAAATATGTTAGAATTCCTTTTAAGAGTTAAAATAGAGATTAAAAATATTCTATGTACTAAGGTTTCAATTATATAAGGTGTATTACATGGTCCTATATAAAGAATTTACAGTTGGGATTGGGTGTGTTTTAATGTTGATTTAGGTCATTATTTCTTATTTATAATGTATGTTTGGACCCCATGATCAAAAATGAAAACCCCATTATTTTGAGCTAGAAACTATTTTGTTCACACTAAAGACATGGAAACAGTACCTTATTGGTCAGTTATTTGTTGTTTATTCTATCCAAAAGAGTCTTATGAGAATATTCACTCATAATTATATCTACCTAATACATGGGTAATGGGTATAATTATTTTAAGACCATGATTTCAATATTGTCTATACATTGGGGAAAGGGGTTGTAGTGACAAATAATCTTCAAAAAAAATCCGGTTCCATCTTTCCAGGAAAATAATCAAAACATTTAGTATCATTGGAGTTATCCTTGATGGATATGTGAATATCATAATACCTATAATATATTATTGTGACCCTTATACTGCATTAGTGAGTAAGGGAGGAGAAACTTGTAGATATTGATTGTGAGGTCTTGGATGACCAGATATTTAGAGGAAATTATCTAGATGTATTCTCTGAAGGTAGGGACACATCATCCTATTCCAAGGATGAATGGTGGTGCCATTTGTTCTTAGAGAATAGGTTCTAAGGGAATTTCATACATCAAACTTAGTGGTTCATCCACGAGTTTATGAAATCAACAAGGATATTTTAAGATAGTTTTTGTGTCCAGGGATAAAGAAGAGTGTTGATGAGTTCATCTCTTGATTCCTCACCTGTCAGTAGGTGAAGGTGAGTAATCATGATCTAGTGGGATTGAACCAACCCCTTTAGATAACATAATTTAAGAAATATGGTACATATATATATATTTCATAATATAAGATTTATAAACTGTGAGAGGAAGGAATGTTATCTGGGTGATCATATATCTACTCTCAAATCCGACCCACTTATTTACCATTGTGGAGAAGAGTTGGGTGAGAATATTGGGAAGGTTGTACATTTAGGTGATTTCCCATATTCATTGTTTCCCCTTGAATATTGTCTTATACTATGATTCTTGTTTTACAACTCGATTATAGAGAGGTTTACAGGAAGCTTTTGGGACCCAGTTGTGGATAGTCATAGTATTCCACCCCTAGTTGGATGTCCATATCAAGATGTTAATCCATATCCTAAAGTTCATTCCATGAGCTTTAATATTAGACTTTGGATAATTTTGGGAGATTCTTCTACCATTATTATATCTTTCATATAACAATAACTATCACTCTACTATTAATATGGATCCTTTTGTGACACTATATGGGATACCTTCCAGGCCACCACTATTTTGGTTATATCTTGGGAAATTAGTGCCTATGGGGACAAATTTAGTTTGAGAGGTGATAGATAAAGTTTAGATCATCTAGGAATTGATGAGGAAATTTCAAATACATCAAAATTCCTATTCAGGTTGGTAATGGAGGATTGAAGAGTTCATTGAGGGATACCATGTGTTCCTTGAGGTCTTACCACTACATGGTTATTGGAGATTTGGCTAGGGTATGGTACTGTCTCTGAGGGTCATCTATCTACTTTAGATTTTGTATATCATTATGAAGTTTTCCTGCCACCAAGCTTTACCACCATACTTGGACAGAGTTTATAACATTTTCCATGTGTCACAATTGAGGAGATATATGCGTGATTTGTTACACATTATTGATTGAGCATAGTTTTACATCAAGGACAAAGCCCTCTTTTTAGAGTACACAATGGTGATTGAGGATTTGTAGGATAATTTTCTTCATGGGTGAATTATTCCTCTTGTATGCGTACTATGGTAGTATGATTATCATTAAAAGATATTGTGAGGGGGGAGACCGATATGCAAATCCAGCACCCTCACCTATTTGAGTTGGTCATATTTTTGGGAAAAAATCATTGAAGTTGGGGAGAGTTTAATGGATCTTTTTTATTAGATCCTTTTAAAATTTTAAATTATATTTTTGGAGTTATTCATGGAGTTGGAGTTAAAATTTGAGTATTATACATGACTGATATCAATATATCTAAAATATTAAAAATGTTAACTCATAGACATTCATAATTTCCAAAATAATGGATTTATTCAAAAAAGGAGTCTTGGATGAAGAAACTAAGATTTTAGTTAAATCCAGGACAAATTTTTTACCCTTAGAGTGATACAATCTTCACTTGTATTAGACCCTATGATATGACATGGCCATCAGAGGATTAGGAGAATTAATTAAGTAATTAATTTAATTTTTTAATTATCTTTAAACCTATTCATAACCATACTGATGAATATATTAGTAAAATATATAGGGTTAATCACACAACCCTATGAGATTAGAGCATACCTATGTGAATCTATCATTAGTGTAAAAACATGGTGTTGAAGAATCAATGTCGAACACATTGGGGTCTCTTGGTTCAATCGATATAAACACAAATGAGAATGTTCTTACCCGATTTTCAAAACTATAATAAAGGTGGGAACATTTAATAGATTTATCCCCATATTTGATATATTTGTGAAATTTGACTAGTCTTTCTAATAATTCAATCTATGATCAACCTTAGCATAGTGCTTCCAACTTACAATTTCTGAGTTAATATTGTTATATTTGATTAATTGGGTTGTGAGATTTTATTAATCCTATTTAATTGATTTTAATGAGAATAAATGGTGATCAATCTTGTATTATCATCATTTTTTTCCTAATTTTGTGGTTTTCAAGATTTCTAATTCCATTATTCATGTTTATCTTCTCCTTTTTATTCTTGGTTGTTGATTTAAAAAATTACAATCTAGTTTGAATCTTGATCAAACCAAGACCAATACTGCTTCATGTTTATGGATGATGATGAAATACTATTGACTCATTGAAACACCATTTTATACGGAAGATTTTGGTTGGTTATTTTCAAGAATATCCATTCTCGAAGGAGGCGTGTACGAGAGACATAAGAGATGATGAATATTAATTTCTCTGATGAAGGGTGGATGGAATATATTCATTGGCTTGTTATAAATATCAGTCAACATGATTTGTGGATATATTAGAGGTAATCATAGTGAATTTTGTGAAAATGAAAAATCTTGTGGAATAACAAAGTGTTTTCTGAGGAAAACCTAACTATATGACATTTAGTTCAAGTGAAAATATACACTATATTCTGGGAGATTTGATTCTAGGGTATCCAGATCAAGTAAAATATCACATGATCGTGTGTTTGGAACCAAAAACTAGGTAACCCTATCCGTCCAACCTAATTTGTATAAATGGTACATGAACAAGAAACAATGTAGTCTCACATCCCATCTAAAGGGTCCACACACCATCTTCTATAGGTGGCACATGAATTGGGTAATATTCACACCATGTGTGACCCCTTTAGGTCATACATGTCATGTGACCTAGTGGACACGTCGTTAGCCCTTCATAGAACTACCAATTAGAATTATATTCTATTTTATAATTAGTTTTTGAGGTTAAATTAGTATATCATGTTTTTTCTATATGGGACTTGATGGAAGAGTCTCCAATCTTCAAAAATTGGGTATGGTATCCCACACTGATACTCTAGATACATGATCCCTTATCTATGGGTTAATTATTGATAGATCCAGATATCCTCCCATGGGATTGGGTTTGTGATCCTCTATCTACTTCCCTACCTTTATCATCATGTTTGATCCATTCACATGCGAGAATACAGGTGGAGTTAGGTATACCCTTGTGATGTAAGGTGTGACCCTCAAACTGTGATTTTAATTCCCTTGAGATATCTTCTAGTGAGGTGTGTCTTACCATAGCTCATTTAATGAGAGGTCACATCTAAATATTTTTTATGGTAAAAATTTATATATTTTCATAAAGAAATATTTTTATTTGGATGGTTGTGAGATCTGAGACCTTACTCAATGACTTGTTTCCTTCTATGAGAATATATCGGTCTTTTTTCCTTACCCACTTGATTATTTTTTTATGTGACTCCCTTTGATCCTTTACATAATTTTGATTTCTTGGTGTCCCTTTGGCTATGTATACACTCACCCTTATAGAGACCTAGGTGGAACTGTTGTGGCTGGTGCATAATGGTGGTTGCTGGATATGGTATATAAAATTTGGCCAGAGATTGGAGGCTATGTTTTGGGATAGTACAATCACTAGTTGTTCAATTGGACCTACTTCTAGAAGTTATGAATATATTTTTTTCATTATTTACTTTGGATATCTAACTTCACACTCTATTCTAGGTCATTAGATATTATGAACACATTTAACATTCTCATTGTCACTTTTTTAAATTAGTCTAGTGTGTATGGATTTATATTTGTGTGTGTGTATAGTTATATTAGGTTAAGGATTACCATATTTTGATATTTCTATTTTTTTTCTAGTCATAAAAACCTATCTTATTATAGGTGGAATTGGGGTGGAACTCATGGATAACCATTTTTCAAGAATACCTTAATGGTTCGGGTCACGTCTGAGTTGTATTAGAGCCTAGGTTGTACTAAGAATGATTTTAGAGATATAAAATTTGTGAGGATTGGTTTGGGATTTATATAAATTGTGTAATAATTTATCAAGATCATATTTTAGTCTAGGATCCCCAGTGATGGTGTGGCTTCCAATATATCCATGCACCTAGATATTTATAACCTATTTTTTGACCCAGTAAACTATGACATAAGTTATAGGGGAAAATGGTATAGGCATTATATATGAATGAGTTTTGGTTTGCTTTTAATTATTTATTCGGATACTTGTATATGTTCTTTTTATCATATAATGTCTTGATTATTATAATATTTATTTGTTCATACATCCAGTAAGGATTCCATGAAAAGATTCTAATGAAAGTTAGTTTAGCGATGAGGCCTCATTTTATGGGCATATTCATGAAGTGTTTCCTTTAGATGGATAACGAGTGGTTATTACACCCATTGAGATGCGATTATAACTACCTTTAGTATCATTGGTCAAATTTATTGTTTATTATGATTAGTAGGTCATTCCAATAGATCCATACGATAATGTTCATAGGATGCATGTGTTATATGAGTTTCGGAGATTATGTACGCCCCAGTTCCTAGGAGAGTAGGAAACATAGGTAGTGATGAAATGTATTAATTCAATGGTATGAGTATTCCACTATGTTCAATCCTCTATAATGATAACAATTATTCTTGTGTCTAGTTTTCTCTATTTCATAAAAGTATGTTAGAGGCTCTTAGTGGCTCAAAAACCTGAAGATGAAAATTTTACATAGTTTGAGTTTGAGAACCACTTTTGGGAGGAGTATTTCTTAGTTATTCAATGTTTGGTATGAATCTCTAAGATCCTTGAGATATAGTATGAAATATTTTTTTTGGATAAGTATGCATTGAGGTTCACTGACTTCACATGATAATCTCTAAACATGGTTTGTGATGGGTACTTCCAAGAAAGGATGTTTGATAAGGATATTTTTAAGGACATTCAAGATGTAGTGGTAACTATTTGTATTGACTCCTTTACTAGTGTACATAAGTATAACTAGTTGGTGGAGAGATTTTTAATAGAGTATCCAAAGTAATCATGTGCTGGTAGTGGTCACCCTGTAGTAGGGACATTAGTAGCATGTAACTAGTGGTAGAATTTGAGAGATTGATGCCTGAGATTCTCTCAAGGGTAGTATTTTACCAGATTATCAATGTCTTAGGGATCATAGAGGGGATCTACTCATCTAAAAGTGTATGTTTTTTTGTTATAATGGGTGAGGACATATTGTTTTAGATTTCCTAACCCACTATGCAGTAGAGGGAGGATATGAAAATGATGAACCAAAATGTTAGAGGTAGGAATAAAACCCCTAACATCCCATGGGTGGTTAACAAGACCCATCTAGAGGTGATCATTGAAGATGAGATATATAAGGTATTCAATGTTATGATGTGATACTACATCCAACACCTATAGGTGTCTCACATAAACATTTTAAACATGGTGACTTGGGGAGTATACAAATTTATAAAATTTAGGCTTATGACATAAATGCTTCTGGAATGATTCAGGGTATGATTTGTGTCTTTTACAAATTATCAATAGTTTTTATAGATATAAGTTCAATTTATTCTTTTTTTCCATATCCCTTATTCAAGAACTAGATATTCCATTCATTTCCCTATCTATACCCTCAATGATGGAGACACCTACTAGCAGGAAATCTATAATCACAATTTTTTTATCAGAAATGTGACTTGAATCTTGGAGGAGAGAAATTATAATGGGATCTCTCGATATTTAGGATGAGAACATATGAATTTTTATGGGATACCTATATATATTCCATAATAGTATTTACAGTTTCTCATGGAGGAATTTGTGTACTCAAGATGATGGGTAAATATTTTTCTTCAATAGAGAGATGTAATTACAATAATAGTGTGCTAAGATCATGTATTAGGGACTGTAGCTGATTTACTATCTATTTTATATCTTGACCCTTAGGGTTGTAGTTTTTTTGAAAATGAATTTCCCTTAAATATTGGATGAGTACTCATAAATCTTCCCCAAGGAAGTACCAGCCCCCCACCCAATAGATTACTTTTGTTTTTTAATTAAACATCAGTGCCACTATGACATCTTAAGTATCGTATGGAGTTTACCTTTAAAATATTAAGGATACGAGGGTGTAATTAGAAGATATTCAATGAGAAATAATCATTAGTCTCAGTGGATCCCCCTAGGTAGATCTAATTTTATTCACTAAGAAGGTGGTTGGGATCATAAGGTTTTGTGTAGATTACCATCACCTAAACAAGGTGACTATCAAGAATAAGTATCCACTAATGAGAATCTAAAACCTATTCGACTAGATAAAGGGTGTCATGTGGTTCTCTAAGGTTGACCTCATGTCAGAATATCATCAACTTCATATATGTCTAGAGAATATACCAAAAATTACATTTTTCTGTTTCTAAGATCATTATGAGTATATGGATATTCTCTTTGGAATGATGAATTCCCTAGAGGTTTTTTCTGGGACTCATGAACTATATCTTTCATCTTTTTCTAAACTAGTTTGTGGAAGCCTCTATCAATTACATTATCCTTTACTCAGTGTTAGAGGCTAAGTATGAAAAGTATTTGAGTATGGTCCTAGACATACATTGAGATAATTATCTATATGGGAAACATTATGATAATTAATTTTTTATTAGAGATGTTAACTTATTTGGACATTTTATCTTAGAGGAATCCATATTTGTGAAGAAATAAATGATTGAGGTAGTTCTAGCTTGGGTAACCTCATATCATGAAGGAGTTATGAATATTCCTTAGGTTATTTGGCTATTATAGAATTTTAATTAAAAAATTATCTTGGATTTTGGCTCCCATGATGGCCTTTACCTGAAATGGGAATCCTTTCTTCTGGATGGACTTGTTTCCAAAGTCCTTTGAGGAGTTTTGGAAGAGATTGATAAGTACTTCCATCCTGAGGATATCCTAATAAGGGGTTGAGTATCCAATGTTATATACTACTTCTTAAGCTAGGACCATGTGTTTGTTTATGTATAGGCTGTCCTAGATAACTTATTGATCTCTCTAGTTGAGTCCCCAAGAGTAAAACCATGCAATCTATGATTTGGAGAAAAAAACTACGGTGTTTGCCCAAAATATTTGGTGACACTACCTTCTTGGTGATTTGTAGATATTTTATTATAACAGAAAGAGTTTCATGTAAATTTTCTCTCAAATGGATCTCAACCAAAGATAAAGGTGATTAATAGAGATCTATAATTAATATGACTTCGATATAGTCTATACTCCAAGGGAAATGTAATATAGTGGAATATTCTCTCTAGAAAATGTCTAGTTCCCATTTTCTAGGCAAAACATCAGAGTTTCTTTGTTAGGAATATATTGTCTCAACAATACTCTATAAATATTATTTATTTGAATGCTCAAAAATAATATAATTTGTTTTATTAATAACATTTCGTTAACTGAATTTTATGAAATAATATTTTTTTCAATATTTATTTTGGAATTATTTTCAACTTAATAATCCTTAAGGAGTATTCATTAAAGTGTTTAGAATGAATTTTAGTATATTCTAGAAATAATGTTCTTACCCTATATTGGTAAGGGAAGAAAAATTAATAAACCCTAAATTCAAAACCACGTGTATGGATCATATAACCTACACTGACAAAAAATATGGTTTATCAATCCTACATTACTATGGAACCTTACATTTGAAAGAAGAGAAAGTATGGTTTATCAACCCTACATAAGCATGGAACCTTACGTCTGGAAGAAGAGATGGTATTGTTTAATAACACTAAAAAAGTAAGGAACCCTACATTTAAGGAAACAAAGATATGGTATATAAACCATACCTTTGTATTCAACGATTCATTGTCAACCCTACATTTTTTATTTTGTCGTCACTTGAAGGAACCCTATGTTTTACTATTCAATAGACAAATTTTTAATTTTCTATATTTTCTGAGATTTATGAAACGGAATTTATGGGATTAAATATTGTTTCTAAAATATTTTATGACCGAATCAAAGGCTCATTATGATCGATTCAAAGACTCTTATTAAAAAGAGTAAATTTTTTCTATTTCTAAAGGAAGTTACAACTCTCTTGAATGTCTCAAATTTGAATATCTCTGATATTTTAGGAAACTTTCTTGGATATAAAAAACCGAAGAAAGCTATATGCCTTATATATTCTACTAGTGTATCTTTTAAATATAACTTTTTTACATAACTTTATATTTTTTCAATATCTTTTGATATACAGAACTTATGAAAAGAACAACCAACTCTGTTATTTTTAGAAAGATTATATGCTTTGAAGATCTATATTTTCAACCTCTTTCTGTTGTAACTACTGCTATTTATTCATATCTACCTTTATTGAAGATCATTGGAAACAAGGATCTCTTCAAAGTTATTTCTTTAATATATTGATTTCTAAAGAAGAAGATCAATATAATGTTAGTTGATGTTAAAGCTTTGCAGTTCATCCTAAACCATCAAAAAATCAAAATATTTTGATTTATTAGAGTTTCATCTACTCACACTCAGTTGTGGTGAAGTTTCAGCTTCCACCAGTTCCCTATAAAAGAACCAAAAGGCTCTATTTAGCCTTGTTGTAAAGTTTTCAACTACCTACAGTTTGTTGAGGATTTGAAGGTCTTGTGATAAGAGGAACTTTTCAAGTGAAATTCACTAATCCTACTGTGAGAGTATTGGTGGATTATACTAGGAGATCTTTTTTCCCTGAACTATAATAAATATTATTTTGTTAATATTTATTGTTTACCCAATTATCATACTTATTACAAAAAAAATAACTCCACATATCTGCATATATCAAAAATAGATTTAAAATCCATAATCAGTTGAGATTATCAAAAACATATAATTCACCCCCTTTTGTGTAATCTTGGTATTATTCCGACCTATCAATTGGTATGAGAGGAGTGATTTAGTGACAAAATCTAGGAATCTCAAAAGATTAAGCTCTATACAAACCATATGACAATGGATTATCTAAAAGAAGGAATTTATATGGTTCATGATCCATATTTTAATGGTGACAACTATGGATTATGGAAATCACAAATGATCATCTATCTAAATAATCCTTGATTAAAAGTGTATTTGAAGATCATCACTTCATATGTGATTCCTAAGAAACTAGAATCTTGGAATGCTACACTAGAAGATGAACATGACAATGCCCTACCACCTATGAAATTTGGATTATAATATATGTCACATATAAAGAACAAATAAAATTAGATATATGAGATATGATACTACAAAACTAATGTTTGACACCTTTAGAATGTTCGACAGTGAATGTATCACACAAATGAATGGATGGTTAGTATATACTATCAAAAATATTACTAACTTGTGAGATCCTATTAGTTAATCAGACGAAGAACTAAATGTACTTAGATTACCTCCTTCTAGATGGAATAGAATATCTATAAAAATTCAACAATCATCACATGTCAAGAATTAAACTATAAAGGAATTAATTGGAATATTAATGATGTATGATGAAAAAATGAATTATGAAGTTGAAGATAAAAAGAATGTAAAAAGATAAAATACCTCCCTTAATGCAGAATATCATAATCATGAAAGAAAATCAAAAAAAGGACATAAAACAAAACAATAATTCATATTCCTCAGACTATGAAATGGAAGTTTCTTAGAAAGAGAGAAAATTAACTAAATTATACAAGAAGAAGATATGCTTTATAAAATCCTTCAAAAATAATGAAAGTGAACCCAAAGAATTAAAATGGTATGAATGAAAAAGTTGGGTCACATTAGACTCGATTTCTCCCAATTGAATGATGAAAGAAGAAGTACAAAAAAATATCAGAAAAAGATGATTATAAAAATAAAGATAAGAGAGATGTAAACTCTACATGGAGTGTATCTAAAGTCTCTAACATTTCTTAAAAAATTAATTCATATAAAGAGACAAAAAATCTCAAATCCAATATTTTCTTTATGGGTAAGGAAGAAGAAAAGGTACAATCGTATTACTCTTTTTCTTTTAATTTTGATATTTTTTCAAATAGTAAACTAACTACCTAATGTTCAATACTAGAATAGAATTAAGATTTATTAATAAAGAATATTAAATAATTAATGATTTTCACAATTCTATTTTAGTTGATAGTGACACAATTCTAGAACTACATCCACAACTAATTGACAAATTCAATTGATCTACAAAAAACTGTATTGTTCATGAAAAAAAGTTAAAAGAATTACATGATGAAGTATAATCTTATAAAAGTTTTTAAGGTTTTATAACTAAAGGATAGAAAACCCTAAAAGAGATTTTTTGGAATAATTTTATTAAAAGATAAATGTTTTTAAAAGTAAGTAAGGGAGAAAAATCAAAATTATTCAAAAATTATTTTGTGCCAAATTCAAAAAATACTACACGCTTTTATTATGGAATTATACATCATTATACCAAAAATTGTTATCAAATAAATTTTAAAATAAGTTGTATTAAAAAGGATTTCATTTACAAAAACATGTATGAATATATTAATATAAATGTTAGAAAAATAAGGCAGATCTGGATTCCCAAATTATTGATTGCTGACATAGTTGGACCCAAGAAACTATGGGTACCAAAACAAACATATGTTTAATTTATTTTTCAGGAAAAGGTCATAGGAATATAAAATATATATGTTATATGGATAGTGTCTTTTTGAGACACATGAGAGGATAATTTTTAAAATTATTATACATTGACTAAAATGGATGGAGGTTTAGTCACTTTAAGTGATAATAAAAAGGAAATATTGTTGGAATTGGAACTGTTGGAGATCTAGAATCAATCTCAATA
Organism: Viscum album; assembly: GCA_963277665.1. Classification (NCBI taxonomy): domain Eukaryota; kingdom Viridiplantae; phylum Streptophyta; class Magnoliopsida; order Santalales; family Viscaceae; genus Viscum; species Viscum album. The sequence goes on from OY728132.1 coordinate 129,870,599, forward strand.
AAAAAGTACCCTATGTAAAATGATTAAAGAAAAACATGATAAGTATTTATGAAATTTTTGATTATGTATTTTATGTTTATTAATCTAACAATTCCCACTCAGTTTTCAATGATAACATGCTTAAATTTAGATCACCTAGAACTGACAATTTTTATACTTTAGATCTCAATTCCTTGTGTAAAAAAAGAGAATTTTTTAACTGATAATAAAAATGAGCCCTGGATATTGCATATGAGACTTAGAAATTGAAATATATATGATTTAAAAAAATTATCTAATAAATATATTTTTTTGAATTTTGTAGTCTTAAATTTGAAAATGACAGATTTTGTGATGTATGTCAAATCAGTAAACAACATAAGTCTTCTTTCAAATCTATTAAAAAAATTTCTACATATAACACAATATAACTTATCCATATTTATTTTTTTGGACTATCTAGAGTATCAAGTTTTCTTGGTAAATTATATTCTTTTATTTTAGCTAATGACTTTTTCATGATTTACGTAGGTTTATTTTCAAAAACTGAAATGTTAAGTATTCACTATTTTGGAATGTTTTTGAAATTTTTTCAAAATGAAAAATAATTGAATATAATATAATTTTGAAGTGATCATGGTGGATAATTTTAGGATCATGTATTTAATTCATTTTTCTCAAATTTGGGTATTAAATACAGCTTTTCTACACTAATAATACCTCAAAAAAATAGAATTGTTGAAAGAAGAAATAGATCTATTATAGAAATGTTAAGAAATGTGGTGAATTAATATAGTATTCCTACAAATTTATGATAAGAATATATAATCAAAACATTCTATATCATGAATAGTGTTTAAATAAGACTAATTATTAAAAAGAAACCCTATGAAGTCTAGAATAAAATAAAACCTAAATTAATGTAATTTATTATCTTTGGATGTAAGGTATATATCTCGAATAATAAGGATAATTTTGGTAAATTAGATAAAAAAATATGATGAATGAATATTTATAGGATATTCTTCTAGTTTTAAAGCCTGTAGAGAGTTTAGTAAATATTCAATGATTGTTGAAGAATCAGTTCATGTGAATTTTGATGAAACTGGCCATTTCATTAAACAGAAAGATCAAATAGATGTCAAAACTTACTCTTTTGACAACATGAGACATAATTCTCTTAAGAATGATTTTGAAGATAAAGTTAATTAAATTCAGTATAGTTTAGAATAATATGAATTCAACGAACGTAAAAGTGTCCTACCGAGATAGTCTATAACCTTTAAGGACTATCCTTTAGAAATTTTTATAGGAAACATAGACACATGAGTTAGAACTAGAAGAAATGGAGGAAACATAGTTTAATTCTCTTCCTTTATATATTAGTTAGAACCTAAGTCAATTGAAAAATATTTAGAATCTGTGAGTTGGTTATTAGCCATTAAATAAGTACTAAACCAATTCTGATGAAATAATTTTTTGGGTTTAGTAGATAGACCATCATAATATCTAGTAATAGGAAAAAAATGGGTCTTTAGAAATAAACATGATGATCAAGGGATCATAACTAGAAAAAATAAATATTAGTATCTAAAGTATATAACAAGGAATAATGAATAGATTATGATGAAACCTTTGCACCTATATCTAGATGTGAATCCATTAAGATCCTTTTAGCTTATTCATCTCATATGAATTTTAAATTATATCAGATGGATGTCAAATCTACCTTTTTAAATGAATATTTAATGGAGGAAGTTTATATTGAACAACCAAAAAGTTTTGAAAACCCTCATAAACCAAATTATTTTTTTAAACACACCAAAACTCTTTATGGCCTCAAACACGCACCTAGTGATTGGTATGAAATATTAATCTCTTTTCCAAGAAAATAGATTTTCTAAAATATTATTAGATCCTAAATTTTTTAGGAAAACTGTTTGTTCTAATATTTTATTAGTACAAATTTATGATGATGATGTTATTCTCGGTTCCACAAATAATAATCTGTGTAATATTTTTTAAAATATTATGAAAAAATAATTTTAAATGAGATTGATGGGATAATTAAATTTATTATTAGGATTTAAAATCCATCAAAAGGATTATAAAAATGTTTTAAATAAAAAAAAATATCATTAGATTATTAAAATTGTTTGGACTTGAAAATAGTAAGACTTATACAACTACCATTTGTACCAATACAAAACATGATTTGGATGAAGATGGAAAACCAATTGAAAATATGTAATATAGAGGTATGAATGATAGTTTATTATATCATACTACTAGAAAACAAGAAATAATTTTTTCTATTTGTTTATGTTCTAGAATTTAGTAAAATCCAATATAATCCCATCTTCTGGCTGTTAAAATAATTTTTAAATATTTTAAAAGAACTAATTTTCAATCTCTAAATTAACCAAAAACGTCTAATTTTAATTTAATTTTATATTATGATAATGACTTTAGAGGATGCATGTTAGATATAAAATCACCTCCGGAACATGTCACATTTTAGAAAAATATTTAATATCCTAGTTGAATAGGAAACAACATTAATTTTCCTTACCAATAGACAAGAGAGAATAAAAATTTGCTATGAGTTGATGTGCACAAGTGTTGTAGATGAAAAACACTCTACTAGGTTTTTGACTAAATTTTAATAATATTTATATTTTATGTGACAATACTAGTGCTATAGATATTTCCATAAATATTAAAAGTCACTCTAGGGCTAAGAATATTGATATAAGACATCATTTTCCAAGGAACCATGTTCTTAAAAAGGACATATCATTAGAATTTGTAAATACCTAATATCAATTAGCAGATATTTTTACTAAACCACATCCCAATGATAGTTTTTAATTTAATAAGGAGATTTAGTAATATTTATTTTTAAATAAATTCATATTAATTTATGTTGTAAATTTCCTAGTTAATCATTTTTTATATGAATTTCTATTTTTTATTTTCTATTTAAATAAACTTCATATATTTCAATTTTCTTTTTAAAGTGTTTCGTTTAAAAAAAATTAATGGTCACTCTATATAATCGGCATGTGATTCAAGATAGCATCATTAAACCTTTAGAAAACCACTTGATCTTCTCTTAGAGTTTGGTTTCAAACCACATGACTACCAAAGCCCTTATCTTTCTTGAAAACCCTAGAATTCAAATTCCATAAACCTTAAGATTATAATAAATGAAAAAGAAAAAGAGAATATATGAAGAGAAACCAAGTGATCTGAAGCATCAGCATGTCCAATTTTGGAAGATTCTTCAAGGAATGGTCATTGATTTTGAATGGATCTATCAAAAAAATCTTTTTCTCAAGAAAGATATTGAATTTAAAGGTTTTGAATTTATGTTTAATGAAGAAAATAAATAATTCCATTTTAAGTTATAACTAAAGTATTTTTACAAGGATTTTGAATTTATCTTTGGGGAAATAGAGGATATAATAGCTTCCTGAATAAATGATAAGGGGTTTCCGATCACCATAGTGGAAATCGATCAGATTTAAAAATTCCCTCATGAATAATTTTTCTATTATTATCATTAATCAATTTAAAATCAGATCCATAAGTCAAAAGATATTTTTTCCTTTCTTTTTGGTTTTACCAATATAAGGAAAATATTTATAAATGATCCCAAGGATGACCAGAAGATATTGATCAAGTTTATTTAGATAGCTATATTGTAAAGGAATGTTGAGTTAGAAAATATCTTATTCCTAGGAATTTATATCATGTTTTTTTTCCAGTGAGATTAAGTTAAATTTTCCCATATATATGATGAGATGTTTTTTGAATCATTACTACTTTTTAGAGTAAAGGATGAATTTTTATCCTTATGGATTGATTATTTCTCTACTTTTTTACAGAAAAAATAAAATTATCTAAATAGATGATTGTAATAGATGTCACCACAATAATTTATTGAATTATGGCACTCTAATAAAATTAGGTTTCTTTATGAGTATAGTTAAAGGTAGACTACTTCCTGTTGGTTCAAATGACCAATAAGAATATGGACCGTTTTCTTAGGGGGATAAAGGAAATATAATGTATGCATGATTAATTCATTTAAGAAATGATGATGTTGGAGAATCCCATATAGAAGGGGTTACTCAAACTATAAAAAGAAAAAAATTTACGATATTAAGGATCAAAATGAAGAGTCTTAAAAAGAAGAATCTATTAAGGAGTTTTTCAAAAGGCCAAGAACCAAAGAAGAACTACGATTAACAAATCTAGTGGTAGAAACACCTAGACTTTGAGATGTAACTCTATTAGTTCCTTCGGGAGAAACAGATCAATATAAAGAACAAAAAGTTGAATGTAAACTTCAATAACAAAAAGTTACCCACCTTTCAGTTTAATAAAGAGAAAATTATCAATAAGCATAGAAATTTCATAAATCAGTAACTGAAAATATTGAAATTATTGAGCATCAGAGTATATATGCTATTGAGAAATCCATGGAAAGAAAAACATCTATGTCTGGTGAAAGGAAATAATTCCTTGATGGTATTTATTTTTAAAGTGAGATTATTGTGGATAAATCCTAATCTATTTTGGAAGAGGCTCCTCAATCAAAGAATCATGATGAAGGAATATATAATTCTCTATCAAATTATATATAATAACTATTTATAAAATTGAACAATATACAATTGGATAACTCTAGTATTCAGAAATGACTTGAATCTACAAGAAAATATTTTGATTAGTTTAAAAACTCTTTTGTTATAATATTGTAATTAAAATATATTCAAAAATATCTTAATGATTTTAAAGAAAATTGTGTGTTAAAAGATATTTTGATACATTCAAGAGATAAATGTTGGATCATTTTGGAAAAATAAAATCACAATCTATTCCTAAAATAGATTTTGTAGATTTGAAATGGTATTTGGGAAGTCGGTTTGAATCAATAAAAGGGAGTATCAATTACTCTAGATCTTCTACTTCTTCACCTCCAACAACACCTGAACTTATTTCAAAATTTCAAGAAATCACATCATTAATGGAAGATAAGAATGGAAGACTTCAATATCTTCAATATAATAGTTCTCCTTTGTTAGCACTATTGGATAATCAGAATGATATTTTTGAGAAACTCAATTCATGTGAACCTGGTATCATATTACTGCTTAATCATTTCAGTGATAACATTTCTCAGTTTCAAAATGTTGAGGAAAATATTCATGACTCTATGAAGGTCAATTTGATTATAAATTTGAATTTATGTCAAAATTAAATATTTTTATTAAGGTATCTGGATGATAATAATTAAAAAAAATTACAATCTTAGATATCAGAGTTGAAAGAATTTTTTCAGGATACTTCAACTTTTCTAGAACCAGAAACCACTCCTGATGAAAAAAATTCACCATATTCTATCTATCTTGTTTAAACCTTTTCCACAAGTAAAAACTGCTCATGTATTTTTACATTTTTGTATAATAAACATTCCAATGTTTTTTGATATTATGTGCTTCATTTATATATTATATTACATATTTATCTCAACTTCCAAAACCCATGTGTTTTTTTTCAATCAGTATAATATAATATTCATTTATTGTTCTGTGCAAAATTGAATGTGTTATAATTAATTTTCCTATGAATTATTTTTGATATCACAAAAGGGGGAGAAAATTAGATAAGCACAATATTATTAATTAAATATATATATATATATGTTATTTCATTGAAATAATATTGCAAAATCATATTAATTCATTGAAAAATTAATTTTCAAGACATCAATTTCTTTTAATATAATTTTATTAGAGTTTACAAAATCCCACATTTTTGTAAATTATTTTATGGTTTTTGTGATCATAAAAAAGATGGAGATCTTTGGTCATGCATTGTCCCAATAATACTCTAGAATTTTTTTTTATTTTGATTCTCACATATACCCTTATTTTTTATTGAAAATATTAATTTAAGTGAATTTAATGAAATTAATATTATTTTAAATATTTATTCTATAATTATTTTCAAGTTATTAATCCTCAAGTAATATTCATTAAAGTGTTCAGAATGAATTTTAGTGTATTCTGGAACACTGTTCATACCCTATGTTGGTTATCATAGCATAAGTCATGAACCCTATGACTAGAACAATGTGTATGGATCAAATGGCCTACATTGACAGAAATTATGGTCTATCAAACCTAATTAAGAATGTCACATTATGTTTGAATGAAGAGAAAGTATATTTTATCAACCCTATGTAAGTATGGAACCATATGTTTTAAACAATTGAAATTATGGTTTAGAAACCCTACACAAGTAAGGAACCTTACATTTAAGGAAATAAATTTATGGTATATAAACACCACTTTTGTATTCAAAAATATATTCTCAACTCTATGTTTTGTATTTTTTTCATCACTTTAATGAACCCTCTGTTTGACTATTCAATAGCGTAATTTTGAATTTGTGATATTTTTTGAGATTACTGCAATGGTCTTGGAGAGATTAAATAATGTTTCAAAGCTATTTTATGATCGATTCGAAGGCGCATTATGATCGATTAGAAGACTCGCATTAAATAGGGTAAATTATTTCTATTTATATGGTAATATAAAACTCTCCAAAATGTTTTAAATTTGAATATCTATGATATGTCAAGCGAATTTATTGGATATGAAAAAATGAAGCAAGTTGTCTGCTCTATATATTATACCAACGTATCTTTTCAATATAAGTTTCATTACACAAATTCATGTTTTATGAATATATTTTGATATACAGATATTATGAAACAAATGAAAAACTATGTTATTTTTATACAGAGGCTACGCTTTGATGTTCTGCATTTTCAACCTCTTTCTACTGTAACTTCTACTGTTTATCATTACTAATTTTATTGAAGATAATTTTCAACTAGGGTCTCTTTAGAGTTATTATTTAATTAATACACACATTTCTAAATAATAAGATCCATCTGCTATTATTTGCTTCTGCTACTATGAATTTTAACCTGAACCTTGAAAAAATAAAACCCTTTTGATTTATTAGAGTTCGGAATGCTCATACTCAGTTATGGTGAAGTGTCAAAGTCTTATACCAAGTTGTGGATACCTGGTTCCCTGTAAAAGAAACAAAAGGATCATTTTAGATATTTTTTAAGGGTATCAACTTCCTACACTTATTTGAGTATTTTACGGTCCTGTGATAAGAGTACAATTTCTAGTGAAAATTCACCATACTAGTATAGAGAGAATTCGTTGAGTGGAATTGGTGTTCTTTATTCCCCAAACCACTATAAAAATTATTGTCTTAATCTGCACTATTTATCCACTAATAATATATATTATATAAAATAAAACCACATATCTTCATAAATAAAAAATAGATTTAACAGCAAAAATATTTCGAGATTATCAAAAAGACACAATTCACCCCCCTAATGTGTTATTTTTGTATTATTCTGAACTAAAAAGTTAGACTCATTATTGTAATCCTTCGTGGATGAGGGAGGATCAATATACCTCTGATTTATTTTTTTTAACCCTCTTCTTATTCAATGCACATGGGATAAAAACATTGATATATTGACTATAAGGTATTGTATGAATAGATAATAATAGGACAATCTCATGATGAATTATATAAATGTTGAGAGAAAATTATCATATTATAAGGATGAATGGAGGATCCATTCTTCCTTTTAGATTATTTAATATGGAAATTATATACATATCACTTATCGGTACAAGCTAGAGTTGAAAAAATGTACTCAGAGCTTTGGAAAATGTGTTGGTTCTTAGGGATAAACAAGGGTGTTGAAATTTCATCTCTCGATCCCTCCCCTATTAGTAGGTGAAGGATAAACATCATGTCCTATATAATTTAATCCATATATTCAAGGTACTATAATGGATGTGGGATGTTATATCAATGGATTTTAGGATTTTATTTTGATGTACAATGAGAGGTTATGATGCTAGCTGGAAGATTGTAGATTGACTCAAAACTTCCACCCACATATTCACTATTAGGGAGAATATTTCAATGGGAATCATGGGATACTTATACTAGAAAAATATTATTTGGATTCATGTTGTACCCATAATGATTTTCTTAGACCGTGGTACTCATTTTGTATAACACATCGTAACATAATAAACCCAAAATTAAAATGATTTAAAACATGGGTTGAACTTTATTAAAATTTCAAAATATTTTTGGTTTAGAGTTTTTTAGAATTAGGTAAAAAATTACATAATAATGTGGACACATCCAAACGATGTAATTTTTTCCTATATAAATAGGTTCTTAAAATTTCCCCATTGTCTAATTCATGTAAATATTTCACCATTCAATACATTCTATCATTGAAATTTATATAACTATTGCACATATTTATATCATATAAAAAACTATTTTAAAAAATGGGATGATAAAAAAACTCTCAATAAGGGATATAAAAATAAAGGTAACCTATTAATCCGGTGAGAAATATAAAAACCAATGAAAAAGTTTTCCTTTTTCATAATAAAACATTGAGCATATAATAAATATTTATTTTTAAATTATTTTAATGAAATTAAAATTTAGTCGAAAATGAAATTTAAAAATATGTTAATTATATATAAGATCATTCATGGAACATTTTGAATATTTTGGATATGAAGAAGAAATATTTGAAAGTAATTATTTAAAATAATGTTTCAAAGAAAAATCTATTACCTTATGACTCTTCTCGCTTCATGCATTATCTAACTTATGAAAAATAAAATTATACTTGTTATTTAAATTATTAATATCCTTTATTATTTTTACCCCATTATCATTATTCGTTTAATTTTATATATTATCATTTTTTATTTAGTTACTAAATCATTTAAGTTTACATTGAACATTTTAAGGTCATTTGGTTTATAACCTCAAAATAACATTGGTTTGTTGATCATGGTATAAGGGGATATTATTATATCATATCTATAATCTTAAAAATCATATAATTATCATTTTTTAAAATTAAATATACTTTTGTATCCATACATGTGATATTGTCTTGAATAATAAAGCATATCATTTCATGGAGACGATAGTCCGTACATACACTTGAACACTATTTTCATTTTTATAAAGGGAAATAAATAAATAAATAAAATAATATTTTACCATTAAATAATCATAAATAGTATCTAAATTTTATATTACTACATTATTTCCATCCTTTTGACCATCCGTGTGATATGGTAAGGAAAAATGAATAACATCTCTTCATTGAGGTGGTAATCTACAAGTTTTCACAAGAGAAATTATCATTTTTAAATATCTGGAAGGGTAAAAATGTATGTAACAAATAATATTTATAGAAACATATTTATTTCATAGATATCATCTATGTTAATTTTATATATCATTTTAACCATCTATACGATTCAGTAATGCAAAATGAAACACATCACTTCACAGAGGTGGAAATCCACATGTACGCACAAGAAAAGTTTTAATTTCTAATTGGATGGAAAAGGAGAAAAAAAGTTTTTTACCATAATCAAAATAAAATTTAAGTACAAATAATATATACATGTTTTTATATCATCATTTTAAATAATATTTTTTTGAGGTAAAGAAAAAATAACATAAAATCACGTGGTTAAGAGTTATACCTCTGCTTTGGGAAAACACCTTTAGATTATAGCTTAAGACTTTTCAGATTGATCCTTTGGTGAGAAAAAGCCTCTAAGATATGAATAATTATTTTCTAATTTATTTGGGTAGTTATTTGTTATGATAAATGGAGAAAAGTATGTGAATAATATAAGATATGGGGTTCTCATTTATATGTGAGGGGACTAGAACTCTTGTAATTATTTAATGTTTTTAAAAAATATTAATTCTATATCATCTTCAAATTGAAATAAATTAAATTAAATTTCATATATAAGGTTATAATGGTCTAAATAATCTCATAAAATAAGATTAAATACAATATTTTTGGACCTTATCACATAGTTGCATTCTAAATTTACCTCTTTTACACTTCACTGTTGTGATTTTTTTTACCATGGTTACAATTCACTATGACTAAAAACAAAATAGAAATAATTAATAATTTTGAATCTCATGATTTAAAATATCAAATATATTTATTAAAATTTTATTTTTATATGTTTTTAAGTTTAATATATCTTCACAAAATGAAATGAAAAACTATTTTTATAAAAATACATTTTTTACCCTAGAGATGATTTTATACCAAAATAATGAATAAATATTATTAATATGTAATTAATTGGATTATTTTTAATCAAATGGGAATTATTTTTATTTTAAATTAATCCAAAATATTATTGAATTTTGTAAACACTTGAAAATAAATGACAATTTTTATAAAAATCGGTATTTTTTGACTATTCCCCCAAAAATCAATCTTTTCAGAAAAGTACTAAAAATTAGACTTAAGATAAATTTTACATGATGTTATAAAAAATTAATTAAATTTTATCATGTTAAATTAATTAAACTTAGAAATTTATCTTTTTTTTAAACCATATAATTCATGAAAATAAATTTTGTTTGAAAAGATTATTTCTTTTTCGACTAAAAATTGATAAAATAAATATAGTGAATATGAATACATAAAATATTTTCATGAATATTAAAAAGAAATGTAATTGATTAGTTATTATAATTATCTAGGTTGTTATGTTTTTATCCCATTTAAGAAATTGTGTTCTCATAATTTCATTCATTACGTAAAGAGTAGAGGTTTTTTTCTTGTAGATTTTTGTGATTCACATGTTTCTTCTTCAGTAATATGGTTCTTCCATAAAACCTTAACCAAGTGAGTCACATTATTCCTAAAAACATGATCTCCACAATCCATAATCTATAATATATTTCCTTATAATAAATATTCTCTTCTAACTGGGCTAATTTATGGCTCAAATATACGAGTCTCATCGAGTATATATTTCCTTCACAACAAAATATTAAATACACCCGGTAATTGAGATAAACTCAGCGGCAAGTATATTACTATAAATATAATTCTAATTTTTCCAGAATCTCATATTCACCGATATACCATGGATTATATTTTTATTTACATCCAAAATGCGTAACACTTTTCCAAGGATATAATTAAAGGGAAACATATTCTTCTACCTCAAATGTGAGATCATTCCATGGGTTATCTATATAACCTTTTTCTGGATCTGATATTCCACCATATGGTGATTAATCAAATTTACCTTATCAATTATATCTTCTACCAATTATAGTCCAAAAAACTTCCATTAACTAACTTCATCCCAACATGTTTTAGTTTGAAACCTCTTTTCATATAATCCATCAAATGGTAAATTAATATACTAGAATGAATTTTTTTTATAATAAAATTAAAAAAATGACAGATATTAATCCCAAACTAGCTAATAATCCAATGATAATGTCCTAATAATACCATTTAGTGTTATAATTTTTCACTCTAATCATCAATCAGATTGAGGATGAAAATATGTATTAAAATTTAATTCAGCACCCAATGAATTATAAATTCCTTTCGAAAAATTTGATGTAAATTTAGGATAACGATCAGGTAAAGAGAGGGAATATAGGCAATATTATCATCTATTAATATAAAATATATTAAGTGAATCCAAATACATAGTTTCTGGAAGAGGAATATAATGAGAAAATTTAGTAAAATTATTAATTATTACCCAAATATAATTATTTCCTTTATTTGTCTTTTGGTAATCCCACTACGAAATACATTAAAATATTCCCCCATTTTCATTCTGGCACTCATAATGGATGATAAATCTTCACCGGTAGAAGTCATTTATTGTTAACCTATTGTAAAGTTAAACATGTCATGGAAAAATAAATAATATATTTCTTTAATACACCCCACTAATAATAAACCTAAAGGTTTATAAAATTTTTAGTAATATATATATGAACATAAAATTGAGGGATATGAGCTTCAATTAACAAATCATTCTTTATATGTGAAGCTTTCCACACAAAAAACATCTCTAACAATACCATAATACCTTATTTATCAATTTTGAATTTATTAAACTTAAAATTCTTGAAAAATTATAGATTTTCATGAAAACAATGATCTTTATATTGAAAATTATTAAGTATATAAGAAAAATATTACTTCTCTAACACTTGAACAAAAAGACAGGGAGTTCCTGCATGAACAACTTATATCCCAAATTCATTAAATAATTAGACAAAGGATTATGTTTTAAACAATGAATAGTTAATAATACATTCTCCTTTTTGAATCAAGGAGTTGTATACCTTGTTTTCTTTAACTGGATGATAGTGAATTTAGAAATCACAATCCTCGATTTCTTCCAAACATCTTCTCTACCTCATGTTCATTTTTTTGTGTAAATATATACTTTGAACTTTTATGGTTAGTATATTTTTCAAATTTTACCCCATATAGAATATTATTCCATATTTTTTAAATAAAAACCCCCACATCTAGAATAATATCATGCATGGGGTAATTTAGCTAATGGAATGTCAATTGATATTTAGAATATGAAATTACCTGATTGTATTTTCTCAAGACATATCCAAGTCCCTTCAAATATGATTCTTTGTAAAAAAAATTCACTATTTCATTCTTTTCAAGGATATTATAGGATCATTAATGAACATGATTTTCACTTATTGAAAAAATTCATCATGTTAAATTTTATAAATGAATTTAAATCTATTTCATGTTAAAATAGTTAGTGGGTAATAAAGCCTAGAAAAGTTTCCAAAAAACCATAAGTATTGTGCCATTATTCAATGAAAACATGAAGTATTAGTGAAATTTATTTTTCTCTGACACACTTCTACCAATTTAGTTTTAGCATGATCAATAATTATGATATATATATATACATAATATTCTCAAGGAATGACATCTTCTATACCCAAAATTCATATCATATAAATTTTTCATAAAATGTTTATTTTATTGTTTATTGAACAATCATTAGGTTTTTCTCATGTTTCTAAATTTTTTTACAATTAACCAAAATTTATTTAATGAAAACCAAAAAAAATATATCTAAATAATAATGTAAAAATATATTCACAATATTAATAAATATACTTGGTTCATCCATAAATATGAAATCCCTAAGAGAAAAACCTATAATGACCAAACCTAGTATGGAATGTTTTCTGTAGAATTTCTTACTATAACGCCCCGACCCCAGTTACCCAGAGTCGGTGCTTTATTAAATAAAATTGGAATGATCACAATGGATTAAGTCTCGAAAGACCGATTAGTTTAGTATCCTTGTAAACACTAGATACATTCATAAAGTTTACATTACATCATAAAATGAAAACTAAAATAACATGGTCTCCATAGTCCACACTCATATCCCCTCATACTATCCATGCTGGTCATTCATAAAATACTTCTTCACATCCTGGGAAAAATAAAACATAGAAAGGGGTGAGCTCAGATGCCCCGTAAGGATAACAATATAGAAGAAACATTCATAAATAAGCATAAATATTTAAGGAAATGTATAACTAAAACAAAATACTTTTAAACTTGAACTTCAGCATAATATGGAAGAAATAAAATGAAATAATTCCATTTACTTACTTACATGGATATTATACTAGTCGAATAATCACATGAATATCAAAAACCACTTTCATAATGATGGAATGCATAATGCCAGACTATCATAACCACATAGTCATGGCCTCGTGCCATGACTACAAATAAGATTTTGTCAAGGCCTTGTGCCAAGATACTAGTTTGTCTCATGAGACCTATCGATTCATCTAGGAGCTATAGTGGGTTCCACCCGTCACTTACTAAGTCCAATTCATTCCTCATATGAAAAGTTTGAAACATAACATAAACATTCGTATTAAAACTAGCATACGAAATGTCAATAATTTAACCACAAACCATGAATGGTATAAAGATAGCACATCCACAGTCAAACATCACTCATTCGATACAATATGGTAGATTTTATTGTATCAGATTAACCTCAATGGAGAATAATGAAGGATATTTACATAGATTAAAATAATCATGAAACTATTGAGAGAAATATCCCCCTTTTTTAAAAAATATTTAAATGTCACACTATTTGTCAAGAATCCATTTAAAAATAGATTTTCGAATCAAAGTGTCCCATACCACTTTTTAAATTTTAAAAGTAATTTTGATTTGAAAACTTTAATATCCATTTAAATAAATCCTTAAAACCATTTTTAAAACATGGACATTAATGAGAATGATTTAGAATAATAAATCTTTAAAACATTTTAAAATGATATTTTGGTTAGAGTTCCTAACCAAAAGATAGACACTTGAATACAAATAATTGAGGTAATAAAAACTTTTTAATATCATGAGAATAAAGGGATTCATGATATACTCGGTCAAATTACATTATATACACCATATAAAAGTGATTTGGTGCATAACAACAAAGGAGTCTCAATGGAATGTAATTTGAGATGAAATCTCTCATAAAGGCTGTATCCTTAGGTTAAGGATAAATCAATGACACAATTATGTGTGAAAAATATAAATGCACTCAATATTATTGGATATTCAGTGTAAATCAATCAAAGGACATTCACACATATTTTTGTAAAAACAACACCAATGAATTGGTTGTTTAACTCAACAAATCGAGATTGAGTAAAAATTACTCTTATCAAGTTCATACCGATGACTTGAGAATTTATAAATGGAGTGATTATCTTTATCAAAAGTATATCCATAGAAATGGGAGTGGAAATTATGACATAATCAAATGAATAGTTATTCTACACATAATCTTGGAGTAAAATAATCAATGAAGTATGCGTAAAGCCGAATGAGTGGAAATTGAAATTTCAAATTCCCTTATCGATTTAGTAACTAAAGAAACATACAACCATAAAATAAGAATCATATAATGATGATTTAAATATCCATAAATTAAATTATAATATGCAATGAATACAATCATGGGCAGTACACACACCACATGCAATAAATAAGTAGTGAACAATGGAAATCTCACGGAATTAAAAGTGAGATAAGAAACCCCTTACTTTTTACTTTTTCCTTGGTCGAGGGTAGGTTAGCCTCCTATATAATGCTGAAATAATTTTTATTGAATTATAAAATAATCATATAAATTAATATGATATCATATACGATCTTTTAACATTGCATTGTTAATAATATCTTTGTATTATCGTCATTTCGGGTGTTAACTTGTTTTATTTTATATGTTTTGTTACATAAGTCGTGTTTATTATAGATAGGTTGTATCTTATTCATATAAATAAATATATCAAGTCCTTAAACATTATTTTTAATCATAAAATGAGTATTAGACTTGTATGGATGCGATGGGGAATGAATCTCATCGCGTTCGTGGAGACAGTAGTCTGTACGTACGCACGAGCGATAATTTCATTCTTTTGATATTAAAATCATATATAATTGGATGGTATATCATATATACAGAATAATTATAATTTTATACTTATTATTTACATTAATTATACATCATTATTATACCCATCTAAATAATAATATATTGAATAACAATTACACCACGACGTGGAGACGGTAGGCCGTACGTATGCACGCATGGTGACATGTTATTCAAGGGATTGATAGAATAATGAATTTCATTGTTCCATATTTATAATAACAACACAGTATATAGAATATAAAAGATTTATTATTTTATAATGTAAATAACATGGAAAGAAGAAGTTGAAGAAGAAAGGAACTTGAAAGAGGGTGGTGATATCATTACCTCTTCTTCGGGTTCTTCATTTTAATTTGATCAAAAGGGCTCCTTAGGTTGGACTTATGATCAAACTAAGGCCTCTAGGATGATCTTAGGGAAGTTGGGAGGATATTTGGGCAGGGTTTGGCCGATCCAAAATGCTTTGAAGGTGTAAATTAGAGAGAAGGGGAAGTGCCCTTTTATAAAAGGGGTGAGGGGCACCTTTGGAAAAACTAGAAATATTATTTTATAATAAATTGATATTCGGTTCCAAATGGATCAAAAGTAGATTATTTAAATTTTAATGTGGGTATGGGTCGAACACCACTCAACCAATAGGTTTGAGACAGGTTTGCGTCACTATATTAACCATATCTTTTAGTTTTAACTCTTAGTTAATTGGTTTGACATTTACCATGTCACTTTGTATTTTTATATTATATAGTTAATAAAATTACTATATACATCCAAGAGACCCACAAATGGTCCATTAATGATACACCTATCATGATATAAGTCCTTTGGCCGAACCATATATTTTTAGGAATTTAATATCAATTAATAATATAATATTTTTTTAAAAACCATTTTATGTCAATTTTGAAACTATTTGGTATATTCTTTTTTTTTGAAAATCATAACAGCATTATTATTTAGAAAAAACATAATTAAATCAATAATAACATGTCATATTATGCTATAAAATTAGTGTAATTCATTTAAAGTCTCAAAGTATATTTATTTGGGTATTTATAATATCAATTATTTTAATATTTCACTAATAAGGTAATTACTGCATCATCATTGTGTCATAAATAAATTAAATTATTTACGGTCTGAAAATTATAAATAAAATAGAATTATGTAGGAAATATTTTTATCTTTCTAATGAATATTTATAATCAAATTTATCTTATGTATAATCTTATATTATAAATGTTTTAGTTATTAAACTTTGATTTTTTCTCTTTTAACTCTTCTTTGAATTAAATAATAATAAATGCCTGAATCTAATCCAAGTGAACCTAAATGATAATATTTTATTCCTAAGGTTGTTTTTGGTCAAGATAAACTTGTCCAATATAATTAGGACATGTGTTAGGGTAATATTAAAAGCATTATTATCCTTAATTACCCTATTTACTTTTAACCGTGGTAACTAGAAGTAAAAAGTTACCCTTCACCAAAAATTATTTTTATCTTATTGAACAACATTTTACTCCTTGATATTAACTGTGTCTCTCATATTTTCAAAATTACACTCACATAAGCAGTAAAATTATGTTTTAGGTGAATTTCCAAATTCTCCTTGGAGGTGGGTAAAAAACGGTGAAAAGTTCCATAAAATTTTTATATATCTAAAATTATTCAAAACTAACTCCAATGAATTACATTGAACTTATATAGGTATTATGTATCTATTTTTACCTTAATTAAATTTAAATAAAATAAATAATTATTTAAATAAAAATTTGGTTTTAAACTATAACTCTGTGTTTTTTCATTATTCATCAAAAATTGAATGTTTTCAGAAAAATACCAAAAATTCACCCTAATCTAATTTCAATATTCCCAATCCAAAAATAAAGTCCATTTTGAAAGATGAAATTTATAAAATTTCAAAAAGTGGGTATTACTATTCATAACAGCTAGTTTGATTGGTTGTGGTGTGTTAGAACTCAAAGTTGCGTACAACACACGGTACTGTATTATACAAAGAGAAGCATACCATGGAATCTTGGGGTGTTACACTTACACATTTACTTTTAACTAGTGAAACACATACCTATATTTAATATTTTTAAAAATTATGAGCACCCTATGAGCCAAATTATATCGATATGAGGAAAAAGATACTTGTTCTCAACAATGATGTAATTGAGTTCTCTATAATCAATGGAAATACCCATGTAACCCTCATTATTTTTATAAAAAAATCTAGATCACCATATGGCTATGTTCTAGAGATAATGAAACCCTTATCAAGAAACTATTGTAACTTATTTTTTAATTCCAAAAATCATTCTAGAGGTATTCTATTAGGGTGTTTTGAAATAATCATAGCATCAGACACTAAGTAAACAGTAAATTCAAACTGTTTTTTATGAAATAAACTCAAAAAATGATCAAAAAATACATCCATATACTCATTTAATACTATAAAATCACTAATTTGATCAGTTTCCTTCTTTTCAATAATATGTGTAAGATAAATTTCAATCCCATATTTAATCTATTTTTTATCTTCTTGATATGTTTTCAATGGTATGAACTCATTATTATATATGAATTGAATCTCAATTTGAAAATTGAATATGAATTATTTAGCTCTGAAATCTATCTTAGCATGAAAAACTGAAAACTGATCCATACATAGAATAATGTCAAAATCTATTAAAGGTAAGACAACATGGTTTTTGGAAAAAAAAAATCCACATATGATGATATGAGGGTTATTATAAATAATTTTTAACTTAACACTAGACCTAATATTTTTTTACCAAAAGTTATAACTTCATTTCTTGAAATGATATTTCCACTATACTTGTGAACTTACTAGAAATAAATGATTTTTTGGATATTGAAACAAATAAGACATTGGAATAGTCTGAATAAATAAGTAATCCACTTATAACAACTTTAATTGATGGTCTCACATCTACCATATAAGTATAAAAAAGATGTTTCACACATTTACACATCGAATATTTTTCTTTCCCACCTTGAGTAACTAACTTCAGATATGCATTAGTGTGATGGCCTAACTCATGGTAGCTAAAACATATCAATGTTGGATGGATCTATCTTTTCTCAATATAGGTATGATCAAAACTATTTTCCTTGTAGTAATAAGCCAAATGACAAATATTAACACATGCTTAATACTTATTTCATCCTATAATTTTCCTTTAAACAATTCATTTAAAAAATTTGAAATATTTAGGGGCCTTACCTCTAAATTTATTGGTTAGTTTCTTCTCCAATTATTTTCACCTTGTCTACTACTTACCCTTGTTTTCATTATGTACATGAGTGTTGAAAAATTATATCTCAAATTTCGTGATATAATTAAATAACTCATCATAACTGTTAAATTTATAAGAGGCCAATGGTCATTATAAACATGGTTTAGACCTATGAAAAATCTATTTATTTTACTCTTATGGTCCAGAACAAAATTTGATTTATACCTAGAGAATATATCAATGTTTTCTTCATAATTATCCCCCAATTATTCATCCTATTTATTTAACTCCATAAATTTCTATTCTATTCCAAGGAAAATAACTTTAGGAAAATATTTCACAAGAAAAATATATTTAAATTCTGCACACTCCATGGAATAAATCTAATATTTTTCCCTTAATACTATTCATTAAAAATCACCATTTATTGGATTCACCTTAAAAATGATAAATAAAAATATACGTTTTTTATTATATATATCCCAAAATTCAAATATCTTCTCCAATGAATTAATCCATCCTTAAGAATTCATCCAGTTTAATGATCTGCCAAAATTTGTATGTTTATATTTCATGAAATAATCTAATATATATAAGTTACTCAAGGGAAAATTTAGTCACTCTCTTTCATGGGTTCCACTATTAATATCCTCTGTAAACTGATGGAACACTTCAAAAAACATGCTCTATTCCAAACACTCTAGGTTCTTGATTTGGAAGTTTATTATTCCATTGATGCCTCCCAACTTCAGCTACCGAATTTACTTTAGGAAAAAGGATTCCAAACAAACTTGGATTATTTGAAGAAATATAGGAATCTACAAAATATTTCTTACAATAATATAATGATAAATTACAATCTATAAAAATTATCATTTAACATCAATCTATCCTCTAATTTTATCTAAACTTTTTCTCTGATATCAACTACAACACCTCATAAAATAATCAATCCTTAATTACATGATTTATAATAAGGTTTTCCCTTTATTATATTTCTAATATATTTTCTATTTAGAGTTTTATATAATTAAGTAAAACATGACATAAAAATTTGAATACTTCTACAAAGTGACCATATTTTCCACAAAAATATGTTCTTAATTATACACTTCTATATCATTTATCACACCTTTTCTTCATTAAATAAATATCATCATCTAAGTTTCTAAATTTTTTACATAATTTTATATCATATTAAAAACATTTAAAAACATGGGATGATAAAAAATCTTGATAATGGGTATAAAAAATAAAGGAATCCCATTAGTATAGAGGATAATATTTAAACCTATGAAAATATTTACCTCTTTCATAATAATACATTGATCACATAAATTATACATATCCACATAATAAAATCAAAATTTCTAAAATAAACCCTTTTAAACCAATTAATAAATTATATAATCATGAAGTCAACACAATTAATATGAGAAGTTATGAAAACCATCCATGAAAAAAAAAATTCCCCATTAATAGTTCATAAACATTTCTTTCCTTATGAAATAAAAATATTTCAATAAAATACCATAGGATGCATGTAATAATTTTATTGGAGCATCATATTCACAACCTATGATCACTAATATTTAACCAGTGTTAGAATAAATGATATTCAGTTAATTCCATAGGAATAATCTACAAGGTTATCTTCCAAATTTTTCATATCCGAAGACTAATAATTATATAGTGCATTAGTGAGATATATATAGCCCACCAATTTCCATGAGGTCTATCATGCTCAACCATCATCATATATATTGATAATGTATTATATTATGGTAATTTTTTTAATATTTTACTTTTCTTTATAAACCCTTGAAAAATTAATTTAAACCCATGAAAAAAATTAATTTCAATTTTAATATAAAAATAGATTTCTTTTGATTTTTTTAGAGAAATGTTCCTCAAAGAATGGGAATTTTTTATTCTTTGAATTTCCATAATTTTTTTAATCAATCATTATAACGAATAATGCCTATGATGGCAGAAATAGGTTTCCAAACTATATATGTTGAAATTTATTTTTTCCACTTTGGTAAAAAAGTAAAAATGACTAATACAATAAATATTTAAAATATTTCTTTTTATATTTATTTAAATAAAGTAAAAGTATTTGAAAATGACTATTAACATTATTTGATACATAAACAAAAAAATTCATGTAATACTTTACAGAATAAAGAAATTATACTAGTTATTTAATTTATTAAAAACCATTTTCATTTTCAATAAATTAATATTATTACTTTTATTTCATTTATTAACATGATCTATTTAGTTACTAAATTAGTTATGTTAGCATCATATTTTTTATATCATTTGATTTATAACCACGAAATAAAATCAGTGTGTTGACTGTTAGAAAAGGGATTATTGTTTTATCTTCCAAATAATCTTAATTTGTTTTATAATTTTCCTTTTTTATATTACTTATACTATTAAAATCATCCATGTAAGGTGGTCATGAAAAATGAAGCACATCATTTCATAGAGACTATAATACATACGCACTTGTAAGTGATGTTTTCATTTTTATATTGATTGAAACAGAAATAAATTAAATAATATTTTTTACATAATTATAAATATGCTATAAATTTAATATTTATTAATTATTAACATTCTAATGACCATCCATGTGATGCAGTAATGAAAAAAATAACATCGGTTCATGGAGGTGGTAATCCACAAAAACATACAAGCATCGTTATCATTATTCAATGGATGGAAGTGTGAGAAATTAAGTAATATATAAACATTAAATAATCACAATTATGTAATAAATATCATAAATATTCAGTTTATCCATCATTTAAACCATCCATAAAAGATATTTATGTAAAATACAACACATCACTTTGTGGAAGTGGCAGTAAGCACATATGCATGAGTAGAGTTTTCATTTATCATAAGATAGAAAATGAAATAAAAAAGGTTTACCATATAAAGATAATAAAGATTAAGTATATTTAAAAAAATAATGTTATTACATCAGAATTTTTAAATAATATTTTAAGGGTTTCAAAGAATAAATAAACCCAAAAACAGTTGATTAAAAGTTATACCTCTTCTTTGGGAAATCTCATTTCGATCACTCATTAAGACTTATAGGATTGGTCATCTATGAGACTAGAACCTATAGAAAGTGTACAATGTTTTTGGAAAGGTAATTGGGTTGTTATTTGTTGAGATAAATGGCTCAAATTATGTGAATAGTATAAGGGGGGTCCCTTTTATATGTGTGTGGAGTGGCACCCTTGTAATTATTGAATGTTTTAAAATAATATTATGTCACTCTCATGGTTAATTGGAACTAAAAAAATTAAAATTTTATTATACAATGATAATGGTTGAGGAAATCTCATTAAATAATATTAAATATATTATTTTTTAACCATATAACTTGGTTGTAACCTAATTAACCTGTTTTATACTTCACAGTAGTGACAACTCTTTATCACATATACTATTCATTTTGAAAGAATTGAAATATTTAATGAATTTGAACTAATTTTTTTGAAATGTTAAATCAATTCTTCATTATTCTATTTCTATAACTAGAATAAATTAATTTTAATATAAGTTCACCAAATACAATGGAAAACCATGTTTAAAAAAAATACCCATTTTGAGCATGGAAATGATTTTATTCCCAAATCAAGTATCGGTATGATTAATATATAAATAATTTTATTATATATAATAAAATATGAATAATTTAACTTTGAAAAAAATATAAAATTGAATTGGAATTTGTAATTACATGAAATGAAACGTCAGCTTTTATAGAAATCATTAAGTTTTCACTATTCCCCAAAAAAATCAATATTTTCAAAAAATACCAAATATTTACCCTAAGATAAATTTTATATGGTGACAAAAAAAGATAAATCCATTTTATAAAATTAAATTCTTGAAATTTATCAATTTAACTTAAAAATACATATAATTCTTAATAAAAAAATTGGTTAGAAAAGGTTATTTCTTTTTTGACTGAAAAATTTCTTAAAATCAATATAGATGTCACACCTCGATATTGGAAATTATTTTAATTTATTGTTCTCTTCGATTTAAATCTTTTGGTTGAGGTTAGGGTTGATTTACTAGTTATAATTTTGAGTTTTGAAATTTCTTGAGTGAGTTTTGAGTAAAAAATAGAGATTTTGGGCATTACAATAGGTGGAAGACAATTGGCGCATGGTTAGGGGAAACTATGCTCTCTAACTTAGGAAACCATGTGGAAAATGTTCATTTTGGATAGTGGAGACCACATGGTTTTCACATAGTTTTTGAAACTGTGTGGGATTACAGTGTTCCATGTACCTCTTGGACAATGAGGGGCACACAGTTCGCGCACAGTTCGGCAAACCTTGTGGTCAAACCATGAATGTTTTCCAATTCATTAAAATTTTGAAATTACTCTCTTTTCCATCAATTGTTTTAACCTTATTTCAGGATTTACCCACCTTTATCGACAAATTCACACTAAGGGAGCCTCATCATTTGTCCATGGATGTAGTTTTAAGGTTATAAGGGGAGTTCTTCTTGGTTTTTGATCGATTTCCTCTTATAAATTCTCTTCACCCTTGAGTTCTTGGTTTCTCTTAGCATGGATTTTTTTGACGGAAACCTAAGGTTTAGGGTTGATGCGTGGTTCGTTTTATTTGATGTTATGGTGTGAATATTGTCTCTTGGGGTGTATTCTTCTTCCTTACAATGTTTTATTACATTCACACATAGTTGAATTAGGTGTTTCCATAACTTTCTTTTCTATAACATTCTATTAATCCTTGAGCTTTCCATGTATATTTTTAAAAGGTTATAATGTTTCATGTAATGTGATAACAGATTATCTTTTTCTATTTTAATGATGGAAAATGGGTGAGAAATGGTTTCCAAAGGGTTTCCTTTATTATTACTTTAATTAAATGTACATAAGGTGTTTGATAAAATGTAATTTGATCTTTTAAAGTGAAATTGGATGATTTTTGTGGTGTTTCTCTTGGTTATGTTTTGGTAATATGGTTAGATTTTGTATTGGATGTTGTATGTGGGAATCTATGATCTCTTTGTTATAAAGATTATGTGTGGAATGTTTTCTTGGATTAAAATCAAGTTATGTTTTTCTAAAATATATTTTAAAGGAGATTTGATGGTGTGAATGTATTGAATGATAACTATCTAAAATAAGTTGGTTTTATGGCATAAGAACTTATTTTTTGTTTAACATGAATGTGTTTACTAATAGTTAAGGTGATGTCAACCATGTTTAAAAATATATTTGGTGCCTATATGAATTCATAAATTGTATTTTGCATTGGAATGGTTGGACTTAATATGTGTTTTCTTAATGGTTTCTTGAGGATTCTTTTGCACTTTGATGAAAATGGGGTCTTCCTTGAACCATGGGTTTCCAAAGGATTGCCTTTCCTTCCATAATTATTTATTTTAAAAATTGTTATCTAATTTCTAAATGGTTCATTGGTGATTAATTTAACTTTAAATGTAGTTTCCAATGTATTTTTAAATGCTTCGCCCGTTTATAATTTTATGATATGTTTTAGTGAATAGTTAGAATAAAGGCCATTTGAAATTTTGTTACGTGTCTTGGTTTATAAAATTATACAACGTCCGATTTGGAACTTCACATATTATTTAATGTATTCACCTTGGATTGGTAAGATTTTTGAATTTGAAATGCAAAGGCCTATTTGGAATTATGAACATGAAAGTGGTGTTTTATATTGACATTAGAAAATGGCATGGAAATAGATTTTTGAATGTATTTGGGTTGTAAATGTTAAAGTCCCAATTGGTACATTGTGTTCTTAATGAAAAGTTGGTTTTTATGTGACATGATTTGAAGGCCCAATTTATACTATATGATGTTTTAGAAATTGGTTTTCAAAATCATGTGATGTATTCACCCGGTGGGCATGTTGGAGTGTTTTGGAAAATGGGTTGAAATATTGGTTAGTGTGAGGTGAATTTGGTATTTAAAGATGATTGGGAAAGTATATTTTGAAACTCAAAATATGTTATGGCCTTGTTGGCACTTTTTAATGGCTTTTTCTCAGACAGGAACATCTATGGAGGATTACCCAAAGAGATGGGCATCACGTAGGTGGTGTTAGTGTTTTGGTTTGGAACACAAGGTAGTAGTGGGTTTTCATTGAACCAAAGGTGTTAGGACCTTACCATTTATCATGTACTATTATCATGGGATTCTTAGGAATTATCTCGAGGGTCAAGTGAAAGTTTCTTTTCAACCCCGAGTTAGACGGACTGGTACCCATGGATTTACTAAGAGGGTAGAGGAGACATTCCACTATATTGACTAGTTTAGAGAATCTAGTTGGTTATGAAGAGTAGAGATTCACCATATACTGGTTGGTGAGTCCAAAATGAGTATGTATAGTGATTTATTCTAGAGATGTTCTGAAAATTCTCATTATCTACTATCTTTATGTTATTTTTATTTCTGCTGCATGATGGATATTAGGCTTTCTAGTTTTTCCTTATTATTCTGTTTCCTTTACTTTATTCATAACCCATTTTTTGGATCTATGGTATAGAGTTGTATTTAAACTTTTGTTCCGAATTGGTTTATGAAAAGTGAAAATATTTTTAAAAAGATAATATATGTTTGTGGTTTTAAAAAATGGAACTTGTGGATAGTTGTGTTTGGTTTTATAAAATGATTAAGAACATGTTTTATGAATTTATTTAAAACCAATGATTATGGAATATTTTAGGAAATTAAATACATGGATATATAGTGATTAACTACTAATATGTTTATTACCACACTCTACTTGTTCCAATAGGTGTTGGTAGACCCAATATATTTTGCATGATTGGGTTTCTGGTTCGGTTTTCCTTTAGAGTAGGTTGGTCTTTTCGTTAGTGGTGACCTAGAGGTAATATAGAGATTATGTTGGATTGATTTAGTTTTAGTTTTGTATTCAGTTTCTATTTTTTTCATCAATTTTTGTATTTGGATTCGTTTATATATGTATTGATGTTCAATTATAGTTAGTTATGATGCATGTTCTGTTTTATTAACCATTCTGATTTTTTATTTTTTTAATAAGTTATTCCCATTTCTTTATTTTGATGCCTGGAACTGATTTTCAGCCCGTGGGGATTGGGAAATCCTTTCATAACTTCTCTCAGACTGGGTTGGGTGTTAGAATTGGATGGATTCCCAGCTTGGTTTTTGAGAAAATGGTATCAAATGATCCCCTTTTTATTTTGGGTGTCAGGTAGATCATAGATTAGTATTTTCGGGACTCTGGAGGTAGGTATGGGAAGGAAATTCTGAACCCTTGTTCGTCCTGAGCCTCGAGTTACCGGGGGTATTCCAATATTGGATTATTTTATTTTGGTTTATGGGGTGTGGATATGGAATACCAATTGAGGAAATCTGATTTCTTATTGTGATCTAACATGGAGTAGTGACCCATGTAAAGTTCGAGTGCACTGTTTAAGGTCCTCTTAGTTATTGATTTTTAATTGGGGAATATACCACTAACCAAGTCATTAGGTCATGTATGGACACTAGTTTCCTCATTCCAAGAGTTTGGTGTGAGTTTTGATTTGGTTGGTGTGGGTTAATTTTTAAGGTAAATGGTTTTTGAAAAAAAGGTATTTTAAAAGAAAATGCATTATTTTCCTGTATTTTGTTGTGAAAGATGAATTTAATGTTTGGTTTAGATTGGGAGAATGGGTATTCGAATTTGGAAGGTGGCATTGGAAGAAATTATTTATGAAATTGTAATGGAATTTTTTGTTTTTTAAAATATGATTGATGGTTTTGCTGTGATTCATGGCTTATGGGATATTTGTTTTGGTTTGATGTGTTCTTTTGGTTGAGTTTTCATTGATGTTGATTTTGGTTATGTGTTTTTCCTATATATTGAATATTCCACCCAAAAAGTCCCCCAATGTTTCTGGGGAGTCATTTCCAATTTTTGGATTTTCCTAGACTCTTAGTAGAGTGGCGGAGTTTAGTTCTTCTTAGATATTTTCTATCATTGGTGGTCATCATGGTTCATTAGAGGCTATAAAGTGGCTTTAGAAAGTTGAAGGTGTCTTCAAGTTTTTGGGAACTCATGAATCTATGAGAGTCTGTGCTAATTTGGGTTTGTTTGAAGGTTCAACTTTTGAAATGTGGAAGGTGATCTTTCCAATGTCATTGTAAGTTGGGATGTCTTGGGAAGTTTTTAATACCACTTTCACCAGATGGTTTGTTCCTGAGGAGGTTAAGATGATGAAATTAGAATAGCTTATGAGTATTTAACAAGGCCAACAGATAGTGAAGGAATATATTGACCACTTAAAGAAGATGGTTTTCTTTTGTATAAAGTTAGTATCACATGATTAGTTTAAATCTCCTCTTTTTATTTGGGGTCTTTATCCGAAGATCATAGAGAAATCTATATCATTCAAGGATCGTCATATCAAGAAATCAGTAGATGATGCATTCTTAGTTGGGATTAAATTTTGGGTGTAGTCAATGGTGGATGATGAACCTATCTTTCTTGGAATTTTTTAATGTTCCTTATTGTATAGACCCGAAGCTTAACGTACATAGACATTACATTACTTTTGCGGAATACTTAGTACATGACAAAAACACACACACAAGGACCGTAATAGTTTAGTGTCTTTGGAAACTCGGAATATAATCTTCTAATTGTGGCAAAACATCTTCAACATATCCCAAAAAGATCTTCCTTTTTTTTACCTAAAAACTTTCTTTATATCCTGGGGAAAATAAAACATAAAAGGGTGAGCTCAAATGCTCAGTAAGGGTAAACAAAAGAAATATCAATCACATCATATTCATAAGAACATATCTTTTTTGGAAATCTTAACCTACAAAAGAGATCATAATTTCATAACATGAGATAAATCATAGTAGTGAAATGTAATCCCAATAATCATAACTTAAAACATGAAACTTTGTGTCATACACACATAATCATAGATAATCATTTCTTATTAGTCAAGACTCATTTCCAAGACTATCTTAGTGGACAAAGTCCCTTTCTGAACCGAGTTCACTTCTCGTTTCAGTCCTGTTTCACTGAACCGGTATAACCTACCGTTCCAGCCATGTCTATCTCATGAGATATAAAATCTTTACCCAATGCATTGGAGGGAGATATATGTCCCACCCATCTCATAATGGTACTATTCTAATGTGTGCCACAAAATCATAAACCATAAATCATAGCATAACCCATGTAATAAAAATGGGAATCTTAAACATCGTGACATCATAAAAAAATTCATATAAGATAAAGAAATTCATAAAAATATTTTCATCACAACATAATAAAATCCATGTAATAATAGGGATAGAAACAGAACCCTATATTATCTTATATGGAAAATAATTTTGATAAAACACATGAACATCATTTTTGAGGAAAATATCCTTTCTAAAACATTTTTCCTTTCTTAACATGTCATACAATTATAAACTAAAAGAAGTTGATTAAAAATAAACTTGAAACATGTAAATTAAGCTTCTTGTAAATAATGTTTTAAAAATCCATTCATGCCGTATAAGTTAAAAAAAAATTCTTCCCGTACTTTTGTCGAAGAAGTCAAAAAGTACATCGTACGAAAAACGAAAAAAGATTCCTTTCATATCTTTTACTAAAAACTCACCGAAGAGTAAAATTGGATTTCAACAATGGTAGGTGGGTGGAAATAATATTAAATATTGAGGAAACATGGATGTGGATGACAAAATACACCCCAGTAAATACCAAAGTATAAACAATCTCAGATAAAAATGAGATTGTCATATTTACCTTACCTTAGGTCTGATTTGCTTCTTAAGTGTCCGAACCTCCTGTATAATGATATAAATTATGTCATTGAATTATTCCAGAATCATAATAATTGTTATGTTATCATATATGGTTCACTTATGACTTTATATTACCCGTTCTTTTGTAAATTCCATGTTAAAGAGTGTTTTGGGTAAAATCGTTTCATTTGTCGTCCGTGATTTGACTTGTAATTATTCATATGATTACATAGATCATCATTACTTTATTCCATAATATAAAACATTATTTATATATAATATATATTCAGAATATACATATATATAATAAATCAGTAAATGGAAAGAAATACACCGTTCATGGAGATGGTAGTCCGTACGTACACATGAACGCTGTTTTCGTTTCCCTTTTGAATTGAATGGAATTAAGTAAATGACATACATATATATATATATACATAAATCCAGTATCATTATTATTTCATATATTTAATTATTACTAATTATATATACTTTATAATCATTCATGAATTGTTAACGTGGAGAATGAATCTCATCGCATCGTGGAGACGGTAGTCCGTACGTACGCACGAGCGATGATATCGTTCTCATGATCGTGGAATTGTATTGGAGTGTATGTATACTATTTCAGAATCAATATCAGTTTACAATAATCATATATAGTTATTATTTACACCATTATACCCATCCATGTAAGGTGGTGGTGGAAAATGGATTACACCACGGCATGGAGACGGTATTCCGTACGTACGCCCGCATGGTGATTTCATTTTCCGTAGGATGGATAGATGGTGAAATAGGGTTGTTTAATACATATAATAACATATCAGTATATTAGTGATACTTATGTTATTACTTCATAATTAAAAAACCTAAGAAGAGTAAGTGGAAGAAGAAATAAAGGTGAAAGAATCGGTAACAGACATTACCTCTTCTTTGAAGCGTCTCTTTGATACCTCCTCTTAGGGCACTAAAATTGGTCTTTGAAGAAGACCTGGACCTCTAGGATGTCTCCAGGGAAGTGGAGAGAATAAATTTTCAGGGGTTGGCCGAGCGAGAAGGTACAATGTGGTGTGAGGAAGAGAGGGAGGAAGTTTCCTTTTATAAGGGAGGAGAGGGGCACCTTTGGAATAACTAAAAATATTATTTTATTATAAAGTAAAATTCGGTTTTTTATAGCTCAAAATTGAGTTATTTCGAAGATAAGGTGGGTATGGGTAGAAATCCTATCATCCAATAGAATTTGGAAAAGTTTAGTTTACTATTTTAACCTTATCATTTAGTTTTAACTTTAAGTTAGATAATTTTATTTTTACCGTGTCTTTTTGTGTTCTTACACTATAAGGTTAATAAACTTACTATAAAAAGCCAAAATAACCCCAAGTTGTTTATTATTAATATATATAATCTTATCTATGTAATTTTTCCTAAAATTATATATTTAAGAATATAATAACAATTAATAATAAAATATTTTTTTAAAAAACTATTTTATGTCAATTTTGACACTATTTGGTAATTGATTTTTGTAAATATCATAACAAAATGATTAGTTCAACAAAAGTTAATTAAATCAACACTAACATGTCATATTAACATATAAAATTTTTTTAATTCATAAAAAGTCTGAAATTAAATTTATTTGGGTATTTATAACATCAATTATGTCAATATTTCATTAATAAGATATTTACTGCATCATCATTGTGTCATAAATAAATTAAATTATTTAAATTCTAAAAATTAAAAATAAAATATAATTATGTATCAAATCGTTTTATATTTCTAATGAATATTTATAGTCGAATTTATCTTATGTATAACCCTATATTAAAAATGATTTACTTATTAAACATTGATTTTAACTGTTTTAACCCTTCTTTAAATAAATTAATAATAAATGTCCTAATCTAATCCATGTGGGCTTTAATGGTCATATTTTATTCCTAAGGTTTTTTTTGGTCGAATTACACTTATTTAATAGAATTAGGATATGTGTTAGGGTAATAATAATACCATTTTTTACCCTTAATTACCCTATTTACTTTTAATCGCGGTAAAAAAAAGTAAAAAGTTACTATTCACCAAAAATTGTTTTCATCTCATTGAACCACATTTTAGTCCTTGATATTAACTATGTCTCTAGGATTTTCTAAATTCCACTCACATAAGTGGTAAAACTAAGTTTTATGAAAAATTCAGTTTTTTAACTACCACTTAGTGGTTTCACTATTCATCAAAAAATGAATGTTTCCAGAAAAATACCAAAAATTAGGCCTAATATATATTTGATATTATGAATTAAAAAATGATGTCTATTTTATCAAATTCAAAACATATCAGTTACATTAAATAATTTAAAAATTAATTCTCGTCGTCAAAACAAATAGCGTGTTTGTAAGAGATAATAACTATCAAAAGATTGACACTTGTTTATATCTGGTTTAAATGTGAAATTATATTCAATGACCAACATGTTATTAAATTGTAAAAATATATTCTAAATATACTATAAAACCACTCAAATTAATAATTTATCACTATTAATTATTTTGATTAAAAAATTTGTTTTTAATTAAAATTTAGTAATTTTCACTATTCATCAGAATATGAAAGTTATCCGAAACGTACCAAAATTTCACCCTAAGCTAATTCGATATTCCGAATCCAAAAATGAAGTCAATTTTGAAAAATTAAATTTAAAAAATTTCAAAAAGTTGTTAATACTATTCATTACGGCTATTTTAATAATATTTTAATAGCATATCATTGTTTAGTGAAACTCGGTATTGCGTACGACGCAAGCTATATAGGAAGGCCGCGATTGCATTTAATGCAAGGCAAGTCAGGGATGCGTATTGTGAAATCTCCTTTTGGTGTAGCGTACGACACAAGACATTAATGAAATTAAAAAGAATATTTTTCATAAAATCTCAGGGTGTTACATTCTACCCCCCTTAAAATGAATTTCGCCCTCGATATTAGTCGGGGTTATAAATGGTTTACTACTCGAAAGTTTCTTCAATAGAAACCCACATAGTAAGAAGGAATACCAAACCCAATATTTAAAAACAAATGTATAAAACGTAACGGTTACCCAAATAAACTAATCACTGGGTTTCTACATAGGTGAAAATATGGATATGGAAGAGAAATCTAACCACCATGTTCTGATGGAGAGTGGTAGATAACATGGCTATGGAAAAGCCCGCAATCACAAAGCCATAAATTTGTGACGATCTAAGGTACTATCTAATTCATCAGATATAAGAGTACTAGGAAAACTTTTTTGGTTTTCAAGATCATTTCCCTAAAGTTGATGAAATTGGAATTAGAAGAAATACTTTCGTGATTTTGGTACAGTGTCACTGTTGGTCGTTCTTTGGATAATTTCCACTTCATCTCTTAAAGAAATGAAGTTGGATTTGTCATTCGTGAATTGTTAGCAGATCATGTGATGGAATGATGGGTCATTCCATCTGTCTCAATCAAAAGGTTACAAATGTTATCAAAAATACATAAGAGCATCTATGGTGAGGTTAATCGTATACGATTCCAAAAATGAACTTATACTTAATATATCATACCGCGTAATAAAATAAAACTAGTTTCTACTAACCAAGGACTTCATGTTGGCCAGTGGTAGGCGATAAAGGCCAGTCGCACTTCGGTTGTGGGTTCGATTCCCACAGCCTTGTCCGACGTGATGGGCTGTCGCCCGTCCTGCATGTTGTCCTTTTTCTAAAACTAGATTACTATCCCATCAATAATATCGAAAAAAAGTTCTATCCTAAAACAATACTAACTTATGTCCAACATAATCATTTCCAATCTTTAGTCTTATCCACAATATTGCTGTCCAATCTCATATTATAGTGAAAATTATTACCAAAGAGTTCATATAAAAAGCATGTTAATACCATCGTTGAACCCCGTATATCATGAGATATGTCTTATTGGTCACATTCCAAACATTCGAAGGCCTTAATCATGTATTCTATTGAAAAATGAATACCCATTGAATCTTAGTGAAAACATGAGTGCTGTCAAAAGTTAACTCTTTTCACATACCAAAACCTCAAACCATGATATAACTATTTCCTTATATCAGTCATGAGCTCATGAATACTGTCAAACATTTCATTTTCTCCTTATCCCTTCATTATGCGCATATCATCTTTTTTTCCAAAAATATCTCAATCAATTTCCATGGTTACCAGTACCATAAAATTATTGAAAACCACAATAGACCAATACATAAATATTCTAATATTCTACGATATTATATACAACATTATTTTGGAATCCCATTACATAAACACTTAATCATTCCACCACATCGTTTTCATATTCAACATTGCCAATAGTGATCGCATGTGACTTCCCTTTGTCCTTTTCCTTAAGTGGTTGCACATGTCGATCATCACTAACCCTTGGATTAGGGAATTTATTAGCATAATGACCCATTTCCTTGCACTTGAAGCATTGAAGTGTTGGTGGTGTGTTCTCTGTAGTTTTTTCTTTATTCACATCATTAAAACCCCTTTTTCCATTACTTCGACACTCAGCTGCTCGATGACCTTCTTTTCCACACTTAAAGCATTTTCTAGTCCCTTTAAGACAATCTCTACCATGCTTCTTTCCACACTTTGAGAATAACGAAACATTCATCTTCTTTTCACCATTATTCTGAGATTTCTCCTTGAACTCCATCTTTCGTTTCTTGTCAAGACCATGAGATGGATATGTAACACCAACTTCCATTTCTACCTTAATAGCACAACACACAATTTCTTTATAGCTACTGAAGTCTCTTATAGATAATGCCCTTCGATGATTTGGTTTTAAGCCACTAAAGAATCGATCAACTTTACCTTCAGGTTGGATGATAAAGCCACATGCATACCTTGCAAGCCTTGTAAAATTCGCTTCATATATACCAATAGATTCATTATCCTTTTTCTTTAGTTCAAGAAACTCCTTATCCATCTTTGTTCGAATAATACGAGGGAAGTACTTATTGAAAAATAAGTTCTTGAACTCATCCCATTCCTTGGACTCAATTTCATCTATTGGCCTCATATTCTTGATAAGATTCCACCATTGATCAGCATCACATTCCAAACGATATACTGCTAAGATGACTTTATCATGTTCAGAACATTGAAGAACTGAAAATATCTTTTCAGTGGTGCTGATCCATTGTTCAGCAACATGTGGATCAGAAGACCCACTGAAAGAAGGTGGACGTTGCCTCATGAAGGACTCAATAGAATATTGTTCCCTTATCTACTCATTTTGAAGTCTAGAATGATTCATAGCTTGTGTAAGTATAGCAATAAGATTTTGCACTCCATCTCCCATAACATTTGTTTGTTCAGGAGGACAATCATTGCATTGTCCATTGCATTGATCAACACGGTTCCTTCGGGTTCCAACCATCGTCTAAAACCCAAAAAGAATAGTGTGAGAGGCAAAAATCATGCTAGGGAAAACAACATAATAAAGGGAGATTACCTTCAATATCTAACATCTTAGGTTTAATTCTGTGATCGTTAGCG
Source organism: Viscum album (assembly GCA_963277665.1). Classification (NCBI taxonomy): domain Eukaryota; kingdom Viridiplantae; phylum Streptophyta; class Magnoliopsida; order Santalales; family Viscaceae; genus Viscum; species Viscum album. Next base: position 129,904,713 of record OY728132.1, read on the forward strand.
TAATTCTAGGACTATAACCTATACGTATACTTAACCTTAGGGACATCCCTAGACATACCTTAGAAATATCTCTAGGGATCTCACTAAAGTTCTCCCATCCTAGTTTCCAAAGGTTGACTAAACCTTTCCTCTGATACCAACTGGAGAGACCCAAAGCCTAACATACATAGACATTACATTACTTTTTCGGAATACTTAGTACATAACAAAAACACACACACAAGGACCGTAATAGTTTAGTGTCTTTGGAAACTCAGAATATAATCTTCTAATCGTGGCGAAATATCTTCAACATCTCCCATAACGATCTTCCTTTTTTTACCTAAAACCGTAATTTATATCCTGGGGAAAATAAATCGTAGAAGGGTGAGCTCAAATGCTCATTAAGGGTAAACAAAAGAAAAATCAATCACATCATATTCATAAGAACATATCTTTTGGAAATCTTAACCTGCAAAAGAGATCATAATTTCATAACATGGGATAAATCATAGTAGTGAAATGTAATCCCAATAATCATAACTTTAAACATGAAACTTTGTGGCATACACACATAATCATAGATAATCATTTCTTATTAGTCAATACTCAGTGCCAAGACTATCTTAGTGGACAAAGTCCCTTTCTGAACCGAGTTCACTCCTCATTTCAGTCCTGTTTCACTGAACCGGTATAACCTACAGTTCCAGCCATGTCAATCTAATGAGATATAAAATCTTTACCCAATACATTGGAGGGAGATATAGGTCCCACCCATCTCATAATGATACTTTTCTTATATGTGCCACAAAATCATAAACCATACATCATAGCATAACCCATGTAATAAAAATGGGAATCTTAAACATCGTGACATCATAAAACAATTCATATAAGATAAAGGAATTCATAAAAATATTTCCATCACAACATAATCAAATCCATGTAATAATAGAGATAGAAACAGAACCCTATATTATCTTATTTGGAAAATAATTTTGATAAAACACTTGAACATCATTTTTGAGGAAAATATCCTTTCTAAAACATTTTTCCTTTCTTAACATGTCATACAATTCTAAACTAAAAGAAGTTGATTAAAAATGAACTTGAAACATGTAAATGAATCTTCTTGTAAATAATGTTTTAAAAATCCATTCATGCCGTATAAGTTAAAAAAACATTCTTCCCGTACTTTTGTCGAAAAAGTCAAAAAGTACATCGTACGAAAAACGACAAAAGATTCCTTTCATATCTTTTACTAAAAACTCACCGAAGAGTAAAATTGGATTTCAACAATGGTAGGTGGATGGAAATAATATTAAATATTGAGGAAACATGGATGTGGATGACAAAATACACCCCAGTAAATACCAAAGTATAAACAATCTCAGATAAAAATGAGATTGTCATATTTACCTTACCTTAGGTCTGATTTGCTTCTTAAGTGTCCGAACCTCCTATATAATGATTTAAATAATGTCATTGACTTATTCCAGAATCTTAATCATTGTTATGTTATCATATATGGTTCACTTATGACTTTATATTACATGTTCTTTTGTAAATTCAATGTTAAAGAGTGTTTTTGGGTAAAATCGGTTCATTTGTCGTCCGTGATTTGACTTGTAATTATTCATATGATTACATAGATCATCATTACTTTATTCCATAATATAAAACATGATTTATATATAATATATATTCAGAATATACATATATATAATAAATCAGTAAATGGAAAGAAATACACCGTTCATAGAGATGGTAGGCCGTACGTACACATGAACGCTGTTTTCGTTTCCCTTTTGAATTGAATGGAATTAAGTAAATGACATACATATATATATATATATACATAAATCCAGTATCATTATTATGTCATATATTTAATTATTACTAATTATATATTCTTTATAATCATTCATGAATGGTTAACGTGGAGAATGAATCTCATCGCATCGTGGAGACGGTAGTCCGTACGTACGCACGAGCGATGATATCGTTCTCATGATCGTGGAATTGTATTGGAGTGTATGTATACTATTTCAGAATCAATATCACTTTACAATAATCATATATAGTTATTATGTACACCATTATACCCATCCATGTAAGGTGGTGGTGGAAAATAGATTACACCACGGCATGGAGACGGTATTCCGTACGTACGCACGCATGGTGATTTCATTTTCCGTAGGATGGATAGATGGTGAAATAGGGTTGTTTAATACATATAATAACATATCAGTATATGAGTGATACTTATGTTATTACTTCATAATTAAAAAACCTAAGAAGAGTAAGTGGAAGAAGAAATAAAGGTGAAAGAATCGGTAACAGACATTACCTCTTCTTTGAAGCGCCTCTTTGATACCTCCTCTTAGGGAACTAAAATTGGTCTTTGAAGAAGACATGGATCTCTAGGATGTCTCTAGGGAAGTGGAGAGAAGAAATTTGCAGGTGTTGGACGAGCGAGAAGGCACAATGTGGTGTGAGGAAGACAGGGAGGAAGTGCCCTTTTATAAGGGAGGAGAGGGGCACCTTTGGAATAACTAAAAATATTATTTTATTATAAAGTCAAATTCGGTTTTTTATAGCTCAAAATTGAGTTATTTCGAAGCTAACGTGGGTATGGGTAGAAATACTATCTTCCAATAGAATTTGGAAAAGTTTAGTTTACTATTTTAACCTTATCATTTAGTTTTAACTTTAAGTTAGATAATTTTACTTTTACCGTGTCTTTTTGTGTTCTTACACTATAAGGTTAATAAACTTACTATAAAAAGACAAAATAACCCCAAGTTGTTTATTATTAATATATATAATCTTATCTAAGTCATTTTTCCTAACATTATATATTTTAGAATATAATAACAATTAATAATATAATATTTTTTTTAAAAACTATTTTATGTCAATTTTGACACTATTTGGTAATTGATTTTTGTAAATATCATAACAAAATGATTAGTTCAACAAAAGTTAACTAAATCAACACTAACATGTCATATTAACGTTTAAATTTTTTTTAATTCATAAAAAGTCTGAAATTACATTTATTTGGGTATTTATAACATCAATTATGTCAATATTTCATTAATAAGATATTTACTGCATCATCATTGTGTCATAAATAAATTAAATTATTTAAATTATAAAAATTACAAATAAAATATCATTATGTATCAAATCGTTTTATCTTTCTAATGAATATTTATAGTCGAATTTATCTTATGTATAACCCTATATTAAAAATGATTTACTTATTAAACATTGATTTTAACTATTTTAACCCTTCTTTAAATAAATTAATAATAAATATCCTAATCTAATCCATGTGGGCTTAAATGGTCATATTTTATTCCTAAGGTTGTTTTTGGTCGAATTACACTTATCCAATAGAATTAGGATATGTGTTAGGGTAATAATAATACCATTTTTTACCCTTAATTACCCTATTTACTTTTAATCGTGGTAAAAAAAAGTAAAAAGTTACTATTCACCAAAAATTGTTTTCATCTCATTGAACCAAATTTTAGTCCTTGATATTAACTGTGTCTCTAGGATTTTCTAAATTCCACTCACAGAAGTGGTAAAATTAAGTTTTATGAAAAATTCAGTTTTTTAACTACCACTTAGTGGTTTCACTATTCATCAAAAAATGAATGTTTCCAGAAAAATACCAAAAATTAGGCCTAATATATATTTGATATTATGAATTAAAAAATGATGTCTATTTTATCAAATTCAAAACATATCAGTTATATTAAATAATTTAAAAATTAATTCTCGTCGTCAAAACAAATAGCGTGTTTGTAAGAGATAATAACTATCAAAAGATTGACACTTGTTTATATCTGGTTTAAATGTGAAATTATATCCAATGACCAAAATGTTATTAAATTGTAAAAATATATTCTAAATATACTATAAAACCACTCAAATTAATAATTTATCACTATTAATTATTTTGATTAAAAAATTTGTTTTGAATTAAAATTTAGTAATTTTCACTATTCATCAGAATATGAAAGTTATCCGAAACGTACCAATATTTCACCCTAAGCTAATTTCGATATTCCAAATCCAAAAATGAAGTCAATTTTGAAAAATTAAATTTAAAAAATTTCAAAAAGTTGTTAATACTATTCATAACAGCTATTTTAATAATATTTTAATAGAATATCATTGTTTAGTGAAACTCGGTATTGCGTACGACGCAAGCTATCTAGGAAGGCCGCGATTGCATTTAATGCAAGGCAAGTCAAGGATGTGTATTGTGCAATATCCTTTTGGTGTAGCGTACGACACAAGACATTAATGAAATTAAAAAGAATATTTTTCATAAAATCTCAGGGTGTTACATTCTACCCCCCTTAAAATGAATTTCGCCCTCGATATTAGTCGGGGTTATAAATGGTTTACTACTCGAAAGTTTATTTAATAGAAACCCACATAGTAAGAAGGAATACCAAACCCAATCTTTAAAAACAAATGTATGAAACGTAACGGTTACCCAAATAAACTAATCACTGGGTTTCTACATAGGTGAAAATATGGATATGGAAGAGAAATCTAACCACCATGTTCTGATGGAGAGTGGTAGATAACATGGCTATGGAAAAGCCCGCAATCACAAAGCCATAAATTTGTGACGATCTAAGGTACTATATAATTTATCAGATATAAGAGTACTAGGACAACATTTTTGGTTTTCAAGATCATTTCCCTAAAGTTGATGAAATTGGAATTAGAAGAAATACTTTAGTGATTTTGGTACAGTGTCACCGTTGGTCGTTCTTTGGACAATTTCCACTTCATCTCTTAAAGAAATGATGTTGGATTTTTCATTCGTGAACTGTTAGCAGATCATGTGATGGAATGATGGGTCATTCCATCTATCTCAAACAAAAGGTTACAAAAGTTATCAAAAATACATAAGACCATCTATGGTGAGGTTAATCGTATAAGATTCCAAAAATGAACTTATACTTAATATATCATACCGCGTAATAAAATAAAACTAGTTTCTACTAACCAAGGACTTCATGTTGGCCAGTGGTAGGCGATAAAGGCCAGTCGCACTTCGGTTGTGGGTTCGATTCCCACAGCCTGGTCCGACGCGATGGGCTGTCGCCCGTCCTGCAGGTTGTCCTTTTTCTAAAACTACATTACTATCCCATCAATAATATCAAAAAAAAGTTCTATCCTAAAACAATACTAACTTATGTCCAACATAATCATTTCCAATCTTTAGGCTTATCCAAAATAGTGTTGTCCAATCTCTTATTATAGTGAAAATGATTACCAAAGAGTTCATATAACAAGCATGTTAATACCATCGTTGAACCCCGTATATCATGAGATATGTCTTATTGGTCACATTCCAAACATTCGAAGGCCTTAATCATGTATTCTATTGAAAAATGAATACCCATTGAATCTTAGTGAAAACATGAGTGCTGTCAAAAGTTAACTCTTTTCACATACCAAAACCTCAAACCATGATATAACTATTTCTTTATATCAGTCATGAGCTCATGAATACTGTCAAACATTTCATTTTCTCCTTATCCCTTCATTATGCGCATATCATCTTTTTTTCCAAAAATATCTCAATCACTTTCCATGGTTACCAGTACCATAAAATTATTGAAAACCACAATAGACCAATACATAAATATTCAAATATTCTACGATATTATATACAACATTATTTTGGAATCCCATTACATAAACACTTAATCATTCCACCACATAGTTTTGATATTCAACATTGCCAATAGTGATCGCATGTGACTTCCCTTTGTCCTTTGCCTTAAGTGGTTGCACATGTCGATCATCACTAACCCTTTGATTAGGGAATTTATTAGCATAATGACCCATTTCCTTGCACTTGAAGCATTGAAGTGTTGGTGGTGTGTTCTCTGTAGTTTTTTTTTATTCACATCATTAAAACCCCTTTTTCCATTACTTCGACACTCAGCTGCTCGATGACCTTCTTTTCCACACTTAAAGCATTTTCTAGTCCCTTTAAGACAATCTCCACCATGCATCTTTCCACACTTTGAGCATAACGAAACATTCATCTTCTTTTCACCATTATTCTGAGATTTCTCCTTGAACTCCATCTTTCATTTCTTGTCAAGACCATGAGATGGATATGTAACACCAAATTCCATTTCTACCTTAATAGCACAACACACAATTTCTTTATAGCTACTGAAGTCTCTTATAGCTAATGCCCTTCGATGATTTGGTTTTAATCCACTAAAGAATTGATCAACTTTACCTTCAGGTTGGATGATAAAGCCAGATGCATACCTTGAAAGCCTTGTAAAATTCGCTTCATATATACCAATAGATTCATCATCCTTTTGCTTTAGTTCAAGAAACTCCTTATCCATCTTTGTTTGAAGAATACGAGGGAAGTACTTATTGAAAAATAAGTTCTTGAACTCATCCCATTCCTTGGACTCAATTTCATCTATTGGCCTCATATTCTTGATAATATTCCACCATTGATCAGCATCACATTCCAAACGATATACTGCTAAGATGACTTTATCATGTTCAGAACATTGAAGAACTGAAAATATCTTTTCAATGGTACTGATCCATTGTTCAGCAACAAGTGGATCAGAAGACCCACTGAAAGAAGGTGGACGTTGCCTCATGAAGGACTCAATAGAATATTGTTCCCTTATCTACTCATTTTGAAGTCTAGAATTATTCATAGCTTGTGTAAGTATAGCAATAAGATTTTGCACTCCATCTCCCATAACATTTGTTTGTTCAGGAGGACAATCATTGCATTGTCCATTGCATTGATCAACACGGTTCCTTCGGGTTCCAACCATCGTCTAAAACCCAAAAAGAATAGTGTGAGAGGCAAAAATCATTCTAGGGAAAACAACATAATAAAGGGAGATTACCTTCAATATCTAACATCTTAGGTTTAATTCTGTGATCGTTAGCGTAATTCTAGGACTATAACCTATACGTATACTTAACCTTAGGGACATACCTAGACATACCTTAGAAATATCTCTAGGGATCTCACTAAAGTTCTCCCATCCTAGTTTCCAAAGGTTGACTAAACCTTTCCTCTGATACCAACTGGAGAGACCCGAAGCGTAACATACATAGACATTACATTACTTTTTCGGAATACTTTGTACATAACAAAAACACACACACAAGGACCGTAATAGTTTAGTGTCTTTGGAAACTCAGAATATAATCTTCTAATCATGGCGAAATATCTTCAACATCTCCCATAAAGATCTTCCTTTTTTTACATAAAACCTTTCTTTATATCCTGGGGAAAATAAATCATAGAAGGGTGAGATCAAATGCTCAGTAAGGGTAAACAAAAGAAAAATCAATCACATCATATTCATAAGAACATATCTTTTGGAAATCTTAACCTGCAAAAGAGATCATAATTTCATAACATGGGATAAATCATAGTAGTGAAATGTAATCCCAATAATCATAACTTAAAACATGAAACTTTGTGGCATACACACATAATCATAGATACTCATTTCTTATTAGTCAATACTCATTTCCAAGACTATCTTAGTGGACAAAGTCCCTTTCTGAACCGAGTTCACTCCTCATTTCAGTCCTGTTTCACTGAACCGGTATAACCTACGGTTCCAGCCATGTCAATATAATGAGATATAAAATCTTTACCCAATACATTGGAGGGAGATATAGGTCCCACCCATCTCATAATGATACTTTTCTTATATGTGCCACAAAATCATAAACCATACATCATAGCATAACCCATGTAATAAAAATGGTAATCTTAAACATCGTGACATCATAAAACAATTCATATAAGATAAAGGAATTCATAAAAATATTTCCATCACAATATAATCAAATCCATGTAATAATAGGGATAGAAACAGAACCCTATATTATCTTAGATGGAAAATAATTTTGATAAAACACTTGAACTCCATTCTTGAGGAAAATATCCTTTCTAAAACATTTTTCATTTCTTAACATTTCATACAATTTTATACTAAAAGAAGTTGATTAAAAATAAACTTGAAACATGTAAAAGAAGATTCTTGGAAATAATGTTTTAAAAATCAATTCATGCCGTATAAGTTAAAAAAACATTCTTCTCGTACTTTTGTCGGAAAAGTCAAAGAGTACATCGTACGAAAAACGAAAAAATATTCCTTTCATATCTTTTACTAAAAACTCATCGAAGGGTAAAATTGGATTTCAACAATGGTAGGTGGATGGAAATAATATTACATATTGAGGAAACATGGATGTGGATGACAAAATACACCCCAATAAATACCAAAGTATAAACAATCTCGGATAAAAATGAGATTGTGATATTTCCCTTACCTTAGGTCTGATTTGCTTCGTAAGTGTTCGGACCTCCTGTATAATGATTTAAATAATGTCATTGACTTATTCCAGAATCATAATCATTGTTATGATATCATATATGGTTCACTTATGACTTTATATTACTCGTTCTTTTGTAAATTCAATGTTAAAGAGTGTTTTGGGTAAAATCGTTTCATTTGTCGTTCGTGCTTTGACTTGTAATTATTCATATGATTACTTAGATCATGATTACTTAATTCCATAATTTAAAACATTATTTATATATAATATATATTCAGAATATAAATATATATAATAAATCAGTAAATGGAAAGAAATACACCGTTTATGGAGACGGTAGACCATACGTACGCATGAACGATGTTTTCGTTTCCCTTTTGAATTGAATGGAATTAAGTAAATGACATACATATATATATATACATAAATCAGGTATCATTATTATTTCATATATTTCATGATTACTTATTATATATACTTTATAATCTTTCATGAATGGTTAACGTGGATAATGAATCTCATCGCGTCGTGGAGACGGTAGTCCGTACGTACGCACGAACGATGATATCGTTCTCATGATCGTGGAATTGTATTGGAGTGTATGAATACTATTTCAGAATCAATATCACTTTAAAATAATCATATATAGTTATTATGTACACCATTATACCCATCCAATTAAGGTGGTGGTGGAAAATAGATTACACCACGGCATGGAGACGGTATTCCGTACATACGCACGCATGGTGATTTCATTTTCCGTAGGATGGATAGATGGTGAAATAGGGTTTTTTCATACATATAATAACATATCAGTATATGAGTGATACTGATGTTATTACATCATAATTAAACAACCTAAGAAGAAGATGTGGAAGAAGAAATAAAGGTGAAAGAATCGGTAACAGACATTACCTCTTCTTTGAAGCGCCTCTTTGATACCTCCTCTTAGGGCACTAAAATTGATCTTTAAAGAAAACCAGGACCTCTAAGATGTCTCTAGGGAAGTGGAGAGAAGAAATTGTCTGGGGTTGGCCGAGCTTGAAGGCTCAATGTGGTGTGAGGAAGAGAGGGAGGAAGTGCCCTTTTATAAGGGAGGAGAGGGGCACCTTTGGAATAACTAAAAATATTATTTTATTATAAAGTAAAATTCGGTTTTTAATAGCTCCAAATTGAGTTATTTGGAAGCTAAGGTGGGGATGGGTATAAATTCTATCATCCAATAGAATTTGGACAAGTTTAGTTTACTATTTTAACCTTATAATTTAGTCTTAACTTTAAGTTAGATAATTTTACTTTTACCGTGTCTTTTTGTGTTCTTACACTATAAGGTTAATAAACTTACTATAACAAGCCAAAAGAACCCCAAGTTGTTTATTATTAATATATATAACCATATCTAAGTCATTTGGACGAACCTTAGATTTTTAAGAATAAAATAACAATTAATATTATAATATTTGTTTTAAAAACTATTTTATGTCAATTTTGACACTATTTGGTAATTGATTTTTGTAAAAATCATAAAAGAATGATTAGTTCGAAAAAAGTTAATTATATAAACACTAAAATGTCATAGGAACATATAATTTTTTTAATTCATAAAAAGTCTCCAATTACATTTATTTGGGTATTTATAACATCAATTATGTCAATATTTCATTAATAATATATTTACTGCATCATCATTGTGTCATAAATAAATTAAATTATTTAAAGTCTAAAAATTACAAATAAAATATCATTATGTAGTAAATCTCTTTATCTTTATAATGAATATTTATAGTCTAATTGATCTTATGTATAACCATATATTAAAAATTATTTACTTATTAAACTTTGATTTTAACTATTTTAACCCTTCTTTAAATAAATTAATAATAAATGTCCTAATCTAATCCAACTGGGCTTAAATGGACATATTTTATTCCTAAGGTTGTTTTTCGTCGAATTACATTTATCCAATAGAATTAGGATATGTTTTAGGGTAATAATAATATCATTTTTACCCTTAATTACACTATTTACTTTTAACCGTGGTAAAAAAAAGTAAAAAGTTACTATTCACCAAAAATTATTTTCATCTCATTGAACAAAATTTTAGTCCTTGATATTAACCTTTTCACTCGGATTTTCGAAATTCCATTCACAGAAGCGGTAAAATTATTTTTTATGAAAAATTCAGTTTTTTAACTACCACTTAGTGGTTTCACTATTCATCAAAAAATGAAAGTTTCCAGAAAAATACCAAAAATTTGGCCTAAGATATATTTGATATTATGAATTCAAAAATGATTTATATTTTATCAAATTCAAAACATATCGGTTACATTAACTAATTTAAAAATTAATTCTCGTCGTCAAAACAAATAGCGTGTTTTTAAGAGATAATAACTATCAAAAGATTGACACTTGTTTATATCTGGTTTAAATGTGAAATTACATCCAATGACCAACATTGTATTAAATTGTAAAAATATATTCTAAATATACTTTAAAACCACTCAAATTAATAATTTATCACTATTAATTATTTTCATTAAAAAAGTTGTTTTTAATTAAAATTTATTAATTTTCACTATTCATCAGAATATGAAAGTTATCCGAAACGTACCAAAATTTCACCCTAAGCTAATTTCGATATTCCAAATCCAAAAATGAAGTCCATTTTGAAAAATAAAATTTACAAAATTTCAAAAAGTGGTTATTACTATTCATAATGGCTAGTTTTAATAATATTTTAATAGCATATCATTGTTTAGTGAAACTCGTTATTGCGTACGACGCAAACTATCGAGGAAGGCCGCGATTGCGTGTAATGCAAGGAAAGTCAAGGATGCATGTTGTGCAAGCTCCTTTTGGTGTAGCGTACAACAGAAGACATTAACAAAATTAAAAAAATATTTTTCATAAAATCTCGGGGTGTTACACCTATTCAGTGAGAGGTGTGTTCCATAGGAACCAGTTTTTGAGAAGTTTATTTATTCGGCTCTAGATTCTCACTCTCCAGTTCACTCAATTTTTTTCTTTGAGTGCAATCATTTTGGGTATTTGAAGCCATATTTTCATAATCATCTGAAGGCATGTCATCAATGTGGCCATTTGGGTCATCTGAAGAAATTATATTGGAAGCATGGTCAGAAAGGGAAATCTTGAATTGTAGGATGTTAGATACCGAATAAAATGTTGTAGACACTTCAAACATTAGGTATTGAGCCATATGAGCTAAAGTGATACTTGTGTGCAGCCAGGAATCATGGGTGTGGTGAATTAGCCAGTCCATATTTTTTCACTAGTGTTGAAGAAGAGTTTGTTGAAGTTACCTATTGTAGTCCCATTTTCTATTGTGAGTTCTCAATTTTTACAAGAGGCTTAGTGATTTTTTTTCTTTTGTGATTTGAATATTTTTTCCTTATAAAATGTGAGTCTTCATTTTGTGTCCATTATTGTGTGTGATTGTCCTTTTTTGCAGAACAGTTCTAATTATCAATCATTCTATCTTTGGGGATGTTTGAGTCTTGTGGAGTTAGTGAATTTTTATTTTGTTGTGGTTTCATTTGATTTTCTTCCATGGGTTTTCCCCTTATACTGGGGGTTTTTGGTTTGGTTTGGATGTTACTGTATCAGTTCCATATGCTTAGGGTCTGTATTATGTGGGGAATTTCCAACTCTAGTGGTTATATTGTTTAGCTAGTGTAGAGGTGTTTGGGTTAGTTTGTGTTGGGAGTTCTCACACATGGTAGGTCTAAAGTCATTATAAGGTGGTAGTTAGGAAATTATGGTGGGGTGAACCCTCCTCTTTTTCCATGATTCCTTTCACAGAAGTTTCATTTGAATTGATCAGGTTTGAATTGTTGACTGAATGGTAACCCCGAGATTCATGTTTCTAATTGTATTTGTTTAGGTTTTGGGATTTAACATTAGAAATCGTGTGGTTGGGTGACTTTTGGGTGGAATAATTTTCTTTTGGTGGGTATAATTATCACACCCCAATCATGGAATTTCATTTAATTTATTATTTTTGTGGATTTTTATATTTTGGTTAAAGATTGAGTTAGGTTCCGTCAATGGATTTTTGAGTTTTGGATGTTTTTATGTGAGTTTTTGGAGAAAAATATTGATTTTGGGATTGAAATAGGTGGTTCATGGTTGTCGCATGGTTAGGGGAAACTATTCACCCTCACCCAGGAAACCATGTCAGAAACAGTTATTATGGATAGTGACAATTTCATGGTTGGTTCATAATTTGGGAAGCCATGTAGGATAACCATTCTACATGCTCCTATTTGATATCTAGAAGAACACTGTTAGGGAACAGTTTGGAAAACTATGTGGACAAGCATATGAGCTTCCCAAGTCATTAAAATTGTGAAATTCCACCTTTTCACCTCCAACGTTTTAACCCTATTTGGATATTTCCTCCCCTTTCCTGACCTTGGAAAACCATGGAAGCCTCCAAGATTCCATCCATTGGCCCTCTTTTGTCCATGGATGAATTTTGAGGGTTATATGGTGAGTTATTCATGGTTTTTTTATATTTATTCCTCCTCTCTTACTTCTCTCTTGAGTTCTTAGTTTCTCTTAGTGGGTTTTTCAAGTTGGCTGAACCCTAAGTGTCAAGGTTGATGTGTGGTTTGTTTTTTTGATGTTAGGGTGTGAATATTGTCTCTCACGGAGTATTAATCCTCCTTCTATAGTCTTATTTCTTTCCCAAACCATTGAGGTGGGTGTTTCCATCCCTTTCCTTTTCATTACATTCCTTTGATTCATGATATTTACTTGAATATTTTCAAAATGTTATAATTTTTCATGTGATGTGGAAGCATAAATTATTTTTTTATTTTTATATTGGAAAATGGGTGTGAATTTTTTTCCAAAGGGTTTCATTAATTATTCCTATATTTAAATGCACAAAAGATTATTGAAAAAATATAACTTGATCTTTTAAAGTGAAATTGAGTTCTTTTGGTGGTGTTTTACCTGGGTTGTGTTTTAGTAATATGGTTAGATTTTGAATTGGATGTTTTATGTGGGAATTTTTGACCTTTATGTCGTGAATATTATGTGTATATATTTTTTGGTTTCATAGAATGTTTTTTTCGTTAAAAAGATGTTTTCAAAGCAATTGTACGGTGATAAGGTGTTTAAAGATGGTTATCTAAATTTAGTGGGTTTTGTGCTATATAAACTTCTTTTTTGTGCACCTAGAATGTGTTTTCAAATTTTAAAGGTGATGTGAACCTTGTTTTAAAATGGATTTGATGTGTGTATAAATTCAAAAATGGATTTTTAAATGGGAATGGTTGGATTTCATATGTGTTTTCATAATGGTTTCTTGAGGATTATTTGACACTTCAATGAAAATATTTTATTCCTTAAACCATGGTTTTCCTATGGATTCTTATTCCTTACATTTTTATTTATTTAAAAAATGGTTATCTAATTTATAAGTGGTTCATTGGTGATTCATGTGACTTAAATGATGGTTTCAAATGTGATTAATATTGCATAGACCATTTGGAATTTTAAGAAATGTTTTGGTGAATAGTTCGAATAAAGGATGTTTAGCATTTTGGTATGTGGCTTAGTTTATAAAATGATATAAAGACCCATTTATAGGTTCTTTTATTGTTCCATGTTTTCAATTTTTCTTGGGATGAGTTTTGAATTTGAAATGTAAAGTCTCTTTTGGAATTGTGCAAGTGAAATTGGTGTTTCATATTGACTTTGGAAAAATGGTTTGGAAATCGATTTGTGAAAGTATTTGGATTGAAAATGTTAAAGGACTGGTTGACCCTTCATGTTCTCATTGAAAAGTTTGTTCTAATGTGACTTGATGTAAATGACCAAATGATACCCTATGATGTTTTAGAAATTGGTTTTGGAACTCATGTGACGTATGGACCCAATGTAAATGTTAGAATGTTTTGGAAAATGGGTTGAAAAATTGGGCATCATGAGGCCTGTTTGGCATCATGAGGCCTGTTTGCGACTTTTCACTGGATTATCTAGTTTAGAGTTGATAGTTAGTTATTGATTGTGGAGTTGTACAATATGCTGGTAGGTGAGTCTGAACCGAGAACATCCATGGCTTTCTTCTAGAGATGTTCCATAAATTCTCCTAATCTACAATCTATATGTTATATCTATTTTTGATGCATATTGGATATTAGATTTTTCTAGTTTTTCGTTCTTGTTATTTTTTCCTTTACATTCTTTATAAACCCATTTTTCGTTACATGGTATGGAATTTTATTTGTAATTTGGTTTTGAATTGGGTAATGAAAACTGTAAATATTTTTAAAATGGAAGGTTTCATGTGTGGGTTTAAAAAGGGAACTTGTTGAAATTTGTGTTTGGTTGTTTAAAATTATTAAGAACCTATTTTCTAAATGTATTTTAACATAGTTTTTTTTGAATATTTAGGGAAAATAAACACATGTAATATATGGTTATTTCCTTCCGAGATGTTAAACCACACACCCTACTTGTTCCACTCAACATCAGTAGACTTGATCTATTTTGAAGGTTCAGGTTTTTTGTTTTGTTTTCCTATGGAGAAGGTTGGTCTATAGGTTTTGGGTGACCAATATGTCATTTAGAGATTGTGTTGGTGTGGTTGGGTTTTAGTTTTATATTCAGTTTTTATTTTTTAGCAGTTGTTGTATTTGGATTATTTTGTATATTTATTGATGTTTAATTGTTTTTAGTTATTCTATATGTTTAGTTTTATTATTGATCCTGGTTGTTTCTTTTTGGGACAAATAATTCCCATTGGTTTATTTTGATGCTCTACATTATCTTCTAGGCCGTGGGGATCCGGAATGCCCTTCAGGCCTTTTCTTGGACTAGGCAAAGTGTTAGAATTAGATGGAAACCAGGATGGGTTCATGAGAATGGAGAATATCTCTTTATAAAATATAATCTAAAATATTACTAAGACATTAAATTAAATACTTTTTACATTACCTATCTTTTTAAACATTATATCTTAGTAATGTAGAAGTTTTAAGGAGGATTTCAATTCTTATTTGTGAATGAGGGTGCAATTCCACCCCTTGTCAGGTATGTAGACTGATTAGACCATCTAGGACCTATAAGATTTTTTGTGATATTTCATTATAAAATTTGGAAAATTATGATAATATCTCCTACCCTTATTAGGTTTTTTCATAAAATAATATCTATCACACTACTCTTGGTATGGTTCCTTTCGAGACCCTATATGGGAAATCATATAGGACACCACTCTTCTGGTTAGAGCTTATGGAATCAATGATTATGGGGACATAGTCTGTATTGATGGTGATAGATGAAGTTTATATCGTCCAAGAATGGATGATGAAATATAACATTCATCAAAGGCCCATTTTAGACCAATTATAGAGGAAATTGGAGTTTTGATAGGGTGACTATGATTTATTGAATGTATCACCTTTAGAGATTTAAAGGGGGCGGAATGTTATCCCTGAGGTTCATTAGTCCATCTCAGATTCTTGTGAGTGATAGAAATTATTTATTACTTGTATGATTTACAACCAAATTTGGATTCATTTCATGATACCTTTGATTTGTTTTAGATAAGAAGATAAATACATGACTCATCACATGTTATTGGATGGGGGTGATTTGGACATCAAGGAAGTATACACCTTTACTAAGTACCCAATGGATATTGAAGATTACTAGGAGAAGATACTTCATGGGAGAATAATTACTATTATACCTATTCTCTAGTCGCATGTGAATCTTTGAGAGTGCTCATGGGAGTGGCAGAACTAGATGTGAGATCAATACACTCACATATTTTAGTAGGTAAAATTTTCCATTATAAAAAAACCACGAAGGTTGGGAGAATTTAAAGGCTCCAATTCTTGAAATTAGAACACCTTAAAATTTTAAATAATATATTAGGATCTATTCAATGAGTTGGATTGGAGTTTTGGTTATCGTAAAATCCCGAAAATGATATATTAAAATTATTAAATATATTAACATATAAAAACAGAATTTTTTGAAAATAATGGATTTATTCGAAATTGGAGTCATGGATATAGAAATTAAGACCTTTATTGTAACTTTAACCTAAGTTTTATCATAGGCTAAATATAAGCTTCACTCATATTGGACCCCGCAATAAGGCACTGTCGTTGGAATATTAGAAAAAATAATGAAGTAATTATATTATTATTTTTAATTTCAATGAAACATAAACATATCCCTATTTTGGAAATTATTTATCTAATATCCAACTTTAACAACACAAATCTTGAAGACTATATTCGAAACTATCATTAGTGGAAAAACATGGTGTCAATTAATTGATCATGAATGTATTAGAGATCATCAATGTCATTAATGAAATTAACAATGGAAATACTCTTGACCAAATATTGAACCTATTATCAATGTAGGTATATTTATTTACTGATATATCCCCATAGTTGATATCATTTATATCTTGGATTAGTATCTCTATTAATTAAATCTTTGATCAACCATGGCATGGACCTATCAAAATATTGTTTTTAATTTAAAATTGTTTTATGTGATCAATTTTTTTTGAACCTATGATTAATTCCCGTTCTTAGATTTCTAAAAAATTGGAAGTTATTATTCATATATGATCTTCATTTTCATTTAATTTTTTTTTCTATATTTCTCCCACCATGGTACACATTAATAATCAAATTTTTATTCTTGGTTGGAAATTCAATAAATAATGGTCCAGTTTGAATCATACTCGAACTAAGATGAATGATTATCCATGGTTTTGATTAATGAAGAAAGTCTATCAATATATTGGGAAACCATTGGATGATGAATATTGAGGATATTTATTTTTGATAATATCCATTCCTAAACAAGGAATAAAGGTTGACATGGGAGATGACGATGATTCCTTTTTTGGATGAAGTCTGGTTCAGATCTGGCCTCTAATATGGAATAAATATCATTCGATTTGATTTGAGTGTATTTTGGCAACAATAATTATAAAGGTGTTAAAAATAGTAAATCATATAGAATAAAATAGAGTTTTTAGAGGAAAACATTACTACATGACATGTAGTTTGGAAGAACACACATCTTGTATTCTATGTGATGGAGTTCCAGGTTTTTCAGATCACATAAGATGTCACACGACCCTGTGGCTAAGCCCACAAACTATGTTACTCAAGATAACTTTACCTTCCTTATAGCAGATACACACATAGGAACCCAAGTGGTCTCACACACCATGTGGATGGGTGACATGCCATGTGACCTCAGTGGAACTTGAATTGGGTAGTGATCATATTCCATGTGCATCCTTATGATCCTATAATTTGTGTGATAAAGGGGATTGGCCATGTACCTTTCCAAGAACAATCCATGGGCCTATATTCTTAATTAGACCTAGTTTTGGTTATGTGATTACTATATAAATGGTTTTTTTTTTCATGTGGAACATGATGGTAGAGACTTCTATCTGCCAAGATAGGGTCATGTATCCCACCCTACTATTCTGATTGCATGATCCCTTATATATGGGTCGATCATGGATATGGTCTGGTATCCCCACTATGGGAAGAAGGCCATGATCCTTTATCCCATTCCCTAGGATGCTTATGGTATTCTATTACAATCATATAGGCATGTGATTCCCTCATACGAGATAATACATATGGAGTTAGGTATCACCTTCTCATCTATGGAATGATCCTCTATCTATGAGTAAAATTCCCTCATCCAAGGTGTTTTCTTTCAAGGTGTGTCTTACCTTTGCGTGTCTTCTAAGAGGTCTCAAGGATATATTTTAGATGGTATGATTTTTTTGAGCCACACGAATGATGTTTTTTTGGATAGTTGTAAGGTATCATACCTTAATGGACGAATTATGTCATTCTAAGAGAAAATCTAGGTTTTTCTTTCCTTAAACTCTTGATTATGGTTTTTATCTGACTCTCTTTGATTTTTTAGTTCTTAGTTATTTTGGAATGTCTGAATGGGTATTTATTTACTCACCCATTAATGGTCTCTACCCACAAAGTTTGTGTCTTATATAGATGATTGGTTTTTTGATGGGGACTTTGGTGGACTTGGTGGTTATGGTAAAGAGAACATGATTTGAATTTATATGTTATGTGATAGGATAATGCCCTAACTATTTGTTAACTTGGAACTACTTATTGGTTGTTGGGACCATATTTTTTTCATTTTTTACTCTGTTTATGTACTATCTCAATCTATTATGGGTTGTTAGAGGTTATAAAGCCATTCAATATTCTAGTTAATAGTTTTTTTCATTAATATACTGTGCATGGAGATATGTTCATATATGTATGGGTATATTTGGATAATATATCTCATATCTATGATATTATTACTTAGTGCTAGTCACCATCCCCCAGTCCATTGGAGGCGGTCTTAGGGTGTCACTCTGATCTTATCTTTTTCCATGGATGCCTTTATTGTTTTGGTATTTAAGTTTTGAATTGTGATAAATGTTATATAATATGTGTTGTCTACCCCTACATTAGTCCATAGTGCACTGATGACCCCTACATCACTTGTTGAAATTTTGTAGTAGCCTTACCCAATAGGTTGAGATGACATTATATAGAAAATATTGGGTTTATTTATATAAACATAAAATGCGATTATAACTCTTTAACAACACTATATTACACATCTACAACCTGTGAGTAACCCTTATGTAAGTCTTCATCTACTTGTATGAAACCTCTTATGTTTTGGGATGAAATTTATGTTGAATGTTTTATCTAAGCCAATATACTTACATAGGTTCCTTCAACATTACCCTTAATTAGTTTTTCCTCTGGAATTTACCCTACTAAAAAACCACTTGCTTATTAGAATATATTTTAAGTCTTCATCATGATGTAGTGAAGACCATTTTTATTGTATTCCCTCATCTTTATAAGGAACCATGATGTTTACCATTCAATTTTTATCTAAAATTCTTCTCGTTCAGTATGACCCATCTCATTCTCATTTTATCCTAAAAATTAGTAGAAAAAATTGAATATTTTTACTCTAAACATTTCAAAGAAAAATGAAAATGAATGATTACACAAATCTATCATTTAAATATAAAAATTGATTAAAAAACTATTCTGATATAATTTTTATCAAAATTTCATGAATGGTGGGGATTAATTCATTGAATTCCATGATAAAAGTGATGAAATATGAGCTCTATAAATTCCCTCATACAAAAAATAGGATTTGTTGGAAAGTGATCATTCATAATAAATGGCCAAAGTAAAATTCAAAACACATTAAAATGAAATTTACCAAACATAATATCAGGGAATCCAAACCTATAATTCATCATCAATAGTTTCAATTAAAAATTAATTATTATTATTATTCATCCCAATCCAATTTTTCAGTCCTCTCATCCACATGGATACCATTATTTCCAATATTTTCCCTTATCACGTAATTTTTAATTCAAGGAAATTTATTCTCATCCAAATAAAATAAAGGGTCCTTATATTATTCAAACATTCCTCGATATCAAACCAATTAACTCAAATACTTGTATTGATCTTGAGGGAGTTTTAGGGATGTTCTATGGTATAATGGTTGGTATTTTTTGAATGAAAAAAATTACAAAATAAAAATGATGGTTTACCTATAGTTCAAAAGGAATTTATTGATTTTAGTTTACACTCAAGAATTCTGTTCGTATCCCATTTAGTAAAGAAGAAGCTCCAAAATATCATTATAATCCCTCAACTACAATCCACACCTTCGAATATCAGCATCAAAATGAATTTTATTCCCAGTTCCCCAATTTATCATAGTGGTTTTTAGTTTTATTTAGTGAAAAAATTTAGAAAAAGTTATATTTATTAGGGAAAAGAGGAAAATTTTCATCTTCAAAATACAGTGTAAACATCTCAACCTTTCATTGAAAGCGAGATTCTCTATTTCTCAATTTTCAAACATTTTTTATTTGTTTTTTATAATAGATTATATACATAAAATTTCAAAAAAAATCTAAACCTTTTATTTTCCTCGAAATGTATACCAAAATGTTGTAGAATACAATAAGATAGTTCGCCACACATAATATTCACTAATATCATGAAATTCATTTCATGATCATATTTTATTGGAAAAAATGAAATGTAATGTGGCTAACTGACAAGGTTGTTCAAGACTATTAATGGATCAAAAAGATTAAATATAAATGGTCGTTGAATTAAGGAGGTTAGTGAGAAATATTTCATTTTAATCACTACAAAATTTCCCAAATCATTTCAAACATAAGTTCCCGAAAGCTCAAAGGTTTTTATAGAAACATGTAAATTTTGGTTAAATAAATAATTATCAGTCTCACTAAAGATGTGATGTTATTTCAAAGAATATATAAAAATAGTTTAGAGTCCTCAAATGAAATTTATTTTTACATTTATACCGAATTCATGGAATGAAAATAAAAAATTTGATGTTTTTTAATGAATTTACGTAATTTTTTTAAAATTAATATTTCATCATTCATTTTATTTCATCTATGTGAATAAAAATCATTCTTCCCTTTGAGAAAAATTTCTATTTCACAAAGATAATTACATTTAATCTCACAAGATTCATAAACGTAATAAACTAAAGAAAAACATATGAAATTTTAAAGAAAATAAAAAATAGAATAAATAATATAAATAATAATAAGAAAAAAAATTTATCCAACATAGGATGTTCCTTCACCCAACACATTTTTTAAAATTTCCTCATTATATAAAAATTCTAATGAGAAATTAATTCCAAAAATCATGGATATAATAAATATTAAGTAGAAAGGAAATAAAGCACATTCAGTTCAAGTCCATTAATCTTCTTGAAGGTGGATCTCCTCTCCTATAGTTTCTCATAAATTATCTTCAAATATTTTTAATCAGTTCCTGTTAACTATGAACAATGTTTCATTATCTGACTTTGTAATCTTAATACCACTAAAAGAAAAAAATGACAAAAAATTAAAGGTCTTGACCAGTTAGAATTATATTTACCTGAAATATCATATTCTATAGTTAAAAACACCACTTTATCTCCATATATAATTTTTTTAATTTCTTATTAACCATGATTTTTTATGTATCCTCATACAACCTATCAATTTCATAAGTATTGTTTTAAATTTCCATCATCTCTAGAATGCATAATTATATTATTTTTCCATTTGATAATAGATTCATGTTACATAAATTTATAACCCAAAAATAATTTTTATCTAATTCAATAAGAATGTGAAAATATTCCCATAATCTAATATAAAATATAACATTCCAATAATGGTTTTAAAAAGAATTTATATTGGGCCAAAGTGTATCATCTAACCTTAAACTACAAAATTTTCAATTTAAGCTCACTATTTTCCTTAAAATCGCCTTGATTTAATTATTTGATAGCTCAACCATTCCATTTTTTTTTATTATGATAGGGTATAGAAACCCTATGATGAAATCATAATTTATTCAACACAACTTATAATCTTTTGTTACTAAAGTGTGTACCTTTATTAGTGATTATGAACTTGGTTTAACCAAATTTGGAAAATATTTTATATTTTAAAATTTCATCCAAAATCACTCCATAATAAAATTTTGTAGGAGGAGTTCCCACCCACTTTTACACATAATCCACAAAAATAATGATGTGGTTGTATGCAAGTGAATTGGGAAGGGTACCATGAAATTTACACCCCATAAATCAATAAAACCATTTAACAATAGATTTTTTGAGGAATTTCATTTCATTTGGAAATATTTCCATGAAATTAAAAAGATTAATTTTTTTATAAAATTAAAATGCATCTCTAAAAATGTGGGACCAATATTAACTAGAATCAAGAACATTCATAGATTTTTAATGACTCAAAATTTCCTACAAAACTCAAATTTTTATAAAATTTCATAACTAAGTGAAATTGATAATTTTAAATTTATCACATAATCATTTGGTCACGACAAAATTTGGTAGTTTATTAACTCCAAAAATCACGGTCTATCACTCATAATAGAATACAACTTGAATTCTTTTAATAAAAACATTCATATCAAAATACTACGTTTGGTATCCGATTTTTTCATCAGAAATTACATTGATGAATTATGATTGAAAATAATCACCTTGGAGCCTAATAATTAACATTTGTGTTTATATAACAAAAATAAAATATCTAGAGGATCCATTTTAATAGTGGTATAATTATCTGGGGACTGATATAGAGTTCTAAAATAATAAGAAATAATATAAGATTTATTTTCCATATTTTGACTTAAAATGAGACCAATTAAATAATAGGAGGCATGATTCATTATTTACAAGGGAAAATCCCACTATGGTGGTTGAAAACTGGGATGGGTTATCAATTTTATTAGTACATAGAAATCTTGTTTTCAACTATCGTAAAAACCAAATTAGGATTCCTTTTTAATAAACCAATATATAGGAAAAATTATCTTTTAAATTCATTATGTATCTTTTATGAAAACTGGTATGAAAAATGACTGGTCTTATATTTCTCAAATCATTTGCATATATAAGAGAATAATTGAACCCAACCTTATATTGGTAAATTTTAATTCCGTCTCTAGACACAACATATCCAAGAAAATTCCATTTTCTACCCGGATATGACATTTTTATTAATTGAGGATATGTTTTTTGTCAATGAATGTTTCAATAACATGAGTGAAACATTTTCAAAAAAAATTAATAATATAAACCATAAAAAAGAAAACAAATTTAAAACATCCATTAAATTTTCTAAAAATTGATATAATTTTCTCATCATAAATATTTGAAAATTTTCAAGTGAATTACAGAAACTGAAGAGAATTATTTGATAAGAAAAGTCCCCAAAAGGATATGTGAATGAATATTTCTATTGATCATCTAATGCAATGTGAATTTTTGAGTAATCTGAAAATTATTCAAGATAATGATAGAGAGTTTTCTCAGATAATATTTAAATAACATGGTCTAGAAATAAAAGAGAGAAAATTATACTTCCTAATGACAAAAATGATTTTTTATAATCCATACCCATCCATCCTTTTTTGGGAATCCTAACAATAACAAGCACACTAAATTAATTGTTTTAGATTTTAATTCCACTCTTCAAAAGGAAAACATGGATGAGACTCACCCATTAATGATCAAAAATAAGAAAATTTATGACAATAGAATAAAATGAACTATTTTATTTATTGACAAATTCTTAAAAAAATTTGATTCAATATTCATTGAATTTTTTTCACAGTTTTTGAATTCTCCTCTAATAAAATTCTATGAATGGAAGTAAAAGGGAAGATTGTTGTTAAATAAGATAATGTCTATAACAAGAATTTATTGTGTTTTTTGAGGAATCAATAAATTTGGTTCTATTTTTCATTTGATATATCTGTCAAAATGTTGATTAGAAATTTGTTATTATAACAAAAAAAATTACATTTGAGGTTCTTAGGTAGTGGTTTTAGTTTTAACTCTTGTGGGTTGTTTTCATAGGTAAATTTCGATTAAGTTACCCTAAATGATCAATTTTAGCTACTGATTAATTCTCAAAATATGTATATTTTAGATTAATGTTGGAGATATCAGGGAGTTCAATACTCTATTAACAAGTGTTTTTCTCAAAAAAAAAGTTACAAATTTGAAAAAATTTAAAAGATATAAATTTTCATCGGTAAATTTACAAATTCTAAAGGATTTAGTAGTGGTTTGAAATTAAAAATTTCTAGTTTATCTAACTAATAAACATAAAATATTAGTGAAATTAATGTTTTTAATAGTTTCATAAAAAGAATTCAAGATTTTCCAAAACATCAATATTTTCACAAAAATTAGACATAATAATTTCAAAATCATAATATTTATAAGAATAAATTTTATAAATTAATACCTATTTATAAGAATCATTTTTTGAATATTCAAATTAGTTTTATCATCATGAATTTTCTAATTTTTACTTTCCTAAGTTGGTGACTCATTACATGAAAAATCAAAAAACAAATTTAGTGGGTAACAAATCAATCAAATTAACTTGAAAAGTATAATGATTTTACATTATGTGCTTAATGGATTAAATGACATTGAAGTGGGATACATTTCTTCAAAATTTTAATTTCCAAATTCCTTTTTGGATATTAATGATTGATTTAGTAGTTTTTAGATAGGATATCTTAATAATAAGAGGTGCATGTGTGCTAAAATAATCATCTTACATATATAAGACAAAAATATCAGCTAGAAAAACCATATTTATTTCCTAAACTAAAACATCCTCAACAAATCCATCATGCTTGGTGGTACTTCCATTGGTATGTTAAATAAAATTTTGAGTAGTATTCAGTTCTCCAGCCTATAGAGATTAATAAATAGAATGTATCATAACATTAATGAATGCTCTTAAATCTTCTATGACATCCATGAATTCAAATTTCCCTATGGTGTATGGAATGTTAATCATTTCAAGATATTTTCATTTGATAGGACAGTCTTGTGGAAACATGGAGAAAAAATCACTCCAAAATTGAATATAAAAATCCAGAATTTTAATAATGAAATTTCCCTTCTTATAATTATTTTATGTAGGATAAACTGCAAATAATAACATTTCAAAAAAAAATAATACAAACTTTATAATTAACAATGAATGAAATAAGAGGTATTTATAGAAATTAAGGAACCTAAACCAATGGAATTGAAACATTTCTTTTGGAATAGTAATATGACCATTATGAAGAGTAAACCAACCAATAGAATATGAACCTCACCTATGAAAGTATAAATAAAATTTTTCTATATTATAAATAAAAATAATATGTAATTATATCACAGTATAAGTTAGTAAATGTTTCGAAAATGATAAATTAAGTGTTTAATTTTTTTTATAAAACATAAATATTTATTTAAAATTTTATAATTATTAGAAGAGTTATTTTCATTAAATATATTCATAAATTAATATTTTTTCTTATGATTATAAAATAATTTTACGAGACCTTATTTAATTTTTCAATGTGTTATAAAATCAGTTAAAATTTTGAAATTGGTATTTTTCAAATAAATGATGATTTTAATGAAAAATAAACTATCTCAAATTTAGAGAACTATTTTTTTAAAATGGAGTCTATTTTTTTAACTATACATGTTGAAATTGGTTATAGTGAATTTTTGGGATTTCTCTAAAATTATTGAATTTTTGGTGAATAGTGAAATATGATAATTTACGGTATATAACATTATAAGTTAAATACAATATTTATTGAGTAATTGATAGTTAAATAATAGTGATATCTTACTTTAATTATATATTTACCATATTTAGTAATGATAATCATCCATATTTTTTCTCTTGAGCCAAAATAATTAAAAAAATGAATAGAATAATAAAAAAACATCTATATCATCCACTATAAATACTATCCCTTTTACTCACACCTCAAAATCCACGAATCTTTCCCAAATTCCTCCAAATATTTTTCCCATGACTAACCCCCATTTCCAAGATCCTTTTCTCTCAATAAAATACTATACTCATGTTCCTAACAGAGGTTTTCAAGAAGAATAATTCAAGAGGTAAAAACCTTTTTCTTTTTCATTTCATTTATTTTCAATTTATTTTATTTCTATTTTACTCTCATAATATCCCATATCCAAGTGACATGATAAATCTATTATATTTTAAATATTTTAATTTTATTGTGTTAATGGGACAACCCATCATCATTTCTTTACCCCTCCCATTTTCTTCTAAAAATGAAAATATCATCTGCGATATGTTGATTTATCACATTCAAGGAAAACAAGTTTTGAATTTCCATTATTGCATTAAATTATTCTAATAAAAAAAATTATGTTTAAAAAATAGTATAATATATTAATTACATGTTATTTAATGCTTTTTAACAAATATATATACATAATATTAGTTAATAAAACCAAACTAGTTCATGATGATGGAAAAAACACAAAACAAATATTAACGATTATCATTAATGTTTTATCTAATGAATCATTTCAAAATATAAAAAAATTATATATAGCACCAATTAATATTATATAATTTCATTAGTAACATGTCATTTCAATTCTAGGCAACTATTCTCATTTTACATGATCTTCCATACACGTATACAAGTGAACCGATCAAGAAAACCAAGGAAATGAACACCCCCAAATGATGAAATTGATTATCATAACTCATAAAAAAGATCATAAATTAACTTAATAATATTATTATAAAGAAAATAAATGTTTAATAGGTTCTGAATTAATTTATAAATGAATCTAATTTGATTATCCAGGACATTATGTTCAAGTGTAGAACACTCTCGGACATAAGGTAAGGGATTATTTTTGAAGCTCAATTCTTCCTTCAGGATATGGTTTCTATCTCTTTACCCTAATTAAATTATTCTTTGTTTTTATATAAATATTTTAAATTATGTTTATATATTTCAAACTCATGTATCAAATTCCATTCTTCATTATTTTATGGGTAAATACATGTTTTAAAAGGAAACCATCCAAATTCTTACCGATAAGCATGCCCGATTAAAAAGAACTTCATGATTTCATACACATTTTAAAGTGTACTCCATAGTCTATTTTAATCGCCTATTTTTCACTAAAATAACTCCTTTTATAATGTAAATATATGTTGGTTCATTTACGGTTTTATACATACAAATATTCATTTTCCTCTTTAAAGACTCCTTTATATTTACCCTTAAACTGCACCAAAGTTTCCCTTTTCTAAAGTTTCATAAAAATTCTTTTACCCATTTTCAATTCAATTTTCCATAACTTATCTTTATCTATGATTATATTCCCTTATGAAGGGAAATGTATGATTTAAAACCATTCTTCCATGGACTCCATTATGATACACCCATTTTTTATGCCTTGTTACATGATTATGATACCCATTTATTTTCATTGGAAACACTTATGTTTATTCTTTATTTATGATTTTTCAGGTGGAACACATATACATGAACATTTTATTTTAGGTGTTCATATATAGTTATCTAATTCATTGGGTGCTGTTTAGCCTCATGATATGTCATTTGTAATGTTTTTGGTGGTTACCTTGAATCATGCTCTACTATGTGTAATGGTCTTGGTGGTTAGCTTTCACACATGCTCCATGATGTACAATGGCCTTGTTGGATAGCCTTGACTCATGCTCCTCCATGTTCAATGGTCTTGGTGGTTATCCATGACTCATGATTCTATCTGTGAAAAGTCTTTGTTGGTAGCATTGATTCATCCTTATGTCATGTTGTATATTTCTTACACATTCTAATGATTCCATGATTGCATGATCCCATTTCATATATGTTATGATACCATATGTTTATTCATATTCTATTCCTTTTAATGTCATTATTTTATTATTTCTAACTCATGTTCCTTTCTTTGTTCATAAGAATATTCCCTTATGGGTCGTTTTAAATAATCCTTTTTTTCATGTATTCATTTAGTTATTCTATACAGATGTAAGGGTTAAAAGGAAGTTATGATATTATTATAAAGAATAAATAAAATATTCTTTTATTTTAATTTCATTATGTTTAATTATGAACGTAATTATATAAAGACACTAGACGTTATGATTTTTTGTTTTTATTTTATGGATATTTATGCTCAAAATCATATAATAATATGTTTAAATGTCTAGGGCCGTTATGGTTGGTATCAAACCACGATCTAGTTATTTTTGGAGACTAGTACTACAAAAATTTATGAAGAACCCTAGGGATAATTATATGAACATGGATAAAATAGATTGAAACTTATGGAATCACATGATATGATATTCTTTTCATTTAAATGTTTATCCTTATGTGTAAAATGTTTTATTTTTTATATAATTATTAGATATGTATTCAATCCCCCTAATTGTACTTTTTTATTAGTTAATGGATGGATATAGTATAACCCATTATAATAATAAATGTTATAGGAAATGTGTTGATTTCCCTAATGAATTTTCAAATCGGATGAGGATGTGAGCTCAAAACCTTTTTATAGAACTTGTTCAAATGGACCAAGTTATGAATATTAACTTGAATTACATGCAACAACCTCCTTTTAAGAAAGAGCAAGTTGCATTCGAATCCTATATGGGAAAATGGCCTCCCATGATTAGTGGATCCTCTAATCCCCTCCTCACAAAACAATGGATTAACTATGTAGAGAAGATATTCACTATCCTCTAGTTCTCAAAAGAAGCGAAAGTTGTGCTGGAGGTCTATCGTTTTGATGGGGAAGATGATCAATAGAGGAAACTGATCAAGAAAAAAAATTCCAAGTAGCAAATCCCATTCCATGGAATGTGAAGTCATCAATAAAATACTTTTCAATAAATACTTCCCTTAAACAATTCATCTTAATATGTAAAGGGAGTTCCTTATACTGAAGTAAAAGAAATGAGATTCTATCGAGGTGTATAAACAAAACATCACACGAATTTCATGATGTGCCTACAACATTCTTAATAATACCAAAATAAAGGTGTATTTATTCTTTAGTGGACTAAAGTTGACTATAAAAATTGTGTCGGAAATTCAAGGATTTGATAGATATAAGGAAATTTTTTATTGTTCCCATAATGATGAAATGGATATTAGAGACTCTTATTTGTCTTGTGGGAGCAGATATAAAATGTGAAAAATGGTGTTTAATATGTGAGGATCAATAGATAAATACCATGGTGTAAGGAAAACCAAAAATTTTATGTGTAAAGTTTTTTGGAATTAGAATCAAGGAAACTATCTAATGGGAACTTAAAAATGCTTCAAATGTGGAAGACTAGGGAATCAAGATAATAACTTCCAAAGGGATACGAGGAACCCCACTAATGTGGAAGAAGAAAGGAAGGTTTAGATCAACAGTCATCCTGTAGTGCAATGTTTCAACTACAAGAGCATGTGAATTGTGAGAACCATTTCCTAAAAATAAGGGTTGTTAGAGGAAATCAACAACAACAACCTATAATGTATCAAGGAAGGTAATATTCTATCACTACTATTGAGGCATAGCCTAACATTGATGTGGTGATAGTTACACTGGTTATTAATTCAAGAATATGAATTTTACTATTTTATTTTGGTTCTACGCATTATTTCATGTATTTCATGTTTAGTATAACTATTCAAACACCACCTCAAAATAGGGCGGTTGAGTTGTCTTTGAGAACAAAAAACCAGGGAGATTATTGCATTCTATGTATATCACTCCTCCTCGGTTAATTTTTATGGACTAAATCTCCTATAAAATATCATATTACTTATTTTTGTGGAGTTTGATTATATTTAGGGCATGTATTGGTAATATTTATATAAATCTAACATCAACTATTGGTAAAGGGGTCACTTTTCACATCGTGAAGCATCCTTCAATTCTGTATAATTTTAAGGAGGTGGATGAATCTTTTTCATAATCATTGTCTCAGTTGTGGATATTATTTCCTCTTATAAAGAGTATTTATCCCATATTATTGGTATAAAGGGGAGGATTATTCTCTAATATATACCCATTGTTTGAGACTAAATTGATTTTTTCCCACAATAATTTTCTGGTCTTCCTCCTAATCGAGTGGTTGAGTTATCAATTGAACTTATTTTTGTTTATTTTAATATATCAAATACACCTTATAAAATGACCACAATTGTGCTAGGAGAACTGAAGAAGAAGTTACTGAAGAATCTAGACAAGGGTTTTATATAAAAGAGTTCTCAAACATGGGGTGAACTAGTCCTATTTGTCAAGAAGAATAATGGATCAATGAACCTATGAATTGATTTTTAGTAGATCAATAAAATCATGATAAAAAAAAGTATTCTATTACATATACTGATGTCTTGATCGATAAACTATGCGGGGATTAGTATTTCTCTAAGGTGGGCCTTAATTCAGGATATCACCAAATAATGTTTAGTAAGAAAGATATTACCAAGAATCCCTTTCAAATAAGGTAAGGTAACTATGAGTTCATAGAAATTCCCTATAGAGTCATTAATTCACTAAAAAAATTCATGAATGTAATGAATGAAGTATTTAGATAATACCTTGAATTTTTTATAGTCATTATTAATGATATTCTGATGTACTCTAAGGGATAGGAGGATTATGAAAAGAATTTGAATACTATGATAAGAAATATTCAAATGGATAATCTATATGAAATGAAATAATAAAGTGAGTTATGGATATAGTATGTATCATTCATGGATCACGTTATCAACAAGTGAGAAAAATCTATAGACCCTTCCAAGATGAAGGCAATCGAAGAGTGGAACAGGACAAAATCTATAACAAGGATCCATTTCTTCAATGGTATAGCTGGGTATTACTAATGATTTGTTATGAAATTATCATGATTGTCAATCCCATTAAACAATATAACTCTGAATGGAGAAATTTTTTTCTAGAGCAATGAATGTGAAGACTGCATCAAATAGATAAAAAAGATTCATATCATTGAACCGGTTCTCACACTACCGACATGTTGGGAAATTGTTTTGGTGTAAAACAATGCTTTAAATAAAGGATTACGCTATGTACTGATGAAAAATTAGGAAGTGATGTCCCAATCCTTAAGGATGTTTAAAATTAATGAGAAAAACAATCCCACACATGATATGGAGTTGGCTATTATGATCTTTTTGTTAAAAATTTGGCAACATTTTCTCTATGGGGAGAACTGTGAGATATATAATGATCATAAGAGCCTAAAATATATATTTATACATAAAGATATAAATATACACCAGTTAATATTGTTAGATATCATTAAGGATTTCTAATGCTCAATCCACTACCATACTGTTAAAGGAAATAAGGTGGAAGATTCTCTAAGTAGAAATGATCCTGGAATGTTATCAATAATGTGACTTAAGAAGGATCTAATATTATTATACCATAAAAGGATGGGTATGGGAATAAATAATAAGGAATATCATCAATCCATTCTCAAATTATTCATCAACCATACATCATGGAGAAATTAAATTATTCTCAATGAAATGATATGGTGATTCAAAAAAATATGGAAGCTATCATTAAAGATAAATCCTCAATGTTTATGTTATATGAGGAAGAATTAATAATATTTTAAACATGAATATGTGTGGAATATGAAATAGAGATAAAGGAAGATATTATAAATGATTCACATAGCTTAACATTTTCTATTTTCCCAAGAAGAAGAATGATGTATCAAGATCTATGAGAGCACTATTAGTGGGACAATATGAATAAGTATATTGTTGTATATATATAAAATTTTATGGTGTGTCCACAAGTGAAGGATTAATGTAAAATTTCTAAGGGAATAATGAAACCATTACCTATAAAAACATAGAAATGGGAAAAAATCACCATAGACATTGTCATTAGACTTCTAAATACATCCAGGGAAAATAATATGATATAGGTAATTATGGATCATATTATAAAGAGATATTACATTATCTAAGTCTGATATGACCTATCACATGATCAACTTTCATGGATATACATTTGAGATGTGGTAAGGCTACATGGAGTACCACTATCAATTTTATCCGATCAAGATTCGAGATTCAACTCTAAGTTCTTGAAAAGTCTCTAACATACTCTAAACACTAAGTTTAACTATAGTAAGAACTGTCATCCTAAAATTGATGTCCAATATAAGTAGACTGTTCAGACTTTGGAAGACATTTTGGGAGTGATTTTTTTAATTCAATCGAGGATTGGAGAAATATCTACCTCAAGTTGAGTTCTCTTAAAACAAAATTTTCCACTGCAGCATCCAGATGGATCCATATGAAGCCCTTTATTGGAAATTATATTGAACACTAATATCCTTAGATGAAGTTAGTGAACATAAGATTCTAGGACCTCAAATGGTTTATGAAATGGTAGAAAAGTTGAAAACCATTATTTAATATATATGGGAAACCCAAAGTCAAAAGAAGCTCTTTGTAGGCAATTGTCGATGAGACCTAGAGTTTATGGTTGGAGGAATGGTATTCCTATACACATCTCCCTGGAAGAGGGTCATGATATTTTGGAAGAAAGGAAAGATAATCCAATGGAACATCATCCCCTTTGAGATTATTGATTGTGTTGGAGCTTTGGAATATCGATTAGCACTTACAATAACCATGTATGATGTACATGATACATTCAACAAATCTCTCTCAAGGAAGTACATACCATATTACTCACATGTATTGAACTCAGAGGTGGTATAGTTGGAAAATGATCTCTCATATGAAGAGAAACTAGTGATGATATTTTATCATGGAGATAAAGTTCTATGAAACAAGAACACTCAACTATTCAAAGTATTATGGAAGAAACATAAGTATTAAGAGGCAACATGGGAACCATATTAATTAATGAAGGAGAAGTACCCTCACTTGTTTTCCCCATAGTTGTAAAACGAAATTTCAAGGGAAAAATTTTATAATGGGGGAAGTATGTAACATCCTAGAATTATATCAAGGAAATATATTTTCTTATAATTATTTCATACAGTATAAACCACATAGAATCAAATTTATAACATAATAAAAACATTATAAATGATGAATGAATGAAATAAGAGGTATTTATTTAAATTAAGGAACCTAAACCAATGAAATATAAACCTCATCTTTGGTATAGTAATGTGACAATTACGGATAGTAAAACATCCAATAGAATAATAACCTCACCTATGAAATTATAAATAAAATTTATCCATCCTATAAATGAAGATATAATATAATTATATCATAGTATAAATGAATAACTGTTTTAAAAATGATAAATCAAGTGTCGGTATTTTTATAAAAGAGAAATGATTATTTTATATTTTATGATTAAAAGAATATTAATTTTCATAAAATAGAATCAAAAATTAATTTTTTTGTCTTATTATTGTAATATTATTTTTTGATATGTTAATAATTTTTTCAAACTGATATAAAATCAGTTACAATTTTAAAATTGATATTTTTTGAAGAAATTATTATTTTAATTTAAAATTAAACGGCCCATACTTGAAAAATTATTTTAAATAAATAGAGTCCATTATTCAATTATATGCATTAAAATGGTTAGGATGAATTTTTAGAATTTTTATAAAATAGTTAATGTTTTTGTGAATAGTCAAATATGGTAATTTATGGTATATAAGATTATAATTTAAATAAAGTATTTCATGAGTCCTTTTTGATATAAAAACCATAATATCGAAATATCCTCCTCTATTTACTATATTTAGTCATTTTAATCATTAATATTCCTTTTCTTGATTCAAAATAATAAATAAATGAATAAAATAATCAAGAAAACACCCTTATTCTCCATTATAAATATCATCCCTCACCACGCCTTATCGTCACACATCAAAAGACTTGAAGATTTTACAAATTATTCCCTACAAAATTTGATAGCCTATCCCCCACACCCAAGAGCCACTTGTCTTAATAAAAGTCAAGATTCATGTTCCTCAAAGATGTTCTCAAGTAGAATAATTCAAGTGGTAAAAAACTCTTTCTTTTTATTTTAATTATTTTCAATTTATTTTATTTTATTTTCCTCTCCTCACATACCCTATCCAAGTGAAATAATATATCTAGTATATTTTATATATTATAATTTTATTGCGTTAATATAACAAGCCATCAAAATTTCATTCCCCTCCCCTTTTGTTCTAAAAATGAAAATATCATCCATGATGTGTTGATTTATATCCTTCAAGGATGAAAAGTTTTCAATTTCCATTACCAACTTCATGGTTGGTCATTCAATTTTTTTATGGATAAGATAGATTCTGATATATGTATTATAGCTTATTTAATGTTTTGGAACTATTATATATATAATATTAATTAATAAAACAAAACTAGTTCATGATGGTTGAGAAACCACAAAAATATTATGAATGGTTATCATTAATGTTTTATCTAATGAATAATCCTCACATATGGAAAAAATGATATATAATACCATTTAATATTATATAATTTCATTAATTACATATAATTTCAATTATGTACAACTATTCTCATTTTACATGATCTTACATACAAGTATACAAGTGAACTGATCATGACAACCAAGGAAACGAACACTCCTGAATGATGAAATTGATTCTCATAACTCATCTAAAAACCATAAATGAACATAATAAAATTATAATAAATAAAATAATTGTTTAATAGGTTTTGAATTATATTATCAAACATTCTAATTTTATTATCTAGGAAATTAAGTTCAAGTGCATAACACTTTCAGACAAAAGGTAAGTGATTCTTTCTGAACCTCCATTTTTCCTTCGGGTTACACTTTATCTCAATTTATCCCAATGTAATTATTTTCTATTTTTATATCCCTATTATAAATTATGTTTATATATTCTAAAATCATGTATCCAGATCAGTTCTTCCTTCTTGGATAGGGAATACATTTGTTAAAAATATCCCTTCTCAATTCTTCCCGATATGTAAGCCTGATTAAAGGGAACTTCCCAATTTATTACCAGTTTTCAAGTTTACTCCTTAATATATTTTAAGAAACCAATATTTTTTATAAAATAACTCCATTTATCATGAAAAATGATATTTTTTCATTTTTGGTTTTATGAAATCAAATATTCCTTTTCCAATTTAATGTATCTTCTATATTTTCTCTTAAACTACATCAAAGTTGATCATTTCAAAAGTTTTTAGACACTATTTTACTTTTTTTCACTTCAGTTTGACATCCCATATCTTTATCTATCCTTATTTTACCTTATGAAGGTCCATGTATGATTTAAATCCATTCTTTCATGGGTACCATTATGATACACCCATTTTTATGCCTTATAAAATGATTACAATACCCATTTCCTTCCATTGGTGACCCTCATGTTTATTACTTATGTATGATTTTTCATGTGGAACACATATTCATGAACATTTTATGATGGGTTCTCAAAGATATCACTTCAATTAATTGCGTAATGTTTTGTCTCAGGAGATGTCATGTGAAATGGTTGTAGTGGTTTTCCTTGACTCATGCTCCTCCATATGCAATGGTATTAGTGGTTATCCTTGACTCATGCTCCTCATTGGGAAATGGTCTTGGGGGTGGGCCTTGACTCATGATCGTCCTTGTGAAATATCCTTGGGGGTTATCCTTGAATCATTCTCTTCCATGTGAAATGGCCTTGTTGGTTATCCCTTAATCATGCTTATGTTATTTTGTATATTGTTTCCACATTCCAATGATTCCATGATTACATGATCCCATTTTATACATGTTATGGTCCCTTATGTTTGTTCACATTTCATTCATTTTTATGTCATCATGTTATGTTTTCTAATCCATATTCCTTGCTTTATTTATATGAATATTCCCTTACTAGGTTTTTTATCTCATCCCATTATTCACCTATTCCTCAGCTTATCCTATACAGATTTAAGGGCTCAAAAGAAGTTTGGAGCTCATTAAGAGGATTAAAT
This sequence comes from Viscum album, assembly GCA_963277665.1. Taxonomy (NCBI): domain Eukaryota; kingdom Viridiplantae; phylum Streptophyta; class Magnoliopsida; order Santalales; family Viscaceae; genus Viscum; species Viscum album. The sequence goes on from OY728132.1 coordinate 129,940,592, forward strand.
AAAATGTATTTTTATTTTGGTTTTGTACTATTTAATTGTATACCTAATCCTCCAAAGACACTAGGATTTATGATCCTTGGTTTTTATTTTATGGATAGTTATGCTTAAAATCCTATAATAATATTTGTAAAAGTATAGGGCTGTTATATTTAATTTCTCCCATCCTTTTAATTTCACCTTGGGACAATAAATCTCTGTTAAAAAACTTTTATATATAGGAATTTGTTTCACAACATCTTGACAATTAATATTGACCAGAATATTTTCAATTTTTTTTTTCAAATTTCATTATCCAATTATTTTCCATCACATGTCTTTCGAGGTGGATTATTCCTGGTATAGAGAAGTGGTGGTTTGGATGTATCTTGATCATTTTTAAAATAAAGTCCCAATATATGTTTCATTATTTCCTGGTTCTTTTGAGAAAATATTCTTCTTGTGAAAAATATTTTTCTTTTGAATAAGGTTCATGAAATTTAGTAGGTTTATAAATTTCAGAAATATCCCCAATAGGTTATTCCTCTTCGGTAGTTAAATAAATTTTTGAAAGAGGTATTAAATCCTATTACAACACCCTCCCCCCATAGAGTACCCCTAAAAGGCTACCAATTATAGGAGGATGGTTACCTCTTGAGTCCCACTTCCAGTTGGCCCTGAGTTGCTGACTTGCACATTGGGTATAATAAACAGACCAGTAAGAGGCATTAACCTCTAAGATATCATGAAAAAACAGATAGATAAGATAGAAACTCCAATAAAAATATTATCAAATATATATATTAATTAAATCCCATGTGCATACATGTAATTGTAGGTTCTAGGCATTGCGGAAGAACAAGATGGGTGTGTACCAAACATTGAAAATTTATACGATCGATGATTAATCTAGGATCAATACAATGATATACACCAGTATCCATAGAATGTAACAAAGATAAAAGACAAAGGAGGTATCCTAGAACTAATAAGGGAGGATCGACATATTTTTTTATAATTAATTTAATTTAATTAAATTATTACCTCCAAGGTGATTCATTCTTCGTTGATGCGTTCAACCACGGGTCCGAGGTGCAGCTTCATTGAGACGTAGAATACAAGGATAAGATTCCTCTAGAGGTGATCCACACATGCTACACCTATCTCCAGACATCACTGAAGGAGTCTCTGGGTGCTCGCATTGAATATCCTTGTGCTTACGATGTCAGCCTTTGATCTCCTTGAGAATCACATCGAAAGTGTTCTGCTAGATCTGGTGGAGGAGAATCTCTCTCATTTTTAGAGCATTCTTAGAGAGATAAGAGTTCTCTTGGTTCAAAAGAATTTATCTAAGGATGTTGTACACATAACCATTGGTTAACTAGTGGAATGACCCCTTTGGTAATTATAAAATATTAATATAATGAGTAATTTAATTCACTTGGTAATAATAATTAATTATCAGAAGTTCCATTATGTATTTTATTATTCAATGTGAAACCCCATGTTAAATAATAATATCAATTATATTATTTACATGACATGTTCTTAACTGGAATTTTATGTTTAAATATTATTTAACCAAATAATATTTAATAATATTTACCACCAAAACCATAACTTGGTCTTCCAATCATCCTCAATATTTATCAAGCCTCAAATTATGACTATTTATTTATTAAATAAATATGACTACATTATTTTCTAATAAATAAATATTCTATCCTCAATATATTCTTTCAAATAACAAGTGATTAAATAAATGTGATTAGGAATACATGAATAATCATCAAAACACAACCGGTAATAAAATTTATTCAACCTATTAAAAAAATAATGTATTATTTAACTCCCATACTGGATACACTTAGTGTGTCACCCTTTAGGCATTTTTCTTGTTGTCATTAGGTAGGCTAGCCAAAAGTGCATGATTATTGTCTAGAAATGGGTCAAGGCACCCAAGAGAAAGAGGTTAATGTTGCAACAACATGTTACCTCATATGAATTCTTACCATGTAATATAATACCTTTGTCCTCATATCTCCAATCAAGTAGGTTTCATGCTAGTGCCATCAACCCATCTGTTCAATTTCTCATTCTTTGACTTCCTAAAATTGAACATTCTTAGAGAACACCATTGACATGGATTTAGTAATGATATATCATTTATAACAGAGGGCCTGAGATATCTTCTCTCATAAAAGTGACAAATACTTTCTCACATTATTCATTAATGTAGTATTACTCATGGCACACCCAACATATCCTACCTTGTCGCGAAAATCGGTCATCACAGTTTTCATCAAAACATCTAAGTGCGTGAGGAATAATACCCATTAATAATAATATTAAATTCTTCGGAACAACACACACATCCACTTATAGGAACATCCAATGACACTAATGAATGTGGATTTTCTACTAGAGAGTCTTTTCTCTGATAATATCTTCATGTATATTACCATGGGAGAACACCATAATAAGGTGAATCAATGTTTCTTGAGTCCCCACCCCTGATACCATGTAGAATCATTGTCCCTTAAAATGATATCATCTGGCCATAGAACATTTATTCAAGAATAGTGTCATGGAACTTCTGGGTTCTCATAATTGCAGGGATCTGCTATGACCTTTTACTACGACAACTATTCATAGGGCATTATTACATACTATGTCGCATTGAAGAATAATCATAATGTGATAAGTAGTATATTAATATTCATCCAATGAATATGGGTTTATCAAAATTTAAAAATAAGTTGGTTTCTAGGGCATCGACTCTAATAGACTCCCACTTGGACTAGAGACAACTTTTAACAACCTTTAGTCCGCTTGCTCTCACATGACATTAATTATTCCACTGAGATAGGCCTTTAGTCAAGGGGTTTTCTACGTTATCGTCCGTGGACAGTCTTCTCACTACATCTTTATCCCTTTGATAGATATCCCTCAAGAGGTGATAATTTCATTGTATGTTCTTTGTCTATTTATGTGACTTTGGATCCTTTACAAGAGCCACAACTGTAGTATTATCACAATAAAATGTAATGAGATTCTAAATACTAGGTACCACATCATGATCCTAGAAAAATATTTGAATCCATACAACTTCCTTGGCTGTATTAGAAGATGATATATATTTGGACTCCATTGTAGAATCAGCAACAACTGGATGCTTTGATCTTTTCCAACTTACACCTTTTCAATCGAGACAAAAAAATATCCTGATTGTGACTTTATATCATTTTGATTTGTCTGAAAACCTGTATCATCATACCCTCTAATGAAAATCTCCTCATCTCCTCCATACACCAGAAAGAAATTCTTTATTCCTCTCAGATACTTAAGGATAGTTTTGATAGAAGTACAATGTTATTCTCCTAGATATTCTTGATATCTACCTACCTTGCTCAGTGAATAAAGAACATAAATTCTATTACATAACATGGAATAAAATATAAATATTATCACTGAGGTTTATGGAATCTTACTCATCCAATCATTCTCATGTTTTTTCTGGGGGCACATTTTCTTGGAAAGATGTCTACTATGTGACACTGGAACCAATCCCCTTTTGGATTGTTCCATACTAAATCTGTTTATTATCAAGTTAATGAATGTACTTTAACTTAGTCTTAGTAGCCTCTTGGATCTATCACAATTCATATTGAACCCTAGAATATAGGCTACTTTTTCTATGTCCTTTATGGATAAGAACTTGTTCAACCAGTCCTTGACTGACTCCAAGACTGATATTTCATTTCCAATAAGCAATATGTCATCAAAATACACTACTAAGATAATGACCTCATTCCAATTAAACCTATTGTAAACACATGGATCACATTCATTATTAATGAAACCAATTTCCCTTATGGCTTCATCGAATAAAATGTTCCATTATCTCAATGATTTCTTTAAACCATAAATGGATCTATGCAACTTGCATACCATTTTAGCATCACTTGGGGTCACAAACCTTATTGGTTGTGTCATATAGTCATCTTCTTAAGGTTCCCATTAAGGAATGTAGTTTTGACATCCATAGGCTAAATATCATATTAATGGAAATCTGCTATGAAATGTATGATTCTTATGGATTTAAACATGGAAACTGGGGAAAATGTGTCATCATAGTCAATTCCTTGATGATCTTTAAAACCATTAGCCACTAGCCTTGATTTAAAAGTACTAACTTCACCTTCTATGTCCATTTTATTCTTGAATACCCATTTACACCCAACATGATTTACATCAACTAGAATATCAAATATAACCCAGACTTGGTTCTCATACATGGAATCCATCTCAGAACTCATAGATTATAGCTTTCATGCATCTTCTGATATCTCTATTACTTCCTTGTAGGAGAGAGGTTCATCATTTTCCAATAATAATGAGTCCCCATCCTTGGTGACCAGGAAACCATATATCTATGGTTCCCTTACCTCTCTTGTAATCCTACCTAGTACGTGTGTTTCAAGGAATACCTCTTCCTCGAGGAACTGTGGAACTTGTTCCCTTACCAACTCCTATGTATCTTGAGCATCAAATTCATCTAATTCAATCTTTCTCCCACTATCATTTTTGAAGATTTTCTCCCTCTCAAGAAATACATCATGTCTGGAAACAATCACTTTTTTGTTAGAGGGGTTGTATAGGTAGTATACCTTTATTTCATTGGGATACCCTATAAAGATAAAATTCATGCCTTGAGGTGCTAGTTTGTTTCCTGAGAAATCCTTAACAAATTTCTCGCATCCCCATACACATGTATGCAACAATGTAGGTTTCCTAAAACTTCATAGCTCAAAGGGAATCCCATTTTCCTCCTTAGTAGGTACATAGTTTAATATGTATGTCATAGATTTAAATGAATATTACCAAAAGGATTATATAAGATCTGCATGACTCATCATTGATGTTACCATGACCAACAAGGTATGGTTCTTCCTTTCACTAAAACCATTCTACTGTGGTGTATAAGGTAGAGTGAGTTGAGATAGAACCCCAGACTCCCGTAAAAGGTCGACGAACTCTTTGTTAAGAAATTCTCCACCTAGATCTGATTGAAGCTTCATTACTTTCTTACCAAGATGAATCTATACTTCATTCTTTAACTCCTTGAATTTATAAAATGACTCGGACCTATACCTCATTATATAGACATAGTCATATCTACCCAAGTCATCAATAAAAGTAATGAAGTAAAAGTATCCACATATAGCTTCTACTATAAATGGTCCACACACATCAATGTGTACAAATCCTAGAATCTCTATGGCCCTTTCACCCTATACACCAAATGGTGGTTTGATCATTTTCCCTTGAAAACATGAATTACATCTATAAAGTGGTTTTAGATCGAAAGAGTATAAACTACCATCTTTATAGATCTATTTCAGGAGCATCTCGTTTACATGGCCAAGGTGGTGATGCCACAATTGGGTGTTGTATGAGTCATGTGAACTTGTTTCTTTATGAATTTCCAACACTTGGTTATATTAGTTTAATATATATATACCATTATTTAAAGGTTATATACCATAACATATGTTGTCCTTATAAAATTAACAACATTTATTTCCAAAATTTAAAAGAAAACCATTTTCATCTAAACTCGGTACATAAATTATGTTCTTGGTAACACTAGGTGCATAATAAAATCCATGTAAAACCAAAATCATTTACATTGGCAATGTGAGGTGGTTGTCCCCATTCGTAAGAGCAGCTAACCTCGCACTATTGGTAACTCACAAATCCATCTCTCCTCTAGAAATTTTACAAAATCTACTTGGTTCCTGTATTTGAATATAGATGTGATCACTACAAGCTATATCTAATACACAATGTGTAGTAATGGAAAGATTTTAATCAATAATGAACACAAATTTGGATTCCCCTTACCTCTAAGTTCATTTCCTCATCTAGTGGTCTGACTTTCCATTGGAAAAACATACCACCTCCTTTTCCTTGCCCTATATTTGGATCTTCTTCTTCTTGGTCAGGTGGTGCTCAGGATCTGTATACTATTTATAAATATTTGGCCCATTTTCTTTTTCCTTCTTGTTCTTATTCACGAAAAGGACTATGAGTTTGTTACACCCCATATCCTTATCCACTTGGAGAATAAGGGTTATGAGTTTCGATAAGCTCTTCTCATTATTTATCATATTATAACTCATAATAAAACTAGAGAAGGCTTTGGATAGTGATGATAGTATGATATCTATACACAAATAATCCTAGAATTTAATCCTGAAGATGTCCAAACGGTCAATGTAGCAAATAATCTTGACTACATGTTGTCCAAGTGGTTCTGATTCTCCAATCATAGTAGTGAACAAATTGTTGGAGATCTCATACCTCTCCTGTATCACCTTCTCTTGATAGAGATATTGAAGGTGAGACATCATGCTATCAAAATCCATTTTCTCATGTTGCTTAAAGATCCCATTGGTCATGGATGATAGCATGAGGCACTGAACATCTGTAGCATCATTTAGATGCTTCTCATACATAGAGTTCATCATCACTCACCTAATTTCAAGGTGAAACTAGTAAAGGATATTCCAATACATAAAGTTTCCTCTCATGGTGAAATATAACACAAATGTACCTTTGCCACTCCTGGAAATTAGTGTCGGTGAGAAGGTTTTCCTTCTCAAGTATGGTTCACAATAATATTATTGATGTAATTTTTTTTCTATTTCTAGAAATAATGTTAATAGAGTTTTAGTACATTATCATGATAAATATATGAAAATAAATAAATTAATATCTATTAGTCTCCCAATATTTTTTCAAAACTGAACAACCCTCACCACTGGCTTCAGAATATCCTATTTCTTGGACATTATAGCAGATAGGATCCATATTTCCATTATCATTACCCCAACAAGGATTGGACAAGAAACTTGAAAGGTTTTAGGTAGGAATTCCAAATGCCAGCTGGATTAACTCACAGATCCTTGATCTGTTGAGTGGACTCCCCAATCCTAAAATCATTAATTTTGGATTTCCTCAACCTTTGCCTCTTAATTACACAAAGTAATGCTAGGGTAGTCAACCCTTGATGTAAAATAAGTTAAGTCACCCCAAAAACTCGAATTAAAATTACCCAATAATTGAAATAACCCCAACCAGGGTTGGTCAAGCACTTTGAACTATGGTTCGATTCTAATATAAGTAATGGTATGCTATACCGACCTAATATTTAGTTGATGGATTTTATCCTTTGTTCATAAATTGAAACATGTTATCTTTTCACATGCCTATTAATATTATGTGGGATATAATTAAGTGATTATCCATGAATAGATAATATTTACGAAGAAGCCATTTTATTTTTAGTTCCATCTTGTATGCTTGTTACTTCATTAATTATGTGATCATATCAAACATATATAATGAACAACCATAAAATTGACAGAAATAAATAAAGGGTATGATAATGATCTTTACTATTAGATAATTTATCTAGCAGTTAAAAAACTAACCCTGACTCGGGGGAGAAATACCTTGAACCATTTAAGGTTTGTGTTAACATCTTTCCACCTATCCCCCTTTGTATATCCTTGGATTGGTTTCTCCTCGACTCCCAATATGAACCTCCTCCAATATATTGGGATCCTCATCCATTAAATTTTATTTTAACTCACACATAGGTGAGGGGTAATGGAGGGTTTACACAAAAGAAACCATGGGAATGTAGGACCTTCAACTTAATGAGGAGAAGGCATGCTGCCAAAAATTTTAATTTAATAAATAAATTAAAAGGTAACCAATCAAATACAAATGTCTTTTCTAGCTCATGTTCATCCAAATACATGCAAAGAATTACGAATTTCATAAAACCAGCATTCAATTATTTAATCATTCTCATTAAGAGAAATTATGCATAAATCGATTAATCATTATCTTTAATTAATCAATACCTCTTATCTTAATCCTTTTCTTAAATTTCCTTGAGGTTGGCATCCATAACCTTGTACATAACTTTTAACTTGGAGGAAACCTCATGAATACCCATCCAAAACTACCTAGTATATATTATACATGTATAATATTTATTATTTGTGACATGTAGCATGCACAAAGATTTATAATTGCAATACAACACATACATGATTTGTAGATCTTTAAACATTACGCAGATGTTAATTAAACACACACACACACACACATATATGTATGTATATCAAACACCCATCACATGTTGTGTCCCAGCTTTACACCCACACGAAGGTACATGTCTCAAGGGTCACATAATATAATAAATATTTTTTTAAATATACATAATATGGAAACATTACATGATGTGTATATCTGACGACACGATGTGCACCCTCCTCACCATCCATCAAAAGTACATGCCTATGTAAATGGTGTCTGAGGTGTACATCAAAAGGGTACATGGTGAGTTTAGTGGGACACACACCATGTGGACTCCGTGTTACACAGTCACCAGCTAGGCAAGCCGAGTATGGGATTCACGACTTCACCCGGACTCGAAGGGACTACCTATCATATCCAGTGGGCCATAAGGCATGTAGTCCGGCTGATCGTGAACTAGTCTGTCATAGTTAACACAAGGTATTAGAATTAACGACATTGTGTTTCATTAATTCACATGTCAGGAGTAATTTCCAAATTACTCCTGATGCAATGAACACAACTACACAGTGTGTGATCTAGATTACACAGTATGTATGACAGATTACATGACATATCATTCTGAATACATGGTGTGTACTATCATGTTATATATATAGAATCGCCAGTACCACCTAATGAGATCTTCTATGTAACTTAAATCCAAAAAATCATTTGTTTCTGTTTGATCTAAGAGAAATGAAAGAGGAATAATAGATCTTGAAATTCAGATTACAAGAATAGCTAAACATGAATTGTAAAACTACATTATTAAAGTATAAATCATCAAAAAATTATTTAAATAATTATATAAAATAATATGATCCCTATGATACCACTTGTAGTTTTCAGGGGCAGTGGAAGCGTAGGATGGGTGTGTACCCAAATTTTTAAATTTCCATGTTTGATGATTAATCCTAGATACATATGATGATAAATGCCAGTATCCACATAATTGAATCAATGTTAAAAGAAAAAGGAGAGAACTTGGAATTGAGAAGAGGGTATCGACCTATTTTGTGTATAATTAATTAAATTAAATTAAATAATTACCTCTAAGGTGATTATTTCTTTGTTGATACATTTGACCATGGGTCAAAGATGTGACTTTGTTGTGATTTAGAATCCATGGATAAAAATCCTCCAGCGATGATCCACACGTGCTCCACATATCTCCAAACACCGCCAAAGGATTCTCCGGGTGCTAGCGTGGAAGATCCTAGTTATTTTGATTTCTACCGTTGATTGACATGAGAATCACTTCCAAAGCATTATCCTAGATCTAGAGGAGGGGTATCTCTCTAATTCTTGAGAGCGTTCTAGATATGGAATAATTATCTTGGATCGAGAGATTTTCTGCAAGGATGTTGAGCACAAAACCATTGGTTTACTAGTTGAATGACCCCTTGGATAATTATAGAATAATAACATAATGGGGAATTTAATACACAAGGTAATAATAAATAATTTTCACAAGTTTCATTACTTATTTTATCTTTCCATGTAAAACCCCATGTAAAATAATAATAACAATTCTATTATTTCCATGACATGTGATTAACTTGCACATTATATTTAAATATTATTCAACCAAATAAAATTTAATATTATTTATCACCCAACCTAGAACTTGGTTCACCAATCCTCCTCAATATTTACCGAGCCTTGAATAATGACTATTTATTTATTGAATAAATGTAACTACATTATTCACCAACAAAGAAATATTCCATCAGTAATATATTCTCTCGAATAACTAGATACGAAATAAATGCGATCATGAATACTTGAATAATTATTAAACGAAAACAGAGAATAAAATTTAATAAACATGTTAAATAAATAATGTATTATTTAAGTGAGATACTAGATACACATAGTGTGTGACCCTCTAGGCATATTTATTGGTGGAATTAGGCGGGAATTCCTAAAGTCCAAGATTAATATCTAGAAATGGGTCAAGTCATCCAAGAGAAAGAAGTTAATGTCAAAATGAAATTTCAAATCATTTGAATGATTACCATGTAATATAATCTCTTTTTTCTGATATTTCCAATCAAGTGGGTTGCATATATGTGCCATCAACCCATGTGCTCGATTTATCATTCTTTGAATTCCCAAAATTGACATTTCCTAGAGAACACCATGGAAAGGGATTTAGTTAGGATATATCATTTTCATCAAAGGGCCTGAGATATCTTCATCCATAGAAGTGAAAAATAATTTCTCACATTATTCATTAATGTAGTATTACTCGTGACACACCCAATATATCCTACCACACCGTGAATATCTTTTATAACAGTTTTCATCAATACATCTAAGAGTGTGATTCATAATACCCATTAATAATAATCTTAATGTATAATGAACAATAAAAACTTTCACAGATAGGAACATACATTAACACTTATGAATGTTGATTTCCTACTAGCGGGTCTTTGTTCTCATATTATCCTCCTGGATATTTCCATGGGCACACTCCATGAGAAGGTGCCTCAATGTTTCATGACTCCCCACCCCTGATAGCATGTACCATTTATGTCCCTAAAAATGATATGATTCAGCCATAGAACATATATTCAACAATTTTTTCATGGAACTTAGGGTGTCCCATCATTACAGGGATCCGCTATGTCCTTTTAGCATGACAGATATTCTGAGGACACTATCACATACTATGTCATGCAGAAGAATAATCATGATGTGATAAGGATTTTATTAATATTCATCCAATGAAGACAGTTTTATCATAAAGTAAAAAGAATTTGGTATTTAGGGCACCAACTCCAATAGTAATGTCATACAATAGTAATAAAAACTGAAAGTGAAACTCTAAGGATAATAATGGTAAAGATGAAAATGAACAAAAATCCCAAACAATTTCTGCCAAACAATTAGCCAATAATATCCAGTATAATCTCTAACATGCTCATGCCAAACTAAAAATAGTTTATATATACATGGGGTGACATAACAGTTGGGATAAAATACCCCATGGTTCCATCTTGGTGTTTTTGGGGTGATTCTGTTGGTTGAAAAATCTAGATGACCGTATTTTAGTATGGTTGGTGTTGCCGAAGAAGATGTTTAATATGGAACAATTTTTTAGTATTTTCTAATTTATTGGGCTTCAAAATCGGGAGTTGGTTTTTTTTTGAAAATGAATTTTTTCCAAAAACTAGATCATGGATCGCAGTTCATGGACAGCGAAGCATGGTGTTCATGGACCACATATGTAGAGACACAAAGCTTGACGTACATAGACATTACATTACTCTTGCAGAATATCTAATATATAACAAAAATAGACACCAAAGGACCGTAATAGTTTAGTGTCTTTGGAAACATGGAATATATACTTCTAATCATGTTGAAAGATCTTCAACATCACCCATAACGATCTTCCCCTTTTTGTTTCCTTACCTAAAACCTTTCATTATATCCTGGGGAAAAGAAAAAATGAAAAGGGTGAGCTCAAATTCTCAGTAATGGTAAACATAGGGAATATAAAACAATCCATAAACATTTGAATGCAATGAAAACTTGAACATAAAATCTAAACATCAAAACCTTGAGCAAAGTCATAAATCATGGAAGTATGTAAGGCATATATCATAAAGGAACATCAATCATGATAAAATATCATGGAAATAAAACATGTAATTGTGGAAACCATTAAGCACATGTTATGATTTCTATAGTAGCCAAGGCATTACTGCTAAGACCATCTTAGTGGACAAATTCCCTTTCTAAATCGAGTTCACTCCTCGTTTCAGTCCTGTAACACTAAACTGGATTAACTTACTATTCCAGCCATGTCTATCTCATGAGATATAAATCTTTACCTAGTGCATTGGAGGGAGATATAGGTCCCACCCATCTCATAATGAAATAATTCTTACTTGTGCCACAAATTAAACATAAATCATTCATCAAAACCCAAAGAATAAAATGGGTTTCATAAACGTTATCCCATCATAACATAATCGATATAAAACAAATTGATATCATTTCATCATAAGATAAGTGAAACCATGTAAATCATAGAGACATTATTCTTGAAACATACACATATGATATAATGTCATCTTAGATGGAAAATGGTTTTGATAAAGCACTTGAAATGAATTCTTGAGGAAAATATCCTTTCTTCTTGAAAATCATTTTATTTCACAAAATACCATTAAATTTTAAAAGAAAAGGATTTTGTTGAAAATATTCATGAAATATTGTATATTAATATTCATGAAAATAAGGTGTTATGAAACCGTAAAAATCCGTTCATGCCGTATAAGATTAAAAAAACATTCTACATGTACTGTTGTCGGAAAAGTCAAAAAGTACCTCGTATGGTAAACAAAATAAATATTCCTTTAATAACATGAGGTAAAAGTAAAAAATGGTTAAAATGGACTTTAAACATTCATTAAAACATTTTTATTAAACTTGGATATGGATGATAAATATAACCCCAGTAAATACTTACGTATAAGCAATCTCGGATAGAAAACAATTGAGATTGCAACATTATCCCTTACCTTGTGTCCACTATGCTTCATATGTATCCAATCCTCCTGTATAATTATTTAAATAATGTCCCTGACTTATTACATAATCATATTCATTGTTATGATATCATATATGGTTCACTTATGGCTTTATATTACCCATTCTTTTGTAAATTCTATGTTAAAGCAGCGTTTTGGGTAGAATCGTTTCATTTATTGTCCGTGTTTTGACTTGTAATTATTAATATGATTACATAGATCATGATTACTTAATTCCAAAATATAAAACATGATTTATATATGATATATATTCAGAATATACATATATATATAATAGATCGATAAATGGAAAGAAATACACCGTTCATGGAGATGGTAGGCCGTACGCACGCATGAACGCTGTTTTCATTTCATTATTGAATTAAATGGAATTAAGTAGATGACATACATATATATATATACATAAATCCAGTAGAATTATTATGTCATATATTTCATGATTACTTATTATATATACTTTATAATCATTCTTGAATTGTTAACATGGAAAATGAATCTCATCGCGTCGTGGAGACGGTAATCCGTACGTACGCACGAGCGATGATATCATTCCCATATTTATTGAATGGAATTAGAGTGAATTATATAATATCTTAGAATCCATATGATGTTATAATAATCAAATTTAGTTATTCTTTACACCATTATACACATCCAAGTAAGGTGGTGGTGGAAAAATAGATTACACCACGGTGTGGAGACGGTATTTCGTATGTACGCACGCGCGGTGAATTCATTTTCCTTAGGATGGATAGAAGGTGAAATAGGGTTGTTTAATATTTATAATAACATATTATTATACTAGTGATAATTATATTATTAATTCATAATGAAACAACTAAATAAGAACAAGTAGAAGAAGAAATAAATTTGAAAGAATCGGTAACAGATATTACCTCTTCTTCAACACGCCTCTTTGAAACCTCTTCTTATGGCACTAAAGTTGGTCTTTGAAGAAGACAAGGACCTCTAAAATGTTTCTAAGGAGGTTTAAAAGGGAAATGGGCAGGGTTTTTGGGAGCTTGAAGGCTAAAAAAGGGGTGTGGAGGAGAGGGAGGAGGTTCCCTTTTATAAGGGAGGAGAGGGGCACCTTTGGAATTATAAGAAATATTAATTTATAATAAATTCCAACCTCACTTAAAAACCTCGCAAATTACTCAAATTCAAATATTAGATGATTTATTGTTTTAATATCATCAACCAATAAAATTTAGGCAAGGTGGGAATTTATTTTAAACATCATCAACTTGATTTATCCTTATTTAATATATTTAATTTTATTTGTGGTAATAAGATTTTAATTTTTAAATTGTTATAAATAATTAAATATGTGTTTTGAATTTTCCATAATTGGATAATTTATGACATTTTAGACCTTTTATATTTTAATTTATAATTTTTAAATGTTTTTGTGATTTTTAAACAATTTTATAATATGTTATTTTTATAAAACAACAATAGTGTCAATTTTGACACTATTAATTTATTTTAATTTAAATAAAATCCAAACAGAGGATATATTCTAAAAAAAATTTAATATATTTTTTACATGTCAAATGTATCTATAAAATTCGTGTAGAACATTAAATATTTTATATAATATTTATTTTAATATTTTTAAAACTTTTTTAGTTGTTATATCTCTTAATAAAATAATTACTACAACATTTTTGTATAATTATTTAATATAATTATTTGTCGCATAAAAATTTAAACTAAAATCCTATGATGAATATAAATATAATACCTTTCATAATAATATTCTTACTTGAATTTATCATCTTAAAATCACAACATTTAAATTGTTATATTTATTAAATTATGAAGGTGACATCTTTGACATCATTTAAAATAAAATAATATAAATGTCATAATTGGTTTTATTATGCTCCAAATGGTCCACGAATCGACCCTTGGATGATTAGGGTATATATATACTCGAACAATAATTTTTGGTCAATTTTGTGGTCCTTTTGATAGGTATTGTTATTTTAATAAAAACCATATTATTGATTTTTCACTAAATAAACAATTTCTTCATCACTATTGTGTCACCATTAATGACAATTATTTAATACCTAAGAACAATAAATAAATTTTCATTATGTATATAATTTTTTTATATTTTTGGATACTATTAATGTTTTAATTTTCATGAAGTTTATCACTAAATTAAAATTATTATACTTATAAGATTTAGAGAGAGTGACATGTTGTCACTTTCATTTGTTTTAATAATAATTAAATTATTTTAATGGTCATAAGTCTTTAAAATGAATATAATCCGACCCTTAGGTGATATGGGTCTACTTTTATTCATCCAATATAATTTTGGCCTATGTTAGGGAAATTTTATAATCATAGATTTACCCTTAATTACCCGATTTATCTTTAACTGAAGTAAATAAAAATTACCGTATTTAGTATTTATAGTGCCCAAAAATAAAAAGTATCCTATTAAAATAATTTATACCCAATTATTATAAATATGGAATACATTTTTCAAAATTCCAAACACATAAGTTTCAGTAATTAATTTAAAATTAATCCTGCTATTAAGAAAATGAGGTTTAAAAGTTAAAACATTGCAAAAGATTGAAATGATTTTACCAATGAATTCAATGTAAAATAAATGCTAATTACATAAATTATATTAAATGGTATAAATATATTCTATTTATACTTTAAAACCATTCAATATTATAATTTAACCATATAAATTATTACGATTAAAAAAGTTGTTTTTAATTAAAATATAGCGTGTTTTTACTATTCATTAATATATGAAAGTTATCAGAATAATATGAAAATTTTATCCAAAGTAAATTTTTATATCCGTATTCCAAATAAGAATTTTATTTTGTCAAATTGAACTTATAAACATGTAAAAAAATAGATTTAATTTGTGTGCGCCATCTAAAGGCGGCAAAACTGCATTTTTTTAAAAATACTTATTTTACCTGAAAATTTTATTTTGTTCACATACCATGTTTTAGAAAATATGTAAGATGAATAATAATTTTATAAAATTAAAAATTTATTTAATACTATTCATAAAAGCTAGTCGATAATAATATTATAATAATATATCGCTGTTTAGTAAAACCCGGTATTGCGTACAACACACGCTATCCAGAAAGGTCGCGATTGCGTGTAATGTAAGCCAAGTCAGGGTTGTGTGTAGTTCACCACTCCTTTGTTGCTGCGTATAACAAAATCCAACCATATTTAATTAATATATTAAATATATATATATATATACTCAATATAGTGTAGAATAACTACTATCAAACAAACTTGAAATTGTGTGTAACACGATCCAAGATTAGTGTTGCATATACTGAAAGCTAATACGGTGTTGCGTATAGTGCAAGATAATATAGGTGTAGCATAAAACAAAATATATGAATGGAATTAAAATTAATATATCTCATAAAATCTCGGGGTGTTACATTGTACCCCCCGTAAAATGAATTTCGCCCTTGAAATTCGTCGGGGTTATAAATTGTTTTCTACTTGAAAGTTTCTTTCATAGAAACCCACATTGTAAAAAGGAATACCAAAACTGAATGTTAAAAACTAAATTATGAAACATAACGGTTACCCAAATTAACTAATCACTGGGTTTCTACATAGGATAACATAAGTGAAAATATGGATATGGAATAGAAATATAACCATCAAGTTCTGATGGAGAGTGGTAAAGGACCTGGCTATGATAAAGCCAATGGTCACAAAGCCATAAATTTGTGATGATCTAATGTACCATCTGATTCATCGAATATAAGGGAACTAGGACAACATTTTTGGTTTTCAAGATCATTTCTATTAATGTGATGAATTTAAATTAGAATTAATAATTACTTTATTTCGGTATAATCTCACCGTTGTTCATGCCTTGAATAATTTCCACTTCATCTCTTAAAGAAATGAAGTTGAATTTTTTTTTTCGGGAGGTGTTAGTAGATCATGTGACAGAATGATGAGTCATTCCATATGTCTCAAACAAAAGGTTAGCAAAAGTTATCAAATATACATAAGTCCATATATGGTGAGTTTGATCGTATATGATTCAAAAAATGGACTTATACTTCATCTATCATACTGCTTGATATAATAAAACAAGTTTTTACTAACCAGGGACTTCCTGTAGGCTAGAGGTAGGCGATAAAGGCATGTCACACTTCGGTTGTGGGTTCGATTCCCGCAACCTTGTCCTACGTGACGGGTTATCACCCATCCTATGGGTTGTCCTTTTTCTAAAACTATACTATTATAACATAACAAACAGTTCCAGCCTTCAAAAATACGATCTGATGCCTAAATTAATCGATTCCAATCTTTAGGTTTATCCAAAATACTTTTGTCCAATCTCATAGTATAAATAAAATGATTACTAGAATGGTCATATAACAATCACGTGAATATCATCATTTATCCCTTATATATTATAAGATATATCTTGTTGGTCACATTCCAAACATGTGAATTCCTTAATCATGTATTCTCTTGAAAAATTAATACTCATTGAACCTTAGTGAAAACATGAATGCTGTCAAAAGTTAACTCTCTCCACATACAAAAAATACCAAAAATTCTATATACTCAAACCATGATATCACTTTGTCCTTATATCAATCATGAGCTCATGAATACTACCAAACATATTATTTTCTCCTTATCCCTTCATTATGTGCATATCATCTGCTTTTCAAAAATATTTCAAACACTTTTCATGGTTACCTGTACCATATAATTATTGAAAACCAGAATAAACCAATACATAGGTATTCCAATATTTCATGAAAGTACCTCAACAAAATTATTCTCGAATACCAATACATAAACACTTCAATCCATCCTCTTCAATTATTGTCATGGAATACGTCCTTCCTTGATTTAGAAGTAACCTCTTAGGTCTGGGAATTGAGTTAGGTAATGACCATGCTCTCCATAAATAACAAATTGAACTTCATGACAGTTTGTCACTCTATGACCCTTTTCCCCACACAGATAACATCTTCCCCTCCATTTGAGGTATTCCTCAAGGTTCTTCTTCCCTTATTTAGAAATCTCAATCTTCCTTTATCTATGCTCCTCACCATGCGAACATGCATAAAATTCCATCTTCCTCTTATTTGATGACTTAGGAATACAACTAAAGTTCACCTTGTTAATCATATATCGAGATGACTGACTAGACATAATCACAATATATTTCTCTATAGGAATTACAAAATTTCGTTGCTCATGGTCACCAATTTGTCCATCAGATTCAATGTTAACACAATTATTTCTGGGTCCCTCCATTGACTAAAACCAAAAACCAATGTGTAAGAAATAGTTAAAATAACGAGGAACCACATAATCATAAAAAGTCACTTATGAGATGTCTACCTTCTCACACATTCTTTAATCCATGAAACCGTAGGTTCACCCTAGGTTATTCATGATCGTCAACATAATTCTAGTACTATAAACTATAGTTATACTAAACCTTAGGGACATCCCTTGATATACCTTATAAACATCTTTAAGAATATCACTAATGTTTTCACATCCTAGTTTCCAAAGGTTAAATAAACCTTTCCTCTAATACCAACTGTAGAGACCCGAAGCTTGACATACATAGACATTACATTACTCTTGCGGAATATCTAATACATAAAAAAAAATAGACACCGAAGGACCGTAATAGTTTAGTGTCTTTGGAAACTTGGAATATAAACTTCTAGTTATGTTGAAAGATCTTCAACATACCCCATAACGAGCTTCCCCTTTTTTGTTTCCTTATCTAAAACCTTTCTTTATATCCTGGGGAAAATAAAACATAAAAAGGGTGAGATCAAATGATCAGTAAGGGTAAACATATAGAACATAAAACAGTCCATAAACATTTGAATGCAAAGAAAACTTGAACATAAAATCTAAACATCAAAACCTTGAGAAAAGACATAAATCTTGGAAGTACGTAAGGAATATATCATAAAGGAACACCAATCATGATAAAATATCATGGTAATAAAGCATGTAATTGTGGAAACCATTAAGCATATGTTATGATTTCTATAGTATCCAAGGCATTGCTTCCAAGACCATCTTAGTGGACAAAGTCCCTTTCTGAATCGAGTTCACTCCTCGTTTCAGTCCTGTAACACTGAACTAGATTAACTTACCATTCCAGCCATGTCTATCTCATGAGATATAAATATTTACCCAATGAATTGGAGGGATATATAGGTCCCACCCATCTCATAATGAAATCATTCTTACTTGTGCCACAAATTAAATATAAATCATTCATCATAACCCAAAGAATAAAATGGGTTTCATAAACGTCATCCCATCATAACATAATCCATATAAAACAAATTGATATCATTTCATCATAAGAAAAGTGAAACCATATAAATCATAGAGAAATTTTACTTGCAACATACACATATGAAATAATGTCATCTTAGATGGAAAATGGTTTTGATTAAAGCACTTGAAATGAATTCATGAGGAAAATATCCTTCTTGAAAATCATTTTATTTTCACAAAATGACATTCAATTTTAAAAGAAAAATATTTTGTTGAAAATAGTCATGAAATATTGTAGAGTAATCTTCATGAAAATAATGCATTATGAAATCGTAAAAATCCGTTCGTGCCGTATAAGTTAAAAAAACATTCTCCTCATACTTTTCTCGGAAAAGTCAAAAGGTACCTCATATGGTAAATAAAAGAAAGATTCCATTCATAACATGAGGTAAAAGTAAAAAATGGGTAAAAAGGACTTTAAAAATTCATGAATTTTTTTTTATAAAACTTGGACATGGATGATAAATATAACCCCAGTAAATTCTTACGTATAAGCAATCTCGGATAGAAAACAATTGAGATTGCAACATTATCCCTTACCTTATGTCTGATATGCATCGTATGTATCTGAACCTCCTGTATAATGATTTAAATAATGTCATTGAATTATTAAAGAATCATATTCATTGTTATTATATCATATATGGTTCACTTATGTCTTATATTACCCGTTCTTTTGTAAATTCCATGTTAAAGCAGCGTTTTGCGTAGAATCGTTTCATTTATCATCCGTGTTTTGACTTGTAATTATTAATATGATTATATAGATCATGATCAATTAATTATATAATATAAAACATGATTTATATATAATATATATTCAGAATATAAATATATATATATAATATATTGATAAATGGAAAGAAATACACCGTTCATGGAGACGGTAGGCCATACGTAGACATGAACGTTGTTTTCGTTTCCTTATTGAATTAAATGGAATTAAGTAAATGAAATACAAATATATATATATATATATAAATAAATCCAGTAGAATTATTATGTCATATATTTCATTATTACTTATTATATATAATTTATAATCATTCTTGAATTGTTAACATGGAAAATGAATCTCATCGCGTCGTGGAGACGGTAATCCGTACGTACGCATAAGCGATGATATCATTCCCATATATATTGAATGGAATTGGAGTGAATGATATAATATGTTATAATTATTATTATGTTATAATAATCTTATTTAGTTATTCTTTACAGCATTATACCCATCCAAGTAAGGTGGTGGTGGAAAAACAGATTACACCACGGCGTGGATATGGTATTCCGTACGTACGCACGCGCGGTGATTTCATTTTCCTTAGGATGGATAGAAGGTGAAATAGGGTTGTTTCATATTTATAATAACATATTAGTATATGAGTGATACTTATGTTATTAATTCATAATGAAAAAACTAAAGAAGAACAAGTAGAAGAAGAAATAAATTTGAAATAATTGGTAACAGATATTACCTATTCTTCGACACGCCTCTTTGAAACCTCCGCTTAAGGCACTATAATTGGTCTTTGAAGAACACAAGGACCTCTAAAATGTTTCTAAGGAGTTTCATAAGGGGAATGGTTAGGGGTTGGCCGAGATTTAATGCTCAAAAAGGTGTGAGGAGGAGAGGGAGGAGGTGCCCTTTTATAAGGGAGGAGAGGGGCACCTATAGAATTATAAGAAATATTAATTTATAATAAATTCCAAACTCACTTAAAAACCTCAAAAATTAGTCAAATAATAATATTAGATGAGATAGGGTTTTAATCTCATCAAAAAATAAAATTTAGGCAAGTTGGGAATTTATTTTAAACATTAACAACTTGATTTATCCTTATTTAATCTATTTAATTTTATTTGTGGTAATAAGATTATAATTTTTAAATTGTTATAAATAATTACTTATGTGTTGTGAATTGTCCATAATTGGATAATTTATGAAATTTTAGACCATATAAATTTGAATTTATTATTTTTAAATATTTGTGTGATTTTTAAACAATTTTATAATATGTTATTTTTATAAAACAACAATAGTGTCAATTTTGACACTATTCATTTATTTTAATTTAAATAAAATCCAACATGGGATATATTCTAACCAAAATATTCAATAGATTCCTAACATGTCAAATGTTTCTAGAAAATTCGTGGATCACATTAAATAGTTCATATAATATTTATTTTAGTATTTTTAAAACCTTTAAGTCGGTATATCTTTTAATAAAATAATTACTACAACATTTTTGTATAATGATTTAATATACTTATTTATTGCATAAAATTTTAATATAAAATATTATGATGAATAAAAATATAATAAATTTAATAATAATATTCTTAATTGAATTTATCATCTTAAAATAACAACATTTAAATTGTTATATTTATTTAATTATGAAGGTGACATCTTGGACATCATTTAAAATAAAATAATATAAATGTCATAATCGGTTTTATAAGGCTCCAAATGGTCCAAAAATAAACCCTTGGATTACTAGGGTATAGATATACTCGACCAATAATGTTTGGTCAAGTTTATGTTTCTTTTGATAGGTATTTTTATTTTAATAAAAACTATATTATTGATTTTTCACTAAATAAACAATTTCTGCATCACTATTGTGTCACCATTAATGACAATTATTTAATCCCTAAAAATACTAAATAAATTCTCATGATGTAGATAATTTTGTTATATTATTTATACTATTCATGTTATAATATTCATGTAGTTGATCAACAAATTAAAATTATTATACTTATAATATTTAAGAGAGTGACATATTGCCACTTTCATTGGTTTTAATAGTAATTAAATTATTTTCATAGTCAAAAGTCCATAAAATGAATATAATCCAAAACTTAGGTGATATGGGTATACTTTTAGTCATAAAATATAATTTTTTCATGTGTTAGGGTAATTTTATAATCTTATGTTTACCCTTAATTACATGATTTATCTTTAACTGAAGTAAATAAAAATTGTCGTATTTACTATTCATAGTGCCCAAAAATAAAAAGTAGCCTATTAACATAATTTGGACCTAATGATTCCAAATATGGAATCCATTTTTCAAAATTAAAAATACAGAAGTTTCAGTAATTAATTTAAAATTAATCCCACTATTAAGAAAATGAGTTTTAAAAGTTAAAACATTGCAAAAGATTGAAATGATTTTACCTATGAATTCGACGTAAAATAAATACTAATAACATACATTATATTAAATAGTAAAAATATATTATATTTATAATTTAAAACCATTAAATATTATAATTTAACTATATAAATTATTACGATGAAAAAAGTTGTTTTTAATTAAAATATAGCGTGTTTTTACTATTCATTAAAATTTGAAAGTTATCAGAATAATATGAAATTTTTTTCCAAAGTAAATTTTTATATCCTGATTCCAAATAAGAATTTTATTTTGTCAATTTTAACTTATGAACATGTCAAAAAACTAGATTTAAGGTGGGTGCACCATCAAAATGCGGCAAAACTGTATTTTTTTAAAAATACTTATTTTACCCGAAAAATTTATTTTGTTCACATACCATGTTTTAGAAAATGTTTAAGATGAATAATAATGTTATTAAATTAAAAATTTAGTTAATAATATTCATAGAATCCAGTCTATAATAATATTATAATAATATATCTCTGTTTAGTAAAACCCGGTATTGCGTACGACACACGCTATTGAGGAAGGTCACGATTGTGTGTAATGCATGCCAAGTCAGGGTTGCGTGTAGTGCACGACTCCTTTGTTGTTGAGTATAACAAAATCCAACCATATTTCATTAATACATTGAATATATATATATATACTCAGTTTTGTGTAGAATAACTACTGTCAAACAAACTTCAAATTGTGTGTAACACGATCCAAGATTAGTGTGGGATATACTACAAGCTAATACGGTGTTGCGTACAGAGCAAGATAATCTTGGTGTAGCATACAACAAAAGATATGAAAGAAATTAAAAAGAATATATCTCATAAAATCTCGGGGTGTTCCAACATAGTTGCATAGTTACACTATGCATACTGAAATAGAGGTATGCTAACCGCGAATCATGCTACATGAACCACATAAAAAAATTATTTTTTGGAAGGATTTTCATTCATGGGAAGAATATTTTTCATGGGAGGCTCTTCCTTAGTATAATTGAGGTAGTTATTTAAAGATCCACAAAGGTATTTTCATTTGAGGATAAAATCTGCCACCGTAAAGGATAAAGGTGATATGTGAATCATATAAAATGTTCACGATGAAGGATGTACCATATCAGAGTTTTGAGTATTTATGATTAGTGGGGTTTTTAGGATTTTTTTCTTATATAAAGGACCCTAATAACATCATTAAAAAGTAATAATTTCATTAGGGGAGATCATCACTTCTAGAATAATTCAGGTAAGTCTAAATTAGTTAATGAGAGAGGATTCCACAAAGAAGAATAGTTTCACAAGGTAGGATTCCACAAAGGAGAAGAGTTCTTCAAAGAAGCAATTCCGTGATGGTGGAAGTTCACAAAGACAGTTTTTGAAATTAGTTTTTAGATCTTGGTAGCTCATAATGAAAAAGTGACCATAAAGCCAAGGTTGTAGATGAAGCATGATAGGTTCACAAGGTATTAGCTATCCACGATGTAGATGCGGTCTTTGAGGAAAAGGTTTTCTACGAACCAATCACACCATACGGTGTGAAGAATATCATGGAGGATACAAGAATATTTGTAGTGGGTGAAAAGAAATTTTTTAAGGGATGAAAAAAGTTCACAGATACAATTTATGAAATCAAATAGTTCATAGAAAAGTGAATTTCATCTACCGGGTAAAAATAGGACTTCAACCTAGTATCTACATATAGTTTAGGATAAAATTAATTACTGTTAATGAAAATACCTACATTTCTATAAATTTTGTGTGGATCCTTTCCAGATTTGAGGGAAAAGGAAGAGGAAGGAGGTGATCCTTTCCACCAGTAGTGAGCCATCAAAAGAGAGTTAAAAAGGTGATCGAGCTTGAATCTTGATTTATCTGTGAGAATTTGTAATTTTGGTACATCTTCACATTGAAATTTTTTTATCTATGGACATATCCTAGTGAGGTTGAGAAAAGTAAAATTGATGTTTCTCATGCATGATTTCATTTCTGTTCATACATTGCTACGGGAAAGGGAAAGAAGAATGTTTTTTTTATAATGAAACATGATCCAAAATGAAGTAGTTGTTTTTATCTATAATACCCAAATTCACACCCACTCAAGGTATTTAATCTATTTGGGATAACAATAACAATATTGTAAGTAGTATCCTCCTCATAGAATCTTGTGAAAAAGATAAAGAAAGCATGCTAAAGAACAACGAAAAATAGTGAAACTAAATCTTCACCTAAATAGGTATACTAGGTTCCCAGCCTCACCATTTCATTCTCTCATGAAGTATCACATACATTATAGTGTATAATTCAATATCAACAATAAGGGTACCTCACTTATGGTTCTCCAAAAGAATTATACGCCACACCAATATTGTATGTCTTAATTCTTCTCTCCCCAAAATAAGCCATCCCCCAAAAATCAGTGCCTAGTATCAAAACATGAACTACCTGAATCACATAACTGCATCCTACCATATCACACCATAATATAGAAACTAATTAGTTTCTAGGAGCCACCAAATCTCGTATGATGTGTATCATACATCATGTTTAATACCTCCATCTAATGCATCCTATACATCGATTAAGGTACATCAATCCATCAAATCCTATACACATCATACCTATAATAATATTTTGGGTATTATATTCATAGATAAATGTTTATGAAATATCCATAATCCATCACATCCCTAGACACACACACACAGAGAGAGAGAGATATATATATATATATATATATATATATATATATATATAAGGAAACAAACCTTAATACATACCAATAGATGAACTACCAATAGAAGAGAGTGGTTCCATAGGGGTAATCATCCATCCACCCCGATTAACATGTTAAGGAAAACAACCTCCTAGAGTCTACAGGGTTCCAGTCTCCCAAGATGACATGGTTAGGGTAGCATATGAAATCAAAAAACATACATGATATAATATATCTCACAACCACACTATGGGGATAACCTATTCTTAAACTCAATAGTAGTTAACACAACTGGACTCCCAGTTTCCACTGTTAAAACTAGATATCCTATACGCTCACAAGAATTTTAAAGAGATACGTTAACTTACATTTTTATTGAAAATTTCACTTTATTTTAGATTACCATCATTATTATTCTACATTAAACATTAATATCCATCAAATACATGTTCTTTCCCATCATGCATTATCCACACCGAGTCCTCTGTTTCTCAAGAGTAACATCTCATTTTCATTCATGAAACACTAACCCCATGGGTTAATTCATTTAATAAAAATTATTAGAATTATTCCATAGTTACAGGTACATTAGGAAGACATACTAATATGTTAATAAGATGAAACCTATATACAAGCATATCCATTTTCCTAAATTAGTTGGGAAAGGAATGTAGATAAAAAAGGAACACAACCATCTTCCATTAATAAGATTCATATCATGAAAGAAACCAAATTTATAACCTAAAAATTAATCCTTTCTTCAACCTATTACATAAGCTCTGGTTTCATCCCCAACACCCACATTTATAACCCAATGAATTCATCATCA
Organism: Viscum album; assembly: GCA_963277665.1. NCBI lineage: Eukaryota > Viridiplantae > Streptophyta > Magnoliopsida > Santalales > Viscaceae > Viscum > Viscum album. The sequence continues at coordinate 129,966,379 of OY728132.1, forward strand.
TTGACGTTAACTGCTACCACATCATCTAGGGCTCCCCACCCATATCACATCATTCATTCAAAACTCATCAATCATCATCTCATAACACATCACAAAGAAAAGATATCTTCTAGAACACATCAAATGGGAAAAAAACAATCATAATCAATATGGAAATGTGTAATGGAAACAACCCATTCTTCCTTTACATAAAAACAAGCTCTCACATCTTGTAACACAAGACATTCATCCATTAAAAAAATGAGTTCTCTTAGACCCAAATATTTATATTTAAAAATAATCAATTTTTATTCCACATTGAATTAAGTGATTTAGTATTTATAGTTTCCAACTACAAGAAAACCTAAGGAATTGGCTACCAAGATATCATATTTTTTAAAACTTCCCTCTAGTATAAAATTTGTTTCATAAAAATGTGATAAGAAAAATGATCAATTAACATGAGTTTTTATTATTTTTACCAATAAGAATAATGATTATACATGTTAATTATAAAATTCCATTAATACATTGGAAAAAAATATTCAATTAAACTTGAAATTTTCATCCCCCTTTTCACTATCAAATTACAAGAAACACTAGATTAAAATCACGAATCATCATTAATTTTCATTCCAAAAAACTAAAAATTACGATATTTATATTAAATACCATTTTACATCAATATGAAATTTTTTATCTATTTCATAACCCAACATGATAACAAGAATAACATAAATATAACACTATCTTGAAAAACAAGAGGCAAACCACTATATTGGTACAATAAAATCGGTAACACGTGATCTCTATACAATTTATTAATTACTCTGGTTAAATATTTTTTAGGTTAATTCCATTACAATAAAAATGGATAAACCAAGATAACATTATGGTTTCATGTAAATAAAAGCGAAGAAATGAATCCCCTACCATAAGAGCGCCAACATTTTTCACATGAGAAAAGACCAATATTATGGGTCCCAATCACTTATCTAGTAAGAAGCTGCATCCCTCCAAGGATTCCATACCAAAACCATAATAGAAAACATCCAAAATTTATGTAAGAACATAGATAGGAATTTACATTACATGGAATCAAAGAAACTTGGGGAACAAGATCAAAGGACTACAAGAAAACAAGGGAGAACTAAACTTGATCCTCATAGATCCAAAACAAGAAGATAGTAATTTATCTCCTTCGAAGGGAACCCTAAATACCTAAATAAATTTCACTAGATTTCGGGATATTTGGGAGATAACATATAGGGTATGAGAAAATATGAGGTTCTATATTTTATAAAGCATTCTATACATGTGATATTTATAACATAAAACACTTGTTTATATAGAAAACAGATCAAAAATTAAGTTCCACCGAAAAATGAATCTCCTAAAAAAATCCAGTATTTAATTAATTTTATAAATTTAATTTTTATGAAAAAATATCCATGGACTACAAAACAAAATATATAAAACCCTTCAGTTTGTATGTCACACATATGCTATAAAACACACTTACACTGTAATCCCCTTGTTATGAAATAAATTCTCCCTATTTCCATATTTTAGTATCCAAACAAAACCAAACCCCCATTAAGATGATTTAAAGATACATGGGATTCAAAAATATAAAATGGATTTGGATAGAAGGATATTTTCTCTTAAATCATATATATATAGAACAATTCTCATTCTCAAGAACCCAAAACCAAACCGAGAGAGAAAATGAAAGGTCCATCCGAACAACCACCCTATGAGATACATATCAAGGATCATTCCATCATATGAGGTCAACCACCTCATCATAATAACAAATTGAAAACCATAAAACCACACTAACCATCTCTTAAACTCTCTCCCGGGGGAGATACATCTCAAACGGATCAAGGGATTCAATAAACATCAATAGGAAACCATATCAGAAACTGATAAGAGGTTGAAAATTCATAATGGGAGTAACATTAAGATAAGTGATAAAAAAATAAATTGGGGTAACGAGAGTGTATATATGAATAAAATTCATAGGTACTGTATTCTATGCCACTATATTACTACAATACACAAACTAATGGAATATCATGCCCGTACAACATGTTCTCTAGGAGGTTGTGGATCACTATAGGCCGTTCCTCGATGGTTGTGTCATTGTAAAAATTGATCTCATCCAAATAAAGGATGTGAGGGTCATCATGAAGGTATTTTAGGAGATGAACAATGTGAAAAACCTTTTGTATCTCTCTCATATGTAGGGGATGTGCTATCTGTTATGCCATGACTCCAACATGATCCAACACCTAGAAAGGTCCAACAAACTAGTGATACATTTTACCCCCATGACCAATCCTTCACTACCCATGTGAAGGATTAAACATCAGAAAAAAATGATCTCAGGTTTCATACTCTAGAGGTCTCCAGCTATGATCAACATAGGATTTATCACGATCTTTCACTACTTTCATCCTCTCATGTATCACTTGAACCATCTCTATCATGTTCTGCACAAGTTATGGCCTATGAATTGATGAATCTTTCACCCCAATCCAACAAAATGGATAACAGAATGTTCGTACATAAAAATATTCAAATAGTACCATTCCAATGGTGAATTGAAAAATATTTTTTAATAAAAACACAACAAAGGTTAGATGCATCATCCATGTACTTCCAAAACCTAGGACACGTGAATACAACATTCCTTTAAGAATTTGGACAGTTCTCTCTGTCATATTATCTATATATGGATGAAAAGTAGTGATAATGAAAATAATTATATTAGGTGATTTGGGGTACAATTACATTAAACACACACACACCACCCACACAGACTTGAAAGGTAGGTCATATCCCCCTTAAAAGATAACCCACCAAACAAACTGCTTTATTACATAATATTTTGGACTAAAAGAACAATGGTCATAAAGCCCATTACATTTTTGGCCAATGGCCCATTCTATGAATAGTAACATGGTTGCTAAAATACCCACCACAATACCACCACCGCTAGAGTACTTGATATAGTACACACCACTACTATAGTGACTCCTGCCGTTGCTACAATTATGCTAGATACTACCTATAAAAAACATCTATAGAGACGAAATCCCTAACCACTAAGAATTGGGATGAATTCCTAAAATGATCCACTATCAAACATATAGAATCATATCTTCCATGAGATTTATTTGAAATAATAAACAATTCCATCAATAAGTACTCACACTTACACTTGGGAATATAAAATTTTTAGATAAAAGCACTAGGAATAGGATGTTCATATTTTTCCATTTTTTAGACCAAACATCGAGACACAAAATCAATAACTTCAGGTTTCAAACCAAGTCACCAAAACAGACCTCTCAGTGCTTGGTATATATTCTTATGTTTGGGATGTACCACCAATATAGATCTATGTAACTCTTGGAGAACTATATCACATATAACCTAAGGGATAAACATCCTCCCCTAGAATAAAACATGATGCTTTCCATCCTTAGACCAACCATAAAGGGAATCACCCAAGAAAACATGGTCTCTAAAGGACTCTACTACAGAATCCCCTAGTTGAAAATCCTCCACCATATTCACCAAAGATGACTGCACTATCATCTAAAAAATAAAACCTCTACCTATAACCTTTCCTATATCCAAATGAATTGCTAAAATATATTTCATAACTCTCTAAAAATCTCTAGATTCATAGACAACATCACTACATGACTTCCTGTTAAGTGCATCAACTAAACAATTTTAGATTCCTAGTGTATAAAAAATATATTATTCATATTCCGACATGAATTCCATCCAACTTAACAACATTAGGTTCATGTCACATTGGGATAATACATACCTTATTCTCTTATGATCACTAAAAACCAATAAATTCTAACTGATCAGCTAATATCCCCACAAATTTAAGGAGAACATGACTGCTACCAAAATGAAATCATGGGTAGGCATAATTATGATGTCACAAACCAATCTAGAATTACATCTATCCCGACACCCAACATGGTATGAAACATGGCCCAAAGGGCACACCCAATCCCCAGAGGTTGGCAACTAGATCCAAGAGTGAAATGAAATCCATGTGGGAACGATTTCAACCTAAAGAATAATGGGGATTGAATAAAAAACTAATCAAACAGAGAACACAACAAGAACCAACAACTGATCATAAATAAATACACAAGCTGATCTAGATACAGATACAAATAAACAACAAAACAAAACATAAACTAAATAAAAAACTAAAACTGGAATATTCCAACAATATCTCCATGTGGCCTCTTGGTCACCTCCAACCACTAGACCAATTTCCCCAACAGTGAGCACACAAACCAGGAACTTAAACTAAAAAATAGACTGGGTTTACTGACACTGAATGGTACAATTAGCGTGCGAGTTAGGGATATTAGTAAAAAACCATCACATAATACATACATTTACATTCCCAAAAATATTCCATTAAAAATAGTTTGAAAATAAATTTATAAAAAGAGATTTTTTCACATTTTTTAAACAAACTAAATTTTCCTTTTTTAAAACAAATCCCACACCACATTTCCATTTTTAAAATGGTATAAAAATTTTAATTCCAAAACCAAACCAAAATCTAAACACACAAATATTAGGATATTCTAAAAATAAACAAGTTTTATAAATAAAAAACCAAATGAAACAAAATTTAAACATGAAAATATATATAGTAAACCATGGAAATTTTATAAATATCCCTAGAGAAACCCTTAGATTTACTCGATTCATAACCACCTCCCTACGTATGGTGAGTCCCATAAGTTTATAACCAAATGGAATCCCTTAACTGACCAGTCTAGTGGCTCATCCCAACTAGACTCTTAGTGATTATTGGGGTACCAACCCCTCTAATCAGGGATGGAAAGATACAATCACTCAATCATCTAAAATATTCCCATGAACCTATGGTAAAAGACACTATTTAAGTATGAGGACCTCGCACGCATGGCTCAACATACCTTTCGTCACCACACTTGCCTACCCCAAACACGAACAACACTATACGATAAACCATAAAGGGAAATCCCTCCAATTGAGGCTCCCACTATATATATATATATATATATCACATTATACAAGGTTCCAACATGGCCATCACATAATTTAGGCATTTAAATTATTTCCTTAAAAACACTTGAATTTCCAAATAGGTCTTTGATTTTAAATATCCCAAAACAATTACCCAAAAAAAACTACAAAAACTCTTTCCAAAATGATATCAACACCACATTTAGATTCAAAATGTCAAATGGGACATTAAGTCACGCACTCAACAAAGATATATCAAGTATTAAATGGTCTTAACATTTTTGTTTTCATTTGAAACCAATTTTGGAAAGCACACAAGGAATCCAAAATCATTTGAGAAACCAAGGTTCAAGGGAAACATAACTTTAAAGTGTCATCTTCATTTTAGTACACATATATGTGTGCTCTTTGTGCACCCATGGATGTGACACCATCCAATGGATCCCTCCCAGATTTGATGCAAACACCCCAAACCATTTTAATTTCCAAACAAAAATTTTCCTTCAAAAAAAACCCCAAATTCAATTTCACATAATTTATAAAGGTGAAAATAAGGGTTTAAATATCAAGGGATTCCTCTAAAACAACTCACAAACCACACACCCAAAAATCACCAAGTTCCTCTTGAAAATTCCAATTTACCATAAAACCAAGTTAATAAAATATTTATAAAAAGAAATTCAGCAAAAAACCCCCAATTATACCTTTTAAAAACAACTTACCTTTTTTCAAACACATTTGGTGTATATACACTAGGCATATATATATATAAAGTACCACAAAACCCATTTTTAACAATTTCTACTCATTTTAAAAAACCATAATAAGGTAACCAAGAGAATCATAATTATGAGAATAATATATATATATATATATTAATTGAAAAAATACATGAATTAAAGGATGGATTTAGAAAGGAAATTAATGGAGACACCTACCTTTCCGGTGTTTGGATACGGTAAAACTATCAGAAGAGGGAGATCTAAGACCCATAGAACAATTAATCATCCTAAAACCCTAATAATATATTTTTCCAAAAAGAAATAACATCTAGGGTTTGGAAAAATGAGAAAAATTCAAAACAAAAACAATTATATTGAGAGGAGAGGTGGAATAGTGGAGGAATGGCCAACAAACCCTAAAACCTTACATTGGAATCAAAGGAGGAGCATCAATGATGGATGAGGATCCAAGGGAAAGGGGTTTTGGGACCTCTTGGTGAGCCAAAACCAAGAGGGGAGGAGGAATAATAATTTTTGGATAAAAAGGGGTGAAGGAAAATAGATTTGTAAGATTTTTATGATCTGTAACAACCACACGGTTTGGTCGCACAATTTACCAAACTGTGCGCCAACCATGTGGTAGCCTATGACCGAGCAGGAACTGACCACATGACCAGCCCACATGGTTTGTGTGATAGTGCCTAAACTCTATGGTAGATTCTAGACAAATTCCAAAACTACCAAATGATACTTGGGCTGAACCACATAGTATCTACTAACTGTGCAGTGCTCGTGCGAAGGCTGAAAAAGCTACCAAAACATTATAATTTTTTTAAAAAAATTGACCGGGCCTCAACCCAAAACTCACTAGGAAAGATCCAAGACCAATAAAATAATAAAATAAAGGATAATATGGGGTCATGGTATGAAAATTCTCCCCACCTTATACACCTTTATCCCCATAAAGACAACAAGTCAAAAGTTAACCAAAAATCCAATCCATGACTGATCAAAACAGAGAGAAGCTGAGAACCTCAGGGTGACTATTTACTACACCAGTCACACCCAACTAACCTTGAAGGAACTAAAAATAAATGTTACAGGGAGGAAATCGGGGGATTCTTTCCACCATAAGAACTCAACTAGCTTGGGAGCCTAAAACCCCAAACAACACCACCAAGAATTAAACAAGAAACCCACTACAAAGTGACATGAAAAACAGGGACCGTAGGAACTAACTCATCTTCTCCACACTAACCAAACAACACCCTTACTGCAATCGAGAACTAGGGAGATCCCAACATGAACACATATGACTTACTCAACACAAACAAAACATATCCACCACTAGAACTCAAGATTTTTCTACTCCAGACGAACCCAAAACACTTAGAAAACCCATAAAAGGAACTTAAACTAAAACAAGAAGCACTATCCATTGTTCCCAAAACTTTAAGCACCTCAAATGAACACCAATAAACCAAAACCATCCCACAAAAGTGTAAAAGAAAACTCAAATAAATATGATTTAATCAAAATGCCACATTTAAATAGATACAACTATTTTGGTTTCTATAGAACTTGTCCATCACAATTTTAAAACTGAATGATGAACTTAATTTGACAAAAAAACTAAAACCAGAAAACATTAAACATATCCATCCCAACATGGAAGTGAAAAACTATTTCATGGTTTCAGACACCCCCATAAACTCTTAACTATGCTCGATCTTCACTCCAAGACCTATGCCTAGAGATCTGAAGAGGGAAGCATCTCATACCATAAAATGAAGAATTGGAATATCCCTATAAAACAAATTTCATAAATGAATTCTAAGAAACTAATCAAAATGACCCAAATTACCACAATGATGGAACATCTTAGAAGGGAAGTGGCAAGACAACTTTTAATTCCCAAACCGACCACACTGATGGCACACAAGAGGATAGACTAATGAACCGGGATATAGAACCAATGTTAATGACTACATATAGATAGGTTCCTCTAGAATGGAATATTATATAGTTTAGGAACATTTTTAAACAAAAATATACACTATATTTCTGATAACTTGTGCTTTGAAAATCTACTTAGCTAAGAATGCTTCATCCACCAGCTTCACAAAATGAAGGCCCTTAGAAGAGAGGACATGTTCCTTGATCTCTGGAGGATGACCCCCAAGAAAATGTGTTTCCTTCATCAGATCCTACGACACCATCTCCAAAGAAAAGGAAACAACCTCCTTGAAGTGTTCAATGTAGGCCTTCACCCACTGCTGGCCTTGTTGAATACTCATGAGGTCTTTCCTATTCTCCGTTTTTATCGAATTACGTACAAAACATCCGATGAAGATGGACTTGAAAACTTATGTTTTTATGCAAACTTGCATTGATGTTGGGGGAAAAATCCCAATAGTTCAATGTTGGACCCTTGAAAAAACCCAGAACAACATGAAATCTAATGGTTTCGAGAGTTCCAAATGATATGAAGATGCACTAAACTTCCTCAATCCACTCAAATGAATCTAATAGAACTCAATCATCTTGAAGGGTAGGAAACATTCAAGAAGAACTAGATACTGGGCATGAATCATTATAAATCATGGATATCTTTCTAGGATACATTTTATGAACAACATAGAAAAAAAACCAAAACCATCATCAAACAAAACCTAAAGCAAAAGAAACACCTTGAGACAAAACAAACCGGCTAAGATGACAAACAAGAACGAACAAAAAAATTTCCCTTTTAAAAATCACCACTTCAATTTATATTTCAATACCACATCAATTCAAATCTACTTCCCCGAACACCAAAAACACTTTTCACCATTTGAAACCCATGTTATAAAAAAAATCCAATCTCCAAAATCAATTACTCATCCAAATCCATTTTAGATTACCCAAATTCGCCCTTAAATCCCAAACACTCACCCATAACATTTTATAAACCATCTCATGTGTGTCTATCCATTTCCATCCACACATTCCAACAAGAATTTCCCATACATACCCACACACATGAAATCATTCATAAAGAACACCAAGGGTTGCACCGATACACTTATTAGAAAATAGAAACAATGACCAAAATCTCAAAAAAAGTTATTTAAATTTAAAACCCATTTTCCAATTTAAACCCTCTTAGAAGAAACCTCGTTTTCTATTTCAAAAAGAATTTTCATTTTCAAAATCCACTTATAACAACTAGAATCAAAATGGAAAGCAACTTGAAACAAACTACCAGAATGAGGAACTTGTGAAAATTCCTAACTTAGTGAAATGGTAGTGAGTTATTACCCAAGTAAGACATAACACTAAGAGGACCTTGAACAATTCACTTGAAATCCACATTGATAACTACTCCATTTGAGGTCAGAAAATGACATTGTATCACCTTTATTTTTATCCCTAAATCCAAAACAAAGAGGAAGGACTCAAAAACTAGACTACCCCTGGTAACTCAAGTTTTGTCCCGAACGGTGGTGATCCAGAACCAACCCATAACCTACCACATGAGACCCAAAAATACTGATCTTCAACTAAAAAATAACCCAAATAATAAGAACCACTTCTGATAGCATTATATCATGAAAAAAATATAGACTTCCATCCATCCTGACATCCAAACCGGTCTGATACCTTCTCGAAGGGAATTCTCAATCCCTACAGTCTGGTTACTATTGTTGGGCATCAAATTACATCCATGTTAGAATGATTTAAGCCCCAAAAATAACCAGGATTGAATAAAAAAATAATCAAATAGAGAACACAACAAGAACCAACAACTGATCATAAATAAATACATAATATGATATAGATACATATAAAACTAAACAATAAAAAACTAAATACAAAACTAAAATTATAAAAAGCTAACAATATCTCCACGTGACTTCTTGGTCCCCTATAACCACTATACAAACTATTACAACAATGATCATATGAACCAGGAACATGAACCTACAAAACATCTCAGGTCTACTAACACCGAATGGTACATGTAGGGTGTTATATATATAACTGAATAGGCAACCACCATAGAATCCATAAATTTACTTTAATTAAAATAGTACATTAACCATAGTTTGAAAAATACATATATAAAAATTGGGTTTTCTCATTTTTTTAACATAGTTTTCCTTTTTAAAATAACTCACATACCATATCCCCATTTTTAAAATGGTTTGACATATTTAAACCCAAAAAAAAACCAAATTCCAGACTAATAAATATCATGCTATTATGAAAATAGACACACAGTATAAATTGAAAACTAAATGAAGAATAATTTAAATACCCAAATACAGATATAAAATGATTGTAATTTCCTAAACAACCTAATAGAGACCCCTAGACATACTCAATTCAGAACCACCAGTCGATGTATAGTGAATCCCCTGAGTCTATAACAAACTAGCCACCCTAAACTGACCAATCCAATGGCACAATCCTCCTAGACTCTTAGTGATCCAGGGGTAGAAACCTAATTAATTGGGGCTAGAAATCTACTATCACTCAATCCTCTAAAAGACATCTAGGATCCCATGGTAAAATTACACTATGTAAGTTGGAGGCCATCGCACGCGCAACTCATCTTACCTATCGTCACCACACTTGGATACCCCAAAAATGAACACCACTATACGATAACCCATATAGGTAAATACCTCCTATAGAGGTACCCACTCTCTCTCTCTCTATGTATATATATATATCACATCATACAAGGTGACAATATGGATGTCACATCATTTAGAAATTTAAATTATTTCCTTAAAAACATGCAAATTTCCAAATAATCCATTGAATTTATATATCCCTTATACATTTACCAAAACAACACTACACAAACTATTTCCAAAATGATATGAACACCGATATTTGATTTAAAATGCCAAACAGACCCTTAAACCAAGCATTCACCAAACATATCTCAAGTTCCAAACATGCTTATCTTTGATGGTTTCATTTGAAACCAATTTTAGAAATCACCCAAGGAAACCTAAATCATTTTAGAAACTATGGTTCATGGGAAACATCACTTTAATATGTCATATTAATTTGAGTGCCATACATATCTTCTCTCTGTTCATCCATGAATGTTCCACCATCCTATAGCACCCTCAAATATTTCATGCAAACACCCAAATCCATTTTCATTTCCAAACCACCAATTTCCTTCAAAACAACTCCAAATCCAATTTTACATAATTTTCACATGTGAAATCATGGGTTTAAATATCAATGGATTCATCTGTCATAACTGACAAACCATTCACAAAGAAATCACCAAGTTCCACATGAAATTCTCAATTTAAAATCCAACCAAATTACTAAAATATTCTTAAAAGGAAATACTACCAAAATAAACCAATTATACATTTTAAAAAAATTTAAATTTTATCAAACACATTTGGTGCATATACAATAGACATATATGAAAATCACCGTAAAAACCATTTTTAACAATTTCTACTAATTTGAAAACCCCATAATAAGCTAACCAAGTTCATCATAAGTATGTAAATCTTATATAAAAATTAATTGAAACTACTCAATCATAAAAAATGTATTTGGAAAGGAAATGAATGGAGAAACCTACCATGACAATGTGTGGATGTGGTAAAACACTCATAGAAGGGAGATATAATCTCCACAGACCAATCACACACCATAGAACCCAATGAAAATAGAGTTACAAACAAACCCTAAAATCTGGGATTCAACCAAAATAGAAACCTACAAATGAAAAACAAGAATAAAGAGAGGAGAGGAGGAATAAAAGATGAATGGCCACCAAACCCTAAAATATTACCTTAGAATCAAATTAAGAGCATTAATAAGGGAGGAGGAGCTATGGGAAAGGGGTTTTGAGACCCATTGCTATGAAAAATTAAAGAGGGGAGGAGGAATTCTGATTTTCATATAAAAATGGGGAAGATTGAAAATAGGGTTTTAATATTTTAATGATCTGGCACGACCGAATGGTTTGGAAACATGGTTTACTAAATCATACGCCAACCGTGCAGTTTCCTCTTCTTGAGAAGGAACCATCCACATAACCAACCCACATGGTTTTTACGACCATATACAAACCATTCGATAGATTTAAGGAACCTACTATAATTACAACAGAGGTACCTATGTTGAACGACACAATATATAATAACCATGAAGTTTCCATTTTCATACTGAAAAATACACACAAAAATTAATTTTTTTAAAAAAATATATCAGGTCTTAATATGAACCTCATTTAAAAAGATCAAAGACCAATAAAAGAATAAAATAAAAGAGTATCTAGGGTCGGGGTGTGACATATTCTCATGAGGATGTAACCACCAAGACCTATAATTAAAAAACTAATCTATACTACATCTGAACAAAACCTAAACCAAGACACAGTTAATCACAAAAAACCTCAAAATAAACTCCCTCTTCCAATAAACAATGGAATTGAGAAATGAAAAATTTCTCCTTTAAGTACTAAAATGTTTTATAACACTGTTCATTCCACAATAATAAATGATCCTTTCTTGTGAAGGTTATCAGAGGAGTTGTATCCCATGAGAAATTGGTTATAAACCTCTTATAATAGCTTGAAATACCAAGGAAGATTCACACCATAACCACTATATTGGGGGTTTTCCAAGAAAAATTGACTCTATTATTTAAGGATCCACAACTAATCCTTATTGAGATAAATCATTCCTTAAGAAATGAACTTCAAAAACTAATAACTCACACTTCGAAATCATCCCAAACATATGCTGATGATGAATAAATCCAAAGAAAAAATACACCAATACTTTGTGTGCTCCTCATCAAATACTATGTACATGAGGATATCATATATGAAAAAAACCATGAACAAATCTCAGAACTCTTTGAAAAATATATTAATGAAAGACATAAAAAATGAGGGATCATTATTCACACTGATTGACATCCTAATAAACTCATAATTACCATGAGGAAAATTGAAACTGTTTTCAAAATATGCTCATCCTCTACACTCATATGATGATATTCTAACAACAGATGAATATTCGATAACCAACATTACCCCTTTAGCAGATCAAATAAATCTTGAATCCATTTAAGAGGATATATGTGCTTCACTATTAACAGATTAAAGAGATGATAATCAATAAAAATATTTAAATGTACATAATACTTATTCACAAACAAAATTAACAAATCCTGGGTGAAACAATTGACCGAATACAACCCTTTTATAATAGATCATCGAGCTATACATGAAGCTCTCATAACTCAGAAGTTTTCATCTTATTTGGATACATCAATATGGGAGACATTCCTAGTTGTAGCTCTATCCAAAAACCAATATCTAGTTGAGGGGTAACACTAAAAAATCCCTAGAAAATACATTAGGTTAATCTTCTACAACCATACTAAGAACTAAATATTAAACCTCTGATGAGCTCAACATAAGCTTGGCCATTATGGATGATAAGGATGGAACACTCCTCTAACCCATCCGAGGGTCTCAGTCATTGACGATCATTACTAACTCTCCATAAACATCATCAAACTCAAAATTAAATCATAATCAATACAAAATAGCTTAAAATAAATACATTCAATCCATGACAAGGATGATTTTGTATGCATATATCCATACACATTGGAAGTCCCCAAAAGAGAGGTGCTTCTGAAATATAGCCTCACAATTTATAAAAATAGCATATAATTCATCTTGACCTACTACTAGCATATTAAATGACAATGAAACGTGAAATATCTCCAAATAAAGCACTAATTAAGGGAAAATAGCATGTGATATAAAGGATTTCAAATCTCTTGAATAAAAAAAATCACACACACATATACAAAACAAGAAAATGGTACCTTGGATGATAGTTGGATATCCTGTTAGTGAAAATTCTAGAGATTGAAGTTAACCACAACCTACACCATTGATTATCCACTGAATAAGGATAATATTCATTATTAATATTTATAATATTCATGGTCATAATTATTCATAAACACCATTTTTAGTTCATTTTACAATTTGAACATTATTTCACATTATGATTGTAATTCTTTCTTAAAGTGCACTATTACATGGTACATATTTGAACTCATCCTAAAATACAAAATTGTCTTGATTTTATTTTTATAACTTATTTTCAGGTTTCCCATTATATAAGGATCAATTAATAACTTTTTAGTACTTGAAGATTCACATTGTAAGACCACCAAAATGGGCATTCAAGGAAACACATTCTGGGAAAACTAAATGGGACATCAGCCCAACAAAGAGCCTGTAGAGGATAATATACAAGACCAATGATTCTCAAAAATTATCTGAAGATAGAGAAAATCATGATTAATATTTAATCCAACATTTAAAAGAGTTAAATCGTATGTTTTAATGGAGTTCCAGGTATCCCAAATTGGAGATAAAATTCACAGCCACATTCTGCGGCCAAGAACAATTGTTCCCAATTTTACACATATCTCGCAAAAAAAATTCTATTTAGTCTGAAATTGCACCGAAGGTTAGGAGACATATATAGATTCATTTTATTCTTTTATGGACTACTACAATTCCACCATCTAGAAACTCATTTAGGAACGTCTGTTTTGTGGATGCAAGCTTGTTGTCATTTCAGGTCAAGGGTGGAAAAGTCTAAATTCCACAAACATTCCACCACCCTAGGCCTACCATACTCAAGCGGGAAGACATGGAATATTGGGTTCTTGAAACAAGACTCTTGAAATTATTATATAAGGTAATGTTGGAGGAGTATTTTATCATCTTTTTTTCTTTCTTTCATTGTAATGTTATGCTACAAATTTGTTTTCTCAGGTTTCTCTTTCACATGTAAGTTGTTCTAATTCATCTTAGTTTCTTAATAAATGTTATTCTTGTATTATTATCCTACTCTTCTCCATATAAAATTGATAATATTTTCTAAAGGTTTGAATTTATTCACACAAAACCTTGTGAAATATTTCACACAATGGTGGAGTGATTGTTTTGTTTTCATTTTTTTACTTCTTTAATTCCTCCCTCACGAGATTACTTCCAGCTTCCATTGAAACCATAGCATAAATAGAGGGTCAACCCACTTATAGTTTGATATAATGGAGTATAAATTGGATGTTTTTTCTCACTCCATTAATGAATAATCACTTCTTTTAATTGATAATTTTGTTTTATGATCTATAAACTCCTTCGTCCATGTTGAATTTAAGGCCACACACTTCAAGTTCTAATACGATCCTTTACCTTGAAGTACTCAAAACCTTGATCCTCAAAGTTTATAGGTGATTATTATAAAGGTGTATAGGTATTATACTAGTAATTTATGATGTTTTTTTATCTTTTTAAATGAACCCATCTGAAATATAAAAAATTGAAATATTTCAAAAAGGAAAGAATCGAATCGACCCCAAGTGATAACTTATGATCAACTCGTTCTTTTAATTTGAATTCACATAGAACTGTTAGTGTTCATTTAAAACCATCTAAAATCAACACAATTTTTCCACTTCATATCAAAAAACAATCCATAGAATGTATGTGTCTGCAGGTTGCTTCTTAGGTCTATGAGGATTTGACAACCCATGATAAACTACAAGAGACCACTTAACCCTAAAAACTTGGGTAAATTTGGGAGAGACCAACCATAAAATCCCTATCCCTAATGATGACCACCTCCATGGATGCTCTCCACTCTCTAAGAATGAATATAATCTATTTTATATCTTATTCTGACTCAATATCATATCTACTAATTTTTAATTAAAACACCCTATTGTTTTTACCAATTCTGAAAATAGATCAATCATGTAACTTGAAGTGGAACATTAGGAACACATTGACTTCTTTGAAAGGATGGTCTCCCACAATACTAATAACCTTTTCCTGTATAAGAAAAACACATGTATGATCCCTTGGAAATGATCTAAAGTCACTATCCCTAGAGAAATGTATTATGAGGGATAAAACATACCCTAAGTTAACCAAAATCTCTTATTTCTAGAAAAATAGGAACCGTGGGCCATAGCTCAACTTCTTGAGGAATTATAATGACTCCCCTCTTGTGAAGATTCGGTTCAAGCCAACATTATTTCAATAGACTATAGAATTTCTAACACATAATGATATATTGGAAACATAAATGTTGTGACATGGAACTAGATCTATTAATGAAAAGACTCCTTGAAATATTTATACCTAGCCTTATGATTCAGAAATAGGTCTGAATCATGTCATAGAAGGGTCCTGAAATGGATCTGAAACTCCTATACACTAGTACTCCCTTGTTAAATGGTAGTCAATTCTTAGTGAATGGATTTGTCTATGATCGAAGAAGGAAACTCTGTTCAAAAACTTGTCTCAAAACATCACCCTCAAGACTATCAACTCATCACTACCCCCTAGGAACAAGATCCACCACTCCATAACTACCACACCCTGTATCATCAAATCCAACGAAACCTGATTATCCTTCAGAGCATGAATTTAAAATAAGGCTATGTCAACACCCTCTAACTAGTATTCAATGTAAAGTTATAAAATAAATCCCTCATATTTTTATAAAATATAAAATTGAAACTATTAGAGTTTCCACCTCCAAATTTCTTCATCGTCACCCTCTACATTGCGATGATATGCTAGTACATCCTGCTAAATATATTTGGTGTGAACCTGACAAGGACTAGAAATGGATGCATGCATGAAAGCTGAATAAATAGTTAGACTCCAAAACCAGGAATATGGAATACATGAAATTTATTTCTTTATTATTTCTTTTTATTTTTTAAGGGAGAACCTATCCCTAGGTTAGCCCATTCTAAACACACGTTCAATGAAGAGGATGCATACTCCTTTCGTAGGTATCTACCCTGAAACTGGTATCACTTAATTATAATGATAAGTAAACATAATGGTCTACACATTAGATCACGCAGGTTACTAAATACTCATGCCTCAATCAATATCTTGTGTTCAGATTCATTACTAAAATTATATGACAACATTTCCCTAAAAACCCTTGTAGTCTCTCATGTTCTTAAGTCCAAAATCCATCCTAACAATCAACACAAACCTTTGATACCACTATATAATGAATTCCTCACCCCTAAAACATGTCTCAAATGGTCCAAAAATGATATTAGGTGGATTGTGATTGCCTAAGTCTCACCTCCAATATGCCCCAGTCCGGTGACTATCACTGAGGGTATCATAAACAGACAAATGGAAGACATTTCCTTGTAAGAGAATTTGCGGAAAAGAGAGATAAAATAGATACAATCATGAAAAACCATTTATAAATATGTATGATATAATTCCCAAGTTCATAAATGTAATGTTATACACTAATAAGATAATTGAGAGGGGGGACTACAAGTATTAAAAATGTAAGGATCATAGTCACCACAAATCCTAAATGGATCCAACCTAACCATGAGCTAGAAATAACCATACGAGTCTTCAAAATTCGCCTCATAACCTAAAATATTTTTATATATAAATGGGGAGATAATAATAGAATACCCACTAGGATCCTCCCTAGACCCTCTCATGAAAATGATAATGAAAGTATGATAAAGCATAATGAACATTAGCGAAACTAGCTCATCTCCTAAATAGGCATACTAACTTACCAACCTCATCATGGATATATATTATTATATATCACATAAAAGAGATCATATATTATAATATAAAAAAAGGGTATCCCACTATTACATCCATACTATTTTTCTTCTCTCCCCCAACATCACACGTCCTAAGCCATCCCTCTCTAAAAAAATCATCCCACAGACACCACGTCTAGGTATCACACGATGAACCACATGTATGAAATCATCACATTATACCATATCACATCTTCATATAATAACTGTGTAGTTTCTAGGATCCACCACATCATGTATGACATGTATTATACTAAAGGTATTATACCTCAAGCCATCATAACCCATACACCATGTAATGAACCACAAGCCATCACATCCTTTAAAATCATACATATAATAATCATTTGTAAACCATATCTAGATATACATGTGTATGAAATAACCATAGGACATCACATCCCTCAAAAAAATATATAAAGGAAAACTAACCTCCATATATACCAGAACATGAACTACCACGGGAAGAGAGAGGGCCTGAAGGGCAGTCTTCCATCTATCCTCCAACCTTGATGTTAGGGAAAAAACCCTCCTAGAATCCACTAAGTGTCATTCACCATAATAAAAATGGGGGAGGGTAGAGTTTAATATGAAATCAAAAAATATATATGATATAATATCACTTATAACTAAACTATGGGAATAACCTAGTATTAGACTCAATAGTAGATGACATCACTAAGACTCCCAACTTCCACTTCTAAGTCTACATATCTTATAAGCACACTATCATTTTAATGAATATTATTAAAGTATTATATTTTCATTGAAAATTTTATTTTAATTAATTAATTAATTATCCATTAATTAACCATCAACATTATTCTACCATAAAAATTACTATCCATCAAATCCATGTCCATTCCCTAAAAAAATAATCCAAACCGAGTCCTTGGTTTCTTAAGAGTAACATCACTTTTTTCCTTCCAGAAACACCAACCCCATGAGTTAAGTCATTTATTAAATATTATTAACATAATTTCAAAATATTAGGTTCCTAGGATACATCATAATATACCTCCAAGAGCAATCATGAAACCATGAATATTCAACTTCCTTAAGTAGTGGATAAATGAATGAAGATAAAATAAGAAACTCAGGAATTGACAATTAAAAAGATTCATACCAAGAAAGAATCCAAATTTATCAAATCAATGGTAAGTTCAGATTTAACCATTTCTATCATATCTAGTGTCATCCTTAACACGAACATGTATATCCCGGTGTTTCTCGCCATCACATGAATCAACTACTACCACATCATTCAGGCCTCCCCACCCCATATCACATCAGTCATCCCATGATCATAAAACATCACATGGAAAAGATCACATCTAGAGAAAATTGAAATGAACAAAGAAAACAAGATTAAAAAATAGGGTAACATGGAAATATAATAAGTCATTAATCTTTCAAAAAAAAAATTATCTCTCACGATAGCCAACATCAAGCATTAATCCTTCATAAGACAAATATTTATCTTTACAAAAAACCTATTTTGTAAATATTTAATTAATAGATTCATTATTTAATGGTTCAAAATATGAGAAACCTAAGGAATTATCCATAAAAATATATCAAATTATTTAAACATTCTCTATACAATAAAAGCAGTTTAATCAAACTGTGAGAAGTACAATTCTCATTTAACATGCCTCTTCTTTTTTTCTGAAGTTAAATAAGAAAAAATCATCAGATTTATGTTATTTTCCATTTCAAATAAATAAAAACAAGCTAATCCATTTCATGGAAAAAAATTCCAAAAAGAATAACATAGATTGAAAATTATCTATGGAAAAAGTGGAAAACCATTATTAAGGTATAAAAACATCAGCAACACACGATTGATATCATATTTCTTTATTAATATAGTTCCATATTTTATAGGTTAATTGCATTACTATATAAATTGTTAAACCATTAAAACATAATTATTTTCTATAAATAATATACAAGAAAGAGATTCACTACCTCAAAAGCCTCAACATTTTCTGTATGAGAGTGGAATGACATTTTGAATCCCTATCAGTTCTTCCACAAGATGATACATACCTCTAAGGACTCTACACCACAACTGTGCCAACTAAAACATAATAATTCACTAAGGACGCGGAGATAAATCCCTATTTGATAGAAAGAAATAAATACTAGGAACATGATCTATGGACAATAAGATAATAAAGGATATTTATCCTTAGATCTCCATAGATCTGACATGGAAAGTCAGGAATCTATCAAACATTAAAGGCTCTAGAAATTTCTGAAGAATAATCACTAATTTCCTAGAGATTTAGGAGAGAATACATTTGTCTTGAGTAATCCTATGGCACTAAAAGTTGTAAATATCACTTAATTGGTGATATTTATAGTGTAAACCCCCCGTTTACATTATAAACATAGCAAGTATTTAGTTACACTGAAAAAAAATCTCCTCAAACTAAAAAGACTCAATTTAATTCATGAAAGGAATTATAGGGTTACAACATAATTTACACTAGAAAAAATACAAATCTTAATACCCTTAAACATTTAATACAAAATTACACTCAAAAACACACTTACTCTCACAAACCCCTTATTATACCAAAAATTCCCCCTACTTCTATATTTTAGTAGCCAAACACCATTAGACCCCCACTAATCCTCTTATAAGGTCCACAATATTTGGAAATAGGAAATGGGAAAGTCTAGGGAGATATGTGAATTTAAAATTTCTATTGAATGATTTTGGATTAAGAATTAGATTTAAGACTCTTAGTTTTGGGGTCATACATATTGGTTACACTTCAATGTTCCATATCCCTAATATTTTTATTTATTTTATATCTAGGATTCTATTATGGTTGTGAAAGTAAAACTTCACTAATCTATATTTATCCTCCCACAAAAGTCAGTATATATTTAACCCATTTTAATCATTAAGGTAATCACCATTATTTGTTGTTACCTTACTATTTCTTCTTTTTTTACCTCATAGCTTCTTTAAGGTGATTTTTTGGTATTTGAGTTGGTTGAGGGGATGCAAATTTCCTCCGTATTGAGAATCAAATTTCCCATTAATATTTATATATTTATAATCACATGACTCATATTAAAAAAATATCGTAAGATATAGAAGATGCCTAAACCTATCATTGGGTTTATTAGTCCATCCTTGGTTGAAATGTTAGTCAGGATAAAAATAGAATTATTGGTTTGGTTGGAATGGTCTTCCAAGAAAACAGATATTGTAATTTATGGAAGGATCTCTCATATCAGTGAATTCACCACTTAAATTTTAATTAAAATAATATATTCCATAGTGAGCATATAATTAGAGAGATGTTTCAGGTTTTTGTTAGGATTATGGAGTTTGGAAAATATCCTAGATCTAAAAATAGTGGTATGTTCACTAAGTTGTATTATGATCATGTTATTTTTAGAAGTAGAAGATGTAATTAATTCAAAAGATTTAACATGAAAAGTACCTTTGTACCAAAATATTGAGCATTTTTTCATGTTTTTAATTAAATTTAACACAAAAGCTAATGTTTTTTCTACTAAAGCTTCTCATGTAGAAGCATCAATCATAATATTATCAGTGAGACCCAATCTTCAAATAAATATTTAATCAAAATTTGTCCACTAATTTGATAGTGGGGGAAGATAAAGCAAAACCATTTAAGTATTTCTAAATATTCATTCAGTATTTCCACCTGATTTTCTCAAATTATACACGTTTATTTTCAAATTATAGTACTTCTAGAAATGAGAAATAATATTTCAGTAAAAAGAGTTTTTAATTCATTATAACCTCTAATCAAATTTGAATGTGAAAAAGAACCATCATTTAGATACTCCTTCTAATGATAAAGAAAAATATATATTCTTCATTTAATTTATATTTACTCCTTGTAATTTCATGTTAACATAAATATAAATAAACAATTTAATTTTTTTGTGTGAATATTTACCTGGAAATCTATTGAATTTTAGAAGTTATTTAATGAACAAGGTTTAACTTTAAAGCTAAAAAATATAACAGGGTATTGAAAAATATTTTTATAATTATCTTTATAAGATTACGAAAATTACTTTTGTGTTCAATTTTCATCAATGATTATTTCATGTTTAAAATTGTTTATTCTTCATGTGTTAGTGCTAGCCTCCCAACAAGTGAAATGGTAATTTCTAGAATCTTTAGCCCTAGAGTGATAGGATCAGTCAATTTTAGGATCAATAGGGAAAAAACCGTGGTTACAAATTTTGTATATGAAGAAATAAATTTAAATCATCCTAAAATGCCAATCCATTTATTTTTAGTTTAAATATAATGTTTTATAGTGTTTTACCCCTTTTCAAATCAAAACCCCTAAAATAATACAAAAGGGAAGTCCCACATATTATCCCACAGGGAGGTTACAAATTATTTTTCATACTATCAACATAGAATTTTGTTTTTTTTGTTAAGAAATACTAGCTAAATTGAGTTTTTTGAGTTGTGTAGTACAAATTAAAAGAAATTAAAATAAGTAAATGAAGAGAGAGATTGTATTTTAAATCAAGATACATTTAGAGTAAAAAGTATAATGAGAACTTATGTTAAAGTAGTAATAGTAGTATAATAGTGATGATCCTTTGGACACAACCATATTCCACGAAGAACATATTTATCAAATGTTATTTTTCAATGAACACCCAAAAAACTATATGTGAAATCTTAAATATACCAAGATACCATGTTAAGGAATTAATATAAATGTTGATTATCTTATATAATTGATTTAAAATATCCAATAAATCTATGTAATTAAACATAAATAAACTCACCCTCATATATGTAAATACCGTTCCAAATAAGTTTAAATAATAAAAAAAATTACTTATAAAAATTAAACAAAAATGTAGAATATTTTAATAGAAAAATCTTTCGAGAAAGAAAAATAAATTCTTCATTATAAGACACAGCTTCTAAAAAAACAAAAATAAGATACAATTAAAAACATAGATACGTTGAAAGGATTGTTTTTAGATCTATAATATCCAAACATGTTATTATTTTACCCACACATCACCAGTGTTTTTCGTATTTTCTATATTCTTCAATGTCAATTGGACATGCTCAGTTCAGACATCTACTGTGAAGTCCCCCAACCAACACAATCCAAACTCACACCACCAATCCCTTATCTTGTTATATTACTTATATCCATAAAATTTTATAGAAATAAATTTAATGGTATAATAGACTTCTATTCACTTATGGGGTATTACTATTCATGTAGTGACTCATAATGATCAGATTCTAGTTGGAATCAACTTCATTTTAATCATAGGGAACCTCTTTCTTGTGCATGCAAATGTGAATGCTCCTGTTATCTTATTTATATTTATTGTAGGGTCTTTAATCATACCATTGGGTTTTACCTCAATAAAATAATTCTTAACATTCAATATATGTTTCATGGGTAATAGAGAAATTGAGGTTGTTATCATATCACAATAGGCTTTGAATATCCTGACCAAGACTTGTCACTACAACATAGTGTTCTTAGGTTTTATATTTTGAATAAACCTTTCCAAATTACTTCTTCCTAGGAATTTTAAATCACACAATATCCATTACATCATATTGAATCCTCAATATAACTTGAAAACTCGATAATTTCTATTTCACTGGTCATTTTCTTATAGATTTTTTGTTCTTGATAGCTCATACTTCATCATGGTCATGTCCACACCGAAGTGCTTCTTGTTTTGATTTCAAATTCTAACTGTGCTTCATGGTGTCACCATACATGGAATAGTAGTATCACTTTGGTCATTTTGGATTATGATGACCCTAACACAACCTCCATTTACCACCCTTATGCGAGCCTTGAGCTCACAAGTAACCTTTATGGTAATCATTGAAATATTGGAACACCCATACATAGTAGTTTGATATGACCCTTATGTAAAAAAATTTTGATACCTTTAAATAAATATGAAATGGAGTTCTAGCCCTATTATAATACTATATTATCCTTCTACAGCATAAAAATCTTCCTTTTACGAGTCATAATTTACTTCGATGAATCCTCTTTTATAATGGGATGAACTTTATTCCACATGGGATGTCTAAGCCAACAAAATTACATATGTGCCTTCAAAATTACCCTCATGTAGATTTTCATTTTGTAATTTATCTATCCAAATGTATTTTTATAATCAAAATTTCATTCTAGTCTTCATCAAGTTATAATATAGACCGTTTTGATTATGTTCCTCATCTATAAGGGGAACTATGACATAGATCATGCCATTTTGGTCTCAAATTAATCTTTTTCACAATGGCCGTCCTCATTATCAATTTATTATAAAAAGTTATATATAAAAAGAGTGAATGACCTTCCCCCAAACTTTTCAAAGGAAATTAAAATGCAATAAATAATTTTTTCCCCATTGAAATCCAAAATGTGATTAAAACACAAATATGCTATAAGTTATATCAAAATCTTAAGAGTGGTGGGTATTAACTCATAAAATTTAAATATAATGGTTATGAAATATGAAATCTATTAGGTTGATAGAAAATTAATTTAATATGAAATACTAGCCAAAGACCCCTCATGTAGTATTACTTCAAACCCATCCCATAGTCTAGGTCAGGATCTAATCTCCATTATGTAGTGGATTCATCCATTATTTATATGCATAATTTAATCCATGTCTACACCATTTTATTTCTAAAACATACCTCTTCAATAAATTATTAATTTATATGGTAAAAATGATAATATTCTATAATGTTATTCCAATATTTGATATTCTTAATTTCTGGTGAATGTATCATCTGCGGAGGGAGTGTAGCTTACAAAAGAACCAAAACTCTAAAAATGAACCTCCTAAGAATAATACATTATTATGTAGAAAAAATCATGATAGAAAACATCTCATTAAAATTTTGTAACAACCCATATCTTCATTTCATGTATGGATCATATTTAAGATTTGTTTTTTAGAAAAAGGAAGAAAAGGGGATTTTCTAAGTACACGCCGTTTACTTCTGAGCGCATGTTCTATACCTAGATTTCCACATATAGGGATGATCATTTTACATCTCATGTTGGGAAGGGAATACATAGGGATTTGGGTACACATTTACTTTTGAGTACAACATAACATCCCCATATAGATGGCTAGTTCGAGTGCACTATTCTGGTTTTGGAGGACATACTTCGAGCATGCATCCTAGATTTTTGGGGATCTTGGTAGAGACACATACCCCTAGTGTAGTTTTCCTACAATAATAGTGTTCATGAAAAATATTATTGTGGAAGCTTATGAGGATTTGTACGGTAGTCCGTTATGATCACCCTTATGTTGGTTGGAGGTTGGATAGGAAGCTATGCTAGGAACTCAATTTGTCTAGGAGAAAACCGAGCATATAGAGTTGATTCAGAAGAGGATGGATACAACATATAATTGACAAGAATATTATGATTATCGATAGAGATGACCCCTAGAGTTGGAGGTCAGAGATTAGTTTTTCCTGCATGTCACACCACGATAAGGAAATAGGAGGACTAGGAGATAGTGGAAGATTTCACCGAGATGTGTTGGGTTGTTTGAGGTTTTGGAGAGATTCAAGTCAGTTTCCTATTGGTTGCAGTTACCTCAAGGGTACCTAGATATGTATGATGTATTTCATGTTTCTAAGGTACAGTGTTAATTTTCATACTTGTCTCATATTTTTCAATCCGAAAAGGTTGAGTTAAAGGTGGATGCATCCTTTGTGGAGCACCCAATTCAGATTGTAGATCACAACATGAATGATTTCTATGTATGGTTTGTTCCTTTGGTACAGGTTCTATGATAACATGGCTGAGTGTAGGATGAGACTTGGGAGAGGAAGGATTATGTGCGGTCATTGTGGCCAAATTTGTTCACACTTTCTTCTTCACCACCCTTAGAAGGGAAATTCAGGGATGAATTGTTTTAAGGGGGGAAGCTTATAAGAACCTGGATCTTCATTTCAGGTATGGATCTCAATTTCCAGTTTTTTTAGTGAAAAAGAATTAATTGGGTTTTTTCTAAGTACACGCCATGTACTTCTGGGTACACGCTATGTACCTATATTTTCCTATACAACTGTGTGGTGGCCATTTAAGAGCCGAGTACATGGCCATGTTGTGCCCTAGAAGACCGCATAAGTCAAGGGATGCTTAATACTACTACAAAATGTGTCGTTTAAATGGAAATGACATGTACTTTTATTTTTATCTGATATATCAGAGCGGGGTTTCTTCTTATGTCTGTAAACATATTTTTCTCCCCATGGTTCATACAAGAGAGTGATGTAATAACCAATGAACTTCAAAACCCTCCTAATTCTTCATATGAGCTCTAATTGAGACATAGTCAGGTGCGTTGGAATCCCACATGTGAGTTATCAAAACCTATAGAGAATTTCTTCCTGATTCATTCCCTATATTAGGTTATTAAAGGTTGAGAAATTTTCACCATGTGATATGCTTGGGAATGATTAGCCATGTAGATGTTTTAGATTACATGAGCTGTTTGATATTATATGTGCACTATTTTTCAAATGGACAATGAAAGATTAAGTATAGATGATTTAACCTAGGGTATTTACCATGAGAGGTGCCTAGAAGGTCATATATAATTACATTATGCTATGTTGACATAGGGGTATTGACCATGAGAACTACTTGGGAGGTCGTTTATAATTTATTGCTGCCATGTTGACCCAGGGGTATTGACTATGAGAGCTTCCTAGGTGGTAAATTGTAAATGATTAGTCCAATGTTAGACCAAAGACATTAGATCGTGAGAGCTTCTTAGAGGATCATTATTTACAAAATTGGTGATATGTTAAACCAAAGGGGTTAGACCATGAGAGTTTTTCCATAGGGTTGTTTGTGAATGATTGGACAATTATGACGAGTCTGCTAAGCCAAAGCATAATCATGGACTCAGTGTTACATGATTGTATATATGGTCCTATGAAACATCGATTTTGTTACTTTACATATGGGATATAGAGATCAGGCTAGATCTTGAGGTTAAATGATTCAACGGATTGAATAATTTCTGAATGTAAATGAATGTAATTTAAAACTATATGATTTTTTTAGTTTTGAGTACTTCCTTGTTTATTATTTCACTTTTCCTATTACCTACTAGATATATATATTCACTGACATTTAGGAATTGATATTTTGGTGGTTACCTACTGGGATTCACCTCACAACCTATTTTTCTAATGCTTTTTCACCCAATAATATTATATGATTTCAAGTATATATAATGGAAAGAACCCTTCTTCATCAGGTACTTGATTTTTGTCAGAGATGGAGAGCATGGGACTAAGCTAAGGCTAGTGATGTTGCTGCAGTTTTCTTGTTTCTTTTTTTACTTGTGTTTATGTATTGATTTCCATCATTGTGACTTGTTTGGATGCTTTCATAGACACTTGTGACATGCATAATATATATATATATTGTGGAATATATTGTATTTACTTTGATTATTCCACTGTTTACTTTGTTGGTTTTAATGCTTCCACTATTGTTTACTATTTTTTTTTCTATACATAATCTTCCAATGAGGGAATATTTTCCCCAATACCACATCTTGGCCCTCACAGCTAGTCGGAAGCCTCTGGCATTTGGGAAAATGCACTTGAGGTTATGTGACCAACCGGGATTGGGGCAGCATTGTGTGGCACATGGATCTAGGATTTTACAACATTAGAATATTTTATACAGTGAACATTGTGGAATAAATCATTGATGTAGTAAAAACTCATTACACATGTTTTATAAAATCGCTTCAACCTTATAAACATTGGAGAGGAACCTTACAAACATATCTTTGTAACTTTATGAAGTATATCATCTACCTTATGAAGTCACCTATGTGATCATAATGTAAACTTTTACCCCATGGAATGAAATTCATGAGTATCAGTACTCCACACATAGATATATTCTAATGTCCTAGAGACACTAAGAGGTGAGCCTGAAATCATTCGTATACATAGATACTTAATAGAGGTACACTCAAAAATTTTCATTATATAGTAGCAATACTTCATCATCACCATAGTATAACTATGACTCACATTTTTTGGATTATTTGACATCTCTTGGAAACATCCATCATGGTTTTATTCAGTTTCAAGTGCCTTTATTTATGTAATTTTATTCCATGTGGTTCCTAACTTCATAGTGGAGAGGAAATTCCCATTTGAACCGTCATGGTAGCTTAGGGATTCATGTAAAAGTATAGAGGTTCCTCATGATAATTATAATATTTTCAATTGAAGGATTGAGCTCTATATAGGCATCAACAATAGTTTATAATGATGTTGAAATTATAGGAACAACATGATTTTAGGTAAACCCTAGTGACAGGAGTTGAATATTACAACAAAAACAAAGAAAAATTATGTAACTTTAATTGAATAATATTAACTTGGAGGCTTTTCACACATCATAATTTCATGTTGTCAGGGTATGGTTTATCACATGGTAAGGGGGAGGTACAATGTTTCTATATCATGGTATTACCCTATACTCCAGTCCCCCAACCTTTTCCACCCTCTACTAGGGCTGTCACTTACTTCCAACACCAACCCACACCAAATCTTTCTTATTTGTACCCATTTATCCTCTTGGATAGTGCTGTAGTTTAGCTTAGCTAACTTCCCTTCTATGGGTAGTATTATCTGTAGTTGTGGTACATGCTAGGCTTGTATAATTTTTTTAGCATTTCCTCATCAAAATTTTCTTTTCTAATATTATAATTCAAAAAATATTCTTCCTTTTCTCAATTAAGTCCTTCTATTCCTCCTAAAAATTAAAATTTTCTCTAAAATAAAAGAAATATAAATCATTACATAAATTAATTAAAACCAATGTAAAAATTCCAAAAACAAGTAAATATTTATTGAAATCATAGAATTTAATATAAAAAACATATGCATCAAATATATAAATCAACCCCCCTCACACACTTGAACTCATGTTTCCCCTTAATAATGTAATCTCAACATGTCACAATGGAATCCCATACAACATATATTTAAACATAAAAGTCAAAAAATAAAATAATTATCAATAAAATAGAAATTTCCATGCATCATAAATAGAAATTTTTTCAAATAATCATTTTAAGAAAAAAAGTCAAAAATATATTTTAATTTTCCAATTTTGAAATAAAAAATTTATCCCAACACCCATTCATATTCCAAAATTCATCACTATTATACATGAAAATGATGATCTACCCACAATGGAAATATTTTCTCTCATTACTTGTTGAAATTTTTTACTAATGTTTCGACATACCTCAAGTACATGAATCCTATATATAGGCTTGAAAATAATCTTAAATATCAACCTCATAAAACCAAATATAATTATTAATCTTTAGGACTTGAAAATATCAATCAAAGGAATCTAAGTTTAAGGATTTAAAACAAATTGATGTTGAAAATAATAATGATCAAATATGATGATAATATCTAAAAACATTGCATGATATAAAAGCTCATGAAAAAAAATCCTCCAAGAAATAGAATTACTCAAAACTCCCCAACTCAAAGAAATATTGAAAAATTAATAAGTAAAATGAAATTATGGACCCTCTTTTACTTTTATTTATTTTATACTTGTTCCTTTTTAAATCATTTTTTGGAGGTTCTACTTGGAAAAAACCTCACACCCATCACCTACACCCTATTTGATTTCCTCAAGGAAGTAATTATAATATTGAAAATAAGATCATAGGTTTAGATAATAGTGGATGAATTTATCAATACAAAAAACAAATTTTCAATTTTCAATTTATTAATAGATTCATTTTTAGAAGGAAAAATGGAATATAATTAAAATATAAGGATCCTTTACCCACACCCAGTAAGAGAAAACCATATTTCTCTTCAAGTAAAAACAACCCCTACCACCATAGAAAACGTTTCCCCCAACACTTAAACAATTGAATATCATGAAAATGTACCTATAGTAGGGTAAGAAGGATGGAAATAAGCCTATAATGTGTCCCCACTATCAAGGTCATTCATGGATTCTATGGTTTTAGATGTTGAATACAATGAAAATTTTTGTTTTTAGGATTATAGGGGCATGAAAATGAAAATTCCTCAATCATTATAATGTGGATTTGTTCTTTCATGGATTTTAAAAGATTCAATGTATGTTTTATGTAAAGAAAAATATTTTCTATGTATTTTTTTTAAAATTTTTGGAGTTATTATGAGTCTATGAAAATTGACGGTGCGTGATTCAAAGGCCCGATTTTCCTGGAATGAATTTTTGAATTTTTTAAGGTACGTTCAGTAAACACACATGAACCATTTTCTATATTTTGAACCAGTGCTGAGATTAAAAATCTGAGGGCACCATTGAATCTACAGTGCAAAGATTCGCTTAAGGGATGCTTCACTTCGACCACAAGAATTTTGGGATAAAAAGATAGTTTTTTGGATATTTAAGAGAATAATAAAATAATATAGTTATTTTATTTTTCGTTCTCCTTTCCTCCAACAGACATGCGCCAATGGTGGGACCAATGAAAATTCATGCCATTAAATGGCTTGACTCCTCTATATTCTTGTAACCACACCATTGGAATTAGAATGGTTCATTAATTAAATGAGCCCCATTAATTCCATGTGCATTACTCACCCTCCCCCTCTTCTATTTATATGGCGCTCGGGGTAGAGTGTTGGCACAACTTCACCAAGTGATGAAGCTCTGGAAAAGTACCACGACACCAATGACATGGAGGACAAGACCGGTTCCAGCAAGTAGTGAAGAGTGCCACCAAATCATGAACCAATGAAAATGATGAAGGGGTGATTCTATTGATCATCGTCAGTGAACGTCTCTTCTAAGAAGGGGGTTTACTTTGAAGTTATATTTGATGAAATAAACTTATCTCCCACTTTATATCATGTAACGCAGAGGGCACAGGCCAAACGAACAGGGCCCAGGCCCTCCGCCGCTTCTTTCATGATGTGAACTGCAGGGAACAACTCCCAACTCAACGAAAACACGAAATAGTGGGTCACAATACGACAATGTCAACACGAGAGAGTTGAAGGTGAAAATGACACCAAGAATTGACACCGAATCATTCCCAATGACTCGAGGAAGAAACTGCTGGTTCACCATGTCGGTGGCGGATGGCAGTGGATGGAGAAGACATGTGACAACCGGCCGTAGGTGGTGGAAGGCGGCGCATGACGACATGTCGTGGAGGCAAAAAGATGTAGGCTCGAGCAGGATGCACGGGACAAGGGTGGCACCCAAAGGTGCCACCGACGGAAGCGTCCGCGTCCAGCTGGCCATGACAAGAAGGTGTGGTCTGGCCCGCATCACACCACGTTAGCGAAACCCTTGTTAAAAAAATGTCCGATCGATACTTGGTGTGGGGAAGCGCCCCAACAGTTGGTGAACGACCCCACAAGAGCAGGGCCAGAGGGATGCAACGGTCCACCTCTGGGTGGACTGAGCCAACACGGGCCAGCCAAGCGGACCGAATCCATGACCCAGGACCGCAAACTAAACTAGGCCAACTCTGATGGGCCGGACCCAGTGAACTGGGTTGACCCTTTATGGGTCGGACCCAGGTGGGGTCAGGTAGACCCCGGGACCTATTGTGTTGTGCTGGTCTGACCGAGTCGGACCGGGCCCAGACCCAACCGGTCCCCGAATAAATAAAGGACAATAACTGATGAACCGGGTGTACGATTGACATTACATTAGTGGCGTTGGGACCCCATTTTGGAAGCGGTCACTTTGGAATATTCTAGAGGACCTAACCAAGATGAGTCAGATCGTGGTGCGATCACCCCCGTTTCATGGAAAGGAATGCAACTAACAGACTAGGTGTCTGGTTGACGTGTCGTCTATTGTGTTGGTACCCTAAGGATGAGGTGATCCTTTTGAAATACTCCATGAGAGTTTTAGATAATGTTGGCATAAGGCCGGGTTGGATCAACTAGAAATCCAACCAATCCCTCAGCATTAAAATGCATATAACTTAAAGATCGAGCATCAGGTTGACGCACCATATTTTACGTTGGGACACTTATGACATGAAAAAGAATCGAGTTAATTTTTATTGGGACTTCGTGCTAGTTGAAATACAAATGATGTCTTGAGGAGCGGCTCTTCCAGAATCAAGAATACTATGATCAGGAATCCAGTGGCTAGCAGTGAGGTGGATGTTAGAGACAGATCATACAGAGGTTAGTACCAAGCAATCATGTGTGGTTTAGCCAAATCATGTGTGGGTCAGATCCTGTGTGGGTCAACACTCAGAGATCCTGTGTGGGTCAGCACATACCAATCTTGTGTGCGTTAGATCATGTGTGTGTCACCGCTCAGTGATCATGT
Organism: Viscum album; assembly: GCA_963277665.1. NCBI lineage: Eukaryota > Viridiplantae > Streptophyta > Magnoliopsida > Santalales > Viscaceae > Viscum > Viscum album. The sequence continues at coordinate 129,998,237 of OY728132.1, forward strand.
GTGGGTCAATGCATACCGATCATATGTGGGTTAGTGGGGGTTAGTACCTATCGACTCCAGGTGGGTTGGATCCTATGTGGGTATTGAGGTGGTTAGTACCTATCGATCCTATGTGGTTCATACTCTGTATGGTCAGAAGTAGTGCTTCTTGATATAATAAGATGATCTATCTTCGTGACTAATCATCTATACTTATATACTTCACTAATACCTGGTTTGAGCTGAGACTCTGTTTAACCAGTGTCTATTTCTTTGTGCTTTTTGATGAACATCATTATATGTGGTTTGACTTTCTGGAATTCTGTGAGACCTTCAGGGGTCTCAGGGTCCCTACTGTATATTTTTATACTCACCCCTACACGGGATTCACCCGCACCTTGTTGTGTCTTGTGCAGATGACGGGCAGTTGGGAAGAGACTTGAGGGAGCCAAGACCAGGTGGTACACGGTGGAGACAGATTGATATGGAGTGCTATGGAGATGATATATATGTACCCTTCAGGTAGGATCCTCGGTGGACAATCCAGGAGCTGTTTTCTCTTTTTAGTTGTACTTTTACTTTCATTTGGGCTTATATTCCGGCCCCTTTACTCTCATTACCCTTTTTAATATAGAAGTTTACTTTATGGTTACTTCTTGTTGTGTTCATGGATTTTGTGTTTGTATCGGTTTAAAGGAAATTCCTTCCTAATATAAGGATACACATTTTTGGTTCTAGTCGCCAACCCCTAGCCTATGGAAGGCTAGCTTGGGGTTGTCACATCACGAGCCCTGGGAGAGGGGTCATGACAAAAAGATATCAGAGGAGTCGGTTCTAACGAAGAACTATGACTTGATCTTTTTAATGGAGAAATAGTTTTAAGTGTTTTGAGTGTGGTTTTCAGTTTAGGGAATCCATTGTTGGTGCGGCAGTCGATGTATCCATACACTAGGACCCTGAATTTTGATTTCCGACTTAGTGCACGAAAACACTTATTGCATGTGTTTTGGAAGTGTTTTACTTTTGATCTCTTTGATTCAGCTAACCAGGTATAAAATTTTTACCGTGGTGAACCTGTTTTCTTTCATGATTCCATCACAAATAAATCCATCCAAGATTCCCGAGAGACTACACAATTATGGCCCATCGAGTGATGAGGCCTCAGTGTAGGGACCTTTTACGACGTTAGCACCTTCAGGTAGTGTACCAGCAGCACCACTACCCATTGGGAAACTGTTTCCACTAGCCCCACTAGCAGATGGTGCATGCTGACTGAGTGCATTTCACGAGTTTCAATGGAAGAGGCCTCTAAGGTTATGAGGAAACACGGAACTACAGGAAGCTGAGGACAGGCTGAAGGCTATGGCTAGAGTTTTTCGCCTGGTTGGGACACCAGTCAACCTAATAGAGATCCTAGCTACTATTCTTTTACAAGAAATAGTAGGGGATAGTGGAGCATGCTGATCAAGATTCATGATGAGGAGACCCTCACCTAGGAATATTTCCAGGGCCCCTTTAGGGCTGAGTTTATCCCAGTGACTCTACGATCTGTGTGTGTTTAGGTGATCCTACAATTATAGCAGGGTAGCATGACCGTGGCCTAGTACTTGGCGAGTTTCACTAACATCTCACGCTACTCTACTGACATGGTACGAGACCCTTTATTTTTAACCTGGACCTTAGAGAAGGGACTTCGATGGGATATTAGAGCATTGATGGAATCTATCAGCATCCCGACGCATTCTGGAGTTATAGAGAGAGAAATATTGGTGAAAATATTCCTTTCATAGCAGACACCGACAACGAGACCCACCACTGGGCGACATGTAGTAGAGTCCTCTATGGTTGGTAGTAGGCAGATGACACAGAGGTCCAAGTGGACCAGACCATTTGGTGGATGACCTTGGCATGCAGGTTCGGAGGTGTGGATCTCAAGAGGTAGATAATGTCGGTTGGGAGGTTGGGTGTGCTTCACGTGCGGTGGGAAGGGCCACATGGCTCGCGAATGCCTGACCCACCATACCGATGATTAGTAGACAGTCAAGGGACCACCAAGGTAGAGGTATATATTTGAACGAGGAGGTCCGTAGGGTGGTTGAAGTGGTATAGGAGTAGGTTGTGCAGTAGTGGTGGACGACGGTTTGAGGTTCTACCACCACTACCAATAGGTGGTCCACGCCGACCACAGGGGGTAGTCGGACATGGGCGACCTTAGCTCCAGGAACCTAAGGCCTACGAACACAGTGCTCCAGAGATGATTAGAGGTACGATCTGTATCTACTCCACCTCAGTTGTAGTACTTATTGATATAGGTTCCAGTCAATCTTTCATTGCCACAGTTCTCATTCCGAGCTCGGAGATTCTGGTGGAGTCGTTGGCTTGATCCTTATGATTGGAGACTCTTACAGGAGAAGATTCGACCATTATACACTAGTGCCGATAGTGTGAGAATACTCTAGGAGGTGAGATATTCAGCTGAGATCATCTAGTAGTGGCGTTGAGGCCTTACGACGTCATCTTTGGTATGAAATAGTAATCCACAGTCCATGCTCTGATTGACTGTATTAAGTTCAATGTGAGGTGTGTCTATGAAGATGGGACCAGGTTTTCCTTCACCAGTGAGAAGGGTACCTTTGTAGAACATGATAGAATTACCTAGAGTAGGGTTCATATGATTACACATCAGATGGTTAGCCTTACCCTTAGAGAAGTTGATGTCGAGAGTCTGAGTTATCCTTGAGTGGTGAACCAGTATGCTGATGTCTTCCATGATGATGTTTTGGGACTACCTCCTCACAGATAGGTGGAATTATACATCGACCTATATCCTAGGCTGACACTGATATCTACTCCCACATATCAGATGTCTCCTGTGGAGATTCATGAGTTATAGGTACAACTGGAGGACTTGAAGAGGAAGTGGTTCATAAGGCCTAGTGTTTCTCCATGGGCAACCCCAATTTTGTTCGCCAAGAAGGAAGATGGGAGTTTAGGGCTCTGTGTGGATTATTGGTGCCTGAACAAGGTGACCGTGAAGAACAAGTATCCACTTCTAAGGATTTATGATCTATTCAATCAGCTAAAGGGAGATCATTGGTTTTCGAAGATAGTCCTCAGATCAGGCTATGATCAGCTTAGGGTACGAGATGAGGATATGTAGAAGACAAACTTCAGATATCGGTATGGCCACTGTGAGTTCTTGGTTATGAAATTTGGTGTTAACAATTACCTTGCAGTGTTCATGGGACTCATTAACATAATCTTCCAGCCATAAATCGATCGCTTTATGGTGGTCTTCATCGACTACATCTTGGTGTACTCAGCAATGGAGGAGGAGCATGACTATCATCTGTAGATAGTATTGGATACACTATGAGAGCACCGTATTTATGGTAAACTCTCTATGTGTCAGTTCTATATATGGTAGGTCAACATTCTTGGACACGTTATCTTTGAGGTTATATTTTCAATGGATCCGGTGAAGATAGATGTTGTGCTAGTTTGGGAACCACCCGGGAGTGTCACCGAGGTGCTAAGATTACTAGGGTTGGATTGATTCTATTGGAGATTCGTACCTGACTTTTCTAGAGTTACGAAACCCTTGTCAGTAATGAAAAAGAATGGACAACCCTTCATTTTGATGGAGAGATGTCAGCATAGTTTTCAGGAGATGAGGTAGAGACTATTGAGTGCCCCCATATTGAGGCCACCAGAAGAAGGCGTTTGGTATGTAGTCTACTGCGACACATCAGGGACTAGACATGGATGTGTCCAGATACACGATCGAGTAGTGACTGCGTATAGTTCTCAATAGTCGAGACAACAATAGAAGAACTATTCTACCCATGACCTGGAGTTAGCCGCAGTGGTCTTCTCTTTGAAGATGTGGCGACATTAATTGATGGGTGAACATTTTACAGTCTACTCTGATCACAAGAGTCTCAGGTTTATCTTTTAACAGAAGGAACTGAACCTGAGACAACGATGATGGATATAGTTCCTCTAGGACGATGACTTAAAGATAGTCTACACTCATGGGAAGGGGAACATAGTGGCAGACACACTCAACAAGAGGTATGGTTTACATCTGTTGAGTAAGGAAACAGAACATCTAGCCGTGTTGCAGATATCATTTGTGGATAGAGATGGAGAATCTTACCTCTAATCTATGACTATCACTCCCCTACATATTCAGAAAGTTTTAGAGGCACAACTTGGGTGAATTGAATGCAAGGCTCGACATGCTCAGATATCCACAGGACATGCACTTGAGAGATTTTATGAAGGTGGGGATCATGCCATCCTCTTCAGAGGACGCACCATGGTCTCAGTGGAGCTACAAGATGATGTGTTGAGGGAGTTCCATACATCCCCTCTGTAGGCACATCCTGGTGTGGAAAAGATGTACCAAGACCTCTGTCATTAGCACTAATGTCCTGGGATTAAGAAATCAGTGGAAGAGTTTGTTTCATGATGCCTCACTTGTCAGCAATTGAAGGCTTAGAATCAGGTTCCAGCAGGCTTAGAGCAACCACTAGAGGTACCAAAGTAAAAGTGGAATGGTATCTCCATGGAATTTGTGATAGGGCCACCATAAACGTACAGGGGACATGATTCCATCAAGGTGATCGTTGACCGACTCACCAAGTCGGCCCACTTCCTACCCATCTGAGAGCAGGGATCAGTAGTGGGTTTGGGACGCCTCTACGTACATGAGATTTTATGGCTTCATGGGGTTCCATAGATGATATTATTTGACCATGAAACACGTTTTACATCCTGGTTGTGGAAGGGATTACAAGAGTCATTTAGGACCCAGCTACGTTTGAGCACCTCCTTCTATCCACAGATGGATGGTCAGACTAAGAGGACCATTCAGACACTAGAAGACATGTTTCGTGCTTGTGTACTAGATTTTAGCTGTAGTTTGGAGGATCATTTTCCCTTGGGGGAGTTCACGTACAACAATATCTATCACTCCACCATCTATGAGACACCGTTTGAGGCCTTTTATGTTTGACCATGCAGATCACCTCTATGCTGGACAGACCCAGGGGAGTCAGCACTTATGGGTCTAGAGTTCATACGAGCTACCATTGAGAAGGTGCAGATCATCCAAGAGTGGATGAAGACTACAGAGAGTAGATATAAGTCTTACGAAGATATGAGATAGAGACGTTTGGAGTTTGAGGAGGGAGATCATGCCTTCTTATGGGTCTCACATCGACATGGTTTGTGGAGATTTGTATGGGGTGACAAGCTTTCTCTGAGGTTCATCGGACCCTTTCAGGTTCTCAGAAAAGTTGGTGAGGTGGAATACCACCTAACCCTTCCCCCTCAGATGCATCAGGCACATGACATTTTACACGTGTCGCAGCTGAGAAAGTACGTTCATTATCTACCACACGCTATATACTAGGGAGAGATGTACATTGATGATGGGGTGACATTTACAGAGGTTCTAATGGAGATTGAGGATAAATAGAAGAGGGTCCTTCAGGGACAATAGAGACCTATGGTGTGCGTTCGCTGGAAGCACAGGGACCTCCAGGAGAGAACTTGGGAGCGGGTGGCTCAGATTTGTGCACAATACGCCCATTTGCTTCTTTAGTCTCTATTGTGGCTTTCGGGGATGAAAAGACCTAAGGTGGGGAGAATGTAAAGAACCTGATTTTTCTATGATTTTTTTAAATATATGGAATTATTAAAAAATTTTGAAAGCTAACGGTGCGTGATTTCGAGGTATAGTGTTCCGGGATGAATGTCTGATTTTTTTAATGTATGTTCAGTAAACACACAGGTGGTATTTTCTATTTTTGAACTGGTGCTCGGATTAAAAATCTGAGGTTACCGTTGAATCCATAGCACTATGATTCACTTAAGGGAGGCTTCACTTAGACCACAGAATATCAGGAGAAAAAGATAGTTTTTTTTGGACATTTAAGAGAATAATAAAATAACAATGTTATTTTATTTTTCTTTCTCCTTTCCTCTAATGGACATGCGGCAGTGGCAGGACTAATGACAAGTCATTCCATTAAATGGATTGAATCCCCTTTATTCTTGTAACTAAACCATTGGAATTAGAAAGGTTCCTTAATTAAATGAACCCCATTAATTTCATGTACGCTACTCACCCTCCCCCTCTATTATTTATATGGAGCCCGAGGTAGAGTTTTGGCATGAATTCACCAAGCGACGAAGCTCTGGAAAAGTACCATGATGCCAACCACTTAGAGGATGATACTAGTTCTAGTGAGCGGTGACAAGTGCCACTGATTCATGAAATGAAGACAATGACGAGGGGGGGGGGGGGGTTCCATCAATCATCGTAAGAGAACATATCTTCTAGGTAGGGGGTTTATTTTTAAGTTTTCATTGATGAATTAAATATATATCCCGCTTGATATCTTGTAATGCGGTGGGAGAGAGGCAAACGAACAAGTCTTGGACCCTATGCCACTTCGTTCTTGATGTGAACTTCGGGGAACAATTTTGACTCGATGGAAACACGAAATAGTGGGTCACGCTATGATGGTGATAACGCGGGAGAGCCGTAGGTGCGGATGACACCAAGAATGGACACCAGAGCATTCCCAGTGACCCACAATAGAAGCCGTTGGCACACCATGTCTGCGGCGGCCGGTGGTGGATGGAGAAGACCCGACGCAAACTGGCCGGAACCGGTGGAAGGCGGCACGCAACGGTGCGCCGCTGTGGAAAAAGGGGCCCAGCCTGTACTGGCCATGAAGGACATGGGCAGCACCCACAGGTACTGCTGGCGAATGAAGATATGACAGGAAGGTGCGGCGCTGCCCGTTCCATGACACATTGGTGAAATAGTGGTCGAACAAATGATCGACCGATTAATTATGTTGGGGCAGCACCGCACTGGCTGGCGAATAGCCCCGCAACCACGAGGCCAGTGGGATGCAATGCTCCGCCTCTGGGTAGGATGAGCCGGTGCGGGCTGACCAAGTAGACCAGACCCGACTAGTGGGCCAGACCCGCGACCTAGTAGGACAACGCGTGTGGGCCGAGCCCCACCCGGCGAGCCGGGCCAACCGCAGCCCAGGCCCGTAAACTGAACCGAGCTGACCCCGATAGGCCGGATGCAGTGAACCGGGACGACCCTTTACAGGCTGGACCTGGGTGGGGTCTGGTAGACCTTGGGAACCATTGCATTGGGCTAGTCTGACTAAGTCAGACTGGGTCTAGACCCAAACAGTCCCCAAATAAATAAACGCATGTAACTGATGAACCGGGTGTCCGATTGACATGTCGTTAGTGGCGTTGGGACACCTTTTGGGAAGATATCCCTTTGTCATATTCCAGCGGGCCCAACTGATCTAGGCCGAACCGGGGTGTGATCACCCCCATTTCATAGAAAGGGATGCAACTAATATACTGGGAATTTGGTTAACACGCTGTTTGTTGTGTTCGAACCCATAGGACGAGGCAATCCTTTTGAAATACTCCATGAGAGTTTTGGATAAAGTTAGAGTACGGTGGGTTTGGATAGACTCCAAATCCAACTAGGTCCTTGGCCTTAAAATAGCAATAACCTAAAGGCTGGGTGTCTGTTTGACGTGTGGCCTTTTCTGTTGAGACCCTTATGACGTGACATATCATCGGGTTAATTTTTTCATGGGACTTCATGCCAGTTGAAATGTGGTCTATGGCTTGAGGAGTGGTTATCCCAGAATCAAGCATAATATGAGTAGGAATCCAATGGCTGGAAGTGAGGCAGAGGTTGGAGACAGATCATAGGAAGGTCAGTACCAAGTGATCCTTTATAGGTCGGCACCAATCCTATGTGGGTAAAATCCCGTGTGGGTCAACACTCAGGGATCCTGTGTGGGTCAGCGCATACCAATCATGTATGGGTTAGATACTGTGTGGGTCAGTGCTTAGAAATATTGTGTGGGTCAGCACATACCGATCATGTGTTGGTCAGATCCTGTGTGGGTCAGCGGGGGTTAGTACTTATTGACTTCGAGTGGGTCAGATCCTGTGTGGGTCTTACAAGGGATAGTACCTATCGATCCTATGTGGGTCAGACTCCATATGCTCAGCAGTAGTGCCTCTTGATAGAATTAGATGATCTATCTTCACAGATAATTATCTTTACTTCTATACATCACTGATACCTATTTTGAGATGAGACTATGTTTGAGCTATGTCTATTGCTTTTTACTTTTTGATTGAGATCATGCGTCGTGGTCTGCCTTTGTGTAATTCTCTAAGAACTTCGGGGGTCTTTGGGTCCCTACTGAGAATTGTTATACTCACCCCTACATGGGCTTCACCCACACCTTGTTGTTTCTTGTGAAAATGATGAGCAACTGGGATGATACTTGAGGGAGCCAAGACCAGGTGGTACACAGAAGAGACAGGTTGACATGGAGTGCTGTGGAGACAATCTGTACCTACCCTTCTGGTAGGATCCTCAGTGTATGATCCATGATTTGTTTTCTATTTTCATTTGTACTTTTACTTTTCAGTTGGGCTTGTATTCCAGCCCCTTTACTTTCAGTACCCTTTGTACTACAATAGTTTACTTCGTGGGTGCTTCTTGTTGTGTTTTTGTATTATGTGTTTGTGCAGGTTTAAAGGTAGTGCCTTCCTGATATAGGGATATGCGTTTTTGGTGCTAGTCACTAACCCCTGGCCTATAGAAGGCATGCTTGGGGTAGTCACGACACAGGCCCCAGGGGACGGGTCATGACATTTTAATAGTCTATATATCCCATTTATCTCAAGAAATAGGTTATTATAGAGAATATGAAAACTATGGACTAGAATTATTTCAGTAATATGAACATAAAATTTTAGGAATCCACTCGTGGAATACATATTAAAAATAATCGGATCAATATAAATTTTATAAAATGGTCACATTTAAAATCTATGGTTCATTTTATATACACAAATAAACTACCCCAAGTCATAATTCAGGAAACTAACTCCCTCATGATTATATCCACCAATTCATTCCCCATTTTACTCATTTAATCATATTGATAATGAAATCTAAAAAATGTAATGATATGATTTCTAAGTACTTTTTTCCCCTAGATGGAAAATAAAAAAAGAAGTTCAAGAGGGAATGAAATTTTTTTTTAAATCCAAAACACATATAAATATAAAATAAGGGGAGTGAAAGAGATATTAATTTTAGACAATACTATCTCATCAATGATGTACTACTCCTACCACATTTTCTTGTGACTTTCCTCATCATGAAACTAAAAAATAAAAAAAATCTAAATGAAAGTACCAGTTCAATTCATTTAATCTGAAAAATTAAAGGGAATTAAAATGAATAATTAAAAATTTCTAAATTATATCCCAAAAATTAATTCCTAATAAAGGATTTAGAAAACCTATATTACCTCCCTTAATGTTATTTGTTGAAGGATATTTATTTAGACCTTACCCATTCATCACATAATGATAGTGTTGTAAAACGTTACCCAGCTCATATTTATATATTCATGACTCGGATTCTCACTTAAAATATCTCTTCTTCATATTCTTAAAAGTAGTCTTTAATTTTGTTGAGAAAGAAAAAAATTAACTAGTTTTAAATATTGGAAAAAACTTTTCTTGGGATGTCTAGATATGGTTCGAATCATCGTCTTATCCTTATTTAAATTCTCTAAAAAAACATCATTATTATATTCAGTCTTAATTGCCATCACTTCTCTATTTACTTCCTATTCTTTCTACTCTTCTTCAAATTTTTCATATTTATTCCAGAGTTCAGTAGATTCTTCCACTTAAACTAATTATTCTTCCTTATTATCATCCAAATATTAAAGGATGTATTTTATTACAACATCCATAACATCATTATCTTATTATTTTTCTCCTTCATCAAAGGATTATTATCGTTCTACTTTCTCTACTAGACCAATAGTGACGAGGGTGTAAATCCTATAATTTTCAGTTTCATTTTCATGATCAATATTGGAGATAATTATTAACTAATAATAATATTAATTCTAAGTATTACTTTTATAATCCTCTTAATGTTATAATTCAACATGGAAATTATCCTTGGTCATTAATTTTAATAACTTAGATCCTTGGCAAGACATTCTAAATTTTTTACTTTCCTATTTTAAAACTAACTTGAATTCATTGAGTAGTTCCTCATCATCACAAGGGTATGATTGTGGGACATATTATTCATGACTTATTTATATATTTTCTTTAAGTTCATCAAGTTTATGTGTGATATGTATCAATTTAATGGAGAAACAAAGGTTCTCTATTAGTACATGATTTTCTCATTTCATCAAAATATGAAAACACATAACGTGTAAAAATAAAAAAAATGAAAAACCTACTCTAAAATTAAAAATCAATAAAAATATGAGAAAATAAATTGTCTGAACTATAAAAAAAATAACCTACAAAATATCTCTATAAATGGTGCCAAAAACATGATCACCTATAAGGAGTTTTTACTCCCCCTGGGAGAACCAAATTAGAAATTATAAATATGAATAAAAAAATATAAATATCTATAAAGTCATATAAGAATTGAAATTATGAGGTGGAACCCATATATACAATGGTTGGATAACTATAATTTAATATTTAATAAAATATCATAGGAATCAAAAGATAACTACATATACAATGGAGAATGTGGGAAAAGTAAGGAATGATGAGGAAGATGAGCATGTGGGGAAATTACAAGTCCAGGTTCATGATTTAGAAAAAATAAACTGATTTATGGTAAAAAAAAGTAGTCTTCATAATTTTTTCAATTAAAATCCATTTTCTAGGGTATTCACTCTCCAATCATTGAGTTCCCATTTTCTCATAGTCAATTACTATGGTTTTCTCATGAATAGGGATACTCAAAACTATGTTTAAACCTAGTGTGTAGTTGATCCAATGTTCATGATGAAGACTACACACTAGTGATGAGTGGAAAAAGACTCATTTAGGTGAAAACAATCTTAATATTGGATTATCAAAGGAGATATGAAAGAAAGAAGAATGGATATAGAAGTTGAAATGAATTCTAATAAACAAATTTCGTAAACATAAATCCTCAAACATTAAAAAATACCTAAAACGCTAAAATAACCCTATCATGATTTATATGGTAGAGATATAAAACAATAATAGAAAAACCTATAAAAAGAACATTATAAATATACCTCTTATAGCAACACTTCACCCCAGTTCTTTAGTTAAGGTCTGGATCCAATGTCCTCCATGCATCAAATTTCTCCATTATTTATAGGTAAAATTTACACCTAAGGAATTAATATTTATATTTAAATATACCTATTAAAGGTCATATATAATTACACTATCAACCATTTAATGTTTCACTAAATATACTCCATGATCATATCTTTCAATTTTATTTTTATTTTATCATCTGTGGTATGAGTGTAGCTTGCAGTGTGAACCAAAACCCTGACAAATTCACCTTCACCATATCTTCCACTGTGGAATGAATTAAATACTTCACAATAAAAAAATCTCATAAAAATTCCTATTATTTACTATATAAAATGTTATGGAATTAATCTTCGGCTCAATGTGAACTCATTCTTCATGTTTTTGAAATGTTCTTTAACATTGAAAACTATATAGATGAACCTTACAAACATATCTTTTAAACCTTATGAAATTTCCCAATTAACATATAAGTTCTATTATGTGATCATGGTTGAAAAAATTACTTCTTGGATTGAACTTCATTAGTATCATAACATGATGCATATGTATCTTAGATTGTCCTAGGGACACCAATAGCTAATATATGGCTCATTATCATGTATTGGAACTTCATAAAGGCATGATCAAACTTCATCATTTGTTTGTATCAGTACTTCATCATCAACATATAATAGCTACAACCCCCAATTCATAGAGAATTTGAGATATAAATTGATATTCTAGTGAGATACCATTGTGTTACAAGTACCTTTATTCATACTGGGGTTTTTTATAGTGGTTACCAGATTCAAAGTGACAAAAAAGAGCTTCAATGATTTTTTAGGATTTTTATAGGCTTCACATGAAAGTTGTGAGCTACTTCAAAGTGATTGTCAACTTCATATTTTCCAGTTTGACCATCAAAGAGGTGTAAATGGTGGTCCGATATTTCATGAAAATGGTATGAATGAAACAACCATTTGATAATCCCAGTAAGGGGTTAAGAAGATGATAACAAAATCAAAGAAACACTATATATCTTTTAGTGTATAGTAACAAAGAGAAGGTTTGTCTAAAACTATAATTTCATATCTTCAAGGGATGTTTTATCACCATAAACATGGGGAGGAAAGTTTTTTTGATGTTGTCGTACCACCTGATACCATGGCCCCCTTGTCAATTCTTCCCTTACCAAGATCTCTACCCCTCTCTCTAGCACCAACCCACACTGGGTCTTGCTTCTTTATTTCCATGTTGTCCCCCAAGAAATGTTTTGTTTTATCTTGGTTGGAAGACCATCCATGGGAGGTAGTGACTACTATTTCTGTCTTAGATTTTTTCCATAATTTTTAACCATTCCTTATTTAATCTCCCTTTCACAATTTTATTTTTCAAAAAATAGATTCTTTCTTTTCTCAATTATGGCCTTCAATTCCACTTTAAAAATTATATATTTTTCCAAATTACAATGCAGGTTATTTTTTATATAGATTTATTAGTACATATGTAAATGAGGTAAAAATTAACAATTAATTAAAATTCGGTAAATTAATATCAATAATAAGGCCAAGGAATATAGGCATAAAATGTGGTTTCATTCCGACTCATGTTATGGAAGGATTTTATAACTTAATTTTTTTCTTAAGGGGTTTTAAAATAATATGTGTAAATTTATTTTCTTACCTTTTACATTATTGTGAATGTATGTGGATTTTATAAGATTAATGAACCATTTATGATAAAAAATAAAATACGTACAATCCATTTATTTTATTTCATCATTGTAAGCATATTATTTATTCACTTCATGTGATCACATTTAATAATCAAGTAAACCGGACTAAAAAAATAAATAAATAATCATGAATTATAAAAAATAAATCAAAAATGTTGTATAATCATGGAATTTAATATTTTGATAGGTTTATCTAGTGGATGATAAACCAATCCCTAACCCTAGGGGAATAACTCCTCAAGTCAGTCTTTGGAAGGATTACCCCATTCCACTCTTATTTTTCAAAACTATTTTGGTGGCTTCATGTTGGATCAATCTATAAACCTATACTCTCAGTTGAGATATCCTGAATTTATATATACATTCTCACACGCATGTTAGGGGTTCCAAGGATTAATAATTTCATAAATAATCTGTAGACACATAGGTCCGCACATAATTAGTAGGAAGGGATGATACGATGATCATCATATTTAATTTAACAATAATTTTATCATGAAACCCATACAATAAATAACTAAAATAAATAAAAAAATCATAAAATTTTTATTCAACCTCATGTTTATCCACACATGCCTCAACTACCGCTAATATTCATTTTCATTATTTCTTTATTGAGATAAATTTATTAAACAATTAAATTAATTATCTTGGTAGTTAATTAATATATTTATATTAATTAACCATAAAATCAATCCTTTATATTATCATACGCATTGGTTGTAAATAAATTAAACAAATTAATTTAATGTCAAAAAAATTAAGTACACATCATATACCAGAGGTGGAATTTTGGGTACCCTTCTACATTGTCTTAAACCCTTTATTTTTGTTTAAGTATTATACGGTGTGTTACCACCCATAATATAGTGTACAAATAATATTGTCTATATTCCTTATCATTTACATTATACTTACATAACATGTATGCATGTACTACGTGCCTTGATATTCATGGAATGTTTTTTCATGAGTTAATCTCTATATTTTTAATGATTTACATGACTTCATGGAACACAATTATTATTTGCATTGTCCATAAATGGTGATTACCATGAAGCAAATTACATTCAAAACAACTATACACACATAATATTTTCGTAATATTATGGTAAAAATAATAATAAATCTTTAAATTTCATAAATGGGCCACGAAAATCATATTTTCTATAATTCATGTGAAAACCCCTATCATATGGCGTTTAATGCTGAATACATGCAGTGTATTAAGATTTTTAATTAATTAATTAATTCTTTCTATATATTGAATCACAAGACAAAACTATATCAGTATATACCTCATGTGATTTTTCTCAACTTTCATGGTGTGTCTAATCAACTACATGATAAGTGATTCATTACTTGTGAGAAGCACTACATGCATTAGAAATAAACCTATATCACACATGGATTATTATATGTTACATGATGTTTATATCCCATTACACACTATGTAATTCATGTAATATCATTCCACATGGATGGAAGTAAATAAACTATGTGTAGAGATTACATTCCATGTTCTTTAACAACAAAACTTTCATGATTTATGCAGGGAAACATTGCGTGGGATTATACACTGTGTATGCTAGCTACACACTGTGTACACCATGTCATACTTCATTACAGATAGAGATCAATACAAAACATGTATTGAATTTTTGTACTAAATCCAAAAACTAATTTCCATGATTTTTAGTACTCCTCTTTGTGTGGTTGACCATGGTTACACTATGTGTACTTTTAAGTTACACACTACATAACTATGTCTAATAGCTAGAATATTTCACACCTTAAGATGGGATATTTAACTATTTTTAATCTTTTTTTTCCTGTTCTTAGTCATATGAAACTGAAGAATCATGTTCTATCAATATTTTCATTTATATAACAAAAAATTGGAAATGAAATAATGATAAACATATAAAAATTCAGTCAATAAATAAAAAGTAATTATAAATTAATATTGTAATTCTCTAATACCACTTGAATATTCAAGTGTTCTTCCAATATTAAAGATCAAGAGTTTATCCAACTTGATTGGAAAAATTAATTTTGAATAAAATAACATAAACATGGAAAAATTATTTGATAAGGGTCAATTTTATACTATGTTGCAAATGTTATGAACTCTTTAACCCTAGATTTATAATATTTTTTCATATAATTAACTACCAACCATTTTATATTCATATTCATTCTATTAAGTACAATAAAATTCATATTTCACAGTAAATAAATAAATAAATAAATATTAGGTTACATATAATATATCATTTTTTATGTTCTTAAATTATATAAAGAATAAATTTATAAAATATAAATATAAATTATATCACATTCATATTTAAAGTATATAAAAGAATAAATATGAAGCCTATGATTTATAATAAATTGAAATATATATACATATAATAAAGTTTGTATATATAAATATAATTTTATATAATCTATACACATAGATATGTAAAAAAATTAAATAATTTTTTGTAATTATATAAATGTGTGTGTAAAAGAAATAAAAAATAAGATAATTAATTTATTATTTTATTGATTAATTTACATGTATAAATTGTTTTGTCATTATATTAAATAAATCACAAGCTTTAGAAATGTGTAAAAGCTATAAATTGTTGGCTAAGATGTAAGAATTTTATATTGAGTAAATAACATGACTTTATAATGGATCCAAATACACAAGAATAAAGTTTCAATCATATCATAAGAGGAATGAAATAAGAACTCAAAATATATCCCCATATACACCATAAAAATAGTTTTTGAGGGAAGAAATTAAAGCTTAGCTTACATGGGAAAAATGATTCTAGTGGAGCCTGGAACTTCAAAAATTTCTATATATAAGAAAAGTCATTGGTGGTTCATGTCATGAATAGTTGTTTTATATAAATGAATTCCATTAACATGATTCATGATTTATTTTATTGGAAACAATATGGATAATTCAATGTTGTTTGGAAGCTCATTTTTAATTAATGTTAAAGGACTATATATAAGGATATTTGATGAAAGAGACTTTAATACAATTTTCCTTGGGTTTGAACATAATATAAAATTTAATAATCATCCATGAAATAATTGTAACATATTTCATGTTAATACCATGGATATTGACGGTAAGAAAATAACATCAATTCATTTTGAATATGAAATTGAATTTATTCTTGTTGAATGATCAAGAAATCAATGTAAATCTACAATCATTGGTCAAGTTATTCTTTCAAATAATGAAAATTCTAGTATTAAAAGTAATCAAGTGGTTAGTTAATGATATGTATCAAAGTATTCAAGACATAGAAAATATATTAAAAAAATAATTGAAAAAGCATCCCATGAGTTAAAAAAATAAGTTATTTTAGAGAAACTACTCATATAATCTCAGTCTCTCAAATGGAGACAAAACATGTAAATGGTGATTAATAAAACAAATAATGGGTAGCTTCCATGAATTATGTATTGAAAAAATAGATAAAAATAACACTTGGGATTATACGTCTATTATTATAGAGGATAATATAATTAAAAACTATATATATTTTAAAAAATGAACTCAATGATATCAATTCATATCCATCATCGTAATACAAATACTCTAAACCCTAATTCAGATAATAAATTATTTAAATATAATTAATCTCTTTACCATCACCATTATTTTTTTCAATTAAAGAGATATTTTTTATAAAAAAATATACAAGACTTTAATATGAATTCTAATTCTTTAACCAATAAAAATATTTAATTATATTAAATATAAATATCAGCCTTGATCTTATAATGATAATGATCCATTTTTAATTAATATTCCCTAATTATCTACACCACAAAAATATAACAATATATTAATAATCTAATTCCTATCAAATTATTAATTAATATCCATAATTATTTCAATATTCCTTATAAAATAAAAAATATATATTTATAAAACATTTCATAAAATAATTTGTCTATGTCCCAAACATCTATAAATAAATATTACTAATCCACTTAAAATATATTTCATACTGAATATCATGGTTTTCAAACTATAGATTTAATCCAAATAATGGAATCTTTGATAAACCCACACTATGGTGTTGCTTTTAAAATTTCATTGTATAAAATATGGTAGATCATGTTGAATCAATCCATTGATCTAGAGATACAATTTTTAGATACAAATTAATATATATGAGAATAAAAACCAAAAAAATCATGAAAAACTTATGCATGATGGTTGAGAAAAACATAAAAACTAGTTACTAATATCATACCATTTATTTTGAGGGATGATTCATCCAAAAAGTTTAATAGCAGTTGTATCCAGGACCAACTTCTAGGGAATTTTGATCAACAAGGGCGAGTGATAAAATCTATTTGGGTACTTTGAAGAGGGAAAAGTGTTATCAATTGTAAAAAATATCACTGGTAATGAAAAATTTTATCATCACTAAAACAATATGGGTTGAAAAAGGTATTTTTATTAGTGAAAATTTTAGCACTAATAATGAAATCAATTTATTAGCACAAAATTTTGCATTGATAAAATTACTTTCATAAATTCTAAGATAAACACTAATAAAAGATTGATATGTAAGGTTTTTAATCATTCAGTATTGTTTTTGAATTCGTATGTATTTTTTATAAATATGTATAGGTTTTGAATTTAATAACATTATAATAAATGTATGAATAAATGTATTGATACTATGATAATTTTATAAATATTATAATAAATATTACAAATAAAAGTATTAATATTTTGAAAAATAACAATTATATCAATTTCATAATAATTTTATTAATAAATAAATTAATCTTATAATAATTTTTTTTGTGCTATAATATTATCATAAATCTATTAATATTATAATAAATCTATTATTAATAAATATACTAATATTATAATGAATATTACGAATAAGTTTATTAATATTATAAATTATAATAAATATATTAATATAATTAATAATTAATGTATTAATATTAAGAATACTAAATATTATGAATAAAATATAATAAATGTAAAAATATTATTAATGATAAAAGAATTCATATATGTACAGATATTATAAATAATAATTGTATACATGTATAATTTTTCTAATAAATATTTTAATATTATGAATAATGAATGTGTTAATATTATGTATAAATGTATTAATAATAACATAAAGTGTGTAAATAGTAATATTTTGTAAAAAAGTTTTTTCATAATATATTATTAATTCCAAAACTATGAAATTAAAATTAATAATTTTAATAATTATACTTAAATAAATTTATAATTATCATTATATAGATATATTATTTTTATTATTAATTAAGTATATATATGTTTATATATTATATTGATTGTATATAAATAATATAGTTAATTTTTTACTGTTGGCACCTAAATTCTTACTCCAGGATTAGTTGAGTGAGGCCACAAATACTTTGGGATGAAATTAAACCTCAATGGGCCCAAGTATCATCAAAGGGGTCAACCTCGCGAAGCTCCCGCATAAATCCCCTCTGGAAAATGAACATGCGAGGCACTGGAAGAACTCTCATGAGTTATACTCCCTTAATGACTAAGACAAACCAGATGATAGGACTCCCACGAGTCCAACAGAGCCCGGCGACCACACAAACGTCTCTAACGGATGACTCTGCGAGTCTGACAGATATGATCCCATTCTCAAAACCCTTTTCCCTTCAATTATTCCTCTAAGAATCATGATACCCATTAACTATAAATATGTGGGCCTCCCCCTAGAAGGGATGGTTTCTCCCACCCTTCATCTTTCAAGACCCCATTACATGAAGCTCACGAGCACCGTGAACCTAACCCCATAAAGGATAACCCAAGGTACTTGAGCTTCACAATCCTACAGTTTCCTTATTATTATTTTCTCATATCTAATGCTCTAATTCCTTTAGCGAAGGTTTATTCTCTTCCTGAATAATGGAACCCCTTTGTGTTACTTGATGATTTAAAAAGCATTAAGCCTTCTTGAATCCCTTCTCTATTGAACTAGGGCTCTATGCTAAGGTAATGGGCCTACGCTTCCTGAACCCCATTCTTTCACAAATCCCCTCTTCTCTGAGAAGCACCATATATTCTTGAATCATATATCAACCCTATCCTTTTACATATAATATTACATGATTTTATGATTAATTATATATCAGAGTACAATCCAAGGATCGTAATATCTAGTGTCTTGGAAGACTAGATACATAAAACCCAAAACATAGAACTAAATAAAACATATCTTTATTTAATATTAAAATTGTGCTCTTAACTTTCCTTGTGATCAAACATCTACATGGGGTACCCTGGGGAACACATGGACAAAGGGATGAGCTAAATATTCCAGTAATGGAATAACCATAAGAACAAAGCAATATCACATGGGATAGAAGGCATGACATGATGATATAAAAAGGCATGTAACATATGGAATCATATAATATAAACACAGAATAATATAAACATGAATTCATAGTAATGTAGAAGAAACATAAAAATGACTTTATCATGAGTCAAGGATAACTGCCAAGGCCATTTCACATGGTATCACAAGCCAAGTCTATCTACCAAGACCATTGTACGTGGTAGAACATGCAAAGGATAATCTCCAAGACCTTCGCACATAACGTCTCATAATACAAAAATTTTCCCAATTCATTGGAGTGATATCTGGGCACACAAATCTTCACATTTCATGTATATTTTTTCCACATAAATAATAATAAATAATAAATCATATATAAACATAAGGGATACCCATTGAAATAATTAGGCACCATAATCATGTCCTAAAGACAAACAAATGAGTGTATCATAAAAATGTACATGAAATAAAGGAACTGAAATATACATGGACATTCATAAGTTAAAATAGTAATGTATCATGTTAAGTGATGTCAAGTAAAAGTGAAAACATGTAAGAAAAGGATTTTTGAAATTTTAGCATTAAAACATTTTATTGCGATTTTAAGGAAAATAATATAGAGACTTTAAAATATAAAATGGAAAAATCTTTTATATAAAACCATAAGTGAACCGATAGGGTTTTCATAATAAAAAACAGAATTTATAAAGGAAATTGTAGCTTAAATGATAAGATAGTGTGCACTTGAAATTGCGTAATAATTCAGGAAGTTCCCTGGAAATAGGTTTGCAGATCAAGAATTATTGACGGGGGAATCACTTGAAAACATTTATATCCCCAATAGAGAAATATGAAACGGTATTGATAAATGAATTTGGTACATTTACATATAATTTTTAAGATTCAAATAAAATTATAAGATAACTTCATCTTGGAAAAATGATGATAAGGCAACCCGAAGTAACAATGGAGGTTCGGGTGGAATCCTATTAGGATTATTGGCATGGTATCAGGTGTACTTAAGAGGGATTAATGAGAGATAATGGGGATTATCATCTTTTATAAATCATGAATGAAGTATTATAGGGGTGATAAATCATACCTAATCATTAGGGATTACATATATAAGGGCATAACATATAGGAAATTTGTTAATAAAAGTGAATTAGAGAGGATCCCTTACCTTAAGTCTGATGGTGTTCTCCACATGATATTAATGAACTAAATAATAAAATTAGGTTAATTAATTAATAATTCCATAACCTATTATATATTTAAAATATTTATTATAACCTGTTTAAGTTCATTCATTACCTTTTTGATGGGTTAAGTGGTTCAATTTCATTGTTCAGGTCCGTTTGTTTTTTTGGTTTTTACGATCAGTTTATTTATTTTCATGAATAGAGAATCATATAAAATGGGGGTGTTTGTACATAAATAGAGTTATATTTTATTATTTAACATCCATAAGGTTACATGGATGTAAATTTAATTTGTTTTTTTGGAGTTAAGTTGACTCATCATATAAAACTTCAGTGAAAACCTTTTGGTTTTATTGGCAGTTTTTGATCACTAAGAACTCATTTTTCATTATAATTTAATATCATGTGTAAAAAAAGATTATATAAAATTACATAGGATTTATTACAAAATAACATGGTTCATCAACATCAAAAAATGGTTTCATGACAAGAATTTAATATGGTAAAATAAATTCAAAACACATCTTCCTTTGATGTGGTAAATTAACACATCCCAAATGGTGTCTTTACTACTATTATAAAAAAAGAGTAAAGGAGAGATGATAATAAATTATTAAATTATCGTAATAGAATTAAATTACATTTAAGGTAATGGAGTTTTCATAAAATTTGTATGAGGAGAGGTAAGGATAGAAAATAAAAAAAATGAAATTGAAATGAAGGTAAAATAATTGAAAAAGGGAATTAACTTCTTGAATAAATATTCCTTAAGAGCCTCTTAATGGAAGAGGATTTGGTATTTGGAAGAGAATAAGGGATTTTTGATGTGGGATAGCATCTTGGGGAGATATTTGGGAATAATTTAAGTGAGACACAAGACTTGAGAGGAGTGAAGAGTGGAGGGGAGTGTGGGTGGTTTTTATATTGGAGGGGAGGAGGGTTTTCTTAATTTTTTAATTATTAGTTTATTATTCTTCTATAAAAAAGAAATAGTAATGATTATTTTGAAAAAAACATTAATATGTGCATGTTAGTTATAACAAATTACCATTTACATTATTCATTACTCAAGCATGAAGCAGAAATTCAGGTTTCAACATTTATTTTGAATTATTGTATTTTAATATTAATAAAAAATTCAAGTATTTTAGAAAAATACAAAAAATTCACCCTAACCATTTTTCATTGTGTAGAATCAAAATAATGAACTCCATTTTCAATTTTTTTCCTAAATATGATTAATTTATTTTTTAATTAAAATCATAATTTACCTGAAAAATACAAATTTTGAAACTATAACTGATTTTATAATGATTTCAAAAATTACATAAGGTCTTAAAAAATTATATTAAAACCATAAGATATGAAATTTTTAATTTATGAACACTTTTTAGGAAAATAAATTTTCTTTTAAATTAATTAATTAATTGTAATTAAATATTTATGACTTACAAAAATACCAGTACTTTTACTATGGTCATATTATCACTTTTAATATGTATAATTTTTTTATACATTTAAGGGTGAGGTTACTATTATTTTGGAATATTTTATATTATTATGGGTCATAGTAATATTCATAATAATATGTTACTATTCCTAAGGGTTGGTTACTATTCTCAAAAAGTTTGTCTAATCGGACTCCAAACATCTTACTGATTGCAAAAGTGTATGTTAGATTTTTTAAATTCAAATAAAAAAAGTAATGATATTATGTATAAAGGACACATAGTACATAGTAGTTCATTGTGTTGTGATTTCATGTTATTATATTACACAATTATGATAAGGTAATTTCTATTTATAAAACATTGGGTCTTTACATTATTCCCCCTTATGAAACTTCTCCCTTCAAATTTTGTTTTATATTTTTAACCATAAATAGGTGTGTGTAATTTTTCTTCATTGCTTCATCTAGTTCCCATGTCGCCTCTTCATACTTAGGGTTCTATCATAGTACTTTAACCAGGTAATTAGTCTTGTTAAGTTTAAAATTATCTCTATGATCCAATATCATCACTGGCTACTCCTTGTAAGAAAGATCAACCTCCAACTGTACTACCTCGAATGTGAGTACATGTGAAGTATCTCATATATACTTCCTTAAGAGAGATACATGAAAGACATCATGTACTTTGGACATGGTAGGTGTAAGTACTAGTTTATAGGACACAAATCCAACACCTTCAAGAATATTGAAGGGGATAATATACATTGGACTTATCTTTCCTTTCTTCCCAAACTGCATGAACTTCTTCCATGGATAAATGTGTAGAAATAACATGTCGCCAACATTTAAATCAAGGTCTCAACGACGATTTTCTGCACAACGTTTTTTTTCATATTTGAGGTTCCTTGATGTGCTGCTGAATGAGTTTCCCCTTCTCCACAATTTCTATTACTATTTCGGGTCCTATCCGCATACGCTCACTAACTTCATCCCAAAACACTGCTATTATTCTCCTTTTTCCCTAAAGGGGTCATATGGTGACATTCTGATGCTCGATTGGAATCTATTGTTATAAGAGAGTTCAACTAGTGGATGATGTTGGTCCCATACTCATTTTAAGACCATGTTATATTCTCTGAACCTGTCTTCTAGTGTCTGAATAGTTTGCTCAGATTTTCAATAATTTTGGTGATGATATGACATATTAATGTTCATTTCAGTGCTTAGAGCATGTTGGATACCTTTCTTGAACTTCGAGGTGAATCTGGGTTCTCTATCAAATATAATAGATAGTGGTACTCTATGAAGCCATACCAATTCTTTGATGTATATTCATGAAAGTTGATCCAATGAGAAGTCCACTCGAATCGTGATAAAGTGAGTTGTCTTTGTAAGATGATCCACAATGACCCATATAGCATTTTTTCCTCTGGATTTCTTAGGAAGTCCAGCGACAAAGTCCATGGTGATGTTCTCCAACTTCCAAGTTGGTATGGATAGTGGTTGTATCACCCCCTTAGACATCTATATTTCATTCTTCACTTGTTGAAATAAAAGGAACTTTTATGAATACTCATCAATATCCTTCTTCATATTGTCCCACCAAATGTTATCTCATAGATCTTGATAAAACTTTGTGTTCCTTGGGTGAATAGAGAAGGTTGGGCTCTGTGTTTCATTCAAAAAATCCCTCTTTATATTTGGATCAGATGGTACACATAATTATGACCCAACTCTTACAACTCATTCCTCATCAATCAAAAACTCAAAGGATTTACCATTTCTAATAGCTTGAACCTTTTCTGAATTTCAACATCTTTTCTTTGAGAATCCTTTATTTTTTTCATAAGGGATGGTTGAGAAATCATTTGAGAAAGGATTGATGATATTACTCCCTTGATGATTCCCATTTCCATACTCTAAACATATAATAAAATTTGATTCTTTTCAATTATCATCATGGATAATGATGCCAAATCTTTTCAACTTAGAGCATCTGCCACATTGTTTTCCTTACCCAGATGGTAGTTGATTGAGCAGTCATAATCTTTGACGATATCTATCCATCCTCACTGGCTCATATTAATATCTTTTTCTGTGAATAAATATTTTAGGATCTTGTGATCAGTATATATCAAACACCTCTTTCCATAGAGATAATTATTTGAGATTTTTTATGCAAAGATCATAGACGCTAACTCCAGATCATGCATAGGATAGTTTTTCTCCTGGATTTTCAGCTTACTTGAGGCATAGGCTATCAATTTATCACTTTTCATCACCACACATCCTATTCCATTCATTGAAGCATCACTATACACCATAAAGAGTTCTCCACAATTTGAGACCATGAGTACTGGAATAGTGATAAGGCTCTTTTTCATCTACTTATAACTTTCTTCACATTCCAGAGTCCATACAATCTTTACTCCCTTCTGTGTCAGTTTTTTCATTGGGTTTGAAAATCATGAAAATTTCTTCACAAATCATCTATAATATCTAGATAGACCCAAAAAGCTACAAATATCTGCTATATATGTTGGATTAAGTCACTATTCAATATCCATTATCTTGGAAGGGTCCATAGAGATCCATTTTTTGGTGAAAACACTCCCCAAGAATGATACTTCCTCCATCCAGAAGTCACATTTACTATGCTTTACATATATCTTCTCCCCTTGAAAAATATTTAACATAGTATTCAAATGCTCCTTATGCTCCTCCATGTTCTTGATATATATCATAATATCATTGATAAATACTACCACAAAATTTTCAAGGTAATTGCTAAAGACTATTAAGTAAATCCATGAAATTTTTTCGAGCATTAGTGAGTCCGAAGGGCATCAATATGAACTCATAGGGTCCATACCTTGTTCGAAAGGCAGTCTTGGGAATATCTTCCTTCCTCACCTTTAATTAGTGATATATCGACTGAAGGTCCACCTTAGAGAAATAATTGGCCCCATGATAATGATAAAACAAGTCCTATATCCGTGGTAGGGGATACTTGTTCTTTATTGTGATTTTATTGATCTATCAATAATAAATGAGGAGGATTATTGATCCATACTTATTTTTTTAGAAGAGGACTCGTGCACCCCATGGTGAATCACTTGGGCATATGAAACCATTCTCTAGATTCTCCTATAACTACTTCTTCATCTTCCCAATCTCTACAATGGAAATTCTATAAGGTTTATTTGATTTAGGTAGAGTTCCAGGAATAAGTTCAATTGAGAACTCAACCTCTTAATCCGGAGGAAGACTATCCAACTATTTAGGGAATACATTAGTGTGATCCCTCATGATTGGAATGTCTTCAAGAATGATTTTGTCCTTTGTCTCAATCACTTGATCTAGATATGATTGCTCATAAGGCAGTAATATCCATACATGAGACAATGATTCTAAAGGAGATTCATATTTCTCCTTACACATGTAAAGAATTATAGGATGCTTAGGGATTTGAAGAGGGATCTCCCTTTTCCGACAGTTGATGATGTAATTGTATATAGATATCCAATCCTTTCCCATGATAAAATTGAACTCCACTAAAGGGAGTATAATGAGATTTTTTGGGAGGTTCATCCAAAAACATTTATTGGGGAGGAGTTAAAAACCATGGGAATAATAATTTCCCCATTCACTGTTCTCACAGATAACATATCCTCCAAATTTTGAGGTGGTGTTTGAATAGTTCTACTAAACTTTCATGATATAAAAGAATGCATAGAACCAGAATCAAATAGTACATTCTCTATTATTGAATGAATAACTAGCCTACCTTTCACCAAATCCTTTTCTAGATCCACCTCATTAGCAGTGATATCATAAGCCCTTCCTTGTTTCCATGGAGGTTTTTGTTGATTTCCTTCAACAACCCTTTTCCTAGGGAAATTATTCACATAATTACAATGCTCCTTGCAGTTGTAACATTGCACTACAGGCTGAATGTTGATCTAAAACTTCCATTCTTCTTCTATATTCATGGGATTTTTCATATATCTTTGTCAGCTTTTATCCAAATGTCCCAAATTTCCAATTTTGAAGAAATTCCTGGTTCCCTTTAGATAATTCACAAGATTCTAATTCCCACAATTTTTACATATGGTATGATCGGGCTTCTTTCCATCATGGAATTTATTTTTAGAACTACCCACATTAGATTCCATTTTCCACTTTTTTTCACTAGGCCCATGATACTACTGAGTGTATCTAATATACATTTCATCATAAAGGGCACAATAGAAAATCTAATCATAGTAGTCGAAGTATCGAATCACAAACTATTTTCATAGACTCGACTTTAGTCTACTAAAGTAGTGATATACCTTTCTTTCGGTGTTCATGATAAGGCCAAAGGCATACCTAGAAAGCCTTATACAATTTTCATCATACATCCCCAATTGACTCATATTTCTTCTACTATATTCCAAGGAACAATATGTCTATATTGAGATGGAGGGTTCATGAAAAATATTTATTGAAAAAAATCTCTTGAATTCCACCCATTCCGTAGAATCAGTTTCCTCTTGGGACATCATATTCTTGATCATTTTCCACCACTAATCAGCTTCCCCATCCAAACGATATACTACAAATATGACTCTATCTTCTTCTGAGAACTATACTATAGTGAATATCTTTTCAATGGAGTTAATCCAATGTTCTATGAGGAGGGGATCAGAATATACACTAAACATGGGAGGCATTTTCCATATAAATGATTCTACAAGAACTTGTTCTTTCCCTGGAGAGGGAGGGCGTTCCACATGATTAAAGTTATTATTCAAAACTTGAGCTAGATGAGAAAGTACTATCATAAAGTTTTGGGCACCCATTCCCATTATATCAGGAATATAATTAGGGAAATATTCATATTCCCTATCACATTTATTATTGGCACGTGTTCTTCTGTTTCCCACCATTAACTTAGAAAAAGAGTGTACAATAAGAGTGCTTGAATACTTAGCTATTGTAACAACCCAATCATTTATTAATGAAAATTCATCTTGATGTAATTAATTGTCTTATTATGTAAAATGGTTATATAACATATTCAGTTATTTGGTTTTATGATTTTGGATTTCAAAATACTGTTAATAATTTCTACCATAACTAATATAGTCGTTGAGAATTAATCATGTGATTAATATAAATATAGGGCTTTAACAAATCCAATTTACTTAGACATAAGAAGTGATGACCTCATCCATTAGAATGCCTCCATACAAAGCCCATTTGTCAGAACTCGGAAAGGAGGTGGAGTCATTGGGCTTTGCTCTTGACCAATCTCAAGCTAAGCTTCAACACATTAAGCTCGAACAAAAATGCCTATGGGAGAAGTGGAATTTGATAGAGATTACCACACAAGCGAGGTTATATGAACCACCCCAAGAGTCTGTCACCATCGCACAACTTACCCTTCAGTATTATGCATGTTTTATAAGGGGTTATGTAACAAGACCTCTGAAATATTATTATGTTCATTAATTTTGTATATAATAAATAATATACATTCATTTTATTATTGTTACTTTGTAAATGGTTTTTATAGCTCAAATAGTATTTTTAGTTAAAATTAAATTAAGAAATTTATTTTTATGAATTAATGAATTTTTGAATTAAATAATATTTTGATAAAATATTATTACTAAATTAATTTTTAATAAATATAAATAATCATATAATTTTTATGAATACAATGGTATTTTTTATTAATGTTTGAAAATTATTTTTGTCAAACCCATGATTTTTCAATAAATTTTGGTTTTTATTTTAAAAGTAAAAATTCACATGTTTAACAAATTATTTAGGTAAAATTAATATTATGTTTGGAATCAGTACGTCGAAATTATCCAATGGTGAATTTTTCATAATTTTCTGAGACAGTTGAATTTTTGGGTAAAAATTAAATACCTTTTTAATAAATAATGTGTTTTATGACATCATAATGACCCAATAGTGATGTAATAAAATACTATAAATGGTTTATTCAGATAGTATATGTTTTACCTTTAAAATAATGTGATTTTAGATTTCTTTTGTTAATTTTATGGTGCCTTAGTGGACCCTCCAAGACTTATAAAATATTTTAACATTTTAAATTAATTTCCCTAAGAGTTTCATTCACCTCCACATATACAAGCCTAATATTTATATAATTTCGTCCATTGGACTATTAAAATAATTATTTCCACTCCCATTTTGAAAAAACCGAGGGAAAAACCATGGGATGGTTTGTGGATTTGATTAGTTTAATGTGTTGTGCCCAAAACCTAAATAATAAAGAATTCTATCTCTTTTCCTATATAAACCCACTCAAGCTCCCACTTAATATTCACTCAAAGCCTTTGGATCTCAACCAACCCTCTCTCTCCTCTCTCTATAATCCTACCAAGGATCCTGAAGCTCCCAATAAGCCTCTATGAAGCCTCTCCCAAAGCCATTGGGATCACACTTCCAAGTAAGAGATTTCTTCCTCTCTCATTTCTGTCCAAGTTTCTTTATGTTGTTATAACCTTTTATTTTCAATTAAAAATGTTGGGGTATAATTTATAACCTCCCCTATACTACCCTACTTATTTTTGAATTATTATATACCCCTTCCTCTCTCATTAATTCCTCCCATGTGCACTTGTTACCATGCCTAAATTCCATAAGGGGTTTCTCTCTCCTCATTTACATTCAGGCAATTATTTTATACTAAGAATATAAATTCCATTACATATGTTGGGAAATTTATATATATGAAACCCTTACTTTCAATTTCATGTAAATATGGTTAGATACCCCTTTATCACTCAATAACCATTTTTATGAATTCTTATGTCACACCGTTATGCTGCTGAAATTGCACTGTGATTTTACAAGCCAAAGTCATGTGTAGTGTAT
Organism: Viscum album; assembly: GCA_963277665.1. NCBI lineage: Eukaryota > Viridiplantae > Streptophyta > Magnoliopsida > Santalales > Viscaceae > Viscum > Viscum album. The sequence goes on from OY728132.1 coordinate 130,027,073, forward strand.
ACCGTGTCCATTTATCTATCAAGGGTATACACCTTCATTCACATTTAATTATAGATTATATAGTTTCATGTATAAATTTTACATTCATTTATCATGGAATAAGTGATGATGTTTAATGAATCCATGTTCTATGATCTATGTGGCACACTTATGCATGAAATGAAATGATTAAGAAGGGTGCGCCATGATAGCACTCCAATGCATTGGGTAAAGATTAGTATCATGATAACTCAAGTTAAATAAGGGTTTAATAATTATAATTCTCATGAAATGAGGGTTTACTCATGCTCCATGTGCAACGAGCCTTGGCTCATGCTAATATCATGTTAAATGTTGTTGCAACATTTAAATGTTACGATAATCATGCTATATCAGGCCTTTGTGTTTATGTTTATATTATGCTTCATTGATATTAATATTGCCTGAAATGTACTATATTATTCATTTTATTCCTTGTTTACTCCCTTAATGGGTTTTATAGCTCACCTTTTTCTTATGAATGTTCTCAGGTTATCCCATGCAATGATAAGTATGAAAAAATGTTTGTGGTCATGTAAAATAATTTTTCAATAGAGATGTGTATTTATTGTATTAAGTTGTTAGGTAATGTTCCTAATCCCAAAATACACAAGACCTCTCTATATTCTATGTTGTATCAAGTTTAGATTTTATGTAAATGTGTTAAATAAAGAGCAGGGTTGTTAAAGTTTATATCAGAGGATAAGTTTAGTTATTTTTTGGATTAAGATTAGAAAACAATAGTAAAAGATATTGGGATAAGTCTAAGTATAATAAAAAAATCTCTAAATTTTGGTGAGTATAGAGTAAGTGTTTTATCAAGAAAACAGATCTGTGTTTGGATACCTGCAGGTAGAGAAATCTTTGGTAGAGATGTATCTAAGGGTAAAACCTGAAAACACCGCTTTGATCTAGACTCGAACATGAATTGGTGCATGAAAATGGGCCTTGCTTCACTATTGTTTAAAACAATACCAGGGGATATTATTTGGTAAATTCATAATATTAGTATGAATCATTGTTAAGGGAATAAAAAATTACCTTAAGAATACATGTTGGGAAGTAGATCATGGATAACATAGATTGAAGCCTATAAATCATAAGATAAGGAAATAAAAGTAATTTATAAGTCATATACTTTTTTTCGTTGGATTACCCTTTATGTGTTACCCCTATATTTCCTTTTATTCCAGCCAATGGCCGGTAATGGGAGGAATCAGTCTAACAACCGATGAGAAGATTAATGTGATGATTGTTCTAATGAGATGCCCAATCCGATGGGAGCAAGAATCACGAACTTTGTCACAATACTCTCTCAGTTAACTCAAGTTTTGAATAGAAACATGGGTCAAGAAGAAAATTCAACCCCCCCCCCCAATAAAGAACAAGTATCAATCGGGATCTTCATGAGACGAAGGCCTCCTACTTTTAATGGATCATACAATACCTCAATCATCGAACAATGGATCAACTCCATTGAGAAGATCTTATCCATCCTTCAATGTTTTGAACAAGAGAAGGTACTTCTGGATGCTTATCATAAGGTGGGTAAAGCTGATCAATGGTTTACATTAATAAAAATATGAGTCATGAGGAGGATATCGAGGAATTGAAATGGTAGGATTTATGAAAAATATTTTTCGACAAATATTTTCCTCACACCCTCTAACTTAATATAGAAAGGAACTTCCTTTCCCTCATGCAAAAAAGATGATGAATCCATCAGAGAATACAAGGAAAAATTCACAAGTCTAAAACGATATTACTTCGACTTTTTCATTACCCCCAAATTCAAGGTTTACCGCTTCTTTGGTGGGCTAAAACATATCCACCAAAATCCCTAGAGATATGTGACTTTGAGAGATATGAGTAAATTATCCGATGTGACCTCAAAGTTGAAATGGAGATCGGAAAATCTCTGCGGAATAATGAGGATAAGAAGCATAATGTGGACTTAAATTCTGGAGGACTGATGGATAAATCCAACGGTGCTACGAAAATCCAGCACCCCACTTTCCAAATGTGCAGAAAGAAGAACCCTGTAAATCGATTGAAGGGGATCAGGAAATGCTTTCGGTTTCACAAACCGAATCTGGTCGCTAGCAAACCGGCACCAAACCCGGATCATGGAAAGGTCCGAAGAGCTTTCCCTATCCCCACAGGATGGAAAAAGTGTCCGGGTATCATTAATTTATATTTGGGAATGATTTACCTGAGTATGAAAGCATAAAACATTAAAAACAATCCATAATATAAATCTGAAATTTTCATGCTAAAAAATTATTAACAAAACTAGATATGAATACATATGTTTAAAGAAACTACAAGTGGTCCAAATACAAATAATGACATAGGAAGACATCCCCATGGACTCCACATGATAAGAGGGTCATCACCCGCAAGCCTTCTACACAACTCCACCCCAGCGATGGGGACTAACACCCTGAACCGCCATCACCCTTAGCCTTTCCTTTACCTAAATAAAACATAACCAATTCTACTTACACACAAGGGGTGTAAGTAGGGTGTGAGACTAATCCCAGTAGGATACCACCCAATTATTCCAAAGATCATTCAATACAATGTGATAAAGCAATCATTTTTAATAGGCAAGGAAAAGCAGTGTTAAAATTCCAAGAAATGTAACTTTCATTTGAAAACAGTTTTGAATCCAAAATTTTCAGAATGTTCACACATTTAAATATAAATTTATCTAATGTAATTAACTTCCAAACACACCCTAATACATGGGTAAATACTACAAATCCAATGAGCAACAACATTGGGAACACCCCTAGGAACTGGGTTGTCTTAGGCCCTATGTTCCTCATACCTCGGTGTAAAGTAACCATAGAAAAATCCATTCTCGTGCACGAGCCACTAGTAGGGAACATAACAATAACCTATTGGTCCCCAATAATCATCCACATAGTTTAGTTAGAGTTGTCCTTATCCAAATGCTAAGTGAAACAGGGACAAGACCCATCTGGTCCACTAGCCGTACTAGTACAAATCCGCCCCACATAGGTACCTGGGCTTCCCCTTTTGTGTTCAATCAATTTCAGCATTCAACATAAATCAATTTTCATATAAAACATAATTACTGGTCAAACAAAAACAATACAGTAGATATCACATTTTATACCACTTAACACACGCAAAAAACACTTAGATTTTTAATAAAACATCCTCTCAAAATCTCACATTATTTTGCACCAAAAATTATTTTAAATATACACATTGCACACTATGTGCACACTTTTAAGTCACAAAAACAATATTTCAGTTCAATACCCCTTAATGAAACCAAAAATCCAGTTATGGGGTAGCCCCGTGTGAACCAAGAAGGTATATCCTTTAAAAACCCCCGTTTTCACACAAACACGGCACTTTAAGCCCATTTGCTTCCCAAAAACCATCTAAACAAACTCTCACAGCAACAATAAAAAAAATAAACCTTAAAAACATGATTTCCAGCCCTAATTAAATTCAATAAAATCAATTATGTAAATATAGGACAACCCCAAATGAACCAATAAAAGATTTGTATGTAAAACCCCCAATTTCACCAAAAATTGACACTTAAAATCAATTTTCATTATAAATTCCACTAAAACCATTTTTTTCAGAAACATTAAAATTAAATAAACATGAAAATACCAAAAACACAACAAGATAATTGACAAAAATTTCATGCACAATGGAATCACCTACCAAAAGAGTCAAGAACCGCAAATCCTAGTGCGGAACGTCAACCGCACGACCACTGCACCACAAGGGATTGAAATCAAACCTAAAACCAGAGGATTGAACCAATAAAATCAAACTGAAACCCTATGTACGAAGCCCTATCTTCTGGACATTTGGAGATTCAATAAAAAAGGGATAAATCTCAAGGAAAAGGAGAGAACTTAGAAGGATAGTCACTTAGTTGAGAAATCTGGACGTTTATGGCAATCAGAGAAGTTAGGCCATAATTCTAGACATATGAAATCTCCAAATAGGGGGAAACTAAGCTGGGGGTTCGTCTAGGTACAGTGGGAGAAGGTGAGAATTGGAATCACCGAAAAAAGATAAAAAATGAATATTTTATGAAAGCATTAGAAAACAATTTTAAAACTGGAAATGAGCTTTCGGGTTGGCCCAATACCAAATTTGATCACCCAAATCCAAGATGCTAATGAATTTTTAAGGGGCCCAAAATTATTTAGTGGTTTTAATAGTTAAATTAATGTCATTTTTTAATTTTAATGGTTGAAAAAGGTTAAAAAAGGAAGGAGTTATTAAAGAAAAAAAATTTACTTTCAAAACTGGAAATGGGCTTTCGGGTTGACCCAAATTTTGAAAACCCCCCATTTCCTTCAAAAATGCATGGAAAACCCCAAAAAAAGCAAGGATGTAAATTATATGAAAAATACCTTCAAAATAAGTCATTTATGTGACAATTCTCCCCACCATGAAGGACTTTCCACCCTAGAAAGTCAACATGAAGCCTGATGGGAAAACAAGAACGTGTACTCTTCCTCGACCCATGACTTTCGCTCCCATGTATCATGTGTATCATTTCCTTGATTCCATAGAACCTAGACAAAAAAAATAGACTTACCTAGAATTACCTTCTCTTGGGAGTCCACTATTTTCACCAGCCACTCAACAACATACAAGTCAGGCCCTATCTCCGATTCTTCCCAACTCAACACATGGGACGGATCCGGGTTGTATTTCATTAATTGAGAGATGTGGAAGACATCATGGATGGAAGTCAACTGAGGAGGCAAGGCCAACCTGTATGCCACCATTCCAATATGCTCGATGATCTCAAATGCCCCGACATACCGCGCCGTCAGCTTCCCTTGCTTCCCCAATCGACGATGGCCCAGACGAGGGGCCACTTTCAAGAATACCCTATCACCCACAGAAAACTCTAGGTCTCGACGCCTCTGGTCAGAATATGATTTATGATGAATCAGAGCTATCAATAAACATTTCCTGATTAATTTTACCTTCTCAGATGTCTCCCGCACCATACTCGGCCCCAGTAGTGAGGTCTCACCGACCTCATCCCAACACAGGGGGGTCCGACAAGGCCGACCATAGAGCGCCTCAAAAGGAGCCATTCTAATCGAGGATTGATAACTATTATTATAAGAAAACTAAACCAATCCCAAATGGGTATCCCAGGAACTCAAAAGTCTAGGACACATACACGAAGCATGTCCTCTAAAATATGATTCGCCCGCTCTGTCTGACCATCCGTCTGAGGATGGTATGCTGTCCTCATCTTAATATGGGACCCCAAGTCCTTCTGAAGGCCTTCCCAAAATCGAGATGTGAAACGAGGGTCTCTAACTCAGACAACTACTGATGGAACACCATGGAGTCTCACCACCTCCTAAAGATACAAACGGCCCAACTCATCTACTTTAGAAGTATCTCTAATCAGAATGAAGTGGGATGATTTGGTTAGCCGATCAATCACCACCCAAATGGAATTTTTACCCCAAGGTGTACGAGGTAAGCCGATAATGAAGTACATGACAACCTCGTCCCACTTCCAGGTACGAATGGGTAGTGGTTGGAGAAAACCGAAGGGCCTTTGGTGCTCTTCTTTCACCTTCTGGCATGCGTAGCATCTCGACACAAATTCCTCTATGTCCCGTCTCATACCAGGCCACCAAAACTGCCAACGGACATCATAATACATCTTAGTGGAACCCGGATGGAAAACCCACTGAGAGTGGTAGCTATCCTACATCACCACCTTTCGCAGAGATAACAGCTCTACTGAATGTCCCTTGAAGCACAAGATGCCCTCGGAAGACGACAACCAATTAGAGGATGTCTCCCCACCATGACAAAACTGCATCGACCACTGACAAAGATCATCACTGGGTTGTTCCCACTGAATCAACTCCAATTGAGAAGGAGTCAACCAGATGCTCGCCAAGAATGCTCCTCCATTGTGTTCCCTAATCTCTACATACATTTGAGAAAAGATCCCCATTAATGTCCACTCATCACTGGACTTCCTCAAAGCCTGCACTGGAACCCTTCTGCTCAAGGCGTCGGCCACTACATTACCCTTGCCTGAGGGTATAGACAATGTCAAAGTCAAAACCCTGCAAGTAATCGATCCAGCGACGCTGCCTCAAGTTGAGGTCCTTCTACGAGAATATATAAGCCAAGCTTTTGTGATTAGAGTATACCACAAACTTCTCCCCAAAGAGGTAGTGACACCATGTCTTCAAAGCATGCATCACCGCTGCCAACTCCATGTCATGGGTCAGGTAGTTCTTTTCATGTGGTCGAAGTTGGAAAGAGCCATACGTGACCACATGATCATCCTGCATCAGCACGCACCCAAGACCCATACCTGAAGCATCACAATATACCACATATCCCTTTCCAGGCTTTGGAAAAATCAGCATGGGGGAAATAGTCAATCGCCTCTTCATCTCCTCAAATGATGCCTGACATTCTGGACCCCATACAAACTTCACCCCTTTCTGGGTGAGGGCAGTCATCGGTGAAGAAATCTGAGAGAAATATTGAACGAATCGCCTGTAATAACCAGTCAAGCCAAGAAAACTCCTGATCTCGAACACATTCTTCAGTTTCTACCATGACATGACCGCACTAATTTTCTCAGGGTCCACTAAAACTACATGATCTGAGATCACATGCCCTATAAATCTCACCTCCCTAATCCAGAACGTGCACTTTGACAACTTTTCATAGAGGCGGTGATCCCGTAATGTACCCAAAACGATCCTCAAGTGATGTTCATGTTCCTCCACAGAGCTAGAGTATACCAGAATGTCATCCACGAACACCACAACAAAGGAATTGAGATACTGATAAAACACCCTATTCATGAGGTCCATAAAGACCGTTGGAGCATTGGTCAATCTGAAGGGCATGACCAAATACTCAAAGTGGTCGTACCTGCTTCGAAAGGCTGTTTTTGGGATATATGACTCTTTTACCCGAAGTTGATAATTCCCCAAATGCAGGTCTATCTTTGAGAACCACTTTACCCCTTCAAATGATCAAACAAATCATCTATTCTAGGAAAAGGGTATTTATTCATAATTGTTACCTTATTTAGCTTCTGGTTGTCAATGCACAACCAGAGGGATCCCTCAGCCTTTTTCACGAACAACACCGGAGCGGCCCAAGGAGCGATGCTCGAGCGAATGAATCCTTTGGATTCTAAGTCGTCCAGATGTATCTTTAATTCCCTCAGCTCGGTGGGGGCCATGTGATAAGAGGGAAGAGATATCAGTTGTGTTCCCGGTGCCAGATCAATTGAAAACTCCACATCCCTCTCTGGGGGAAAACCTAAAAAATCACCATGGAATACCTTCGAAAACTCATTCACTACATGAGGTAGTGAAACATCAGGGGAATGACCATCTTCTAGCACCATCGAAGATAACTAGAAGATAACACCTCCCAACTCTGGGAGTGGAGGCCCCGCATGACCTGACCAAGGATCCCATTCTCCACGAAAAACCTAACGACTCCCATCTGGTGCCGTGAAACTAACACGCCGTCTATAACAATCGATGTGTGCCTGGAAGTGTAATAGCCAATCCATGCCAAGTATTATCTCAAATAGTTCCATATCTAGAACTAGAAGGTACCACTCTGTCTCAACCCCTGACACGAAAAGCGAACACGAGGGGTACCTATGGACCTGCTCCTTCTTCTTTCCCAATGGTGTCACCAACTCCATCGTGAAATACATCAACTCAGTTGAAAAAGTCAGCATGTCCACAAAATGGGTAGAAATGAATGAAAAAGAGGCACCAGTATAAAAAATATCAGTAGCTATAGAAGATGCGATCAAAACGGTACCTTGAACTGTCGACGGTCCCGCCTCTGATCCTGCTGGTTCCTGATCCACCGCATGGAGATGTCCAGTCTCTGCCTGAAGACGACCGCTAGTCTATGGTTGTGCCCTGAACTAGGTCTGCCTAGGAGATGACCCAACCCTACCACCAAGGCTTCCAAATCGACATCTCCCAGTCCTCGATGGCTCAGATTGTGCTGGCACTCCTCTTGAATCCACTGACCCAGCCCCACTCGGATGTGGACGTGCCACACCACAGAAACGCTGAAAATTCCCCATACCTACACACAGGTAACAATGCTTCGGAGGAAGTGGAAATCCTGGTCGGATGTGCTCGGGCATCCCACACTGGTGGCACATGACTGATCTCGCATCAGAATCCGCAGACGAAAACTGCCTGGAACAGTGGCCTGAACTGCCACCTCCTTCTTCCCATGATCACCCCGCTTCCTTTTCTTCTCTGAGGAGCTGCCACTTCCCTCTACTGATAATGAACCATAGTAACCAGCCCTGCCTTTCCTATCAATGTCCATCATGCACGCTCAATCAACGACCTCAGCATAGGTCCTCAGCTTAAACAAGAACACCTAGGAGTATATCTCTGGTCGCAATCCTTTCTCAAACCTCTGGTCCTTCGCTTGCTCATTAGAGACAATTTCTGGAGCATACCGAACAAACTCAGCAAAATGGTTGGCATACTCCATCACAGATATATTCCCCTAAACAAGTTCCATGAACTCTCTAGACCTGGCAGAAGCTAACACCTCAGGGAAGTACAGTTCATTGAAGATAGCCTTGAAATCTCCCCAGTGCATCTGCTCATTCTTCCCAGCCTAAAGCACTGACTCCCACTATTTACGGCTGGGACCCTTCAACAGAAAGGAGGCACACTTCACCCTGAGATCCTCGGGTGTTTCTAGGAACTCAAACATACACTCGATCGTCTCAAGCCATTCCTCTGCTTCTTGGGGTTCTGAGCTGCCTCGAAAGGTTAGAGGCTTATTTTTCATGAACTCATGGACCTTGTCCCTTCTAGGAATAGTCTCATCCTATCTAATAGGATCTAGAACTAGATATGGTCCATATCCTAGAGACTGGATAGCCCATACCACGACCTCGACAAGCCTCTGATCAATTGGTGTGGGAGAACTCTCTCCGGCTTCCTCCCGTGGGTGCGTGAGAGCTTTCTGGGGAGGCATGTTGCTACAAAATGAAACAGTAATAAAACAATAATCAATACCAAAATTATAAAAAAATTAATCAAATACATAAAATATAAATAATCTAAACACCTTCCAATAATAAAAGAAACAACTACTCCACATCCGCCTGATGTCCACATGTGGTCTACAACCCACACGTTTCACCAGGAAGTGAAGTCAATCCATAAATTCCAACATCCCCTGGTGACTCAAGGTCTACCTTGAGAGGTGTAGTATAGGAACCCTACTCACAACCAAAACCCCATGCCCCGACAGTCCTAGCTCCTTTCTATCCCAACTCATCCCAAAATTGAAATATAACCCAAAAAATTTAACCTCCTCTGATACCATTTTTTCATGAACCGAATCTGGTCGCCCGCAAACTGGCACCAAACCCGGCTCATGGAAAGGCCTGAAGGGCGTTTCATATTCCCAAGGGCTAGCACAAGTTCCCGGGTATCATTAATTTAGATTTGGGAATGATTTACCTGAGTATCAAAGCATAAAACATTAAAAACAATCCATAATATAAATATGAAATTTTCATGCAAAAAAATTCCTAACAAAACCAGATATGAATACATATGTTTAAAGACACTACAAGTGGTCCAAATACAAATAATGACAACAGTAAGAAATCTCCATGGACTCCACAGAATAAGGGGGTCATCACCCGTAAGCCTTCTCCATAACTCCGCCCAGCGATGGGGACTAACACCCGGAACCGCCATCACCCTTAGCCTTTCCTTTAACTAAATCAAACATAACCAAGTCTACTTACACCCAAGGGGTGTAAGTAGGATGTTATCCTAGGCCTAGTAGTATTCCACCCAATTCTTCCAAAGATCATGCAATACAATGTGATAATGCAAGTAGTTTTAATAGGCAAGGAAAAGCAGTGTTAAAATTCCAAGAAATGTAACATTCATTTGAAAACAGTTTTCAATCAAAAAATTTCAGAATGTTCACAAATTTAAATATAAATGTAGATACTATAAGTTACATCCAAACACACCCTAATAAATGGGTAAATACTACAAATACAATGAGCAACATCATTGGGAACACCCCTCGGTACTAGGTTGTCTTGGGCCCTATGTACCTCATACCTCGGTGTAAACTATCCATAGAAAAATCTATTCTCATGCACGCGCCATTAGTAGGGAACATACCCATAACCTAGTGGTCCCCAATAATCATCCACATAGTTTAGTTAGAGTTTTTTTATCCAAATTCCAAGTGAAATAGGGACAAACCCCATCCGGTCCACTAGCCGTACTAGTAAAAATACGCCCCACCTAGGTACCCAGGCTTCCCCTTTTGTGCTAATTCAATTTCAGCACGCAACATAAATAAATGTCCATAAAAAACATCATTACTGGTCAAACACAAACAATATAATAGCTATCACATTTTATACAACTTAAAACACGCCACAAAACACATAGATTTTTAAAAAAACAACCTCTCAAAATCTCACATTATTTTGCACCAAAAAGTCTTTGAAATATCTACATTGCACACTATGTGCACAATTTCAAGTCACAAAAACAAAATGGAAGTTCAATTCCATTTAATGAAACCAAAAATCCAGTTATGGGGTATCCCCATGTGAACCAAGAAGTTATATCCTTTAAAAAACCCCATTTTCACACAAACACGGCACTTTAAGACCATTTTCTTCCCAAACACCATCTAAACAAACTCTCTCAGCAACAATAAAAAAAATAAACATTAAAAACATGATTTCCAGTCCTAATAAAACTCAATAAATTCAATTATGTAATTATAGGACAACCCCAAATGAACCAATAAATGATTTGTATTTAAAACCCCCAATTTCACCAAAAATTGGCACTTAAAATTCATTTTCTTTATAAATGCCACTAAAACAAATTTTTCAGAAACATTAAAATGAAATAAACATTAAAATACCAAAAACACAGCATGCTATGTCACAAAAATTTCATGCACAATGGAATCACCTACCAAAAGAGTCAAGAACCGTAAATCCTAGTGCGGAACTTCAACCGCACGACCACCGGGCCACAAGGGAGTGAAATCAAACCTAAAACCAGAGTATTGAACCAATAACCTCAAAATGAAACCCTAGGTACGAAGCCCTAGCTTCTGGAAATTTGGGGATTCAAGAAAAAAGGGATAAACCTCAAGGAAAAGGAGAGAACTTTGAAGGATAGTCACTTAGTTAAGAAATCTGGACGTTTTTGGAAACCAGAGAAGTTCGGTCCTAATTATTGACAAATGTGATCTAAAAAGAGGGGAAAACAAATCTGGGGGTTCGTCTAGGTAACGTGGGAGAAGTTGAGAGTTGTAATCACTAAAAAAAGAGAAACAATTAATATTTTATGAAATAATTACAAAACAATTTTAAAACTAGAAATGAGCTTTCGGGTTGGCCCAATACTAAATTTGATCACCCAAATTCAAGATTCTAATGAATTTATAAGTGGACCAAAATTCTTTGGTGGGTTTAATAGTTAAATAAAGGTCATTTTGGAATTTTAATGGGTGAAAAAGGTTTAAAAATGAGGGCGTTATTAAAGAAACAAACTTTACTTTCAAAAATGGAAATGGGCTCTCGGGTTGGCCCAAATTTTGGAAACCCCCCATATCCTTCAAAAATGCTGGGAAAACCCCAAAAACAAAGCAAGTATGTAAATTATATGAAAAATAAATTTAAAATATCTCATTTATGTGACATTATGTGTGGAAGAAAAGGGAACATGGACATTAACTTCCGACAAGAAAAACCCACGACTGTGATAGAGGATAGGAACAATCTGTTCAACCATCAACATGTTGTTCATTATTTCAACTTTAAATAACCAGAGCACATTTCAAACTAGTGCCCTAATAAAAGGGTTTTTGGAGTCAACCAATAACCTCCAAGGTAGTAAGGGAGATATTTTTCCATAACTACCACTGAAATGAGCCCCGAAAATGAATTAGTGACATGTATGCTAGTTATTAATTTATGAATAACAAACATACTTTTTTATTCTAGTTCTACCTTTTCATTCATATCTCTAAAGTTTAGTAGAACTATCCCAACACCACCACAAAACATGTAAGTAAAGATGTTAGTGAGAATTTAAAATGGGGAAATGATTGCATACCATGAATATAACTCCTCCCCTGTCATAATTTGTGGATTGAACTTCATGGAAAACCTTATCATACTCCCTCTGGTGGAATTTGATGCAATTATTTTCATTAATTGTCTTTCCTTATATAGAACCAACATAAATTTCCGTGAGAGGGAAATCACTCTCCATATGGAGAATCAACCCACGATCTGTAAATGTTCAAGGAGGAGGATAAATCTTTTTTTGCACCATCATCTCATGTGTGGATATTACTGACCTATGAGAATGTGTATCTGGCTCAGATGATTTAGTCTAAGGAAGCAATCATCCTTGAAGACATGCCTATTGTGAGGGAATTTACTGAAGTGTTTCCCAAGGAATTTCCTAGTATTCCTCCTAGAATAGATTTTGAATTCTCAATTGATCTTATACCTAGGTAATTTCCAATATCCAAGACTCCATATATAATAGATGTTGTGGAGCTTGAGGAGATGAATAAACAACTATAGGAGAATCTGGATAAAGGGATTATACACCCAAGTACTTCACTATGGGGTGCACCAGTCCTCTTCATCAAGAAGAAGTATGGGTCAATGCACCATTGCATTGATTATCATGACCTCAACAAAATCAAACAAAAAAAGAACAAGTATCCTCTACCCTAAATTTAGGACTTGTTCGATCAGCTATGTCGTGAAAAATACTTCTCCAAGGTGTATTTGTGTTCGCGATATTACTATGTAAGGGTGATGAAGGAGGATATCCCCAAGATTGATTTTCATATTAGATATGAGCACTAGGAATTCATAGTAATTCATTTCAAAGTCTATAATGCTCCAGGAATCTTCATGGACTTCATAAATAGAGTATTTAGAGATTACCTTGACAAATTTTTGGTAGTCTTTATAAATGATATTCTAATATAATCCAAAACCAAGGAGGAGAATGAGGAGCATCTAAGCACTTCACTCGAGACCTTGAAAATGGAAAAGCTCTATGAAATGTACAACAATTGTCAGTTCTGGTTGAAGGACTTCTTATTCTTGGGTCATATCATCACAAGAAATGAGATATCTATGGATCCATCCAAAAGAGCTGCAACTGAGGGATGGATAATTCCAACATCGGTAACGAATATCCACAGCTTCCTAGGGTTAACTGGATATTATCACCAATTTTTGAGAAATTTCTCATGATTTTCCCACCCTCTTACCAAGCTAAATCGAAAGGGGGTAAAGTTCTCTTAGACTGATAAATGCGAAGAGAGATTTATGGAGTTGAAAATGAGGCTTATCACTACACTCGTTCTCAAACTACCAACAAGTTGAGAACTTTTTTTGGTATTTAGTGATAATTTAAAGAAGGTCCTGGGATTTGTGTTGATGCAAAATGAAAAATTCATTTCATATGTTTTAAGGATATTTAATGTTCATGAGAAAAACTATACAACACGTGATATGGAGTTGGATGTAGTAATATTTTCTTTAAAAATTTTGTGATATTAACTCTTCGGGGATAAGTGTGAAATTTACACGGATCAAAAAATACTCAAGTATATAGTCACACAAAAAGAATTGAATATGCGCCAAATAATATTGGTAGAGCTGATCAAAGACTATTCCTGCTCAATCCATTACCACCTTGCGAAAGAGAACAAGGCGGCCTATGCTCTAATTTGAAAGGACCCAACAATTCTTTCAGTGATTAGATTTGAAAAGGATCCAATATTCTTATATTTGATGAATATAGACCTGGGAATCATAAATAATGCAACATCATCAATACTTCAACAAAATTATTTCTCATTATTCTCTTTTGGAAAGGTTAAACGATGCTGAAAAGGATGATGTGAGAATTTAGAAGAATGTGGAAACTATCAGAAAAAGAAAATCCTAAGAGTTCAATGTTAATGTAGAAATAATTTTTAGATTTGGGAAAAGGATTTTTGTTCCATCAAGTATGGAGTTAAAGAAATAAATTTTGGATGATTCACATAGTTCAAATTTATCCATTCAACCAGAAAACACTAAGATGTATTGAGATCTCCGAGAGAATTATTGGTTGGATAACATGAAGAAGGGTATTAATGAGTATGAATCAAAGTTATTGGTATGTCAGCAAGTGAAGGCTAAGAGGAAGAAGTCTAAGAGGATGATGAAACCATTACCTATACCAGCATGAAACTGGGATAAAATCACCATGGAATTTGTCACCGGCCTTCTGAAGACATCCAATGAAAACAATGTTGTCTAGGTTATTGTGGATCATTTTACAAATACATCACACTTCATTTAAATTTTATTGTATTTATCATTGGATCAACTAGCATCGATATATATTAGAAAATTGGTAAGGCTACCTAGAGTTCCACTATCTATTGTATTCGATCAAGATCCAAGATTCACCTCTAAGTTCTAGAAGAGTCTTCAACATGCTCTAAATATAGATCTAAACCTTAATAAAACTTATCATACCCAAACTGATGGGTAATCTTAGAGGACTATCCAAAGACTTAAGGACATTTTTATAGAATAATCAATGGACTTTAAATGAGGATAGGATCAACATATTCCTCTTGTTGAGTTCTCTTACAATAATAGTTTCCACTCAAGCATCCAAATTTCTCCCTATGAAGCCCTTTTTGGGAAGAGGTGAAGAACACTAACAGGTTGGGATGAAGTTGGGGAGAGAAAACTTATAGGTATAGAAATGGTAGAAGAAATGGTGTAGAAGGATAAGACCATCCAACATCACATTAAAGCTTCTCAGTGTTGAAAAAAGAGTTATGCTGATAATCATCGATGAGACCTTGAGTTTGATGTCGGAGACAAGGTATTCCTCTACATATCACCATGGAAGAGAGTTATGAGATTTGGGAAGTAGGGAAATCTTAGTCCAAGGTACATCGACACTTTTGAGATCCTTGATCGCATTGGAGAAGTTACCTATCAACTTTATCTCCCACCGAACCTATCTCAAGTAAATGATGTATTCCATGTATCACTCTTGAAGAAGTACATACCTGACCTATCACATGTACCCAATCCATAGGTGGAACCATTAGAGAATGAAATCTCCTACTAAGAGAAGATGGTGAAGATCTTAGATCGTAGGGAAAAAGTTCTACGAAATAAGACAATGCCCATCGTCAAGGTGTTGTGGAGAAACCAAAAGTTTAAAGAATAAATGTGGGAATCAAAGGAAGTGATAAAGTAGAGTTACCCTAATCTATTTTAGTGTGGGAAAAGGAAATTTTGAGGGTGAAATATTTTAAGGGGGGAAGATTGTAACAACCCTAATTTTTATTAATTAAAATTAATATTTATCTAATTAAATGTCTTATTATCTAAAATGGTTATATAAAATATGCACTTATTTGGTTTTATGATTTTGGATTTCAAAATACCATTAAGAATTGTTATTTTTGCTAATATAGATTTTGAGTAGTGATCACATGATTAGTATAAATATATTTCTTTAACAAATCCAATCTACTCAAACAAAGGAAGTGATGGACTCATCCAGTAGAATTTATCCATATGAAGACCATTTTTCAGAGCTCATAAAGTAGATGGAATCATTGGGCTTCCCCCTTGACCAAACCCAATCCAAGCTTCAACACGTTAAGATCAAATGGAACTACCTACATGAAATGTAGAAGTTGATAGAGATTACCACCCGAGAGATATTATCTGAGCCACCCTAAGAGTCTATCACCATCAACACCTTACCCTTTAGTATTATAAGTGTGTTATAAGGGGTTATGTAACAAGACCTTATCACTAGGATTATGTGCATTATTTTTGTATATAATAAATAATATAAATTAATTTTATTATTGTTACTTTTTAAATTGTTTTTAAAAGACAATTAGTATTTTTAGTTAATATTAAATTAAGAAATATTTTTTTATGAATTGACGGATTTTTTAATTAAATAATATTATAATAAAAAATATTACTAAATTGATTTTTACTAAACATAAATGATTTAGTAATTTTTATGAATACAATTGAAATTTTTATTATGGTTTGAAAACTGTTTTTTTTTCAAACCCATGAATTTTCGATAAATATCAGTTTTTTTTAAAAGAAAAAATTCCCTTGTTTAAAAAATTATTTTGATAAAATGAATATTATTTTAGGAATTAGGCAGTCGAAATTATCCAATGGTGAATTTTTCATAATTTTACGAGAGAGTTGAATTTTTGGGTAGAAATTAAATACCGTTTTAATAAAAAAAAATGTGTCTTATGACATCATAATGACCCAATAATGATGTAATAAAATACTATAAATGGGTTGTTCTGACAATATATGTTTTACCTTTAAAATAATGTGATTTTAGATTTGTTTGGTTAATTTTGTGGGTTCCTTATTAGGTCGTCCAATACTTATAAAACATTCTAACTTTTTAAATTGATTTCCTTGAGAGTATAAATTATCCCCACATAAGAAAGCATAATATTTTAATAAGTTAGGCCATCGGAAATGTAAAATAATGCTTTAAAATACGATTTTTAAAAAACCGTGGGCTAAAACCATGGGATGGTTTGTGTTTTCGATTACATTAATGTGTAGTGCCCAAAACCTAAATAATGAAGAATTCCCTCTATTTTTCTATAAAAACCCACCCAAGACCCCACTTCCTCTTTACTAAAATCCTTTGGAGGTAGACCAACACCTTCCCTTTTCTCTCTATAATCCTCCCAATGAACCCCAAGCTCCCGATAAGGCTCTCTCAAGCCTCTCCCAAGCCTTTGGTATCACACTTCCAAGTAAGGGAATTCTTCCTCTCTCATTTTTTTCCAAGTTTATTTATGTTTCTATATCCTTTTATTTTCAATTAAAAATTTTGGGGTATTATTTTTAACCTCCCCTATACTTTCCTCCTTATGTTTTAATGATGATATAACCCTTTATATCTCATTAATTACTCCCATGTACACCCATTACCATGCCGAAATTTTGTATGGGATTTCTCTCTCCTCATTTACATTCAAGAAATTCTTTTATATTATGAATCTAAATTCCATTACATATGTTGGGAAATGTATCTATATGACACCCTTACTGCCTATTTCATGTAAATAAGGTAAGATACCCCTTTCTCTCTCATAAACTATTTTTATTAATTCTTATGTCATGCTGTTATACTGCTGAAATTACACCGTGATTTTCCAAGCCAAAGTCATTGTGTAGTGAATACCATGACCATTTCTCTGTCAAGGGTATTCTGCCTTTTGAACATTTAAATATTGATTATATAGTTTCATGTATTAATTTTCAATTCCATTATCATGTAATAAATGATGATGTTCAATAAATCCATGTTCTATGATCTATGTGGCACACTTATACACAAAATGAAATGATTAAGAAGGGTGCACCCTAATATTGCTCCAATGCATTGGGTAAAAATTGGTACCATGATACATCAAGTGAAATGAGGTTTTACTAATTCTAATTCAAGTGTAATGATATTTTACTCATTCTCCATCTGCAATGAGCCTTGGATCATGAAAATATCATGTTAAATGTTGTTGCCACATGTCCACGTTATGATAATCATGCTATATCATGCCTTTATGTTCATGTTTCTCTTATTATCTATTGATATTCCCATGGACTAAAATGTATTGTATTCTTCATGTTATACCTCATTTAATACCATCATAGGATTTATAGTTCACCCTTTTCTTATGAATGTTCTCAGGTTATCCCATGCAATGCTAAGTACGAAGGAACGTGTGTGGTCATGTAAAAGATGTTTTCAATAAAGATGTGTATTTCATGTTTTATGTTGTCACGTAATGTTACTAATACCCAAAGACACTATACCTCTTGATATTATATGTTGTATCAAGTGAATATTTTATGTAATATATTATGTTTAAGTGTGAAATAAAGAGCAGGGTTGTTATAATTATTGAGAATAAAATGGAAACTTTGAACATTTGAGGATAAACTTGTAAAGGAGAAGTATATACTAACATGTGATTCCCTACGATTCAATAAAGGTTATCCATGATCTATTTCTTAACTTATATTCTTATGGGATATTTTTTTTATTCCCTTAATAATGGTTTTTACTAATCTCATGAATTTACCAAAGAATATCCCCCAGGTGTTTCAAACCAAGAGTGCAGCAAGGCCTGTTGTCATGCACTAGTTCCCATTCGAGTCTAGATCAAAGTGGTGTTTTAATGTTTTACCCAAATATATATCTGTTCCAAAGCCACCTCTACCTATTTTTATCCACATAGGGATGTATTTTCTTGATAAACCACTTACTCTATACTTACCAACATTTATGGATTTTTTCACACACTTCATATCATCCTTAAGGTTCTCACTAAAGTTCTCTATTCCTAATATCCAAGGATAACTAGACCATCCTTTGATACCAAATATAGTGACCCTATCCTTTTACATATAACAATACATGATTTTGAGCATAATTATACAACTGAGTACAACCCAATGATCGTAATGTCTAGTGTCATGGGAGACTAGGTACATAAAACTGAAAACATGGAACTAAACAAAACCTCTCTTCATTTAATCATAAATTGAGTTCATAACTTCCATCATGCTGAAAAATATTCGCAGGGTACCCTAGGGAACACATTAATAATGGGATGAGCTAAATAGAACAATAAGGGAATAACCATAAGAACAAAGCATTAACACATGGGATAGAAGGCATGACATAATAATTTAAAAAGGCATGAAACATTTGGAATGATAACATATAAACATGGAATCATATAAACATGGAGTCATAGTAATGTGTAAGAAACATAAAACATGATTTTATCATCAGTCAAGACTAACCTCAAAGACTGTTGCACATGGTAGCACAAGCCAAGGAAATCCCCAAGACTGTCGCACATGGTAGCATAAGCCAAGGCTAACCGCCAAGATTGTCACACATAACATCTCATGGGAATTAAATTTACCGAATGAATTGGAGTGATATCTAGGTGAACACATATTAACTTTTCTTGAATATTTTTTCCACATAATGTACTATATATAATCAATCATATATAAACATAAGGGTGACCCATGAAAAGAATTGGGTACCATAATCATGTCATAAAGCATAACAAATAGGCATATCATACAAGTTTCCATGAATTAAAGGAACTATAATATATATGGAAATTATTATGGTAAAATAGTATTGTATCATGGAAGGTGATGTCAAGTTTAATTTACAACATGTATGAAAAGTATTTATGAAATTTTATCAAGTAAACATTTTTTGTGTGGTTTCAAGGAAAATATTATAGAGGATTTAAAATAGGAAAGGGAACAATACATTATATAAATCCAAAAGTGAACCAAGAAGGTTTTCATAATAAAAAAACTGATTTTATAAACACAATTGGGTCCTAAAACAGAATATATAGTGCAATTTAAATTGGGTAAGAATTCACGATGTTCCCTCAAAATAGGTTTTCCTATCAAGAAGTATTGAGGACAAAATAAATTAAAAACATGTATATCCCCAAAAGATAATGAAAAAAGGGTCCTGATAAATGAATTTTGAACCTATACACTACATTTATAATATGAACATAAAAATATAATATAACTTCATTTTGGAAAAAGGAAGATAAGGAAACCTGAAGGAACAAAGGAGGTTCAGGTAGAATCTCTTATGGATTATCGACATGGTTTCAAGTGTACATAACAGAGATTAATGAAATAGAAAAGTGTTTCTTCATCACATATACATCACGAGGGAAGTATGGGGGAGGTTCTAAATCATACCCCATCATTAAGGATTACACATAGAAGGGCATTAAATAGAGGACATTCTTGAATAAAAGTGAATTAGAGAGTATCCATTACCTTAAGTCCGATGGTGTTATACACTAGATATTAATGACCTTAATAATCAAATTAGATTCATTAATTAATAATTACAGAAAAAATTATATATTTAAAATATTTAGTATAACCTTTTTAGGTTCATTTAGGACCTTTTTGATGAGTTATGTTATTCAATTTCATTGTTTGGGTCGAATAGTTTTCTTGGTTTTTACGATCAATTTAATTATTTTCACGAATGAAGAATCATGTAAAATGGGGATGGTTGTCCAAAACTATAGTTATATTTTATTATTGAACATATAGAAGGTTACATGGTTGTAAAATTAATTTGGTTACTTGGAGTGAAGTTGAATCATTATATAAAAAATTAGTGACAACATTTTGGGATTATTGGGGGTTTTTGATCACTACGAACTCATTTTTCATTATAATTTAATATCATGTGTTAAAAAAGATTATATAACCTTAAATAAGATATATTAAATATTAATCTGGTTCAATAAAAAATAAATGGTTTCATGACTAGAATTGATGATGGTAAACGAAATAGAAAACCCATCATCCTTGAATGTGGTAAATTAACACATCTCAGATGGTGTCTTTACTACTAGTATAAAAAAGAGTAAAAGAGAGATGATAATAACATATTCCTTTATCATAAAAAAATACAGTACATCAAAGGTATTAGAGTTGCAATAAAATTTTGATGAGGATAGGTAAGGATAGAAAAGAAAACAAATTAACTTGAAAAGGAAGTGAAAGAATTGGAAAGAGGAATTTACCACTAGAATCAATCTTCCTTGAGAGCCTCTTATGGGGAGAGGATTTGATATTTTGAAGAGACTGAGGTATGTTGGACATGGGATAGGATCTTGGGAAGATATTTTGGGCAAAATTTAATTATGTAACAAGGCTTGAGAGGAGTTATGAGAAGAGGGGAGTGTGGGTGGTATTTATAGTGGAGGGGAGGTGGGTTTTCTTAATAGTTTAATCCTTAGTTTATTGTTTTTCCATAAGAAAAGAAATAGTAATGATTATTGTGACCAAAAAAATTAATTTTACCATGTATTTTCTAAAAAATGTCAATTTACATCATACATGACTCAATAATGATACATAAATTAAGGTTTTAGCATTTACTATGAATTATAGTATTTTACTATTCATAAAAAAATCTTGTATTTTAGAAAAATCCCAAAAATTTACCACAACTATTTTTCTATGTATAGAATCCAAAAATAAACCCAAATTTTCAAAAATAATTTTGTAAGTATTATTAATTTTTATTTTTAAATAAAATCATAATTTACTTGAAAAATAAAAATTTTAAAAATATATCTGATTTAATAATGCTTTCAAAAAATACATATAGTCTTAAAAATTATCTTAAAACCAAAAGACATAAAATTTTTATTTTCTGAACACCATTTAGGAAAATAAATTTTATTTTAAATTAAATAATTAATTGTAATTAATTATTTATAAATTACTTAAATACCAATACTTTTACTATGGGAATATTATCACTTATAAGATACCTAAATTTTATTATTCATTCAAGGGTGAGGTTACTATTATTTTGGAAAATATAATATTTGTAAGGTTCCTATTAATATTCATAAGGTTAGGTTACTATTCATAAGGGTATGCTACTATTCATCCAAAAAGGTTTGTCTTATCGAACTCCAAACATCTTATTGATCACAAACAGTGTATGTCATATTTTCAAAATTCAAATCACAGAAGTGATGATATTATGATTAAAGGTCAGATAGTAAATTTTAGTTCATTGTGTTGTGATTTCATATGATTATATGACATAATTATAAGAAGTTAATTTCTATTGATAAAACAGTGGATCGTTACAAAGCGCCTCTCGCTGAAGCCCATTTCTACATGAGACCTTATTCCATGTTGACCTATAGGCCAGTACGTAGTGATTTCATGGTCCCTCATGTGGAGTTACTTATTACATTACCCTACCTCTTTAGTTTTGGAATAGGTAAGAAATTAGTTTTTTTATTTTTGGAATAGCCACACTAATTTGACCACATTACTGACCAATCCCCTACCACCTCCCATTAGGCATTGCTTTGGTCGAACAATATCTGAAGGCACACTGATTATAGCCAAGTAAGTCCATGGGGGTAAAGAATGAGTCCTCATAAAAGATGCAGTACATTAAACTACCAAGAACCATCATCCTAAACACATGACATAAACAATTGTTTGGCCCTATGCAATGCACATGGGGTTCCATGCCTCAGTAATTTTAAACACCCACTCATCTCAATGGGAGTGAGATCTTCCTCACCCTCCTCACAGGTAATGAGATCCTCCTTGAACAGAATACTATCATTATACGGAATCACTCCTGGTGTAATCCCCAATCTCAATACATTTAGGTAGTCTCAATCCCCACACCATCACGTCTTGTGGTCGTACCTTTCATGAAATGATCATTACATATATTTCTATCTATTATTTCTCACATTGATCATGAATCATGTGGGGTTGGAGGTTGATAGTTAAAATCACTCCTTCCTCTATTGGAATCCCTCCTAGTGTAATCCCCGTGTCCCTCACATCCGAACCTCAGGGGTTTTAATCCCATCCTTATTAGCATGGTAAATAGGATGCATCCATAATGTTCGATCGCAACCAATGGTAAATCTTTGTGTCTTTCTCATTGGGTTATACCTCTTTGACCCACTCTTAGTGGTGTCCAGATCATTCATCAAGGTGTGAAACATTTCCATTTATGGGTCATTCCAACAAGGGTTCATTCACATTGGGCATCTTGACCCATTCATATGGTAAACTTCGGTGCTTCTCTCCTAGGGATGAACCCTTTCACAGAGTCAAATATTTCATTTATGGGACATTCCATATAGGGTCCATATTCTTTGAGCATTATACTAATCCATATGTTAAACCTTATAGGTTCTCCCTCCTAGGGATGTTCCCATATGATCTACCATTACAAGTGTTCTGATCAGTTCTTTCAATCTCTACAAGATGTTAAACTCGCAATCCTCTATTCTTAATGGATGTTAAACTCATGGAATGCCCCATGTTAAGTATAGGATGCCTGGGGAAATAGTTGGATGACATTCCTAGGTTATAAGATACATTGTGATCACCATAGGATGCCTTGGGTTCTGCACCCTTGAGAACCCTCATATGAAGAATAATTCTAGTGTACCATTGTTTCAGTGTCCAGAAATGATCAACGATTCCCAACGTGACAACTCACATAAACAAAGGCTACGTCCTTGACTTGACCCTTTGGAATGTACCAAAAGAAGAAAAATAAATAATCAAAATTCATAAATAGATAAAACAAGGGTGCAGTTTCAATAACAACATCTTAAAATTTATGGGAGACCCAAACTAAGGGACTAATTCTGAGGAGGAATACACGAAAGGAGGAACCAAAATCGCATCATACGATTTCAATCAAGGAGAAAGAAACATATAAATAGGTGATCAATGCCACACGCATTTGGAACATAGGAATTCATGGTAGAATTCACCATCAGTGAATAACCATAGGTGTAGGCGGCACACTCTCATAGATAGTAGAAGAAAAAGAAATGTTGAACCCGACATGAATTATTTTCTCATACAATCATGGGGATTAATAGCTTTTGAGAAATAATTATATAACCATGTTATCAGATCCATATATTTGGTACTCGGTCCCTCTAAGAAAATAGTGGTCTTAGTGTGGAACTAACTAGATATTGGGACAATTAATAATTGGGAATTCCGATCAGTGACATCGTCAGCGTGGATATTTCTCTCCAGCCATGGAATAATGAATAATGGTATGGAATCAAGAATTAATTTCCTTGCATTTATACTGATATATTATCTTCCTACATTGAAGGGCCCAAGAAATAGGAAACCAATTCTCCCCTTCAGAAGATTTTGGGGCAGGAGGAACAACAATTATGCAATCAAGCATTACTCTACCTCTTCTATGACGTCATCCACAACCATGGATACCAGGTGACCACACCCCATCTCACCATAAAATATTGTTAAAATGGGGGGGGGGGGGGCGGACATTCTCATATGATGGTATGAGTAGGAGGGGGTAATTCCCATGAGGTACATGGATCCCCAGGACGTGGAGGATTCTGAACCTCATTGTCACCATCACCCCCAACGGCCATGCAGTGATCCACGACACCCAACTCCTACATCCAACCGCTTCGGGTGCCTCATCCCTAAATGTTAATATGCCTCAATCCCATATGAATATGAGGTCGGATATTTCCATGTAACCCCATCTACAAACACCACCCAGGAGATTCTAAGGAGGGCTCCCACTGGGCTGTGTCAATGTCACCAACTATTTGTCTTACAGGACAAAAAATAGGCGGTCTACACCTTACTAATCTAGTCCCAATTCAGATAAACCAACACCAATGTCGAAAGTGAGCTCTGGAATATTCCCATTTGGGTAAATCACATTCCACAGATCTAGTGGATCGTGCCACCAATGATGCATACTAAATATTCCCTACTACAATAGAGTAGGTACACTTCAATGCCTGATCAAGATCGAGACATCAGCCACCCCATGGGATGGATGGCTTTACACTTTTGATCATCATAGCATCCAACATTCATTCCAGGACAGACCATGATGATTAGATTCAGTATGTAGTCCCTCCCCGTACTATCTCTATCTATATTAGAGGTCTTACCAGCTCTCTCACCCAACATTGAGTTCCACCCCATGTCCCCGGTTCTAATTTTAGCGAACGTCTTCCCTTATTTGTTGACATCCAGCATGAAGGTCCTCCTCATGCTTGTGTTTCCCGATACAGAGGTCCACCCCATTACCTGAACCATGAATACAACGGTGATCCTCATATCATCACCAACTCCGGAAGGGACCCCCCCCCCCCCCCGCTCTAGATCCCATCAAAGCAGAGGTCCTCCCTACTTCACCATGACCAGTATGAAAGTCATCCCCATTTCATAAGCAGCCAACTTGGAGGTCCTTCCCATTTTATCACTAGTTTCAGCAGAGGTCCTCACCTCTCTAGCACTCATCACAACAGAGGTCCTCCTAGTGCATCCAACAACCATTAAATAGGTCCTCCTCATAATAAATATCACCAAAATAGAGGTCCACCCTATGTCTTTCTTGACATATTCCTAGGTTATCCACACACCTCAGCTCACCAATGTGGAAGTTTTCCCCACTTCATCAGCACCGAGAGTGGAGATCCTCCCTACCCTCACAACATTCCCTGTAGAGGTCCTCCCTGATTCAATGAAAGACAACAAGAAGTTCCTCCCCATGTTCCCACCAGCTCCAACAGAGACCGTCCTTTCTCCCACACTAAATTGCACGGAGGTCCTCCACATGGAAAAAATTTACCCTGCCCTATAGTGTCATCTCAGGGTAGAAGGCCAAACCATCACCATCAAAGAGAGAACTCTAATAAGTGCCATATCGTTGTGAATCTAGCCTGATTTTGAGTTTTTGTAGTGGAATGCAGATCAATGATGGAGCCTTCACCCTAATCATTTGCATAATAGTCTAGGGAAGGAGCTCAGTGTGTAATTTTTTCTATCCTGAAAGGTGAGATTCATCATATCCCAAAATCCATTTGAAGGTACATGAAGGGGGAGGAGGATCTGGCTCCCTTATAGAGTCTTACCATGTAACCATTTATATCATGACCAGTTCCATTCTCTACATCAATACAGGATCATCGAGAGTTATTTTGGGGCATGGTAGATGTAAAAGACCAGCCAGAATAACCACTGAGAGCCACTACCCTAGAAAATGAGACATTGGAAAATACCCCATTCTATAGGGACTTATTGATGTAGTTGTTACTATCTATAGAAGAGGACCCAATAAGTGGTGTCCTACCATATCTCACAAAAATTTCTCCACCAAAAATCCCACCACCGCAATGGTCTATATTAGTTTCACTTCTAGTTCCTCATCCATCTTTTATTGAAGAATAGGGAAATAAAGAGTCGGACCCCACTTCCAAACAAAGAATCCTTTGGGAAAGACTCACTATGGATCCTTTATTCAAGATGTTTTTTCTATCTCCACTCTAGACATAGGTATTCAAAATTCAATCACCCAAGATAAGGCTAGGTGTTTCTCCTAGACCATATGGGAAATTCCTCATCTCCTTCGATGTCATCAGTTGGTCTATCTAGGAAGCCATGATCATTTTGACGACATCGACCAACAGTTACCTATGGTTTAGCTAGTATCTCTCCCTCTGGATCTACATCCTTCATCATCCAGCTGTCACTGGATCCATCAACAACGATTCATTCAAAGCATTAATATGCTCCACTAATTTTTTGAGGAGGAAACCCCAGGCATTCAGATCCATGAATGGGGGCAGTATGTTTCTATTCAGTTCTATCCCATCCTATGCCAACCTGACATGCTATGAAATAATGAGGATATTACACTGGGTGTAGTAACAGTGAATATGGATGACCTTAATTATTTTCAAGTAGAACGACATGATTGCAGAGCTTAAAGAAGAGGAATCGCCTCATCGGGCGGTGCAGTTCCATGGGGATGCTCATATGGGAATCATCACTCAGCAGTAAATGAAGAAACTTTTCCTTGAAAATACCTCAAAGTCATTTCACTTTTGTTGATAATCCACAATGGTTAAATGATAGATTATAACTTCTTATCCCTATTAACTATCTGTTTTAGTATAGAAGAAAAATGTTTATACTAATAAGGCTTCTTTTCTTCAACAGCTTGTAGAACATAATATTTTAATTGATGAGATCCTTGATGAGTGCCTTGTAGAACAATGCCTATAAAAATATGATCCCCAATAAAATCATGTCCCTCATACATTATGGTATCAGGGGTATCCATAAGTCCTTCTTGACCAGTTACCTCTCGCTGATCTCAAAAATATCACGCATCCCAACTGGGTGTAGACTACATCCCATTGTAAGTGAATATGATATTCCTCACCAAATCGACCCCAACTATGCAAAAAACCTCCTCGAGACCTAGATCAGGTCTTTCCTCTAGAAGCTCCCCAGGTCATCCCTCCAGTAGCCACATATACCACACTAGCTACTCTGCAAGTCGCTGAGACGATCGATCATGTTAAGGATTCTTTAAATGTGATGGTTGCTAGGAAACCTCACCCATATAGGAATCCCTTCTAGGAAAATCCAGTGGCCCCTCTCATCCCCCACCTTGAGGCCCTTCAGACATGATAGGAGGAAATACAACCTAATTGAATGTCGTATCCTTCATGGATGGATGAAATGAAAGGACCCATATATTTCAGGAATCCTACCTTCTCCCCATTCAATGGTAAGGGTGACCCACTATAGTATCTGGACCACTTCATCTTAAGGTGTGGATCCATGCTAGGAACTCCAGAGCAACAAGAATCCTCCAAGATCCTATATTTCATAATGAAAATGCAATGGCCTATATTAATATTGTACAACCAGTAACCTATTGGGTATATTTCTAGTTGGTAAGATCATTACATGCAGTTTCTCTATCAGTTTAGATCCACCACATGCAAGAAAAGTATCAAAAACCTATTAAAGTGAAAATAATTCCTAGATGAGAGAGTTTTAGACTTTTTATCGAGGTAAAAGGGCCTCACTTATTCACTCGACATGACGCTAACTCAAAGATATATATTAACAATATGCATAGGGAATGTTAAGAATAAATTGGTTCCCCCTTCATCAATCGGAATTTCCCTGGTGGATTCCATGATTTCTCAAACAAGTATAAAATCATAGAGGAAGACTTACTGCAAGATAAAAATGTGTGGTTATTTCCTCCTTTAGCTCATTCAAGAAAAGATTCCAAGGTAGATACTGCTTTTGTTATATAGATAGATGTCCCCCAATCTGCTAGAATTATTTCCCAAAGAGCCTCATATGTTGCCTTGTCAACTGACACTTCCTTATGGACAACCTCAGGCTCAAAATCACCCACCAAAAAATCACCAAGCACAACCACATAACGCACTTCCCCCTAGGAGAGATAATCGCGATTTATTCCCCCATTAGGTTCCAGCCCCTAATCATGGTTTTGATCCTAGAGTTCCCTTGTTGGACATGATAAGTTGGACCTACTCATTCAATTAGGCCCAGGTTCTTGGATACTTCTATAGTGACTTGGATCAAGGAATTTTGATACTTCCAAAATGTAGGAAACCCCAAGAGGCTAAGATCAATGATCAATTACACTACTTTTCTTATCACCGAATCATTTGATATTCCATCTAGAAATGATATATGTTCAATGAATGGCTTCAGGACTAAGTTGATAATAATTTAGTCAAATTGGTCCCCTCCCCAGAAATGGAGGTGTGCATCTTTGTAGTACCCAATAGTGATAGCAAAAGTGAAGGTTTTTAGTTCTCCAACTGTGGGTATCATAATTATGAAAATTGTTTAGGTCGTAGAGTAGTCACTCATGCTAATGTTATCATTCATTCCCATTTTAATTGGCCAAAGTATATTGAAGTAATTGTTCCTTATTTAAATATGGATTCTACATCCACTTCACATCCTTCTTCTTTCTAGAAGATAAGATGTCGATAGTGAAAGGGAAATCAAATTCCCCCACCAGTGCTGAAACTGTCTATCACCATTGGAAATTTTATCACTATAGATATGATAACTACCCCAAAGTCTGTCTAGTATTGGAGGACTCCAATGATGACAACCACAAGTATGCCTCCATGAATACTATAAAGATGTTGGATCCTAATATGGTCCCCAATGATGAAAAGTATTAGGAAAGACCTCCCAATGTCCCTGGATGATTCTGTCATCAAAGGGGAAGTGGATTTGAGAATCGTTGGAATGATTAGGCTAGTGCCACCAGCCAAGCCATGAAAGCTATCAATACCAGACAAAAGGTTCAAAGAAGAGATCAACAATTGTTGTAATATTTTCCCATCATGTCAGATTCACTGCCACCTTCGATCATGCTACTCGACCTGGCATAACCTCCATGACCACATCATGATCGTCCACACCCAACGGTAGCCAGAGTTCAGTCATATGAAAATCATATGGTAGTAATTTTTCATGGATCAACTAGTGAGAAATGAGATATTCCTAATACCATACCAAATCCACTGGTTCAACCAGCAGTGATTGTCATACCTCTAACCATAGAGAAACCTCATTCCTATATAAATGTGTGCCTAACAAGGATGTATGATGTTGTTAAGAACCGTTCCATCATTCCTGAATAGTTATCAATTCTTAATTCCCTCCTTTTTTCATAAGATGTGTGAGAAGACATCATAGAAGCCTTGTATATCCCCCCTACTATTTGAGATAGATATTTCAGAAGCCAATACATTCCTTTCAGAGCATGTTTCATAATTATAATTCTTAGATGTCATCTCTTTCTTTGGAGAAGATGAGAGTTTACTCATGTAGGGGAACATATGCCTTCTATAGATCAAAGGTATATTAAATGGAAAGTAATTCCATCATTGTCTTATTGGCATAGGTTTGGGGTTCAATATCATCCTGACCCAGATGTTTCATATTATAGGACTAACTGATGTAGATCTATGTACCTATGATGTAACGATTTAGGGTTATGAAAGGAATGAGTAGAGTTCGTGTGGAAAAGTACACATGATGATTCAGTTGTCTTATCTCTAACACAAAATTCATGGTTGTCTCATAGAAAACATATTACAATTCTCTTATGGATAGAACCTCACTCCATCTGCATGCAACAATTCCCTATTCATATCACCAGTGCATTAATTACTCCCTCTATGGTCAGGTAGGCATTCTTCAAGGTGATGATGCTCTATTTTTCTCTTGTGAAGCTTGCAATATGGATGTATCATACTAATTGATCATTGAAAATCATTCTCAGTCCAAATATGTTGAGAAAATTATCATCGTGTCCAATCCATGGATCAACTTAGATGATGTTTCCATCCCCCTGATTCACTAGTTGGAGGCCACAATGCTAGAATTGTGACACTAATTAATTGTTTCCATGATTAGGGTAAGACGTGTTCCAAAGTACAAGGAACATCATAAGTTTTCCTCGTACACCTACATAGGAAAAGACAGAGTAATACTAGAACCCCCTACCCCTATCGAGTATGGAGATGTTCACCGTATGGCTACAACTGTATTCCATACAAGCTTACTCCACTGATCTGGGTTGAATCGTCAAAGGCTAACACACCACCACTACTTTGACATCATTAAGCGTGGACCCCTCAGTTGAAGGATTGATGGGATCAGGTCGACAACCATTGTTACCAATGTTTTTAGCAGTGTAGGAGTCTACTAGTGAAGATTCCACATCCGTCCAAGTGGGCACCAGTATTACTCCAGAATCAGTTTCTTGGATGATCCGTCTTTCCTCATTGATTCCCCTACCTCAGATGATAAATTATACAGGGAATATTCTCCTCTCAAATTAGAGGAAGGCATATCCACCACCATCAATGAGTTAGTTTTGGTAAACCATGGCACTGATACAAATCTTTGGCCAACAATGATCAGGGAAGGTATGCCTATAGAGGAACAACAATAGTATGTGTATTTACTGAAGAAGAATCTTGATGTATTTACTTAGAGTTATGATCAGATTCCCGGACTAGATCCTCAGGTCATTGTACACCACCTTGGCTTCTACGTGAGTCATCATGGGTTGAAATAACCTTCCAGGAAGATTTACCCATATCATGGTGCCATGGTTGAGGATGAAGTTGATAATATCATCAAATCCAACTTCATCAAAGAAGTCCAATACCCCAGATGGTTATCAAACATCATTCACATTAAAAGAATAAAAAAAATTAGAGCCAGCATCGACTTTCGGGATATCATCCACCACAGAACAAAGTACGATTTCCCATTCTAGTGACAAAGTTATTGATCAATGCCACTATTGGATTATAGGATTTCTCCTTCATTTATGGGTATTTAGGGTATAATTAATTAGAATAGCCCCTAAAGTTGAAGAGTCCACCTCCTTCAGGGCATCATTAGGGACCTTATGCTATCATTTGATTCCCTTTATTTTGAAGTATATAGGAGCCACCAATCAGTGTTCCATGCACCACATATTCATATCGATCATTAGGATACTAGTGGAATTCTATGTTGTTGATTTGGTGGTAAAATACCTCCATCAGGACGACCATTTTATCCACCACCTCCCACCAGTCCTAGCTTGGGATGTGAACCATCTGAAGGCACATGACTTACAATCATTTTAGTCCATGGGGTATGTAATGAATTCTCCTAATCTGAGATACATGAAATTAAACATCCAAGCCTTATCATCTTCACCACATGATGTTAAACTATAGTCCAATCCCATGAAATGCACATTGGGTGCCAGACCTCATAAATTTTCCATGCCCACTCTTCTCTATAGGAGTGAGATCTTCCTCACCTTCTTCATAGGGAATGAGATCCTCCATTAATATAATAATATCCTCCTCAAGAATACCTAATGTAGTAATCCCCAATCTCCATACATTTTTCTTATCTTAGTGGGTATGCTTCACACCATCACCTCTTGTGGACACACCATTCATGAAACAATCATCAGGTCTACCAATACCTCTTGTTTCTCATACCATGAATTAATCACATTGGATTAGAGGTTAACAATGACCATGACTCCTACCTCCTTGGGAAACCCTCCTGGTGTAATCCTCATGTCCCTCACATCCGAACTACATGGGTTTTGATCCCTGTCTTCTACACAGGGTACGTAGGAAGCCTCCATGAGGTTGAATCCCAAACAATTGTAAACTCTAGGGGTCCATCCTACAAACGTACCCTCATGATGTGACACTAGGACATTTCAATGAATAAGCCCCATCCACATCATCACTACTCTTAGAATCACCCGAATAGTCTTAGTGTGTAAGCACCAAACCATATCAAACTATATGGACTTTGTTTCCCAACCACTGGGATACATAAGAAGCCGCTACGAGTTTCAATCCCACCATCCATTCCCATCCTGTTGTTTCCCTCAAGTCGCCATGTCTCGGGAGGATCATTTCCCAACTTGGAGATTATACTTCTTTAAGGTCCCCATCCATGCGCTCTATTTTTATGGTCCGCCTCCTTAGATGTCTCATCAGACAATTCCGGACTGTGTGGACTTTGATTCCCATCCACTAGGATATATAGGAAGCCTCCCTGAGGTTCATGCCCCACGGGTTATATCCATTCCATTAATTCCACTTTAACACATCATTCACCCCATCCTGATTATTACTCAGACTACCATATCGTCGTTAGATCATACCATTCACTTGGGTCGTCTCAGGGCGTAAGCCCCATCCACATCAACGCTGCTTCTAGCATCACCAGGGTGGTCTAAGCGCATAAGCGCAAACATATCTATATACATCCAACCAAGAGAAATAAAGTTGCGATGGACAGTCTCATAATCCCCACATAACCACAACGAAGTATGTGGGTTTTGATCCCCGTCTTTTAAGTATGGTATGTAGTAATCCTCCACAAGGATCAATTCAAACCAATGTTAAACCTTGGTGTTCCCCTCATTAGGCTATTCCTCCCCGATCCACCCTCATTGAGGTCTAGATAAGCTTTCATGATTTGAAAACATACCTTTATGGGACACACCATCTAGGTTCCACCCTCATTGGTCATTCTGACCCATCCATCTAGAGAACATTGGTGATTCCTTCCTTGGGATGTACCCCTTCACAGTGTGACATCTTACCTTTATGGGGCACACCATGTAAGGTCCTTCTTCATTAGGTGTTCTAACTCATACATCGGGTAAACCTTCCAAGTGCTCCCTTAGAGGGATGTACCCATCTAATCCACCTCCACAAGTGTTCTGATTAGTTCATTCGGTATCCGCAAGACAATAAAATCGCAACCGTCTATCCTCATAGGACATTAAACACATGATTTTCTGTGTGTTAAACATGGGATGCCTGAGGAAAAACATAGAAGACATGCCAAGGGAAAATGAAGCCTTTTGATTTCCACAGGATTCCTTAGGTTCCATGCCCTTGAGAAGACATATTATAAGGAACAATACGAGTGTAACAATGTTCCGTCATCTAGACCTGCTTAGCGATGCCCAATGTGACTACTCTCCTGACTAAAGGTTCCTACTATGACTTGACCCCTTGGAATATTCAGAAAAAATTAACATAATTAACCTGTGTCCACAAATATATGGCATTGGGAAGGAGATTCATGAACAATGTCTTAATAATTAAGGGAGACCCGGACTAGGCGACAGATTTTGAGGAGGAATCGGCGAAAGGGGTGACCAATATCTCATCATCACATTTTGATAAAGGAGAAGAAATCTAGGATGAAGTGATGAAGTCCACCCTCCTTTGGAAAGAAGGTATGCAGGGTATAATGAACCATCAAAAAATGACCACACGCACAGGCAGCACACCCTGGCAGAAAGCATTAGAAATAGTAACAACAATTAAAATTTTTTAATTAAAATTGCAATATTATTATTTATATCAATGAATTATTTTTTAATATACATCATTAAATATATTACTGTATAATTATAGAAAAATAATAATTCTTTTTATACATACAAAAAGACTTAAAATATACATTAATAGTGACTTAAAAATTTATATTAATTAATACTTTTTGTATTTTAATAAAAGATAAAATTTTTAATTACAAAATTACAAAAAAAGATCCTTTTATAATTTGAAATGATTTAAATATTTGAAGTTTCATTTTTCCAATTTATAATTTACATATATATAAGGTTGTGTATTCACATATAAATGTGTGTGTGTGTGTGTGTGTGCTCAAGAACTAAACGAAATCACTCTCTATGTGTGAGTGATACAGGTGGACCCAGCACATGAATATGTGTATCGATCTATATATATACACATACACAAACATGTGTATACATGCACACTTGTACATAAAGACACACATGTACATACATACACATACATACACATACATACACATACATAGACATATACGTACATACATATATACACAAACATACACAGAAACATACACACACATACATACATACACATGAAAATACACATATTTACACATACACATATAGACACATAAAAATACATATATATACATACAACACACACACACACACACACACACACACACTCACACACACATGGACATACACATACAAAAACACATACACAAACACATACACAAACACAAACACAAACACAAACACATACACATACACATACACATACACATACACATACAGATACACATACACATACACATACACATACACATACACAAACACATACTCATACACATACACATACACATACACTTACACAGACACATACACAGACACATACACATATGGTTGCGCCCAAATTTACCCTACTGGTAAAAGCGGTCGTTGAAGTACAAGTAGGGATCGAATCCACAGGGACCGAAGAAGTAACCTTGAGACGCTATGATTTATTGATGGATTGGCTATGAAGTGGCCAACTTTGAGGTAGATTTTAATTGGAGAACTAAAGATATAATTTAAATAAGATATAATAAAAAAAATGATGTGAACTAAACAATTATTTATGGTGGGTTGATTTTAGGGTTTTGCTTGGGGTGGATTGGATGAATTTCTTTTCATAGAAAATTTCATGTCATTAATTCCAGACATATCCAAACAATGAGATAATTCTTCCAAATCATTCACCAATTTAATCCCTACACAATTACAAGGCTAATAACAAATTCACTTTGAGGATCACTTTAATGATCACTCAAAGTAAATAGATCATACTAGCACTCAAAATGTGTCATCATTAAAGTTGGAAAAGATGAGAAAGAATGTAACTCATCAAATGGAAATCCTAAAATAAAGAATAGATTTAAATATTAAGTACATGAAATAACATTCAATCCCTGACCTTGCTACTCCCTTGGATCAACCCTTAAGAGTTTATCCCTCCATTGATGTTATTCTACCAATGGAAGAGGTATGTAGACATATGGGGGCGGAATTGAAGAAGAAGAAAATTATTAAAAGAACGAACACTCCACCGTTGTGTGATTGAAATCATAAGTGCTGGTGTGAATAATTTCACACCATGATTCAACGGTATCAACGTGTGAAGAAAATAAAAATAAAAAGTGAATAATAAGAAGAAATTTTATAAAAATACTAAACGTGAATGAAAAACATACATTAGAGAAATTGACAATGCCATTACAAAACGAAAGCGGGAAATTAAAATTGAAAGAAAAACATAGATTCAAAAGAAAATGTTATATGATTATTCCCTTCACCAACACCTACTTATATAGGAATATTAGGAGCCTTAGGTACATCCCCCAACAATTAATTCACCCCCCCAACAATTAATAGAGTCAAATGGAGGGTGAATAATCAAAAGGAAATTGATGTTTTGAATTTGACCCGGAAAACTGTCCAGATTCATCCACCATATTGACGTGTGAATTAGAAATTGAAGAAGGACGAATCCGGATGGGTTGTAGAAGAGAACTATTTGTGTCAATGTGTCTTCTAGAAGATCTAAAAATTTCAGGAAATTTGGATCATCCGTTTGGATGTTATGACCGAAATGGTGGGACGGATTTCTGTGCATTAATGACGAGTCCACCATTTAAATCTCAACTTCAGATCCCTTTATCATCATGAAAACATCTGAATTAGCTCCGGCCACAGTTGAATAAAATGATCCTCATATTTTTATCTTTCTACTGTATAAATTTGAGCTTCATTGGGCTTGGTTTCGGGTCCCCACATTTGTTTGATGGGCCTTAGGCCCATTATTCCTTTTCCAGCAAGTTTATGCCTTCAGGTGCAAAATTCTCCATCTTCCTTTGGGATTCATCCAGCGGACCTAAAAGATAAAATGTTCCAAACAAAGTGATCAATCATATCCCAAAATTTCAAATTCATAAAATGAATATAATGTTGTCCACAAACAAATGAATGATTGGGCCCAAATTTGCATTTTAAACATGAATTGCATTTAAGATGAGAAATGAAGTTCTATTTATGTAATGCACTAAAAACAATGTTTATGGACTTTGGAACAATGAATATAAAGATATTAACAATGAATATTAGCCACTTTCAGTGACTAATCAACATACACATACACATACACATACACAGACACATACACATACACAGACACATACACATACACATACACATACACATACACATACACATACACAGACACAGACACATACACATACACATACACATACACAGACACATACACATACACATACACATACACACACACATACACATACACATACACATACACTTACACATACACATACACATACACATACACATACACATACACATACACATACACATACACATACACATACACATACACATACACATACACATACACATACACATACACATACACATACACATACACATACACATACACATACACATACACATACACAGACACACACACAGACACATACACAAATACATACACATACACATACACAGACACAGACACAGACACATACAAAGACACAGACACATACACACACACACACACACACACACATACACATACACATACACATACACATACACATAGACATACACATACACATACACATACACATACACATACACATACACATACACATACACATACACATACACATACACATATTCAAACACATACACATACACATACACATACGCATACACATACACATACGCATATGCAAACACATACACATACACATACACATACACATACACATACACATACACATACACATACACATACACATACACATACATATATTTACATATATACTTACACAAACACCCATAGACACATACATACAAACACAAACACATTCACATTCACATACCCTAATGTACATGCACATATAAAGAAACATACAAACACACACATATATATATACACATGTACATGCATACACATAAATACAAAAACACAAACACATACACATACAAATACACACAAACACACATACACATACACACACATAGACACACATACACATACATATACACAAAAAAATACAAATACACATACACATACACAAACATAAACACATACACATACCCATACACATACACACACAATATATACACATATACATACACATAAACACAACGACACACACACACACATATACAAACACATTCACATACCCTAACATACACACACATATATAGAAACATACAAACACAAACACATACATATATACACATGCACTTGTATACACATACATACACATAGACATACATAAACATACATACATAGACACAAAAATACAGACATTGTTGCACATAAATATACATGCATACATACACATACAAACTCATATATACACATACATACATATACATATGAATACGTACACATATCCATGCATATATATATATATAAACAAACGTACATACTTATATACCAATATACATATATACACACACACATACAAACACATATATACATACACACATATATTTATTAATAAATGTATTATAATACATGTACTGATATTATGAATAATGTATTGTTACTATTATGATAACTGCATTGAAAAGAGATGACACAAACTAAGGATTTGGAATTCCACACTCAAAGCACTAAACAATTTACTAAGAAAAACATATGCACAATATACATGGGGTTTAATATTAAAGAAACATGGAATAGTTACCAAAATAATACAATAAGAAAATTAAAAACATTAAACATGTCATTTAAATTATCCATGAAAGTCCCAAGAACCACCAGTGTATCACATTTACCAGTAAAACAACAATCAATCTTCAAAACTCCTACTCAAAATCTTGGTGTGCACATGAGATGACCAAAACCAAAAAAACATAAATAATGGGTAAAATATCAACCTTTATAAACAAAAACAAGTAATCTTAAAATGATTTCATTCATTCTTCACACATTCTTGGGTGTACTTCTACCTTGAGGGTGGAATCCAGGTTTTTATTAAAGATCCTTCCATGAATTATCATGGATTTATATATAATCCTTATCCTAGGTGGTCATAGGATAACCTTATTTTTTAAAAAGAACAAAATCCTTCACATATCCAACTACATACTCAAACCCATGTGAAATCATGACCTTGATATCTAATGGTATCATATCATTTTGTATAACCATGACCCTAATAGATTCTGGATCCCTAAGTGAATTCTCAATTGTACCCAAAGATTCTTTTAGTACCTCTATATTATTATCCTAGATATCTTTGTACGATCTATCTCAATTGGTTTATAAGATCTCAATATACAATGTTCCAAAGTAAAAAACATAATGCTATTCAAGCATGGATAATCAGTACTTATTTATTTTTACCATTGGGATATCATTCAAGGAACCATTGACTTTTCATATAGTATTTTGATGATTTTAGAAGACCTTACATACATGTAACTTTAGGGAGGAACTTTTTATGGACTTATATAAATCGATACAAAATCCTTTTAGTCTAAATCATGTTAGTCATGCATCACCCCTTTTTCCCCATTAGTCATATGGGTTGAAGGAAAAACCTTATTATAATAGAAACGAAATCCTTATGAAAGTCACTAGCCTTATCCCATGATGATTAATCATTAGTAATGATAGAAACACAAATACGAGAAGTGCCTTAAGAGGTCATAATCTGCTTAGAGGAAGAACTAGCCACAACTTCAATATTATACCATGTTAGTAGATCATACATTCCAATTAATTAATATTGTTAACTTTGGTGAAATTTAAAATTATTTAAAGGTTTGTATTTGAGTTTTATATTATGGATTGTTTTATTCTACGTGTGGTTTGGGGTTCATTGTTTAGTATTAATCATGCGGGTACCCTTATGTGGGGAAGTTTTCTATTGTTTTTGAGCATGTATAATTTGACTTGGATCGATAACATGCAATTATGATAGATATCAGCAGTAACTATGTGGATCATTATTTCCTACAGTTTCTTGTTTAAAAACATACACACGGTTGGGCATAATGTTTGATAAGAAAGCTATATGGATCTATGTTTAGGAAGTTCCATTTGGTATGGTTGGAATATGGATAGATAAAACATGCGAGTTTCCTTGGATAGATTGTGAAAATGTATTATTCACTGTAAATTTCAACTGTATGTTCGGTTCAAAGTTTACAAAACCACGTGTCCTTACTATGCAAGTTTCCCAGATTCACATAAAATTGAAATTTAGAATGTACCCTTATGATGTTAAGAGCCCCAAATGATTCCTTTCTTTCTCATCTTGTTCATTCACGATAGGATAATTTCCAAGGAGGTTGTGGCCTCCCTTAACTTTAATTTTAAGTCTTTATAAAACTTTTTCATTCATGTTCCTGAGGTAATCTCTTCCCATATCTCTTGGATTCCTCCTTCCTTTCTCCCTTATACCTTTTCCCTCAATTTCCCCTCTCTCATGAACCAGAGGAATTTTAAAGTTATGAATTTGGGTTTGAGATGGTTTATTCATGGGTGTTTTTTGTATAGGTGTTAAGGATTATCCCTTGAGGCTAGTTTAATAATATACCACTATATGTGATGACTTCTAGCACGGTTACAATAAAACTGATGGAGTTTTTTTTTTGATTTCCTTAATTGACATGTCAATGAGTGGGTGATGTTTTAAAATAAATTATTTTATAAATTTAATCCATGTGTGACCGATTAATTAGTTTTTGAAAGGTTCTCAGTTTTGATCTCATCTTGGAAAAAGTTGTCACTTGGAGTTTATAGAGGTGCATGGAATTTCAAGTAGTGATCAATTAGAAAAGATATTTTTAGGTTGAATGGGGCATTTTTAATGGGGTTGACACCATTTTGGTTTCTTAGATATAATTGTCTGTTCGACATGTAAAATTATATAGATATTTCTTAAGAATTAAATAAGTGTTTTAAAATGGTAAATGTTTTGAAATTTTTTAGAGAAGAGTTTCAAATAGATAATTTTATTTTATAACACTTTAACCTCGTTGGGTCATGTCTTAAATTTTGGATCGAAATTTTATACATGGTGTGGATTTTAATAGAAAATGTGTTTATTACTTAAATGGTTCTTCCAAATTCTTTTAGGTATGTTATTTTAGAATATTATTTTAAATGGATTTAAGATATTTTTTAAAGAATGTTTTGAAGTGGGACTTCAAACCACTAAGAAGTGACTTGGCATTCAATTTTTTTTAATAATGTGCAATTCAGTTTTTTGGGTTTTTTTACAAATGGTGTATGTTTGTGGGAAGGACTCTATTAAGGAATTTGTTATCTTAAACATCTTTGGTGGTTAATTGTTATTGTTTTATGTGAATTTTATCCCAAGGTCCATGTTCTATCTTTGTTTTTTTGACTAAAATGTGATGGGGCTATTGATTGTGAGGGTGTGAAGGTGAAGTGTGTTTTTTTTGTTTTTATATATCGGTGCATGTGATTTCTAAACTCCTTTTTATGTTGGTCATGAGAGTCATATGGGACTAATAAGAGCTCTAGATAAATGAAAACACTATTTTGGATAGTGCATTTAATAGAGTGTGTAGCCCTCTAGACCAAGCGAGTTAGTGGAAGGAAGAATTTCCATTAGAAAGACAAATGTAATAGTAGAGACTCTTTATTATGGTTAATGGTATCAATGTGGTACCAAAGGTTTTATTTATAAATATTTTTATGGGGTTAACATGGACATTGAAGGATTCCGTAGTGCTAACCTAGGGATCATGTCTCCAGTATAGACCATTGTACCTAATTCAAAAGTGGTTTTCCATGATGAATTGATATACATTATAGGTTGTTTTTAGATATTCCATTGTTTATACCTAGTTTATATTGCTTTTTGTTCATTGGACTATATTACCTTTATTCTATTTATATTCTTTAACTTGTTTTTTTCTCAGCATCATGTATGATTAATCTTTTTTAAGTAGTGGTTTTATTTAATTTCAATGTGGTATGTTCAATTTTTTTAGATGCTGAATTTGGAAAGAAGAATTATGTGATTTTGAAATGGATTTGTAAGAAATGTTTTTAAAGAAGAAAATAGTGTTTTAAATTTTTTATTATTTCTATAAAATGGTTACATTTTTTTTTCTTTTTAAGGTGTTTTAAAATAGGTTTTGACCCATACTTTATTTGTTATTAAACTAGGGGTGTTTTATAGAAAAGGGGTTATGATACGAGAAAAGTAGTCTCCAAGTGATTGTTCCCATTTATGAAGAAAAATTTATATTTTATGAAATGTGTGAGTGTAATTTGGATGTTTAGACATATAGAATGTAAATCTATTTTTAGTTGTATTTTCAAGCAAACATTAAATGGATTTTATTTTATAATGAATGTCCCAAAATCTTTGATTCTTACCTATTGGGATTTATTTCACTCATACCCAACATATACCACTAATTATATACAGTTTTTATGGTTTTATTTTAGGTTCCTCATCTTGGGTATCCCTTGAGTTGGGATGAATGTTATGTCATATATTTGGCATGATATTCTTAGTTCCACCACCATTCATATGAATATTTTTGGCAGGTGTTTAATTTTTCTTTCCCCTTTTAAGATATATATGTATCATCATCAACCATAGAATATATTCTGTATCATGTTTCTTTATTTCACTTATATTATTTAATCTATGGTGGGTGATTTATTTTTGAATTGGTAATTTATTTATGGGTGAAATAATTTGTAGTAATTATGTTCTAAAATCTTAGTACTAGTTACTAGACCAGGGTGGTTTAGAATGCATCTCAGTTATTTATCAGATAGGTTCATGTTTCTGGATAATGGATAACATTTCTTGGTTCTTGAAAAAATTCTATTAGAGGACACCCAATTATTATTTAGTGTGTTTTTGGGTAGTTTAGAGACTAGGATCGTCAGTAGATATCTAGTGAAGTGTGAATGAAAGTTCCTAGCTAGCTATAAGTTATAACAAACCTTGAGTTTTCAGGGGTGAATCAGGGCCGAATCTTGATTTTAAGTGTGGATTTAGATATATTTGATGGATTTTGAAATTTTTTGATGATTATTTGATAACCGTTGAGAGTAACAATGATTTGGTGGGTCTATTTGAGTTTTTGGAGATTAAGGTGCTAAATGAAAAAGGGTTTCATGGTATGCACATAAGTTCTAGTAAACCATGTTGTGACTGTGTAGGATAGATTAATAATGTTGATTGTTCATGTTTCATGGTTAATACAATTCTTATTATCCCATGCGGTAAAACCATCAATAGTGCAGTTTCTCCTTTGGATTTGTTTTTTCCCACCCTTTCATTCCGGATTGATTATAATAGAGTATTCCAATGGTGTTTTATCTAATAGGTTAGTTTTCTTAAATATTTATTGAAAATTTATGTGGTTGAATATGGGGTGATTTGAGGTTAATTTTGTTTTGTTTGGGTTTTCCCCTTACGGACTATGTGTCATGTAATATAATATAGATATTTAGATGGAAGAGTAGAATTTAATGAGGTGTTTTCTTTTTTAAAACAATTTAGTAAGCGTTGGGAAAAATTGTTTCATTTTTATTATTATAAACTATATTGAGTTTTATTTTAAAAGTGGATTTATAGAAAAAAATTGCTTGAAAATACATTTAATCATAAAAAAGCTTAAATTTGTGAAGAATCAACTTTCTTAATGGGGAAATTTGAAGAATTTGTTTAATGAAATAATTTTCAAAGAGGTTATTTATTTTAAAATGGAATTTTGACTTCTTCAGAAAGGAAAAGGGTCTTGGTGATAAATGGAATTTTTAGTCTATTTTAATGACCATGAAGGGTTTTAAAGATTATCATATATGAAGTAGATCAAA
Source organism: Viscum album (assembly GCA_963277665.1). Lineage (NCBI taxonomy): Eukaryota > Viridiplantae > Streptophyta > Magnoliopsida > Santalales > Viscaceae > Viscum > Viscum album. Next base: position 130,069,988 of record OY728132.1, read on the forward strand.
AATTGTTGGGGAAAGGAGTTTTAGCATTCCTTTTTTTGAAAGGTTTTTGATTAAATTAAAAAATAAATAGTTAGACATAGGTTTAAGTGATTTTTGATAATGTAGGGTCTTGATAATGGTTTTAGAAGTTTTATATGGGGTTATTGATAAAAATTTATGGGTTTATAAATGATGTTTTCAAAATATGTTTATTAAAAATGGGGTTTTAAAAGTTATTTTAAAAGAAACTTTTGATTTTTTACATTGGTTATAAGACCAATTACATGTTTGGGAAGCATGAGATGCTACGATAATATATGATTCAGTTACTAAGTGCCTACCTAAAATGTATAAATAGATTTTATTTTTTTCTTCCTAGGAGTTCTCCATGCATCGTCTCTACTATTTTCCAAAATCGACCTTTTATGTTATTGAATATTCCCCAAATGAAAGTGGATTTACTGAATTAAAATCCTTTTATTCACTATATAGATCCTTGGTTTCTGATATTCACCTATTTATAATTGGTAAGTTATGAAGGTTTAGAGCCTCCTTCTAGTGAGTTTTTTGGAATGTGTTTTGGAAGTAAAGCCTTTTGGATGTTTCAAGGAATACCGTGTGTTTTCCATAAATGGAATGTTTCATTAAGTAACCTGATTATTAATGTATTAAGTATTTTTGTGATGATCTCTTATGAATGATATTCTATTTTGTATTAGTGTATAGACCTTCTATCTTGGGTGGATAACTTTGTGTTTTTTGGATTTTGTGCATTATTTGTTATTTCAATTTCCTACTTCTAAGGATTTAAATGTTATCTTATGTCATAACCATTTGATCCTGCTTTATTACTGATATGAAATGAGATAATTTATGGTCTATTCTTATATAATTAGGAAAAATATTTCCCTTGGGCTATTGAGAACTCAGAAGTGCTAGCATTATGGGAATATTCATGGGATGATGTTCTGAGATTGAGGTCTATGTTTTACCATAGAGCTTTGTAACTTGGGTTGAGAATTCACATCGTTTGTTATTGTAGAATGATCATGCATTATCCCCTGTTTATGTGATATATTTTTTGATTTATGATGGATCAACCTTAGGAATATTTATTTCCTTAAGGAATGTTTTTTTCTTTGAGGAAGTGGGAATCAGTTCCTTGGTGGTTTTCAAGTATTCTGTAGAATTATTAGAGATGAATTATCATTATGGATGTTTCTGTTTAGGAGTGTTCTCCTTTGAAGAACCATTTAAGTTATTTATAAATGGTGGGGAGATCGATTATCAGTCTATATATCTTTTGGATGTTGTACCAATGATCATGGTTGACCTTTGATTAGAGATATCTCATGGTTTTTTGGATTGTATCATTTGGTATGAAGGAATCATTGGCATTCTAGATTTTACTTCACTAGATTCCCCATATATGTTTCTATTCCAAGTAACTTCTTCCCACAACCTATGATTGCGACTCATTATAGTTACATTAATTTTGACTAGGAAAATTCTAGGGGATGAATGTGGTATGGTGGGGAGATTATAACACCTATTTTAATTGTTGAATTGTTTACAATTAATTATTTTAATAAATTTTAGATTAATTTCAATATTTTTAAAGATCCATCATTTAGTTTATTTTTTTGGTATTTTTAAGTTTTTACATGGTTTGTGGAACCCAATTTAATTGTAACCATGCAGGTAACGTATAGTAAACCAATCCTTTTACAAGTATCATTAAATTATTTTAATCATAATTATACACCAGATTACAAGCCAAGGATCATAAATTTTATTGTCTTGGAAGACTAGGTACATTAAACTAAAAACATGGAACTAAATAAAATATGTATTTATTTAATATTCAAATTGAGATCCTAACTGACATAGAACTCAAATATTCAAATAGGGTAACCTGGGGAACACATGAACAAAGGGTTGAGATAAATATCCCAGTAGTGGAATAAACATAAGAATAATGAATTAGCATATGGGATAGAAGGCATGACATGATGATATAAAAAGGCATGTAAAATATGGAATCATAAAATATAAACATGTAATAATATAAACATGGTGTAATAGTAATGTGGTATAAATATAAAACATGACTTTTTAATGAGTTAAGGAAAATCACCAAGACCGTTGCTCATGGTAGCACAAGCCAAGGCTAAACGCTAAGACCGTTTCACATGGTTACAAAACCCATAGCTAACTGCTAAGACTGTCACACATAACATATCATGAGACTCAACTTTAAACAATGAATTGGAGTGATATATGGGACCAAGCATATTATAATTTCATGAATATGTTTTCCACATAAGTAATCATACATAATCAATCATATATAAACATAAGGGATACCCATGGAAAGAATTGGGTACCATAATCATGTCAAAAAGCATAACAAATGGGTGTACCATAAAAGTGACCTTGAATGAAAGGAAAAAATGTATAAATGTAAATTAGTAATGGAAAATAGTCATGTATAATGGTATGTTATGTCAATTAGAAGTGACAACATGTAAGAGAATCATTTATGAAATTTTATCATTAAAACACTTTTGTGTGGTTTTAATGGAAAAACTATAGAGCCTTTAAAATAGAAAAAGGGAAGAATCATTTATATAAAAATAGAAGTTAACCAAGAATATTTTACTAAAACATAACTGATTTTATAAAGATAACGATGTCTTAAAATAAAATATAAGGTGCACTTAAAATTAGGTAGGAATTCGAGAAATTCCCACAAAATAGGTGTGCTTATAAGGAAGTATTGAGGAGGGAATCACTTAAAAACATGTATATCCACAAAAGATAATGATGAAAGGGTATTGATAAATTAATTTGGTACATGTACAGATAATTTAATAATATGAACATAAAAAAGATAAAATAACATTATTTTGGTTAAAAGGAAGTTAAGGCAACCCAGAGGAACAAAGGAGGTTCAGGTAGAATCCCTTACGGATTATCGGCATGGTATCAGGTGTACTTAAGAGGGATTAATGAGAGATAAAGGAGTTTATCCTCACTTATACATCATGAGGGATGTTTGGGGGAGGGGATAAATCATACCCCATCATTAGGGACTACACATAAAATTTCATAACATGGAGGACATTATTGAATAAAATTGAAATAGAGAAGATCCATTACCTTATGTCCAACGGTGTTCTCCACTTGAAATTAAAGACCAGAATAATAAAATTGGTTTCATTAATTAATAAATCCATAACCTCTTATATATTTAAAATATTTATTATAACCTTTTAAAGTTCATTCATGATCTTTTCGATGGGCTAATTGGTTCAATTTCATTGTTTTGGTCCATATCTTTTCTTGGGTTTTACGATCAATTTACTTCTTTTCATGAACGCAGAATCATGTAAAATGGGGATTGTTGTCTAGAATTGGATTTATATTTTATTATTAAAAATCCAAAATATTACATCGTTTTAAATTTATTTTTTCTACATGGAGTTAATTTTAATCATTATATAAAACATTAGTGATAACCTTTTTGGTTTATTGGTGGGTTTTTATTGCTATGTAATAATTTTTCATTATAATTTAATATTTATTGTAAAAAAAGATTATAGAACCATACATAGGATAAATTAAATAATAATTTGGATAAAAAATAACAGTAAATGCTTTCATTACCATAATTGAATAAGGTAAATGAAATTGAAAACCCATCGTCATTGAATTTGGTAAATTAACACAGCTCAGATGGTATCTTTACTACTTGTATAAAAGAAGGGTAAAGAAGATATGATAATAACTTATTTCATTATCATAAAAAAATTATACTACATGGAAGGTACTGGGGTTTTCATAACATTTGGATGAGGAGAGGTAATGATAGAAAAGAAAATACATGAACTTGAAAAGAAATTAAAAGAATTGAAAAGAGGAATTTACCTCTTCAATCAATCTTCCTTGTGAGCCTCATAAGGGGAGAGGATTTAGTCTTTTGAAGAGACTAAGGGTTATTGAATGTGGGGTAGAAGCTTGGGTGGATAGAATTTAAGTAAGTACATGGGTTGAGAGTAGTGAAGAATAGAGGGGAGTGTAGGTGGTTTTTATAGTGGAGGGGAGGAGGGTTTTCTTAATATTTTATTCATTAGTTTATTATTTTTCCACAAGACAAGAAATAGTAGTGATTCTTGTGACAAAAAACTATAATATGTTCATGTGAGTTCGAAAAAATTTCCATTTATATCATCCTTGTTCGGTCCACAAGGCTGAATAACCTGAGAGGCGGGGGGGGGGGGGGTGAATGAGGGTATGAAAAATTAAAAATTACAGCCCGTTCTGATCTTGTTTTGATGTTAAGAAAAACACACTTCTCTCTCTTTCCCATTGAAAAATATAAATAAAAAGTAAATCATGAACATGACACACAAATTTTTACTTGGTTCACCCTCACTATGCTACATCCAAGGAGCTTATGCCGACAAGTTTCCGGTCATACCAAATTCAGTAAAAGCACACTGCTATTTACAAATTTTGGGATAGATCACTTCTACTCCCAGACTCACTTCCTATACAAAATTTAGGGTCATCTAACTGCTTTCCCAAGGGTCACTCCCTCTTTCTCTCTCACTGGCTCACTGCTGGCGGAGAGGATCACCTTCTTCCTCTTCCTTTTTCTCACTGCTCTGGAAAGGATCCACTCACATTTTATAGACTTGTAGGTCTCTTCATTATCACTAATGAATACATCTTCTGTTGTATGTGAATGCTCTGTTGAAGTTGAACTTTCACCCGTAGATGAATCTCTCTTTTCACCGAAGGTATCAGGAAAACTTCCAGCTTCCACATAGCCCGAAAATACTACCAGGTAAACAGCCTTACTTGGTGCTCAGTTCTATCCTGGCACGCAAGTATCGGCTCGCATGTCACAACGGGCGTGCATGTCTGCCTCTAACACCTGCGCGACACAATATTCTGCAACTCCAAACCTACGTGACTCAATCCCTTTTACTCCCAAGACAATATTGGGGCGCAACTAACAATCAACACGCAACTTCAAACAGTGGCGCGCAAGTCCATCTTCACGACCACACACCACCTGTGCAACCACCACACCAGCGTGACGGGAGCTCTGATTTTTCAAAGTGTTGAACTCCATTAAAAAAGGAGGGGTGGTCCTTTATTCATAGTCATTTGGTCAACCTACGCGGCGGTGTGTAGGTCTCCCTTTGGCATGCAGGTCTCAGTGCGCAGGTCTCTACCCCTGAAAGTCAGATGCACGACCCTCTTTCCTTTTCCATATTTTGAAGATCTGATCTTGAAAAACATATGGTGCATAACTTTTCAACCCTCCTAGGCAACGTCGTGCAGGTTCTTTCACGCCTGGGCGACCTCACCAATACCTATGCAACCCTCTTTCCTTTTCCATATTTTGACCTTCTAATCTTGAAAAACATTAGGCACGCAAGTTCTCTTTCCTTCAGGTACACGGCGCGTAGGTCCCTTTTCCAAAATCACTTTTCTCCTTTCATTGATTTTCAGGCCCAAAAATTTGGAAAACACTGGAAAATAGCGCCACCTTATATCTGTTCTTTTTGTACCACCTCCAGATCATCCAATCCTTTTTTGACATTCTTGAATCAAACATGGATCATTGACCATAGCTCTTGAACTCGACATTCCACCATGAAATCCCCTTTGTCAACAAATTTGTATGTCATTGTTTTGCTTTGTCAACAATCACCACACTGATGTCCACTTTGTCAACAAACAAAATCACCTCAAAAATGCTTCAATGATACCTTGAGGGATTATTTCCCAACAATATCCCCCTTTGGGTTTGTTGAAAACTCTTTCATAAAAATATACATCATTAACTATTCATCCACCATTCTCCCAAATGCGATTCTGATAGCGATCAAGGATTTACTCAACACATACTCTAAGCCCACATGAGCAATGATCAGTGTGAGAAACAAGGTTAAATGAAAATTTCTTCAATGAATCACTCCATCTCTGACACTAATTGTTGAAACAAAACTGATACCAATTTGTTGAAAATATGTTTACCACATTCCAACACCACTCTTCTACTTTTATCACGATCCTCAGCTGTCATGATATATATTCTTTGATCGAGCACTTCTAGAATTGTCAGATTTAATACAACCCCCTTTCTCATTGCTCTCCCCCTATCTCATTGATCCACCTGTCAGCTTCTCCCCATATTAATCATGATTTGTCAAATTCCCACCTGTCTCCCCCTTGAAAAATCACTATTTTCTCCCCCTTTGTCAACGAACACAAAGGTATCTCCTTTGCAGTCTATAACAGAGTAGAGAACACATCAGCACAATAGAGAAACACACATCATACCTTGGGGAGTGGGGGAGTTCCACATCCACAATATTTCAAGTTCGGGAAGTCGACTGAACTCCCAGTTCCAGTCAATGCCTTTCAAATGCTTCCTTGGGTAAGGCCTTTGTCAGAATATCTGCAACATGTAGCTCTGTAGGCACATTCTCCAACTTCACAACTCCTTGCTCTAAAATCTCCTTGATGAAATGATATTTGATCTCATTATGCTTAGTCCTGGAGTGATGAACTAGATTTTTTCTCATATTGATAACACTTGAGTTATCACACTAGATTCCGATCGGAGACTTCACTTCAACTCCCATATCTTCAAGCTGCTGCTTCATCCACAATAACTGTGTGCATGCTTGAGTGTCCACAATATATTCAGCCTCTGTGGTGTTCAATGAAATGAAATATATCTTCTTGCTTATCAAAGAAATACACAATCCACAAAGATAGAATGCAGCTCCTGATGTTGATTTTCTGTCATCTGCTGATCTATCCCAATCTGCGTCTGTGTATCCCAATAACACTGATTGAGATTTGTCATTATACATTAGATCGAAATCCATGGTGCCTTTGATATACTGAAGTATTATTTTCACAGAAATCATGTTAATTTCCATGGGATTACTATGATATCTCGCTGCTTGGCATGTGGCGAAAACAATATCAGGACTTGTTGCAGTCAAGTACAACAGACTTCCAATAATTAACCTGTATTCTGTGATATTAACTGCCTTACCATCCTCATCTTTTGATATTCTCATCTGGGTAGCAACCAGAGTCTTCATTTCCTTGGAATTCTATATGCCAAACCTTCTTAAAACCTCCTTGAAATACATGGACTGAGAAATGAATGTTACATTCCTTCCTTGTGTCACCGGTAGACCAAGGAAAAACGTTAGCTGACCAATCATTGACATTTAAAACTTATTTTTCATGAATTCGGAATACTGTTTGCACTGAGCTTCATCTGATCCGCCAAAAATTATGTCATCGACATAAACCAACACCATCATCCTTGGATTACTATTGTTTCTGAAATAAAGGTTATAATCAACTCCCCCACACTGGAAACCAATCTTCTTCAAGTTTTGATCAAGCCTTGAGTACCATCCTCTTGGTTCTTGTTTCAGCCCACACAGCGCCTTCTTCAGCCTAAAAACCTTGTTACCATCCTTATGAATGAGAAAACAATATGGATATTCAATATACACCTCCTCTTCTATAACTCCATTAAAAAATGCAGATTTGACATCCATCGGGAACACTTTGAACTTTTTTTCACTACTATGGAAAAAAATAATCTGATTTTCTCCACCCCTGAAACCAATAAAAATGTCTCATCAACATCTATTCCCTCTATCTGGGAGTACCCCTTGCACACTAGTCGTGCTTTATTTGGAATCACTGTGCCATCTTCATTCATCATTTTGTGATAGAACCATTTAGTCCCGATGACATTCTTATCTGCTGGCCTCGAAACAATCTCCCATGTCCGGTTCTTCTCAATCCGATCAATCTCTTCATTAATAGCCTAAACACAGTTTTCATATTCAGCTGCATCGGAAAAACATTATGGCTCCACCTAAGATAAAAATGATGTTTTCTATAATGATTTCATTCATTAAGTATGAACTGGAGCTGTTTGACCACCAATGATATTTTTCCTATCAATTTCAGCTCGACTCTTTTGCTTCCTTGTAGTCACAAACTTGATACTTTCTTTTTCATCATCAGTATATTCTCCTGAGTCAGCCTCTGCCACTTCTACTCCCCCTGTGTTTCTTACCTCATCATCACTTTCATCCAGAATCTGTTCACTGGGTCGTTGAGTATTCTATTCATTTTCCACTATAGTGACATCATTGCTCTCAACAATTTTTCCCAACCTTTTTTTGAAACATTTATATTCTTTTCTTTTCCCTGAGTAGTCAAGGAATATCCCCTCATCTCCTCTTGACTCAAAATTCCTGTGATTTTCTTTGTAGAGAATAAAACACTTACTTCCAGAGATTCGAATGTATTTCAATTTTGGCTTCTTTCCGTACCACATTTGATACAGAGTCTTCCCTTCCTTCAGACACAACAGAGACCTGTTCGAGATATAGACCGATGTCAAAACTGCTTCCTTCCAAAATTTCTCTGATAGGTCCTTTTTAATAAGCATCATTCTGGCCATCTTGTTGGTGATCCAATTTCTCCTCTCAACCACTCCATTCTATTGGGGAGTTCTCACTTATGAAACTTGATGCCTTATCCCATGTTTCTCGAGACAGTTTTCGACTTGACTGTTTGTGAATTCTGTACCATTATCAGTATAAAAAATCAGAATTTTCTGCCCAAGCATGCTTTCTTATTCCCTCTTATATTGCTTTATGCAACTGAACACTTCCGTATTATGGGTAATGAAAAATACCTAGGCCATTCTACTATAATCATCAATGAAAAGAACATATTACCTTTTCCCATTTATAGCTCGTGGTGAGATAGGTCCACATACATCAGCATGCACCAATTCGAGAACTCTAGTTGATTTTTATTCCTTTGGCCTGTATGTATTTCTGATGATCTTCCCTTGTAGGAAAGCATCACACGTATGAGTGTGATAACGTGATAGTTTGGGAAGGTCTCTAGCAACATCACACTTTACCAAGTCTTCCCTGGATGGTTGGCATAGATGACCAAGTCGCTTATGCCATAGCTGGTTTTCTTCCTCTGAGGATAAAAGGCACGTATCTTCTTCCCCACCTACAAGGTAAAAATTTCCCTTTGTCCTTTTTCCCTGTAGAACAACTGTTCAATATTTTCCTTTCACAACACACATATTCTTGGTAAATAAGATAGAGTGACGAGAGTGACATAGTTGACTAAGACTGAGCAAGTTATGACTAAGACCTTCTACTACCAAGACATCAGCACGTCTCATTTCTTTGCCCCCAAAGTTGGATTTTCCTGAGCCAACAATCTTCAGGCCTTCATCATTTCAAAATTTGACAACTCCTTCTTTGTCATATTTTATGTCTGTAACAAGATCCCAATTACCTTTCATGTGATATGTGCAACCACTATCAAGGATCCATACACCAGAGCGATCTGATGCCTTAAGGGAAATTTCTACCACCACAGCCTTCTCATTTTTCTTATTCTTGGTCCATAATTTGGCATTCACACTCAGCATGGATTGAGACTTCTGTTCTTTCTCAGAGTATGATGGACCAGCTTTATCTTGGAAAGCTGCAAATCTATTCTGCATTTTTAAGTCACATGTTGGTTTATTGATATGTTTCCTGCGAACGTTTTGATTCTACTTTCGCACATTTCTCTGAATGTTCGAAGTGCAGTACCTCGCCAAGTTCCCAAATCCTCTACACTAAAAATGGTGTCCTTCGAAATATATTCTGGAAAACCATTCTCTATCTGTCTACCACCTCTATTCTTGTTCCCTTTGATATCTCTTGGATATGGAACACACATAATGTTAATGTCCCATCTTCCCACAACAATAACACATGATATAAGGTGAATTCATTCGTGTTACTTCAGAACTACGAGTTTCCCCTTGGGATCTCTAAATATTCTGATTCTACTTTATGACCAAATCAAACTTAAATTTCGAGTCAGGTTCTTGTAGTATTACTTCAATTGCCACAGATTTTTGCTTCTTATCAAGCCCTGAATCAACCTTAACGTCTGAGATCAATTTTTTCTTCTTTCCTACTGAAAAACTAGGCTCATCTTTCACCTTTTCAGTCTTCGGAATGACCTGCTTTCCTGACATCACATTGGAGGTCAATAGTTTTTCTTGATCCTTCATTTTTCATCGCAGATCGACCACTTATTCTTCAAGATCATTGATACGTTTGACCTGATCCATTCCTGTGTTAGTCAAACAATCAATTTCTTTATTTTTTTCCTCAATTTTAAGCTTATACTCAACAATATTTCTTGAGCTCTTTAGTGTTGAGGATTTTAGTCTTTCAATTTCTTTAAATATCTCATAATTTTCTTTATCCTGTTGTTTCATATAGAGTTTGGCATCATGAACCACTTTATTGGATTTCATTTTTTTGGCTCTCCAAATGTCTATCTCCTCAAGAGCTGCTTCCAATTCGGCTTCCATATCAACTCTTCCTTAAACTTCTTCTTCTTCTTCTCCAGCGTCAGTTTCTTTCTTTTCATGAGAAAAACCGACGACCGCCACCATAGCATTTTCTCCATGATCTTTTCAGTTTTCAATCTTCTCAACCTCTTAAACCTCAGATTCATCTGAACAATTTATTTCTTGTGAAAGAAGATTCTTCTTCTTTAAGAAATTTATCTTGAACTACTTCTTCCCTTTCATATAGGCTGAAGATTTCCTCTTTGGAATTTCAACATCATCTTCATCATTTTGTTCATGAATCTTTTTGGGGCATCTTGCTGTGAGATGTATAAACTTTACACATATAAAGAATGCAAGAGGAAGTTTCCATTTGAACTTTCCTTTTCCTATTTGAAGGTTTGAGGAGATGAATGAAATAACCTCATATGTCTCTTCCTCCTCCGGAGAATCTTCAATGGTGAGCTTCTTCATGGCCTTAAATGCCACCTCTTTGGATTTCCCCTTTTCCAAAGCATCGTTATCATCGTTTCTCATTTCATATGCAGCAAGGGTGCTGTGCAGGTTATCCAATGTCAATTCTTTCGGGTCTTTATCTTCCAAAACAGAGACTTTCAGATTGAACTAAGGTGGATGTTTTTTCAAGATGTGCTTCACAATTTTTATGTCTTCAATAATTTCACCGAGACCTCGCATGTCTTCTAACACAGCATTTACCCTGTCAAGGAATGCATCAATAGACTCATTTGGGTTCATTATCAGATCATTATAGTTGTTCCACAACACTTGAAGCTTTTCCTTTCTGACCTTTTTAACCCCTTCATATATATTCAAAATCTTTTCCCACATGGCATGTGACATTTTTCATGACATCACCTTTCTATAGATGGGATTGGAAAGGGCTCCCCCCTAAGGGATTGCTTACTTTGGAATCAGCATCCAACTCTATATGCTCATCTTCTGATAATGCACCACTATTAATATTAGCTGTGATACCATGCATAGCTACTGAAAACACATCCATTCCCAAGGATCAGAAATAGTGTTGCATTCAATTCATCCTTATGTAAAAATTACATCCATCAAAGATCGGAATCACTTTATGATTAGTGACCTCCATTGAGAGAAGAACTAATATCAACCTTTCCCTTTGATACAAATTGTTAGGTCCACAAGGCTGAATACCCTGAGAGGGGGGGGGGGTGAATCAAGGTATGACAAATAAAAAATTAAAACCAATTCTGATCTTGTTTCACTGTTAAGAAAAACACACTTCTCTCTCTTTCCCGTTGCACAATATAAACAGAAAGTAAAGCATGCACAGGACACAACAATTTTTACTTGGTTCACCCTCACTGGGATACGTCCAAAGAGAATACTCTGACAAGTTTCCAGTCGTACCAAATTCAGTAAAAGCGAACTGATGTTTACAATTTTCGAGATATATCACTTATACTCTCAGGCTCACTGCCTATAAAAATTTTAGGGTTAGCTCACTGCTTTCCCAAGGGTCACTCCCTGTTTCTCTCTCTCTAGCTCACTGCCAGTGGAGAGGATCACCTTCTTCCTCTTTCTTTGCTCACTACTCCGGAAAGGATCCACTCACAGTTTATAGACTTGTAAGTCTCATCATTATCACTAATGAATAAATCCTCTATTATATGTGGATGCTCTGTTGAAGTTCATCTTTCAACCGTAGATGAATCTCTCTTTGCACCGAAGGTGTCGGGAAAACTTCCAGCATCCACGCAACCCAAAAATACTCCCGGGTAAACCGCCTTACTTGGAACACAAGTCTATCCTACAGCACAGGTATCAGTGCATAGGTCACAACAGGCATGCATGTCTGCCTCTACCACCTGCCCGACACAATCTTCTGCAAGTCCAAACCTGCACGACTCAATCCCTTTTACTCCCACGCCAATATTGGCACACAACTACCAATCAACGCGTAACTTCAAACAGTGTCGTGCAAGTCCACCTGCGCGACCACACACCACCTGTACGATCACCACACCAGTACGATGGGATCTCAAATTTTTCAAAGTGTTAAACTCCGTTAAAAAAGAGGAGGGGTGGTCCTATATTTATAGGCATATGGTCAACCTATGCGGCGGCACGCATGTCTCAGCACATAGGTCTCTGACCCTGAAAGTCACCTGCCCGACCCTCTTTCCTTTTCCATATTTCAAAGATCTGATCTGGAAAAACATATGGCGCGCATCTTTTAAACCCTCTTAGGCAACACCGTGCAAGTCCTTTCACAGCGCGCAGGTCACCTGTGCGACCTCACCAATACTTGTGTGACCCTCTTTCCTTTTCCATATTTTGACCTTATGATCTTGAAAAACATTAGGCATGCAAGTTCCCTTTCCTTTAGGTACACGGTGCCCAGGTCTCTTTGCCAAAACCACTTTTCTCCTTTCATTGATTTTCAGGCCCAAAAATTTGGAAAACACTGGAAAACAGCGCCACCTTGTATCTGTTCTTTTTGTACCGCCTCCAGATCATCCATTCTTTTGTCAACGTTCTTGAATCAAATATGGATCGTTGACCACAGCTCTTGAACTCGACATCCCACCATGAAATCCCCTTTGTCAACAAATTTGTATATTATTTGGTTTTGTCAACAATCACCACACTGATGTCCACTTTGTCAACAAACAGAATCACCTCCAAAATGATTCAATGATACCTTGAGGGATATTTTCCCAACAATCCACCCAATCATGATCCAAAAATTCTAGTTTTAGCATTTATTGAGAAATATCGTATTTTACTATTCATAAAAAATTAATGTGTTCGAGAAAAATCCCAAAAAACCAACCGAACCATTTTTCGATGTGTAGAATCTGAAAATTAAATCCATTTTTCAAGAATATTTTTCTAAATATTATTAATTTAATTTTTAATTTAAATCATAATTTACTTGAAAAATACATTTTTAAATCTTTAAGTGATTTTATAATGTTTTTAAAAATTACACAAAGTGTTATAAAATTATCTTAAACCAAAAGAAATAAAAAACAATAATCTATGAATTAATTTTATTTTTTAATAATTAAATTATTCATAAATTTTAAATTAATTATTTATGACTTATAAAAATACCAACACTATCATATTGTCACTTACAAGATGAATAAATTTTATTTATAATTTATTAGTATGGTTACAATTTACATGGATGATTTACATTTCACAAGGGTCAATTAATATTCATATGGGTACAATTACTATTAATAATTGTCAATTACTATTCACCAAAAATTAAGTTTGTCTTATCAGACTCAAAACAGCATACTGATCACAACCGTGTATGTCATATTTTCAAAATTCAAATCCAAGTAGTGACAATATTATGTTTAATGATCACATAGTACTCATTAGTTCACTATGTTGTGATTTCATGTGATTATATGAAATAATTACAAGAAGGGAATTTCAATTGACATAACATTGGGTCGTTACATTATTCCCCCATTATGAAATTTCACCCTAAAAATTTCATTTTACATTCTAATCCATAAACAGGTGTGGGAACTTTTCCTTCATTTCTTCTTCTTCCAGTTACAATGTTGCCTCTTCAAACTTTTGGTTTCACTATAGTAAATTGACCATGTGTCCGGTCTTGTTACGGAGAACTTTATCTCAACAATGAAATATCTTCACTGGCTTCTCATCTTAAGGAAGATCATTCTCCAACTACTCCACCTCTGAAGAGAGTACATGTGAAGGGTTTGGTATGTACTTAAGAGGAATACATGAAAGACATCATGTTCCTTGGCCATGGTAGGTGGAAGTGCTAGTCGATAGAACTAATCCTCAACACGATTAAGAATCTCAAAGGTGCTGATGTACCTAGGACTTAGCATTCCTTTCTTTCGAAACCTCATGACCATCTTCTATGGATATTTTCATAGAAATATCATGTCTCTAACTTTGAACATGATGTCTCGTTGACGATTGTCTGCATAACTCTTTTATTGACTTTGGGATTTCATGATGTTCCACTTAATGGTTCTAACCTTATCCACCATTTCTTCAACCATTTATATTCCTAGAAGCTTACTCTCACTGACTTCATCCCAACACGCTAGTGTTCCACACCTTTTCCCATAAAGGGCTTCGTATGGCGCCAGTCAGATGCTCGAGTAAAAACTGTTGTTGTAGGATAATTCAACCAGTGGAAGATATAGGTCCCATCCTCCTTTGAAGTCCTTATAACATACTCTGAACATATCTTTTAGTCTCTGAATAGTTTGCTCAGATTAGCCTTTATTTTGAGGATGATAGGCCGTACTGATGTTAGGTTCAGTTCTTAGAGAATCTTTGAGACTTTTCTAGAACTTCGACGTGAATCTCAGATCTCTATTGAATACAATATATAGTGTTACTCTATGTAGACTTACCACTTATTTGTATAGATATGTGGATGTTGATCCATTGATAATTCCACACAGATCACGATAAAGTGATATGTCTTTGTAATATGATCCATAATTATTCATATAGTATTGTTTCCTTTGGATGACCTTGGATATAACACCCTGAGATTTTATGAAAAATATTCTTTTTAATTTCATTAATGTATTGTGTTGTACACTACACCAAAAAGAGCTTGCACAACACGCATCCTTGACTTACCTTTCATTACACGCAATTGCGGCCTTCCTCAATAGCTTGCGTCGTACGCAATACCGAGTTTCACTAAACAATGATATGCTATTAAAATATTATTAAAACTAGCCGTTATGAATAGTAATATCCACTTTTTAAAATTTTGTAAATTTTATTTTTCAAAATGAACTTTATTTTTGGATTCGGAATATCGAAATTATCTTAGGGTGAAATTTTGGTACGTTTCGGATAACTTTCATATTCTGATGAATAGTGAAAGTTACTAAATTTTAATTAAAAACAACTTTTTTAATCTAAATAATTAATAGTGATAAATTATTAATTTGAGTTGTTTTAAAGTATATTTAGAATATATTTTTACAATTTAATACAATGTTGGTCATTAGATGTAATTTCACATTTAAACCAGATATAAACAAGTGTCAATCTTTTGATAGTTATTATCTCTTAAAAACACGCTATTTGTTTTGACGATGAGAATTAATTTTTAAATTATTTAATGTAACTGATAGGTTTTTAATTTGGTAAAATAGACATCATTTTTGAATTCATAATATCAAATATAGCTTAGGCCTAATTTTTGTTATTTTTCTGGAAACTTTCATTTTTTGATGAATAGCGAAACCACTAAGTGGTAGTTAAAAAACTGAAATTTTCATAATACTTAATTTTACCACTTTTTTGAGTGGAATTTCGAAAATCCGAGAGACACGGTTATTATCAAGGAATAAAATGTGGTTCAATGAGATGAAAATAATTTTTGGTGAATAGTAACTTTTTACTTTTTTTTACCACGGTTAAAAGTAAATAGGGTAATTAAGGGTAAAAATGATATTATTATTACACTAACACATATCCTAATTCTATTGGATAAGTGTAATTCGACAAAAAAAACCTTAGGAATAAAATATGAACATTTAATCCCACTTGGATTAGATTAGGACATTTATTATTAATTTATTTAAAGAAGGGTTAAAATAGTTAAAATCAAAGTTTAATAAGTAAATATTTTTTAATATAGGGTTATATATAATCTAAATTAGACTATAAATATTCCTTAGAAATATAAAACGATTTCCTACATAATGATATTTTATTTGTAATTTTTAGACTTTAAATAATTTAATTTATTTATGACACAATTATGATGTAGTAAATATCTTATTAATGAAATATTGACAAAATTGATGTTATAAATACCTAAATAAATGTAATTTGTGACTTTTTATAAATTAAACAAATTGTATATGTTAATATGACATGTTAGTTTTGATTTAATTAACTTTTTTCGAACTAATCATTCTGTTATAATTTTTAAAAAAATCAATTACCAAATAGTGTCAAAATTGACATAAAATAGTTTTAAAAAAAATATTATATTATTAATTGTTATTATATTCCTAAAAATCTAAGTTTAGGAAAAATGACTTAGATAAGGTTATATATATTAATAATAATCAAATTGGGGTTATTTTGGCCTGTTATAGTAATTTTATTAACCTTATAGTGTAAGAACACAAAAAGACACGGTAAAAGTAAAATTATCTAACTTAAAGTTAAAACTAAATGATAAGGTTAAAATAGTAAACTAAACCTGTCCAAATTATATTGGATGATAGGATTTAGACCCATACCCACCTTAGATTCTAAATAACTCAATTTGGAGCTATTAAAAACCGAATATGAATTTATAATAAAATAATAGTTTTAGTTATTCAAAAGGTGCCCCTCTCCTCCCTTATAAAAGGGAACTTCCTCCCTCTCTTCCTCAAACCACATTGAGCCTTCAATCTCGGCCAAACCCTGCCAATTTCTTCTCTCCACTTCCCTAGATACATCCTAGAGGTTCTGGTCTTCTTCAAAGACCAATTTTAGTGCCCTAAGAAGAGGTATCAAATAGGCGCTTCAAAGAAGAGGTAATGTCCGTTACCGATTCTTTCACCTTTATTTCTTCCTCCACTTCTTCTTCATAGATTGTTTCATTATGAAGTAATAACATAAGTATAACTCATATACGTATATGTTATTATATGTATGAAACAACCCTATTTCACCATCTATCCATCCTACGGAAAATGAAATCACCATGCGTACGTACGTACGGAATACCGTCTCCATGCCGTGGTGTAATCTATTTTCCACCACCACCTTACTTGGATGGGTTTAATGGTGTAAATAATAACTATATATTATTATTGTAAAGTTATATTGATTCTGAAATAGTATACATACACTCCAATACAATTCCATGATCATGAGAACGATATAATCGCTCGTGCGTACGTACGGACTACCGTCTCCACAACGCGATGAGATTCATTCTCCACGTTAACCATTCATGAATGATTATAAAGTATATATAATAAGTAATCATGGAATATATGACATAATAATGATACTGGATTTATGTATATATATATATATGTATTTCATTTACTAAATTCCATTCAATTCAAAAGGGAAACGAAAACAGCGTTTATGCATACGTACGGCCTACCGTCTCCATGAACGGTGTATTTCTTTCCATTTACTGGTTTATTATATATATGTATATTATGAATATATATTATATATAAATCATGTTTTATATTATTGAATTATGTAATCATGATCTAAGTAATCATATGAATAATTACAAGTCAAAGCATGGACATCAAATGAAACGATTTTACCCAAAACACTCTTTAACATGGAATTTACAAAAGAACGGGTAATATAAAGTCATAAGTGTACCATATATGATATAATAAAAATGATTATGATTCTGGAATAAGTAAATGACATTATTTAAATCATTATACAGTAGGTTTGGACACTTATGAAGCAAATCAGACCTAAGGTAAGGGAAATATCACAATCTCATTTTTATCCGAGATTGTTTATACTTTTGTATTTACTAGGGTGTATTTTGTCATCCAAATCTATGTTTCCTCAATATGTAATATTATTTACATCCACCTAAAATTGTTTGAATCCATTTTTTACCCTTTGGTGAGTTTATAGTAAAAGATATGAAAGGAATCTTTTGTCGTTTTTCATACAAGGTACTTTTTTGACTTTTCCGACAAAAGTACGAGAAGAATGTTTTTTTAACTTATACGGAATGAATGGATTTTTAAAACATTATTTCCCAGAAGCTTTCTTTACACGTTTTAAAGTTTATTTTTAATCAAATTCTTTTAGTTTAAAATTGTAAGACATGTTAAGAAAGGAAATTGTTTTTGAAGTCGAAAGGATATTTTCCTCAAGAATGGAGTTCAAGTGTTTTATCAAAATTATTTTCTATCTAAGATAATATAGGGTTTTGTTTCTATCCCTATTATTACATTGATTTGATTATGTTGTGATGGAATTATTTTTATGAATTCCTTTATCTTATATGAATTGTTTTATGATGTCATGTTGTTTAAGAATCCCATTTTTATTACATGGGTTATGCAATGATGTATGATTTATGATTTTGTGGCACACATAAAAATGGTATCATTATGAGATGGGTGGGACCTATATCTCCCTCCAATTCATTGGGTAAATATTTTATATCTCATGAGATAGACATGGCTGGAATTGTAGGTTATACCGGTTCAGTGAATCAGGACTGAAACGAGGAGTGAACTCGGTTCAGAAAGTGACTTTGTCCACTAAGATAGTCATGGTAATGAGTCTTGACTAATAAGAAATGATTATATATGATTACGTGTGTATGCCACAAAGTTTCATGTTTTAAGTTATGATTATTGGGATTACATTTCACTACTATGATTTATCCCATGTTATGAAATTATGATCTCTTTTGCAGGTTAAGATTTCCAAAAGATATGTTCTTATGAATATGATGTGATTGATATTTATTTTCTTACCCTTTTTGAGCATTTGAGCTCACCATTTTATATTTTATTTTCCCTAGGATATAAAGAAATGTTTTAGGTAAAAAAAGGAAGATCTTTATAGGAGTTGTTGAAGATCTTTCGCCACGATTAGAAGATTATATTCCGAGTTTCCAAAGACACTAAACTATTACGGTCCTTGTGTGTGTGTTTTTGTTATGTACTAAGTATTCTGCAAAAGTAATGTAATGTCTATGTACGTTAAGCTTCGGGTCTCTACAGTTGGTATCAGAGGAAAGTTTTAGTCAACCTTTGTAAACTAGGATGTGAGAACTTTAGTGAGATCCCTAGATATATTTCTAAGGTATGTCTAGAAATGTCCCTAAGGTTAAGTATACATATAGGTTATAGTCCTAGAATTACGCTAAAGATCATAGAATTAAACCTAAGATGCTAGATATTGAAGGTAATCCCCCTTTATAATGTTCTTTTCCCTAGCATGATTTTTGCCTTTCACACTATTCTTTTTTGGTTTTAGACGATGGATGGAAACCGAAGGAACCGTGTTGATCAATGCAATGGACAATGAAATGATTGTCCTCCTGAACAAACAAATGTTATGGGAGATGGAGTGGAAAATCTTATTTCTATACTTACACAAGGTATGAATCATTCTGGACTTCCAAATGAGCAGATAACGGAACAATATTCTATTGAGTCCTTCATGAGGCAACATCCACCTTCTTTCAGTGGGTTTTATGATCCACTTGTTGCTGAACAATGGATCAGTACCACTGAAAAGATATTTTTAGTTCTTCAATGTTCTGAACATGATAAAGTCATCTTAGCAGTATATCGTTTGGAAGGTGATGCTGATCAATGGTGGAATCTTATCAAGAATACGAGGCCAAAAGATTAAATTGAGTCCATGGAATGTGACGAGTTCAAGAACATATTTTTCAATAAGTACTTCCCTCGTATTCTTAGAACAAATATAGAGAAGGAGTTTCTTGAACTAAAGAAAAACGATGATGAATCTGTTGGTATATACGAAGAGAATTTTACAAGGCTGGCAAGGTATGCATCTGGCTTTATCATCCAACCTGAAAGTAAAGTTGATCGATTCTTTATTGGCTTAAAACCAAATCTTAGAAGGGCATTAGCTATAAGAGACGTTAGTAGCTATGAAGAAATTGTGCGTTGTGAAATTAAGGTAGAAATGGAAGTTGGTGTTACATATCCATCTCATGGTCTTGACAGGAAACGAAAGATGGAGTTCAAGGAGAAATCTCAGAATAATGGTGAAAAGAAGATGAATGTTTCCTTATGCTCAAAGTGTGGAAAGAAGCATGGTGGAGATTGTCTTAAAGGCACTAGAAAATGCTTTAAGTGTGGAAAAGAAGGTCATCGAGCAGCTGAGTGTCGAAGTAATGGAAAAAGAGTTTCTAATGATATGAATAAAGAAAAAACTACAGAGAACACACCATCAACACTTCAATGCTTCAAGTGCAAGGAAATGGGGCATTATGCTAATAAATGCCCAAATCCAAGGGTTAGTGATGATCGACATGAGAAACCACTTAAAGAAAAGGACAAAGGGAAGTCACATGCGATCACTATTGGCGATGTTGAATATGAAAACGATGTGGTGGAATGATTAAGTGTTTATGTAATGGGATTCCAAAATAATGTTGTATATAGTATCATGGAATATTAGAATATTTAGGTATTGGTCTATTGTGGTTTTCAATAATTTTATGGTACCGGTAACAATGGAAAGTGATTGAGATATTTTTGGAAAAAAGATGATATGCGCATAATGAAGGGATAAGGAGAAAATGAAATGTTTGACAGTATTCATGAGCTCATGACTGATATAAGGAAATAGTTATATCATGGTTTGAGGTTTTGGTATGTGAAAAGAGTTAACTTTTGACAGCACTCATGTTTTCACTAAGATTCAATGGGTATTCATTTTTCAAGAGAATACATGATTAAGGCCTTTGAATGTTTGGAATGTGACCAACAAGAAATATCTCATGATATACAGGGATCAACGATGGTATTAACATGGTTGTTATATGAACTCTTTGGTAATCGTTTTCACTATAATATGAGATTGGATAGCAGTATTTTGGATAAGCCTAAAGATTGGAAATGATTCTGTTGGACATAAGTTAGTATTTTTTTAGGATAGAACTTTTTTTCGATATTATTGATGGGATAGTAATTTAGTTTTAGAAAAAGGACAACCTGCAGGACGGGCGACATCCCATCGCGTCGGACAAGGCTGTGGGAATCGAACCCACAACAAAAGTGCGACTGGCCTTTACCACCTACCACTGGCCTACAGGAAGTCCTTGGTCAGTAGAAACTAGTTTTATTTTATTATGCGGTATGATATATGAAGTATAAGTTCATTTTTGGAATCGTATATGATTAACCTCACCATAGATGGTCTTATGTATTTTTGATAACTTTTGTAACCTTTTGTTTGAGACAGATGGAATGACCCATCATTCTATCACATGATCTGCTAACACTTCACGAATGAAAAATCCAACTTCATTTTTTTAAGAGATGAAGTGGAAATTATCCAAATAACGACCAACGGTGACACTGTACCAAAATCACGAAAGTATTTTTTCTAATTCCAATTTCATCAACTTTAGGGAAATGATCTTGAAAACCAAAAATGTTGTCCTAGTACTCTTATATCTTATGAATCAGATGGATCCTTAGATCGTCACAAATTTATGGCTTTGTGATTTCTGGCTTTTCCATAGCCATGTTCTCTACCACTCTCCATCAGTCATGGTGGTTAGATTTCTCTTCCATATCTATATTTTCACATATGTGGAAACCCAGTGATTAGTTTATTTGGCTAACCGTTACGTTTCATACTTTTGTTTATAAATATTGGTTTTGGTATTCCTTCTTACGATGTGGGTTTCTATTAAAGAAACTTTCGAGTAGTAAACCATTTATAACCCAGACGAATTTCGAGGGCGAAATTCATTTTAAGGGGGGTAGAATGTAACACCCCGAGATTTTATGAAAAATATTCTTTTTAATTTCATTAATGTCTTGTGTTGTACGCTACACCAAAATGAGCTTTCACAACACGCATCATTGACTTGCCTTGCATTACACGCAATCGCGGCCTTCCTCGATAGCTTACGTCGTACACAATACCGAGTTTCACTAAACAATGATATGCTATTAAAATATTATTAAAACTAGCCGTTATGAATAGTAATAACCACGTTTTTAAATTTTTTAAATTTTATTTTTCAAAATGGAATTCATTTTTGGATTAGGAATATTGAAATTAGCTTAGGGTAAAATTTTGGTACGTTTCGGATAACTTTCATATTCTGATGAATAGTGAAAATTACTAAATTTTAATTAAAAACAACTTTTTTAATCAAAATAATTAATAGTGATAAATTATTAATTTGAGTGGTTTTAAAGTATATTTAAAATATATTTTTACAATTTAATACAATTTTGGTCATTGGATGTAATTTCACATTTAAACCAGATATAAACAAGTGTCAATCTTTTGATAGTTATTATCTCTTAAAAACACGCTATTCGTTTTAACGACGAGAATTAATTTTTAAATTAGTTAATCTAAATGATATGTTTTGAATTTGATAAAATAGACATCATTTTTGAATTCATAATATCAAATATAGCTTAGGCCTAATTTTTGGTATTTTTCTGGAAACTTTCATTTTTTGATGAATAGTGAAACCACTAAGTGGTGGTTAAAAAACTGAATTTTTCATAAAACATAATTTTACCGCTTCTGTGAGTGGAATTTCTAAAATCTGAGAAACACGGTTAATATCAAGGACTAAAATGTGGTTCAATGAGATGAAAGTAATTTTTGATGAATAGTAACTTTTTACTTTTTTTTACCACGGTTAAAAATAAATAGGGTAATTAAGGGTAAAAATGATATTATTATTACCCTAACACATATCCTAATTCTATTGGATAAGTTTAATTCAACCAAAAACAACCTTAATAATAAAATATGACCATTTAAGCCCACTTGGATTAGATTAGGACATTTATTATTAATTTATTTAAAGAAGGGTTAAAATAGTTAAAATCAAAGTTTAATAAGTAAATAATTTTTAATATAGGGTTATACATAATATATATTCGACTATAAATATTAATTAGAAAGCTTAAAATATTTCCTACATAATTATATTTTATTTGTAATTTTTGGACTTTAAATAATTTAATTTATTTATGACATAATGATGATGCAGTAAATATCGTATTAATGAAATATTGACATAATTGATGTTATAAATACCCAAATAAATGTAATTTGAGACTTCTTATGAATTAAAAAAATTTATATATGAATATGACATGTTAGTGTTGATTTAATTAAATTTGTTCGACTAATCATTCTGTTATGTTTTTTACAAAAATAAATTACCAAATAGTGTCAAAATTGACATAAAATAGTTTCTAAAACGAATATTATATTATTAATTGTTATTATATTCCTAAAAATCTATGGTTCGGCCAAATGACTTAGAAAAGGTTATATATATTTTAATAATAAACAACTTGGTGTTTTTTTGGCTTGTTATAGTAAGTTTATTAACCTTATAGTGTAAGAACACAAAAAGACACAGTAAAAGTAAAATTGTCTAACCTAAAGTTAAAACTAAATGATAAGGTTAAAATAGTAAAATAAACTTGTACAAATTCTATTGGATGATAGGATTTCGACCCATACCCACCTTATCTTCTAAATAACTCAATTTGGTGCTATTAAAAACCGAATTTTACTTTATAATAAAATAATATTTTTAGTTATTCCAAAGGTGCCCCTCTCCTCCCTTATAAAAGGGCACTTCCTCCCTCTCTTCCTCACACCACATTGAGCCTTCAAGCATGGCCAAACCCTACCAATTTCTTTTCTCCACTTCCCTAGAGACATCCTAGAGGTCTTTTTCTTCTTCAAAGACCAATTTTAGTGCCCTAAGTGGAGGTATCAAAGAGGCGCTTCAAAGAAGAGGTAATGTCTGTTACCGATTCTTTCACCTTTATTTCTTCTTCCACTTCTTCTTCATAGGTTGTTTCATTATGAAGTAATAACATAAGTATCAGTCATATACTGATATGTTATTATATGTATGAAACAACCCTATTTCACCATTTATCCATCCTACGGAAAATGAAATCACCATGCTTGCGTACGTACGAAATACCGTCTCCATGCCGTCGTGTAATCTATTTTCCACCACCACCTTAGTTGGATGGGTATAATGGTGTATATAATAACTATATATGATTATTGTAAATTGATATTGATTCTGAAATAGTATACATACACTCCAATACAATTCCACGATCATGAGAACGATATCATTGCTTGTGCGTACGTACGGACTACCGTCCCCACGACGCGATGAGATTCATTCTCCATGTTAACCATTCAGGAATGATTATAAAGTATATATAATAAGTAATCATGAAATATATGACATAATAATGATACTGTATATATATATATATATGTATGTCATTTACTTAATTCCATTCAATTCAAAAGGGAAATGAAAAGAGCGTTCATGCGTATGTACGACCTACCGTCTCCTAGAACGGTGTATTTCTTTCCATTTACTGATTTATTATATATATATGTATATTATGAATATATATTATATATAAATAATGTCTTATATTATGGAATTAAGTAATCATGATCTAAGTAATCATATGAATAATTAAAGTCAAAGCACAGACGACAAATGAAACGATTTTACCCAAAACAATCTTTAACATGGAATTTACAAAAGAACGGGTAATATAAAGTCATAAGTGAACCATATATGATATCATAACAATGATTATGATTCTGTAATAAGTCAATGAAATTATTTAAATCATTATACAGGAGGTTCAGACACTTACGAAGCAAATCGGACCTACGGTAAGGGAAATATCACAATCTTATTTTTATCCGAGATTGTTTATACTTTGGTATTTACTGGGGTGTATTTTGTCATCCACATCAATGTTTCCTCAATATTTAATATTATTTCCATCCACCTAAAATTGTTTAAATCCATTTTTACCATTTGGTGAGTTTATAGTAAAAGATATGAAAGGAATCTTTTGTCGTTTTTCATACAAGGTACTTTTTTGACTTTTCCGACAAAAGTACGAGAAGAATGTTTTTTTAACTTATATGGCTTGAATGGATTTTTAAAACATTATTTCCATGAAGCTTATTTTACAAGTTTTCAATTTTATTTTTAATCAACTTCTTTTAGTTTAAAATTGTAAGACATGTTAAGAAAGGAAAATGTTTTTGAAGTAGAAAGGATATTTTACTCAAGAATTGAGTTCAAGTGTTTTATCAAAATTATTTTCCATCTAAGATAATATAGGGTTCTGTTTCTATCCCTATTATTACATTGATTTGATTATGTTGTGATGGAATTATTTTTATGAATTCCTTTATCTTATATGAATTGTTTTATGATGTCATGTTGTTTAAGAATCCCATTTTTATTACATGGGTTATGAAATGATGTATGATTTATGATTTTGTGGAACAGATAAGAATGATATCATTATGAGATGGGTGGGACCTATTTCTCCCTCCAATGAATTGGGTAAAGATTTTATATCTCATGAGATAGACATGGCTGGAACGGTAGGTTATACCGGTTCAGTGAAACAGGAATGAAACGAGGAGTGAACTCGGTTCAGAAAGGGACTTTGTCCACTAAGATAGTATTGGAAATGAGTCTTGAATAATAAGAAATTATTATCTATGATTATTCTTGTATGACACAAAGTTTCATGTTTTATGTTATGATTATTGGGATTACATTTCACTACTATGATTTATCCCATGTTATGAAATTATGATCTCTTTTGTAGGTTAAGATTTCCAAAAGATATGTTCTTATGAATATGATGTGATTGATATTTCTTTTGTTTACCCTTACTGAGCATTTGATCTCACCCTTTTATGTTTTATTTTCCCCAGGATATAAAGAATGTTTTTAGGTAAAAAAAGGAAGATCTTTATGGGAGATGTTTAAGATCTTTCACCACGATTAGAAGATTATATTACAAGTTTCCAAAGACACTAAACTATTACGGTCCTTGTGTGTGTGTTTTTGTTATGTACTAAGTATTCCGCAAAATTAATGTAATGTCTATGTACGTTAATCTTCGGGTCTCTACATTGGAAGTCCAGTGAAAAATTCCATGGTGATGTTCTCCCACTTCCGTGTTGGTATGGGTAGTTGTTTCATTATATCCTTAGACATATACCATTTATCCTTCACTTGTTGAAATACCAGACACTTTGATGTATACTCAACAATATCCTTCTTCATATTGTCCCACCAAATGTTCTCTTGGAGATCTCAATACATCTTTATGCTCCCTAGGTGAATAGAGAATGTTGAGCTATGTGAGTCATTCAAAATATCATTCTTTATCAATGGATATGATGGTACACATAATCATGACCGAAATATTACAACTCCTTTCCCATCAATCATAAACTCAAAGGATCTCCCATTTCTAATGGCTTCCTCCCTTCTCGGAATTTCAACATCTTTTCTTTGAGCATCCTTTATTTTCTCCATGAGGGATGGTTGATCAATAATTTTGGAACGGATTGATTATTTTCCTCCCATAATGATTCCAATGTCTATCCACTGAAAATCTATGAAGATTGGATCTTTTTCAATTATCATCATTGATAAAGATGTAGGATCTTTTCTACTTAGATAATCCACCACCTTGTTTGTCTTACCAGGATGGTAGTAGATTGAGCCGTCATAATAATTGATGAGATATGACAATCTTAATTGGTGTATATTAAGCTCTTTTAGTGTGAATATATATTTGAGGCTCTTGTGACCAGTATATATCTCAGAATTCTCCCCATAGAGATAATTTTGCCATATTTTTAATGCAATGATCATAGCTGCTAACTCTAGATCATGCGTAGGATAGTTTTTATCATGGATTTTCAGCTACCTTGAGGCGTAGGCAATCACTTTATCATTTTTCATCATTAAAAAACCTAATCCCTTCTTTCAATCATCATTTTACATGATAATGAGTTCTCCACATTTTGGGATTCTGAGCACTAGCACAGTGATTGACCTCGTTTTCAACTCCTTAATGAAGTCTTCTTATTCTTGAGTGCAAAAAAACTATACTCCCTTCCATGTAATATTTTTCATTGGGTTTGAAAATCATGAAAATTTCTTCACAAATCTTTGGAAATCCCTAGCTAGACCTAATGATCTGCAGATCATTGTTAAATATGTGGGCCTGATCCACTCTTCAGTCACCTTTATCTTGGAAGGGTCCACAGATATCCCTCTTCTAGTGATAACATGCCCCAAGAATGATACTTCCTCCATCCAGAACTCACATTTATTGTACTTTGAATACATCTTCTCCCTTTGAAATGTATTTAACACAATATTTAATTGTTATTCAAGTTCATAGTTTCTCTTAGAGTATATTAGAATATCGTCAATAAATACTTCCACAAATTTTTCAAGGTAATCTCTAATGGATCTAGTCATTAAATCCCTGAAAATTGATGGAAGATTAGTGATTCCGAATAGCATCACTATAAACACATAATATTCATACCTCTTTTGAATAGAAGTCTTGGTAATATATTCTTTCCTCAACTTTAAATGGTGATATCAAGACCGTAGTTCCACCTTAGATAAATAACTGGCCCCACGAAGCTAATTGAATAAGTCATCTATCTGTGGAAGGGGATATTTGTTCTTTATCATGATTTTATTGATCCCATGGTAATCAATGCAGAGCCACATTAATCCATACTTATTCTTGATAAATAGGACTAGCACACCCCGTGGTGAAGCACTTGGGCATATAAAACCCTTCTCCAGATTCTCCTGTAACTGCTTCTTCATCTCCAACAGCTCTACAGTAGCCATTCTATATGGTTTCTTTGATAAAGGTAGATATCTAGGAGTATGTTCAATTGATAACTCAACTACTTGATCCGGAGGAATCCTAGGAAACTCTTCAGGGAATACATCGGTGTAATCCCTCACGATGGGCATGTTTTCAAGCATGATTAGTTCATTTGTCTCAATCATTTGAGATATATATGCTTTATCATAATGATATAATATACACACATAATACAATGATTCTAATGAAGATTCATCTTCCTCTTTATATTTATAAAGATTGGAGGATGCTTCGGGATGCGAAGAGTGATCCCCCTTTATCGACAGTTGATTTTGGATTTGTATAATGATAGCCAATCCCTACCCAAGATTACATCAATCTCCACTAAAAGAAGTATGATGATATTTTCTAGGAGGTTCAGTCCACAAACATTTATTGGTGAGGAGTTATAAACCATGGAAGTAATAATTTCCCCATTCTCTGTTCTCACAGATAACTTATCCTCCATATTTTGAGGTGTTTTTTGAATAGTTCAACTAGAATTGAAATATATGGAAGAATGTGTAAAACTATAATCAAATAATTTGTTTTCTATTCTTGAATGAATAACTAGAGTACCTATCACCTCATCATTTTCCGTCTCCACCTCAGCAGTAGTAATGGCATAAGACCTTCCTTATTTCCTTGGAGGTTGTTTTTGATAATCTCTGACAATTTTCAGTTTATGGAAACTGTTCACATAATTCCCATGCTCCTAGCATTTGTAACACTAAACTACATGGATAGTTTTGATATGAACTTTCCTTTATTCTTCCAAATTAGTGGGATTTTTCATATCTCTTCGGTAGTTTTTAGAAAGATTTCCCAAATTTCCACATTTTGAAGTAATTTATGGTTCCCTTTAGAGAGTTCCCAAGAAGCTTCTTCCCACAATTTTTACACATTAGATGACCGAGATTCTTTTCATTATGTATTTTAATTATGGAAACACCCACATTATATTCCATTTTCCTATTTTCGTTGCTAGGCCCCTGATACTACTGAGATTCTCTGGTCTCTATTTCTACTTTAAGGGAACAACATAAAATCTCCTCATATCTGTTAAAGTCTCAAATCCCCAACGATTTTCATAATCTCAGATTTAGTTCTCTAAATAAAAAATCCACCTTTATTTTAGTGTTCTTGATAAATCCAGAGGCATAACATGAATTCCTTGTAATGTATTCTTCATATGCCCCGATTGACTCATCTTCCTTCTGCTTGAGTCTGAGGAACTCTCTTTCTACCTTGAGATGAATGGTTTGGGAAAAATATTTATTGAAAAAACATTCTCTTGAACTCCTCCCAAACCATTGAATCAATTTCTTCTTGGGACTTCATATTCTTGATCAATGTCCACCACTAATTAGCTTCCCCATTAAAATGATAGACCTCCAATATGACTTTGTAATCTTTTAATCACTAAAGGGAAAATAATCTCTTTTCAATGGATTTAATCCATTTTTATATGAGGAGGGGATCATAAGATCCACTAAACATGGGAGGCCTTTTTTTCATGGATATTATTTGGAAAATTTCTTTTTTTCTTGCGGAGGATAGTGTTAAATGTGATTCAATTTATTATTCATAACTTGAGCCAGCTGAGCAAGTACTGTCATGATGTTTTGAGAACCTTCCCCCATCATATCAAGAATATAATTAGGGAAATCATCAAATTTCCTATCACATTTATTGTTGGCACATGTTCTTCTATTTCCCACCATTGACTAAGAAAAATAACATAAAATTGGAGAGATTTAATACTTAGCTATTGACCATAAAAAAGAAAATTTGAACATAATAGAATAAACATGTATTGGAGAAGTGTATCCTAACTTGTGATTACCTATGTTTAAATCAAAGTTATCCTTGATCTAT
This sequence comes from Viscum album, assembly GCA_963277665.1. Classification (NCBI taxonomy): domain Eukaryota; kingdom Viridiplantae; phylum Streptophyta; class Magnoliopsida; order Santalales; family Viscaceae; genus Viscum; species Viscum album. The sequence continues at coordinate 130,099,772 of OY728132.1, forward strand.
TTATTAACTTATATTCTTATGGTATTTTTTCCATTCCCTTAATAATGGTTTGTACCAAGCTCATGAATGTACCAAAGCATATCCCTTGAGAGTTTCAACCATAGAGTGCAGTAAGGCACGTTGTCGTGCATCGGTTCCCATTTTTGTCTATCTTAAAGTGGTGTTTTCGGGTTTTACCCCTAGATACATCTGTTCCAGAGCCACCTCTACATGTTTTTATCTTGACAAGGATGTATTTTCCTGATAAACCACTTACTCTATACTTACCAAAATCTAGGGTTATTTGGTTATACATAGTCTAATCCATAAGGATCTTACTAAATATCTCAATTCCTAATCTAAAAAAAATAACTAGACCATGTTATGATACCAAATATAGAAACACTATAATTTTAGACATATAATTACATGATTTTAAGCACAATTATACATCATAGTACAATCCAAAGATCATAAAGTCTAGTATCTTGGAAGACTAGGTACATCAAACTGAAAACATAGAACTAAATAAAAACATTTATTTACTTAATATTAAAATTGATATCGTAACATCCATTGTACTCAAAAATCTTTATAGGGTACCCTGGGGAAAAAATGAACTAAGGGATGAGCTAAATAACCCAGTAAGGGAATAACCCAAAGAAGAAAGCATGAGCACATGGGATAAAAGGCATGACATGATGATAAAAAAAGTCATGTAACATCTGAAATCAGAACATATAATCATATAATCATATAAAAATGAAGTCATAGTAATGTATAAGAGACATAAAACATGACATTAGCATGAGTCAAGGCTAACTTCCAAGACCATAGCACATGGTAGTACAATCCATGGCTAAACATAAAGACCGTCACACATGGTAGCAAATGGTAAGGCTAACTGCCACGACCATCGCATATAAGGTCACATGAGACTAAAATTTACCCAATTCATTGGAGCTCTATCTAGAAAAACCCATGTTTACTTTTTATGAAAAATTTTTCCACATAAAGAATCATACACAACCAATCATATATAAACATAAGGGTTACCCTTGGAAAGAACATATGATAGAGCATAACAAATGGGTGCTACATAAAAGTGTTCATGAAAGAGAGAAACTAAAATATAAAAGGAAATTCATAAGTGAAAATATTCAAGTATCATGGTATGTGATGTAAAGTAGAAGTGGAAACATATATGAAAAGTATTTAAGAAATTTTATCAATAAAACATTTTATGCGCTTTTAAAGAAAATACTATATAGCTATTAAAAAAGAAAAGGGAAAAATATTTTATATTAACCAGAAGTGAACCAAGTTTGTTTTCATAATAAAAAAATGATTTTATAAAGACAACGGTGGCTTAAAAGAGAAGATATAGTGCACTTGAAATCGGGTAAGGATTCTGGATGTTCCCTCAAAACAGGTTTTCTTATCAGGAAGTATTGAAGAGGGAATCACTTAACAACATATATATCCCTGAAAGAGAATGATAAAAGGTTCTTAATAAATGAATTTGGTATATTTAAATATAATTTATATGATTCACATAAAAAGATAAGACAACTTCATTTTGGTAAAAGGAAGATAAGGCAACCTGAAGGAACAAAAGAGGTTTTGGTGGAATCCCTTACGAATTATCAACGTTGTATCAGGTGTACCTAAGAGGGATTGATGAGTGATAAAGGGTATTCTAATCACTTATAAATCACGATTTAAGTACATGGGAGGTGTTAAATCATACCCCTTTATTATATATTTCACATAAAAGGGAATAACATAGAGGACATTCTTGAATAAAAGTGAAATAGAGAGGATCCATTACCTTAAGTATGATGGTGTTCTCCAATTGATATTAATGACCTGAATAATCAAATTTGGTTCATTAATTAATAACTCCAGAACATATTCTATATGAAAACGATTTATAATAACCTTTTTGAGTTCATTCATGACCTTTTTGATGGGTTAAGTGGTTCAATTTCATTGTTCAGGTCTGTTTGTTTTCTTGTTTTTTACGATCAGTTTACTTATTTTCATGAATGAAGAATCTTTTAAAATGGGTATGGTTTTCCAAAATTAGAGTTATATTTTATTATTTAACATACATAACATTACAAGCTATATATTGATTATTTAATGAATCTAATTTTATGTTGTTTTTTGATTTTTAGGCTGTGAGAGGTGAGGTGCATTTTACTGTTTCGATATATTGATGAATGTGATTTATCACATCCGTTTTTTGTTTTTCCAAGGATTATAAAGGGACCAAGTAGTAGTCTGGATATGTAAAAAAACTATTATGGATAGTGCATCATCTAGAGAGTGTGTACCACTAGAGCATGTTATCTAGTGTAAATAATCATGTTCATTAGAACAAGGTAGATAATCATAGAGTTTCTTTATTATGGCCTATAGTAGTTATGTGTTCCCAAGAGGATTATTTCTAGATAGTATGATATGTCTACTAGGGATGTTGACACATTCAATAGTGTTGGGATAGGTATGATGTCTCTATTTTAAACCATTTTACTTGAGTCTTAGGTGGTTTCCTATGATAATTTAATATATTTATAAGATTGTTTAGGGGTAGGGGGTTGTTGATGCCCAATTTATACCCCCTTTTATTTATTAGAATATGGTAACTGTATTCCTTTTCTATTTTTTGACCTGTTATTTCTAGGTACTATATTTTATTACTTTTGTTTTAGTAGCGGGTTTATTCACTTTTAAAGTGATTTGTGAAAATATTTAAGAAGATGTATTTGGAAAGAAAATATATCTACCTTTGAAATGGGTTTTTGGGAAATGTTTTGAAAGATGAAAAATGGGTGTTTTACCTTGTTTATGGATTTTAGGGAATATGTTAAATTGTTTTATTTCAAATTTGTCTGGAAGAAGGATTTGAATATTCCCTTCTTTCTTCTAGAAGAATTGGGGTTTTATATAAAATGATGTTGAGGCGCAAGAAAATTTTTCTTCAGGTGATTGTTTCCATTTGTTATAAATAATCTTGTTTTGTAAAATGTGTGAGTGTTTTTTGGATTTTCATTATTGTGAATTGGTTTTTTAACTACATTTTCAAAGTAGTATACAATGGATTTTATTTTATAAGTAATTTCAAAAAAATATGTGTTTCTAACCTACTACACATAGTTTTTATCACACCCAACATATACCAATTTATTTATGAAATTCATATGGATTTATTTTAGGTGCCTCTGCTTAGGTATCCCTTGAGTTGGGATACAGTTTCTGCTTAATGTCTTCCACAAGATGTGAAGTGTGATTGTGGATCATTTTTATGTTGTGGCTAATAGTTTTATTTCCCCCCTTTCTGGTTGTATATGTATTTTCAATTCAATTTACCGTTATTTATTATAAGGAGTTTATGTTTATTAAATTATATACCTTGTGCATATTTATGGATATCATCTTATTTATTATTCAGTATCATGTTTCTACCTTTTATTTATGTTTCATACTTTGTGGTGGTTGATTCATTATTGATCTGGTTATTTATTAAAAGGTGAAATAATTCCCAGAGATTATGTTTTGAGACCCTATAACTAGTTGCTAAACTAGGGTGATCGAGAATACACCTTGGTTATGTATCATACTGGTTCAAGTATCCAACAAAGGGATTACTCTGGTTGGTTTATGACAAATATTTCACGAGGTTCCACTATTTTCATAGTGGTTGAGTACACCATTTCCGTATGATTTTTGTTATATTTCCCAGCACCAGACACCTTGTTATCTAATGTCTTTACACATCTAGGGTTGTCATCATTATCATTACAAATATATCCATTCTTCATCTTCATTAATTGAACGGGTACGTTAGAACACATTTGGGGGTGTGTTGTGCCATAAAAGAGGCCCAATTATTTGATACAATCACCATAGGTGAGCTCACTGTAACTTTAGTATCCTTCTCTATCTGAGAATCAGGTTTTAATCTGTATAATAAATATATTAGTATTATAATATTATAATAAATTTATAAACATTATAATAAATATATTAGTAATAAATGTTCTAATATTATAATAAATACTATAAAAAGTATTAATATTTAAATAAATGTAATAATATAATGAATAATAAATGTAATAATATTAAGAATAATATATATTAAGAATAATAAATAATAAGTATTCAAATATGATAAATAATCAATGTATAAATATTATGAATACTAAATTTAAAAATGTTTAAATATTATGGATAATAAATGTATTCATATAATGAATAATAAGTGTGTTAATATTATGGATTATAAATATATTAACATTATAATTTATAAATTTATTAACACTCTGAATAATAAAATAATTAATAATATATGTAACAAAAATAAATTTATAATATTATGAATAATTGATGTATTGATATTATGAAAGTAATATTGATAATAATTTTTTATTTTAATATGAATTATATAATTAAATATACATATTCTATGTAAAAATATTTTTATATATATTCATATTTTATAATATATATAGTAATATATAAAACTCTATGTAAATACAAGCACATATATTTATAAATATATATGCATATTTTAAATGATTTAATACGTATATAAATATTTAAGGTAAAATTTGAACTATATTTAATGTATTTATATATTTATTTATATAGTTCAAATCATAATATTTTATAATATATATAATTACAAATTATTATGAAATAATATGATTAAATATATATATATCTCTGTGTAAATTGTATTTATATAAATATATATAATCATTGTTATATAAATAATATTTAAGAATATATAATTGTGTATAGATAAAATATATTATATATGGTATCCTTTATTAGTTCTATTTTAGCATTGATAAAGGGAGAACAATTATTAGTGTTTAAAAAGTGATGATACAGAGTGACAATTATTAGTGCGAAAAAAGTGCTAATATAGGTTGACCTTTTATCAATGATTTTATTTAGCGCAGATAATTGTATGCTATTTATTATAATTTTTAGTATTGATAAAATCCAATGCTTAATATTGAAAAATTTGTAGTAATATAATTAATTATGTTAATAATAAATGAAAATGCATAGAGTTTTGAATCACTTGAAATATCTACACGAATGTAAAAATTTCATTCCAAGATCAATGGTGTGGTCATTTTTTTTCAAAATGATCTTACATGCTAAATAATATTTTTTTTCTAAAAAAAACTAAATATAAATAGATGAAGAACATTTTAAATATTTAATTATTTAAATTATTAGTTTCATTTCAACTCAAAATTGAATTGATATAAAAATACATTCACCCTAATTTAAACACCTTATAATATTATTGAATGGACAATGATAAATATTTTTAGGGTTTTTTAATCAATTAAATTACCATTTTAGGCATTCTGGTAAAAATTAACTAAAATTACATTAGAATTTCACAAACACTGAATACTATATTTTGAGGAGCATTATAGTAGTTACACCTTAAAAAAATTTCACCCTTTAAAATATTAATCAAATCCTCATAACCTAAATTTATATATATGTTAACTCTCATAAAGTCTAACATACATTCATCCATAGAAGATACACCTTAAAAAACATCCCATAATTCAACACTCAATGTTTGATAAATGTAGCACTTTTAAACGGTGTAATCAATAATTTAATATGTAAGAAACTATAATTATATGACAAGTAACTATATTTAGTTCAAGGAATCGTCTTACTGTCATAGAATCCATGGGGTATGGTGCTCTTCCCTTCCAAAGTGCCACTCTCAAACCTAGTCAAATTCCTAAGGTACTTCCATAAACCTCAATTAAAGATCACAATCCTCTTAAAAATTTCATTCTAAACATTGAGTAAAAAACATAATGATATAACCTAAATATTATTAGATATCTACCCAACAGACTATCCAATCCATAAGAAATTTTCTGAGGCCAAAACCCACAATACCAATGCATATGATAATTTATCCTTTTATTTCAGAAAACCGAATAGTTAATTAAAACCCATAAGAGTGAAAAAATGGGCCAGTATAACATATATTTACATTTAAATAATTATTTATAACAATCATCCTCTAATAAGAAAGGAAATTTTATCTAAAATAGTCACTTTTACTATTTCATCACTTTACTTTCTCAATAAATAGTGTCATCATAAGAGCTTGTGCTATATCCTCAAAAAAACTGAGTATACCAAAAAGTGACATCATCATAAACTATCCACTTATATTCATATATATTATGTTTATAAATACCCAAAAACCAATCATCAACACATCTCTCATAGAAATTGAAACATTTAAACCTCTGCAATTGACATAGAGAATATTCATCAACATACAATATAGAAGTGCATAATATTTATGATAATGTATCCTACTAAAGGACAATACTACTAAATTAAAATGTAAACATGGTCATGTTAACCCCCATTGAACTCAAATAGTATTTTACAAACTTAAATATAATATTAAAATTAGAATAATACTCTAACTATGATAAAAATAATAATAATCTAATTAAATCCCTTATGATTGAAACAAATTTGGGATTTTCATCAAGACGGGCATCAACTCATTGACTTAGTTCCCACATGTAACTTTCATCCATTACAATCACTTATAATTACACAATGTTGGTTTTAACTCAAAATGTTAAAACCTCAAGAGAGCTACCCCAAATAGGGTATGTTCATATTTAAATCAAATTTAATAAGGGTAGTTTATCAGTTGTAAAAAATTAAAATTGAAAACATATTTTAATCTAGGATATCCAATAAAATATTCATTACTTCACAATTAATCATTATCATACACTTATATGTGTAATGGATTCATCAATCCATGAACACTAAAATCATTTTGATTTATATCATATATCATAAAAACTAAATTAAAATAATTAAGTGATATCATTATCTAATATTATAATGTCGCATCCACTAACACCAATAAGTAAAAAGGTGAATGTGTTTTGGTCACTACATGTAACCCTCCAAAAAACATAGTGACGATAAAACACATCAACCAATCTTACCTAGTCAAGTTAGTCATACCCTAAGTATAATTATTTTCCATCCACCACCTACTTAGAATATGTCAAATAATATCATTCTAAAAAATCACCTCTCAAAAGTCATTAAATTCTCACATATCCCATCATCCATCTCACAAATAACCAATATCTAATCCATAAATATCACATGAAACCATATTTTAAATACTAATGTTAAAAATGTATAATCAAAGAGGCCACTACGATTAAATTGTAACCATCACTACATTAAATTAATCCATGTAAACAATCAAAGAAGGTTCAAATATCAAATAATGAGAAAATCATCATCCCATGAATTGAAATTAAATAGGGAGTCAAAGACATCCTAACCATCAACGAAATATCACGGGGTCACACATACCACTCAAATATGTTTCCAATTGAATCATAACACCTCAAAAAAGTTAGATGTCCCACAATCAATATAACTCAATAATCAGCATAGAAACAATTGGGGTCTTGGTAATTTTATGGTCATGAATTCACATAGATATTATCACATGGTATGATAATAATATGATAATAAAAGTGAAATATTAATAAGTTTTATATCATTATTAATAGAGTCCTTCAAGAAATATCATTAAAATTTTGTATGTTTACATCACCAGAATAGTTACCAATAACAAGAAAACATGCACATAGATCATATCCTAACCACTACATAACAAAAGAACAAACTTTGCTATACACTTTAGTCAATTCTCTAAATACCCATGCCAGGTAGGAGACAATCAGAGTATATACATAAGATTGTATGAAATTTCACACTTAGTGATGGATTATCAATCATGTCAAAAAAAACTCTAATACCACAAACATTGTTTTTATAGGGGTTCATAAACCATTATTATGCGCACATGTTCCTAATTTTAATATCTATCATAGATATCAACCATCTTGATTCTAATACCAATATTTAATTATTTGATTCTTCAAGTACCCCACCAAAGTTGGTTGAAAAACTAAGTGTTACCCCATAGTATTCCTTCTATAGGCTATGAATTTTCAACTAGACACATGGTAATGAATATAAAAATGGGAGATATTACCCTCAAATAAAATAGTGGAAAACTATAAAATCATATCTAAACCATAAAACCATGAAAAATATGAAATCTATGTCTAATAGATGCCAAAAATATATATAAAGAATGAATGTCATAAAAAAATAAAAAAAAATGTTTCAAAGTAGTCGCTAAATTCAATAAATTCAATAATACCCAAATAATTCATTTACATAAATTGTGCACAAAATAATCCCCAAATACTAAAATCATATTATCTTTCAAAATCACCAAGATAATGTATTCTGACACTATTATATACAAATAATATACAAATTATTAAAAACTGTGACAATAGGGTCCAAAACCATCACAATAATGTAGAGAATTGGTTCATGAAATTATTGAAAGAACTACTCTTGGGATATTAATATATATTAATGACTATAAAAAATTCATGAATATTGAGAACCAATAGTCATAGTTCAATATAACTATTACTGTAGGTATTGGGAAAAGAGTTATAGTACTTCTTCATAGAACCATAAAAATAGGAAGAATACAATTATTTTTTTAGAAGCAATAACTGTATATAAAATAATATCACATATACCAAAACCATGATCATAGGTTAATTTAAAACAAAAACAGGATGCCCATACAACCCGTTGACTTTCCAAAATATAAAAACATAAGAAAATATAAATTAAACTAAAAAATAAAATCCACTACAAGTTAATATATTAAAAACAAAATTATGAAACATGATAAAAAAAAATTATATCGTTAACCAACCTAACATATTTATCTTCTATAATGTTTCAATTTAAGAAAAAAAATTTATTTTTTGTAAATATTTTATTTACATCTATCATTACAATATTAAAATTAAAATTCATAAAACTTACCTTAATATTCATCATAATATGTTTTGTGTTTCTATTGAATATAATATCCCTTTTATCAATTTGAAATAATATTTACCTTGACTATAGTGAAAAAATAACATAAAAATAATCAAAAAATCATACAAAAAAAATTAATAGAAACCTAAAATTTCACCTAGGCATTGAAAATATCGATTATCATGATTCAAGAATTTATCACTTTCAATTTAATGTTTTCTTATTGAGATATAATCCATATGTCGAGGAAAATATTACAGTTAAAACTAAAGAAAGAAATTTATTCTCTATAATATCAAAGAAACATCGGGATGAGAAACATACAATAAAAAATTTATTTTTAAATATCATCTTATTAGGTAATGTATTTATATTACTAATATAGGAATGAAATTTGGATCAAATTTCAAATTGAAGATTATAATGCTAATTTTTATTCTTAATCTTATTAATTATGAGGAATTGTTGACATCCACCTAGTGGGATGCCACAATTTCTTTGGGAGAATCCAATTCTTAACATATCTAATCCCAATAGAAATTTTTTCATATAAATCATAGAAAAGTAAAAATGTTAAAATATTTTAGTAAAATAATCATTCACATGTGACTATATATTTTCTTCCCTAAATACATCACACTCTAAAAAATATTGACAAACTATTTCAGAAGATCTTAAAAGATAACAAAAAAAGCATGGAAATCCTACCACACATTACACTAATTTTTTTCTTAAAAATAACTATAATTTAATAAAATAAAAATAAATTATAATGATATATAAAATACTGAATAATTAAGATAATATTAACTATGTATGGAATGATATTAATTTTTTAACCATAGGTTGTAATAATGATATTTTTTCAATAAGAAGTTGGTTGGAAGTACGGTGAAATGGTTTTAAGAATATAGAGATTATTCTGGAATGATTAAAAAAATGAGAATTTCAATCCATAGTCGAAGAGTTTCATTGTGGGGATGTGTTTTGTAATTATCATTTTGAGATTCATACATTTCATTTACACCACAAAATATGTTTAGAAAAAAATTATTAGTTCAAGAATTTTGATACTTGTTTGATGTAATTATGGTTTTGTCATGAGGAAGAATTGATACTATTTCCATGGTTATTTTTAATGGAGTTTCATGACATTAAATATATACCATACCATTAAGAATAATGGACCACACCATGATTTCCAATTGTAAAAATTCATTCAGGCTATAAAATTTGTATATTTAAGTATGATACTACTTTGAGAAGATTATATTTAATGAAGAATTAGGACATTCTGTGATCTATCATGCAGTTGAAATAAAATATAAGGTAAAAATACCTATCACACCAAGAATCATCTAGCCACACCAAGATTTTTAGTTTCTACAAATTTTTAAAAAAGAAATTTTGTGGATTCCTCTTCATGGTTGGTTTTTTTTGTGAAACTAACTACTACTAAAATTCATTAAAAGTCATGATTTGATTAAATATAATTGATGGATTCAATTTTAATTAAAGAAAATTATTTTATGTTTAATTAAAATTTTAAATTCAAACATCATTTGGATTTAGAGTAGTTTCTGTGAAAAATTTAGATATATAACATACATATAATACAAGTGGAGAATATTAAAGATAAAAAATATTAGAGTATCATTCAATATATAGATTTTATATGATAATTTCATGAGACTGAATTGTATTGATGACCAGGCTTAAAAGAATATATTTTTGTGAATTCAATTTAATATTTGGAAGTATAGAATACAACCTATTGGAGAGAACCTATTGTTGTATGTTGTTTCACTATTTATTTATATTCTTGGGGGATCAACATTTGAGTCAGTTATATCTTTATATCCCTCTTGAAATTAGGGTGTGTAAGAGAGGAAGAGGATATAGACATTAGGTGAGTTGTGAACTCTTTCAAAATATTTTAATATCATATTATTGAACTTATGGTTAATTAAAATATCATTGCATTTTTTTATGTTTTACTTGGACATGGACCTTTATAGTTAAACAATGTAAAATCATGAATATATGATCTTTACTATTTTTTATTTTATTGAACATACCATAGAAATTCAAGGTATCTTTACTAATGAGAAAACATGATCTTGTTATGTTAATAATAAATAATTGATTTTAATACACAAAAAATATCCCAACCCCTCTTGGGGTGTAACAGGACCTCAGTGTACAAATTTTTTTTATCAAAGACACTGATTATTTATTAAATTTGTTAAGTGAACGATTATGTTATGGGAAATATTTTTAATACCAAGATTGTTCCTCTATATTATGGACGTAACTATAAAATTTAGAAAAAATTGATGATAATAAATCTATAATATGTTGGGTTTAATTTTTACTCAACATAAATTCATTGTATTTAGGTTAGTGATTCAAAAAATGATATTTGTTGGATGAAGATAAGAAGTTTTTGAATAGTGATTCTAAGGATTAAAAGTCATTCCATGATATTTTTATAATAAAATATATTTGATGATAATGTATTATCCCACAAAAATGTATTTTGGTATCAAATTCACTACATTTATGTATGAAATAACGATTTCATATAAGAAAAACTGTACATTTTTTTTAAAATAATTTGATTATTAGAAAATGAATCTACGAGAAAATGTGGATGGATTCTTTAACTATCTCATTAATGTTTTCAGTGAAACACATGGACTCAAAAATTAGGATAATGATTTTGATACTTTAAAAAAAAATACCAGAATTTTCCCACTTATTTACAACCAAAATGATTCTTCTCTTGGTGAAATGAATCCCAGTGAGTTGTACTTATATCACATACACAATAAGATGGTAGTATATGAAATACTAGTGAATCTGTAGAGCTATTTAGAATAATAATCTATATATATTACATTCGCAAATATTGATAATAATGAGTTTCGAGACATTCAAATTAAAAATGATATAAGGGATGTTTTCATATCCCACATATAAGGGAAGTAAAAAATTGGTGAAGGAATATTTGAATGTTTGTGATCATTAATTTTATTTCATTTTAGAAAAGATGTAAATATCACTACTATATTTGAAAATAATTAGGATGAATATGATGGTAAGATTTAATTCTCTCCAAAATAGAATAAAATTTTTCCCACAAGATGAAATTTAAATTATAGACATTCAAATGGATTTAATTTTGAGAGGAAAGTATTATTTAATAAAGAAGAAGGCGATATGAAGAAAGATATATTGGGGGTATTGAGAATGAGTGAATATCAGAAATTAAATATGAAATGATGGATTTAGTCAAGGTGGATAAAATGAAAGTAGAAAAAATGATAAATTAGAGGGAGTTGTTGATATCCATGTAAAATTTTAAGGATCTCTTGAGAAGATTGATTTACTGAATAATAATAATAAAATAGATATAGGTTTGTTGAAAGTAGAATTGAGTTATATTGATACACATAAATAAAAAGTTAATATTCATGAAACAATATTGGAATAATGTGATAATAATCATGTGAAATATAAATAAGCTATCCTTTGAATAATTGATACTAAAGAACATACCAATATCATTGATGATATTAATTTTATTTTCAAGTAGAATGTTTATAAGATCAAAATAGTTGAGGAGGAAGTTATATCATTGAGAAATAACATTGAATTCGATATCAAAATAGATAGTTCAATGATGAAACATTAGTTTGGGAAATTCTCTAATCAGGTTTTGTCTTTTTTGTAGGTGATTATAGTAGAATAAGATAATACATGTTTATATGATCAAATAATGAAGTATAAGATTGAATAAAATGATTTTAAATATGATAAAAAAATTGAACTGGAAGAACTATAAAGGTTTTTAGATTATACAATGAAACCAGAAATGCATATCATGAGGTTGAAAATTACCTTGAAAATGTAGTATTAAACATGATGTTTTTTCAGTGTGAACCCCCTAACAGGTTATGGTGATGGAGGGAGTAAATCATATTAGAAAAAATAAAATTAGAGCAGTGTTGATGGAAAATGTAATCTCATATATCTAATGGAAATAAGTTGTACCAGTGGTTGTTAATACATATAATAGACCATTACTCTATACATAAGTAGAGAAGGTTCTATATAAAATGTGGTATAGAAGGAATACCTCATTGATGAATTATATAGTATATGGAGTGGAATTATTCATTGAAAATAAAGAATTAAATCAAGGAGAATATGATGGTAAAGAGGATAAATGAATATTTATTGGATACATATCAATGAGTGAGGCCTATAACAATTTCAGTTGATGTTTTAACAAGACTTTTGAGGAAATTGATGTGATTGTAGTCGAGAATGAAAACAAATATAAATATATAAAGTATATTTTTGAAGAGGTGTTTAATGAAGATAAAGAGATAAATATATATGTGGAAGAGTGTCAAAAAATTTAGGTTAAATATGATTCTAAAATTAAATTAGTTGACTCTAAAGGTAAATAAGAGAGTCAAATTATGACTCAATCAAGAAGCAGGGAAGAACAAGTTGATTAGAAAAATATTATTAGAGACAATTATACTCCAAATCAAACTCTAATGATGAGGATAATGAAACACACTACTCTATTATCTGATATTGAACCATCCTCATTTAAAGAAGAGGTGAAGTATGAGTAATGAATAATATCCATTGGTATATAATTGTATTAGATTTATAAAAATTATACTTGGGATCCTATGGATAGAACAATATTTTAATATAATTTATATGAAGTGGGTCATTGAGAAAAATGTGAATGAATATGTTATATTTGAAACACCCCAAAATAGATTTCCTAAACAACACCTGAATAGGGATTCCAATAGAAATCATGCACACCTCCCCATATGCAATATTATATTGAAAAGAAATATTGTAACACCCTTTGTTAGATTTATGAAATAATTTTTATGATTATTATTTTGTGGTTATAATGGTTTGGATAATGTTTTGGATGTTTGCAGAGGATTGAAGAGATTGAAATATGTAATTTTTTCGATAGGAAATGTTCTCACTATGAATAGGTACTTCATGATGTACTTGACTTTAGGGGATGATGTCATTTTTTTTTCACAAGGAATAAAATGGTTTTTAATTTCTATTTATTGTGACATGAATTACAACAATTATGGAAAACTAAATATTCAAAAAATGAATTCTATATTCGTTCTGTCAATGTGGTTGAGTCTTGGGTAATTAATCCCTTCCCTTTGTTGTGAATAGTCATTCCATTATAGTTTCCCACTCTAGACTTCTAGTGCTACCCTATGTGATTACCAATGATCTTTTACATACAGACTCCAATTATAATGGAGCATAGAGTGTTTGATTAGGTAATTATAAGGTTAGGATCATGATCTTTCTTTTCAACATAGATCCCTCCAATTATTTTATAAAGGGTCCAAGGATTGGTGTTGACACCTGGATCTATGGGTGTAGATATGTGTTGATGAGATATTCTAGGGTTTTAATAGGGAAAAACAGAATATTTCTAATCTATATAATCTTCTTGATCCTTTGTATAAAAAACATGGGGTTAGAGGATTCTATCAAACTTTACTATTCTAGTACATGATATCTTAAGCTTTCCTAAATTGTTCTTATGCCTTGTTTGGATATCTATTATGAGAATTTATAGGAAAATACATGTTTTGATTTTAATTCAAATTTTAGTCTTGAAATATGGGAATAATATTGATTTATGATGAATATTGGTAGAATGTAGGTTTTCAAATAAATATATTAATGAGGACTTCGAATTAATTTTGTTGGTGTGTGTTCATGTGCATGGGATGAAAAAATGATGTGGAAGTAGACACGTTGAAATGGGATGGATAAAGGTGTTAAAGTACCACTATAAAAATGGTTCACTAAGCGGTGTATTGGTTAAAGTATGTGTCACCACTCAAAAGTATTGGGAGGCCCATGGATGCATGAATTGGGGTGTGTGTGTGTGAATTTGGTAACACATTGATTATTCCAGGAGGCATGTAATTGTTTTAAAATATTTGTTTAATGTTTTCCATAGAACCTTTTTTTATCCTCTATAAAATTTTTATATGTTTCTCTCCTATTTTTATATAAAATGTGAAAAAAGTTTCTTTTCATAATTCAATTTTTGGGAAGCCTATTGGGATTAATTATTGAGTGATATACTCACCTCTTTGTTATTCACTTTGGTGAATTTACATATATCATTTATTTAGATACAATAAAGATATACATTTCATATTTATCCAGCTGTGATCCTTGATATCGCTGACTTGGTTGTTAGATATAGAGATGATTAGTGTCTACATCATGGTCTGGAGTGACGCTAGATTCATTATAGAGACATTAAATTTAGAGTATTTTCCTTTTCCAATATTTACTTTTCATCTATCACTTTAATATTACTCTTGTATTGGTTTTTACTGAATTATTTGATTCATTTATCAAGAGTCATATAGTTGGGTGTTGTTTTTACTCTTAAATATCATTGGGTTGTGTGGTATTCAAGGAAAATTATCTCCCAATGGTTTACTAACCCTTTGAATTTATTTCTATCATTTGGTGTCTTGGGTATGTTACCTTTGGTTATTGGAACATTATCTATTCTCAAGACAATTAGTTGGGGTGGGATGTCACATGCGAGGGCATAAAGATGAAATGGGGAGACTATACCCTTAGTAATCATACCCAGATAACGTAATCAAAAATAAAATATAAGAACCAAGAGTATCATTATGTAATATAAAGTAAAACTAATGTTATAAAAAAGGAAACCCATGTAACACAAAGAAATAATCCAAGATCCAAATGTGGAAATAAAAATATAGTATAAAAAGGAACAAGAGGAAAAAAGAAGAAACACTATCAAATCCTACAAATTTTATCCTAGTACCACTACAAACTCCATGCTCTATAACTCATCTATCTTTCATAGGCACCTTTCCCTTACCATTATCCCCAACCATTAATTCTATATAGACATCCATATTCCCATGTTGGTTTTGAGTAAGAAAACCTTGTAGGACACCACCAATGTATCTTAAACAAGTGTTATAAGTATAATTGGTGTATTCCATGAAAACAATCAAACATACAAGTAAGAAAAAACGATCATATTTCAAGAAATCTATTTCTAAAAATGAAACCATGATCCCCATCCATACCTTCATCAAATCCATACTAGAAGGATACTATAAAAGTATATCATGAGTGATCATGATATTTCCACAAGTATGATGAACATGTATCTCATTAGTCTCAAGGCATAGATTCTTATTGAACCACAAGTCCATCACATCCTGTATCTAGAATGGGTCATGTATCAATACCATCTAACCCCATATCAGTTACAAATTAGGTCTCAATGCCATCATATGTTGTCAATGCCTCAGGTCAGGCCAGACAACCATCTTACCCCTTATTGCACTACCATGGGTCTATACTCTAGGATTTCATACCTCTACCTTTTTAGGTCCATTTTCTCATGCTGTGTGTACTCCCCCACTGAGGGATAACCATATCATGATGGTCCACCTATTCTAGTTACCAAAAGTAAAACCTCAAATGCCTTGTAATTATAAACAATTGAAAAAAATAATATAAATATAGAACATAACATGTCATTATTATAATTTATTATAAATGTACCACAAACATGTGATCACTATCAAACATGGTAAAAATCAATATAGGCATACACGTGGAATTAAGCATCATATATAGACCTCATAGGCTATATACACATACACATGTGATCACTGTAAATCACATTAAATCATGTTGTGCCTAAATAAGAATCATATTAATGAAAAACGTGTATGTAGGTGCCATATTTTTTATTGAACTTCATATATAAATATTTTTATTAAAAACACTAAAAAACATGATAAATGCTACCAAATATTGAGCCTACATACCAATAAACCATAGAACCAATCAAAAATAAATCAAATTAAGGTTCTAGAAATAGATTCAGGAAAATTATAAGCCAAATGTTTTGGGTGTACACCAACATACCTCTTGGGATCCACAAAAATTCATTAATTGAGATTGATCAATGAAGGTGGCACAAACACTCTAGGTTAGTCTCTGTTCTAGAACGATCTAGGAATTTATCATTATATAGAATCTGAATCAATATATCTAGACACAGCATGATAAATCAAGGATTCATCTCAAAGGAAAAAAGGGTAAATATATATTAAACTATATGAATGTAGGTTCATGGATCACATAACATTATTCTTGTAACACCCTGAGATTTTATGAGAAGTATTCTTTTTAATTTATTTGATGTCTTGTGTTGTATGCTACACCAAGATTATCTTGCACTATACACAACACCGTATTAGTTTGTAGTATACGCAACACTATTCTTGGATCGTGTTACACAAAATTTCAAGTTCGTTTGATAGAAGTTATTCTATGCAACATTGAGTGTATATATATATATATATTCAATGTATAAATGAAATATGGTTGGATTCTATTATAAAAAAACAAATGAATCTTGCATTACACGCAACCTTGACTTGGATTGCTTTACACGCAATCATGACCTTGCATGATAGCGTGTGTTGTATGCAATACCGAGTTTCACTAAACAACGATATGTTATCAAAATATTATATAAACCAATCATTATGAATAGTAATACCCAATTTTTGAAATTCTATAAATTTTATCTTTCTAAATGGACTTCATTTTTTGATTCAAAATATCAAAATTAGCCTAGGGTGAAATTTTTGTATTTTTCTGAAAACTTTCAATTTTGATGAATAGTGAAAACACTATGTTATTGGTTAAAACCAACTTTTTATTTATATAATCATTTATTTTATTTAAATTTATATTAGGTAAAAATAGATACATAATAATTATATAAGTTCAGTGTAATTCATTGGAATCATTTTATAATAATTTTAGATATATAAAAATTTTATTGAACTTTTCACCGTCTTTTACCCACCTCTAAGAGAGTATTTGCAATTGTACATAAAACTTAATTTTACCACTTCTGTGAGTTGAATTTCAAAAATACGAGAGACACAGTTAATATCAAGGAGTATAATGTGGATCAATAAGATAAAAATAATTTTTGGTAAATAGTAACTTTTTACTTTTATTTGCCACAGTTAAAAGTAAATAGGACAATTAAGGGTAAAAATGATATTATTATTACCCTCACACATGTATTAATTCTATTGGATAAGTTTAATTATACCAAAATCAACCTTCGAATAAAATATTACCCTTTAGGTCGACTTGGATTAGATTATGACACTTAATATTATTTTATTTAAAGAAGAGTTAAAAGAGTTAAAATCAACGTTTAATAACTAAAACATTTTTAATATATGGTTATACATAAGATAAATTCGACGATAAATATTCATTATAAATATAAAAATATTTCCTACATAATTATATTTTACATATAATTTTTAGACATTAAATAATTTAATTTATTTATGACACAATGATGATGGAGTAATTACCTTATTAATGAAATATTAACATAATTGATGCTATAAATACCCAATTAAATGTTATTTGAGACTTTTTATGAATTAAAATAATTTTATAGGTTAATATGACATGTTAATTTTTATTTAATTAACTTTGTTAGAACTAATAATAGTGTTATGATTTTCAATAAAATCAATTACCAAATAGTGTCAAAATTGACATTAAATAGTTTTTTAAACAAATATTATATTATTAATTGTTATTCTATTCTAAAAAATATAAGGTTCGGCCAAATGACGTAGATAAGGTAATATATATTAATAATGAACCACTTGGGGTTCTTTTGTCTTGTAATTGTATGTTTATTAACCATGTAGTGTAAGAAAACAAGAAGACAAGGTAAAAGTTAATTTATTTAACTTAGAGTTAAATCTAAATGATAAGGTTCAAATAGTAACCTAAACATGTATAAAACCTATTGTTTGAGAATATTTCGACCCATCCCCACTTTAGCTTTGAAATAAATTCATTTTTATCTATTATAAACCGAATATGTCTTTATTATAAAATAATATTTTATGTTTTTCCTATGGTGCCCCTCTCCTCCATTATAAAAGAGCACCTCCTCCCACTTCTCTTTACACAATTTTGAGCCTTCAAACACATCCAAACCCTGACCATTTACCTTATAAATTTCTCTATAAACATTATATAGGTTCTGGTCTCCTCAAAATACAAACTCTAGTACCTTAAGTGGAAGACTAAAATAGGTGCGTCGAAGAAGAGGTAATCTCTTCTACCGATTCTTTCAAGTTTTCTTTCTTCTTAAACATCTTATTATTTAGTTGTTTCAATATAAAGTAATAACATCAGTATAAATAATAATCTTATATGTTGTTATAAATATGAAACAACCCCATTTAACCTTCTATCCATCCTACATAAAATGAAATCACCGCGCGTACGTACGTACGGAATATCGTCTCCACACCGTTGTGTAATCTGTTTTTCCACAACCACATTACTTGGATGGGTATAATGGTGTAAAGAATAACTATATATAGTTATTATAAAATAATAATGATTCCGAGATATTATATCATCCACTCCAATTCAATTCAACAATTATGGGAACGATATCATCGCTCGTGTGTACGTACGGATTACCGTCTCCACGACGCGATGAGATTCATTCTCCATGTTAACCAATCATGAATGATTATAAAGTATATATAATGAATAATAAAAAAATATATGACATGATAAAGCTACTGGATTTATGTATATATATATTTCATCTACTTACTTCCATTCAAGTCAATAAGGAAAGGAAAACATCATTCATGCGTACGTACGGCCTACCATCTCCATGAACGGTGTATTTCATTTCATTTATCTATATTATATATATATATATATAATGAATATATATGATATATAAATCATGATTTAAATTATTTAAGTAAGTAAAACATTACATAAATAATAATAATATCACTGACAATAAGTCCAAACACGTACGATAAATAAAACGAATTTACCTAAAATACTGCTTTAACATAGAATTTACAAAAGAACGAGAAATATAAAGTAATAAGTGAACCATATATGATATCATAACAATGAATATGATTATTTAATAAGTCAATGACATTATTTAAATCATTATACAGGAGGTTCGGATACGTACAAAGTATATCGGACCTATGGTAAGGGAAAATATCACAATCTCAATTTTATCCGAGATTGTTTATACTTCAGAATTTTATGGGGAATACTAATCATAAAAATCCATGGTTCCTCAATATTTAATATTATTTATATCCTCCTACAATTTTTTAAATCCAATTTTTCCCATTGGTAAGTTTTTTGTAAAAGATATGAAAGAAATATTTTTTCGTTTTTAGTACGAGGTACTTTTTGAATATTCCGGCCAAAGGTTGAGAAGAATGTTTTTTAACTTATAGGGAATGAATGGATTTTTATGATTTAATAGAACAATATTTCCATGAAGATTCCATTACAAGTTTTCAAGTTTATTTTTAATCAACTTCTTTTAGTTTAAAATTGTATGACATGTTAAGAAAGGAAAAATGTTTTTGAATTAGAAAGGATATTTTCCTTAAGAATGGAGTTCAAGTGTTTTATCAAAATTATTTTCCATCTACGATAATATAGGGTTCTGTTTCAATCCCTAATTTTACATTGATTTGATTATGTTATGATTGAATTAATTTTATCATGTCCTTTTATCATATATGGATTATTTTATGATGGAATGATGTTTAAGAATCCTATTTTTATTACATGGGTTATGCTATGATATATGATTTATGATTTTGTGGCACACATAAGAATGGTTTAATTATGAGATGGTTGGGACCTATATCACCCTCCAATGCATTGGGTGAAGATTTATATCTCATGATATAGACATGGCTGGAACGAAAAGTTAATCTGATTCAGTGATACAGGACTGGAACGAGGAGTGAACTCGATTCAGTAAGGGACTTTATCCAATATGCTGGTCTTGGAAACAATGTCTTGGCTACTATGGAAATCATGTCAAGTGCTTAATGATTTTCCACAATTACATGTTTTATTCCCAATCTATATTATCACGAATGATGTTCCATTATGATCTATGCCTTACGTATTTCCATGTTTTATTTCATTGCTCAAGATTTTGATGTTTAAACATTACGTTCATTTTTTTATGTTCAAATGTATATGGTTTGTTTTATTTTCTCCATGCTCACCCTTACTGAACATTTGATCTCACCCTTTATATGTTATCTTTTCCCCAGGATATAAAGAAAGGTTTTAGGTAAGAAAACAAAAAGGGTAAGGTCTTTATGGGAGATGTTGAAGATCTTTCACCATGATTAGATGATTATGTTCTGAGTTTCCATAGACACTAAACTATTACGGTCCTTTAGTGTTTGTTTTTTTGTTATGTATTAAGTATTTGGAAAAATTAATGTCATGTCCATGTATGTCATTCTTTGGGTCTCTACAGTTGGTATCTGAGGAAAGGTTTAGTCAACCTTTGGAAATTATGATGCGAGAACTTTAGTGAGATCCCTAGAGATATTTCTAAGGTATGTATAGGGATGTCCCTAAGGTTTAGTATAACTATAGGCTACAATCATAGAATTATTTTGACGGTCATGAATAACCTAGGGTGAACCTAGGGTGTCATGGATTAAATAATGTGTGATAAGTTATACATACCATAAGTGACTTTTTATGATTATGTGGTTCCATGTTATTTTAACGGTTTCTTACACCATGGTTTTTGGTTTTAGTCAATGGAGGGAACCAGAAATAATTGGTTCAAAATTGAATCCAATGGAAAAATTGGTGACTATGTGCAACGAAATTGCGTAATTCCTAGAAAGAATGATTTTGTGATCATTCCAAATCAGTCATCGCGATATATTATTAACAAGGTGAATTTTAGCGGTATTCCTAATTCATCAAATAAGAGGAAGATGGAATTTTATGCATATTCACATGGTTAGGAGAATAGATAAAGGAAGATTGAGATATCTAAATAAGTGAAGAAGAACCTTGATGAATACATCAAATGGAGGGGAAGATGTTATTTGTGTAGAGAGAAGGGTCATAGGGTGACAGACTATTATGGTGTTCAATGTCTTATCTGTGGAGAACATGGGAATTACCCAACTAAATGACAGGACCTAAGATGTTACTTCTAAATCAAGGAAGGACTTATTCCATGAAAATCATTGAATAGGATGGATTGAAGTGTTTATGTATTGGTATTCAAGAATAATTTTGTTGAGTTAATTTTATGGTATATTGGAATATCTATGTATTGGTCCATTGTGGTTTTCAATAATTTTATGGTACCAGTAACCATGAAAAGTGATTGAAATATTTTCGTAAAGTATATGAGATGCGCATAATGAAGGGATTAGGAGAAAATAATATGTATGACAGTATTCATGAGCTCATGAATGATATATGGACAAAGTGATATCATGGTTTGAGTATATCAAAATTTTGGGATTTTGGTATGTGGAAAGTGTTAAATTTTGACAGCATTCATGTTTTCACTATGGTTCAATGGATATTCATTTTTCAATAGAATACATGATTATGTTATTCAAATGTTTTTAATTTGACGAAAAAGGTATATCGTATGATATATGGGGGATAAATGATGGTATTCACATGCTCGGCAGATGACATTTCTAGTAATTGTTTTCTTTATACTATGAGCTTGGACAAAATTATTCTGGATAAGCCTAAAGATTGGAATGGATTATGTTGGACATAAGTTATTACTGTTTAAGGGTATAACATTTTTCGATATTATTGATGGAATTTTATAATAATGTAGTTTTAGATAAAGGACAACCTGCAGGATGGGCGACAACCCATCGCGTTAGACAAGGTTGCGGGAATCGAACCCACAACTGAAGTGCGACATTCCTTTATCGCCTACCACTAGCCTACATGAATTCCCTGGTTTGTAGAAACTAGTTTTATTATATTAAGCAGTATGATATATGTAGTATAAGTCCATTTTAGGAAACATATACGATTAATCTCAATATAGATGGACTTATATATATTTGATAACTTTTTCTAACATTTTGTTTGAGACAGATGGAATGACCCATCATTCTATCACATGATCTGCTAACACTTCATGCATGAAAAATTCAACAACATTTATTTAAGATATGAAGTGGAAATTGTCCAAGGAACGACCAATGGTGATATTTTACCAAAATCAAGAAAGTATTTCAACTAATTTCAATTTCTTAAACTTTAGGGAAATGATCTTGAAAACCAAAAATGATGTCCAAGTGCACTTATATCTGATGAATTAGATGGTACGTTAGATCATCACAAATTTATATCTTTTTGATTGTTGGTTTTTTCATAGCCATGTTCCTTACCACTCTCCATCAGAACATGATGGTCAGATTTGTCTTCCATATACATATTTTCACCTATGTTCTTCTATGTGGAACCGCATTGATTAGTTAATTTGGGTAACCGTTACGTTTCATAATTTAGTTTTCAATGTTAAGTTTTGGTATTACTTTTTATGATTTGGGTTTCTATTAAAGAAACATTCAAGTAGTAAACCATTTATAACCCCGATGAATTTCGAGGGCGAAATTCATTTTAAGGGGTGTAGAATGTAACACCCCGATATTTTATGAGAAGTATTATTTTTAATTTATTTGATGTCTTTTATTGTATTCTACACCAAGATTATATTGCTCTATACGCAACACCGTATTAGCTTACAGTATATGAAACACTATTCTTGGATCGTGTTACACAAAATTTCAAGTTCGTTTGATAGAAGTTATTCTACTCAACATTGAGTGTGTGTGTGTATATATATATATTCAATGTATAAATGACATATGGTTGGATTCTATTACACAAAAAAAAACAAAGGAATCTTGTACTAAAAGCAACCCTAACTTGTCTTTCTTTACACGCAATCATGACCTTCCATGATTGCGTGTGTTGTACGCAATACCAAGTTTCATTAAGCAACGATATGTTATTAAAATATTATATAAACTAGCTGTTATGAATAGTAATTCCCACTTTTTTAAATATTATAAATTTTATATTTCAAAATGGACTTCATTTTTGGATTAGGAATATCAAAATTATTTTAGGGTGAAATTTTGGTATTTTTCTGAAAACTTTCAATTTTTGATGATTAGTGAAAACACTGAGTTATTGGTTAAAACCGAATTTTTATTTATATAATCATTTAATTTATTTAAATTTATTTTCGGTCAAATTAGATACATAATACTTATATAAGTTCAATGTAATTCATTGGAGTTATTTTATAATAATTTTAGATATATAAAAATGTTATTGAACTTTTCACCGTCTTTTATCCACCTCTAGGGGAGCATTTTCAATTGTACATAAAATGTGATTTTACCACTTATGTGAGTTGAATTTCGAAAATCTGAGGGACATGGTTAATATAAAAGAGTAAAATGTGGTTCAATAAGATAAAAATAATTTTTGGTGATTAGTAACTTTTTACTTTTATTTACCACGGTTAAAAGAAAATAGAGTAATTAAGGGTAAAAATGATATTATTATTACCCTCACACATATCCTAATTCTATTGGAAAAGTGTAATTCGACCAAAATCAACCTTAGGAATAAAATATTAAACATTTGGTTCACTTGTATTAGATTAGGACACTTATTATTATTTTATTTAAAGAAGAGTTAAAAGAGTTAAAATCAAAGTTTAATAAAAAACCTTTTTAATATAGGTTATAAATTAGATAAATTCTACTATAAATATTAATTATAAATCTAAATATATTTCCTATATAATGGTATTTTATTTATAATTTTTATACATTAAATATGTTAATTTATTTATGACACAATGATGATGGAGTAATTACCTTATTAATGAAATATTAACATAATTGATGCTATAAATACCCAAACAAATATAATTTGAGACTTTTTATGAATTAAAATAATTTTCTAGGTTAATATGACATGTTAAAATTGAGTTAATTAACTTTTTTTGAACTAATAATGCTGTTATGATTTTCAAAAAAAATCAATTACCAAATAGTGTCAAGATTGACATAAAATAGTTTTTTAAAAAAATATTATATTATTAATTGTTATTCTATTCCTAAAAATATAAGGTTCGGACAAATGAATTAGATAAGGTTATATATATTAATAATTAACCACTTGGGGTTCGTTTTTCTTATAATAGTAAGTTTATTAACCATATAGTGTAAGAAAACAAGAAGACACGATAAAAGTTAAATTATTTAGCTTAGAGTTAAATCTAAATGATAAGGTTAAAATAGTAACCTAAACTTGTCAAAAACCTATTGGTTGAGATTATTTAGACCCATCAACACTTTAGCTTCGAAGTAAATAAATTTTGAGCTATTATGAACCTAATATTTCTTTATTATAAAATAATATTTTATGTTTTTCCTAAGGTGCCCCTCTCCTCCCTTATAAAAGGGAGCCTCCTCCCTCTTCTCTTTACAAAATTTTGAGCCTTAATTCTAGGAAAACCCCTTCCCATTTACCTTATAAACTACCCTATAAACATTATAGAGGTTATGGTATCCTAAAAAGACCAACTCTAGTGCTTTAAGAGGAAGCCTAAAAGAGGTGCATCAAAGAAGAGGTAATCTCTTCTACCGATTATTTCAAGTTTTCTTTCTTCTTCAACTTCTTATTTAGTAGTTTCAATATAAATTAATGAAATAAGTATCACTAATATATTGAAATGTTATTATAAAAATGAAACAACCCCATTTCACCTTCTATCCATCCTACGAAAAAAGAAATCACCGCGCGTGCGTTGGTACGGAATACCGTCTCCACACCGTAGTGTAATCTGTTTTTCCACCACCACCTTACTTGGATGAGTATAATGGTGTAAAGAATAACTATATATAGTTATTATAACAAAATACTGATTCTGATATATTATATAATCCCCTCCAATTCAATTCAATAATTATGGGAACGATATCATCGCTCGTGCGTACGTACGGATTACCGTCTCTACGACGTGATGAGATTCATTTTCCATGTTAACCATTAAAGAATGATTATAAAGTATATATAATGAGTAATAATGAAATATATGACATGATAAATCTACTGGATTTATGTATATATATATATTTCATCTACTTACTTCCATTCAAGTCAATAAGGAAAGGAAAACAACGTTCATGCGTACGTACGACCTACCGTCTCCGTGAACGGTGTATTTCATTTCATTTATCTATCCATTATATATATATATATACTGAATATATATGATATATAAATCATGATTAAAATTCTTTAAGTAAGTAAAAAAACATAATTAATAATAATATCAAGAACAACAAGTCCAAATACGTACGATAAATAAAACGATTTTACCCAAAATGCTGCTTTAACATAGAATTTACAAAAGAACGGGTAATATAAAGTCATAAGTGAACCATATATGATATCATAACAATGAATATTATTCTGTAATAAGTCAATGAAATTATTTAAATCATTATACAGGAGGTTTAGATACGTACGAAGCATATTGGACGTAAGGTAAGGGAAAATCTCTCAATCTCATTTTTATATGAGATTGTTTATACCTCAGAATATACTGGAAAATATTTATCATATACATACATGTTTCCTCAATATGTAATATTATTTCTATCCTCATACAATTGTTTAAATCCAATTTTACCCATGGGTGAGTTTTTAGTAAATGATATGAAAGGAATCTTTTGTCATTTTTAGTACAAGGATCTTTTTGACTTTTCCGGCCAAAGTATGAGAAAAATGTTTTTTACTTATACGGCATGAATGGATTTTTATGATTTCATAGAAAATTATTTCCATGAATCTTCTTTTACAAGTTTTCAAGCTTATTTTTAATCAACTTCTTTTAGTTTAAAATTTTATGACATGTTAAGAAAGAAAAAATGTTTTTGAAGTAGAAAGGATATTTTCCTCAAGAATGGAGTTCAAGTGTTTTTCAAAATTTGTTTCCATCTAAGATAATATAGGGTTTTGTTTCTATCTCTATTTTTACATTGATTTGATTATGTTATGATGGAATTAATTTCATGATGTACTTTTATCTTATATGGATTATGTTATGATGACATGATGATTAAGAATTCCATTTTTATTACATGGGTTATGCTATGATATATGCTTTATGATTTTGTGGAACACATAAGAATGGTTTCATTATGAGATGGGTGGGAACTATATCTACCTCTAAGTAATTGGGTAATGATTTATATCTCACGAGATAGACAAGGCTAGAATGATAAGTTAATTCGGTCCAGTGATACAGGACTGGAACGAGGAGTGAACTCGATTCAGTAAGGGACTTTGTCTACTAAGATGGTCTTGGAAACAATGCCTTGACTACTATTGAAATAATATAAAGTGCTTAATGATTTTCCACACTTACATTTTTTATTCCCATGCTATTTTATCATGATCGATCTTTCATTATGATCTATGCCTTACGTACTGCCATGTTTTATTTCATTGCTCAAGATTTTGATGTTTAAACATTATGTTCATGTTTTTAAGTTAAAATGTATATGGTTTGTTTTATTTTCTCCATGATTACCCTAACAGTGCATTTGAGCTCAACCTTTATATGTTTTATTTTCCCCAGCATATAAAGAAAGGTTTTAGG
Organism: Viscum album; assembly: GCA_963277665.1. NCBI lineage: Eukaryota > Viridiplantae > Streptophyta > Magnoliopsida > Santalales > Viscaceae > Viscum > Viscum album. Next base: position 130,127,433 of record OY728132.1, read on the forward strand.
TAAGAAAACATAAAGGGGAAGATCTTTATGGGAGATTTTGAAGATCTTTCACCATGATTAGATGATTATGTTCCGAGTTTCCAAAGACACTAAACTATTATGGTCCTTGAGTTATGGTTGTTTTTATGTATTAAGTATTCCTAAAAAGTAATGTAATGTCCATGTATGTCATGATTTGGGTCACTACATTTTGTATTAGAGGAAAGGTTTAGTCAACCTTTGTAAATTAGGATGCGAAAACTTTAGTGAGATCCCAAGAGATATTTATAAGGTATGTATAGGGATGTCCCTAAGGTTTAGTATAACTATAGGTTACAATCCTAGAACTATTTTGACGATCATGAATAACCTAGGGTGAACCTGGCGTGTCATGGATTAAAGAATGTGTGATATGTTATACATCCCATAAGTGACTTTTTATGATAATGTGGTTCCATGTTATTTTAACGTTTTCTTACACCATGGTTTTTGGTTTTAGTTAATGGAGGGAACCAGAAGGAATTGGGTCAACATTGAATCTAATGGACAAATTGGTGACTATGAGAAATAAAATTGTGTAATTCCTAGAAAGAATGATTTTGTGATTATGCCAAATCAGTCATCGCGATATACGATTAACAAGGTGAGATTTAGTGGTATTCCTAATTCATCAAATAAGTGGAAGATGGGATTTTATGCATATTCACATGGTGAGGAGCATAGAGAAAGGAAGATTTATATTTCTAAAGAAGTAAATAAGAACCTCAATGAATACATAAAATGGAGGGGAAAATGTTTTCTTTGTGGAGAGAAGGGTCATAGGGTGACAGACTGTAATGGAGTTCAATGTCTTGTCTGTGGAAAACATGGGCATTACCCAACACAATGCCCTGACCTAAGAGGTTACATCTAAATCAAGTAAGGACTTATTCCATGACAATAATTTAAGAGGATGGATTGATGTGTTTATGTATTGGTTGTTGAGTTACTTTTATGGTATATTGAAATATCTATATATTGGTCCATTGTGGTTTTCTATAATTTTATGGTACCAGTAACCATGAAAAGAGATTGTAATATTTTTGGAAAGCCGATAAAATGCACATAATGAAGGGATCAGGAGAAAATAATATGTATGATAATATTCATGAGCTCATGACTGATATAAGGACAAAGTGATATCATGGTTTGATTATATCGAATTTTTGGGATTTTGGTAAGAGAAAAGTGTTAAATTTTTACAGCATTAATGTTTTCACTAAGGTTCAGTGGATATTAATTTTTCAAGAGAATACATGATTAAGGTATTTAAATGTTTTTAATTTGACCAAAAAGATATATCATATGATATATGGGGGATAAATGATGGTATTCACATGCTTGATAGATCACATTTCTAGTAATTGTTTTTTTTATACTATGAGCTTTGACAGAAGTATTTTGGATAAGCCTAAAGATTGGAATGGATTATGTTAGACATAAGTTAGTATTGTTTAAGGATAGAAATTTTTTTTATATTATTGATGGAATGTTATAATAATGTAGTTTTAGATAAAGGACATCCTATAGGATGGGCGACAACTTGTCGCGTCAGACAAGGTTGCAGGAATCGAACCCACAACCGAAGTGCGACATGCCTTTATCACCTACCACTGGACTACATGAAGTCCTTGGTTAGTAGAAACTTGTATTATTATATTAAGCGGTATGATATATGAAGTATAAGTCCATTTTAGGAACCATATACGATTAATCTCACTATAGATGGACTTATGTATATTTGACACCTTTTGCTAACCTTTTGTTTGAGACAGATGGAATGACTCATCATTATATCACATGATCTGATAACACTTCATGAATGACAAATTCAACTTCATTTATTTAAGAGATGAAGTGGAAATTGTCAAAGGAACGACCAACGGTGAGATTGTACCAAAATAAAGAAAGTATTTCTTCTAATTCTAATTTACTCAACTTTAGGGAAATGATCTTGAAAACCAAAAATGTTGTCCTAGTGCACTTATTTCTGATGAATTAGATGGTACGTTAGATCATCACAAATTTATAGCTTTGTGATTGTTGGATTTTTCATATCCATGTTCTCTACCAATATCCATCAGAACATGATGGTTATATTTCTCTTCCATATACATATTTTCACCTATGTTCTCCTATGTGGAAACCCAGTGATCGGTTAATTTGGGTAACCGTTACGTTTCATAATTTAGTTTTCAATGTTATATTTTGGTAGTCCTTTTTATGATGTGTGTTTCTATTAAAGAAACTTTCAAGTAGTAAACCATTTATAACCATGATGAATTTCGAGGGTGAAATTCATTTTAAGGGGGGTAGAATGTAACACCCCGAGATTTTATGAGAAGTATTATTTTTAAGTTATTTGATGTCTTTTATTGTATGGTAGACCAAGATTATCTTGCACTACATGCAACACCATATTAGCATTTAGTATATGCAACACTATTCTTGGAAAGTGTTACACAAAATTTCAAGTTCGTTTGATAGAAGTTATTCTATGAAACATTGAGTGTCTATATATATATATATTCAATGTATAAATGAAATATGGTTGGATTATATTATACAAAAAAACAAAGGAATCTTGCACTAAACAAAACCCTGACTTGGCTTTCTTTACACAAAATCATGACCTTCCACAATAGTGTGTGTTGTATGCAATACTGAGTTTCACTAAACAACGATATGTTATTAAAATATTATATAAACTACCCGTTATTAATAGTAATAACCACTTTTTGAAATTTTATAAATTTTATCATTAAAAATGGACTTCATTTTTGGATTTGGAATATTGAAATTTTCCTAGGGTGAAATTTTGGTATTTTTCCGAAATCTTTCAATTTTTGATGAATAGTGAAAATACTGAGTTAATGGTAAAAACTTAATTTTTATTTATATAATCATTTATTTTATTTAAATTTATTTTAGGTCAAAATAGATTCATAATACTTATATAAGTTCAAAGTAATTCATTGGAGTCATTTTATAATAATTTTAGATATATACAAATTTTATTGATCTTTTCACCGTCTTTTACCCACCTCTAGGGGAGCATTTGCAATTGTACATAAGACTTAATTTTACCACTTCTGTGAGTTGAATTTTGAAAATCTGAGAGACATGGTTCATATCAAGGAGTAAAATGTTGTTCAATAGGATAAAAATAATTTTTTTGAATAGTAACTTTTTACTTTTATTTAAGACGGTTAAAAGTAAATAGGGTAATGAAGGGTAAAAATGATATTATTATTACCCTCAAACATGTCCTAATTCTATTGGATAAGTTTAATTTGACCAAAAGAAACCTTAGGAATAAAATATTACCCTTTAGGTCCACTTGGATTAGATTAGGACACTTATTATTATTTTATTTAAAGAAGAGTTAAAAAAGATAAAATCAAAGTTTAATAACTAAAACATTTTTAATACAGGGTTATGAATAAGATAAATTCAACTATAAAAATTAATTATAAAGGTAAACAGATTTTATACATAATGGTATTTTATTTATAATTTTTAGACATTAAATAATTTAATTTATTTATGACACAATGATGATGGAGTAATTACCTTATTAATGAAATATTAACATAATTGATGCTATAAATACCCAAATAAATGTAATTTGAGACTTTTTATGAATTCCAATAATTTTCTAGGTTAATATGACAGGTTATTATTGATTTAATTAACTTTTTTAGAACTAATTTTCACAAAAATCAATTACCAAATAGTGTTAAAATTGACATAAAATAGTTTTTAAAACAAATATTATATTATTAATTGTTATTATTTTCCTAAAAATATAAATTTCGGCCAAATGACTTATATAAGGTTATATATATTAATAATTAACCACTTGGGGTTAGTTTTTCTTGTAATAGTAAGTTTATTAACCATATAGTGTTAGAAAACAAGAAGACACGGTAAAAGTTAAATTATTTAACATAGAGTTAAATCTAAGTAACAAGGTTAAAATAATAACCTAAACTTTTCTAAGACATATTGGTTGAGATTATTTAGACTCATAACAGATTTTTATTAGAAATAAATCAATTTATAGCTATTATAAACCGAATATGTCTTTATTATAAAATAACATTTCATGTTTTTCCTAAGGTCCCCCTCTCCTCCCTTATAAAAGGGCTCCTCCTCCCTCTTCTCTTTACACAATTTTGAGACTTCAAGCTTGGCCAAACCCTAACCATTTCACTTCTAAACATCCCTAGAAACATTATAGATGTTATGGTCTCCTCAAAAGACCAACACTAGTGCCTTAAGTGGAAGCCTAAAAGAGGTGCGTCGAAGAAGAGGTAATCTATTCTACCGATTCTTTCAAGTTTTTTTTCTTCTTCAACTTCTTCTTCATTAGTTTGTTCAATATAAAGTAATAACATTAGTATCAATAATATACTGATATGTTATTATAAATATGAAACAACCCCATTTCACCTTCTATCCATCCTACAGAAAACGAAATCACCGCGCGTGCGTACGTACAGAATACCGTCTCCACGTCGTTGTGTAATATGTTTTTCCACAACCACCTTACTTGGATGAGTATAATGGTGTTAAAAATAAATAAATATAGTTATTATAACATAATAATGATTCTGAGATATTATATCATCCACTCCATTTCAATTCAATAATTATGGGAACGATATCATCGCTCGTGCGTACGTACGGATTACCGTCTCCACGACGCGATGAGATTCATTCCCCATGTTAAACATTCAAGAACGATTATAAAGTATATATAATGAATAATAATGAAATATATGACATGATAATTCTATTGTATTTATGTATATATATATATATATATATGTCATCTACTTACATCCATTCAAGTCAATAAGGAATGGAAAACATCATTCATGCGTACGTACGACCTACCGTATCCATGAATGTTGTATTTCATTTCATTTATATATGTATTATATATATATATAATGAACATATATGATATATAAATCAAGATTTACATTCTGGAATTAAGTGAACCATGACATAAGTAATAATAATATCAAGAACAACAAGTCCAAAAACGTACGACAAATAAAACAATTTTACCAAAAATGCTGCTTTAAAATAGAATTTACAAATGAACGGGTAATATAAAGTCATAATTGAACCATATATGATATAATAAAAATGAATATGATTCTATAAAAAGTCAATGACATTATTTAAATCATTATACTGTAGGTTCAGATAGGTACGAAGCATATTGGACCGAAGGTACGGGGAAATCACACAATCTCATTTTTATCCGAGATTGTTTATACTTCAGAATTTAATGGGGAATATTTATCATACAAATACATGTTTCCTCAATATGTTATATTATTTATATCTTCAAACAATTGTTTAAATCAAATTTTACTCGTTGGTGAGTTTTTAGTAAAAGATATGAAATGAATCTTCTGTCATTTTTTGTACGAGGTACTTTTTGAATTTTCCGGCCGAAGTACGAGAAGAATGTTTTTTTAACTTATACGACATGAATGGATTTTGATGATTTAATAGAACATTATTTCCATGAAGCTTCATTTACATGTTTTCAACTTTATTTTTAATCAACTTCTTTTAGTTTAAAATTGTATGTCATGTTAATAAAGGAAAATGTTTTTGAAGTAGAAAGGATATTTTCCTCAAGAATGGAGTTCAAGTGTTTTATCAAAATTATTTTCCATCTAAGATAATATAGGGTTCGGTTTATATCCCTATTTTTACATTTATTTGATTATGTTATGGTGGAATTAATTTTATGATGTTCTTTTATCTTATATGGATTATGTTATGATGGAATGATGTTTAAGAATCCCATTTTTATTACATGGTTTATGCTATGATACACGATTTATGATTTTTTGGCACACATAAGAATGGTTTAATTATGTGATTTGTGGGACCTATATATCCCTCAAATTAATTGGGTAAAGATTTATATATCATGATATAGACATGGCTGGAACAACAAGTTAATCTGGTTCAGTGATACATGATTGGAACGGGGAGTGAACTCGATTCAGTAAGTGACTTTGTCCACTAAGATGGTCTTGGAAACAATGGATTGGATACTATGAAAATAATATCAAGTAATTAAGGATTTTCCAAAATAACATGTTTTATTCCCATGCTATTTTATCATGATTGATGTTCCTTTATGATCTATGCCTTACATACTGCCATGTTTTATTTCATTTCTCAAGATTTTTATGTTTAGACATTATGTTCATGTTTTTAAGTTCAAATGTACATGGTTGGTTTTATTTTCTCCATTATTACCCTTAATAAGAATTTGTGCTCACCCTTTATATGTTTTCTTTTCCCCCAGGATATAAAGAAATGTTTTAGGTAAGAAAAAATGGGAAGATCTTTATGGGAGATGTTGAATATCTTTCACCATGATTAGATGATTATGTTCTGAGTTTCCAAAGACAATAAACTATAGTAGTCCTTGAGTGGTGGTTTTTTTATGTATTAAGTATTCCACAAAAGTAATATAATGTACATGTATATAAAGCTTTGGGTCTCTACAATTCTAGATCATTAGACCACTTGGATTCATTGAAAACAATTTTCAAAGAATAAGAAATAATTGAGGAAAGGATATGAAGTCTATAGGTATAAAAGGAATAAATTTAGGTATATAAAAATGTAAAAAATAATTAATGGCCATTAATTAATTTTTTTGGATCATTAAACCAATAACACACAGTTTGGTCACATAGTTTCATAAACTGTTTTCTAATTGTTCATGGCCTACTATATCTCTTAGGAACCAACATGGTTTTGTGTCATGGATCATAAAACTATTAACCAATAATGATTTTTGATGTACGAATGTTTTTAATGATTTATATGGTGATTAAACATAGTTTGATAACTTATTCTCCTTAACCGTGCTCCACCCTAAGTGCCTCTTCCACTAGCAGTATAGATTTATGGAGAATCATCATGGTTTGGGCCAACATTTAACCATTCAAAAGGACACTAAAGCTATTGCTAACCAATTTAAACCCCACAAAACACATAAAAAATAACTCATAGATAAAAAAATTAAATAATATTTTAAAATAACTAATAACACACTATAAAGATCCTAGGATTTCATGGTATTCCCCCATAAATACTTCTCATCCTCAAGAATCATATCTAGTAATTTTTCTCGAATAACTCAAGAAACTGAGCCCAGATGTTAGACTCCAGCTACCATGATTCCTTAAAGATCCATCCATGTCACCACATTATCTTGGAAAGTGAAGATTTTTTCTATTTTAACACATTCTTTCTCTGGTATACAATCTACATTTGGCATTCCAAGTATGATGTGTCAGGATCCATCTCAACATCTTCATTACTGATCACATTCGTAAGATGGAGCATGCACATCTAGAGACGAGGCACCGGAAATTTTTTTGTATACCTTAATAAAAATGTATAATTATCAAAATGAAATCCAAAGTTCCAATTTATTCATAAATCTGGAACAGTCAAATAAATGTTGGAGATAACTTTATTTGCATATAAAAACATAGATTCCCGAAATACAATGTAACTTGAAATAATTCTCTATAACTAATAGGTATCTCTAGGGATCATATACTCTAGTTGGAATATGATTTCTCCCTACTATGAGTAGTGTTCAGCCACTTCGAAATAAACTGATCACTCTCAATGGTCTCCTATACTAGCTTGTCCCTACCATAGATGCTTCACCTACATCAACCCAATATAGTTAAGAATGGAACAACCAACAATAGATATCCATAAAATGTTCCATCTAAATATAATCCTATAATTATATTTTTTATGAAAACTAAAAAATTTATTGGTGACCATCTCAATCTCTATTTAAATCAAAGATTCATACTCATATAATATCCTTGAATATCTTGATCAGCCTCTATGATTTATCATCATCCTACAAATAATACATTGTACATAGTTTTAGATGAGTAACAAATGCCTTATGTAATCCCTAAAAAAACATGATGTGAAATTTACATCTAATATAGATAAAATTCTTGAGTGGAATCCATGAAAGTATATGATCTTCCATATATAAATATTTCCTATGTCATCTATGGAGTGAGTTGTACGAACCATCATGAAATGGGAAACTTGCGTCAGCCAATCGACTACTAAAAAAATACAATTACTTCTCCAGGTATAAGGTTAAGCCATAATGAATTACATTATTACGTCCTCCCACTTCCACGTCATTACTGGAGATGACTGAAGAAAACCAGCAGGATGCTAAATCTATGCCTTTATGCTATGGCAGGTAAGGCATCATGAAACAAAGACAATGATGTCGCTCACCATACCAAGACACTAGAGATGAGATTGGATGTCAAGGTACATATTCAATAAACCTAGATTAATTGTAAATTTTCAATCATGAGATTATAAAATCATAATCTTTTTAAAGGAGGCTAGCATAGTGATCCTACCATGCAGGCTAATCGCACCATCATTGTCTACTGACTACCCTAGGACTAGGTCACTACCTTTTAATAATTCTCTCATCACCCAACACTAAGGATACAACTATTGAACTATCATCACAGAACATAATATTGGATATGTAGTCTCCAAAGGCACACATTTCCTGACTCAATGATCCTCATATGTATCTATAACCCTTTACACCATCAAACTAATCAGACACCATTCCTCCAATGATTTGCACCCACCAAACTCATTTATCTCTAGTGTTTTCAGTATAAGAGTACCTATAATGATATTACCATTTTCTGAAGTGTAGGTCATATCAAAGAATAATTTATATATATATTTTCCTAAATTAATCTACATAAAATTAATATTCCTCATAGAAAAGATTTGTCGAAGATTCATATTGTCTACAAAAATAAAAAACCTCTCACTAAAGAGATAATGTCACAAAAATTTCAAATCATTGAACACATATTCCATTAAAAAGTCATTCATCTAGTAGTTAACCATGGGTTCATAGCTATGATAACCCATATTCAACTCCCTAATACCTTTGAATCAACAAAACTCTCAACCGAACTCCTATGGAATTATAGTACACTATGTAACCAATCCCATGATCTAGAAGAATCAAAGATGGGGAAATCATCAATCTCTTATTAAGATCAAGAAAGGCCTCATCCAAATGATAAGTGCATTGAAACTTCACCCTTTTCTTGGTAATTTCCATCATCGATGTGTCTATGTTGGTTAATTCATGAATGAACCATCGATAATATGCATCCATCCCAAGGAAACTATTAATTTCAAAAACATCCTGAGTGTGAGACCCAAACATCACGACATCTATTGTCTCTAGGCCTACAACAATTCATGAATCATATATCCCATGAAAAAGTAAAAATACCTCTTATATATACAATTTTCCTCGTAAAATCATGGGATAAGTATGATGTGATTGGAGTGTACTCAACATGGTCTCAAGGTGCATGACATTGCACTCAAAATTCAGTGTGTATATGAGGAAATCATCAATAGATACCACAAAAAATTGAAAATATGAATGGAATACATTCTTCATGATAACCATGAACAGTAATAGTAAATTAATGAACCTAAAAAGAAATATGAGGTACTCATAGAGGCCATATCTAAACCTAAAATCTATCTTAAAAATTTACACATCTCTCACACACAACTGATAGTATCCAGAATGAATATTAATATTGGTGAACCACTAGGTGCCCTGTAATTGAACAAATAGATCATCATTCATCACAAACTTCTCTTATATATGAGATATATAATATAATTACCTATAATAACAACTAATATGATAATTAATGTTTTCAACCAATTTCTTCCAAGGATTAACTCAAATATAAAAATATAAAGGATAATGAAATCACATATATATCTATATCCAACAACAATATACTATGAAAATATTTGGAGATGATTATTTTTTTCCCCAAGGTTATGTTGAGAGAATTAAAATCAGAAGAAAACATAATTGGTAAGACGAGACCAATTAGAACATGATATGATAAAAGATAATAGAACACACCAATATAAAAAGAGTGGGAGAAAAAGAATTGGTGATCAAGTTGGTACTAAAAACAGTCAATGGCCCCTCTCCATAGTTATCCAAAACCTAGTCCATCAAATACACAGTCTTCCTCACCTCTAAGTCCCTGAACATGAGGTGTATGACTCAACTAAGTCAATGTCATTTATGTATTCTAAACATAATTTTGAGGAACCTGGTTAGTTACTTGGGATATAATTCATGCATATCTTTCATCACTTTATAAACATGACCTCAATTATATAAAGAATAACTACTAGAGGTGCTCTATATTTAGACATTACTAACACAAGATCTGAGGTGCTCGACAGAACCAAAAGTAATTTCCAACATTCCTATAATTGTAACACTTTAGAACTCCCCCTGAGAGGATTGAAGAAGCCATACTCTTTTTAATATACTTACCACTAACCCTTCTCACATCCTTAGTATTCCTCATCCAAATACCAGATGTGAAATTCACTATATTAGTTGAAGGTCCACCCACAAGAGTACTTAAGGATGGAAGAAGTAAAACTAATCAATCCTGCTCTAAGTCCTTATCAATAGTAAAGGCCTTTTGTTTAACCACTAGAAATTTAGTCAGGTTAAAACATCAAACCTTCCATTTTATATTAGGATTAAAAACAATCTTAAGATTCATGGGATTTAATTCCTTATTTCTATCCAATAGAGGAGTGAAATGAATCTATTTATTGAAATGAGAGGAGCATACATATATTTTAAATGAGTCCGACTAAAGATCCATGAATTCTTAATAATGATCTAGATTTATAATGTTAGAAAATAATTCCTTAAAAAACTTATTTGTTAAGTCCATTAATAAAATACCCTCATGTCTTCCTACTTTTCCCTTGACACCCTACCTTCTCTTATAAAGTCCCTAAATCATAAATATTTCTAGGTTGACCCATCGTTCCTTCGATGTCCCAACCAATTTGAATATTCCCAAATTTATGTTTGTCAAGTCCACAACATCTGGTGGTCCTCTAGTTCGTTGGAAGACAATAATTTACTCGATTTGGAAGTCCCGATCATAGTCAAAAATTGTCATTTATATTCCTCTACCATGGGTAGTTACAATTTATAAGACCCTAAGTTAGAGTGAATCTTATACTTGAACTACTAGAGTAGGTTTGAGAGTATACTCAGTTTCATTAACTTATGTGGATTATGGTAGAAAAGGATTGTCCTCTTCAAAAGGATAAATAAATTATCTGAAAGGAGAAATTTTTCTAAAATTGAAAACAAAAATATAAAGAACCCATAAAAATTAGCTTATAAAAACAATTAATGATTTTAATAGGTATAATTTTAGGATTTCTATTAGAAGACCTATCCCAGGAGATCACCTTAGGTATGGTATAACCCTCCCTATTCTTACTAAGGCCCAATCCCTACCCTCCATATCATTATTTTAGTCACAGAAAACATACATAAAAAACAAAACAAATTTCCAATGTTTAAGAAACCAATTCTCTAATAAATATATCACAACAGCAGGGAGTACAAATATATTATAGAACAACCATATAAAAATAAATTAAATTAGTGAACTAATTTGAATCACATAAGTTATATATATATGGAATGAGATCTTACATATCTACTCATCATTCATTCATGCACCAATATCCCATAAAATTATTAAAAAAATCCCTTCATGAGTATATATGAGGTTTGTTTTACATGAGAGAGAAACGAACATTGAAACTCTCCTACCCAAGTTCCACATTGTCAATATCCTTTCTAACATATCCTAGAATACCATGATACAAATAAATAAAAATCATCTAATAACATTTTGTAAATCCCAACCAATATTTTCAAAAAAAAACCTATATAGATATACTAGAAGACCTCATTAATTCCACCCTATATTCAGGAGAATTAAATCTGGTGACAAGGGAATACACATATAGTGGGTAGAATATACCATTGTTAATAATTTACATATATCATAGACATAAATAAATATAATAACCCAAAGTATCAGCGTGTAAGATAAATTAAATATAAAGTAATACTAAAATTCACCCACACCATACATATGAACAAACTATTCTTCCAGTGTGGAAAGCCAATCACAGTATAAAAAGGTGAAATGGACAATAAAAGAAACATCGCAGAATCCTCCAGAGTCCATCCTTGTACTTATAAAAGCTCTATTATCCATGACTCACTCACCTATAGTTTGTGGGACTCATTACCTTACCTAGATCTGTAACCATGAATTCTTTACATTCATTGATCATACAATTCTATATGTGAGTAATAAAACCCATTAGGAAACCACCAATATAATTTTGAAATGTTTGTACTAATATAATAGGTGTATTCCATGATAAAATTAATTTTTAAATCAAGCATAAAAAAATCACATATCAAGGACTTTTATACTTAGGAAGACACCATAATCCCCAACCGTACCTAAATTGACTCCATTCCATAAGGATAATTGAAAAAATGTCAATAGTGATAAATAAAAAACACAAGTTTGGTGAACATGTATCTTATTAGTTTGAATTAATTGAGTCAGATCAGTCCATAAGACCATCACATCCCACCTCTATCACAGGTTAGGTATCAATACTGTTAAACCCCATCTTGGTCATTTGTCAGGCATAAAGGCTGTTGTATCCTATATATTACATTCGTATGGATAGAATTCTGTCTTACCCTTGATTCCACTACCAATGATCTGGCCTCACTTATTTCATACCCCAACCCTATGTTCAGGTCCATCATCGTAATAATCTCATGTCATATGAACACTTTTTCTAAGGGATAACCATACCACAATCGTCCACATATTCTAGTATTTAGAATTAATACCTCCAAAGGCATGGTAAATAACATATAATTTTACTATGATAATTCATTAGAAATATACAGAAATATGTGATCGAAATAAAACAAGGTAACAAGATACATATGCATACTCATGGTATCAAGAATAATATATGGGTATCAAGGGGTATAATAACTAAAAAATGTTATTTCTATTAATAATAGTCAATACAATTATTCCAATTTAGGTATATTTCCAAGGATATCGTAGTATAAAAGGGACCTAAATGGTAAGGTACTTCTTACCTCAAGCCTATTGATGAAAAACCATGATACCCACCGAGAGATGGTACCCTAAATTGGGACCACATGCGAAGTTCCCCTATAACGTATCCTTATTTATTCATACTAATTATGTAGAATTAGATTGAAATGTATTCCAAGTTAATGGAGTAGTACATACACAAACATAACACTTAGGTTCCTCCAATTTCTCTAGAATTAAGATTGATCGAATATGTTTTCACTAACACTATAAATCTACAAATTTTCACGAAATGATCCAAGAATTCATAATTAGATAGTATTAGAATATGTATATCTGACTATAAAATGAAATATATAAGATTTATCTCATGGGAATAAAGGTAGATCTATAAGAAACCTAATGAAATGATGTTCATGTATCATATATCTTAATTCACGGTCACAGTCACTCTTAGATCTACCAAAAAAAGTCTTGGAAGGAGATGAAATCAATGAGGGATGGTTATTGAGTCTTTAATATCAAAGGGAAAAATATTTATAAATAATATATGGTATATATGTGTAATTAATTAACTATTAAAAATATATGTTTTGGATTATTAAACAACCCACACATGGTTTTTTTATATAGTTTTAAAAACTGTGTGTCAACTGTATAAGGACTACTACCTCTCCTAGGCACCAGCATAGTTTTGTCATAAGATTTTTCAAACCATGTTACAACCATGATTTTTTCTATCAGAAAATGTTTCATAGTTTCTATGTTGAGGTTTCATGGTTATATAAATTATTAACCTTAACCATGATCCATCCCAAGTGCAACTAACACTAGTCATTCAGTTTCCATGTGAATCACCATGGATTGGAAAAACCATTCTACAACCTTGAGCCCTTAAAAATGCATCTAAATCTCCCCAAAACCAACCTAAATCCCATGAAACGAATCCCAAACAATTCATAGTTATAGAAAACAATAATATAGTATAAAAAAACTCATAGCACACTTGAAAAATAAATTCTCATATCAGAAGTGATTTTACATAAATAAAGGACGGTTTGTAATTGTTATTATCATGTATATGGAGTTGATGTGGAGTAAGAATTTGTTTAAATTACAAGAATTTATTCTTTTAAAAAAATTTATTTTCAAAGAAAATTAAAAACATATCATATGAATAAAAATAATAAATTTTAGAATTGTGTTTTAAATAATGAATTGTATATCGAGTAGCTCATTGTATTTATTATAGGAGATTTCAACTCAAAGGTGTGAATACTGAACAAGTATTTTTATATCCTAAATAAATCACCTTGTTCATGATATTAATTATTGGATAATGTTTTGGGAAATATGGAGTTTAATATGGGATGTGTTGATCACAACCTCTGTGTACAAATCTCTATAGAAGAATTTTTTATTGTAATTGTGTATGTTGAAGATTTCATTTTTTGAAGAAACACATAGGATCTAGTTGAAAAGTATACTATATAAATGAGTACTAAATATATAGGTCAATGATTTCAGAGATTATTTTTTTTGGATTTTAATTTCATTAATATGAAGAGAAGATATTCTTATAATATGTGAAATATGGAAGGAAACTTTTGAAGAAATTTAGAATGGATGATTTCAAGAATGTTGTAACCCTAATCGTATTCAGAACTAAAAGGAAAAAAACTGAAGGATAGTAAAGGAATATAATAAACTCTATGTCTAATAATTATTGGGAGTTTACTCAATATTATTGTGAATAGGAAAAAAAATTTGTTATGTTTTTTGAAACTCATTTCCAAAGTTATCCAAAGAAGGATACCTTACCAAAAATGAAATGAATAAAGAGATATATTTAAGGAACACTGAATTATAGTTTTGTGTTAAATGATTAGTTTGATCATGATTTTATGGAATATTCAGTGGTTGGCTTGGAAAGTGAAATTATGGATTGAAAATTTACACTGATAGATAATTTTATTTTAGAATAAATTATGTCGGAGAAATAAGTAATAAATAAGACTCTGTTACTTTGAGTAAAACTCAAGAATAGTATATTTTAGTGACTAATTCCTATAAAAAATGGATAAAGTTAAATCTAGAAGAAATTTGTGATATAGTGTGAAAACCAATGCTAATTCAGTTAAACCAAAAAATTTCCATCGAATTGAATATGCATTTGATGCAGCATTATCGTACAAAGCGTATTTAGATATTCTCCCCTTTCATAAAGGACATGGGGAATAAAAATATTTCTAAAATGAAATTTTTGGACATGAAATTAGGTGGTATATTTATTTACTAATACATTGAATGTGGTTGTATTTGATAATCACCCATTAAAACATGGAATTTAACTAATACCTTTAATCTAAAGTGGTGAGGAAATATCAATTATTTATTTTATATAATATTTTATTTTGATATGATTTTTTATAGATATAATATTTTAATGTATGAAATAAGTTATAGGGATATACTATTCATGGAGGCATAAAATAATTTCAAGGTCTTGATTACCTGTTTTATTAGTGGACAATGTAGAAGTAGTTAACACTTTCTCTTGTTTCATATAACAATCCATAAATTACATAATATTAGATAGTTTTTTTATTTCACTATGCATAATATGACACATATAAAGTTTAATCTTTTTAGATATGATGAACCATTTATATTTTATAATAAAGGGGGGTATCAAATGGAGGAGAATGCAAAGTTTTTACTAGACAGAATAAATGATTCTTGATTTATAGAGGATAATGATTCTATTTTTTAGGGGGATTATGATTACATAAACATATTGATATACAAATAATAATAAAACCAAATGGGGATATTTTTTCAATAATATTTCTCAATATTTTATTTTTTTCAAAAAAAATTCAATTTGAAGTATTGTGAAAGATTTTGAAGAATCAAGAGATAATTATATAAGTAATAGGAAAATGTTACCAAACATCATGATACTTGATTCATGTAGGTAGGATGTGTCTTGTAAGGATCATTTGGAAATTCGTATTATCTATCCACACCACCAGTTTAATGTTTTTACTACAAAAGACATTGGTATAAGGTTATTCCCATGATTTTTTAAATTTGGTGTTTCATAGTTCATGATGAGACCTAATACTAAAAATAGAAAATGATTTTTGGAATAATTTTAGTTGTTATGGAATTATGATAATAATTTTTATGTAAATAAGGTCACACCCTGATGAATATTTGAGCATATTTTAGTTATTATTCCCAATGGAGCATTACACTCATTTTAGGAAGTGGATGGGACTGTACAACGATAACCGAAAATGAAAATACTTAAGGTCTATAAAAGATAAAAAATGAGGTGTCCCAATACTCAAAAAATTGTACAATATATGACTGATTGAGACCCACCAAAAACTATTTATTAGTTAAAATATGTTAAAAGAGAAATTGACCCTCTAAACTATGAATCATCTAATCGCACCGTGAATTTTTATTTATATGGATTTCGAAAATATATGATAATGTGACTTCCTCTTTATGGTTGGTTAGTTTTTCGAAAAACTAATGACTAATTATTTGAATTTATTTATGGTGATTTCATTGAATATTTTTCCATGGGATGGATTTTAATTAATGGAAGTTAGTTAATTTGGAATTTCAAATTTGACATTCAAACACCCTTTGAATTTGGAGGACCTGTTATATAGTATTTAAATATATCATAGAGACAAAATAGAAGTATATAATATTTAGGATCATAAAAAATAGTGTATCATTGAATATCTATATTAGATAATTGAATTTTATGTGATTGAATTTCATTGAATATTAGGCTTATAAGAAATAATTTTGATATATACCACTGATGATTTGGAAGTGAAGATCATATTAACATAGAGAAAACCCATTATTTTATGCCATTTCATTGATGATTTGTATTATTAGGATATTGACAGGTGTGTCAGTTATATATTTGTATCCCGATTGACAACACTATGTGGAAGAGTGAAAGAGGTTGTGTACCGTGGATGAGAAGTGTAATCTTCCTAAAGACTGTAATCACATAACAATGATATTGTGGTTAATTAAAATATCAACACATATCTGATATGTGATCCTTGGATATATCCATTTATGGGTGAACCAAGTAAAATAATGTGTCCATGATATTTACTATTCTTCATTCAATTGAACATAGAAGACATATTGAAGGTGTATTTGACAATGTGAAGAAAATATCTGGTTAAGTTAAATGTTAAAAATAAATTTGAATACACCACAATTAAAAACCCTATTAGCATATAGTAAGACCTTAGGGAAATTTAAAAATTAATTTAAAAATTATTGAAATTTTATATTAGATGTTTTACAAGATAAATTTTGATTCCATACAAATCTTAAAACAAATCATGTTATAAAAATACTAGAATAAATGACACATGTGATTACTGATTCATATCCATTAAAAATAGTAAACTCAATACACATAAAACCTTTATTAGAAACATAAAAAAAATAATTCAACATCATATGATTAATATCATGAATTATTTAATTTTATAATAATAATATAATGAAATCATCTATTCTAGATACATCAAATTATTTCAGGATCTAGTAGTAATTTTTTTTTGAAATCTTAATATTCAAAAAAAATTGAAAAGACATTTATATAAATGAATCATAATGAATAAGTCCACATATCCATTTAATATTTTATTAAACTAGAAATACATTGACATGATTAGTTCAACACTAAAAAAAAGAAAACTTTAAATTTATTTTGAATTTAACTAATTTTTTGATATATTGGATTTTACCAAGAGTAGTTGATGTTTTCTTAAGTTAATTTTTCAGTCATGTTATTCAGAAAAAAATATTTATAAAATTAAGTAAGTCAATTTATAAATTTAATTATAAAATCAATCCTTGAAATAAAATATTTAAATTAATTTTTTGTATAAATACGTTTTACTTACAATATAAATAATGTAAACCATATTATTCTCATTAGTTTTCTTTAAAATATATTTGTTTTCAAATCATTTTATTTTGATATTACTTTTAAAATATAAATAATCTGATAATTAAATGAAAAAATTGACTTTAAAAAAAATATTATATATGAATTTGTGGGATAACAAATATAATTTCCCATTAACAAATATAATTCCTCACCATTTAGATACATATTGATCAGTACCAGTAACCCGATTATCAAAAACTACCATTTACACTCCTTGATAACATTTAAATATGATAAAATAATTCATGTAACAAAAATATATAATAAAAAATTAGCAGTAACAACTATTAGATGTAAATATAAAAATTTAGTAGTTATTATAAACAGAAATTATATTTGTAACGCCACTATAATAACAGTGGATCCTAACACATTAATCTTGTATAAAATTGAATATAATGTCTGAGTAAAGAGGTATCATCATAGTCAATACAATATATATAATTTCTATACTAAATTGAACCCCAATAGAATAATTTATTTATAACAAATGTAATTTACTAATGAAAACCAATGGTTTCTCAAAATTGTTTAGGATAATATCCATACCCATAATTATCACCACCGACACCATTATTTTCATCAAATTATTAATTTCATGAAACAATAATGTCTATACCTAGAGTTGAAAATCCACCACCATGGACACCACCATCATCGACACCATGATATGGCTCAATGTAAACATCTTAACCACTAAGAGAAAATTATTCATTCATAAAAACCTTCCTCACATCAAAAATTGATGACATATGTCTCAAAATAGTAAATTTTATAAATGAAAATACATTGGTTATTTGTTTATTCATATGATAAATTAATTTATCTATTTCAATGAAGTATTACTCTATATAAGGTTGACTGTATTTTTTTGGTTCTCAGGGATTATTAATACTTCTACTCTGTAATTATTTTTCTAAGATGACATCAAAACCTCCATTAGTGATATAAGAAAAATCCAGACTAAAATCATCATTACAACATAAATGGATCTCCCCCTATTTATTGTTAGTTTTCTAAAAATCATTTCAATTTATTTAAAAAATATTAAATAATTGAATTATTAATTAGTTGTATTGATTAAAAATTTAATTATTCTTTCCATTTTTCTCTTATGGTAGTATTAATTGCATTTCTTTCCCTAATACTTTGGATAATGAAAAATAGTTGGGTACAAGGTACCTGAAAAATGATATGAAATATTATTAGGATATTATATTTCAATAATGCAAATAAAAAACTGCAACATTGTTTGTCTCTTTGTGTGAGTGTGTGTATTTCAAATACACACAATAAATATATACTATATTATCCTTTGGGTTTGGTATACCGATGCACCTTAGAGTCTGGAAATATTTTATTGTCAACTTTTCTTTATTCTTCTATGTTTATTTGAAATATAGATTAAATAAATTATTCTTGTGTAACCAAATATATTATTTATATAGTAATTTTTAAATAATGAACATAAACAACTAAAATAAAATAATTCATCAGCATAAAATCATCAAAAAAATATTGATTGAGACTATAGTCACTACAATAAGGAATAAGTTCCCAAGTTGTTCATGTTCTTTTCATAAAGCATTGATGTGATTAATATTTACAATAACTCCAATGCTCTCCTAAGTTTATAATACTATAAACTTCATATTTTCACAATAGGAAAAATTATAAAGTCACTGTATAACTTAAAAATTTAATTTATATGATAAAGTAAAATAACTTCATAGAAAATATAAAAATATATTTATACCCATATCCCTATCCACACTCTATATTACACTGTAGAATTATGATTATAAAATTGATCTCAATGCATGAGATGGTGGCACTATATCAAACTACTTTACTTATGAAACTCTTAAATTCTTTCCATTGATTCCCAATATTTTTTATCTTCATTATAGTACACCGTGATCTATTACTATCTATTCCAGACATATAACATATATGCAAGACCATAGTCTCTAGTACTTAGATAAGTATCAGAACCACCTATAATTAAGTATATGTTAGTAAACAATAATCAAATAAAAGCAATTAATAATATTAATGAAAGGAATAACCATTTTCATGAGGCCTGAAGATGATCAATAACTGCGAATCCCCCTTAACAGGTACCCCTGTTGGGCTAACAGTGAAGATGTGTATGATCCCTGAATATAGCCTCCAATGTGTCATGGGTTAGTGACTATCACTGAGGGTATATAATCCATACAAATGGTAAAAAGTACCCAAAATATGTAAACATTAAAGATAATATATATGATGAACCAATAAATATAATCACATAGATAACAGAAAAACCATCCCAATACATGAATTTGTTGTTATAAATAAAGAAACAAATGGAAATACCAAGAAAAAAGACTAGGAAGAAACAAAAAAAATCCAACCCATTATAAAAACCTCAACAACCAAGTAACACACAACTTAGTCACTAACAAGATCTTACGGACAAAAAAATCTTATATATATATTGGGTGACAATACAACTATACTTAATAGGATTCTCTCTAGAACCTATCAGGAAAATGTTAAAGAAGCATACTAAAAACTAGTGGTTAAATAGAACAAACCAACTCATTACCTAAAAAGGTAAAAAAATATCCCATCCTCCCTAAGGCTCACCCACTATGTAATGTATCGATGTAAGAAACACTATATCAAAATATTATACATAAGAAATATAACAAATATCCACTTCCACACTAGTTTTCTCACCATCACACCCTAGAGAGGAATGAAAAATGCTTCAATACCTTTTATAAATTATACTCCCCCCTGCGAAACCATAGAGTAACAATATCATCATATCATCATGGACCACATGCTAACACATGTATGGTAAAACTGAGATCTATCATAGACCTTATAGACATGTACTTTATAATTAACCCATAAAATCCTTGATATGCCTAAAAATCATTAAAAATATAAAGAGAGAGTTAATAAGAGAGAGTAATTAGTCATTTGTTCCCTCTATAATTGAGATGTTGGGGAAAGTAGTCAAAATCGAAAACAATTGGGCATCGCCTACAATATTTTATGCGGTGGGGGAGAATACTAAATCAAAAAATATAATGAATTATTTATAACATAACCAAACTATGGGAAACTAACTATCCTTAATGTGAAATTTAGCTATCATCACACCTGACAACCGACTACCACCATTTAGTTTTAGGGAAATAGATGTTGTATAAACACAAAAGAGTCAATATTTAACAAAATTAATCATTGTTATTTAGTTGTTATCTATTTTGAATCATTCATTATCCCCATTAAAAATATTTCTTTAATATTTGCATTTCATTATAAGGTAATGTTCTTTAATAATCATCATTTAAATATAAGATTTCCAATATATTACCTTTAGAAATTATTGAAACCATCCCATGGTTATTATAAAATATATTTTATTATATCCACAAAACACTAAATACCATGATTTCATTTATAATACCGTTATTATTCCACAATCTGGGTATTCTAGGACTGAACCTAAAATACAATAAGGAAGATTCAATTTTTATACATTGGAAAAGAGAAGCAGGAACATGGAAAAAACCAATTTATCAAATATTAAATGATCAATCAATAAAAAAGAATCATGAAAAATGAGAAACCCCCACTCTCAGGTAGTAAAAACCATCCAATCATAAACCAAATAAAGAAACATGGTAATAGGATGTCCCAACTCTCAACATATTCTTTCATTCCATTTCCTAATATTCCAATCATACTAGGTTCTATATAATATCATAATTATGTTTTTATTAAATATCATGGAGTATATATAATTTTAGAAAACATATTATTATCATAGAAAACTTAGTGGTAAACTAAGGTCATCATAGAAAGAAAAAATACCAATCAAGAAAAACTAGTCCCAACAAACCCAAACACTTTAAATTTTAACAAGAATAATTACCCTTTACCCTATTGAATTGAAATATTAATTATGAATATATATTATCAATAGGGAACCTCAAAATGTGGCTATAAATGAATATAAATCAACTATAGAAATGTTTAAAACATCACCTTCATTCTCTATAATTTTCAAGGAATTATGAATATAAATTTTTCATGCCTCATTCATTTTTAAATTATTCTTATAATATTTAAATTATTTAACCAATTTATAGTATATAAATCATGGGAAGTAAAATTAATAATAACAAAAAAATTAAAACTATCTAAAAAATATCAAGAAGAATCAACAAATATAGCTTAAAATACATGTGACCACTAAAACCCATTTAGATTTTTCCAATACTAAAATTATCAAGATTATTATCTTTATTAAGGTCAATTACAACATTTAATTAATGAAAATAAACTATATTAATACCATAATTGACCATAATTAATGAAAGGAAATGAATATACTACCTCAATTAGAATCATTCAATTATCTTCAATAAATAACATAAGATAAAGTATAGATCTCCAATAACCTCTTCCATGAGAAACTGACAATCCTTAAAGTTGTAATACAACCATGAATCCCCCATCAATCATCAATAGAAACCGCCAAAAAAATCAATGGAACAAAACTAATATAATTTTTAAGGAGAGAATGAGAGAGAAAAAAACTATTATATATGAATAAAACTAACCTTAAATAACCCTGAATCAACCCCTAGAATCCTCAGGTTAAAGCCAGACAATAGGGATTGAAATCCATTACAATATGTTATTGGGTCACCTATGGTTTTATAGATTAATAAATAAAAAAGATAATTTTTAGAGAATTCCAAAATTTATATCAACTAAAATTTATAACATAAATATCATTTACATTATAATTTTAGAGATGTTTCTCAAAACTATGGTACAAGATTGGTGAATATTTAATTTTTTTTAATATGAACTCCTCCTTCAGAAATCCTATTGAAAATATCCTATCTTTCACATGAATCCTAAAAACCTAGGGTAATCCTATAGTGAAACCTAGGTTAAATGGTAAAATGGTCCCCTAAATGGTAGATACAAGGTAATGACCATTTATAATTCATTATTCAAGCCATAATTCATGTCATAATGACTCTTAATAAAGATAATATATAAAACTATATCTTTAGGTACCCATGGAGGAATCTACACCCTACACTACTATGAACCTTTATAAGTCAAAAACCAAAAACCTAATTCCAAATATCTACGGTGAAACCCTAATAACAAATAGAAATGATATCTAAATTAGTATAACCATTAAAACAATCATCATGAACCCCCACAATGAAATCCCCATAGATTCATGTTTGTTCTATACCATTTTTAGTGATAAATCATGATTATTTATAGGTATTATTTTACCTAGTGTTCAGTAATTTTATTTTGTGCTTTACCTTGGGGTGTGTTTTGGTGAAAATTTGAGAAAAATGGATGAAAAATGGAAGTGCATAGTAGGAGCATGGTTTCCCCTAACAGTGTGGTCAGCAAATTGTGAAAACCTAGACATAGAGGAATTTTACAGTTGAAAAAAGGTTTGTTAAACCATGGAATCTCTATGAATTAATCATGTAACCTCTAGAAGAGGTGTATAGTAATGGCTCATGGTTCGGGGAAACTATTTTCCTCAAGAAACAAACCATGCGTACATGGTTTTACACCCCCTAAAATTGTTAAAATATTTAATGAACCTCCGTATTATAGCCCCAAATTGTCTAGATCAACCCATAACTAATTTCTCTTAATTCTAGATCCTCTTAGAGGGATTACATGTCCATTTGATATCCATTGTTTACAATTCGAAGCCCGAATCAAAGACACACACACCCAGTAAGAGAAGCCAATCCTGATTGGTTTCCCATTCATCATCCTTTCTACTCTCATATAATAAAGGGTTTTTATTTATTTATTTCCTCTAGATCTATGATTTTGTATCTAGATCTAGAATTTAAGGCTATTTATTTTTTCGATCCAAATTTTGGGTTTTAAATCTAGATCCCTTTCTACATCATTGTGCTGCAATAATTTTGGGGATTTCTCTAGGGAGATCATTTTCCAATGAATTCAGTTTGGTGGTCTATAATTCAAATACAAATTTTTTGATCGAAATTAAGTGTATGTAATTGGATAACTTATATTAGATGTTTAGCAATTGATTTTGTGATTTAGTAGATTAAATTAGTGAATTAATTAAATGGAAACTGGGAAATTAATGATATTGGAATTATCGATTGTGAATACTTTATTGTGAAATTAATAATGGGATATTGTGATTTTAGAATCGAGTGATTAATTATGGAATTAATTTGGGTATATTAATATTATTAATAGAATAATTAATTGGTAAATTAATTACATAATAATTGGGATGGAGGATTTTGATAAATTAATCTAGAAATTAATTAAAGAAATTGAAGTGATAAACTAATTGTTGAATTAGTAAATATTTTAGATTAATAATTAATTTTTGAGTTAATTAAAATAACTGAGATGAATAATTATTTATTTTGTTAATTAATAATAATGCGAAAATTTATTAATTATTGAATTAATTAATGATATTGATAAGATTAATTAATTTTCGAGTTAATTAATACGATTGAGAATATTAATTAATTTTTGAGTCAATTAATATGACTGAGAAGATGAATTAATTTTTGAGTAAATTATTATGAATGTAGAGATTAATTAATTTTTGAGTAAATTAATGAGATTATGATGTTTAATTAATTGGTGAGTTAATTAATGAGATTGAGATGATGAATTAATTATTGATTAAAGTAATGAGGATGGGATGATTAATTAATTGTTGAGTTAATTAATGAGATTGATAGGATTAATTAATTAATTAATTAATGAAATGATTAATTTTAATAATGGAATTCATTTTAGAATTGATATCTACAATGATAACAAAGAAATTTTGAGATTGTGATTGTATAGATTATTAACAATGGAATTATAGAACATGACACCCCTTAGGGATAGTTAAGGCATTGATTTGTTTGAAGTTCATATTGAGTTTTGAGTGTCCTTAGAAACGTGAGGGTATTATGTAGTTAAATAAAGAATAAATGATAATATGATAATATGATAATTGTAAATTTTGTTTATTTTTTATACTGCTGTATGAACTATTATTGACTGGATATTTTTTAAGACACTTTTTGTGGTGGCCTACTTAGTTATACTCACACCATACTCAGGATGCATGATTGGTACGCCATTAGATTTTATGGTTATGGGATATGTTAATGTAAAAATCCCTATGTAAGATAGAAGATTTGGGGGTAGAGCATGGATGAGGGAACTAGAAATGGTTCAGTACCTTATTGGAAGTTTTTATTGTCTTTATTTTGAGTTTTCGTTTTGACACTATACACATATTATAGAATGTAATATCTACTGTTTGTTTTTTATATTGTATTCCCAGTTTCAGTCCCCTTGAGATATTGGTATTGTTTTGGTTATGATATCATTTGATTATTTAGTTGTTATTGTTTATTTACTTTGGTTGGTGTATTACTATGATAAAAGAGGGTACAATCTAGCCATTAATGATATTAGACCCTCACTAATATTCGGTAGCCTCTGGCGTATGAGGATACATTCTTGAGGTCATGTGATTGGTTGGATTGGGGAAACAACATGTGGCACACGATCTGTGATATTACACAGTGGTATCATAATACAGTTTCATTTCTTTTTGTTTTCTGTTACTATTTCGGAATGATATAGTGGATACTAGGAATAATTATTCCTTGGTTATGATCTTAGGCATGGGAATAGAAAACCCATGTATGGGAGAGATACCAACCAAGGGTGGGGTTATTTTCATTAATATTTGCAGTTACAGTTGAATATTATTTCACCTTGGTTGGCACACTTGTTGTGTGCTATGATTATTAGTGTTAAAATTTTATGAGATTTGACTCATGGCTCCTCAATTCTTGATATTTTATTAAGAAAGAATCATTATAGGTACTAAGGATTATATTGTTACATGCATCATTTTAGGCATGCATTGGGAAATTAGTTTTGAGTAAGTTGTTAAAGTTGAACTATTTTTCCTTGCATGTAAACGTGAACTAAAACTGTTTCTAACATGAAATTGAGAAGGATTTTAAAATCATGAAAGTTAAGAACAAATAGTTGTCAATATGTGAAAAATTAAAAATGAAAATGTGTTGCCCTTTGTTAACCTTATCCTAGAGGTATGATGGTTAAGGGTAGTGACAGTGCATCAGTTTTGACTGTGTGAAGGGGTTTAAAAAAAATACTTATTGTGGCTTATTTTTCCCCATAAATGTGTTAATATTGAGAAAAGTATCCTAAGGTTCATGTTTGGATTGTAGAGTTATGCCTCCATGATGACACTTGTTGAGAGGATGATAGGAGTACATAGCTAGGGATGATTATCTAGTGGTGGAACCTGAGTCACTGATAGTGTCGGGTGAGGAATATGGTGGGAAGTTTCAGGGGAACATTTCATGGTTTGTTCAATTCATGGAAATATGTCTATGGATTATTGAGAATAGAATTTTTGAGTTGATTTTGGAGTTTTAGTTTCATTATCATCCAAAATTATCTAGATAGGGTGGACCTGAGGGTGTTGAGTTTAGGATTTAATCTATCTAGGATATACTTGATGACATGGATACTCCTGTTGAGAAGAGGGTCAAGATGGATGCTTATAAGCTTTGAGGATCTATGATCCATTGTTGGTGCATTTATACTTTGAATGGATAGGATGATGATATGTTATGGAAGCATTTCTCAGAGAGGTTGTTAGAGAACTTCTATACAGATATACTAAGGCCAGAGACAGTACCTCAGTTCAAGAGGTTGACTCATTGGAGTATGTCTACGAGTGACTGTGCGAGACACTTTGCATATTTTCATTATGTTTCTCTATAATTAGTAATAGATGAGTATACTATGGAGAAATGATTTTAGGAAGGACTTACATGTGAAATAAAGTCCCTGGTGAACATCTCCAGGATGAAGAGTATCTTAGAAGTGATGAATCCATCTCTCATAGCCGAGGAAAACCTGAATGAGGCTTCTAGTGTAAGAAAAATTGTTACTGGTAGATGATCATAAGGTATATATTATAAGATAAGGAAGCATCATTATGATAAATTTATCTAGAATAGTGGAAAACAGCGTGGCTTTGGAGAAAAGTCAGTTATACATGACTTTTCTCTTGGGATTTTCCACTAGTACGGTATGCTAGGACCCTATCATAAACACTATCTCCAACCCCCATTGGAGTTCCAATCTTACTAAATTATGAGACATTTGGAGAAGTTTTGTAGGATCCTTTGATACACATGTAATGATGATGCAGCTAGACAAAATTAGAGTGTAGGAATGAAATCTTCTACACCTTATCAGGCTGGTATTTGGAGTTCTACTGGCTGTGGAGGTAGAGGTAGTGGATGCAGAACCTCTTCGAAAGAGATCATGTATCAGTAGAGTGGTGCAACACAGGGGACACAAAGACCATCACATGGAATAGGGGATAGACAATTACATTCTATACATCCTAAAAATGTGGATATCAAGGAAAGACTCTCAATAGTGTTAGTTTATATTCTGGTATCTTTTATATTATTTAGTTCCTTATTGGATACTGGTGACTGTCATTCCTTTATTTCTGCAAATTTTTTCATCAATTGATCATGAAGGTGGGGTTCATGAGTAGGGTGTTAAAGATAGACAGACCAATGGGAGTGCTATCTAGGGACATCTTATTGTGAAATGGATGTTCTCTCAAATATGGTGAGTATCATTTAATATGGGATCTCTATAATCCTGTCAAATCAAGAATCGACTTAATTCTTGGTATGGAAAGGTTAGTAGCATATGGACATCAAATAGATTATTATTGAAGGATACTGATGTTTATGTCTCATAAGGGAGACAATTACATTTACCATGGAGAGTGGGATATCCAGGCATAACGAGCAGGGCCAATTCATTAGCAATTGGAAGAACTCGCATCCAAGGTTTCTAGTCTATTTTTGGATGATGGAGGTGTAAAGCCGTGTCTATTTCTATATATAGTGGACACATTTCATGACATGTTTGCTGAAAAATTCTCAGGTACTCCACCTAAGAGATATATGGAATTTACTATTGGGGTCATGATATGAGATAAACTAGTTTATATTCCACCATATTGAATGTCACTTCAAGAGATTAATGATATTAAGACTCTGTTGGAGGAGTTGATCGATAAGGGGTTTATCTATTCGAGTATTTCTACTTCGGGATCACTTATGTTGTTTGAAAATAATATTGATAAGAGTTATCACTTGTGTAATGATTACAAAAAGTTGGACTAGATGATAGTGAAAACTTGATATCCTCTTCCATGAATAAATGATCTTTTTGACCAGTAGAGAGGGGTGTGTGACATTTCTATGATTTACATGAGATCAGGGTATCATCTGTTGAGATTTCAAACATTCGATATAATATGGAATTATTTTAGAAGTATGTATTTCCTATATGAGTTCTTCATAATGCTGTTTGGGTTGATGAAATCATCAGTAGTGTTTATGTCCCTAATGAAAAAAAATATTTCATCCATATTCGGATTAATTTGTTGTTGTATTTTTTGTATGAAATCAATGATTACTCCAATACTCATGAAGATCATTCCCAACATGTCAACACTATCCTGGGTACACTGAGAGAGCATCGACTATACACCAAGCTATTTAAGTGTAATTTTTTGTTGATCATGTACACTTGTTAGGAAACATCATCTCAGAGAAAGGTGTGATAATAGACCCTGAGAAGGTTCATGAAGTGATTTCTTATGATCATCCCAATATTTCTTTTGTTATCCATGAACATTTTAGATTAGGTAGATATTATCAAGGGTTTATTCAGGAGTTTACCCAATCGGCAATGCCACTTTCAGGATTGACCAAGAAGGGGATACATTTTTAATGGTAGGAAATACAAGAGAATTCCTTCTATGAAGAGAATAAGTGCTAGACATCAGATCCAATCTTGATCCTACATGAGATAGGAGAAGCGTACATGGTATTTTGTGATGATTTTGGGATAGGGATAAGAGTACTGTTGATGCAGGGATATTGAGTTTTGGCATATTGGACTCATCAGCTAAGGCCACATTAACATAATTACACTATGCATGATCTCGAGATGGCTATTGTGGGTTATACTATTAAGTGTTGAGGTAATTATATATTAGTAGAAAATTTTACGATGTCTATATACCACAATAGCTTGAATTTTATCTTTTTTCATTGAGATTTAAAATTAAACAATAGAAATGGTTTGAGTATACCAACTCATTTTATTTTGAACTAGAATATATTCATAGGAATGGAAATAGTGCTTTTTATTCTTTAAGAAAAAATATTAGTCTCAGGATGTTCAGGAGTACAGTGTTGAATGAAAGAAAATGACTCTACTAGCTGAGATGCATGAGGTGGTTTGGGAAAATAAGGAGAAGATGTCTCTCATATCAGTTTTAGTGGGGTATAAACTATTTAGACAATTAAGATATAATATGTATAATTTTCCCTAATATTTATCTTTGAGGTAAATCCTTGATGTTGGGGTGACACCGTTAGACTGGTTGATAGATGATTAATGGATCATCGATGCCAACAATCAAATTATTATGCCTATGAGTATGCAGGTGGAGTTCTTGTTGGAATTTCATGCCTCAAAGTGTTCTATACAATTATGTGTGAAAAAATGTACCATGACATATGATGATAGTTTTGGTGGACAAGAATGAAAATGAAGGTAACAAGGTTCATGACATGATGCTTATCATGTCAGCAGGTGAAGGTGGAGAACCAATGACCTGGCAGTTTACAACATCTGTTTCCCATTCTAGACTAGAAGTGGGATAAAGTGACTATGGAATTTATGGTGGGTCTCCCAATGAAGCCTCAAAGTAATGATTCTATTTGGTGAATTGTGGATAGACTAAGGAAATTAGAACATTTATTTTCCTATGCAGGAGAATTTATCATTGAAGAAGTTGGGAGACTTTTATGTTTGGGTGATAGTCCATCTGAATGGTGTGCACGAACTATAGTTTCATATCACAAATTATGTTTTCCTTCATGCTTCAGGCATGGATTATAAAAGGTTATAAGTACATTGGTTTTTTTGAGTAGGTTTTTTCACCAAAAGAAAGATGGGAAATCATAGAGAACTATACAGGTCCTTATGGACATGGTGGGATCTTGTGTTATAGACTTCAGTGGATCTTGGGAGAAACACCTAGCTTTGGCAGAGTTATCCTATAAAAAAAGTTATTAGGATACTATTTATATGGAAGTATTTGTGTCTCTTTATGTTAGTCCAATAGAATCACATTAATTCTAGATAGAGGAATGTGAGTCAGAGTGATTGTGATTGAGTCTCATGTAAGAGACATCGAAGCAGGAGAAAAAGATTTAGAATTATATGGGTATGGCTCAGAGTAGACAGAAGTCATATACTAATAGATGTCAATGACCCCTAGAGTTTATAGGGGTAATTTTATTTTCCTTTGGTTGTCACCACAGATGGGTCACTGAAGGATATATAGATAGGGAGTGGTGGCACCCAGATTCATTGGACCATTTTAGGTTACGGAGAGGATATGGATAGTTGTGTACCAATTGTCTCTTCAATATAAATACAGTGTTATGAATGATGCTTTTCATGTTTCTCTACTATAGAGGTATGACCCCAAACCTTATCATGTTTTCAATGTAGATTTTTTTGAGAATGAGATAGATGTTTCCTATAAGTAGCATCATATATGTGTGTTGGATAATAGTGAGAATTTTTTTCATGGAAACACCTTGAGGATAGTTTATATTTTGTGGAAACAAGGGTATGTGGAGGAGAAAAATAAAAAATGATATGAGAGAGATAAGTGCCCAATAATTTTTGGTTCATAATCTTAGAGAATATTGGGAATGAAGCTCGTGGAAAGGTTTTTATAAGGTGGCGTGATTACAAGATCCCGACCTTTTCTAGAGGCAAATCAAGCTCTTTAATAGGTACTCCTTTACCTAGTTCTAAGTACTTTTTGTTTGGGGTTTACATTGGGGTGTGCTTGGGAAATGATTTGATAAAAATGGAAGAAAAAGGGAAGTGTATAGTTGGAGAATGATATTCACTAACTGTGGGCCCAAGCCTAATATAACATGCAACCCTGGATAGTGGGGAATTACACGGTTGGTGAACCATTTTTCAAACCATACGACCTCTTAGAAGTAACCATGAACTATCCTAGAATAAGATCATGGTTATGTCATACTGTTATATGAGACCATGCGCCCCAAGCTACAAACCATGCATACATTTTTTACTCCCCCTAAAATAAATAAAATATTTCCAAAACCCCCATATTATACCCTTGAATTCCCTAGCCTAACCCATAACTAATTTCTCTCAATTTATAAGGCTTTTTAAGGTATTCCAAGGCCTTCCAAAATTCATTCTTCATGATTCAAATCCTGGATCGATGATCTTCACCACTCTTAGTAAGAGAGTTCTATGCTGCTTGGTTTCATGTTCTTCTTACTTTCTTCTATAATCAAAGAAAGGGATATTCTTCCTATTTTTATTTTACCTAGATCAATGATTGTGGATCTAGATCTATATCTGATGGATCTTTATTTTTTTACCTTGATTTAGGGTTTTAGATCCAGATCTTGTTATATGTCATTGTGCCACTCAAATTTTGGGGATTTTCAATGGGTGATCGTTCCTCATGGTATTGAGGTAGGTGGTCTATAATTCAAATCCTAATGTCTTGATTTTATTAATATGTATGTTATTGTAGAATTTATATTATATGTTTATAAATTGAGTTTGTGGTTGAATATATTAAATTAGTGAATTAATTAATTAAAGAAAAATTGGAAATTGGTGATACTGAAATTATTGATTGTGAATCATTAACTGTAGAATTAATTAGGGAATATTGTGATTGTAATTGAATAATTAATTGATGAATTAATAATGGGATTATGGGGATAGTGGATTTTGATTAATAATTTAGAGATTGATCAGCTAAATTGATATGATAAACTAATTTTTGAATTAGTAATGATTTGAGAAGATTAATTAATTATTGATTTAATTAATATGATTGAGATGATTAATTAATTATTGAGTTAACAAATAAGAATTATAAGATTAATTAATTATTTAATTAATTAATGAGATTGAGAAGATTAATTAATTATTAGGTTAATTAATATGATTTATAAGATTAATTAAATATTTATTTAATTAATAAGAGTGTAAAGATTATTCAATTGTTGAGTTAATTAATAATAATGGGAAGATTATTTAATTTTAGAATTAATTAATGATATTTGGATAGTTAATTATTTATTTATTTAATAAATGAGATTTGGATGATTAAATAATTAATTTGTTAATTAATGAGGATGAGAATATGAATTAATTGTTAAGTTATCAAATGGGATTGAGATTATTAATTAACAGATGAATTATTTAATGAAATGATGAATGGTAATAATGGAATTAATATGAGAATTGAGGTCTATAATGTTAATAATGTCATTATGTGATTGAGATGATATAAAATGGTAATGGTGGAATTTTAGAAGAAGATATCCTTTAGTTATAGTTAATACTTCATTGTGGCTAATGAAGTTATTTATTTAAGGGTGTGCTCCGAGTGCCAAGGGATTATGTGGTTAAATAAAGAATAATTGATAATTTGATAATAGTTTACTTATGGACTGTATTTATTTATTTATACCACTAATAACACTATTATTGAAAGGATATTTTTTATACATCATTGGTGGTGGCCTACTGAGTTGTACTAACACCCTACATGGGATGCTTGATTGGTACCTGAATGGATTTCAGGGTTTCAAGCTAGTTTAAAGGAAAATAACCTATGATAGATGGATGATTTAGTGATGAATCATGGATGAGGGAACCCGATGTGGTTTGGGACCCACTTGGGAGTTGTTAGTGTCATTATTTTTATGTTCAGTTTTGAAACAAAATTTATATTAAAGCATGGAATATCTATTTTTTTACTTTTGATATTTTATTTCCATTTTTGGTTCTCTTGAGAAATTGGAGTTTTCCAAGTTATGATATAATTTAATAATTATTTTGTGAATTTTTATTTGTTTTCACCACTATATTTCTCTGATAAAAGAGGTTATAGTCTCCCCATGACTGATATTAGACCCTCTCTACAAGTTGGACCCCTATGGTGTAAGGGGAGATTCACTTGAGGTCACGTGACTGACCATATTTGTGCATCAACATGTGGCAGTGAGACTGATATTTTTAAATACACCATAAGATACCTTGTCCAAAACCACACCACACTCCAACCTGTACAACCGCATAAAGTACCCCCTTATACATATGAAAATCCATCTCTAGTTTCCCCAACATTCCTCCATCATTCCCCTAACACCTCCACCCACCTAAAATAATAAGGTATGTTTTTAAAAAAAATTAGGATCTTCTATTAGACACCGCTTAAAAAATTATCTTCGTAAAGAATCTAAACTAAAACCTAGGTAGAATAAAAAAGAAATGGTAACACAATAGATGCCACATGAGATACCACTTGGAAATCACAATATAAAAATTACACAACCAATAAATCCATGTAACAAAACACATAAACAAAAAAATCATCCATTATATCATAAATCAACAAAGGCCATGAATACCACTAAACAAACAATACAAAAATTTCACAAATATGGATACTATGGGTGAAACTGTGACTCACATTACCATGTACACTCTTATAATACACTATGTTTCCATAACATAAATGATAAAGGGAATAACATACCATTTTAACACATTCTCTTAATTGTGTTGGATCTCAACCAGCTATCCCTCAAAAGATTCATCAACTTTAACTTCAATATCTCCCTAGTCAATGACAAGGGAATCATCATGTATATATCATCATAGCTATAACACATGAAACATGTAATGAATTCACCTCACATATAGTGGAGGATATAACTAATATGAAATACTATGAAAGACGAAACAAATAAGGGAGAATGAATAGCCCCATTACCAGATCTCCACTTCCAATGATGAGGGGATATCTTGAAGAACACATGATACATAATTATAATATTTGGAAACCTCCTCCTATGACAAAAATAGTACTTCCTTTTATCATTTGAAGCATTCATTCACTCCAGGATTAGATACACCTTCTATTTGATTCTCTTCACAATTTAAATTCAGATAATAGCTGACTCTTCAACCTTAATCCAATATAATGAATATATTCTACGTCGGCCATACATTTCTTTGAATGGTGACACACCAATGGTATGGTGATAACTATTATTTTAATAAAACCCCATAAATGGTAAAAGCTTCACTAAATAACATCTAAAATCCAAATTCATGAACATAATATTTCCTCTAATATCTTGATAGTCATATTTTTATGAACATATATCTGTGGATAAAAAGTGGAGATAAGGAATTGTTGGGATCCAATATAATATTGGAGGCCACTCCACACTCTATATATTAAATGATTATAATGATCAAATATGACAATCTATTGAACCTCATAAAACCTCACCTCCTCCCATAGATACATCCTCTATAAAACATCCGTTGAGTTTTAGTCCATAATATATAATAAGTGAGATGA
Source organism: Viscum album (assembly GCA_963277665.1). Lineage (NCBI taxonomy): Eukaryota > Viridiplantae > Streptophyta > Magnoliopsida > Santalales > Viscaceae > Viscum > Viscum album. The sequence continues at coordinate 130,162,231 of OY728132.1, forward strand.
CTTCAAAAAGTGGTCCATGATAATCATATAGCATTTGAATATCCATAATCTCTTGGAAAACTAGAGAATAAATCAATTTATATGTCCTCAAAATTCAACTAGGGAACATCAACTGGTTAAGGTAAACCACTAAAAATATAGTTCTCTATTTTTAACCTATATAAAAACAATCACTGAGACACTAACTCTGCAATCAATCTCCTTATCCCAGACCACCAAAACTGAGCTCACAAGGAATAATAAATCTTAGCCACTCTAGGATGTACCACCAAATATGAATTTTTAAACTCATGGAGAACAATTTCATGTGTCATTAAATGAATGAAGATCCCCCTTAAAAAAACCTAATAATGATCATCCTTACATCATCCCTCAGGAACCTCACTGAAAAAAACTAAATCTCACCAAACCTCGACCTCATAATCCCCCAACTAGGAATACACCACATGATGCACCAAATATGGTTGAATCATCATATAATAAGGTCACCCTCTGCCATCATTTTCTCCCATATCAAAGTGAATCATAGAGAGTTTCTTTATTAATCACCAAGAATCACCAGACTCATGCAGCCCATCTCTACATGAATTACTATATAATGAATCATCCATAATATATCATTCATTTATGTATATGAAGTTTCATGTTGATAATATTAAAATAATTACATCCACCATTAGAGTAATTAATTTTGTTTATGTTATGAAAATATATACCTCAAGATATTGGGATATGTGAATTCTCCAAAGAAATCACCAAGGAGGAAATAACCTCAAGCCTTCATAGGAAACAAACTATAGAAATATATAGATCATGGTTGGTGTAGTTATGTTCTTGAGGTTATAAATACCAATAATCATAAAATATAACCAATAAATAATGTTTTATATCACCACCCAATCAAAGATAAAATGTATCACAATATACCTAAAAGACAACACACTCCTTTGGGAAACAAATAATTAAATCACTAACCAAATTATCCTTAAGATATGGAAAAGAATCCTGAAATTGGTTAATCCACAAAAAATACAGATCCTTTCAGTTTGGATATATTATAGGGGTTGCAATTTAAGAGAATACGATTAAGAAACACCTATAACAACCTATCATATGAAGGAAACATCATAACTTTATAAGGTTCTTCTAGGATACCCAAGATCCAATTTCCCCAATCTTTAAAGAATCCATGACTATTCCAAAATTAGATATAACTTGTCTTAGGAAATGAATGTCACATTATAAAAACATATATTTCAATGGTTTCCTACATAGATGATAACATCAAATAGATCCCAAAACAACTCATATATTCTCTATATTCCCCCCTATAACTTAAAATACATTGGGATGTCATTTATGAACATCAGCATGAAATTACTTAGTAATTCATTGAAAAAAAATTCATTAGAATAATGAAATCTACTATAGTGTTTGTGTCATTAAGGAAAATTACAACAAACTCATAATTCCCATAACTACAAATAAAATTAGTTTTTAAAATAACCCCATCCATTAGATGAAACTTATGATATATTAACTATAACTTATCCTTTTAGAACAAGCTTACTCCCTTCAGCTAATCTAATAGATATTCAGTCTATATAAGCGGGCCACGGTTCTTCACTATAAGCTGGTTCAAGTGATGTAAATCAATACAAAAATGTAATGTGTCATATGAATTCTTGGTAAACAAAACTAGATAACCAAAATATAACACACTAGGATGAATAAAGCTTCACTAATGAATATCACAAATCTAAATACATATATCCCATAGCTCAAAGGGTTACATCCTATACATGGAAAATGATATCAGAGTGTAACTTGGCTAAAAATCTATCCCAATCTAGAACGAACATTTATGGTAAATGTCACTACCAATTCAAAAAGTAATTATGAAACCATTCCAAAAATGGTAAATCGAATATATTGTACTCTAGTGAACTGAAAAATTATTTTGACCATCATGGAAGACATGGAGTCAACACTTCTTCAACCCATCCAAGGGTCTCACTCACTAGTAAACACAACACATTCTTCTCCAATGTCATAGAATATAATAAGACACATGATGTAATATAGGGGGGTTTATACCAAATATTGGAAGTCTTTGTTACGTACGATGTTGTATATTTGTATCCAAAAAAATTAAGGAAATATCCTCAATTGTGATACTTCCCAATAAAAAACTCACAAAATATATGCATATAAATAAAACTAGCTTAATCTATACCTATAATAATTAATTCAAATAAAACAGGAAGTATCTCCACCTAAATTCCTAAATAACGGATTAAAAATAATTCAACGAAGGTGTTTGTATCTCCTCAATCAATAATGACATAAAATTAGGTGGAAAATAAGTAGATAATACCCCATATGATCTCTCGATCTCCTATCATGAAAACTCTAAGTTGTGAATTTTAATATAAACTCCTCCACTGACTCTCTATCCCAGATAGAGACCTCCTCTATTTTTTATCTGCTCATTTTCCTTATGTATGTGGAACATCATGGGTTTGTCCTTGGCCCACCCCATCTCCTCTCAGCAGATCAAAAGACTGAGTACACCAATGCTACTGCTGTTTCTCTATAGAACAATACAATAATAACTGACCTGAAGAGGGTCAATTTATCCATTATTAATATTAAGTAATTACAAGTACTCAAGGGTTTTATGTCCATGATATTTTTAGATAAACAAATGAGACCCGATCTGCTGAAGGGGTCCGAGAGCTTCCATAACTAGTGAAACATGATGAAGAAGTCTGTACCCAACTCCACTCTAATCAAAACAACATATGAAAATGAAAATTAGAAACGAATGCCATAAATCTTATATATAATGAGTCTTTAAGACTCCCATAAAATGACATGATGGTCCATTCCTATCCACCATCCTTTCGGTAACCATTAAGTTGATGCGTACCTCAAGATGTGTCCATAATGTGAATGAGGTGTTCTGGATATTGATCATTGGAAAAAAAGCCTTCTAATAATTCCTCACCCTAGACTCCATATCTAGAATAAATTTTGAAGTATAATGAATGTGGTTCTTATATTGAATAGTGAAATCTCACACATTAGAAATCCTCTAGTTGTGAGTAAGGATCTCTTGGTGACAAGCCCCTTCACCATTAAAGAATGAAACACGACCTTTAACTGATCTATCCTGAACAATCTTGGGTACACCTTCCACACCACTCAAGTTATCCCATGAAATGACTCTTAAGATATTCCCAATACTCACATGAAGAAAAATAGTTCATCAGGAATCAATTAATATACTTTGGGAATGTTTTTCTCTCAAATTATAGTAAATTTATAGTAGATTATTTTACAAAACATCTGGCATAGAACATCTATATATCATGAATCCATGAAAATTTACTAAGTAGAATAAAATAAAAACAATAAGCATAAGTGTCATACAAAATGAATATGATTCAACCAATTCACCTATATTTATAAAAATATGCATAAATAAAGTTATCACAAGATATAACAAGAAATAACTAAATACAAATAAATCAATGGTTGTCTTGGAATATAAATCAACACATCCCAAGATAAAAAAACCTGAAAAAATGATAGATTACCTACATGTAATCTATATTCTCTCAGCACATCACAAATCATCCCTCAAAATTCTAAAGAAGCAATAGTCAAACTACAACAGAACATTTATATTATATGAAATATAATAGTTGCATGTATTCACATGAGTTTGTATGTAGGGTATGGGGTAATAGGCCATGTTGGATCACCCCATTGTATATGTGAAATTCCTTCAATTAAATAGTCCGTAATCACTGGGATGAAAAAAGTAAAATGTAAGGTTTATATTTTTAAAAAGTAATAACTGAAATAAAATAGTATATACTCATATTATATAATGAGACTTTCATTTTAAATCAAAAAAGTATAATATCCACTTATTAGTATGATTATTTAAAATCAAAATAATGTCATTTTCTTTTTAAATTTAATAATATAACCAGTTTCACTCACTTAAAAAAAATTTCTTTTGAAGAAACCACATATATTTTAATTTTTGAATAGATTTCCAAATTTCCTATTTCAAGCCATTTTCAAAACCAGAACAACTATAAAAATGATAAGGAAATCTTAATAGGCACCCAAATATCTAAAGAAGATCAATAAAAATAAAAAATAAAGTAATAATAAGTGGAATAATAAAATAATATCAAGAGGACACATAAAATGATTAAATGCTTTATATAAACCACTAATGTTGGAATAAGTGTCATCGCTAACTCCCTAGTCCTTATTGTGAGATGACCTTAATTTCACAATAAACATGGGTCCAACATTCGAACTATGTCATGTTCTAAAAAAATGAACATGCCACTAGACTAACCCACACTATCCATATCAGGAGGACCCCCACTACCCCTAGTGTATAAAATAATAAATTAGACACTATAACATGTGTGATATGAACTAGTATATCATAAGTCAAGATCTCACAGTTAGTTACCCATGTTCCAATGACCGGTATATAGAAAAGGTAATTGAAAAATATAAAAAAAATATCACATGGAAAATAAGTTTAATGAATAATCTCACAACATAAAACACCCCCTTTCACATCATATAATAATCCCATAATAAATGAAAACCCCAAAGGGGTATCTTTATCAGATCATTTCAACTAGATATAGTACCTAAAACATGTAACTTACAAAAATATCTTTGACATGCGTATATTATTAAAATAACTTTCAAACATTTTTAAACATAAATACCTTTTAATTAATAGTATTATAGAGTTATGAAAAAATTATAACTAATAAAACCCATGTATTCCTCTACAAATGGACACATTTTTTCATTGTAAAAAAAATCTAAAATTACACAATGAGTCATCAAATTATCCCATGGATCCTAAAAATAATATTCTACTCTAAACATAGAATACCTAATAAATTTATTCATAACTAGGGAAAAGTAAAACATAAAAAGTGGTGGTCTCAAATACTTTATAAGGGATAACATAATAAGGCTTGAAATTATAGACATGATACACAACATGATATCACATTGATAATGAAATCAAAAAATGGTAAAATATAACATAACTGTATAGAATAAGAACTATCATATTATATGATAATGAAATCATAAGAAATTTGGAAAAATATAAACATAGAATCACTATTCAATACTCCCTGAATTATTATCATAACATAGATGGATAGGATAACTACCCACAAACAATAGTTTTATAGGCTCACTACCCACATTACATGATATATCATTAGATAAAAACATTACCCAATAAATTGAAGGGATATATAATTTTAGAACCATAGGTAAAAAAATTAAAATCATTCATATGTGTTCCACATGGTTTCAATCAACATATCCTAAAAAATGAAATCATTAATAATCATGAAAAGATAAATCTTTTGAAAATAAATGGTAATCTAATGAAACATGTAAAATATGTTACTTCTGTTGAAAAAACCCCATGTAGAAAAAATTAAAAAGATTGTATTTTTTTTAATATAAACTAAATTTACATTAAAATAACTTTAAACCAATTATTATTCAATACCTTTTAGAAAAATTATTACATTTTTTTATTGGAAGACCCATTTTGAATACCATCTATGTGGGAAACTTTAGAAAATTATTTATAAACATTTTATGAAACCCATATAATAAAAATTATAATGAAAAATTAATTTGAAAACAAGTGAACAAAATATTTAAGGTCACATGGGACTAAAATTATTTTGGTTATAGATCACAGTTTTGATTAGTAAAACATGGGCATAAAAGTGAAATATCTTATAGAAGTTACTCTTATACAAATTATGCCTTTTATTTTAGGAAGCATTTCATTAGTGGGGAGTATATGCATGAAGAGAAGTAATATCTTTAAAGGCATGGAATTTCCATGTATTTTTTTAATTATATGTAAATTTTACGAGTTTGCAAAAATTGACACCGCGTGATTCCAAGTCCTAGTGTGCCCATAAAGAATTTCTGAACTTTTTTTGGGTACGTTCAGTAAACGTGCGAGTGGGTTTTTGTGACTTTTGAACCGATGCTCGGAATTTAAATCTGAGGACACCATTGAACTCGCAGTGCTGGTATTTGTTTAAGGAGAATTTCACCTAGATGATAGTTGGTCGAGGGTGAAAGTTAGTTTTTTTGTTTTTCGTGAAACAATAAAATAGATTAAATTTTTTTAACATTTTTATTTATTGAAACCTCCCATGTGGATGTTATAAATGTGGGGAACACCTGAACTAAAACCTCCCACATGTATGTTATGGAGGTGGGGACCCCCAAGCCTAAAACCCCCTTTTTGAATTTCTAGTGGTCGGGACCACCCAAACCCTCTTAATGGTAGAAACCCATTCAAATCCCTCATTAATGAAGAGTTAACCCATGGACTCCCTCCAAATTTAATTATGACAACACTTTTAATTTAATTGAGTCAATTAATTGAGCCAATTAATTATTCCAATGTGTCGACATAATTAATCTACCCAATTTAAATTATATTGGCACCTCTTTCCTTTGGGTGTATTTGGTAGGAGAAGGAGAAGGGGAGAGCTTAGAGAACTTCTCTCTATCAAAGAACAACCTCTATCAAAGAACAATTATCCGATGAACCTACGAACGTGCCCGACATCGGAGGCATGTGGCGAGTGCGACGAATGTCGACATATTCAAATTATTTATTGCACCAACATCAACGAACCTTCAAGGTACAGTGATTTTTGTAATTTCCCCCCATTACCCATTCTTGAAAATTCTTCGTAAATCTAGAATCAATTATAGCCTCTTTCTACCGCTCTAACACGGAGAGTGCGGGCCAAAAAATGATGGTCTGACCTATCCGAAATTCTTGTGATTAATTTTTGTGTTCTTCATAGTGGAGGAGGCTGGTAACCAATACCGATGGGGAACGAGAATGACAGACAGTACCACGGTCGACCACGACGATGGTGTTGGTGCAACCATGCTGCCTGATGGAAGACAACCACAACTTGTGCCATGATGGCGAAGGGAGGACGGCTGACCGAGCTGGCTGCCGGTGAAGGCGCGACGTGTGACCGTGCTGCGTGGAGAGGATGATTGGCCATCTGGCCAGCCATAGCGGACCGCCGCACCATGGCCCCCCCGTGTCGCCTCATGGACCTCGCACGACCTAGAGACTCCCATGCCGACCCGCGGCCCCCGCACTGCCCCGTTACCCCCGCACTGCACTACATCCTCCGCACCACACCGCGGCCCCCGCAGCGCCCCGTGGACCCCGTGCCATCCCGCGACCCCGGGGCCGCACCGCAGACACCTGCCGCCAGGACGTGCGGCCCAGCGCGGTCCAGGCCGACCCAAACCGGGGCAGGTCGACCCGAACCAGGTCGGTGCGGCTGAAGCCGGGTTAGGTCAGGTTGGTCCAACCGGTTCGGAGCGAACCCAGACCATCTTCGACCCATTTTCGCACTTTTTTCCATAACTTTGGCACCGAGTGTCCATTTGACAAACCGTCTGTGGTGATAAAAACATTGGAGAGATACAGTCCCTTTGGTATACCCTACTAGAGATTTTGATAAAGTTGGATAATGGTCAGATTGGATTGAGCATGAATCCAACCGGGCCCTCAGGACTAAAAGGCTAATAACTTACAGACCGGACATCCGTTTGATGCACCGTCTATTGAGTTGAGACCCCTATGATGTGGAGGTCCTATTGGATACTTTTTCATGGGACTTCATGGCAGTTGGAGTATTGACCAGTTGCGTGAGGAGAGAACCCTCCCCGAGACAAGAAAGCTTAGTGCAGGATTCCTGTAGCTGGATGTGACGATGTACTAGGATTCTGTGTGGGTATGACAATTTACGTGCGATGTACTAGGATCTTGTGTGGGTCTAGCAATGCACTGATGATGTGATAGGATCCTGTGTGGGTGTGATGATGTACTGACGATGTAATAGGATCCTGTGTGGGTCTGACGATGTACTGACAATGTATTAGGATTTTGTTTGGGTCTAATTAAGTACTGACGATGTATAAGGATCCTGTGTGGGTATGAAGACATACTAACGATGTAATAGAATCTTATGTGGGTTTGATGATGTACTGACAATGTTCTAGGATCATGTCTAGGTCTGATGACATATTGACGATGTATTAGGATCTTGTGTGGGTCTAAAAATGTACATACGATGTACTAGGATCCTGTGTAGGTCTGACGAAGGACTAGTGATGTACTAGGATCCTGTGTGGGTCTGACAATGCACTGATGAAGTACTAGGACCCTGTGTGGGTCTGACTATGTACTGACGATGTACTGGGATCCTGTGTGGGTCTGACGATGTACTTGGATCCTATGTGGGTCTGACGAGGTACTAGGATCTTGTGTGGGTCTGATGATGTACTATGATCCTTAGTGGGTCTGATGATGAATTAGGATCCTTTGTGGGTCCTCCTCTTAACAATGTAAGATGATTCAGTAGTTACATCTAATAATATTTACTACTATACCTAAGATATACCTGGTGTGAGATAAGTTCATGCTTGTATGGTAATTTCCTTTGGGGTAATACCTTGGTAGTATTCTTTTATATAGCGTACCTGTGTGGTACTTACCTTCATGGTACTTCATCCTTTGTGGAATAGCTGAGCTTGGAATTTTGAGTTGGACTCAGTGTTTCCTCATGATTTAGAAGGGCATACTTGATAACTTAGGTGTATGTATGGGAATATACCTAATTAGGGTTGTCAGTTGATTTCATGATATGTGGTTTATCGTTTGTGGATTTTGTGAGACCTTGAGGGTCTCGAGGTCCATAATGAGTATCGTTATACTCACCCCTACACGAGCTATGCCCTCACCTTGTCGTGTTTTGTATAGACGACCGACATCGCTGACTGAGGGCGAGGGTACCAGGAATTCATGGTGCACAGAGGTTGACCATCCGTCATGTCGGTACGTAGAGGAGACGGGCAGACGTGGAGAGCTAAGGAGGCGATCTATACCAACCCTTCATGTAGGAACCTCTGAGGATAACCCAGTAGCTATCTTTCTCTTTCTTCAGTTGTATTGTATTTTATTTTTACTTGTACCTTTACTATTGGGCTTGTATTCCGGCCCCTCTTATTTTCAGAACTCTTTTTTCTACACACTTTACTTGTGTTCGTATCTTGTTGTGTTCTTGGTTGCGTGTGTTTATAGGATATAAAGGCACCACCTTACTGGTTTTAGGGGATACGTTTTTCGGTGCTAGTCTCCAGCCTCTGGCCTATAGAAGGAAGGCTTGGGGTAGTCATGGCATGGGCCCCGAGGGATGGTTTGGGAAAAATTGGTATCAAAAGATTCGGTTCTACCATAGAACATAAGAACCTGATCATTATTTGAATGGAAATAGTGTTAAGTGTAGTGAGTGTGGTTATCAGTTTAGGTAACCTAGTGTTGGTGTGGCAGCCGACATATCCATACACCAGGACCTTGACGTCTTATTTCTAACTCAGTTCACGAAAACACTGATTGCGTGTGTGTTTTTTAAAGAGTTTTCTTTTTGATTTATTTGGATCATCTCACCAGGTATAACTTATTGACCGTGGTGCACCTGTTTCATTTCAGGATGCGTCCATGCAGACATCCATCTTGGGTACCAGGTATAGTATTCTCTAATATCCCACCGAGCGACTAGGCCTCGGTGCAAGGACCTCTTCCAGTAGAGGCACCAATAGAGGCACCAACGGTACCATTACCCATTGGGAAACCGATGCCACCAGCCCGAGTATCAGAGGGTGCAAGCCGCTTGAGCGTGTTGCACAATTTACAGTGCTAGAGGCCACCCAGGTTGAGGGGAGAGGCAGACCCACAGGCAGCCGAGGTTTGGCTTGTGGTCATGGTGAGAGTCTTCCAATTGGTAGGGACACCAGATGATCTCATGGTGATCCTTGTTACTAGTCTTCTACAGGCAGCAGTAGGAAGATGGTGGATCTTGATGATCTAGGTTCACGACGAGGTGACGCTTCTCTGGGCATACTTCAAGAGCTTGTTTTGGGTAGAGTTTGTCCCAGTGACTCTTCACACAGTGTGCATACAAGAGCTTCTTCATCTGCAGCAGGGAACCATGACTATGTCTTAGTACTCATTGAGGTTCACTGACCTCTCATGCTACTCTACTGATATAGAGCGAGACCCATTCTTCAGGGCCCAGACCTTTGAGCAGGGACTCAGAAGGGAGATCAAGGCTTCGATTATTTCTATCTGCTTCCTAACGTAGGCATGGGTGATAGAGCGAGCCCTCTTATTAGAGAGTTTAATTACTGAGTAGTCACTAACAGCGAGACCCACCACCAGAGGTCATGTAGTAGTGTCTTCTGCAGCTAGCAACAGACATATGTCACAGAGGTCCAAGAGGACCAATCCTACTGGTGGATGACTGCATGAATCAATATCGGTTGTGCGGGGTACTGGAGATAGAGCCAGTCATGCGAGGAACGTACAGTGATTCACATGCGGCATGCAGGGTCACATGGCTCGTGACCGCCCGACCCACCGTAAGGATGATCAGTAGACAGTCGAGGGACCACCAAGGCAGAGACAAAGGTTTGATTGAGGAGGTCCGTAGGGAGTAGGAGGATGTGGCAGAGGAGTTGGATGTGCAACTGGCGGTGGGAAACGATTAGAGATGTCACCGCCACCACCACCAGGTCGTCCAACCCGACCAGAGGGAGCAAGAGGACAAGGGAGAGCTCAGATCTGGTTAGCTGAGGACTACGATCACGGTGAGATGATACGAGGTACGATCCTTGTCTACTCCACCATAGCTGAAATACTTATAGACACAGTTTCCAGCCATTTATTTATTGCCGCTACCCTTGTTCGAAGCTCAGATATTCTGACAAAGCCATTGGCTCGATCCTTAAATCTAGAGACTCCTATGGGAGAAGATTCGACAATTACGCACTGGTGTCGACAGTGTGATCTTACTCTAAGAGGTGAGAGCTTCTGTAGGGATCTCTTAGTAGCAGTGTCGAGGCCTTACGATGTCATCATGGGTATTGACTAGTTATCTATAGTCTATGCTCAGATTGACTGTATTAGGTGCAAAGTGCAGTGTGTCCACACGGATGGGACCAGGTTTACCTTCAGTTGTGAGAAGGGATCCTTTGCAGTACAAGTTGACTTACCCAGATTAGAGTGTATCCAATCACTCATTAGTTGGATATCCTTACCCTCGGAGTGGTTGATGTGGGGAGTATGAGTTATCCTGTAGTGGTAGACCAGTACACGGATGTCTTCCCTAATGATGTTCTGGGTGTACCTCCTCTCAGATAGGTGGACTTTTACATTGACTTGTAACCTGGGATGACACCGATATCTACACCAACATACCATATGGCTCCTACGGAGCTTCATGAGTTGTGGGTATAGATGGAGGACTTATAGGGAAAGGGATTCATTCGGCCCAATGTGTCTCCTTGGGCAGCCCTGATTTTGTTCGCCAAGAAGGCAGATGGGAGATTGAGACTTTATCTCAACTATCGGAGCCTGAACCAGGTGACCGTGAAGAACAAGTACCCACTCCCAAGGATTGACGACCTATTTGATTAGCTGAAGGGTTCATGGTGGTTTTGAAGATATCCCTCATATTAGGCTATCATCAGCTCAGAATGCGAGATGCGGATGTGTAGAAGATGACTTTCAGATGTCGGTACGACCATTACGAGTTCTTGGTTATTCCATTGAGTGTAACCAATGCTCCATCAGTGTTCATGGGACTCAAGAATAGGATCTTTTAGCCACATCTTGAACAATTTGTGGTGGTATTCATTGATGACATTCTGATATACTTGGCTATCGAGAAGGAGCATGCATATCATTTAACGGTAGTACTGGACACACTCCAAGAGCACCAACTTTTTTAAGCTCTCGAAGTTCCAATTATAGATCTGAGAGGATCACTTTCTAGTACATTTCATCATGTAGGCTGGAGTTGTGGTGGATCCAGTGAAGATTGAGGCTGTACTTGCTTGGGATCCACCGTGGAGTGTGACGATGGTATGGAGTTTCCCATATTTGGATGGATACTACCAGAGGATTGTACCAAATTTCATCCGAGTTGCAGCACCTTTATTTGTGTTGATGAATAAAGGGAAACCCTTCGTGTGGTCGGAAGGATGCCAGGGGAGTTTTCAAGAGCAGAGGAAAAGGCTAACAAGTGCCCCCATCTTGAGGCTTCCATAGGAGGGAGTTGGGTACGTGGTCTACTACCACACATTAGGAACCAAACTCAGATGTGTCCTGATGCAGGAGCAAGTAGTGATCACATTTAGTTCTTGAAATCTGAGACAACTTGAGAAGAACTATGATACCCATGACCTAGAGTTAGAAGCAGCGGTCTTTGCATTTAATATGTGGTGACATTACTTGATGGGCGAGCATTTTGCAGTGTACTCTGATCAGAAGAGTCTCAGGTATATCTTCTCCCAGAAGGACCTAAACCTAAGACAACAACATTGGATTGAGTTCCTTTAAGACTATGAATTTGAGATAGTCTGTACTCCTGGGAAGGGGAACGTTGTAGCAGGTGCACTCAGTAGGAGATCTGATATACATCTACTAGGTGAGGTGACAGAGCAGCTGGACACTTTGCAGATATCCTTTATGGATCGAGATGGATAATCTTTTATTCAGTCTCTTATAGTCACTACCCATCTTCCTTAGCTATTCAAGGAGGTGTAGTGTGGGGACACTAACTATGAGGCTCGACGTGCTCAGATATCCACAGGACATGAACCAGATGGTTTTTCTGAATGTGGGGAGCATATCATCTTTTTCAGAGGACGTACCATGGTACGAGTGTTGCTTCAAGAGGAAGTGTTGAGGGAGTTCCACACTTCCACACTAGCGGTACATCCAAGAGTGGAGAAGATGTACCAGGATCTCCGATGACAGCACTGGTGTCCAAGAAAGAAGAAATGAGTAGCCGAGTATGTCTCTCAGTGCCTCACTTTTCAGCAAGTGATTGCGGAGAATCAGGTACCAGCAGGCCTGGTTTAGCATTTAGGGGTCCCAGAGTGTAAGTGGGATGGTATTTCCATGGAATTCATGAAAAAACATCCACATACATCCAGAGGTCATGATTCTATATGGGTGATCATCGACCGACTCACCAAGTCATCCCACGTCCTTCTGATCAGAGAGAAAGGTTAAATAGAGAGCTTGGGACACCTCTATGTGCGGGAGATTGTGTGGCTACATGGAGTACCCTGGTCGATTATCTCCGATCGTGATGCAGGTTTTACTTCCCGGCTATGGAAGGGGTTGCATGAGGCTTTTCGGATGCAGCTTTATTTTAGCCCCACCTTCCATCCTCAGACGGATGGCCAAATTGAGCAGACTATTCAGACCCTCAAGGACATGTTGTGTACTTGCATACTTGACTTCGGTCATAGCTGGGTGGATCACTTTCCATTGGTGGAGTTTTCATACAACAACAACTATCACTCCACCATTGGGATGGAACCTTTTGAGGTGTTGTGTGGACGACCTTGCAGATCACCTTTCTGCTGGACTGAACCAGGGGAGTCAGCACTAATGGAACCAGAAATGGTATTGGCTACCACAGAGAAGGTGCAGATCATCCAGGAGAAGATGAAGACTGCACAGAGTAGGTAGAATTCTTATACCGATAGCAGATAGAGACATCTGAAGTTCGAGGATGGAAACCACGTCTTTCTACGGGTCTCACCTAGATGAGGTTTACAGAGATTTGGTAGGGGAAACAAGTTATCTCCAAGGATCATTAGACCCTTTCAGGTCCTCAATAGATTTGGCAAAGTGGCTTACCACCTAGCTCTTCCACCTCAGTTGCATCGTGTGCATGATGTCTTCCACGTATCCCATATGAGGAGATACGTGCACAACCCTTCTCAAATCATCGACCATAGTGAGCTAGACATTGACGATGGGGCGACATTTACGGAGGTTCTAGTAGATATTGAGGATCGATAGCAGTGGGTCCTTCGTGGGCGGTCAATACCTCTAGTGCACGTTTTTTGGTAGCACGAGAACCTCTAGGAGAGAACATGAGAGAGGGAGGTTCAGATTCGTGCTCAATACCTGCACTTGTTTTCTATGTTTTGTGTTGTGGATTTCGAGGATGCAAAGCCTTGAGTTGGGGAGAATGTAAAGGCCCAGAATTTCCATGTAATATTTATAATTATATGGGAATTTTACGAGTCTGTGAAAATTGAAGGCGCATGATTCCGAGGACCGATGTGCCTAGAATGAATTTATGAACTTTTTTTCGGGTAGTTTCAGTAAACGTGCAAGTTGGTTTTTGTAACTTTTGAACCGGTGCTCAGAATTAAAATCTGAGGACACCGTTGAACTCACAACACTGATATTAACTTAAGGATACTTTCACATCAATGATAGTTGGTCGAGAGTAAAAGTTATTTTTTGTGTTTTTCGTGAAAAAATAAAATAAAATAAATTATTTTAACATTTTTATTTTTCGAAACCTCCCATGTAGATGTTATAAATGTGGGGACCACTTGAACTAAAACCTCTGACATGTATGTTTTGGAGGTGGGGACCACCGAGCCTAAAACACCCTTTTGAATTTCATGTGGCGGGGACCACCTGAACCCACTTAATTGGAGAAACCCCTTGAACTCCATCATGAATGAAGAGTTAACCCATGGACGCCCTCCAACTTTAATTATGACAACAATTTTCATTTAATTGAGTCAATTATTATGCTATTTAATTATGTGAACATTCCAAAATAATTAATCTACCCAATTTAAATTATATGGGATCCTCTTTCCTTTGGGAGGATTTGGTTGGTGAAGGAGTAGGGAAGATCTTAGAGAACTTCTTTCCATCGAAGAAAAACCTCCATCGAAGAATGATTATCTGACGAACCGATGAACGAGCCAAGGATCGGAGGTTTGTGGTGGGTGCGATGAATGTCCACATATTTTAATTATTTCTCATGACAGTATCAATGAACCTTCGAGGTAGGGTGGTTGTTTGAAATTCCCCCCCTTACCTGTACTTGAAAATTCTTTGTAAATCATGAATAATTTATAGTCTCATTCTACCGCTCTAACGAGGAGAGTGCGGGCCAAACAAACATGGCCCGAACTCTCCACAATTCTTGTGATTAATTTTTGTGTTCTTCATGATGGAGGAGGTCGGCAACCAACACCGGTGGGGAATGAGAATGGTGGCCAACACCATAGCTGGCCGTGACGAAGGAGTCAGCGCAACCAACCCACCTGACGGAAGAGAACCACAACTTGTACCGCGACGACGAAGGGAGGATGGCCAGCAGAGCTGGCCGTCGGTGAAGTCGTGGCCCGCGACCACGCTACTCGGAGAGGACGACATGCCATTTGGCCATGTACAGCAGACCACCGCACCACGGCCCTCGTGCCGCCCCATGGCCTGTGCACCGCCCCGCATCCCCCACGGTGCGCCGAGGCCCCCAAGGAACACTGCAGCTGCCCCGCCTCTAGGTCGGGCTGCACAGCGCGGGCCGGGCCAGGTTGAACCGACCGGGTCGGACTGGACCGGGACCAGCTTCGACCCATTTCCTCTCTTTTGGCCATAAATTTGGCACTGAGTGTTTGTTTGACGAACCGTCTGCGGAATTGTAAACCTTGGAGTGAGATGGTACCTTTGGTATACCCCAATGGATATTTGGATAATGTTAGGGAATGGTCGGGTTGGATCGAGTATGAATCCAACCGGGCCCTCGAGACTAAAAGGCTAACAACTTATAGAACGAGCATCCATTTGACGCACTGTCTGATGCGTTGAGACCCCTATGACGTGGTGGTCCTTTGGAATACTTCTTCGTGGGACTTCATTGCAGTTGGAGTATTGACCAGTGGATTGAGGATTGGACCCTCCCGGAGATGAGAAAGCTTAATGCTGGAATCCTATAGCTGGCTGTGACGATGTACTAGGATCCTGTGTGGGTCGGACGACGTACTGACGATGTACTAGGATCCTATGTGGGTCTGACAATGTATTGATGATGTAATAGGATCTTTTGAGGGTTTGACGATGTACTAACGATTTACTAGGATACTATGTGGGTCTGACGTTGTACTGAAGGTGTACTAGGATCCTGTGTGGGTCTGACAATGTACTAAGATCCTATGTGGGTTTGATGATGTAATGACAATTTACTAGGATCTTGTGTGGTTATGACGACGTACTGATGATGTAATAGGATCCTGTGTGGGTTTGAAGATGTACTAGTGATGTACTTGGATCCTGTGGGGGTCTGACGACGTACTTACGATGTATTAGGATCCTATGTTGGTCAGACGACACACTGATGATGTACAAGTAACCTGTGTGGGTCTGACAATATTCTGACAATGTACTAGGATCCTGTGTGAGTATGATGATGTAATAGGATCCTATGTGGGTATGACGAAGTACGAGGATCATGTGTGGGTCTGATAATGTACTACGATCCTTTGTGGGTCTGATGATGATTTAGGATCCTTCGTGGGTCTTCCTCTTAATAGAGTATGATGATTCAGTAGTTACATCTAATCGTCTTTACAACTATACCTAAGATATATCTGGTGTGAGATAAGTTCGTACCTGTATGGTACTTTCCATTGTGGTAATACCTTGGTGGTATTATTCTGTATGGATTACCTGTGTGGTACTTACCTTCGTCGTAATCCTTCCATTGTGGAATAATTGAGCTTGGGATTTTGAGTTGGACTCTGTGTTTCCTCATGATTTAGATGGACATACTTGATAACTTAGGAATATGTATAGGCATATACCTATGTAGGGTTTTCAATTTATTTCATGCTACGTGGATTTTCCATTGTAGATTTTGTGAAAACTTGAGGGTCTCGGGATCCCTACTGAGTATTGTTACACTCACCCCTTCACGGGTTATGCCCGCAGCTTGTCATGTTTGGTGCAGATGACAGACATCACTGACTGAGGACAAGGGTACCAGGACTGGATGGTGCCCGGAGGTGGAATATATGGTGTGTCTTTACGCAGAGGAGACGAGCAGACATAGAGAGTTTAGGGGAAGATCTGTACCTACCCTTCAGGGAGGAACCTCAGAGGACCACCCAATAGCTATATTTCTCTTTCTTCAGTTGTATTGTATTTCAGGTGTACTTGTACCTTTACTATTGGGATTATATTCGGAACCCTCTTACATTAATAACTCTTTTTTCTATAAATTTTACTTGTGTTCGTATCTTTCTGTGTGCTTGGTTGCATGTGTTTACAGGATATAAAGGCAATGCCTTCACAGTTTTAGGGGATACGCCTTTTGGTGCTATTCGTCAACCCCTGGCCTATGGAAGGCGGGCTTGGGGTAGTCATGAAACGGGCCCCAGGGGACGGCTCATGATAATATCCACACATAAAAATACAATATACTATTTTAATATATAATGGAAATAAGAAGCGACTTTAAAGATCAAGGTTAAGGATTGATTTCATGACTCATGATAAATGAAATTTGTTAGAGAAAACAATTATGACATGAGTAATCTTTTAATAAAAACACAAAAATTAGAAACAGATTTAGAAAGAACTTAAAATAAAATGAATAAAATATATTTCATGATAACATAAAAATCGGAAAGAATATACACCATATAAAATTATATTTGTGCATAATGTACAATGTGTTTCAATGAATGGATTTTGAGACCAAAATTTTTGATGGATTTAATAAATTCTAAGGAAAATCCATTGAAAGAAAGATAGATCAAATTTAAAGTTAAAATATAATGCTCAAGGATAATAGATGATATTAAATATCAAAATATTAGTATATATACCAATTTAGAAAAATTAGGTGCATAAAAAAACATGCTTCTCAAAGAAGGATGTTTTGAGATGAAACCTGTAGTGCCATAATAAGTTTTGTATCAAAAGTCATTAGAAGAATGAAATGAATATGGTTATATAAATATCATTTATTGAATCTTGTACAAGTACCAAATAATTTCATAGGTATTATATAAACAATTTAAATATTAAATTGGTTCATAACATTAAAACATGATTCCATGAATTGGAATTGAGACAAAATCCTTACCTGTATATGAAAGAATTATGAACATGCACTTAAATTCTTGAATAATAAGAATAATTTTATTAAAAACATTAATATGAAATTTATTCATCTATAAGTAATTTTAAAATTTATACTTATAATCATAATATTCACAATAATTAAAATTTTTCCACTATATTGATTACTCGATGTGGTTCGATTAATTTTTACATGAATCACCTAGAATGTTGACCATGGTTATGTTAATTTTTAAAATATATTAGAAAATATTATGGTATAAATAGAGTTCTAAAAATACCTTTTTAAAGAAAACTAATTTTTAAAATTATCCATTAGTTCCTATTATGGAAAATGAATGTGTCTATACGTGGAGGTTGTAATATGTACTTACATGTATTTGATAATATTATTTTTCATAAAACAAGAGAGAGGTGAAAAGTAAAATTATTTATCATTTTAGAATAATAACAATGTAATAAATATAATATATATTCATTAAAACCCGATTTTTAACCATCAATGTAAGCTAGTGATGAAAAATAGGACACACCATCCAAGAAGGTGGTAGTTGGCACATACTCATATCTATAATTTTATTTTTCGAATGTTTTGGAGGAAGAAATAAAAGGGATATTACATTAGCATAATAACATTAAACACTTATCATTGATAATTATTTTATCATACTGTCATTTATATGTTATATAATACATGGTAGATTAAATAAATAATAAGAATGAAATGTTAGAAAATATGTGTTACCGTTATCATGACACTGAACATTCTCTTAATAGTATTGTTGAAAATAGAGGATTTTGGATATATTATGATAGATAGAGGAAGCAGGTAGTGCTAGGGACTTTAAAAAGAGTTAATTATCGTTTTTATAAATTAATCTTAATGGGAGGTAAATTATGGAACGGGTGGAATTTTTAACATTTTATAAGTGGAGAAAAGGGATCTTTCATGGAATATAATGTACAGCAAGGGGTAAGAATGGATGTTCAGGAAAATTAAGTTATTTTGGTGTGACTTGGTTGGCGAGACATGTGCTTCATATTTCAAAAACTAAAAAAGTATTTCTATAATGTATAAAGGTCAGGTAAACTTAGTAAAATCTAATCCACTTGGGATTATTTATTTAAATACTTGTTATTATTAATTAAATATTAACCAGGTCAATTATTTTATTTATAAAAATATAAGACAAACCATCCAAAAAAATTGTGAGTTGAATAAAAACATCTCTTAAATTTAATATAATTCATTTCCAAATTATAAAAAAATATTTTTTAAAATTAAACAAATAGGTCACATTAAATTTATTTTTTAAAATAAAAGAGTGTTTTTTAATATTTAAATTTATGTATAAGATAATTTTTTTGTGGTTAGTGATTTTCATAATAGTAATTTATTTATTAAAAAAATGAATGTGATATGAAATTAATATCAATATATAATATACTTTTTGGAAAATATTAATTAATTATAAGAAAATACATAATTCTTTTTTATTAAAGATGAATTTATTTTAGTTATGAAAATGTTGGTCCTGGGTTTTCTAAGCTCAAATAATAGTCTAGAATGTATAATATTAATCAGAAAATATTTATTTTATCTCATAAATAGTTTACTACCATATAAGATATTATTATATATTTTTAAAGTAAAAAAATATATAATTTTCATATAAATAACATTTTTTATTAAAAATTGATATTTAACGAAAATGATCAAAAAATTATGCTAAGTTAATTTTGAAATTATAATTTAAATAAAGAATATGTTATGATCTAATTATAATTCAAAAAATTATGTATTTTACTTTTAATTAAAAATTTACTATTTATATATAAAACAATTTAATTGGCCAAAGGTATTTTTAATCATTAAGAGTTATTAACACCATTTTACACAAACATTCCAATTGAAATAATCTCAATATATTAGATCATATATTAATATATAAATTTATTTAAAATGTGTTCAACTTTATTTACTAATATATCATAATTTTAATTTTAGTTTCCTTGATGAAAGTTAACAAAATTAGATGAAGTATATGTATACTAAATTCTTAGGTTGTAAAAAAATATGAATCCTTAACTAACTGTTAGTATGAGTAGTTTCTAGGTAAAAAAATTTCATATCTTAAATTTCTTGATCTAGTTTTCATCAAAATACTAAAACCTAACTGTTTATGATAATATCCCAGAAAATCATATTAAAAGATCATATAAATATGAAAACTAAATCTAAAGATGTCTTCTCATATAACACATTCACTTAAAACATGATACATTTGGTCCAACATATACATGGAAATTTCTAATCATAGACTAATTAACTAATAAATGATATATATATATTAACACATGGATTATTATTTTTTCCATCTAATTTATTGATTTTTATCCTCTAATTAGGTTCTCTATACGAACTCATTAACGTCCACAAAAGCATATGTTTTTATTTTTTATAACGATTTTAAAAGAGAATGTGAATTAACAGAAGAATATCCCCTGGTAGTGTCTCACCAGGTATATAGTTAGGGACCATTCCCCATGTACTTGAATGATGAATGATAGATACCTTGCTTACTATTTTAATGGATGTTACCCTTAGATGTATTAGTGATAAATCTACCTACACTTTCTAATATCCGGATAGAGATTTAATTTCTAGGAAAACCACATAATCCCCACTTTACCAAAATATTAGTAGGTTCTCTTATACGTATACTTATACATTTGGATTTCACTAATGTTCTCATATCATAATCCCAAAAATCACAAATTTTTCACCATCTCAAACCTGAAAGTTTTTCTATTCACATGAAACTAAAATCATACTAAAATCCTCAAACCTTGATGTAATTTCTATATCTTAAATTAACCTCGATCAATAACATCCTAAACATTAATGTTATCTAAACACACCTTTGATACCAATTGTAGTGCCCCTAGAACAATGATTTTGGATATTGGGCCAAAAATACATAACTTAAAACTCTATATTTGATACATATCTAGATTTATAATATATTTCATGCATTTAGAAAATTGGTACCTCTTAGATAATAGTTCTAGAGCATTAAGAAAAATTTCTAACAAATAAACCATATGTCTTTGACATATAATGGTCACTTTTTCACTATATAAACGAAAATAAATCCTCATTGAGTCTTAAATGTGTCCCATATATCCGACAAAAAATATTCTCCCCTAATATTGGTATACCTAGATAAGTCATTTATAACCTAGGGAACGAAAAATATAAGAAGGGGTGAGCACAAATGCTCAACAAGTGTATACACAATAAGGCATACTATAAGAGGCACAATTAATAACATTATATCATAATGAGCATGGAATTAAGACATAGTAAATGATAAAATAAGATCATGAAATAATTAGGATCATCTTATAATATAAAGGAATCATAAAGAATTTGTAAACTACATAATCACGACATTACAAATCCGAGATACCAGCATTGTTAAAAATGCATAATTATCCAAGATAAATTCCCACACCCCATATTTGGATAGTGTCACAACACAAATTCCATGATATCTCATGAGATATAAACATTATCTAATGAGTTGAAGTGATATATAATTATAATCCTAGATGTCACAAAAATTAAAATCATATATATGTGTTACAAATAGTTTCAATCAATATATCAAAAATACCTAAGGAAATAAAATAGTGTTTTTATTATTTTCAAGTGTTTACCTAAGGATACAATCATTATTTCATCAGTAACCAAGACATGATTAACAAATGTAAAATAAATGGGCATCTAATGACTTTAATCATTATTGTAGGTAAATTTTAGTCAATAAATATGATTATGCATTTGGGATTTACACTATATAAAAAATAGATAAAATTTTAAAAAAAAATTCCACCAATCAATAAATATGTTGGGAATAAAAGTGAATTCCCTTCAATAAATTAATTGGACATAGGTTATTTATAGAGGAAAATATTTGGAAGTAATTCATAATTATACAAGTGGATAATCATGTTAAAAAAAGCAGTGATGGGTCATATCATAGATGTAAAATTCAATTTTATATGTTATTTTCTTAAATAAGTTGTATGATACAATTTAAAGAATACCCTTCATCAACCATATGACATATAAAAGGGACACTCTTAGAAACCATATAAAAATTTATTTCAAAAAAATAATTTACCTTGACATTTGGAATAGATTTAAAAGGATTATTTTATTTAACATTCAGAATAATAATATCCTTTTTTAAAACATGAAATCGTAGAGATAATATCTATTATAAAATTAAAAAGGTAGTGGAATAATACAATCACATGTAACTTTTTAAAATATATTCTATACTTTAACAAACCCCATGTAGAGAACATTAATATAATTTTCTTTTAAAAAATTTCTCACTAAATTAAATCTGTTCTAAAATAACTTTAATACAATATTCATTGAATAATTTTTAATATATTTTTAAAATTACTTGAATGGAATATCCTTTTTGAATATTATCCTTGTGTAAAACCTTAGAAAATAAATTAAAAACATTTTATAAAACTCACATCATAAAAAGTAAAGTTTCAATGGATCGAATAACAACTGTGGGGGGGTGAATCAGTTGTTCACTTTTTATAATTATCAAAACAATTAGAAACATATCCCATGAAACATGTTTAGATTTATTTCCTTATAAACATTTAGTAAATAATCATGCATGAAAAAGTAGGAAAGAATGTAATGCATACAATATTTACACAGTTCGACCTTAGTGTGAGAACCTACATCTTTTCCATATCCATTCTCGGGGTTCTATAGAAATACACAATTAAGAATAAGTGAATATAAGTTGTTCCAACTCCCATAACACACCTTCAATATCCAAGTAGTAATGATTATACTGACTTCCATAAATTTAAAAAGTTTTCTTATATAAAAATTGATCCAAACCAAAGAATAAAACAATTTGTTGAATCTTCTCTTGAATTTATCAGTTAGAATCCACATACTAATTTAGTTGGATTCAATTCTCTCTATACAATAATTCAAGATCTGATTCTATGAATACAATATTGATGGATCTGATTTTCTCAGTATGATAAAGATGGATCTGATTCTCGGAATATGATAATACTATATTTGATTTTCTATGTATGATAAAGCTGGATCCGATTATTTGAAAATTATAAACTCAGTATCAATCTACAAAACTCAAACTCTTATAGAATGCTCAATTCAATTCTTCCTCAATCCGAAAAAAATTATCTTTTGAATTCTCCAATGATTTGAATTTTTTTTTTGAATTTTGTGAATGAAAAAATGACATGATGAAGTATTTATAGGTGACTTATAAAAAAAGTCAGAAAGTATGGAAACACTCCATGCTTCTGCAAATATCAAAATATCCAAAAATATATTGTATTTTAAACATAAAATTTGACATCATCAAAGATCCTTATATTTCTCTAAGATTTATAAAAATTGAAATTCATGTCTGAATACATAAACTCTTTATACATTTCTCATCTCATTATGATTTTATTCTTTCTTAGATCAGAATTATTTTTTTCTCACCTTCATTATAATATATTTCCTTCTCAGTATGAATTATTCATTATAAATTTTTAGTATGATTACCTTAGTATGAAAATATGAATATGAAAATCTCATTACGATTTTCCTAGTATGAAAATATCAGTACCAAAATTTGAGTATTAAAATCTGAGTATGAAAAAATAAGTACAGAAATATCAGTATGATTTTCCATATATGTAAATCTGAGTATTAAATTCTCAATATTATTATCTTAGTAAGAAAATGTTTGTACTAAAATCTATGTATGAAAACATCAGTACTATTTTTCCATGTATGATTTGATTATTCCTTAGGCACAACAAATTTTTTTCTTTATCAACTCATTATGATGTAATTACCATTACGATAAAAATCCCATTATGATGGAAATCTAAATTTGAAACTATGAAATTATTCAAAACTCTCCACCATTTCTTCAAAATTATTTATCATGAATGTTTTCATGATTTGTGAGAACTTATTGATCAATAAAGAATCATCTATTTTTTAAAAAATTAAGAAAACTTTCTAACTCCTGACTTCACTTACATCATTCAAAACTCTTCAGAAAATTATTTTTTTCTATGATTATTTTGAATTCAATTATTTTCAATGTCATGTTGATGAACCTGAATATGATGAAGTATATGATAAATAACATCATCTTCCTATCTTCTTTTGTTTCTAGTGAAGTTCTGTATGAAAACATGGGTTCTGAAACATGTTTTTGGAAAAAATATCATTATGATGGATTGGGTTCGATTCCTAGAAAAAAATTATTTTACAAAGAGAATTAGTTGTTAAGAAATAATAAACTTTTTTAAAACAAAACACCACAATAGTTCTTCAATCTCCCTCTTTGGATTTGTTGATAACCCCCATTAACAACTTTCCAACTCTCATATTTTTTACAAAAAAACCTTTTAAAATTTATCAAAACATATCCTTTCTCTAAAGAGAGTGTCCTAACTTCACACTATTGGATAAAGTAAAGTTTTAAATTAATTAAACCCTAATGTTTTCAGCCATGTCATGATAATCTATCTCACTTTTTTCTCACCCTCGTTATTTCTTTTCACACTTTGTTTTTCTCTCACCCATTATTTATTTTCTCACTTTCTTTCTCACCCCCATTTTATGATAATATTTCATTATTTATCTCCCACATTTTAAGATATACATAGCTGCATATTTACAAAATAAAGATAAGTAATATTTATTACAAAGTACACAGATGTTACTTTATCCCACCTTTGTCAACAAAATCCAATGTATGATGAGGGTGACCTTATTTTTAGGTTTAAGAAGACATGGGAGGATAATAAACATGAAGTTGTCGCCTCAATTACACAATCATTTCTTTCATCATTTCTTCTATAAGGATATCATCAATCTAATACTTTGTTGCAATGTTTTTTAGCAAAACACCTCCAAGAGCCGATTTCTATTTTATAAAGTTAAACATTATATCAACATGTTTTGATCAAGAATGTTGGATATAATTTTTAGAAATATAAAATTCACTCTGATTATCACAAAGGATATTTAATGTTCTATACGCATTCACTTTAAAATATTCTATCTGAAATTTTATCTAAAATATTTGAGTAGAAGCTTGAGTAGCTTCAACATATTCGGATTCAGACGTGCTCAATGTTACTGAACTTTTTTCCATACAATGCCAACTAACACAACATTCACCCATGAAAAATGTTCCTCTCACGGTTGTTTTTCTATCATTACAATCTTTAGCGAAATTAACATATGTATAACCAAAACATTATCTCACTATTTCTTTATTATTACAACCCGTGTGATGTTGTTCATTTGAAAAATCTCAGAATACTGTTTGATACCAACAAATGTGATTATTTCAGATTACTTTGACACATAGCACATATGATCACATCAGAAAAAATATCATCCCTTGAGGCTATAAGTTAAACAAGACTACCTATCAGCTTTTAATAGTCTTCCTGGTTGAAACTTATTCCATATTTATCTTTACTCGACTTTGTTCTTATTGAAATAATAGTTGAAACTTCTTTGGATTCTACCATCCCAAACATTTGTAACTACACCCTCGAATACTTTTCATGAGATTAGAAAAAGTATTTTTCCTTTTATTAAACTTCTCAACCCAGGAATAATGTTATTTCTCCCAACATTGTTATTTTAAAATTCTTCATCATCTCCTCAGTAATTTTATTACAAACATCTACTCTATCTCTCTAAAAAATTATATCATCCACATTAACAATTAAAATTCAAGATCCAGAGTCAACATCTTTCAAATATATGTTTCTATAAACTTTTACTTTACAAAATTTCAACATTATAAAATAAATTTTCAGGTTCATAATACCAAGAATGTGGAGACTATTTTATCCCATTAAAATATTTCATCAATATACAAATATTGTTTTCATCCTCATCATGTAGAAGCCAACATGGCTGTTCAATATAAAATTCAACCTCAATCTCACAATTTATGAGACTTGAATCTACCCCCATCCAATAATATTTTTATTTATGAGGTGAGCATAATGAAAGAAACATTTTTAATGTTTCTACACTTATAATGAAAGAAAAGGTTTCATCAAAATCCACAACTTCAACCTATGAATATACTTTAAAAACATGTCAATATTTGTTTTTAGAAACTTCTCCATTCTCATTAAATTAGTTTCTATAAACCCACTTGGTTTATTTAAAATTTTTATTTTCTAGATGTGAAACAAGTTCCCACGATTCATTCTTTTCATTCAAATCTATGTATTCATTATGAGTTTCCAACCATTCTTTTTGTTGAATATCTTGTGAAACTGATTCCAGTTAAACATTTGAGATAAGTGATGTTTGATGATCTAATATCAACTTTATTCTTTTGTGAACCAGATCCTTATGATTCCCTATAATGTTATTGGATTCAAATTTTTTTTGTAAGGTTATAAATTTTAATGTTTCATTCCATGATGAAATTTTCCCATCACATGAATCTTTTAAGTCTTGATATGGATGTTTTGAATTATTTTCACCATTATTGGAATTCACCGGTTTATCCTCCTAATCATTAGCAGCAAATTTTGTTAAGGAACATTGATTTTCAATTAACATCACATTATATGAGTCCACCAATTTTTTAAAACTTTTGTATCTTATTCTAGTTTTTGAATAACCCATAAAAGTTCCTTCCTTATCTTTCCCATGAATCTTTCCTAAATATGGTTTTTTGATTTTGAGAAAACACAAAATTACAAAAAAATTTGAATTATTTCAACCAGGGTTTTTTGTTATACCATATTTCATAAGGAGTCATGTCAGTTTTATTGTCTGAACAAGTATCTATTTTGAACATGTACAAAATTATTAATAGATTCTCTCCAATATAATTTAGAATGTTTGTATTCATATAACATAATTCTTCCCATTTATACGAAGATTCTATTCCTTCTTTCTCATACTCCATTTTTTTGTGGAGTATAAGGAGAACTATACTGTTGTTTGATACCTTGATTTCATCGATATGTTTCAAAAGTATTTCTACCGAATTTAGTACCATTATCTGTTCTCAAATTCTTTATATGAACCCTTATTTCTTTCTCAAAATCCTCTATGAATAATTTTAACATTTCAATATCCTCTAATATATTCTTCATAAACATGATGTATTTTATATGAGTGAAATCATCATTAAAATTGATAATGTATAAATCTCCTTTTATTGATTGATATCTCATCGATCCTCATAATTAAAAATAAATAATCATATGTGGTATGGTAGATTGAATCTCAATTTTTAATGAATTTTTAGTCATATTTCCTGTATAGAAAGTAATAAATTCATCTTTATCTCTTATTTTCAAGTATATAAAATTTTAAACAACATAAAATTTAGAAATTTATTCATTATTTTCAACTTAAGGAGACCAAGTCTTAGATGCCACAATTTTTTTCATCTTCAGCACTCAAGTAACATGAGTTATTGAATTCTCTTATTTGAAAGATATTATCACTTGTTTTTTTCCTTTGGTAAGAAATTTTCCATATTTCAAACTATTGTTGATACATAAATATTTTCTAAAAAAACTTATTTTCCATCATCACAAAGTTGAGTTACATTAAGTATGTTTTGTTTTAGCCCATCAAAAAAAAACTTCCTTTGATATCAAATTTTTTTCTCCAATCTCAGCTAATCCAATTCCTCTGATTTTTAAGGAAATATCATTAAAAAAGTTAAATTCTCCTCCATAATGACATTGAACACAATTCATGTTTTTTATATCATCTATCATATGTGAAGATAAAACACTGTCACGTATCCATTTTTTGTTCCTTTTACTTGATTTTAATGTTATTTCAACAACAATATATCTTTCCTCAACTTTATCCTTTTAAAATTCCATTTCTTTTCTATGATAAGGAATTTATTCTGGAAGGATTTTCATACATATTTCATTATGATAAATAGATTTATAATATCTTCCAGAAACTACTTCTACATATTCAAACTTATTTCATGTTGGAATCTTTTTAACATAATAATAATTTACTTTTTCCACTTTCTATATATTAGGAATGTTTCTCATTATACATTCTCTATTTCTTATACTTTTCTCAGACCTTATTCAGGGTAGGGATATGTTGTTCTGGAAATTATAATACTTATGCCCATAGATTCTACAACACTAGCAATAACCAAAAAATCATGATTTTCTATTTAAATAAGATCTTTATCTATTGGAAATTTGTTGAGTATGGTAACTTCTTTCAGCATAAAAATATTGAGGATGAGGAACATCTTTTTTTTGAGTGAGCTTTCTAATTTTGTAGATTTGATTGGTTTATCACATCATTTCTCACAAAATATTTCTCAATAATTTTTCTGGAACATAAAATTTTAATGGAATTAGATGAAAAAATATTTTTGTTAAGAGAATATATCACATTATTCTCATATTGAGTCCCCTCAGCAACATTAGAAGTCTCGAATTTTACTTTGGAAGCATTGTATAAGTTTTAATTATTCTTATTTAATGTTCTTTAAAACTCAAGATGTTTTAATTAAAACTTTTTAACTTATTCTTACTTAGTTTGCAACATCTTAATAAGATATTCAATAATCATTACCCTATACAATAATTCTATGTTTGTAACATGAAATCTAAATGATGTATTCTTCCTCTTTCTTCATAACATCTTTTCTTCCATTATAAATTATTGAAACTATTTATTCATAAATCTAATTTATTTCTTCAGAGTTTTCTCAAGACATGGAACATTTTTTGTTCTACTTTGATAGTATCTATAATATTCTTCACCACATTCTTCACTCTATGAGGAATCCTTTGTTTTCTCAACTTTGGCAATGAAGGTTAGGAATTTTTATGAACATTCATATTGAGAATAATTATTGTTGGTTGAGTCCAATTAAACATTCTTACTCAACATACTTCTCTTTTCCCAAGTAAACTTATTCTTCTATCTTTTATAAGACATTTATTCTTTATCATTTTTGTTCCAATTATTCATTAGAGGTATTCAATTTGAATAATCACAATATTATCCAACTTTATTCTTAGGTTAATTCATATTAAAGTGTCTGGTTCTACCACACTCAAAAAATTTGATAATATGTTTAACTCAATACTTTATCCTTACACATTGATAGTTATTAGCCATAAGATACATGTTTTATCCATTCAAATCATCACCCTATTTATCTTAAAAGTTACTAGGATCACAATCTTAAACACCATGAATTTTAAAAATTCTCATAGCTTCAAAATCTATTTCATATTTCATACTTTTTAAAACATTATAAATTACCTAAATTCAAAAGGAACAAGAAATTTATGCAATTAATCAAGAGATAAATTGTATTTATCTTCTAAAAACATTTAGAATAAAACCTCTCCAGAATGTTTCTTCACAATTGTAGAATCATCCATGAAATCTTCAAAAACTATGATGTTTCAATAAATTTCATTTACTCAAGTGAAGTATTAAACAATTATTTATTTATTTCTCATTATATTGTCTTCATATTTTTTATGACAAATTTATAGCTTTGATTCTTTATCTTATTAATTCCCTCAAAAAAAACATTCTAGATTTTGTCCCAAATATTTTTTGATGCTTTGTGACCCATCACCTTATGATAAACATTCTAATATAAGGAAATAAGGATTTAATTTCTATATTTTTAGTCAACTTCTATATTTATCTTATCACCAAATGTCATAGGAGCGTATTTCTCAAAAAGAGAAAAACCAATAGTAGAAACATGAATAATTTCAAGGCCAAGAGATAGGAGATACAGAATCATCCTTTTTTCCATCTATAATAATTTTTTCCCTAAAATATAAGAGTTATTATACTATTGATATAATGAATATTATCCATGATAATGATTCATTAAGGTAAAATTCCCTTTAATAACAATTGCTGTTCCAAAGGATTGAATAACAATTGGGGGGTGGGTGAATCCGTTGTTCAATTTTTATTAGTTTCAAAACATTTAGAAACATAACCCCTAAAACATGTTAATTTTTATTTCCTTCTCAAATTTTAGTAAATACTCATTCATGAAAAAGTACAAAAGTATGTAAAGTATACAATAATTATAAGGTTCAACCTCATTGTGAGAACATACATCCATGCCATAGCCACTCTTGTGGGTCTATGGAAATATACTATTTATAATAAGTGAATATAACTTGTGAAAAATCCTATTAGACACCTTATATATCCCAACAGGAATGATTAAACTGAACCACATTAGTTTATAATGTTTCTTATAAAACATTTTTGCAGAAAAAAAAGAATAAAGACATGGCTTAATCTACTCCACAATTGCTCATTTGGAATCAATATACTGATGTTGCTAGATCCAATTATCTTAATACAATAATTCTGAATCCGATTCTATGAATACGATAATGTAGGATCTAATTTTCTAGTATGATAAAGTTGTATTAGATTCTATGAATATGATAATGATTGATTCAATTTTCTCAGTATGATAATGATGGATCTATTTTTCTCAAAATGATAAGCTCACTCTCAAACTCCAAAACTAATCTTTGATATATTTCCCAATTCAATTATTCTTCAATCAAATGGGAAATTTCACTTCTAAATTATCCAGAACTCCACCTTTTTTTTCATGTGTGAATTTTCCTAGTGAACAAATGTTTTGAGGAATTATTTTTAGGCTACTCAAAAATCAATGTCGGGAAACTCGGGAACATTCCCTACTTCCTCAAATCTAAATATTTTTTAAAATATATATCATTTAAAAAATTAAATTTGACTTCTTCAATCCTCCTTATATTTCTCTAATAACTAGGATAAATTTAATTTCAAGTATCAAAAATCACACTCTTTATAAATTTCTTAGCTCATTATGATCTGTATCTCTCTCAACTTCATTACAATCTGTTTATTTATCATCTCATTATGATATTTTTCTTTCTTATGTCATTACAATATTT
Source organism: Viscum album (assembly GCA_963277665.1). NCBI lineage: Eukaryota > Viridiplantae > Streptophyta > Magnoliopsida > Santalales > Viscaceae > Viscum > Viscum album. The sequence goes on from OY728132.1 coordinate 130,193,405, forward strand.
TTTATTTCTCTGATACATTAAAATATATTTCATACTCAACATAAATTCTTTATTATGATTACTTTAGTATGATTTCCTTAGTAAAAAATATGAGAATGAAAATTTCAGCACAATCTTCCTAGTATAGAAATATCAGTTTGAAAATATGATTATGAAAATATGTGTACAAAAAACTAAGTAGAAAAATTTCATTATGATTTTCCCAGTACAAAAATCTCTACATGAATATATCAGCATGATTTTCCTAGTAAGAAAATATCATTAGGAAAATCTGAGAAAGAATATATTAGTATGATTTTCCCGGTATTATTTCTTTATTCTTCAGGATGAACGACATCGTTTTCTTTATTTGCTCATTTTGATGTAATTACTATAATGATGAAAATACCATTAATATGGATATATCATTTTCCATCTTTTAAATTCTTCAAACCTCTCCACCATTTCATCAAAATATTTTATCATGAATGTTTTCATGATTTTGGAGGTAATTTGTATCAGCAAATCATCATTTGATTTTTTTTTTAGAAAGTATGAAAACTTTTTAACTCCTGAATTAAATTTATTCTTTCAAAACTATCAGGTATCTTCATTCCTTCTCTTATTATTTTGAATTTAATTATTTTCAATGTCATGATGACAAACCTGAATGTAATAAAGTTTATAATAAAAAACTTCATCTTGCTGAGTTAGTCTGTGTATGATGTAGATTAGTACAAAAAACATGGTCTAGAAACTTTTTCCAAAAAAACAACCTCATTATGATGGACTATGTTTGATTCCTTGAAAATAAAATCCTTAGTTTACAAATAGAGTTAGCTGTCAATAAATAAAAAACATTATTAGAAAAACACCATAATGGTTCTTCAAGAAGGACAATAAAATGTTTATTTGAACATATTTGAAGTGAAACATAAAATTCAAATGAGATTAAAACTATTTTTGTTATATATATCACTCTTTTGATATGTAAAACATTAAAATATAAGAGAAATAACTATTATAAAGTATAGGAGATACTCATATCAATGAAGTTATTTTATTTGAGGAAGCATTTCTTAAAGGGAAGGGTATTGAAAAAGAGAAGTAATATCCCCATATAAAAAAATAAAATCTACCATTTTAAGAGATAATTGTATGAATAAGATATTTAGAAGAAAAAATTAATGTTTATATTTCATTACTCATGAGAAATGAACAGAATTCACAAAACAATAACAACATGAGTAACATTTTAATAAAAAACCGTAAAAGAACATGAGATTAAAAATAAACTTAAAATAATTTTAATAAAATATATTTAATTATAAAATAACAATTTTAATCCATATACACCATATAAAGGTGAGTTGGATCATAAAGTAATATGTGTCTCAATGAAGTGATCTTGAGACTAAAATCCCTAATAGATTAAGAACATTCAAACGAAAACCCCTTTATAAAAGGGTATTTTGAGTGGAAGTTAAAATACCATTAATAATGATAATACTAGATATAAAATATAAAATTGAGAGTATGTACACCATTGAAAAGTAATTAGATGCATAAAATGACATCTATGTCGAAGAATGAGGTTTTGAGATGAAACCCTAATGGATTTATTAAATTTTGAATTAAAAGTCATGAGAAGTTTTAAATTCATATTGTTATATAAATAACATGAATAAAGTAATGTATTATTTTAAACATAATTCATTGAAAATATATACACCATGCTAATAATAAAATGGCTCATAACATTAAAACATGTCTCAATGAAGATTAATTGAAACAGTACACTTACCCATGTTTAAAAGAGATCATAAATTACACTTCACTTCATGAATAATAAAATTAAGTTTATTAAAAACCATAATAATAAAATTATTCATATATTATTAATATACAAAGGTGTAATTATCGTTATAATCTTTCCATTTATTATATATTTTCCACTCCTTTCATTTAGTCAAGGTGGTTCAGTTGACTTTTACATGAATCTCTTAGTTATTTTCTATGGTAAAGTTTAATATTAAAATAAATTAATAACATATAGATTGTTATTACTGTTTTAAATATTTTTTTATATATGATAATATTTTTTAAAGTCATATATTATTTATAGTAATGTAAAAACAAATGATTCTCTTCATGGAGGTGGTAATCCGCACGTACAGACAGACGACAATTTTTTTTCCATAAAATTGGAGGGTGGTATAAAGTAAAATTATTTATCATTTCCAAATAATAATCATGTTATAATTATTATATCATTATCAAAGGTTAATAATTATTAATAAATAAGGGGTTACACCATACAAGGACCATTGTAAGGACCAAAACACAAAACCTAGTATATTTATTAACCATCCATGAAAGGTAGTGATGAAAAACAAGGTTTGTTGTGCATAGATGCGGTAGTCAAGACATACGAATGTCGATGTTTTTATTTTTAGAATGGTTTTAGAGAAAGGAATAAAGGAGATATTCCATTAGTATAAAAACATACCATAATTTCATTAATACTGATATTATGATACTCACTTTTATGTGAGATATTATATGAGGGATCATTAATAAATAATAATAAATAATGGCCACGAAAGACGTGATACCTTCATAAATACATTAATCTTTCTCTTGAATTCCCTACTGAAAATGAAGATGTGAGGCTATATTATGGTTACCAGAGGCTTGAATTTGGGTACGGTAATTATATTATAGGTAATTATGGAATATTTTTAATAAGAATATGAATGGGAGGACATGTATTTAAGGGAAGGAAGTGATCTCCTTTTATAAGTGAAGAAAAGAAATACTTCCACGGAAAAGAATGCTAAGAAAGGGGTAAGAATAAAAGTACATAATATCTAGGTGACTTCGGCATGGTATAGTTGGTGATAAATTTGAGCATGACTTTAGAACCCAAATAAGGCTTTCATAAAGAAAAAAAGTCATGTAAACTTTGGAAAAATAAATCCACTTTAGATTAGTCATTTATTCACTTATTACAGTTAATAATATATCAATCAAGTCAAATGTTTTATTACATTAAATATAAGAGGACCCAACCTAAAATTTCAAAATGGTTAATTAAAATTGTTTCGTCCATTTCAACAAATTAATTTTATACATATGGGAAAATTTGATATAAATACACATACGTAACATATAATTTTTTTTAAAACATTAAACCTATGTATAAGATAAATTTATTGTGGTTTCTAATTTTAATTATATCAATTTATTTATTATTAAAAATTAATTTTTTATAACATTAATATCAATAAATATCTTAATATTACCAAAATATAAATTAACTAAAATGAAAGATAATTTTTTTTCATTATTAATGTACTATTATTATAGTTTTAAAAATGTTTTTCACGCATTTCCAATGTTAAAGTAATATTATAAAATGAATAATTTAATTCCTTAATTTTATTTTTTATCATATAAATGGTTTTATAAGCATCGAAGACGTTCTTATAAATTGGTGAAGCCTTAAAAATTAATATTTTTCATAAAAACCACATGCTTGTCTAAATATTGATATTTTTATATTATTATCAAATATTTACGCAAAGTAAATTTTTATTTTATAAATTTGCTAATAAAGAAATTGTTTGTAATTAAATTTCTCAACAATATATATTTAAATGGAAATTTTTAATAATAAATTGTAAAGACCCGCAAATTTCAAGGAAATTTTTTTCTTAATTTTCTTTGGAATTTTACAAGAGCGCAGCTTCAGACGGCACCTGATTCCGAGGCCCGGTGTGCCCGGAATCAATTTCCGAAGTTTGGCTCGGGTACGTTCAGTGAACGGACGAGCGGGTTTTTCTATCTTTTGAACCGGTGCCCGGAATCGAATTCTGAGGGCACCGATGAAATCGCAGCGCCGGTATTTGCTTAGAAACGCCTCTTCCGGAGTTGCGTTTGCTCAGACGTGGTTTTTAAATTTCGCGGCTTTAAGTCAGAAATAAAATAAAGTTTGTGCGACAACTTTATTTTATTTCACTTAAGCTGCTTGGAAGCCACTTGAAGCCACTTAAGGGCGGCTTGAACTGAGTTGAACTGGATAGGATGCTATCCGGAAATATCCTACCCCCTTGGTAGGATATTTGTGAGGTGGGGCCCGCACGAGCCCCACCGTTTCTTTCGCTAAGTAACGCATCCGCGAAAACCCGTCAAAGTAACTGAAAAGTCAACCGACGCGTTTTCTTTAATTCTTAACAGACCATTTAATTGGGCGGTTATTTCGTGAATTAAATGGACTGTTTCTTTCGTGAATTAAATGGGTCGTTTCTTTCGAATTGATGGATCGTTTCTTAACCGGTTTCGTGTGTTGGCATGTTTATAAAATAAGACCAACCTAAAAATCCTTTGAAATGATTTGAGAGGATCTTGTTTCTTCATCTCCCCGCGAAGAACGCGAAGAACGCGAAGAACGCGAAGAATGCGAAGAACGCCGGCGACCGAAATTCGACGACGCACACCGAGATCTGCGACGTTGACGAGCTCTACCCGCGACGTTCTTCGGCGACGCCTCTTCTTCTGCGGCCGATCCTCGTTCGGCAATTAAGGTGAGAAACGAATCAATTATTTCTCCCCTTTTTATAATTCAATATCAACGGATTTAAATTAATCCGTTTGATCTTGATCCGGAGGTTAGCGACGCGACGCCGGATACCGCGACGACGCGACGATCCCCCTTCTTCCGCGACGAGCAATCCCGCGACGATCCCTTGTTCGGCGACGAGGACGACAAGGTAAGGGTTGATTGGAATATTTTATTTTCCTTTCCCGTGATTTTATTTCTTTTAAAATAAAGAACCGATCACGGAACAATTTTAAATTTATTTAAAATTGTTGATTGGTTATTCCTTGTTTCTCCCGTTGTTTATGACTAATGCGGAGGGTGCGGGTCTAACGAACAAGACCCGGCAACCCTCCGCCGATCTTCCTTTTTGTGCGGATTTGGCGGGCGACGGAAAAAGCACGACGCAAGGGCCAATTGTTGATTCCGAAGTGGAGATCGGCCCCCGGGAGGAGCATCGGCGCAGGCGGGAGGCAAAACGGGCCACCGGAGCAACTCCGGCGGCCCGCGGAAGGCGGCGGCGGCGCCCGGCGCGCCGCCGTGGAGAAGTTCCTCCGTGGCTGAAGCCGCGGCGGCGGCGGCCGGTTCCGCGGCCGCGCGGAACCGGGGAGGGACGCGGCGGCCCGGCTGCGTCCGCGTGACAGGCGGCCCCCCGCGGGGCCGCGTTTTCCACCGAGCCGCGGGGCGGCGCCCCGCGGCAGCTTCCTTCGGCCGCGCGGCCGAAGCCGAGCCGGCCGGTCCGGTCGGCCGGGCCGCGCCCCGGCCGGACCGGACCCGGCCGAGCCGGTTCGGGCCGGGTCGGGCCGACCCGGTTCGGCCGACCCAGGGGGGGTTCGGGCCGGGTCGCCCCGGGCCCAGAACCCCCGTTTCGGGCCCTCTTCGGTCTTTTGCCCATATCTTGGGCCTGGGACCTTCGATTGACGAACCGTCAGCGGCTACGCGATCCTTGGATCGAGACGGTCGTTTCGGTATATTATACTCAAGGTTTCGGAAGACTTTGGGTTCGGCCGGGTTGGTTCGTACACGAAACCAACCGGGCCCTCGGAGCGGAAACGCTCATAACTTGAGCTACGGACGTCCGAACGACGTACCGTCAGCTGTGGTAGTTTCCTCTAAGTGAGACGGAACTTTTGGCATACTCCGCCCGAGGATCGGATACAGGCGGAGTACGGTCGGGTTGGTTTTTCCCTAAAAACCAACCGGGCCCCTGGGACGAAAATGCTAATAACTCTCAGACCGGGCGTCCGATTGACGCGCCGTCTGTTGCGTTGAGATCCTGTTGTCGATACGGAACTTTTGGATACATCAACTTCGGACTACGTGTCAGTTGATGTATCAGCCTCTCGGCTCGTGGAGCGGACCCTCCTAAACGAGCTCGCTATGTGCGGGAACCCTAGCGCTGGCTGTGACTTCGACGACAGAGCAGAGATCCTCCGTGGACTACGACGACGGCAGAGCAGAGATCCTCCGTGGACTGCGACGACGGCAGAGCAGAGATCCTTCGTGGACTGCGGCGACGACAGAGCAGAGATCCTCAGTGGACTGCGTCGACTACTGCACTCAGCGATCCTACGTGGATCAGTGCTACAGGTTCTGTGTGAGCCCGATCCTATGTGGGTCCTTACTACCGGTTCTGTGTGAGCCACTGCCTACAGGTTCTGTGTGAGCCCGATCCTACGTGGGTCTTTTGCGGGGGTTAGTACCTATCGATCCTTCGTGGGTCCGACGACTTAGATGGATCAGTGATCATCTTTGACGTCATCTGAAAAAGTATACCTGGTTGAGCTGAATCGTATGTTACTCTCCTTTGTGGATTGTGTTGAACTATCCTATGTGGATTTACTGTTTACTCTCCTTGTGGATTTGAGTCTTGCTTTCCTTTGTGGATTGAGTTGTTCTTGAGCTCGTGAGCAGAGCTGGAATTGGGGACTTAGGTATATGTATGGGCATATACCTAAGTCGAGTCAGATGTTACTTCGTGATTGCATCTTTCTTTTGTGCTATATCCTTTGTGGATTTCGGGAGACCTTCGGGGGTCTTGGGGTCCTTACTGAGTAGCTTGTACTCACCCCTGCACGGGCTATGCCCGCACCTTGTTGTGTTGGTTGCAGACGACGGACAGCGCTGATCACGGTTGGGGCATGGAGCAGGACGGTACCTGGAGGTGGACCACTGGGCGGGACGTGCTCGGAGCGGACGTGGGACCCGAGGAGCCTGGAGGCTATCTGTACCCACCCTTCAGGTGGGATTGCCAGTGGACGACACGAGGCCGCCGTCTTTTCTTCAGTTGCTGGACTTTACTTTTCAGTTGTACTTTACAGTTGGGCTTGTATTTCCGGCCCCCTTTACTTTTCTGCACTTTACTTTCCTCTTGCTGACTCTGTGTGGTTGTTACTTATAAAGGCAATGCCTTCCCTGTTTACTGGGATTTTACCCCTTGGTTCTAGTCGCCAGCCCCTGGCCTATGGAAGGCGGGCTTGGGGTAGTCACGGCACGGGCCCCGAGGACGGGTCGTGACAAATTGGTATCAAAGGCGGTCGGTTCTACCGCAGACTCTGATCGTCCTTTCTTTCTATATGAAGCAATAGTTTTTAGTGTATTGAGTGTGGTTATCAGTTCAGGGAGCCCAGTGTTGGTGCGGCGGCCGACGTATCCGTACACCAGGACCCTGACTCCTGATTTCCGACTTAATGCATGAAAACATTGATTGCGTGTGTGTTTCGAGTTATCTTTGTGATTACTTGTGTCAGCTCACCGGGTATACTGATCTGCTTCATGAAAGTCTCAAGTTTTCCTTGTGATTACTTGTACCAGCTCACCAGGTATACTGTTCTAACTGTGGTGCTCTTGTTCTCCTTTTCAGGATGGCCCCGCGACGACAGCCAGCTAGGGTTCCGAGTGTAGGGCGCGACGGCAGCCCACCCAGCGACGAGGCCTCGGTGCAGGGCCCTTTGCCAGCAGTGGCGCCGACGGTAGCTTTACCCGCCGAGCCACCGATGCTGCCAGTACCAGACGCTGACGATGCACGTCGCCTCAGGGCACTGCATGAGTTTCAGAGCCAGCGACCGCCCAGGTTTCGCGGTGAGGCGGACCCCCAGGCCGCCGAGGACTGGCTAGAGGCGGTGGTACGGATCTTTAGGCTAGTGAGGACACCATCGGATCTCATGGTGATTCTCGCAGCGAGCCTCCTACAGGCGGCGGCAGGACGATGGTGGAGCCTGATGCTCCAGGTTCACGATGAGGCATCCTTGCTCTGGGCGGACTTCGAGAGCCTCTTCCGCTCTGAGTTCGTCCCGGCCACCCTCCGAGCGGTGCGCATCCAGGAGCTTCTCCAGCTGCGCCAGGGCAGCATGACGGTCGCTCAGTACGCGGCGAGGTTCACTGACCTATCTCGCTACTCGACCGACATGGTACGGGACCCCTTCTTCCGGGCCCGGACCTTCGAGCAGGGCTTGCGACAGGAGATTCGGGCGTCGCTGATCTCCCTCAGCATTCCGACCCAGGCGGGAGTGCTGGAGCGAGCCCTCCTGATCGAGAGCTTCCTGGCAGAGCCTTCTTCAGCGGCGAGACCTAGAGCAGGGCGGCAGGTAGCTGAGTCTTCGGCAGCAGGTAGCCGACGGATGACTCACGGGTCCAGGCAGACCAGACCCCCACGCAGACGGCCTCAGGACACCGGCTCAGCGGTGCGGGGCACACAGCGGAGTGCCAGCCTTCCGAGAGGCAGGCTGTGCTACTCCTGCGGCGGGAAGGGTCACATGGCTCGTGACTGCCCGACTCGCCGACCAGAGGAGCAGCAGACGGTGGAGGGGCCACCCAGGCAGAGGCAGAGGGTCGACCGTGGCGGTCCGCAGGGAGGAGGCGGACGAGGCAGAGGGGCTGGCCGAGCAGCGGGTGGTGGGCGACGCTTCCAGGCTCTACCCCCACCACCACCAGGAGGGCCACCTCGACCACATGGAGCTGGCGGGCAGGGACAGGCCCAGCTCCAGGCAGTGGAGGCCTACGACCCGACTTGCCAGAGATGATTCGAGGTATGATCTGTGTCTATTCCACCCTTGCTGCAGTACTTATAGACACAGGAGCGAGTCACTCTTTCATAGCCTCTGCCCTTGTTCGGAGCTCGGAGATTCCGACTGAGTCGTTGGCTCGATCCTTACGGCTAGAGACTCCTACGGGAGTAGACTCGACGATTACGCACTGGTGCTGGCAGTGTGAGCTTACTCTAGGAGGCGAGAGCTTCGGCTGGGATCTCCTTGTAGCGGCGTCGAGGCCTTACGACGTCATCTTGGGCATGGATTGGCTATCCACGGTTCATGCCCAGATCGACTGTTTTAGGCGCAAGGTGCGATGTGTTCGCACCGACGGGAGCAGGTTTACCTTCACCGGCGAGAAGGGAACCTTTGCAGCACAGGATGGACTTCCGCAGAGGAGAGTGCAGCCCATATCTCATCAGTTGGCTAGCCTCATCCTAGGAGCAGTGGACGTGCGGAGTCCGGCTTTTCCTGCAGTGGTGGACCAGTACGTGGACGTCTTTCCCGACGACGTTCCAGGGCTACCTCCTCGTAGAGAGGTAGACTTTTACATCGACTTGTACCCCGGGACAGCCCCGATATCTTCTCCAGCATATCGGATGGCCCCCGCCGAGCTTCGGGAGCTGCGGGTACAGTTGGAGGACTTGCAGAGCAAGGGGTTTATCCGACCCAGTGTTTCACCCTGGGCTTCCCCGATTTTGTTCGCCAAGAAGGCGGACGGGAGCTTGCGACTGTGTGTCGACTATCATCGCCTGAACCAGGTGACAGTGAGGAACAAGTATCCGCTGCCACGGATTGATGACCTCTTCGATCAGCTCAAGGGAGCGCGGTGGTTCTCGAAGATAGACCTCCGGTCAGGCTATCATCAGCTCAGAGTTCGGGACGAGGACGTGCAGAAGACGGCCTTCAGGTGTCGGTATGGCCATTATGAGTTCTTGGTTATGCCATTCGGCGTAACCAATGCTCCAGCAGTGTTCATGAGCCTCATGAACAGGATATTCCAGCCATACCTCGACCGATTTGTTGTGGTCTTCATTGACGACATTTTGGTATACTCGACGACTGAGGAGGAGCATGCCTACCACCTGCGAGTTGTGCTAGACACACTCCGAGAGCACCAGCTTTATGGCAAGCTCTCAAAGTGCCAGTTCTGGTTACGTGGGGTCCATTTCTTGGGGCACGTCATCTCTGAGGCGGGAGTTGCAGTGGATCCCGCGAAGATCAAGGCAGTGCTAGCTTGGGAGCCACCCAAGAGCGTGACAGAGGTGCGGAGCTTCTTGGGCCTAGCGGGATACTATCGGAGATTCGTGCCAGACTTCTCCAGAGTTGCGGCACCACTCTCAGCTTTGACAAAGAAGGGGAAACCCTTCGTGTGGTCAGACAGATGTCAGCAGAGCTTCCAGGAGCTGAGACAGAGATTGACCAGCGCACCTATCTTGGGGTTGCCTGAGGAGGGAGTTGGGTACGTAGTTTACTGCGATGCATCAGGGACTGGACTCGGGTGCGTCCTGATGCAGGAGCGGGCCGTGATCGCCTACGGATCACGTCAGTTGAGGCCGCATGAGCAGAACTACGCCACTCATGACCTGGAGTTAGCAGCAGTGGTCTTCGCTCTGAAGACGTGGCGACACTATCTGATGGGCGAGCGCTTCACAGTCTTTTCTGACCACCAGAGTCTCAGGTATATCTTCTCTCAGAAGGACCTGAACCTGAGACAGCGGAGATGGCTTGAGTTCCTCCAGGACTATGACTTTGAGATAGTCTATACTCCTGGGAAGGGGAACGTGGTAGCCGATGCCCTCAGCAGGAGGACGGGCATTCAGCTACTTGAGGAGGCGACGGAGCAGCTAGCCTCCTTACAGATATCCTTCGTGGATAGAGACGGAGCAGCCTTTCTTCAGTCTCTCACAGTCTCTCCTCCACTTCTACAGCGGGTCAGAGAGGCTCAGCGTGAGGACGCTGACTGTGAGACCCGGCATGCACTGATATCCTCAGGTCAGGCGCCTGATGGCTTCTCCCTTGGAGCAGAGCACGACATCCTTTTCAGAGGAAGTACCTTCATACCAGTCGCTTTGCGAGAGGAGGTGCTGAGAGAGTTTCACACTTCTCCCTTGGCGGTACATCCTAGAGTGGCGAAGATGTACCAGGATCTCAGGCGACAACACTGGTGGCCGGGCATGAAGAAAGCTGTGGCAGAGTTCGTTTCACGATGCCTCACCTGCCAGCAGGTGAAGGCAGAGCATCAGGTACCAGCAGGCTTGGTACAGCCCTTGGAGGTCCCGGAGTGGAAGTGGGATGGCATATCTATGGATTTCGTGACTGGACTTCCACGCACTTCCAGAGGTCACGACTCCATTTGGGTGATTGTCGACCGACTCACCAAGTCGGCACACTTCTTACCCATCAGAGAGCAGGGCTCAGTGGAGAGCTTGGGACGTCTTTACGTCCAGGAGATCGTACGGCTTCACGGTGTGCCATCTTCTATCGTCTCCGATCGAGCTGCTCGTTTCACTTCCCGGCTTTGGAAGGGGTTGCAGGAGGCGTTCGGGACGCGGCTCCATCTGAGCACAGCCTTCCACCCTCAGACGGACGGTCAGACGGAGAGGACCATACAGACACTCGAGGACATGCTCCGTGCATGTGTTCTCGACTTTGGTCGCAGCTGGGAGGACCACCTACCCTTGGTGGAGTTCGCGTACAACAACAGCTACCACTCCACCATCGGGATGGCACCATACGAGGCGTTGTACGGCAGACCCTGCAGATCACCGTTGTGCTGGACAGACCCTGGGGAGTCAGCACTCGTGGGACCAGAGATGGTCCGAGCCACGACAGAGAAGGTCCAGATCATCCAGGAGAGGATGAGGACAGCTCAGAGCCGGCAGAAGTCATATGCTGACAGGAGGCGGAGGCCACTAGAGTTCGAGGATGGCGACCACGTCTTTTTGCGTGTCTCACCTCGACGTGGTTTACGGAGATTTGGCTGAGGCGGCAAGTTGTCCCCACGCTTCATCGGGCCTTTCCAGGTCCTCAGCAGGATAGGAGAGGTGGCTTATCGCCTGGCTCTACCACCTCAGTTGCACCGGGTGCACGACGTCTTCCACGTGTCTCAGCTGAGGAGATACGTGCACGACCTGACGGACATCATCGACTTTGGGGAGCTGGACGTGGACAATGGGGCGACTTTTGCGGAGGTCCCAGTGGAGATCGAGGATCGACAGGAGCGGGTCCTACGTGGGCGGTCGATTCCTCTTGTGCGCGTCAGATGGCAGCACGGGAACCTCCAGGAGAGCACTTGGGAGCGGGAGGCTCAGATGCGTGCTCAGTACCCCCATTTGTTCCCCTAGTTTTTGATGTATCTTTACGGGGACGTAAAGCCCTGAGGTGGGAGTAATGTAAAAACCCGCAAATTTCAAGGAAATTTTTTTCTTAATTTTCTTTGGAATTTTACAAGAGCGTAGCTTCAGACGGCACCTGATTCCGAGGCCCGATGTGCCCGGAATCAATTTCCGAAGTTTGGCTCGGGTACGTTCAGTGAACGGACGAGCGGGTTTTTCTATCTTTTGAACCGGTGCCCGGAATCGAATTCTGAGGGCACCGATGAAATCGCAGCGCCGGTATTTGCTTAGAAACGCCTCTTCCGGAGTTGCGTTTGCTCAGACGTGGTTTTTAAATTTCACGGCTTTAAGTCAGAAATAAAATAAAGTTTGTGCGACAACTTTATTTTATTTCACTTAAGCTGCTTGGAAGCCACTTGAAGCCACTTAAGGGCGGCTTGAACTGAGTTGAACTGGATAGGATGCTATCCGGAAATATCTTACCCTCTTGGTAGGATATTTGTGAGGTGGGGCCCGCACGAGCCCCGCCGTTTCTTTCGCTAAGTAACGCACCCGCGAAAACCCGTCAAAGTAACTGAAAAGTCAACCGACGCGTTTTCTTTAATTCTTAACAGACCATTTAATTGGGCGGTTATTTCGTGAATTAAATGGACTGTTTCTTTCGTGAATTAAATGGGTCATTTCTTTCGAATTGATGGATCGTTTCTTAACCGGTTTCGTGTGTTGGCATGTTTATAAAATAAGACCAACCTAAAAATCCTTTGAAAGGATTTGAGAGGATCTTGTTTCTTCATCTCCCCGCGAAGAACGCGAAGAACGCGAAGAACGCGAAGAACGCGAAGAACGCGAAGAACGCCGGCGACCGAAATTCGACGACGCACACCGAGATCTGCGACGTCGACGAGCTTTACCCGCGACGTTCTTCGGCGACGCCTCTTCTTCTGCGGCCGATCCTCGTTCGGCAATTAAGGTGAGAAACGAATCGATTATTTCTCCCCTTTTTGTAATTCAATATCAACGGATTTAAATTAATCCGTTTGATCTTGATCCGGAGGTTGGCGACGCGACGCCGGATACCGCGACGTCGCGACGATCCCCCTTCTTCCGCGACGAGCAATCCCGCGACGATCCCTTGTTCGGCGACGACGACGACAAGGTAAGGGTTGATTGGAATATTTTATTTTCCTTTCCCGTGATTTTATTTCTTTTAAAATAAAGAACCGATCACGGAACAATTTTAAATTTATTTAAAATTGTTGATTGGTTATTCCTTGTTTCTCCCGTTGTTTATGACTAATGCGGAGGGTGCGGGTCTAACGAACAAGACCCAGCAACCCTCCGCCGATCTTCCTTTTTGTGCGGATTTGGCGGGCGACGGAAAAAGCACGACGCAAGGGCCAATTGTTGATTCCGCAGTTGAGATCGGCCCCCGGGAGGAGCATCGGCGCAGGCGGGAGGCAAAACGGGCCACCGGAGCAACTCCGGCGGCCCGCGGAAGGCGGCGGCGGCGCCGGCGGCCGGAGGCGGCGGCGCCCGGCGCGCCGCCGTGGAGAAGTTCCGCCGCGGCTGAAGCCGCGGCGGCGGCGGCCGGTTCCGCGGCCGCGCGGAACCGGGGAGGGACGCGGCGGCCCGGCCGCGTCCGCGTGACAGGCGGCCCCCCGCGAGGCCGCGTTTTCCACCGAGCCGCGGGGCGGCGCCCCGCGGCAGCTTCCTTCGGCCGCTCGGCCGAAGCCGAGCCGGCCGGTCCGGTCGGCCGGGCCGCGCCCAGGCCGGACCGGACCCGGCCGAGCCGGTTCGGGCCGGGTCGGGCCGACCCGGTTCGGCCGACCCAGGGGGGGTTCGGGCCGGGTTGCCCCGGGCCCAGAACCCCCGTTTCGGGCCCTCTTCGGTCTTTCGCCCATATCTTGGGCCTGGGACCTTCGATTGACGAACCGTCAGCGGTTACGCGATCCTTGGATCGAGACGGTCGTTTCGGTATATTATACTCAAGGTTTCGGAAGACTTTGGGTTCGGCCGGGTTGGTTCGTACACGAAACCAACCGGGCCCTCGGAGCGGAAACACTCATAACTTGAGCTACGGACGTCCGAACGACGTACCGTCAGCTGTGGTAGTTTCCTCTAAGTGAGACGGAACTTTTGGCATACTCCGCCCGAGGATCGGATACAGCCGGAGTACGGTCGGGTTGGTTTTGTCCTAAAAACCAACCGGGCCCCTGGGACGAAAATGCCAATAACTCTCAGACCGGGCGTCCGATTGACGCGCCGTCTGTTGCGTTGAGATCCTGTTGTCGATACGGAACTTTTGGATACATCAACTTCGGACTACGTGTCAGTTGATGTATCAGCCTCTCGGCTCGTGGAGCGGACCCTCCTAAACGAGCTCGCTATGTGCGGGAACCCTAGCGCTGGCTGTGACTTCGACGACAGAGCAGAGATCCTCCGTGGACTGCGACGACGGCAGAGCAGAGATCCTCCGTGGACTGCGACGACGGCAGAGCAGAGATCCTTCGTGGACTGCGGCGACGACAGAGCAGAGATCCTCAGTGGACTGCGTCGACTACTGCACTCAGCGATCCTACGTGGATCAGTGCTACAGGTTCTGTGTGAGCCCGATCCTATGTGGGTCCTTACTACCGGTTCTGTGTGAGCCACTGCCTACAGGTTCTGTGTGAGCCCTATCCTACGTGGGTATTTTGCGGGGGTTAGTACCTATCGATCCTTCGTGGGTCCGACGACTTAGATGGATCAGTGATCATCTTTGACGTCATCTGAAAAAGTATACCTGGTTGAGCTGAATCGTATGTTACTCTCCTTTGTGGATTGTGTTGAACTATCCTATGTGGATTTACTGTTTACTCTCCTTGTGAATTTGAGTCTTGCTTTCCTTTGTGGATTGAGTTGTTCTTGAGCTCGTGAGCAGAGCTGGAATTGGGGACTTAGGTATATGTATGGGCATATACCTAAGTCGAGTCAGATGTTACTTCGTGATTGCATCTTTCTTTTGTGCTATATCCTTTGTGGATTTCGGGGGACCTTCGGGGGTCTCGGTGTCCTTACTGAGTAGCTTGTACTCACCCCTGCACGGGCTATGCCCGCACCTTGTTGTGTTGGTTGCAGACGACGGACAGCGCTGATCACGGTTGGGGCGTGGAGCAGGACGGTACCTGGAGGTGGACCACTGGGCGGGACATGCTCGGAGCGGACGTGGGACCCGAGGAGCCTGGAGGCTATCTGTACCCACCCTTCAGGTGGGATTGCCAGTGGACGACACGAGGCCGCCGTCTTTTCTTCAGTTGCTGGACTTTACTTTTCAGTTGTACTTTACAGTTGGGCTTGTATTTCCGGCCCCCTTTACTTTTCTGCACTTTACCTTCCGCTTGCTGACTCTGTGTGGTTGTTACTTATAAAGGCAATGCCTTCCCTGTTTACTGGGATTTTACGCCTTGGTGCTAGTCGCCAGCCCCTGGCCTATGGAAGGCGGGCTTGGGGTAGTCACGGCACGGGCCACGAGGACGGGTCGTGACATAAATATATAGATAAAACACATTTATTGACCAAATGTGTTCTAAATTATTAAGAATTTTAAATAATAATTTATAGAAAAAGTAAAATTGAATTAATTTAAATATATTAGATCATATATTAATACATACTAATATTTTAAAAGTTACCAACATTATTTAATAACATATTAGAATTTTCAGTTTGTTATGTGTGTTGAAAGTTATATAATTTAATAAATATATATATATATATACACTAAAATGTCGGGTCATTTGGAAATGGTTTGAACAAGCATAAGGGAAAACCAAGAGGGTATCACAAGAATCAAACCATTTGTTTTAAAATGTTCCGAATGAGACTATAAGGAAATCCAACTTAGGATTGTAATTCCCTTTCACCTTTCATAAATTTCATTTCTAAACACACTTTAGAAACCATTTTTAAATAGGACCATTTTAAAATTTAAAACATTATTTAAAAATATAGTTCTCTTACATTAAAATTAGAAATGGGTTATATGCTGTACATTTTCAACAAAACCATTTAAAATTTTCTCATAGGATTTTTTACAACTATTTTTCATGAAAATACCTTTAATATCAAAAAGATAATCATATTTCTTTTGTGAATCCATTTATGACCAGATAAAAATTCATGATAATAAATTATTATACCCTAAAAATTATATACATGGAAATACATTCATAAAAAATGAATTTATAAATATCAATCACTTCATGAATTTGAAAAATAAAGAAATAAGTTAGAATAAACCACGTTAAAATAAATTGGAATTATTTTCCAATGATAATGTAATCCAAAAAAATGATGAAGATGATGTATTAAAACCCTGAAAATCAAGATCCCCAATATTAAGTTCACTCAAACCCTATATTTGGAAAATATATAACCTACGGTCTATGAGACAAGTAAAAACCAAGGGAAAAGATAGAATGATGGATAAAAAGTTACTAGAATAGATCTAGAGGAGATTAATATAAAATTCGAATCTCTAAAATGTAGAAAATCAATTGGAGAATCCATATTAAAATATAGGAGAAGAGGGGATGCATGACTGTGGGCCGACTAAGCTAAGGAGAGATAAATGGGAGTCTAAAGGATTAAAAATTTGGGGTGTGTATAATTAAAAATTCATAATTTTTAAAAACTAAAGAGACTGTATGGTTTGGTCTCATGGTTAGGAAAACTACACACCAACAATACAAATTACCACTTATTACAAACTACATGCTCATTATAGTTGTCACCCTATTTTTACTAATTGTGTATGAATGATGTGCCTAGAACTGAAACCCCAAAACATCAAAAAGTTAATTTAAATTAACAAAAAACTCAAGGGAATAAGAAGTCAACAAATGAATAGTATAATTGGGAAATTAATGGTTGATGTGTAAAAATTCTCCCCACGATGATACTATCTACACATTAGAGTCATTAGTAAAAGGTGGAAGGCATGGAATTTTAAAAAATCAATACATTGATGAATAGTTAAGAGGGGTGATGAAAAATTAAAATGTTTTCAAGAAGATGGGAAAAAACCAACACTATTTCTCTAGGACAAAATACACGCCCCTATACATCATTTGACATCTCCAAGTGAAACTTCAACTCAAAAACAAGATAAAAAAGGTTTAGAGATCACAAATTCCTAGTACGGCCTCCCCAAAATTTATATTTCATATAAAATTTTGGAATTAAAGGAAACACACACTCTATAGATGATACATCACCAATAAATCAAATTATTCAATGTAATCCATCATTACTCAATCAATCACACAAACCATGAAATGAGGACAAAATTCAATAGCAAAACACCAATCAAAAGTATATCCCATCGAACTCCAAAACACTATCCAACCAAAGAACAATTTCCTAGAATCTAATTGTGATGTTGCATAATGAAAAACATTGACAACAACATGTAATTCCATTTATATATCCTTGGGTCAAAGAACTAGAAAAAGGGTAATATGGAACCTCATTTGTGGAATTCCACCCATAATTAATCAAACACAATTAAAATATCCCCAACTAGAGCACAAATGAACCACAATCATTTCATACCCCAAAAACCTTAACAAGGTTTTATATGCATGGTCTATCAAAATAAAAAACCCAATACTTGATACATTAGACATAAACCACATGAAACAAGGTCAAAATTGAGGTATAGAAACCACCAGAAGAATCACTTCTCATAAACTCCATTACAAAACCACCAAATTCTTAGGCTCATTTAGAATTCACTCAATGTTATTATCCATATCAATACATATAGTGTGAATCTTAAAAATTAAATAAATATAAACCACTAACACTTATCTAGGTCCTTCTGACTTGCTCACAACAACTTTAGTATTGAGGACATAGAAGTTTCTAGATAATTGAGGAAACCCTAAAAATACTCTAACAACCTGATCACCCTAAAATAATCCATATCACTATGAAAATAGGTATAATAATTACTATATCTCTACCACTTTATTCCATGTATGGAAACAATTATCTAATAGAATAAATACATCTACTCAGTAATGAGAAACACTTATAGGTTCATCTTCAGAGAAAGAAATTCCAATCTTCTTCAAGTCCTCTCAGGGAGGAATAATTATAGTAACATGAAAAGTGAATTTATTTGGATCATCTCTCATATATTGAATTACATTATCACCTCTTTTTTGAGAAATATATGAAAATAGAAATCCACTAAGACACGGTGCATCATTCAAACATTAATAAAACTCATTTTACACACGTGTACATATTTAATAACACAATAGCCCAAAAGAGATTCCCATTTTATTTAAAAGGCCAATTGAAATAATTATCATAAAAGAAAATATTTTTATTTAAAAATGTAACCAAAATTTATTATGAAATAATCAAATTTAAAAAACAAGACCCGATATAATTTTTTTCCATTTAAACCATAATTTGTTGATAAATATTTAAAATTGTTTTCATTAATACATGGTCAATTTAAACCATTCCTTCCATTATAAAAATATTACATGAATTTAGATAACTAAGTAAGTAATTTTTATAAATCTATGAAATATTTAAATACAATATTGTTAAATCTTCCCATTTTTGGAATTCAAAGCATTCACACTTACTTTGAAAACCTCCAATTCACCAGAAATTAGTAGAACCAACTTTTACTGAAAAAAATATTGAAATAGAATTGAAATAATTTCTAAATTGAATGGAATCAACCAACTTATAATATATCTCAAATAAAATAATAAATAATTTTTCAATCATCCCACCAAATCACATTTGGAATCCATAATTTTAGGAAATCCCACTTTTTAGCCAAAATAAGCCTTTATAACATTATGTATTGACAAAAAACAGTACCAAACACTAATAAAATTCCATTTCAAATTGATAAAAATATCATCATAATAATAAAATCCAAGAGGGATGAAAAATTGACCATGGTTTGGCTACACAGGTTAGTGAGTCATGCACCGACCATGAAACTGGATCTCTGATTTCTTCAAAGTCATTATGCATTGTCTCCACAAGGATTAACAGACCATTTCATGTAGCTGTGACATTCTAGTTATTCATAAAATTTCAACCAAAAATAAAAAAGAACTCCCAAAATCACCTTTATATCTCAAATGGGATCCAAATAAATTTATTCTCTATAAAGATAAAACAGAATTGGAAAAAATGGAATCCAAATGCAATACTAAAGTCCTAAATATCCATTAAAACAATGGGTTCTAAATGATAAATAGTTAGAGAGAATATTTCTTCACCTACCTCTTGAGTCTCAACATCATTATCTCCACAATAAATGAAACCCCAAAATAACCAGGGATCTCTTCAAGAACCTTTGACTTCTAAAAACCTTCAATGTTTTACCATTTTACCAAAAACTAAATTGGGTCAACCAACCATGTCACCTATGATAGCCTGTAAAAATGACCAAATAGTGTTGTCGATCCCCATAGGCTGGTAAATATTCTTTTGGAATCATGGAATTCACCATGGAAAATATTTCACCCTCAAATTAGAGAAATTATAAAGTAGATTATTTTACCAAAAATATATTATGGAGAATCCATATATCATGCATCAATGAAAGTATGATAAGTATGAAACTTTCATACAAGAAAAAAAATTAGTCATACCTAATTAATATAATTCAACATTTTTATATCATGATATGAAAAAATTTATAAATAAATACATCACAAGATATAGAAAGAGAAAAAAAATTAAATAAATGAATGGTCATCTTGGATGATATATTAACACAAACAAAAAAAAAACATAAACCAAAATTATGGATAAAATTAATGCAACCCAAAGTCACTCACCACATTCAAAATCACCCCTTGAAATTCCATACTTGTTGTAAAAAAAACTAAAATGGAACCCATACCCTATAGAAAACATAATATTTTCATACACACACCCAAGTGTGTATACATGTTGTTGGATGATAAGACCAATAAGATCTCAGTAATGATTTTATAGAAGTACATTAAATAAATTGTTCATAAATGATGGATTTAATTACAATATAATTTATGGTTTTTATTTTTAATAATGAAGCTGTAAAATAAAACTATATACCCTCATTTAAAATAATGATAAATTCTTTTTCATATAAAAAATAGAATTTCCACTTAGTAGTTATATGATTTAAAATCGAAATAAGATACATTAATTTTAAAATAAAACAAAATAAAACCATTTTCCATAATTCCGTAGATTTTTCTTTTAAAATAATCCCTTTCAATTGATATTCTATATCAAATTTATAGAAGTCACTTTTGAAACAATTTTGAAAACAAAAATAACCATAAAGATGACAAGCACAAATTAACATACATTAAAATATTTGAGGAATAAAAAAATAATGTAATAAGTTGTTCTAGAAGTAAATAATCTCAATTAGATATATACAATGATTATATCTCTTATATAATCCACCAATCAAGGAAAAAGTTCCCTTGAAAACTCTTTAGGTGTCATAGTGAGATGACCCCTATTATACATTATTCATATGATAAATTACTATCTTATATTATATCCTAAAAAAATAAAAATTCCATCCATATATCCTATAATATTATAAATATTGGCATCCCCCTCCAACCCAAGTGCATAATATAAATATAAAGATAGTGGAACATGTGTGATATGAACTGCTATTGTATAAGTGATGATTCCCAAATTAATTTCTTAGGTAAAAATGACTAATATAATGTTGATGTTAGAAAATAATGAGAAAAAATCATCACATGAATCATAATGATATGTAGTAAATCCCATCTCTCCACCAACACCCTCACATGAAACAACCCCATTCAAACCATACAATAATAACATAATAAATTCCCCATTCTTAAAGTTGTGAAATAGGAACAATGGGAAATTAAGAGACTCACAGAAGCATCAATACATTCATTTTACAAAGTTCCAAATAAAACTATAAGAAAATTTTACTACGGATGGTAATTCCATTTAACCTCTCATAAATTTCATTATTAAACAACCTTTATAAGATATTTTGAAATAAAACCTTTTTTAAAACCAATTTTTTTCTAAAATATGGTTCCACTTCTATAAACATAAAAAATGTTCCTATGTAATACATTTTCCCTCAAAACCATTTAAATGATCCTCAAGTTATCTTCCACAAATTCATAGTAAGTAAAAAATATGAAATTTGAAATGAATAATGAATATCTTGATGAAAACTATTTATAACAAGAGAAACCATAATGAAAATAAGTTATAAGACCATGACAATGTTATATATAGATATACATTTGTAAAATGGGAATTTAAAAATTTTATGAACTTCATATATTAAAAAATAAAAAATAACCTAGAAACCATTACATTTAAATCAAGTGAAATGAATTTTATATAGTGGAGGTTGACCAAAAAATGATGACGATGTCTATAAAACATAAAAATCAAAATCCCAATTATGAAGTTATCCTCTAACCCTAAATTTGTCCAAAAAGGAAAATAGGTTTCATGGGAGAAGTACAAAAAAGGGAAAATAAAGAAAGAGGAAAGAGAAATTGAGAAAAGGAGGTCTAGAAGAGCTTACCAAGAAAATATAGGATCAAACTATGATAAAAATAAAAAGAGAAGCCATAGTGGAGGAGAGGAGGATTGGAGATGTATGCCTAGGGGTGGGATGATCCAAGGGGAAATAAAGAGGAGCCTCGAGCTTTAATAACTGGGGAGAGGAATAACTGGAAACACATAATTTTTAAAAAATGTATATACGAGATATTTTTTCAAACCAAGTGGAAAAAATTGGAATAATAATTGATAAAGAACAATATATTCTACATGGTGTGCTCAAATATTATATTCTCAGTGAGTGAATCATACGCTCATAAATGAAACCCTATAACATAAAAAACTCAGGAGAAATAAACTAAAAAATAAATTATATGAATAAAAATCAATGAATGAATAAAATATTAAAGAAGTTATATTTAGAATTGTTTCATGATCAAGAAACTTCTCCCATGAAATTATCAACTCCCCATGATCTTAAGGATTAAAAACTATTTTTAAACAACCCCACATTACATGTTGTTATTCAACAATATATAGTGCTCCCTTCAAGAACTAATAAATCTAGTGGTGTTCTATACCTCTTCCACCCAATCATTTATCTATTAATTTGAAATTTAGCCCTCATATTTCGATACAATATATGACTAAATATCTTAAAAAATATTCTTATAAGAATCATTATTATCAATCTCAATTATGTGGCTATTTTATAGAAATTTTTTTTGAACATCATTATCACAAACCTGATGGGGACATAGGACAAGATAAATACACATAGATGAGTAAACGGTAAGGTAATCCATAAACTAGTAATATATAATAATAAAGGTTCACTATAATTCCCATTTTCATCCCAATTAAAACACATTTTTTTAATATTTCATAATATATAATCATTACCTAGGTCTTTACAAGAAAATGATAATTATATCATAGATAATTTTCATAAAACATAATTTCCTTACATAGAATTATAGGGGGACCTAAAATCTATTATTCTATCTTATCTTCCTTTTTTATACCATGTTCAATGTCAGGATAGTGCACTTTCCCTACCAACCATTGAAAATCCACACAAGTTCCTATCCTTAGGCTTTAACCTCTCTTTCAACCATTAAATCTAATACCTATGTATAATGAACCACCCTACAATGTTACCCCTCCTAGATTGGCCATAAATATATGGATGACTCCAGAAGAATACCTTTAGTAGGATGTCAGCTAGAGTCTAGAACCAAGGTTATAAAATGAGTAAAATTGGAAACATTTATATCAATATATAAATGTTCTTTATAAAATATGAAATCCACCCATAAACACCATCTCATAGAAAATATATTACCTTACGAAAATAAGAATGAAACATTATACATTTGGAAACAAATGAATATAGGAAAATCATAGCATCAGGAATGACCTTGAAGTCTAACATATCTTAAACAAATCCATGAGTTGGTATTAGCTAACTTGATCACCAAACTGATTCTATGGTAATAGAATTTTTTTTAATATATATTGTTTTAGAATATATGTATACTTACTAGAATAATCCACAAAAACTCTCATGATTTTTTTAAGAATCATACTAAATCATAGGGACTAAATTTAAGAAACCAAATTATTAACTAATTAGGTAAAACTATGTTACATCCTCACTAAGATCTCTCACCAATTAACACATATATATAAGAAACTATATACCAAGATAATATACCTAATAAAGGTAGACTACATTCACTTCCCCATTAGTATATCACTCTTATGCCCCAATGTAAAACTTCATATTCTTTAATCCAATAAATAATTAATCATACCTATTGAGATACTATATCACAACCATATCATCACCTCATCCAATACTCAGTGAAAGCAGATGTGTTGTAAAATTGAGAACCATCACGAACTATGTAGGAACATACCATATACTTTAATCGATCATGACTTAGATACACTTACACATCATGATACAACTGATGTGATAACAAGGAAGATTGTAGAATCATTGATTTATTCCCATTCCATATGGGATGTTTATGAAAAACTCTTGGAATATAAGAAAATTGGTTGTCAAATACCAACATGACTCAGGTGTTGGAGTGTATGAAATCAGAAATTATATTGAATAATATATCACAAAACCAAATTATGATAAATTACATTTCCTCAGACTCAACTACAGTTATTATCCCACATGACATACAGTTTCCACTGCTATGGTCTAGGGAACTATATCTCATACAATCACCATGAATAAAGATTAAAAATCATTAATAATTTTCATTCAGTATTTATAAATTACCAATAAATCATTAACCCCATTAAAATTCTTGTTTAATCATTCTATTTCATCAAAAGATAACATACTTCTATAATTGTCATTTATATATAATATTTCTATTATAATATCTTTGATAATAATTATAACCACCCCATGGTTCTTATATAATATATAACATTACTTATAAGATCAAAAAAAAATCCCATTAGTTCAATAACAATTCATTTACTACTCCATAATCTAGTTATTCTGGGATTTGTGCTAAAATAATAAATATAAGATGCATTTACAATAGAAAAGAAAACTACAATAGGAAGTTAGAAACCAAAAAAATTTATCAATGATAAACCCATAAATAAAGAAGAAAATATAAAAAAAATTGAAAATCCAAGCTCTCATCTCATACCAACCTACCAATCAATGGCACATCACCATAATTCCATAATAGGAAACCCAACTATCAACCTTATCCATATATACCTTACCTAATAATAAAATCATAATTGGTTACATAGTGAATAAAAGAAAGTGTTTTATAACCTCTCAAGGTGTATATAAAATGATAGTAATTTTTTTAATTATAACAAAATCAAGGGGAAACTAAGTACATCACAACAAGGAAAACAAATCAAGAATGAAAAATTGGTCCCCACAACCCTAAAAACATTTAATTTTAGAAATAATTATTACCCCTTAATTTCATGAATTATACAATTAATTTTTACCAGGTTTCATCAACAAGGATCTTGAAAACAGTTTATAAAAATGTTTATAAATCAATAATAGAAATGTATAAAACATCACTTCCATACTAAAATATTTATAAGGAAAAATTGTAATTTATTTGATATGGCTATATTATTTTCCATTTCATCTTACAAAATTTATTTTGTTTAAAAAATTTCACACATATAAATCATAATAAGTAACATCAGTAATAAAAATAACATATTTGACGGTATCTATAAAATTTCATCAGGTATCACAAAATATATCATAAACCACATGTGATCACTACATCACCTTCCAAATTTTCAAAATCTATGATTATTTATTATATTCACTATAGTTAATTCCATTATTTACTCAATGAAATGAAATAATGTTAGTCCCACAAATTTATATAACAAAATAATGATCATGATTCCTATATATAAAAATTACTATTTCAATGTTATCTGAGAAATAATTGAAAAACCAATGTAGATCTCCAATAACCTATCTTATAAGGAACTCTTGATCCATAGGAATGTCATCCATCCTAGAAACCTACATCTGTAAATAAAAAAATTACATGAAAATAAAAGTAAAAAAATCATATATATCATGTAAAGAGAGAATAGTAGGGAACATAACCATTATAGAAGAAGAAAACAATCCTTGTATCCCCAAGATACAACTCTTATAATCAGGGGTTTAAAGATAATAAATGGGACTCGAAATCTTCTATTGAAATTCCTAAGGTCATATAGGGTTTTAATAATAAGAAATTAAATAATATAAATATTATAGAACTCCATAATTTATCTATAATTAAAATTTTCAATAGCGATGAAGCACAAAACTATCATCCACAACTGAATGTTAGTGATTTTACTCAAAATCCCATTTCATGATGAATATAAAAGCTGAAATAGTTCAAAATAAAAAATCCCCCTCTAAGATTAATAGTTAAAATACCTTATATCACCCCTAGATCATATAATTTTTGGGTAAGGTTGTGACATAACCTAGTTACCAATCTATAGTGGTCTCATAAATGTAAGACACACAAACCCGACTGTTAAGACTCCGAATATAACCAATAGCCTATGCCACAGTGACCCTTAATAAGGAAGAGATATAAAACATGATTTATTCAGATCCACAACATATCCTACACCATACACTAAAATGAAATTTTGTAAGTCATAGATAAGAAACCCAACCCCAATCTCTATGGTGAAACCTTAATCCCATACTGCAACAACCTCTAAATAAAAAGAACCACCAAAACCATCATACTGGGTGTCCATACTAAAATTACCACAACTACAAGTAGAAATATACAAAAGAATATTGTGTTGCAACCTCAAAAACATAACCAAAACACTCCCTAATACATGTAAAAGTATTTCAATGGGAGCACCCCCCACACTCCATCTTTCCATAAACACCTCCAGCCAGTCGAAATTAAAAAATTAGGGGTCCTTAAAAATTGATCCCTGACAATAGATATATTAATTGAATGATCAACATCCCCTATGAAATTTGTATTAATGAGAGTTGTATAGACCTCAATGGTTATAGGAGTATGATGAACGGGAGGTGAGGTTGAAGTAGTAGATATTTATAATGCATGAGTATATGGAAATGTGTATGATAGTATATAATGACTAGTGAAAGTAAGGACCTGGTATATGAAAAGGTTATCTCAAAAAATATGATGTAAATGGAATTGACTTCTCTAAACGAGGTGGAATAGTCAAGGGATATGATGTATTTAACAAAAGTAATATTTTTATCTGACATGTAGGGATGAATTTATTTCACTAGGAAAGAAGTCCATGATAAAATATTAACCAATAGATATAAATTTATATATTCAAATGAAAAAATTATATTAATATAAAAAGTTAAAAAATTTATGAACATAGGTAATTTTTGAACAATTTTAAAAATTTCTAGCTAAAAATATTCTATCTTCTTATAATATTTAAATAATTATATGTTATATTTAAAATTTCATTATGATTCTAAAATTTATGAATAATATATTAATAATAGAAGTCAAATAAAAATTAATATAAAGTAACTCGTAATTGGTCTTGCTTGATGTACTCATATACAACATTGGAATTGACATCAAAGTATGATGTTTCTCCACTATCCTCAAGGATAAAATTAGTTAATGTACATGAACCTGGAACTCCCACTCATTATGGATGAGGTATAAATATTGGATCAATTGGATAATAATTCTCAACATCGTTTCTCATTGGCCTATTTTTACTTGTATTGAAATTATTCAAATACATAAAATAAAAATACAAATGTTCTTATTCTAAATAACTATTCAAAATGGATTCATCTGGATAGTTTTTAGTTCTCATATAAGACATGATTTTTCATTTCATTTCTTTACTGGTATACATCTAGCAACAATAAATAAGAACAGTAATGAGAAATTTTATGGGAAGGGGATAAGTAAGATGCAACATGCATATAAGTACAAGAAACATAAACACTTTCTCTAATTTTAATTGAATGATATGTGTATCTAATTGAATTATCATCACATAATTTTTAGTCTATATTTTTGAATATATATATTTATATATGTTACAAAATTGAATAATAGTTTCCCTTACCTTTTTTTCAGCACATTTCATCAGGTTATTGGATGAAAATATTGTAACAATATGTGACAGTAATGTGATATTAATGGTTTTAACTACAACATGATGGTATTAACTCATTTTTGGATGTTAATTGAGTTACAAAATTCATACATCAGACTCTATAAGACATACAAAAAATTCCTTCTCATATAGTTGTGATCATATAATAGTCATGAAGAACTTCCCACATATTTTTATGAATTTTATTTTGATAAAGTTTATTTTAAATACCATTTTATTGTAAATATATATTCTATATTAAGACACCATTTATTTTCCCTTAATTTTCAAAATTACTATAGGTAAAAATTCAATTTTTTTAATATGCATGTTTTCTTAAAAATGTGGCAACATATTTAATTACCAAACCGGTAAAAAAATTCCTTTTTTCCTCCAATTAATGTATATATTTTTTATGTACTCATTGTATTTTAATAAGAAGAACATTTTAAAAAAATTATTCCCTCAAACTCTTCAATAATTTATTTCTCAACATATATAAAATTGGTTACTATTTCTTAATTATATTATCCAAATGGAATAGATCACATATATCTAGACATCTCATCGAAATTAAATGATGATGCACCTGAAATATATAATTATGATGGTGTTTTATTCATATTTATATTTTCTTTCACATATTATACAAGATAGTTTCCCCTTAACATTCTAAGTATATTCATTCTGTGTGTTTAAATTCAGTTATGGTTTATAAAAGATAAGCACACACTTATAGTGACTTCTTTATTGAATCATCATACATAGTCACTCCATCGATCCATAACTAATTCAACTATGTTATCATGGTTTTTAATACACATATATATCATTCACTAGAACATTTTACCTTAAATTCTATATGGTCATGAAAGAAAAAAATATTTTTAATGTGAATCCATGGATGATGATTATATATATTATTGAATACATGAGATGTTTTATGCACATCACGAGTCATTCCTAATAGATTGAAACCATAGAATGATAATTTGAATCTAATATTATGTATTTTAGATAAAAATGGAATTTTTTAGTAAAATATTTATATGATAATCCTTATATTGGATGAAGCAAATTCTCACTATTCTCATTTCGTTATATATTCCATCTCATATCTTTTTCTCTTTCTTCGGACATAAGAATTTGTTTTAGCCTATGTGTCAAATGAATGTATCACATTCCATTTTGGGGATTTTAATGGGGGTGTTCCAGATATATTTGGATTCAATTTATATATACCACACTATATACAATCATTTGAAGATGCACAATTCTTCCAATATATCATATAATAATAAGAGAATGCATGCGTTTAATTTTAATAAAATCTAGGATTTTGAATAAACGTCAGTGACTCATAATAATTGTTTGGAATTATTTCACCATCATAATGAAATCCTATTTTAAATGAAGTATACATTGAATCCCACTATTAATAATTCCATATATAGCTTTACCATGAAATAAATGCATAATAAATTCATGTGTGTTCATCTTCGAAGGACTAAGATACACAAGTTTCTTTGCATCCTCTACCATAATTTTAAAATTTTCAATTTCATAATTATGAATATTAGTAATTTAAATGGAAATAAAATATCCACTTCTTACTTACGATTCTATCAAGACTGGATGATCAAGTTAATAAAAAAATAGAAACATATCAAACATCATATTATCCAAATTAAGACTCTTAATTAATTTAATATTTTCTTATAATAGAGTTGTTTCACCATTATAGTTTTATACCTCATTATTGGTTTAAAATCCAACTCTAGTGATACCTTCTTCCCAATTTAACCATGGTTTTATAAAATAATTATAATAAGGACGTCAAATAAGACCCCCTTTTGAATCATTGTTGAATAAAAAATATAAAATAACTAATTTGACAAACTATCAAAAGAATATATCAAAATTATATCTATTATAAAATTAAAAATATAATAATATGCAAAATAATATAAATTTTAATTAGTCAATTAAAATTTATGAAAAAATAATAAGCATACTATCTAAGTATAAAATTTAAAAATTTAAAAAAATTATTTGATTTATAATTTTAAAAATTATAAGAATTTATAAAAGTATATAATTTCAAGTATATAAAATTATAAAATTTACATTCTTAATAATTATATAATTTATAAAGGATTAAAATATAAAGTATATATAAAAGTTTAGAAATTATACATATAAATGTATAAACGTATAGAAATATTTTTTAAAATATATACATAATTTGAAGATGTATATAATTTATTGATTAAAATCAATTAATAACGATTAATTTATAAATGAATTGAATGATATATATAATAATAATGATTGATACGTGTTAATATTGATTAATGTATTTAAATTTATATAGGTATGTATTATTACTTATAAATTTATAAAAATATAATGTTATGAAGGTAGAATTCATGAAAGTATATGTAATATAATAATCTATAAAAGTATATAAATTTAGAAAATTATTAAACTATAAAAGTATACATAATTTATAGATGTGTATATATAATTCATAAAAGTACACTACATTACATTATATATAGTTTATAATGGTATATAAAATTAAAAAAATTATATATAAAAGTACACAAAATTTATATTATATTTTCCAAATAATATATTTTTACATAGAATAATATTTGTAAGTTTATAATATTAAATTGATTATAAAAGTGAAAAAAACATATTATATGATTTTTAACAAATATATGGTATAGGGGACTATTAACACAAATAGCACACTCCGTTGGTCACTCTAGTTGGTCAATACACTTTCATCTTTATACGGAATGACAAACACCAACTTTTCTTGTTTTATAAATTTGTAATCTAATATTTATAGAAAAATATTATTTCACCTTTTATCATGCCACAAAATATCCAATTTTCGGTAATAACTATTTGAAAAAACTGAATGTGAACCAAAAACATATGCAAACTATCAAACCCTAAAAAATATTTTACATAGTACAAATATATGTGAAAATAATTAAATACATCAACAATCATATACCTCAAATCTAAAATAAAATGAATGAGGTGACCCCTAGAGTCTACAAAAAGGATTTACAAAGTGGTGATTATGGGACTACATATCGAGGACAAGAGTATAACATCCCAAGTTTTTAAAAGGATACTATATGTTTGATATCATTCATAATACACCACATCAAACTTAAGAGAACAACTAAACATTATTATGTTACCTTATAACCCAATTGTTAAAATGATAGGAATGAACAGTAATAATTTATTTATGAAAATATTTTTTACACATATATATAATTAATTCTTTTGTGATAAATTATTTATAAAATAAACTAAAACCATTTTTAATTAAAAAAAATGTTTTGCTGAGAAAACTATTTAAAGGAAAATAACTGAGTTTATAAAATAATGAAATCACTTTTTATGGGTTAAATTAATGAAATATATATGTAATTTATTCAATGTTAAGTTTAAAAGTTATCTTATATTCTTTTTAGATATGATATAGAAACAAATTCAATTTTTCTTAAAAAAGAAGTATTTTCCAAAAAAATATAGTTTTACTACCTTCTTGTGGAGAACCCATTTCAATTATAGTTTAAAAACTTTTATAAGTTCAAATTTACAAAATATACATTATTATTTGGAATTGGGACATCAAAATTTACTTTAGATGAAATTTTCGTGTTTTTAGGATAAAGTTTACATTTTAATGAATAGTGAAAATACTGAATTTTAATTCAAAATTTCTTTTTCATATAATTTATTGATAGTTTTTTATTATATTTTTAATTGGTTTCAAATTATAATTAGATTATATTTTTATTAGTGTACCCAATTTTGGATGTTGTAAGTAATTTCTCACTGAAATTAGATACACACACATGTCTATCTTTTTATGGTTTTTTACTTTTAAAAACCTTGTTTTCTCATTTTGACAATATGGATTATTTTGAAATTAATTACTGCAACTTGTGTATTTGGAATTTTAAAAAATTGATTCCATACTTATAATTAGTACATCTAAATTAAGTAAATATGTTCCTTTTATTTTTGAGCATTTTGAATAGTAACATTAGTATTAAATTTTATTACCACGGTTAAAGGTAAAGCCGGTAATTAAAGGAACGAATAATATTAGAATACTATAAAACTACCCTAAAACATGTTCTAATTTAATTGGATGAGTGTACTCTGACCATGAGTATCCTTGGGTCTATTTTAAGACCACTTTGAGACACATGGATTTGATAATGACACTTATAAACATTTTATTTAAAATAATGACCAAGATGTTACAATCATAACTCTCATAACTAAAACTATTTTAATATGGGGTAATAAAACTGATATCATCAACCTCAAGTTGTCATTAGTAAGATAAAAATATTAAATACATCATGTTAATTTATTTATAATTTTTAAAGTAAGTAATTAATTTTAATTATGTTGCAATGATGATGTAGTAATTTTATAATTAATGAAAGAATCAAATAAATGATATTATAATTATTAAAATAAAATTATATAACATAATATATACTATCTACTAATTTTATGGATATATTTGGCATGTGTTTTATGATATAAAGGAGTTGGTTCTAACTTAGCGTCCTTTTATGACATTTTTAAAATTTAACTAATGAATAGTGTCAAAATTAACACTATTGGTATTTTGAAATGTAAAATATTTTATTAAATGATATTAAATTACTAAAAAAATAATACTTTGAAATATGGTTAGGATAAGTAGATATATATCCGAAATATAATGTTTTTTGGGTTTTTTGACATGTTATGGTAATTACATTAACCCACAAAGTGTATATAACATTATATCACGGTAAGATTAAAAAAGGTAAAATTAGTGTTAAACAAAAATGATAAGGACTAATAAATATTAATAACTTGTTAAATTTTAATTGTATGTTAATAATTAGACCCAAAATAATATTTTATTAAAAAAATTATTTTGGGACCATTGGGAACAAAAATAGAATTTATATTAATTTAAAGATTTAAGTCTTACCAAGGGTGCCCTCCCCTATTTAATAAAAAAGTACCAATATTTATATAATAATAACACTTAAAAAGTATTTTTGATCAGAAAATTTATGCCCAAAACCCTTCTTATAATCTCTCCCTACATTCTTGAAGTCTTAAATTAGGTATAACACCCTCTTTAGAGGTGTTAAGGTGTTCATCAAAGGCGATCAACCGAATAGGAGGAATACTTTTCCTTAAGTAGTTCTATTTTATTTCTTCTTCCACCTCCTTTAAATATCCTCCAACTATAGTGAAATAACAAATTCAGTGTCCTCAATACACTGATAGGTTATTATTCAAATATCTTCACATAAATCCATCTCTAATATCATCCAATGGGAAATGAACTGTTCATTTGTGTGTACGGTGTACTACAGCCTCGTGAACCGATATAGTTAGTTTATAATTACCATCATTAAATATGGGTTATAATGATGAAAGTAAATGTTCATATATGATATTCATGAAATTTTAATTATTATAATATAATAATATATCAATTATTTTTCTTACTTTCCATTCACAAAACGATGATAATGTTGTTCGTGCGTACATGTGAACTATCATCTCTACGAAGCTATGTAAATCATATGTATTCACCAAATAACATAAATGATATATACAAGTATATTTAAATTATAATTATGATTTTATTAATATTATTATCATTCTGTAAATTTAAAATATTAATTACCTTATTTCTATTATGATCAAAGAAAAGTGGAAATGTTACTCTTGCGTAGGTACGATGTACAGTCTCCATGATTATAACTTTGTTCATTTTTCATAACATAAATGATTTATTTTATTTAAAAAGTTTAATTTATGTATTAAATTTATTAT
Organism: Viscum album; assembly: GCA_963277665.1. Classification (NCBI taxonomy): domain Eukaryota; kingdom Viridiplantae; phylum Streptophyta; class Magnoliopsida; order Santalales; family Viscaceae; genus Viscum; species Viscum album. The sequence goes on from OY728132.1 coordinate 130,226,497, forward strand.
TATTTCATGAATTTTATTTTGGATATGATGGACTTATAACCACATGAACTGTTGACATCGTACCAAGTACATTTTCAACTCAAGTACCGAATAAGGTGAAAACATATCATATGAACTTAAATAAATATATAACTATAAAAACAAGTTAATAAATGATATAAAAGAAATAATAAACATGAAAAAGGTTCTCAATAAAGTATAAATTAAGTTAATTTTATTATTTGGGATTATAAATACTGTACATGATGAGTCAGACTCAAGGTAAGGGATTTCATCTTAATCTCCTTTCTTTGAGACATTTCTTGATGATATGAACCTTTAATCTTTAATAAAGTGTATATAATACCACATTTAATTTACATATCCATATTTTATCTATACTTAATGTTTTTTAAAATTTTCTACTTTCATTTGTCTTATAAGTTTAATGTTAAAAATAGTATGAGACACTTTAACTAAAACATTGTGTTAAGTGTATTAAAGATTTATTCTTCTAAAAATTTCTAATTCATATCCATGTTTAAAAAATTATTTTATTGATTTCTTTATACAGACATAATTGTTTTAAACTATTAATTCTTTAATATTCTTATAATAGTTTCCAAGTGTTATGAGAAACATTGATCCATAAATATCTTTTAGAAATATTTTATATTGGTTTTTGAAATGGATCAATTATCTAATGAATGAAATTGAAATTTTATTAGTGACATGTTGAAAATTTCATAATTACATTTGTTGGTACTATGAAATTTAATGGGTGAAACCAATATAGCTTATATAAAGGGTTGATCCCCATTATAGATCACGGGTGAGTTTGATTTAACTTATACAAAGGGTTGATCCCCATTACTGCTCATGAAAGATAGGTGAGATCGATATATCTTATACGAAGGGTGGGACCCATTATAGATCTAAAATTCCATGGTTATTTTAGATATGGAATTAGGCCTTATGGTTATTCTATTTATAAGGTTGAATGTAATAATTATGTACCAAGGAAACTATTTGATTTTGTCATGCATGCTAATGATTTTTTAAGAAAATGTTTCGATGGATTTTCATGTTTCCACTAGACTAAACATTTACATTATTTTTATTCCTTTCTGAGATTTGGTGCTCATACCATGTTTTTAAATGTATTCATAGAATTTATGGGAGAATATATTATGGGATGGAATCAAGGAAAAGTTATGGTGATTAAAATAAACCATTTTTTTAAAAAAGTTTTTATGCAATGGAAGGAAGGTATACTATTGGAAGTGTCCAATTTATATGTCTATAGTTTTATTATGTAAGAGTTATGGCCTAATTAATTAAAGAACTAAGACTGAAAAGATCCTCGATTTAAATTCTTTATTTAACTCAAGAATATGTAATGTTTAGGGATGGGGTCTTATATTTAGTATCAAAAGATAGTTTGGACAAATTTGGATTTTAGGAAGTTTTTTAAAGAGTTAGGGATATAATAATGAGTTTATAATTTTGAGGTTTATTATAAGTTTGATGTATTACAATACCTTTTGAGGATATATGTTATGATCTTTTCATGTGATTAATTTTATTTATAGAGACATCCTATTTGTGGGAAAGTTTGGGTTATTTCCTTTTTGGGATTCAAAATGAGAGGTATGAAATAACCATTGAGGTTAAATTATGTTATGGTTTTTTATCTCATTTTTTGAATGTTATAAGAGTTATAAACACTATTGAGTTTTAGAAAAAGGACAACCCATAGGAAGGGTGACAACCAGTCACATCGGAAAAGGCTGCTGAAATTGAACCCACAACTGAAGTTCGATAAGGCTTTCTCGCCTACCAATGGCCTATGTGAAGTCCCTATTTAGTATGAAATCATTCCTTTTAGTCATACAATTTGATAATATTTTTTTGAGAACTTATGTTTTATCAAATGGATATCATTAGTATTTGAAAATTATATGGGGATTGAGTGATAAAGGTTATTTTAGAAGACATTAACAATTTTGGGAACCCTATATGCCTATGGAAAATAGAATACTATGGGATTTGATTTGAAGAGTAATTATTGAATTTTATTTTGGAAGAATATATGTTTATATTGTGGACTTATGAAGATTTGGGTTATTAATGGAAATGATTAACCTATCTATAATAATATGTGACTAGGTTAATTGATTTTTTCTATAAGACATTAATATTAGTTTATTTTATTTTGGTATAAATTTTAAAATTTATCTTGGAATATTAGGGAATCAAATTCGATTGAAATTTGGGTTTCAATCATAGTTTGGATTATTTTGTGGAATTTTATGGAATGTTATTTTTTGAATGGTAATTGATGAAATATGGATATTACTATTGAATTTTGGAGATTGAATTAGTTTGTCTTCATATAAAGGATTATTATTTTTAGGGAATTATCATATTTTATCCTAACTTTTGGGTTTTGGATAATGTTTCAAGACATGATGAATATATTGTTAATATTATGTGGATTATGTGTTAATAAATTCATCTTAAATACTCATTGTTTGGAGAAAAAGATGAATTTTGGTGGAATTTGAGTAAAGATGAATCTATACTTATCAAGTAACTGGATTTCTTTATGTTCTTATTATATGTTTTAAAAAAATTCCAAAACTCTATTAAATGGATCTCAAAATAAAAACGTTTTCCATTTACTTTTTTAACAATGAAATAAAAGACCATTTAAACCATCACAAGTTTTGGTTTTTTTATTGTTAAAATTATCATGATAATGTTTTCTATCACTCTCCATTAGAACCTAGTGGTTATTTTATCTTCCATATCTATATCTTCCTACATGGAATCCTAGTATGTGTTAACTCAGGTGACCTTCATACTTTCCTTTCTTTTAATGTGGATGTTTTATTAATCCTTTTTCTGTTGTGGGAATGAAATAAAAGTATTTTGAAGAGTCATACATTAGTTAACAAACCCAAATTCAAACTTTTATGATGTAATTTATAAAAGGGGAGGAGAATGTATCAATGTCGAGTTTTTTAAATGAGACAATATGTTTTATAACGTACATAAAACGCATCATCGAACTTAAGCGGACAACAAAATAATATTAGGTGACCTTATAAACTAGCTGATGAAATGGTAGTAATGAATAATATTAATTTATTTATGAAAATATTATTTACACATGTATATAATTAATTTTTTGTGAACACTTATTTATAAATGAAAATAAAACCATTTTAAATTAAAAAGAATTTTTTTTGAAAAAACTATTTAAATAAAAATAAGTGAGTTTATAGATTAATAAAGTCAAATTTGTGGATTTTATAAATGAAAAATATATGTAATATATTCAATTTATTTTTTAAAATTCATCTTATTTGTTTTCTAGACTTGATATGAGAACAAAATCACTTTTTAGTATAAAATAATTATTTTTTTAAAAAAAGTGTTTTTCAACTATTTGGTGGGGAACCCATTTTAAATATATTCTATGACAAATTTTAATTTATATTTTACAAAATAATCTTTTTAGTTGGAATCATGACATCAAAATTTTCTTTGGAGGTAATTTTGGTATTTTTCTAAAAAAATTCATATTTTAATGAATTGTGAAAATACTGCATTTTAATTCAAAACTTCCTTTTCATCTAAGTTATTTATATTTTTTATATTATATTTTTATTTGTTTTAAAGTATTATTAGATTATTTTTTTATCATTTGTTCTACTTTTTTCAATTGGAAGTAACTTCTCATTGAAAGTAGATATAAATGCTTGTCAATCTTTTAATGATTTTTTATTTTCAAAACCCCTTATTCTCATTTTGACAATGAGGATTATTTTTAAATTAATTACTGTAACTTTTTTGTTTTTAATTTATAAAAATTGATTTTATAATTGTTATCAGTAGGTATGATTTAAGTAAATAGGTCAAATTTATTTTAGGACATTAGGAATAGTAACATTAGTAATAAATATTATTACCACGGTTAAAGGTAAATCATGTGATTAATGGTAAAAATAATATTATAATAACATAAAATTACCCTTAAACCTATCCTAATTTACATATATGAGTGTATTCAGACCATGATAATCCTTGAGTCTATTTTAGGACCACATGGTGCCACATAGATGTGATTATGACACTTATAGAAATTTTATTTGAAATAAAGATCGTGATGTCACAATCATGTCTCTCATAACAAAAACTATTTTAATATGGGGTTATAAAAGTGATCTCTTTGACTATAAATTGTCATTATAAAGATAAAAATATTACCGATATCATGGTAATTTATGTATCATTTATTAAACTATAAAAATAAATTTAATTACGACACAATGATGATGTTGTAATTTCTTACTTAATGAAAGAATAGAATAAATGATTTTATAAAGATTGAAATAAATATTATATAACGTAATTTATGCCATCCATGAATTTTATGGATATATTTGACACGTTTTTTAAGATATAAATAATTTTTTATAACTTATATTCCTACTATAATATTTTTAAAATTTAACTAATGAATATTGTCAAAATTGATAGTATTGTTATTTTAAATTTTAAAATATTTTATGGAATGATATTAAATTCCTAAAAATCAAGGATTTGTCCAAACTGTTAGGATATATACATATATTTCACTAATGGAAATTTTTTGGGTCTTTTTATATGTTATGGTAATTACATTAACCCACAAATTATAATGACATAATATCATAGTAATATTAAAAAGGGAAAATAAGGGTTAAACAAAAAAGGTACGGATTAGAAAAATATTAAATATGTGCCTAATTTTAATTGGACAACATGTATTCAATGTAGAATAAACTTATATTTGAATAAAATTATTATTAGTCCATTTTTATATGAAATTAAATTTATATTAATTTTTTATTTTAAGAGTTTCCAAGGGTGCCTTTCCCATCTCCTATAAAAAGGTAACCACTCTTCTCTAATACTCACACATCCAAAGGATTTTTGTTTGGACAATATCTACCCAAAAACCTTACTATAATCCACCCCCACATTCTTGAAGCCTTATTTTTTTCATAACACCCTCCTTAGAGATGTTAAGGTGTTCTTCAATGGTGATCAACCGAAGAAGAGATAATTTTTTTAAGTATTTCTATATTATTTTTTCTTCTAATTCCTTTAAATATCCTCCAACCAAAATGAAATAATAACTATATTTTTCTGAATATATTTATATGTTATTATTCTAATATCATTACCTCAATCCATCTCTAATTTCATTACATGATAAATGAACTTTGCATTCGTGTGTAAGGCAGACCACCGCATCACAAACCGATATTGTACATTTCTCATCACCACTATTAAATAATGATTCTAATGATTAATTTAAATGTTCATATATAATATTACTAACATATTACATATTAGAATATTCTAATATATAAATTATGTTCTTACTTTCCATGCACATATAATTTATAACATCCTTCATGCGTACGTGTGAACTATCACCTCTACGAAGTGATGTGAACCTTTTTTGTTCACCACATAACTTATATGATATATATAATTATATTAAAATTATTTTTATGATAATAATAATATTATCATCATTCAGGAAAATTAAAATATTAATTACCTTAATTCTATAATAATCAATGAAAAATGGCAACGTTACTCATGCATATGTACGACCTACCGTCTCCATCACTATAACATTGTTCATTTTTCATACCAAATAATTGGTCTGATTTAAACGTATAATCAACGTATTAATGTAATTATTATTCCATGAATATTGTTCTGTAGATGATGGAACAATGACCACATAGACTATTGACATCATACCAAGATCATTTTCAACTGACGTATCAACTAATGCCAAAATATCTGATATAAACTTAAATAAATATGTAATTGTTATAACATGGTAATAAGTGATATAAAAGGAATAATAAAAATGAAAATTGTTCTAAAAAATTTATAAATTTACCTAATTTTATTAGTTAGGAATATAAATATTATGTGTAATGAGTCAGACTCATAGTAAGGGATTTCATCTCAATCTCCTTTTATTGAGTCATTACTTGATGATATAGACATTTATTATTTTATAAAGTGTATATATATCCACTTTGAATTTATATATCCATATTTTATCTGTACTCATTTTATTTAATGTTTTGTAAAATTTTCTACTTTCATTTGACTTATAATTTTAATGTTCAAAGTGGTATAAGACCCTTTAACTAAAACATGTTTTTACGTGTTTTAAAGAGTTATTCTTATAAATATTTCTCATTCATGTAAATGTTTCCAAATTTCTTTTATAGATTTCTTTATATGTACATATGTCTTTAAAAATGTTAATTATATAATATTCTTATAAAATATTCAATGTTTAATGGGACACTTTGATTCAAAAATATCTTTTATAAATGTATTAAATTATTTTTTAAATGGATCAGTTATCTAATGAATTAAAATGAAATTTTATGAGTGACATGTTGAAAATTAAAATCACATATGTGTTGGTACTTGGAAATTTAATGCATGATATTATTATGACATATACAAGGGTTTATTACCATTATAGCTCACTAGTGATCCTAATATAACTTATACGAAGGGTTGATCCCCATTTTATCTCATGAAAGACGGGTGAGCCTGATATAGCTTATATGAAGGGTAATACTCATTATATATCTCCAATGAATTATGTATTGTAGAGATGGAAATCAACAATATAGTTATTCTATTTGTAATTGTGAATGTAATGATGATTTCCCAAACAAAGTATGTGATTTTTCTATGATTTCTAATGAATTTTTATGAAAAATTTTGGATGTTTTGTCATGTTTTCACGGGACTAACAATTTCCATTATTTATGTACCCCACTAAGCTTTTTGTGTGTATCCAATGTTTTTAATGTATTCATAGGATATAAGGGAGATTAAATCCATGGATGGAATCAAGAAAAAGTTATGATTATTTAACGAAACCGTGTTTCTTTTTAAAAGTTTTTGTGTTATAGAAGAAATGGATACAATCAAAAGTGTCCACATTTAATGTCTATGCTATTGTTATGTAATTGTTTTGGCCTAAATCCCCAATACTCTAAAACTGAAAATATCTTCAATGTTAATTCTTTAATGAACACAATATTATTTAATAATTTTGTTTGAGGCCTTATAAATAGAAAGAAGTCTGACAATGTGGGCGGATATTGAATGGGTGACATGAATGAGATGACTTGTGAAGGGATGGAGGGAGACAAGGAGGGGGAGGTATTCAACGACGATATTATATTTCTATTTTTATGGTTTTAAAAACTATAATAATATGACCTATACTATGAAAATTAAAAAAATCATAATATTAAATTCCCTATTATAATAGTCAATTAAAACCATAAAAATAGTGAACTATTGACATAGTTGTCAATATCTTGAAAATAGATCCATGAGCATAAGGATATAATGTAGTAATGAAATAACCCCACCAACATAAACCTGAAAAATATTATACAAATGTTGGGGGTGAGGAAAACACCATTCTAAGTAGGTCATCCAACAATGAAGAATTACCATGTCTATATTGTTCGGGCATAATAATCAAATAAGTAAAATCAAAATTCATAGCCACACCTCCACTAGCCAAATATTATAGTGTTAAACTTGTTAAAATATCCCCCTTTGACTAATCCTATACTTATGTATCATTATCAAATATACATAATCCTATTAAATTCATAGAGTTCATGGATCATTATAAACAAATATGGTTTTTAGAGTATTTGGTTCCCCATATCACCACCAATACCCCTCACCAAATAACAAGGTCTGAATAATATAAGACACACAATAAAAATAACTCAAGGACCCTCTCAAAAGGACTCCCACCATCCTAGTCACAAATATTCTTAATGCCTCATGCCCTAAAGAACATAACCATCATTCCCTCATCCTCCTCAAGACATCTTTAATGACATAGATGCATCATAAATAAAATCAACCTCATATCATCATCCTCATGATAATCTCAACCAAATATCTATATCATAATCATATCAATCAGCATATAAGGGACTTATTTCATTGGTTTATCACCGCGTTATCACTAGTGTGTGTTGGGGGAATAATAGAGAAAAACACTCTCACGTGGTGGTTGTGTGTCTATGAGTAAAAATAAATACAATATGAAATCATTCACATGATTCCATATAAAAAATTATTCGACTAATATAAGTTATTCACATCAAATCCATGTATCCATAATCAACAATAAATTTATCCACACAATAATTTTCATCATCATAATATTTTCAACAATGTCTATGTAATTATCATCAATGATATATTATCTATGCAGTCGATATTATTATATTACATTCTATACCATTATTGAGAAACATACAACAAACACAAGGTAAAGATAATCATGTGGGTAATCACTATCATCTACATAGGTATAAACTTATAGGGAGAATCATATACATATCATTATCACGTAAAATCCATATTATTATCATAAATATAACTTGGGTGAACATTTATCTATGTTAACCCTCTATAGTCAAATATGTTAGAAGATGACACATTAACTATAATTAATCTAAATATGGCTAATAAATGAATACTTTAGAAGATTCCACTAGATAATTTACAAACTATCAAATTAAAAAATTTAATATTTACTAATACCCCATAATTATTGTAAAATAAGATAAGAAATTCACATCTCCCCCCATCATTTTGGAATACAATAGCTTGGTTTCAAGTAAATTCCAAAATGCATCATCCATAAATTCAACCCCATAACTATATTAAGACCAATATAACCACTTTATAAAAATACAGTTATAACCTTAAGAAATACATATTGTTAATATGGAGGAAAAAAGTATTATATCATTAATTTCCTCTTCAATCCATATTTCCTTTATCAATACATATGTGATAATTTAGTGACCTAAAATTATATTCAAATATTCATTACATATAACCATGATGATACATCACATATTCCACTTATATCATGATTAATCATTATTTGATTCAACTTATATTGATTATACTCATGATTCCAGGTTCATTTAGAAGCCGATCATGTGTCACAATTTTCATGGAAGTTGTCCAATTGTCAATAATTATAATCATCCCACGTTATCATGCAGTAATTTAATTATATTATCATCTAAAAATTTATTAATGGAGGAAACCATCATGTTTTACATTTGAATATGTTATTAGTTGTTCTGTTGAAAATTTTCTATTTTGGGTCTTCATCAATTCTTACACCTGATATCTTTAAAATTTATAGAACATCCCTAAAAAAACCCAAATTCCATAAAAAATATAAATAATTATATATTTATAAAAAATTATCAAAATAAAATATTTATTTTTTGAAAATATATATACAGGGAAAATTATTTATTTTATCAATGAGCCCATGGTGGGGTAAAGTCCCGATCCACTATTTATTATTTTTTACCACTTATCCATCTTGAATTATTCATCTTGACATAATTAAAATAGTGTTGTTGATGGATTATAAATGTCATATAACATAGGGAAATTATTATTAAATGTAGAATAAGAAATAATAATTATTATAACAGCAAATTATTATTATTTTTATTATTACTATTACTATTTATCACATATTTTTTATATGTTATATTTCTATGGGTGTGTGGGACTTGTCATCAATCAACCACCTTAATTTTCATATATATATATATAGATTCATGCATATCTTATTACACTTATTATATAAAATTAATAATTAGTTTTTCATACTAAAATTTTATTTATTTGAAAACTATAATAATAGAAAATAATCAACCCATATCATTTTCACCCAAAACCAACGATGATTAAGTGAACCATAATAATATTTAATTATAAATTAATTATATAAATATAATATCTAACACGCACACATATGTATTTTAGGGAATCAACCACATGTATTTCCAAATTAAAGGGTGTAATCAAGTAAATCATTGAATGTGCACATCCATCCCATAAGAATGTATATTTTTTATGAATTAAATATTTATTAAAAAATATTCTTTAAAATCATTCCCTGTAATTTGGTTCAGTATAATGGAACATCTAAAAATCCCCTGGTCTTGAGTAATGAATTAAAATGGAGAAACTAGGCACCCCCACCTCATAGTTGTCAAATTTTATTTCACCTATGATGGTGCCTCCCCACCCCGCCACCCCGCCACCCCACCTCCCCCCACCACACCTCCATGTCTACCTTATAGGTGTGATGGAATTATTTAAAGTGATTTATTTATCAAGGTCCCCCACCTACAAGGCCGAATCTCCTCCATTCATCTTCCCTAGAATGCGTTAGACCCAGTAAACCCAATCATAACTTTATCCTATTACAATTGTTCTATTCAAATTTATATCAATCATCTTTGTAATTATTTTTGTAATCAAAAATATTTAAAAAAAAATTCAATGTTTTGTGTTCTTAGTTTTTTAAGATCATTTTGTTTATTCACTAAAGTTTTTATTTTTAGTGCATAATTTTGTTTTATTAAATTTTTTATTTTTTGTTCCCTATTATTTTTTATATGAACGAGAAATTTTTTGAACACTAGTCTTAGGAAATTAATTTTAAATGATCAAACCTTCTTTTAAAATAACATTTTCCGGAAAAAGTGGGAAATGTGGGATTTTTAATGAGTTTTTGTAATTATTTCAATTAATATATAATCACATATAACAATTACTTGTTTTATTAAATATAAATATAAATATAGTGATTAATATTTAAAATAAAATAGTTTTGTTATTATATTAATCATTATAATATTTTTTATAATTAATATATAAATGATGTTTTGAAATATATATACACATATTTAATTATTTTTGAAATAAATGATATAATTAAAAATTAATAATATAAATTTTAATATTAAATATTTAAATCATTAATAAAATTAACATCTGAGAAAAAAAAAAGATAAATTAATAACATAGTTTAAATTACTTTAAATTAATAAATAAAAATTTAATTATTTTTAATTATGTTAGTAATATAATTATAAAAAAATATATAACTAACAAGATTAATAATTATTCTTAATTTAATTATTAATAATAATAATTATTATTATTATAATTATCGACAAATAATTACCAATATTATTAATATATTTAAAAATATTAATAGTTTTTTATACATCTTAGTTCTAATAATTAATTACTAATTAAAGTGAATTATTTTCTTCAAGTTACAGAATGTAATATTCTAGTTCTGATGAATTATTTTTCATTTAATTTCATAATGAAATATTAATTATAACATTAATTAGTAATTTAATTAACTAATACGTATTAATAAGAATATTTATAATTTTTAATTATATTATGTAATTATAAAATATATGTTTCTAAATTACATATAAATAAAAATTACAATAAAATATAATAGTTATCTCAATTTAATAATTATGAATTGTAAGAGATTTATCACCCTAGTCAGTTTCTCGATCTCATATTCTCGTCTTTTCCAAAATAGTTGTATAGATAATGCACTCACAATGTGTTGGTCAATGTGTATTCTCATGTATATAAATCTCCTACAAAACATTTTATGTAACTACCTTCACATTATCCAATGTGATAGGGGGTGGATCATAAGTCACATAGCTCGTACACTATCCTGGATTGAAGGAAGTTCAATGTTGGTTAGATCTTTCTCCAATATATAAAAAATTAATATGTTTTTTGTTGGGTAACTCATGACTAGGGAAAATTTAGACTAAAACACATTCTATTAACCATTAATCACTGTATAATAATTTTAAAATGCTAGAGACTATGAATAAGAATCACTAGTTGAATCATTGTCTGTAAAGACCCTGAAATTTCAAGGAAATTTTTTTCTTAAATATGTCATATTTTTACAAGTATGTGGCTTCTGACGGCACTTGATTCCGAGGCCCGGTGTGCCCGGAATCAATTTCCGAAGTTCAGCTCGGGTACATTCAGTAAACAAACAAGCGGGTTTTTCTATCTTTCGAACCCATGCTTGGAATTGAAATCCAAGGGCACCGATTAACTCACAACGCCGGTAATTGATTAAGGGGACCTTTACCGTAGTTGCGTTTTCACGAGAGGAGAAGTTAAAAATTTGTGGATTAAATGAGAAGTGAATAAAATTGTGGAACAATTTTATTTTTTATATCTAAGTGGTTATATCCTACAGGGGGAGTTGGGATGGGACCCACAAGCTTCTAACTACCCATGTAAGGATATTTGTGAGGTGGGGCCCACATGAGCCCCAACCTTTCACATTCCCATAACTCTCTTAAAACCCCCTCTTTAAACATGTTAACTTCCCTTTAATTAAGTAACTCCTCATCCCCCTATCTCACTCCATTAATACTTACCAACCTATCACTTAATTAATTAAACAACTCTTGATTTAATTAATTAAGTGGAATGGATTTTTAATTTTGAAATGCATGGGATGTTTAATTAAAATAAGGGGTGGCCTTATTTTATTTTGGGGTTTGTTGTGTGGGGAGAGATTTTTGGTTTTCGAAGAAGGTGGTTTCTCCTTGTTTGAAGAACGCCAACTCTCCGACGAAGAACATCGACTCGGCGATCACGGTTCTTCATCTTCTTCTTCTCTCCCTAAAAAAAGAGGAGACATCACTTCCTTGGGTGCACACTGGCGACGACGGAAAGGGAAACGTCATCCATAATGCTTGTCAACCGCGGACCCTATTCGAGGTAGGGTGAGTTGATTCAATTTTATTGAAAATAAAATTGTTTGTTGTGCTTCGCGAAACCGTGTTCATCTTTTGCCGAATTTTACTGCCTAACACGGAGGGCGCGGGACGAATAAACACATCCTGATGACCCTCCATTTTTTCTTGATCTTTTTGGAATTGGCAACTGGAGGTGAAGGAAGCACAGCGTTGTCGCGCCATGCCGGGAACATGGCGAAGGGAACTGGTGTCGTCGCACCGGTTTTGTGGAAAGAACCTCATCCCGCAACGCGTGCCGCTTCGGTGGAAGAACCAGCTGGCCCATTGGTCGGCCGGACGAAGAGGAGCCGCGGTGCCAGGAGGGCACTGCACTAGTGGACCGGCCGGCCCGTTGGTCGGTCGGGCAGAGCTGGACTGCTGTGTCAGGAGGGCACTGCGCTGGAATACAGGCAGCACGCCCGTGCGGGCCTCGTTTTCCAGAAGGCCGGCCAGTTTGGGAGGGTGGTTCCATAAGGTGCCGCCAGTTTGGGCAGCCGGGGGCGGCACCCCCACCTCGAACCGCTCGGTCGGTTGGTCGAGCCAGCCAAGTCGTGCACCTAGCCGGGCCGCACCACTTCGGGCTGGGCCGTGCCCCTCGGGCCAGGCCATGCAAATCACTTGGCCGGTCCGACCCCTTGGTAGGGTTGGACCCACCAAAACCGAGTCGACCCGATCTGTCATCCCATCGGGTCTAACGGACTGGGCCCGTTATTCACTTAAACGTGAATAACTTATGGACCCCGCGTCCGATCAATGTGCCGTCTGCGGAACTGGGACTCTTTCGACGAGACGGTCCTTTTGCGATACTCTAAGTGAGTTTCAGATGAATTTTGATATTAGCCGAGTTAGAAACGAGCGTATTTCTAACTGGGCCCCTAGGATGGAAAAACCAATATCTCTCAGACCGGGCGTCCGATTAATGCACCGTCTGTCGCATTGAGTTCCTATTTATGAGATAGAACATTGGGATACATCAACTATGGACCTTGTAATAGTTGATGTATCGAACCCTTGGCTTGTGGAGCAGACTCTCCCAGAATCGAGCGTGCTCTGTGCGAGAACCCTAGAGTTGACTACGACGACGACGATGACAGTACTTGGATCCTACGTGGGTTCGGCAGTGAGGGCGACTGTACTTGGATCCTCTGTGGGTTTGGAAGTGATGAAGACTATACTTGGATCTTCCGTGGGTTCGGCAGCTATGATGACGGTACTTGGATCCTACGTGGGTTTGGCAGTGATGGTTACTGTACTTGGATCCTACGTGGGTTCGGCAACGACAACTTATGTAATTGGATCCTACGTGGGTTCAGTAGAGGAGATGATTCAGAGGCCACCTCTAATCATCTCCACCCCACTTCATCAGTAGTATACCTGTGTTAGCTGAGTCTTGACATTCAATCATTATCATCGAAGTGATTGAATTTCTTTTCTATGTGGACTGGGTTGTGAATTCCTGTGTGGACCGGGTTGTGCATTCCTGTGTGGACTGGGTTGTACCTGGGCTCGTGAGTTAGAGCCGAACTGGAATTGATGACTTAGGTGTCTGTATGGGAATATACCTATGTAGATTTGGTTGATACTTCGTGTTTGTATCTTTCCTTTGTGGTTTATCCTTCATGGATTTTGGGAGACCTTTGGGGTCTCAGGGTCCCTACAGAGTATCGTATACTCACCCCTTCATGGGCAATGCCCGCACTACGTTGTGTTGGTTGCAGATGACGGAAAAAACTGATTGTTGTCGAGGCTTGTGGAGATGGACGGTATCCGGAGGTGGACCACCTGGCGGGACGTACACAGAGCGGACGGACAGACCCGAGGTACCGACGAGACTATCTGTACCCACCCTTCAGGTGTGATTTCCGGAGGAAAACTCAGTGGTTGATGCTTACTTTACATATGTTGTACTTTCTTTCTAATTTGTTTTGTACTTTCAGTTGGGTTTGTATACTAGCCCATTTACTTTCCAGCACTAACTTTTGTACTCAATTTACTTAGTGTTACTTCAGCTTTCATACTCTGTTGTGTTTGTTTACTTATATAAAGTCAATGCCTTCCATTTTATCGGGATTTATGACTTTGGTGCTAGTCTCCAGCCCCTGGCCTATGGAAGGCGGGCTTGGGGTAGTCACGGCACGGGCCCCGAGGATGGGTCGTGAAAAATTGGTATCCGAGGAGTCGGTTCTACCGCAGAACTTAGGACTCTGATAATTTCTTCTCTGTGAAGAAATAGTTTCAAGAATATGGAGTGTGGTTTTCAGTATAGGGAGTCTAGTTTTGGTGTGGCAGCTAACGTATCCATACACTAGGACATTGACTTATGATTTCCGACTCAGTGCTCGAAAACACTGATTGCATGTGTGTTTCAAAAGTTTTCTTTGTGATTAATTTCGGTCAGCTCACCTGGTATACTGTTTGACCATGGCACACCAGTTTCATTTCTGGATGGCCCCACGAAGGCAGCCGACCAGGGTTTCTAGTTACGTACGAGATGGAAGCCCACCGAGCGATGAGGCCTCAGTGAAGGACCCCATTACAGGGGAGGCACCAGCGGTACCTCTACCAACTGGTCCACTGATACCACCAGCCCCAGCAGTAAAGAGTGCACACTGCCTGAGTGGGTTGCATGTGTTTCAGTGACAGAGGATGCCCAGGTTCCGCGGAGAGACGGACCCTCATGTAGCCGAGGATTGGCTGGAGGCTATCGTTCGAGTCTTCAGATTGGTAGGGACACCAGCAGATCTTATGGTGATCCTTGTCGCGAGTCTTCTGCATGCAGCAGCAGGTAGATGGTGGAGCCTGATGCTCCAGATGCACAACGAGGCATCTCTACTCTGGACAGACTTTGAGATCCTCTTCAGCTCGGAGTTCATTCCAGTCACCCTCTGTGCGGTGCGCATCCTAGAGTTACTACAACTACAGGAGGGCAGCATGACAGTAGCCCAATACTTGGAAAGATTTACCGACCTCTCGCGCTACTCCATGGACTTGGTAAGAGACCCATTCTTCTGGGCCTAGACCTTCGAGAAGGTATTGAGGTATGAGATCAAGGTTTCGATGATCTCCCTCAGCATTCCGACATAGGCAGGAGTACTGGAGCGAGCCCTTCATGTGGAGTGATTTCTTGCTGAGCCTACGCCAGCAGCGAGGCCTACCACAGGGTGAAACGTAGTAGAGTCTTCTGCAGCCGGTAGTAGACAGATGTCACAGAGGTCCAAGCAGACCAAGCCATCAGGTGGGTGACCTCAAGATATTGGTTCGGATGTTCGGGGCACACGTAGTAGAGCCAGTCGTATGAGAGGCAGACAGTGCTATGCATGCGGCAGGCAGGGCCACGTGGATCGTGATTGCCCGAACCACCATGTAGAGGAGCAGAAGACGGTTGAGGGACCACCCATGCAGAGGCAGAGGTTCGACCGGGGCAGTCCACAGGGAGTAGGCGGATGAGGCAGAGGAGTTGGCCGAGCAGCAGGTGGTGGACGAAGCTTAGAGGCTCTACCACCACCACCACCAGGAGGTCCACCCTGACCACAAGGAGTTGGTAGATAGAGGAAAGCTCAGCTCCAGGCAGTGGAGGATTATGAACAAGGCGCACCTGAGATGATTCGAGGTACTATCTGAGTCTACTCCACCCTTGTTATAGTTTTTATAGACAGAGGAGAAGGTCATTCTTTCATTTCCCCTGCCCTTGTTTAGAGCTCAGAGATTCTGATGGAGTTGTTGACTCGATCCTTACGGCTAGAGGCTCCTACGGGAGCAGACTCGACGATTACACACTGGTTCCGGTAGTGTGAGCATACTCTAAGAGGCGAGAGCTTTGGCTGGGATCTTCTTGTAGCGGCGTTGAGGCCTTACGAAGACATCTTGGGGATGTATTGGTTATCTATAGTCCATGCCCAGATTGACTATATTAGGTGCAAAGTACGGTGTGTCCGCACAAATGGGAGAAGGTTCAACTTCACCGGCGAGAAGGGAGACTTTGCAGTGCAGGATGGACTTACGCAGAGGATAGGGAAACCGATCACCCATCAGTTGGCTAGTCTCATCCTAGGAGCAGTTGATGTGCAGAGTCCGAGTTTTCTTGTTGTGGTGGATCAGCATGCGGATATTTTTCCTGACGATGTTCCAGGACTACCTCATCGCAGAGAGGTAGACTTCTATATTGACCTGTACCCCGAGACATCACCGATATCTACTCCAGCATATCGGAGGGCTCATGTCGATCTTCGTGAGATGAGGGTAAAGCTGGAGGATATATAGGGAATGTGATTCATCTGACTCAGTGTTTCACCCTGGGCTTCTCCAATTTTATTCACCAAAAAGGCGGATGGGAGCTTACGACTATGTTTCGACTACCGTCTCTGGAATCAGGGGACCGTAAAGAACAAGTATCCACTCCAGAGGATTGCCGACCTCTTTGATCAGATCAAGGGAGCACAATGGCTCTTGAAGATAGACCTCAGGTCAGGCTATCATCAGTTCAGAGTTCGAGATGAGGATGTGCAGAAGACGGGCGTCATGTGTCGGTATGGCCACTACGAGTTCTTGGTTATGCCTTTTGGAGTAACCAATGCACCAGTAGTGTTCATGAGTCTCATGAATAGGATCTTCCAGCCTTACCTTGATCGGTTAGTCGTACTCTTCATCGACGACATACTAATTTACTTGACTACTAAGAAGGAGCATGCCTACCACTTACGAGTTTTACTCGACACACTTTGAGAGCACCAGCTTTATGGTAAACTCTAGAAGTGCCAGTTCTGGATTCGAGAGGTTCACTTCTTAGGGCATGTCATCTCGGAGGTGGGAGTTGCTATGGATATTGTGCAGATCGAGGAAGTACTTGCTTGTGAGCCACCCAGGAGCGTGACAGAGCTGCGAAGATTCCTAGGTCTGGCTGGGTACTGTAGAAGATTTGTGCTAGACTTCTCCAGAGTTTCAGCACCACTTTCAGCTTTGACTAAGAAAAGGAAACCCTTCATGTGGTTAGATAAATATCAGCAGAGCTTCGAGGAACTGAGACAGAGATTGACCAGTGCACCCTTCCTGAGGCTACCAGAGGAGGGCGTAGGGTACGTAGTTTAATCTGATGCATCAGGGACCAAAATCGGGTGTGTCTTGATGTAAGAGCGGGAAGTGATCGCTTAAGGATCATGACAGTTGAGGAAGCACGAGTAGAACTACGCTACATATGACTTGGAGTTAGAAATAGTGGTCTTTTCCTTAAAGATGTGGTGGCACTACCTTATTGGTGAGCGCTTTATAGTCTACTCTGACCACCAGGGTCTCAGGTACATCTTCTCACAAAAGTACCTGAACCTGAGACAACAACGATGGCTCAAGTTCTTCCAGGACTATGACTTTAAGATAGTCTATACTCCTGGGAAGGGGAATGTAGTAACTGATGCTCTCAGCGGGAGATTGGGCATTCAGCTACATGGAGAGGCAATAGAGAAGCTAGCCACGTTGAAGATATCCTTTGTGGATAGAGATGGAGTAGCCTTTCTACAATAACTCAGAGTCACTCCTCCACTACTTCAGCGGGTCAGAGAGGCACAGCATGGGGACATTGACTGTGAGAAACGACGTGCACAGATATCCACAGGACAGGCACCTGATGGATTTTTTGTAGGAGGAGATCACGTCATCCTCTTCAATGGACGTACCATGGTACCAGTTGCATTTTAGGAAGAGGTGCTAAGGGAGTTTCACATTTCCCCTTTGGCGGTACATCCAGAAGTAGCGAAGATGTACCAGGATCTCAAACGACAGCACTGGTGGCCATTTATGAAGAAGGTTGTGGAAGAGTTCATTTCATGATGCCTCACCTGCCAGCAAGTGAAGGTGGAGCACCAGGTACCCACAGTCTTGGTGCAACCCTTAGTGGTCCTAGAGTGGAAGTGGGATGGTATATCCATGGATTTTGTGACAGGTCTTCCACGTACATCCAGATTGCACGACTCCATCTGGGTGATCATCGACCGACTCACCAAGTCGGCCCACTTACTTCCAATTAGAGTGTAGGGCTCAGTGGAGAACATGGGATTCCTCTATATCCAGGAGATCATACAGCTTCATGGTGTGCCATCTACTATCGTCTCCGATTGAGATGCTCGCTTTACTTCCCGGCTTTGGAAGGGGTTACAAGAGGCTTTTGGGATGCAGCTACGCCTGAGAACTGCCTTTCATTCTCAGATGGATGGCCTGAAAGAGAGGACCATTAAGACTCTCGCGGACATGATTTTCGCATGTTTCCTCGACTTTGGTCGTAGCTGGGAGGATCACCTACCTTTGGTGGAGTTTTCATACAACAACAGCTACCACTCCACCATCGGGATGGCACCATACGAGGCACTGTATGGCCGACCATGTAGATCAACTCTGTGATGGACTGACCCCGAGGAGTCAGCACTCGTAGGACCAGAGATAGTTCAGGATACAATGGAGAAGGTGCAGATCATACAGGAGCAGATGAGGACTGAATATAGCAGACAGAATTCCTATGTGTTGTACCCCACACTCTTTGATTTTCATGATCACAATCACTTTCATATGTGTTTTACATTGTTTTAAGTGTTGTGGATGATAGGCGAAAGATTTCCAAAGGATTGGCCCAAGAATGGACAAGAAGTGGACTGAAATTCAGTCCACCGGCCAGCCGGTGGACCTGGCAGAGGCATTGCCCACTGCCAGGTTCCACCGGTCAGCCGGTGGCTCTGTCACCGGCCAGCCGGTGGCAACCTGATGCAACGGTGTTTGCTACTGTCTCCCCACCGGCCAGCCGGTGGCTCTGGCACCGGTCAGCCGGTGCTGCCTGGGCAGAAGGCCTTCTCAACATCCAAGGCACCGGCCAGCCGGTGGCCCAGTCAAACTAGCCGTTGGCTTTGACCAGTCAACTCCCATTTGGCATCCAACGGCTCTTTAAGCCTTTACAACGGCTCCGAAGACTCCCCAAGGGTTCCATGCCTATAAATAAAGGCCAAGGAAGCCCCGGACACCTACCAGAACTATACGGAAGCCCACGGACACCTTGTTGATCATTTGGCCAACCTCCGGCGACTTCCTTCAAAGGAACCTCAAGTGCTCCAACAACTTCCACATCCAAGGAGCTCCTTCAAAGAAGCTTGGAAGCGGCCTTCAACATCTCCAATCAATCAAAGGCGCCCAAGACGTCCTCACATACGGTTTTGCTTATTTTATTTATTTTGAGCTTAAATTTGGGTTTGTGCCTACAAACCCCAAACTCTTTCTTCATCCCTCTTTCTTTTGGGTTTCACATCACCACTAAGGTGTGAAGAGGTTTCTTCAAGCCTTTCCTTTTAAAAGGCTTGTGTCATAGGTGAGCTAGCCTTCACTTGTAAGAAGGCTAGTGGGTTCTTGCTAAACCATTAAAAGCAAGTGGGTTCTTGCTAAACCATTTCAAAAGCAAGCTGTAATAGGTCCTAGTGCTACATCAAAGCCTAGTGGGTTTCTTGCTAAAACCATTGAAAAGCAAGCGATAGGAATCTCTCAACGGTTTAGTTGGGAGCGGAGACGTAGGCCGGGTTTTGGCCGAACTCCGTTATCAATTTCTTGTGTCTTGCCTCTTTTATTTCCGCTGCATTCTTTACTTTGATTTTAATTTGTTAATCTTTTTTTAAAAAAGGAAATTCACCCCTCCCCTCTTGCCATCACTTCCGTTTTTATCCGACCCAACAAGTGGTATCAGAGGAAGTATTTGAATAATTCCCTAACCGGTTTCAAATTAAAGATCCTTTTTGATGGCATCTACTTCATTCGCCCCCGAAGGCTTTTCATTGGGTCGTGCTCCATTTTTTGATGGGACCGACTACACTTATTGGAAAACCCGCATGACTACCTTTCTTAGAAGCATAGGATATCCTATTTACAAAATTGTCATGCAAGGTTATACTTTGTCTACCCCCGACGAATCCAAATGGACCCCTGCCGATATTAGAAACTTTGAGCTTGATGGCAAAGCCATGAACGCTCTACATTGCGGCCTTGACCAAAATGAGTTCAACCGAGTTTCCACATGCACCTCATCTCATGAAATTTGGAAACTATTGGAAGTGACCCATGAGGGCACTAACAAAGTTAAGGATACTCGGTTAGACATGTATAGACAAGATTTTGAAATCTTTTCCATGCATCCGAATGAATCTATTTCTGAAATGTTTACACGCTTCACTGACGTTTGCAATGGTAGAAAATCTCTTGGTGATGATGTTTCAGCTGAAGCAATGGTGAAAAAGATCCTATGGGTCCTTCCGAGCTCATGGGCACCTAATGTGACGGCAATCCAAGAATCTAAGGATGTCAAAAACATGCCGGTCGAGGAGCTCATTGGATCCCTAATGACGTACGAGATCACGATGAGGAGGCAAGCTCAAAAGGAGGTCACACCAATCAAGACACCAAAGAACATTGCCCTCAAGGTTCAAAAAGAAGTAAGCTCCTCCTCATCATCCTCATCTTCCTCATCTACTTCATCTTCAAGCGGCGACTCGGAAATGGAGAATCTCGCCCGCCAAAAGCACAAGTTTATGAAGAAGCACAAGAAGAAGAAATCCCGCAAGCACCGAAAGCAAGAACCCACCGAAAAATACGAGCCCAAGGTGAAATGCTACGGGTGTGGCCAAAAAGGGCATTACAAGCCCGATTGCCCACTCAACAAAAAACGGGCCACGCCAAAGGAAAAAAGGAAAGAAAAAGGTCCTCAAGGTGACATGGAGTGACACCTCATCATCCTCCTCCTCCTCCTCCACAAGCGACCAAGGTACAAAATGCCTAATGGCAAAACATGAGGTATCATCATCCTCTTCCTCTTCTTCATCCTCTAGTTCTTCAAATTCTTTCAATCATTTGTCTTATGAAGAACTCCAACATGCTAGAGACCAATTAGAAAATGGTTTTCATGAACTTTCTTCTAAATTTGTTTCTTTGAAAAAGAATTTCAAAAAGATTTCCTCCGAAAAAGAACAACTTTTCAAAGAGAAGGAGGAACTCTCCCTAAAAATCCAAAATTTCCCAAATGTTGATTCTTTGGAATCAACCATCAAGGACCTTAGAGAATCCCTAGCCAAATTCACCCAAGGGGAACAAAATCTTTCAAAATTGCTTGGTTCCCAACGAATTTCAAGAACCACCCAAGGGCTAGGATATACCAACCAAGCTTCCTCCTCCCATGCTTCAACTGTTTTTGTAAGGGGGAGCTCTTGTTTTAAATTTTGTAATTATTGTAAAAAACCTGGGCACCTCATTTATGAGTGTGATTGCAAAAATGCCCGGTATGGCCAACCCAAGTCTATTTACTATAGTGACGAGTTTTATAGGAGAAGACCCGCCATGAAACAAATTTGGATTGAAAAATCCCTTTTGGCGAGTCTCTCCGGGCCAAAAATAGTTTCGTTTCCCCGATGATCTTTTGTTTTATTTAGGGGGAGAAATTTTCTTAAATTCAAAAATCTCTTTCGATTCATTTTTCAATTTACATTCATTTTTGATTCAAAACTCTCAATTTCAAAAATTTCATTTGGTTTCAAAATTTCAAATTTCAATTGGTTTTTTGATTCAAAACTTTCAATTCAAACTGTTATTCAAATTTTCATTTCAATTTCAAAAATCTCAATTGATCTTTCAATTCTCATTTCTAGTTTTTCAAACCCTTTCCCTCAATTAAGTTTTATGCCCCATTCTATTTTGATAATCACAAAGGGGGAGAAATTTCTTGATTGATTGGGGGAGAATCTTTTCTCTCATGCTTAGTATTTATTTTCAATTTATCATTTAAAGCATGCCTTTCATTTAAGTTTTTACATTGCTTAGATAAGTGATTGTGATCATCAAAATAGGGGGAGATTGTTGTACCCCACACTCTTTGATTTTCATGATCACAATCACATTCATATGTGTTTAACATTGTTTTAAGTGTTGTGGATGATAGGAAAAAGATTGCCAAAGGATTGGCCCAAGAATGGACAAGAAGTGGACTGAAATTCAGTCCACCGGCCAACCGGTGTGATAGCACCGGCCAGCCGGTGGACCTGAAAGAGGCATTGCCCACTGCCAGGTTCCACCGGTCAGCCGGTGGCTCTGTCACCGGCCAGCCGGTGGCAACCTGATGCAACAGTGTTTGCTACTGTCTCCCCACCGGCCAGCCGGTGGCTCTGGCACCGGTCAGCCGGTGCTGCCTGGGCAGAAGGCCTTCTCAACATCCAAGGCACCGGCCAGCCGGTGGCCCTGCACCGGCCCGCCGGTGGCCCAGTCAAACTAGCCGTTGGCTTTGACCAGTCAACTCCCATTTGGCCTCCAACGGCTCTTTAAGCCTTTACAACGGCTCCGAAGAATCCCCAAGGGTTCCATGCCTATAAATAAAGGCCATGGAAGCCCCGGACACCTACCGGAACTATACGGAAGCCCACGGACACCTTGTTGATCATTTGGCCAACCTCCGGCGACTTCCTTCAAAGGAACCTCAAGTGCTCCAACAACTTCCACATCCAAGGAGCTCCTTCAAAGAAGCTTGGAAGCGCCCTTCAACATCTCCAATCAATCAAAGGCACCCAAGACTTCCTCACATACGGTTTTGCTTGTTTTATTTATTTTGAGCTTAAATTTGGGTTTGTGCCTACAAACCCCAAACTCTTTCTTCATCCCTCTTTCTTTTGGGTTTCACATCACCACTAAGGTGTGAAGAGGTTTCTTCAAGCCTTTCCTTTTAAAAGGCTTGTGTCATAGGTGAGCTAGCCTTCACCTGTAAGAAGGCTTGTGGGTTCTTGCTAAACCATTAAAAGCAAGTGGGTTCTTGCTAAACCATTTCAAAAGAAAGCTGTAATAGGTCCTAGTGCTACCTCAAAGCCTAGTGGGTTTCTTGCTAAAACCATTGAAAAGCAAGCGGTAGGAATCTCTCAACGGTTTAGTTGGGAGCGGAGACGTAGGCCGGGTTTTGGCCGAACTCCGTTATCAATTTCTTGTGTCTTGCCTCTTTTATTTCCGCTGCATTCATTACTTTGATTTTAATTTGTTAATCTTTTTTTAAAAAAGGCAATTCACCCCTCCCCTCTTGCCATCACTTCCGTTTTTATCCGACCCAACACTATGCTGATAGGAGGTAGAGACCACTGGAGTTCGAGGATGGAAATCACATTTTCTTATGGGTCTCACCTCGACATGGATTATGGATATTTGTCTGGGGCGTAAAATTATCTCCGTGCTTCATCGGACCATTCCAGGTCCTCAGTAGGGTAGGTGAGGTGGATTACCGACTAGCCCTTCCACCTTAGTTGCACTGGGTACATGACGTCTTCCACGTATCTTAGCTGAGGAGATACATGCATGACCCGAAACATCTCATTGAACATAGGGAGTTGGAAATCGATGATGGTGTGACATTCAAGGTGGTCTAAGTGGAGATAGAGGATCGACAGGATCATGTCCTACGTGGGTGGTCGATTCCTTTGGTGCACATTTGTTGGCAGCATAGGAACCTTCAAGAGAGCACATGGGAGCGGGAGGATCAGATGCATGCTCAGTACCCTCATTTGTTTCCCTAGTTTATGATGTATCTTTACAGGGATGTAAATCCTTGAGGTTGGAGTAATGTAAAGACCCAGAAATTTCAAGTATTTTTTTTCTTAAATACTTTGGAATTTTACGAGTCTGTGGCTTCGGACGACAATTGATTCCGAGGCCCGGAGTGCCCATAATCAATTTCCGATGTTTTTCTCGGTTACGTTCAGTAAAAGAATGAGCGTATTTTTCTATATTTTGAACCAGTACTTAGAATTTAAATCTGAGGGCACGGATGAACTCACAACACCGGTAATTTCTTAAGGGGACTTTTATCGTAGTTGCGTTTGCACGGGAGTAGAAGTTAAAAATTAGTGGATTAAATGAGAAGTGAATAAAATTGTGGAACAATTTTATTTTTCATATCTAAGAGGTTATATCCTACATGGGGGAGTTGGTATGGGACCCACAATCTTCTAACAACCCATGTAAGGATATTTGTGAGGAGGGGCCCACACGAGCCCCGACCTTTCACATTCCCATAACTCCCTTAAACCCCCCCAGCCTCTTAAAAGATGTTAACTTCCCTTTAATTAAGTAACTCTTCCTCTCCCTCTCTCACTCCATTAATACTTTCCAACCTATCACTTAATTAATCAAACAAATCCTGATTTAATTAATTAAGTGGAATGGATTTTTAATTTTGAAATGCATGGCTTATTTAATTAAAAAAATGGGTGGCCTTATTTTATTTTGGGGTTTGTTGCGTGGGGAGAGCATTTGGGTTTTCAAAGAAGTTTCTTTCTCCTTTGTTGAAGAACTCCAACTCTCCGACAAAGAACATCGACTCAACGATCACGATTCTTCATCCTCTTCTTCTCTCTGTGACAAAAGAGGAGACGTCACTTCCTCATGTATACACCGACGACGACAGAAAGGGAACTGTCATCCACAACGCTTGTCAACTGCGAACCCTATTCGAGGTAGGGTGTGTTGATTCAATTTTATTGAAAATAAAATTGTTCGTTGTGCTTCATGAAATCTTGTTCATATTCAGCCAAATGTTAGTGCCTAACGCGAAGCGTGTGGGCCAAACAAATAGGGCCCGACAACCCTCCGTCGTTTCTTGATCTTTTTGGAATTGGAAACCGGAGGCGAAGGAAGCCCGACACCATCGCGTCGTGACGATAATCTGGTGAAGGGAACAGGTGTCATCACGCCGGTTGGGCGGAATGAACCGCGGTCCGCAACGCGGGCCGCTTTGGCGGAAGAACCGGCCGGCCGGGCGAAGAGGAGCCGCGACACTAGGAGGGTGCCATTCTAGAGGACCGGTTGGCCGGGCGGAGTTTTACCATGGCGCTAGGAGGGCGCGACACTGGAAGACCAGCGGCCCGCCCGTGCGGGCCGCGTGCGTAAGAAGGTGGCATGTTTGGTAAGGCGACGCCATAAGGCGCCGCCGGTTCGAGCAGCCGGGGGCCGTGCCCCTACCTAGAACTTCTAGACTGGCTGGCCGAGCCAACCCGGCCATGGGCCCGGCCGTGCCGCGCCCACTCGGGCCATGCCCAGCTGGGCTGCGCCGGGCTGGGCCGCGCCACTTTCGGTCGGGCCGCGCCCTTCGGCTCAGGCCATGAAACTCCCCGGGCCGGTCCGACCGCTTTGCCGGGTCAGACCCGCCAAAACCTAGTCGACCCGATCCGTCAGCCCATCGGGCCTAACTGACCCGGCCCGTTATTCACTTAAACATGAATAACATGAGGACTGCGCGTCTGATCGATGCACCGTCTGCAGCACATGGAATTTTTCGATGAGATGGTCCTTTTTCGATACTATAAGTGAGTTTCGGATGAATTTTCATATCGGCTGGGTTTGAAACGAGCGTATTTCTAACCGGGCCCTTGGGATGGAAAATCCAATATCTCTCAGACCGGGCATCCGATTGACGGGCCGTCTGTCGCATTGAGTTCCTCATGACGGGACAAAACTGTGGGATACATCAACTCTGGACCTTGTGATAGTTGATGTATCAAACCCTCGGCTCGTGGAGCGGACCCTCCTAGAATCAAGCGTGCTGTGTACGGGAACCATAGAGCTGGCTGCGATGGCGACAACGACTGTAATTTTATCCTACGTGGGTTCGGTAGCGAGGACGACTATACTTGGATCCTCCGTGGGTTCTGCAGCGATGACGAATGTACTTGGATCCTCTGTGGGTTCGGCAGCGATGACGACTGTACTTGGATCCTACGTGGGTTTGGAAACAATGGTTACTGTACTTGGATCCTACGTGCGTTCGACATCGACGAATTCTGTACTTGGATCCTACGTGGGTCCGGAAGAGGAGATGATTAAGAGGCAAAATCTAATCACCTCCACCCCTCTTCATGAGTAGTATACCTGGGTGAGCTGAGTCTTGACTTTCAATCATTTTCATCGAAGTGATTGACTTGCTTTCCTGTGTGGTCTGGGTTGTGAATTCTTGTGTGGACTGGGTTGTGCTTTCCTGTGTGGACTGCATTGTACTTGGGCTCGTGAGTTGGAGCCGAATTGGAATTGATGACTTAGGTATATGTATGGGAATATAACTAAGTAGAGTTGTATGATACTTGGTGTTTGTATCTTTCCTTTTTGGTTTATCTTTTGTGGATTTTGGGAGACCTTCGAGGGTTTCGGGGTCCCTACTGAGTATCATATACTCACCACTGCATGGGCAATGCCCGAAAAACATTGTGTTGGTTGCAGACAACAAAATGCACTGATCATGCTCGAGGCTTATGGAGTTGGACGATATCCGGAGGTGGACCACCTGGCGGGACGTACACAGAGCGGACGAACAGACCCGAGGTACTGATGAGACTATCTGTACCCACCCTTCAGGTGGGATTTCCGGAGGATGACTCAGTGGTTGCTGCTTACTTTACAGTTGTTGCACTTTCTTTCTCAGTTGTACTATACCTTTAGTTGGGTTTTTATAGTGGCCCATTTACTTTCCAGCACTTACTTTTGTACCCAGTTTACTTAGTGTTCACTTCAGCTTGCGTACTCTATTGTTTTTCTTTACTTATATAAATGAAATGCCTTCCCTTTTATCGGGATTTACGCCTTTGGTGCTAGTCACCAGCCCCTGGCCTATGGAAGGTGGGTTTGGGGTAGTCACAGCACAGGCCCCAAGGATGGATCGTGACATTGTCGACCTCTATCTGTATAGCCTATGGTTTTGGATAAATTTTTATATACTCTAAAGATGAATATAGTTTAATATTATGTTTATCCTCGTAATATGAAAAATTATAATGTTTTATAATCGTAAGAGGCTTTTCACCTTTTTTACGATCGATATTAGTCTCATCACCCATTGGAAAATTGACATGGGATCAATATTGTCTAAAAAATTTAATAACCTCCAAGATAAATCTCATCCATGGGAAGAAGATACTTTTTCACTACACCATGAAAATATACATAGTTATACGATCCTCTCTCTTAAAGTCCATAAATGTGAATCTCATGTGTGATAGAAGCATCCAATATAAAAATTATTATAGTAACTAAAATAATTAAAATAAATATCTTAAGGGGTAAAGATAAGTTTTTACTAAGTCATTATAGCCTCTTTTATGTCATGTAAGCTATAATATTGAGGGAATGCAGGGATAGGGTGCATAATTCAACTATTTAGATAGATGCATGCATATTGTTCATGTCCCTCAAAATAAAGACCCGTGACATATATCCCATAAATGAATATGTCATGCATGGTAACACCTCTATTTAAAGCCTCACATCCCAGATATAGTTATAGAATGATGGGAAGGATATTGACTGGATGGTATGAGAATGAGCTGATAGTAGCCAAACTACCATATAATTCAATCCATATGGTAACACTAATCTATGTAAAAATTAATCCAAGGTATGATGCATGTGCTAATAGTAATCATAATCTTGTGACTTTCCACTACAATTATATAAGAAAAGATATAATTTTTGATAGAATCTAAGTTTCTATGGTCCCATATCCACCTATAGATATGATTTTTATAGTTATTTTTTCATAATTCTTTTACTATTTTTTTACATAAGATGTATGGAAAAACATACCTTCTTCCACTTGAGGATTCTTATAAAATATTGGTAGAACATGTTATGTGAACTTCTTGAGTTATGTGAGGGATGTACTCAAATACCCTCATATAGATAAGTATAGCACATCTTATTTTCTTTATCTTATCGATCTGACATGCTCTAAATAATGATGTTTACATACTAGAATGACATAAATAACCTCATGTGTACCTCAATTTTTTCTCTTGGTCTGAAAGTAATGGTAAATAAATCATATAAATTAAGTAGTATGATTTATGAATATAGTTCTTCCAATAAGACTCATAATTTATGTGTGTGAAAATCTTAGGATGGTGATCATACCAGTATCCTCAACTAAGTGGTTTATATGCTCATCTATCCATGGAATGTTTACTAAACTATTGATGATAGGCCTATCATTGTCCTACCCCTTAATTTCATGTAGCCTATGAACTAAAACAAACCAATCACCACCCACTCAGACTTTTACAACATAAACCTTGATGTAGAGGCTGAACTTAAGGGTGTGATCTATTAATCATCTTCTCTCCCTCTAGTAGATTAAAATTATGTGTCCTAAAAATATATATCTCTACATTAGTATCAATGAACTGTTGATCATCCAAGGTGAATTCACACATTTCTGTACTATAGAACCATGCATGTCAAAGACGTATGATTAATATAGTAGGGGTTGAAATACGAGGGAAGTGATGTCACCGCCTTAGAGTTGTAATAGACAACCCTTTGTGACAAGAGAAAAAATTTGTCTATCTCGGATGGTGGGAAAATGAACATCCACTATATCTACATATGATATAATAATTAATATTTATATTTAATGAAATAAATTTTCTAAAATACTATATTTAATATAAATTAGTTGGAAAACTTGGTACACTTGTTGGCCTGACATTGAAATGAAAAAAAGTTCTATAGGTTGGGGGTGAATAGACCATTCTAAAATTTAAATAGATGTAAATCTAGTGTTCAAAATTAGAGTTAATGAAAGTGAAAATTTTATTAGTGGTGTAAAAAACTTTGATGTGAACATAAATAGTAAAGATATGTAGATATACTACAAAAATATAAAAATAAGAATATATGTGTACACATATTCAAGAATACCATGAATGTGATGATTGAAGGGTCGGTCCAAAAGTTAATAGAAATTTATAATAATTTTTAAATCACTATTTAAAATTATTATAATATGTTGGAATAGTTCTGGTAGTTACTAGCTGATGAATTTGGAGAGTGAAACTTATAAAAACTGTATTTTAAGAGATGAAAATATATTTAATGTTTGTAGTCAAGATATCGTGAAGTGTAGAGAAACCATCTTACGTTCCTTGAGGTTAAAGACTACTATATAGACAATAAAACACCATGGGTGATGTTTTTATATGTTTGATGAATCCAAAATATCATTGGATGTGGTTATAAATTCATATGAAAAAATTCTTGACTTTAGTCAATAAATGTAATCTTAAATTATGTCTTGGAAATTTCACCCAAATTTGTGCATTTCATATGTCTTCTAAAATATTACATAAGATTTCCCATGTTTATTAATACTTCAAGAGAATATTATAAGCCATCTACAATTTCATATGACTTCTATGAAAATTTTTATGAATTCTTGTGAAAAATTATACATTAAATATTTTTGTATAACTTCATAGGTCAAATGTGAGTATAACTTGGTGAACGTTTTTCCAATGAATGAAACTGAATAAAGTTTCTCTGACTAAGTGTACGACCTTTAGGAAGAATGAATATGACTTCATTACCCCATATGACTTTAAATTTGGAAAATTTGGATTTCACTATATAGCTTCTATACTCCGCGAAAATATGATTTCATGAGGTATAAAAATATTTATAACATATAAAAAAATAATATTGAACACTAACTATCCCCCCAACTTCAATACACATAAAAACTAACAATTATAATATAGTTACCATTCCTTAAAAATTCGATCAAGTAAAAGTAATATAATATTTTTATACAATAAAGAAAAAAGAAAAATATATCATTAACAGTGTTGTGATGTGGAGGTCCTTCATACCACATTTGGATATTTTTTGTGACTGTTATATTCAATGAGACATGTGATATATTATAGTCCCACTCTGTGATCTTAAGGAAAATTCATATATTTTAAAATATTAGTATAACTTTTCTTCCCTGAGGATGAAACCTGGTAATATCAAGGATCAATGTCATATGATAAGAATAGAATAGAATATAATGAATATCTCTAACAAGCATAGAAGGAAGACCACAATAGTTAACCAGAGTGTTCAAGAATTATGTTTAATAGATAAAGGATTCAAATAATATGTTCATTGATGAACAATTTGAAATGACATATGAATAGGGATACCTCAATATATGGAAATAACCATAATCATAATACCTTTTCTTCATAAAAACTACTAGTACTCAACCAGTTTCTTCTATGAGTTGTTCGTAGCACTATGTTACCTCAAAGTACCTCCCTTCTAGATTAATGATTCAAAGAAAAAATGAGTATGCATCTTATTTTATATTATCAATGGAACAATTAAATCCATGGGCAATGTGTATACCCGTTTTCATCCCTAGATAATCTAGTTGAGAGTGTTTGATAAATTATTCCACACATCAATAGAATGGATCATATACTACACTTTTGTTCAATTGTGTAAGAAAAACCTTGAATAACACATTTTTGAACTCTAAATAATTGTGTTCATATGTTCATATCCCCTAATAAAATCACGTTGTAATGACTTTTTTTCCATCAAAATATTTATCATATAATCATACACTACTTTATTATCCCTTTAAATTCATTCTAAACAGTTATGAAATTTTACATATTGTGGTTCGTATGATGAAACCAGAATAAATAAATTTATTTAAAAGGAATTTTTTTTCATATATATATATGTTTAGTGAAACATATCCAAGATGATGATATTATTTTTTATTTCTTCATATTTAAAACTATTATAAACATTAAAATCTATATGTCTGATGAAATACCAAAGATAAAAATTTGTTTCTTTCCATAAAAATAGATCACTATTAAAAACTATTAAAATTGATTGATGATGATCTAATATTAAGAAAAATTGTCATGTATGTGTCACAAGATTTAATATATAGAATAAGAACCAAGTTTATGATTTAATGATCATATTTTGAAAAATATTGAATGAATGTGGGATAAGTGAATGATTACTATATTGGGAGGAAAAAAGGACTTGTAAACTCATATAATTTATATAAATAAATGTTCCATAAACCATAGTGAATTTTTTTAAATAAGGAAATGCAGTGATACATAGAATTAATTTATTGAATAGTATATGAAACTTATCATCCATTCAATAAACCTGATTATTCTGTGAGACATAATGAATAGTTTCAAAAGTAACCTAATTATTGAGATACAACAATCCTCTTAGTTATTGTAAAACATTATATGACTCATTCCAATCAATATACACATTTAAAATTGAATTCTATTTTCTATTTGAATTTTTTAATATGATATGTTATATTTTAATAACTATAGTACTCATTCTTGGATGCTAAACATGTGAACATCCTAAAATATTCATATCATTTCAATAGTATAATTCAATATAAATTATGCATCTTTTTCCAGATGATCTTGTGATAGGCATTGATGTATACAACTATGTGGGGATTTCAACCTAGAAATCTTCTAACATGAATTTTTATATAATATATTTCCCCCATGAAGAGTATACATTTTTGGCATATATTTATCACACCAATTGTTGTATCTATCCTTTTTTGACTCATCAATCAGAAGTGAAAAATATCTCTCTATATGGTATTACTAAAACTTATTTTTCCATAATACTTGAGTTTTATGCTCTTTTCCAACATATAAGGTGCTAACATTTTTTGTATATGTGTTTCCTACAATGTGTTTTAATTCAGTTCTTGGTGTAAAAACATACTAGTCAAACTATTTTTCAAATTAAATTCCATTCACAATGAAATAAAAGATGGTTACCACTCACTAGTTCTTTAATATAAGTCAAAGAAAACTCTAATGGTTCATTAGACACATATTCCACAATTACATCTAATCTTACTGCACTTCATGGGGTCTACACCTACAATGTGAGACACACCGCCATCCCCATTGGAATAAATTTCTTCATATTGGAATGGGTTTTCTCCCCAAACTATCTTAGTAGTAAAGCTTCACTCATGTCACTATCTTAGAAGACAAAGTCCTTTAATTAACTGATTTCAGTCCTCATTATAGAAATTTCTATATTAATAGATATAAATAATTAACCAATTCAGCAGAGGGATATGTACATCCCACAGATCTCATAAAGAAATACTGCATATGTGTGCCTCTAGATCATAAACATTCATCATATCATGACCCAGAAAAAAGATACATTTTTCCAAAACATCATATCAGAATACATTAAATTAAATGGGTATCACAAATATTTTATAATATCATGACCTTTAGAGAAGAAAGATATTTTATAATAAAAAAATAAACCATGAAAAGAAGAGGGTTTCATAAGAATTTTGTCATGCTATGACCCAAGGAAGAGTAGTGAGTTTCGTAAAGAAAATTTCATCTTAAACATTAACCATTAAAAGTTAAAATAATAAAGGTGTTATTGGATTAAATCCCTAGTAAAGGACAATATATACAAAAGGATATCATCTTATTTGAAGAATGAATTTAAATGTTCACTAATGCATATCATAAGGGAAATATCCTTCCTTTGAAAATAAATTTTTAAAATATAAAACATTTTCCAAATCATTTTCATTGAAAAACACATTGAAAACTTTCTAATTAAGATTCAAAAATTATTTAAAAAATTTATTAAGGAAAATATCCTTTTCACAACCAGAAATACTTTTTAGAACATAAAATTTTTTGAAAACTTTTTTCTTTGAAAATTACATTGAAAACTTATACAATAATCCTTGAACTCATAGAAATTATTTTCTCTAAAAAAAGGATTTTTAAAACATATGAAGTTTGTTTTGAAAATAATTTGAAACAATTTTTAAAGATATTACATTTGTGAAAAAAAAATTATTCAAAAAAATCATTGAAAAAATATAAATAATGAATTTAAAATAATTTAAAACTTTTCTTGAATATAAAAATTTTTTTAAACATTTTTCTTTGAGAATAGTTTTGAAAAATTTTAAAAAAATAATTGAAATCATAGAATTTGATTTATTTAGAAACAAACTCTTGAAAAAATATAAAGGAATAATAGAAAATCATTTAATTTTTTTTAATACAAAACCATTTCTAAATCCCTTTTCATTGAAAATAGATTTGAAAACATATAAAGGAATATTTTAAAATCATATAAAATACTTCTTGAACACAAAACATTTTTTAAAACCTATGTCTTTGAAAATAAATTTTAAAATAATAAATGTGCAGAACATCAGGGAAAAATAATATTACAAAAACTAATCTTGTAAAAATTATAAGGAATATTCAATGATATGATGATCATGATTGTGGATAAATCCACACATGCGGAATATTCCTTTTGTACTGTAAAATGTTTTGGAAAGTGCCTCGATCAGAAAATAATAGGAATAATCCTTTTTAAAAACAATTTTTTAAAAGGAAAAAATGTGTACAAAAGTATTTTAAATATCATATAATTATAGTTTAATTTTTTTCCAAAACATTTTTATAAATCATTTTTTTAGAACACATATTTCTTATTTAAAAGAGAAATATATTCGAATTTCCATTAAAAGATTTTCTTATTTATCTTAATTAACAACAATTATAAAAATGGTACCATAACATAGATATATCATGAATAAAAATAGGATAATAAAATTAATGATAATTTTTATGTTTGGGATCAAAATATTTCAGCAATGGAAGAAAAATCATAAAAAATCCATAGAAAGGATGAGATTGTAGCAATATACTCATATCCATTTGGTAATGTTGAATTAAAATCCACATGAAATAATAAATTTCCATTAAGCATAAAATATCATGAAAATAAGGATATTTATTATATAAATTTTCTAAGGGTATTATCTACACCTTGTAAAATAATTTAGGTGAATAACATTACATGTGTCTCAAATAAGGAATATTGAGACCAAATTAACCTACCGATTTAGTGACTTTTAAACCATAAACCCCAAAAAATAGAGATAATAAAATGGATATTTAAATAACCATAAAAATAATTATATCAATCACATAATTCATTCATAGTAATTAAATAACCACATAAAATAGAAGAGTGGTTAATAAGGCATGTATATCGCGAATATAAAAATGTGAGATGACATTCCCTTAGCTTAAGTCTTGAATTTATACGTACATGATAAACAATTCTATATAATAAATATAAATTTGTTATAAATATATAAAAGAACCATATTTTTATATATCATACCATATGACATTTTATTATGAATTTTTATTTCCCTTTGAATAACAATTTCATGTTAAGGTTATGTTTTGGGTAACAACCACTTAGTTTTTCGTAAATGTTTGACTTGTTATTCTTGATTCCCTTACATAGATCATAATTTAATTATTTAAAGAATATAAAAAATTACATATATAACATCTATTTAGTGTATAATTATTTATAATAATACAAAAAAGATATAAATTTTAAATGAAATACACTATTCATAGAGACAGTAGGTCATACGTACGCATGAACGTTGTTTCCATTTTCTTGTCATATATTTAAAGAAAGAAATTTAAATGATATATATATAAATATATATTATATTAATAGTTGAATTATTATTTTATATATATTAAATATTTTTATTAAAATCATCTTCAATAAATTCCATGTAAAATGTGAACAAATCACATAGTTTTGAGGAGGCAGTAGTCCACACGTCTATGAACAATGTTATTATTTTCCGACAAAATGGAAATCATGAAGGTATATGTTATATAATAATTATAGAAGCATAAATACATCATAAATATCATATATATAATATAAAATAGTAATTCCATAATTATTCCCAAACTAGAGAGGTGTTAATGGAAGAATGAATGACATTTGTTCACGAGGCGGCAGTTTACTGTACACACAAATGATGATTGCATATCTCATTTGATGGAAGTGTATATGAGTGTATGTATTACCCTAACATAAAAACATATTAGTCTATTTAGAATATTTTTTATTATATAATCATGGAATAATAATATTTGAGGGGTGGAGAGGGAAATAAAACATAAGTTCTTATTGATTGATGTCACCTCTTTTTTTGGTATCTCTTTTTGGTTTTCACTAAATGGATTACTTGGTTGGATTTATTCCCAAATTTAGTATTATATTATGATGTTATGTTAGTTTTGGATTATGTATAATGGTCTTGTATTATCCAAAGGGCTTGATATGGGTGAATAAGTGGGTGGGGGGAGTGAGTTCCCTTTTATAAGTGGGGGAAAGGACACACTTGGAATTTCTGAAAATAATTTTTGTTCTCCCCATTTTTCTCTCACCAAGAATCTTAAATAAGAAAAAAAAATTAGATACATGAAGTTTTAAAGTATAAATATGGTCACAAAATGGGTTTTGGAAATGTTTAGATTCATTTTTTCACTTTATATTTTATGTTTAGTTATTAAGTAAATAGTTTTTAAATTAATCATTGTAACTAATTTTAATTACATTCGATAATCACTTTTGTAGAAAAAAATGTTGATATTATTAGAAAGAAAAAATTATTCTTATTCCAAATATGTATTAAATTTTTCTAAATTATAATCCCATTATTAGATTAAATTAATTTAAAATTAACCTAGAAGATGTGATGAGACAACATGGTTTTTATGTGAAAATGGTCAAAATACTAAATTTTTTTTATATCAAATTTCAATGTGTAATTTATTACAATGACCTAAATTATATTAATATATATATATATATAATATAATGAAATATAATTTAAAACCAAATAATAATATAATTTTACTATATCTAAAAATTAGATAAAAATGCAGTTTTCAATCAAAATTCATTATTTTCACTATTCATAAAAAATGATATTTATTTGAAAAAGACAAAACATTAAACCAAAGTTATTTTTAATTTTATAATTTAAAAAATAATGATGATTTTTTAAATAAAAATTATATATGTTTGAATTTTTATAAAACTAGCGTGCCATTAAAAATATATAAAATTCAATTTTATAATAATATATCATTCATGTCTAAAACCAAATTTGTTCTTATTTTATGTCTAAAAAAGCTATTATATGAATGTAAAAAAATATGGTTAAATTTATAATAGATAAAGGTTTCTATAAATATTCATCAAAATCTTTTTTAACTTATTGAGATAAAACATGTTTGTATATTGAAAAATATTTTTTTTAGAAAAGGAATTTGTTTATTTTCAAATAGATATTACTTTTATTTACAACAATTTGATAACCAAAGGATTAAATTTATATACATGTGTAAAACATATTTTTCACAATTAATTTAACGATATTCATAAATTCCATTCTAATGGTCAAGTGATAAATATAATAATATTATAATAGTATTATTAATAGTATATTGTAGTTGGGTAGAACTTGGTATTTCATGTA
Organism: Viscum album; assembly: GCA_963277665.1. Taxonomy (NCBI): domain Eukaryota; kingdom Viridiplantae; phylum Streptophyta; class Magnoliopsida; order Santalales; family Viscaceae; genus Viscum; species Viscum album. The sequence goes on from OY728132.1 coordinate 130,263,478, forward strand.
ACATAAGTTATCGAAGGAAAATATCATTATATGTAACAAAATCCAAAAATAATATTGTGTGCACTTCAAGCTAATCTAATTGATGCATGTAGAACAATTTTAACTTTATTTTGTGTATAACACAATCCAAACATAGTTATATATTATAAAAAATTTATATTCATTTTTTTGTAAAAACTAAAAATATCAAAAAAAGATTAAATTAATTAAAAATATATATCTCAAAATCTCATGGAGTTACATTATACTCCCCTTAAAAACATTTTTCACCATCAAAATTTTTCTAGGTTATCAAGGGCTTAATAATTTAAATCTACTTTCATAGAAAACCACATTGGGAAATTTAATAATAAAACTTGTTTTAAAAATGGATAATTGGAAAAATAAAATTTACCACAAATAAAACATAACTAATTTTCCACATGTGAGAACATATTTGAGAAGTGAATATTAGACATAAAACTAATTTTAATATCCAATATCTCCTTCTCCCAACAATATTATCTAAATATTTAGAACATATTAAGGGTTATCTTTCACTTAATAAAAATGTCACCTTACCTGAAAATAATGATTTATTTCCTTCAATACAATTATACATACTCCTTCATATCCATAGTGAAAATTTATACCAAAAAATCCTCATATATTTAATAAATCATGAATCCAAATACCAAAATAAATTAATCCTTCCACATTAATGATTGGAAGGGAATAGGTCCTTCCTTGGATTAGAAGTAAATTCTTAGTTCAGGGCATTGAGTTGGGTAATTCATGTGCTCTCCTTAGAAAATACATTGAACTACTTGAAAATTAGTAATACTATGACCCTTTTTACACATAGAACACATCTTCCCCTCAATTTGGGATATTCTTCCAAGTATGTATTCCCTTCTTCTTGAAATCTAGAAAACTAAATCTTATTTCATCTATGTTTATTATGATGAGATGTTTCATGAAATTTCTTCTTCCACTAATTATATGTGTTAGGAATATCACCAATGTTCACATTTATAATCATATATCAAGATAGATGAATCGACATAATCACAATATCTTTCTCTCTAGTCATCATCCAATTTGGTTGCTCATTGTCAAAAAATTGTCCATTCGATAAAAAGTTAACATTATTCCTTCTTTTTCCATCAATCAACTAAAACCAAAATCATAGTGTGGTCAACACTAATCATAAAAAAACCACATAGTCATTTAAATTACTTATTGGATGTCTAGATATTGAAACCTAATTATTCAATCTATGTCACCTCAAGTTTAACATAGTTTTTTCATTGTATTATTCTATTTAAATACATCAAGATGTTTCATAAGTATTTTTGTAATTCCCAAAGCATATCCTCCATAAGTGTAAATGCATGTTTGCATTAGGACCCATTGTTGGGAACCAGTTCTTGATCGAGTCTCTCTCAATATAGTTTTTTCGGGTTGTTACATGTATGTACATGTATACCAATGCCACATCCACTTTTAGTTTCTAAAAGGGTTGTATTTTTAGAAAACCCCTCACTCTATCCTTTACAAAAATTACAAGACATTTTCCTAAACATTGACTCATCCTTATAATTATCCTTAGATACATCACTAAGCATGTCCTTAGAAATATCCTTAGGGATCTCACTAAGGTTTTCTCATCCTAGTATCTATAGATTGAATAAAATTTTCCTTTAAAACTGAATATAGTGACCCATTATTAACATATAAGCATATTACATCATTTTATATGAATATTACCCACAATAAAAAATTACACGCCTAATGACCATAATATTTTATTTTCATTGGGAACATGGAAGATAATATTCTCTCTTCGTGAAAGATATTCAATGTATCCCATAAATATTTTCCCCAAAATTACTCCTAATCAAAAAAATTCTTTCTATCCTAGGGAAAGAAAACATATGAAAGGGTGAGCTCAGATGCTCAGTAAGGGCATACAAGGGATATATGTAAGCATAATCATGAGAATAAGGGTATTTGAACAAGATAAAAACAGTATAAGATCATAACTATATATCAAAGATCATAATTAAGAGTAATGACATAAATAATGGTAGTTCATAATACACGAATCATAAAAGAATCATGATAATAATCCATGAAATCATAACATATAAATATTACATAGAATTGTGACAGACACATAAGCATATAAAAACCCTCCCTTTACAACATGGATCATTCCCGAAACTTATTAGGGGACTTTATGGGTGATACACTTACTATACAGGACACCTCAACATAATCAGTGGAATCAATTTTCTTATATTTGAATAGGTTCACTGAAAACCATCTTAGTAGTCAAGGTTCACTCCCAAGATAATCTTAGTAGTCAAGGTTCACTTTCGAGATTATCATAGTGGAAATTGTCCTTTACTAAACCGAGTTCACTCCTCATTCCATCAATGTATTTTTCATGAGATATAAACCTTTACCTAATGAATTGAAATGAGATATACCTTCCACTCATCTAATAATGAAATCATACGTATGAATTTCACAAGATCATAAACTATCATCATATCATGACCCATAAATATAGATAGGTTTCATTAACAATATATAATAATCCATGAAATGAAATGGGTATCATAAACATTTAATCAAATCGTAAACCATGGAAAAGAGTTAGGTTTCATATTCATTAAAAACCCCATTAATGGAAGTGGACATTGTAAGAGTTTTATTATGGTCTAACCCCTGGAAGTGAAATGAGTTTAAACAAATTTTGATATTAATCATAAAACATTAAACGAAATAAAAATAATTTGTTCCTTGAATCATATCCCTAGTAAATAAAAAAAATTATCAAATAATATCATATTATATGGAGAAGTATTTTTAATGATCACTTGGAACATATCTTAAATAAAATATCCTTTCTTTGAAAATAAATTTTTTAAAAATATTACATTTTTAAAATAATTTTCTTTTAGAACAACTTTTAAAACTCATGAATTTAGCTTTAACAATCATTTATTAAATTTATTGAAAAAATATCATTTTATCTTCTAAAAATTATTTTTAGAATATAAAACCATTTTAAAAACCCTTTTATTTGAAAATAATTTTGAAAACTTATAATAGAATATTAGAAATTATTGAATTTTTTTTTCTTTGAAAATCCCCCTTTTAAAACATATAATGGAATATTTTGTATGGTACAATAGGATAGATACTATAAGTGTGGGGGGGGGGTGAATTAGGATATGACATATAAAAATGACTTCCCCTTTTGATATTGTTTTACTATTAGACAAAACCCTCTTCTCTATCCTTCCCGATGTAGAGTATGAACAATCCTTAAAGCATGTACAAGACACAATGATTTTAACTTTGTTCACCCTCACTAGACTACATACAAGGAGCATACACTAGCAGTGTGATGATGTACCAATTCCACTATAAGCGAACTGCTATTTACAAGTTCGAAGAGGACTCACTGTCCCTCCTGGTTTGCAACCACTCACAATTTGAATGCTCACTACTCTCTCAACTGAAGTGTTCTCACTGCTTCTTCAGAAGATCCACTCACCATTTTCAGACTTATAGGTCTCTTAATTATCTCTAATGAAATCTACATCCTTAACTATTGATATATTCTCTGTTGATGTCTAACTTTCACCCGTAGATGAATCTCACTTTGCACGGGGTGTACTGGACAACTGTAATTTTTACGCGTAGCCCTAACTACACCTTGCACGTAATTCACTGCTTTTATGTGAAATTCACTTTTTGCACAACACTCCTTTTATGTGAAACACCCCTTTTACGCGCAATTAATTATTTTACATGCAACATCTTTTATGCGTAACCACCACACTGCCTTGCGCAAGATTCTCTGCTTTTGCACGAAATTCACTTTTCATGCAATAGTCTTATTTTCGCGCCACCTCTTCTTTGCGAACAAATTGTTCTTTTATCCAAAAAATTGTTGTTTTCGCGGAACTCTCTTGTGAACTCCAATTTCTCATGGCAGAGCTTAGTTACTCTCTTTGTCTTGACCTCCACCGAATGGTGGGGGGTCACTTCATATTTATAGGAAAAATTGACGCCGCATGAAAAACGCTTCTTGAGCGCATAATTCTCTTCGAGCACAAAAAACACAACTTCCAAGCAACACCATTTTTCACACATGACTCTAATATTTAGCGCCCCTCAGGCCTTTTCCAATTTTCAAGCTTCAGACCTCGAAACACCTCTTACGCAAAAAAACATCATCCCTCCATTTTGTGCATCCCACAAATATTTCACGCACCGCTTTCCTTTTTCGTGTACTATGAAAATATTTCATGCACCACATTCCTTTTGCGCGCACCGTGCAAATATTTTGTGCACGAAAATATTTTTCCGGCACCCCGCAAATATTTCACACCACACTTAATTTTTCGTGCACTGTGGAGATATTATGAGAACACCTTTATTTTTCATGCACGGCATTGATAATTTACGCACCACGCTGATTTTTCATATGCCACTATATTTTTCGCACACCACCTTGTATATACTCTTTTTGTATGGCCTCCAGATCATTCATTCTTTTTTCGAGGTTATTCAATCAATCAAAGATTGTTGGAAGCATCCCTTGAACTCGAAAAATCACCATGTCAACCCCCTTTGTCAACACACTTATACATCATGGTATGCTTTTTTAACAAACACAACATGGAGGCCCACTCTGTCAACAAACACAATCACCTCAAAAATGCTTCAATGATCCCTTGAGAGACTTTTTCTCAATATATTTGAAAATCATTTAATAAAATTTAAATATAAAACATTTTTAAAAGAAATTTCGTTGATAATAACTTTTAATATATATAAAATACTATTTGAGAATCATTGAAAACACTTATTGAACATAAAACAGTTTTGAAATAATTTTTATTTGAAAATATATTTTAAAACATATAAATGAAGCTTTGAAATCATTGAAATCCTTTTGTTTGAAGAATTTTTTTGAATATATAAAAAGGAATAATTTAATATCATTGAAAATATTTTTTAATCATAACAATTTTTTAATATATTTTTTTAATGAAAATACCTTGGAAAAAAAGATAAAGAAATCTTTGTAAAACATTTAAAACACTTCTTGAGCATAAAAAATTTCTGAAATACTTTTTATATGAGAACCACTTTAAAAAATTAAATTTCCAGAATATTGGGAAAAAATTTTCATAAAAAAATAAATCTTATAAACATTAAAATTTATCTTCAAATAAATGATGATAATGATGATAGATCAGGATGATATATAAACCCATATATTTTGAGCATTCCATTTGCAATGTAAAAGGTTTATAAAAGTACCTTGACCAGAAAATGATAAAAATATTCCTTTTTTAAAACTATTTTTTTGAATGTATAAAATGTGGGTAAAAATTTATTTTAATGATCACAGTGTAATATAATAAAATAATTTTTTATAGACAATTATTTTGGAAGACTACATATTATTGACAAAAAAGAGAAATATAGTCACATTACCTTAAATGTTTTTTAATTATATTAATTACAAAGAGTGTAAAAAAGGACCATTACATGTATATATCATGTTTAACTAGTGGTGAAGAAACTTCATGATAGTTGTTAAGATATAGATCATAATAAATCATTAATGGAAGAAAAATCATAAACAATCCCAGAAATGATGAGATTGTAATAATAAACTCTTATTAAATTGTTAACTTTGAATAAAAATACACATGAAAGAATAAATTCACAGGAATATTAAAATATCATTAATTATGTGATATTTATTATATAAAAATTAAAACAATATTATATACACCGCATAAAATAATTTCGGTGCATAACATTCCATGTGTCTCAAATAAAGAAAAACGATACCAAATGACACTACTGATTTGGAAAAATTTGAACCATAAACCCCATGAAATTGATATAATAAAATTAACATTTAAATATATCTGTAATTATGGATAAGAATTGTATAATTAATTCATGATAAGTATATACATCACACAAAATAAATGAGGGCTGAATAAGGAATGTATCTCATGAATATAGAAAAGTGAGATGTAATTCTATTACCTTAGGTGTTGAATTTCTTTATACACGTTCCAAACTCCTATATAATAAATATTACATTTTTATACATCATAAAAAGAAAAATATTCTTACATAACAAACCACAAATAATTTTATTATTACTTCATATTACCCATTTATTAACAATTTCATGTTAAGGTTACATTTTGGGTAATAACTAGTTTTTTTCATATATGTTTTGACTTTTTATTCCTGATACACTTACTTGGATCATGATTTAATTATTTTAAGAATTTAATAAATGATATATATTTCATATATATTCATTAAATAATTATTTATAATAACTTATAAAATATATAAACATGAAATTAAACACAGCATTCAAAGAAAAGATAGGTCGTATATATGCATGAACACTGTTTCAATTTTCTTTTAGTATTTTTAATGAAATAATTGTAAATATATATATATATATTATATTTAAATTAGAATTATTATATAATATATATAATTATATTATTTTATTAAACTTGGAATGTTGTTAGATTTATTGAAAAAAAATCAAATTAATTTAATCATATGGATATTTTACAGAACTCTGATTATAACTTATGTTATATAAAAGAACTGTGTTTAGTTTTTATTTCAGGAATACATGTTATTATTTCACTATAATAAACACATATATTATCTTTTAATACATAGAACAATATGTTTTTCACGTGTTACTCACAACTTCATGTTTCTTCGATATCTTTCATTACACATAAGGCCAAGTTTTACCAAACTAAAATAAACTATTAATAATATTAGTAAAATATTATTATAGTTACAACCTTGATATTGGAATTAATGTGATGAATAATAAATACTAAATTGTATAAATATGATTTAAAAAGTTATACAAAATTATTCCTTTGACTCTCAATTATTTAGAAATTATTATAAGAACAATTTGAAAATAAACAAATTAATTCTCATAGAAAACTATTTTTCTATATAAAAACAAAATTTTTACATAATAAATTAAAAAAACAAATGTTTATGAATTATTTAAATAAAATTTATATATTACATAGTTAGTATTTATTTTTTATACTATTCCAATATATTTTTTGGTATACTATAAGAATAAATCCAATTATATGAATTAAAAGATGTATTTTTCTAAGAGGAAATTTTACCACCTTTAAATGTTGAGAAAATTTGAAATATATTTTTTCACACTTTTATAAATTTTATTTGAAAAAATAAAATTCCTTTTTTAAATGTTAATGATTAAATTTTCTTTCAATGTATTTTTGGTATGTTTTCATAGATGTTTGATCTTAGGATGAATAATGAAAAAGACTAAATTTTAATTCAAAAGGAATTTTTTAAGTAATTTTTTTATTGTTAAATAATATTTTAATTTATTTTCAAAATAGTTATTGGATAATTTTTATGAAATGTATCCCAATTTAGTTCATTGGAACAAATTTCACATTGATATTGGATATACCATATTTTAATCTCTTAAAACATTTTTTCTTAAAAAATCTGATGTCGCCACACATTTTCAAGATTAATTAAAATTTATTTCTTCTAATTATCTGATTAAGATTTTGAAATATGGTTTTAATTTGTTTAATAATAATTATAAATAATTAATAATAATTTAAATGTAATTTTTGACTAAAATTATTAGTGAATGTAATTAAAATTTATTATAGTGATTAAGGTATGAATAAGATAACTTAGTGGTTAAAAATTATTTTAAAAGGGAAAATAACCAAGAGAAATTTCCAAAATCCTTGTTATGGAAATATTTTTACCAATTAACATATTTTTTCAAAACTAGAAAAATATTTTAGTCATATTATTTAAGGGACATCAATCAATAGTTTTTAACTTTTTATATTTAAATGAATGTCACTCCTCCTCCATTATAAAAAGGAACTCACCCCTCACTTCCTCACACCTCTAAAGACACATTGGATCATAAAAAATATATATAAATAAGATCCCATGTTCCCAAAATTTTACCTTTAATCCTCACTTTTGGCATTAAGAAGACCAATGAATCTCATTGGTGTAAACCAAAAGGACTTACTAGAAAAAAAGAGGCAATGTTCTTCACCGTGAATTTCTATTTTATTTAATTCTCCACCCTTTATATTCTTATTATTACATTATTATATAATTAAATAAGTATAATATATTTATTTATAAATTTTAATTCTAATTTTTTCGTCTAAACCAACACAGACTTCCACAAATGGGAAACGAACTTACCGTTTGTTTGTACGACAGACTACCCCCTTAGAAAATAGTGTCGTTTTTTTCCTTTACCACCTCTAATGGTAAAAAATTATGATTGAAATTATATTTTTATAATATATATATATGATAATAATTATTTATTTTTTATTATGTAATAATTATATAAAACATACTTTCAAGACTTCTATTTTGTGTAAATACGGTAACATCGTTTGTGGAACTGTGGACTACCACACCCCCAAAGCGATGCAATTAATTTACACTTTTCATGGAATGATTTAAAGATGGTTTTAGTAAATTTATATTATGTTTATGAAAGTATAATTCTACCTTAATGATGATACATATATACATACCTGTAATTTACATTCTTTATTTCAAAACAATTGGAAAACTGAAACAACATTCATGTGTAAGTACGACCTACCGTCTCTAAGAACAGTGTATTCAATTTAAAATTTCAAAATTTAAATATTTTTATTAATATTTATATATGTTATGTATATATGTTATTTATATCTTGTTTTAAATTACATAAATAATTAAATCATTATCTAAGTAGTGTGATAAATAATAACAATTCAAAACGTATATGAAAAACAAAGAAGATATTAACCAAAACAAAAAATTAACATGAAAATGTTAATAAATGGGTAATATAAATCCATAAATAAATAAAATATGTTATTATATATAATAAAAAGTTTTTTTAAATTTTAAAAAAATAATATATTTATTATATAGTTGGTTTGAAAGTGTATCAAGAAAATGAAGACTTAAGGTAAGGGTTTTCTGGTCTCAGACTAATTTCTATGAGACATTTACCTTAATGGACACTCATTTATTTTGTGGGGTGTATATACTATCCATGAATATATTATATGATTATTATAATTCAATTTACTTGTATATAAATATCCATTTTATGATGTTTCTTTTTGGGGGTTTTGGTTCAAAAGTTACCAAATCAGTAATGTAATTTTTTCTCAATTTTACTTCTTTGAGATACATGCCATGTTATGCTCTTATATTTTAATATTATTTTTATATACTACCCATTGATATTTTATGTGAATAATTTACTTATTTTTATGATATTTTATACTTCATGTAATGTTATTATTTTCATAGGATTATGATTCAATGTTACCAAAGTGGTAACAGTTTATTACTACAATCTCATTGTTTATCAAGATTGTTTATGATTATTCTTCCATTGATGAAATATTATGATACATATCTCAATAAATATTCTAAATTTTATTCCCATATGGTTTTACATGATTTATTTTATTATTATTACCAGTTTACACATTTTGTTACTTAAGATAATTAACAGAGTGATTTTAATAAAATATGACTTTATTTCTCTCTTATGTCGGAAATTTGTTTTATTCACAAAAACATGTTTAAAAAAAATTCAAAAATGGTTTACTATGATCTGAAATATAAATTTTTACCCATGATTTAATTTTTTTTATAAAATAGGGGGTTTAAAAAGAATCTCCTTGTTTTTTAGATAAAGGAACCTCCCTAAACTTTTTATAGAGAAAATTGAATGTTCGGTATTTACAAATTTACCTGAATTCATGACTCTAATTACCTTGAATCCTACATTAAAATTTTAAGAATTTAATTTTAATGATAATTATTTTCCTAATATTATTGAAATTCATTATTCTAAAGTGGTTTTTAAAAAAATGGGTTTCTAAATTTTTAATGACTTAAAAAGTATTTTTCAAAGAGGAAATGATATTTTCTCTATAAATGTTTTAATATATTACGTTAGATTTTTTTCAAAGTGGTATTTAAATAATATGATTTCGAAAATGTTTTTTTAAATAGATAGTTTTAATGAAATATTCTTTTCTTTTAAATAATTCTAAATTTTACCTTTAAAAATACTTCCCAATCCAACTTTTCATCCTTTGATATAGTTTCTTCTTTATAGGGGATATGATTCAAGGACATCATTTTTATTATTCCATTGAATGATTTATGTTTAAGAGGAACTTTTTTATGAATTCTATTTCTATTAAATGTGTTATAAAATTATAAAATGATTGTGAAACCTGCTTCCTTTCATGTGATGTTTTATGATGAAGTGATTATATAACATGTATCCATTTCAAAATTTATCATATCACGAAATTTTTATAATACCAATTTGATTTCATGGGTTATGCTTTGATGTTTATGAAACCTATATCTTTCAAGGGTTATAAAATGATTAACGTTTTGTTATCTTGTTGCACATACATGTATGATTTAATTATGTGACAGGTGGGACCTATATTTCCCTAAAATTAATTTAGTAATGATTTATATCTTATGAGTGAATCATGGATGGAATGGGGAGTGAAATAGGTTCATTATGATAAGGATGTAATGAGGAGTGAACTCAGTTCAGTAATACAAGGTTGGAACTAGAAGTGAACTTGGTTTATGAATACTTGGATGTTAGGGAATGTGAACCTGATTCAGTAATACAGGGATGGAACGAGAAGTAAACATGGTTTAGTAAAGGACTTTGTCCACTAATATTTTCTTTGAAGTAAGCCTTGTCTACTATGGAAATATTTTTATATGGTTATGTGTCTTCCAAAATTACTTGTCTTATTCCAACGTTATTCTTTTATGGATTATTCTCTCAATTACATTTTGATTCATGAATTATGAACTACCAATCTTTATGTTGTGACTCTTGATTATGAAATTTTATATGAAGGGTATGATCTTCTAAAAATATCATGTTATAATACCCTTATGCTCATGATTATTCTTAATTTTATCATTGTTATGCATACTATGAATTTGACCTCACCCCTTTATTATGTATTCTTTCCCCAGGTGATGAGAAAGAATTTAAGTAGAAGTACTAAAGGGGAAGAAGTTTCAGAGAATCATTGAAGATATTACACCATGTTTGATGATTTTTTCCAAGTTTCAAAAGGAACTAAACTATTATGGTCCTTAGGCATGTACTATTATAATATTTTAAATATTCCTCTAGATTGATGTAATATGAATTTATGTTAATGTTGGGACAATATAGTTTGTATGAATAGAATGGTTTAGAAACCATTATAAACAAGGATGAGAGAGAATTAGTGAGATCCCTAGGGGTATTTATAAGCATATGTATAGGTATTTCTATAAATATAATCCTAAGGTGTCATAGTTTTAAATGTAGGTCTCTTCATTTGGGAATCCTATGAGTATTTTCTCATCAGTATGTGGGTTTATTATATGGTAAGTGTTTGTCACCCTATGCTTTATGTGTTTAGTCAATAGATGGAATTAAAAAGAACTTGGTGAAAATTGAATATTCCCAATGTGGAATGTATAGGAATCCTGAAAATTGATTTCCTAAGTATAAATATCATAAAAAGAACTAGGATGGTTGTATTGGTATTGGTTATACTACTGATGACAAAGGGACTTCAAATGACCTTTCAAAGTTATGGGATGTTATAAAAATATTTTTACATTAAATATAAGAATCATGATTATATTGGGGTAGATGAAGCTGAAGACATTATTCTTATTTAATATTATAGGAATGGGGTATTATGGAATAAGTTGATGAAGCATGAGTAATGGTTTAAAAATAAAGCAAGATTATTTAATTGTATATGTTTTTAAATTAAAATATTATGTTATATGAATCCTGAAATATAAAATTATTTTCATTATATGTTTTTCATTATCAATTAAAAGGGATATATTTAATGGTACTGAATAATTAGAAAAGTGATTTAATGAAAATGTGATATTTTGTTTATGGGAAGGTAACCCTTAATATGTTTCTGATGTAGAGATAATGATGTTTGGATTTAGATATGTAGAATATTAATATGTAAGTGTGACAACAATAATTACCTCACAACTTATAAGGGATTTGTTTTCATTGTAGTTTATGCAATCATGGATGAAGTTTAAATCATTTTTTCATTTAAGGAATATATCTAATAAACATTGGAATAGGGAAACATCCATGTTTTTAGAAAGGATTTATGGTAAATATCATTTTTCAAGAAAACACATGATGAAGGTATTCACGTGCTTGGTATGTGAAAAAAGTGATATTTATGATATACATGGGATCAATTTTAAGTTGGTTTTCATAAATTTAGTAAACTTATTTATAATTTTTTTATTTTTAGCTTTCTTTAGGGTCATAAGGTTAACCATTTATGAAAATTTTACGTTAAACCTCAGATGAGGTTTTATAGATATATGTATTATCCCACCATATTTGGATTTATGCATATTAGAAAACCTATGATAACTATTTTTCAACGATGATAACTAAATACAGGTGGAATGAATTATCATTATACCTTATAAACTGTATGTAATCCAAGAATGAAAAATTTACCTTCATTTCATAGAGTAAGATATGAAGTAGAAATCTAGAATAGAACAACTGAAGGTAAGAATGTGAATATGAAAAGGAATTAAATCATGTATGTTTTTTAACTTATGTTCTTAGGTAGTAAAATAATTTATCAATTCGAGGAAAGGGATATTGAAATGTATTTATCCTGATAACTTTATTAATATTAATTATGGTCCTATAAATCCTTATAGATTTATGGTTTTGAGGCCCATAACATTCCCATGATACTTCACTTTCTGGTGAACAATGACCTTTATTACTCTCTAGAATTATTTACAGTTTTCAGTCATGTCTAATCATCACTCTCAATAGATGATCTCCAACATAGATTCCTAATTATGAGTTAAATAGTTTAGAAAATATGGTTCCAACATCCCCGTTTTAAAGGAAGTTTTATTATTAATTTTTATTATGTGGGTTTATTTAAAAATTAATTTCGATTATCAAATCATTGATAATATTGATTAATTTTGATGTAAAAAATAAATTTAAGGTGGGTAGAATGTAACATCGCAGGATTTTGTGAATATATTTTTGAATTAATTTAATATTTTTTATATTTTTCTCAAAATTGAATATAGATTGTGTTATATGAAAGGACTATGTTTGGATTATGTTTCATTAAACACCACTTATTGATTAAAATACATGGAACACATATATTAGCTTATAATAATTGTAACACTATGTCTGGACTGTGTTACACAAAATGATGAGTTCCTTAGATATATTTCCTTACACCCAAGGCCGAGTTTTTCAGAACTAAAATATGCTATTATTGTTGTTGTTAATATATTATTTTAGTTATCTCCAATATATTGGAATAAAATTGAAGAATAATATTGAATTAATTTTTAAAAAGATTACTTACACATGAACAAAAAATTAATCCTTTTATTATCAATTAGTTAGAAATCAATGAAAGAACTATTTGAAAATAAAGAAATTACTTTCTTAAGAAAACAATTTTTCTATGTACAAACATAATTTTATATCAATTAATTAAACAAACCACTTTTGATGAATGTTTACAATACATTTTTTATTTCATATTTTCAATCAGTATTTTTTATACTTATCCAATATATTTTGTAGTAAAAAGATAAGAATAAATTGAATTGCTTAAATATAAAGAGGTATTTTTATAAGAGGAAATTTTACCATCTTTTAATGGATAACTTATTCGAAATATAATTTTCTTAAAGTTTTATATATTATTTTTGAAAAAATAAACTTATTTTTTAGAGAAGAATATAAAAATTTACATTGGGTGAATTGCATCTTTTTTTCAAAATATTTTCATATTTGAATGAATAGTGAAATATATTGAATTTTTTTTCAAAACATCTTTTCCATATAATTTACATATATTTTTTATTTATAATTAGATTTGGTTTTTAGGTGTAATTATATAAATGATTCCTCAATTAATAAAATTTAGGCCATTAGAACCCATTTCGAATTGAAATAAGATATAAAAACATTTTAATATTTTAATGATTTTCGCTTAAAAACCCGATGTCATAACACATATGTGGGAGTAATTTTAAATGAATTTATTCATCTTCTGGGATTAGGATTTGTAAAAATGTATTCCTTAATTTGAATTAGAAAAATATAAATAATCTAATAATGTTAAAATAATGACAATCACACTTATAACTTAATTAAATGTCTTACGATATGTTATGGATATATAAAATAATTCCTTTATTTGTTTTTATTATATCATATTATATTTAAATAACTATTTAGTATATTTAACATTGATAATATAGTATTTTAATAGTGATCACATTATTAGTATAAATATTGGGTTTTAAAAAATCATATTGACATAGACCAAAAAAGTGATGGCCTCAACCAGTAGGATCATATAATATAAATCCAAATTTTCATATTTTGAAATGGAGATAAAATAAATAGGATTTTCCATTTACCAATACAAATATGATATCCAACAACTTATTCATGAGAAAACCTTGTTTGATAAAATTTAATGCTAATCGATATCATGACCAGAACCATGAATATCGAACAACCCTATGAAAGTCTCACTGTGATGCACGTTACGCTTTTGGGAATTATCTAGGGTATTAAATAGATATGTATCGAGACCCTAGAGATTTTATAATTTAAATTATTTTTTATAGAACAATGAATATATTTTTATCCTATTATTATTACTTTATAAATTATTTTTATCAAGTTACAATAAAACAGAAATATTATTTTTTGTAATATTAACATTCAATTAAGTAATTTATTTTGTTGAATTAATGAATTTCTAAAAAAATAATATTTTAATAACATATTATTATTAAATAATTTTTATGTAATATTAATGATCATTTATTTTATATTAAGTCAAATTTAATTTTTATAAGGGTTCCAAAACTATTATTCTAAAAAACCATACATTTCTAAATAAATGTATAGTATTTGTTAATAGGGAAAAATAACATAATTATAAAATTATTCAGATAAAATTAATATTATATTTATAACAACAATAACAAATATTATCTAATGGTGAATTTTTCATAATTATCTGAGACAACAAAATTTTCGAGAAAAAATAAAATACCGTAGAAATATCTGGTGTGTATTATAACATCATAATGATATAAAGGTTAATGAATAAATAATATAAATGGTATAAATGACCAAATAATTTATTTAACTTTAAGATTATTTTATTTTATGGTCATTTGATAAATTTTATAAAGCCTTTTTAAATCCTCCGAAATAATTATTATATTTTATGGTTTTAAAATATTTCGTTAAGAGTATTACTAACTTCCACATAAGAAAGGGAATTATTTTATTATGTTTGGAACTTTTACATATAAGATAATTAAAACAAATACAATCTGGAAGAAACCATGTTAAAAACTATGGTAAGGTATTTTTTTAGTTATTTAATTATAGAGTCCAAAAACTAATTTTGAGAAATGATAATTAATTACCCAAACATTTCATATATAAACATGCCCACGATACCATTTATCATTACTAAAAATTCTTGGAGCATGTCATGACTATGGAATTCCATCTCTAGAGTCCTCCCAAGCTCTCAATAATCTACTCAAAATCATTTTTAGTCACACAATCAAGTAAGGGATCCTCACCTTCTCTTTTTTATTCATGTTTCTTATTATCTTATATCTTTTCTTTCCAATGAAAAATGTCGTGATATATTTTTACATTCCCCTATTAATTACTATTTTATTTTAAAAATGTTATGGGTCCCTTTACCTCTCATCCAAACATTTTATGAATATTATGTGATGTTGTTATATAGTCAATATTTCACAGTGATTTTATATTGCTAAAAAATAGTGTAGTGAATACCATACGAATTTCCCATCAAGGGTGCTCTCCATTATATACTTATACTTATTTTACATGGGAAAAAAATGTATGTATTCCACACAATATGATTTAGTATTAAAATTTTATGATGAATAAATACATGTTTTATGACCTATGTGGAACACTTTATAATTATAATGAAAGGAATGTGATGGGTGTGATGAGAATTATATAGAACTATAATTAATTGAGTAACATTTAGTCTTAGGAGAATTCATGTTGGGATTAGGAGTAAACCTAATTTTTATTGTACTTTTTCCATTATTAATTCTCGTTAGTTATACATGACATATTTTTATGATGAAGTGTTTTATGTTGTTTACAAATCTCCCATGATGTCTTTATAATTAACATACTATATCATTTATTATTATTCATGTTTATGATTCTCATTCATTTTATTCCCCATTGATATTCCTATTATCTAACTTTTATTGACTAATTCCATGTTTATTATCTTAAATTACCTTATAGATCATCCATTTTTATGTATGTAATTATGCTATCCTGTGTAATGTAAAAAGCCCGGAAATTTTAGAATCACGTTAAGGAAGTTTTCAATAATTTTTTTGTATCCCATATTTAAGATGTTATGTTGTGAACATAATTCCAAAATTAAATATAATTATCGATATTTTATGTTTTATTCTGTGTAATGTGTTCAAAAAAATCAATAATCATAGCTCTAATAATGTAGAGGGTTTTTATAGTCAACTTAGTTTTTTTACTAAAACCATTAGTGAAATTAATTAATGTTAATTACCGTTATTAAGGTAAAAACCCGACTACTTAGTGGTTAAAATTTAATTAAAATGTAAAAATAACCTAGAAACATGTCTAGAATCCATTTTTAGGAAAAATTACAACCATGGACCCTATTGGATTAAAATGGATAATTATTGGAGGCATATGATGTATGGGATACCTCTAAATAGTGTTTACATTTTTATATTTATAGGAATACCACTCATCCTCCCCCATAAAAAGGAACTCACCCCCATCACTTATTCATACCTATAAAGAAATATGGACTCATAAAAACCCCACCCAATTAATCTCCCAACATCCCTCCTACCAACATAGAAGAATAATTTTGGAAAAAATACAACCAAGGAATCCCTTTAGTGAAAACTAGGAGTTACCTGAAAAAAGAGGTGACGTTAATCAATATGTATTTCTATTTTATTTTTTTCCCACCCATTATGTTATTATTATTATGATATTATTTAATAACATTAGTATATTAATTATAATTATATTTTTTTTATTCTAATGGGTCGACCTACAATACACACACTTCCATCAAATGGGTAATTTACATATTTTTCGTGTGTTCGACTAACTAATGCCCCATGAAATGATGTCACTCGTTTTTCATTTACCACATATGATTGTTTATAATTACGATGAGAATACTATTTTCACATTAAATATTTGATATTTATGATTTATTTTTTCATCTATATGTATTATATAAAATAATATTTCATTCTTTAAATTTTTAAAATACAATAACGTTGTTTGTGGATGTGTGGACAACCGCCTTCTCCAACCAATGTGATCCATTCACACTTTGCATAGAATGTATTAAGGATGGTTTTATTAAATTTATATGATATTAATAAAATAATAATGATAATTTGATGATAATATATATACATATATGACATTTAATTTCTTTCATTCAAAATGATAAGAAAACAGAAATAGATTTTATGTGTACGTACGACCTACCATCTCCATGAACAATGTATTCCATTTCATATTCCAATATTTTATATATTATTATAAATATTTTTCTATAGAATATATTTGATATTTAAATAATATTTTATATTATTTATATAGTTAAATCAATATTTAAGTAAGAGGATAAATAATAAAAAGTCATAAAATATATGAAAAACAATGAAAATATTGCCCAAAATGTAACATTAACATGAAATTGCTAATAAATGGGTAATATAAAGTCATAAAAATATAATGTATGGAATTATATATAATAATATGGTTCTTTTATAGATTTATACTAATATTATTTTTAATATATGGGATGTTTTATTGTATTCAATGAAATTCAAGACCTAAGGAAAGGATTTCTCATATCACATTTATTTATGTGAGACTTATGCCTTATTCACCACTCATTACATTTATGAGGTGTATATAATTCACATATAATGAATTATATTATTACTATATTTAAAATTATGGTTTCTTAAATATCCATTTTATTATCTTTCTTAAATGGGTTTTATGGTCTAGAAGTTCCCAAATAAGTAAAGTCATTTTGTCCCAATTTTCCCTCATTGATATGCATTCTATGTTATGCACCTAATTTTATTGATTAGGTGTATATGATACCATTTAAAATTTTATATATTGGGTATCCTTTTTAATGATATATTATGATTTATGTAATTTTATTATTTCCCTTGGATTATGATTCTATCTTACCAAAGTGGTAACAATTTATTGATTCAATATCATTGTTTATCGAGATTGTTTATGGATATGATTACATTGATCAAATATTATGATAAAAATATCTATAATTATATGTATAGATTTACCCATTGTCATGACCATAATATTCTGGAATTTCATTTGAATGTTTTAAAGGTTATTTATTTATAAAATTGTTTCCAAATATTTTATAAACTCATTTTTTAGAGTAGTTTTCAATGAAAATGGTTTTGAAAATGTTTTATGATTTATGGAGTTTTTTAAAAGAGAAGAAACCATTTTATCTAAAAATGATTTAACATATTACTTTATAGGATTTTAAAATTGTATTATTAAGGAAAATGATTTTGAAACTTTTTTATGTATTAAATAGTGCTATTAAATTAAAGTTTATTTTCCTTTAAAAATTATTCTTTGATCTTTCACAATTCTTCCCCATCTAAGTTGAATTCCTTCAATATAGTTTACTATTTACCATGGATATGATCCAAGGAAACCATTATTATTCTTTCATTGAATGGTTTATGATTAAGAGGATAGGTGACTTATGAATCCTATTTTTCTTCAATGGGTTATACCATGATCAAATGATTATGAAACCCGTTTCCTTCCAATGATTATTTTATGATGAAATGATTGTGAAACTTATCAACTTTTTTGCATGTTATGATATGATGAAATTTTTATAATGCCCATTTCATTTCATGGGTTATGATATGATTTTTATGAAACCCATGTCTTTTTATGGGACATGATATGGTGAATTGTAATGACTTGAAAAATGTACTTTTATTTTTGGTTCTCTTTTCTCCAAATAACTTTTTATTATGTTTTATAATAAAAGCACATCTAATTACATCAAACACAAATTTTAGTTTTCAAAAATTATATAATTATTATAACAAGTTAAGGTATATGGAATAATGATTACTTTAATTAAATAGTATTATTAAAAAACCACTTTTTAAATTTAAATGATAAAATAATTTTACTTTTTTTTATTTTAGAAATTTAACTTTTTATTTTCTATTCATTAATATTTTTAATAACTATGGATTTTTATAATTTAAAAATTAAATTTCTCATACATAGAATACTTTTATGGATAAATAAACATAAATTTTGAATTCCAAATGTAAAAATTAACCTAGGCTGAATTTGTAGAAGTTTTTTAAGAAGATTCAATTTGATGAATAATATTTTCTGAAGAGTGTTTTTTTAATAGTAAAAAATATTTTTTTATTAAATAAATTTTTCTATGTAATTATTTTTGAAAAGTGGACATACACGGTTGCGATCAGTAAGATATTTAGAGTCTAATGAGGTCAACTTAATTTTTTAGGTGAATAGTAACTTAACCCTTTATAATAGTGATTTTACTTTTATGAATAGTAATGAATAGTAAATTGGCCAAAAAAATAGATACTTCACCCATAATATTATAAATACAATTTTGACATCTTAAAAGCAAAAAAATGATCATAGTATAAGTTTTGATATTTTTTCTGTTATAAATATTTTATTTATAATTTTATGACTACTGTAATAATTTAAAATGGAAATGTATTTTCATAAAGTGTAATCATATATTTTTACTTTATTATTTTATGGTTATAAGTTGATTTTATGGGACCTTGATTAATTTCTCATAGTATTATAAAATGAGTTATAGTTTTAAAGATGTTTTTTTGAAATAAATTATGATTTTATTTGAAAATAAAATTAAAATATTTAGAAAATTATTTTCATAAAATGGATTTCATTTTTTTATTCATAGCATGGATATTAGGTTAGGGTGAATTTATTTGATTTTTATAAAATATGTTGTTTTGGTGAATAGTAAAAATATTGTTTTGAGTTTAAGTGTTTTTAATGACATCATTAATAATGTAATCATGATGTAAAAATTATGGTCGACCTATGAATAGTTATATATGTTATGAGGTATCCCAAGTGTCGAATACCTTGGACAAATACCATGGGAAATCCCATGGTATTGAAAATACCACTAATGAGGTGTCCCTTGAAATTAATAAAATATTCCCTCACTTTTTCTATAAATATCAAGACATTCCATCATTTATTTCATTCCAAAATCTTACGCAATGATTATATGGTCTTTTTTACCTCCCATGTAGTCCTCCCAAGTTTCCCTCAAGCCCCCATGGTCCCAAAATTTACGTTTTAGATGTTACTCTTCATGGTAAGGGAACATATCACCCTCCTCTTTTAAGTCATGACTTCTTTTATGTTGTGTCTTCTAGTTTCCATCTTATTATGTGGGGGTATGTTATTATAGGTCATTATTAATGTCCATTTTATGTCCAAATGATGAGAGATTCTTTCAACTCTCATCAATTTATTATTCTGAATTTTAAGCGACGCCATTAGGCAAACAAATTTTTCATAAAAGAAATCACATCTTCTCTTTTCTTTCACATTTCCTTTTCATGTGGTATGTCATTCAAATAACCATACCATGTTCTAATTTATTTTTATTCAGGATCCATACACTATTATGAGTTATTTATGAGTGGGTGACCCTTTTACCCTCTTTTTTCAATATTTTCTAAAACCATGGTGTATAGCCGTTATACTGCAAAATTTTCGTCTCAAAATCTCTCTCTTTTTTTACTCATTAAATTCTATTATTTTATTTTTCTAATACCCAAAACTAATTATTTACTAGGTTATTCATCAAGACATGAAATTGATATATTTTATTCTCAAATTGATATATATATATAAACCTCACTCCCTTTCCATGGGTTATAACTGACATTATGATCTTGTTCTTAAGAACTTTTTAAAACATCACGATTTTGAAGTGAAACCCGTTTCTTTTATTCTCTATGAGTTATTTATGACATGTTTGATTGTGATATATGTTACTCACCCAAAAATAAATACATATTAAGGGTGATCCCTAATATATCTCCAATGCATTGGGTAAATAATTTAATCTATAGAGATGACAAGTTTCACGATACCTTGGTGAATAACCTTCGTAATTATTATGACACATTGGGGACAAGCCTTGGTGAAATGTTCATGAATGTGAAAATTAAATGTTGTAGTCACATATTCATGTTATGATTCATTTTATTTTTATTATTATATTAATCTTCTTCCATTTCTCTTGTCTTTATGATTTTCATGAAGTTCTTATTAATATCACAATTAAATTGATTCCCTCATTTTCTTTACAGGGCCTTCTGCTCACCTTTTCCTTTAATGTATGTCTCTAGGTTATGAGATGCAGTAATTGTACTTAGGATGAACCTATGATGATGCATTACAGGTGGATTAGAAGAATGATTTAGTTTTTCTTATTTTATGTTCCTGATTTCCATTACAGTAGACTTTAAAGATCCATTTTTTGTAAAATGTAATGAAATATTATGTAATAAAAGGTGTGATTCCATAGTTTGTATCAAAGGATAGTTTAGTTATTTATGGAAATTTTCCTATGAAAAATTTAGGAATAAACCTATAAGAAATTTAAAATATATGAAAAAATCCTTTTATTTTGGTGAAATATTATGTAAGTGGTTTTTGAACAAATAAATCCCCATATATATACGAACAAGTGGATGTGGATCTTGAACAGATATACATAAGAGTGAAAATTCTGACAAGGATTTTCAAGCTTGTCTTTGGGTATCTTGGTACATGAGAATGGGCCTTGCTACACTCCTATTTTGACACTCTAGGGGGATATGGTTGGTTACTCACAAGATTTTTATGAATCATTATGAAGGATTTTAAAAAAATGAAATTTTTGTTAAAGAATAATATTTGTTTTACAAATGATTTTTAAGACATAACATTACTTTATAATTATTAGATTCGTAATAGTAACAAATTTATAATAAGGGAAAGTTGCGACGACACAATTTCTTTATGGTGGGAAGAATATAAAGACCCAAAAAATATACTTATTTTATTTTTGGATATCATTTCTCCTAATAGTTTTTTATTATGTTTTACAATAAAAACACAGAAAACTACTTTGAACCCAAATTGTAGTTTTCAAAAATGATATAATTATTATAACCTGTTATGGTAGATTGAATTTATGATTTTTTTCAATAAATATAATATTAAAACACCCCTTTATAAATTTAAATGATAAAATAATTTTAATTTTTTTTATGTATGAAATTTCTCTAAGAAATTTCACTATTAATTTTATATCCACTATTATTTTTAATATTTATAGATTTTTATATTTTAAAATTAATATTTCTCATAGTTATAGAATTGTTATGGTTAGGTAAACATAATTTTTGAATTCCAAATGACAAAATTAACCTAGGATGAATTTTTAAAAGTTTTCTATGAAGTTTCAATTTGATGAATAGTATTTTAGGAATATTGTTTTTTTAGGAATAGTATTTGATGAGAAGTGTTTAACAATAAATAGTAAAAAAATATTTTATTACAAAATAACTTTTTTGTGTAATGATATTTGAAAAATGGACATACACGATTGCGATAAGTAAGATATTTACAGTCCAATGAGGTCAACTTAATTATTTAGGTGAAAAGTAACTCAAACCTTTAGAATAGTAATTTTACCCCTATGAATAGTAATGAATAGTGAATTATCCAAAAAAAATAGAAACTTCACCCATGAATTTATAAATACAATTTGGACATCCTAAAAGTGAAAAATTATCATAGTATAAGTATTGGTATTTTTGAATACCCTAAATATTTTATTTATAATTTTATGATTAATTTAATAATTGAAAATGAAATTGTATTTTCATAAAATTTAATCATATATTGTAACTTTATTATCTTATGGTTATAATTTAATTATATGGGACAATCATTAATTTCAAAAGGTGTTACAAAACGAGTTATAGTTTTAAAGTTGTTTTTTGAAATAAATTATGATTTTATTTGAAAATAAAATTAAAAATATTTATAAAAATATTTTCAAAAAATGGAGTTTATTTTATATTCATATCATTGATATTAGTTTAGGTTGAATTTATGAGATTTTAATAATATGTTTTGTTTTTCAGTGAATAGTAAAAATGATGTTTTGAATTTAAGTGTGTTTAATGACATCATTAATGATGTAATCATGATGTAATAATTCTGATTGACTTGTGAATAGTAAGATAATTTATGAGGTGTCCCAAGTGTCAAATACCATGGTAAAATACCATGGGAAAGCCCATGGTGTTGCAAATACCACTAATGAGGTTTCCATTGGAAATTAATAAAATATTCCCTCACATTTTCTATAAATAACAAGAAATTCCTTCATTTCATTCCTTCCCAAATCCTCCCTAATGATGACCTGGTATTTTACCTCCCAAGGAGTCCTCCCAAGGTGTCCTAAAGCCCCCAAGGTCCAAAACATCACGTTTTAGAAGTTACTCTTCAAGGTAAGGGAACCTCTCTTTCTCCCCTTTGAAGCCATGGCAACCTTTTTGTTCTGTCTTCTAGTTTCCATATTATTATGTTGGGGTATTTTCTTCTATTACTTTATTACTATAAATTTTATGGGAAAATGATGAGAGAACATTTTCAATCTCATCAACTTCTTTTTATGAATTTCAAGCGATGTCGTGAGGCTGCCGAAATTTTCGTAAAAGAAATCACATATTCTCTTTTTATTCATGTTTTCTTTTCATGTGGTATGCCATTCAAATAACGATAACATATTATTATTTATTTTTATTTTTTACCCAAACTATATTATGAGTTATTTATGAGTGGGTGACCCTTTTCCCCTCTTTTGTCAACATTTTCTGAAACCATGTCGTATAATCGTTATGCTGCTGAATTTTCATGTCAAAATATCTCTCTTTTTTCTCAATAAATTCTCTTATTTATTTTATGTGAATACCCAAAACTATTCCATTTCTAGGGGTATTAATGAAGATATATAATTGATATATTTTATTTCAGAATTCACATACATATAACCCTCTGTCACAACCACCACTTTTTTTTATTTTTTTTAAAATTTTTCTGGTATCAGGTAGTCTGAGTTGAAGCCCGACTTAAATTTTTTGGGATCTTATTTGAATAACATGTGGTTTGGACTTGAATTCATCTAACTCACCATGGTTGAAGCCACGCATCCTCTCCTAGGTTGTTGCGCGACCTATCCTGGTTCACCACACGCCCTGCTCGATCGTCAACTAATTAAATAAAATGAATTAGTAATAAAGTAATAAAATTAAATGATTGGTAAAATAAATATAAAATAAAATTTTAAGTGATAAAAATTTAATAAATTTATCTATAATGATAAAATTATTATTATTATTATTACTACTATTATTTGATAATAATAATAATAATAATAATAATCTTATTATTCTTATTATTATTATTACTATTATTATTATCAGTTTTATTTTTAGTCTTATTTTTAGTTTTATGTTTAGATTATTTATTATTATTTTTTATTTCCTGTGTGTTAGGGTTCGGCACCTTTCCAACATTCTCCCTCCCTAGCACACGACACTTCTCCACTTCTTCCCTAGTTCCATTGCACCTCAACTCCTAGGGGCAGCCCTCCAGGCCGTCGGAGACCTCCGCTCGTGCCCCTTTTCTCCCGACGATCCTTGTTGCACTGCCCCCTTGCACCCATGGAACCCCACCATGACGCACCGCCAAAACCACCTCACACCATTCCCTACTTACTTTCCTGGCCATCACCACTGTCGTGTGCCCCACTCCTCGGACTATCCACCTCTCGATAACACTCCTCGCCCATGCCATCCGCTGGACTAGCCGCACCCCGCAGCTCCCTGACTCACCATCCCCTTGCGCCCACACCTCGAACCCTTATCCAGGATATCATGCCATCACCCTAGAACCCCCATCCAAATCTCCCACTTCTCTCTCCACCCATCTGGCGCACCTCGTCCCATGCCGGCTGGCGCACCCCACTTCTTCTATGGATGCCGCCGGCGCACCCCACTTCTGTATTGGACAGCCTCTGGAACCCTTGTAGCAGCCTTCTACTCCCATCACCACATGTTTAGACCACCTGAGTAATCTCTTCCTTTGATTTACTAGGGTTTTATGTCATGTTCAATTCTATCTTGATGTAAATGGTTCGATACCTTGTTTTTAGGGTCTGTTTTTGTGGTTTGAGCTACGGTGGACGTGCGGAAGAATTTGTGCATCATGATCATAATGTTTTTATACATCGAGGTAGGCGGTTCCATGAATTTGAATCTTTTAGATAATTTATTTTGTTTGTTTAGTTAATTTTAATATGTTCTATGTTTTAATTAGAATGCACAAATTATGTTTCAAATTTTTTTTGCAAACTCATTGGATGAAATTAGGTTTCTTGAATAAAAAAGTCTTTTCGTTCAAATGCGTGTTGTTGTATAAATGTTTGGAAGTTTTTAATGAATTGATTGGGGTGGTGTGAAATGTTTTTTAAAATATTTTTTATTTGCACATACGATGCAATTTGGGTCTCCATTTAGAACGGTCATTTTTCTCATGTGAGTCTTGATTTGAGAATTATTGGAAATGTCCACTCAATTATTCTTGGTGTGAAAAAGATGTTTTGGTAGTAATTTAATGTGTTCCTCTGTTAGAAATTAATTTTTATTTAAAATAATTTTTTTTTGTGTTGGTAAAAGTGATGTGTTGTTTTATAAAAACGTTTTATATGTTGGTTTTTAGGTGAGAAACATGGTTGGAAGGGTTTTGGGGTTATTTGGTAGGTGAGAAATATGTTTCAAGGTCATTGTGGTTTGTGTGTACTTAAATAGATATTTTTAGAGGAAAATGAAGAACGTTGGGTGTTTTTCCGTGTTATGGACATTTGAAATTTAATTATTTTTTTTGGGATAATGTAAACTTTTTTTGATGTGGTACCTTGTGTATTTGATTTTAAAGTGACGTTACTATATGGAGGCAAGTGATTTGAAAATGGATTTCCTACTTGTGATTGGGTATGTTTATTTGTTTCAGACCTTGTTGTGTTATTCAACTGATTTTTTCTATGTTGTGTGAATTTTATATGTTCTCCTTTGAGTGTGGCCAAATGGGGATGTGTGAAATGACTATGTAATAACAAATATATTTTGGAAGGTATTTTGGTGTGCCTGTGTTTTTGAAATTTTGTTTGGGTATAAAAGTGGTGGATTTTGTTTGCAATGTCTTGTTTGGCCTGTGATATGAGAAAGCATTATACTATGTGAACGTGAATCATGATTGAGTAGAAGGGGAAACCTCTGGTGTCTTGGTGGGAATACTAGAACTAGTGCGCTAGTGATATGGAGGGGTATCGTCCTAGTTTCACTTAGCTAGATTGACGATTACAACACTAAATAGACTTATGAATTACTAAGGGTCACAGTTACTAAGAAACAATTACTATGTTTCATGGTTTCTAAGCCACATTTTCTATGGGTCATGGTTTCTAAACCACATTTCACTAAGACACGAGGATCTGGTGTCCCACTAAGGCTAGATAAACCTTAGTGGATTTACCCATAGTGTCATACCATCCATGATGGGGTTCCTTCCATCGGAATATAGAGGATCACTTTTGTGTGTGTTTGTGTGAGTATGTGTGTGTGTGCGCCCTTAATTAATTTTTATGTTCCTCTTAAAAATAGTGTTTCTGAAATGGGTTTTTTTAGTGATTTATTTTAGAATTTAGATTGTAAATGGTTTCTTTTAAAAGTGTTTTGAAAGTACAATTTTGAATAAGCACATAATATTATCTCATGGATGTTGTGTAATGAAATCTTATCATTTGGTGGTATCCTACTGGGCCTTTGGATCAACCATACATACACCCTTGGGTGTATGTAGACCATGTTTCTTGTGTATTGCAGGTTGTGACATTGTGCTCAGTGATGGTGGTTCAAGTTATTGATGGTCTTCTCATGCAGGTTGGTGTTTGTAGCTTTTGGATGTCGCACCTCTCTTGATGCTTGTAGGTTTGAGTTAGATTTTTAATTTCTTTTTTTGGCGTTACTATTTGGATGTTGGTTTTACTTGTAAACCATTAAATTTGATATTAGTTTTAGGTCCCATTTGATTTTATCTTTTCAGTTTTATTTTATTTATCTTTTCACTTGTTTTGTGATCACTATATCCGGTAAATCATTCCTATGTATTAGTTTTGATACCTGGGAACTTGTTCCATCCCATGGGGATTGGGAATGCCCTTCGGGAAATGTCACGAACTGGGTTTCAGGCCATGCAGCGGACCAGGTTGGGTGCCAGGTCAGATGGTGACCCGGCCTGGTTCGTGACAAAATGATATCAAAGGGTAATATGTTCTCTTTTGGGTCATGTTAATTTGGTATAGAGTCTAGGTAGACCAAAGTTATGGGTTTCAGAACCTGACGTTCTATCTATGAGCAAGGTGCCTAACCAGCACACCTCGTGGAGGGGCTCGAGTTACTAGAGTAAGTTGAGGTTTTTCTGAGTCATTAGTCCTGATCCTTAATTTTGTTTAGGAGAAATGAAAAGGGAGTAGGGTCAGTGGTCCCAATGAGATCGTAGGGTCTAGAAAGCCATGTGGATCCAGGGACATTGTCCTAGAATACTCTCTATGGCAGTGGTGTTATTGGTGTATGACTGGCAACCATATGTCTCAGTCACCCACCGACACAAGTCTCCCCATGCATCGTTCCTCGTCCCTTTGTTTTGAATTCATGGAAATTCTATTTTTCAGTAAAATTTATTTGATGTTATAATAATTAGTGGTTGTGTGGTGTGTCCTTGTATTTTTGGAAATGTTTTATGTGAGGTGCTTTGAGCCGAGAATCATTTTTAATGATTTGTGTCCTGAGTTTGAATTCTTATATGTAAGCTGGTGTGCTAGCGTGTGGTTAATGGTTTATTTTGAAAAGTGCTTCAGGAATCCCCTTAAGTGGTTCTCCCTGCACGTTTAGTGTTCGATTATAGTATTTCTTGGCCATTGGACCAATTCAATTAGGTCCATGGTTTTCTTTCTCGACTAGTGCACGCCCCATAAAGCATAAACATTGGATTGAAGTGTGGCCACGAGTAATTTGCTGTTGGACGACCCTCTAATTAATTAAAACAAGGACTCTACCTTTTGAGTGATAGTGCTATATCTATCCATTTTTCCTTTTCAGTTAAAAGGATCCTATCATAGTGGGATGACAGATGTGAGGGGAGTTGAACGGAGTCTTGGTCTCTTTGAGTTGTTTGATTGGTTGTGTATGAAGTATTACATTGTTATGTTTGAAGGTTCCCCTATAAATGATGAAATGAATTCAAGCAGGGAAGGGTGAAGGAGGTTTGGAATTATCAGCACTGACTGATGGCTTGAAAGTATTCTAGTGCCCCCATCGGCCATATGAGTCATGTTTGGGGACTTCTTTCTATGCGAGTTCTCTTGAAGAGAAAAGGTGGATTTCGTAGAACCCTACAAGAATCCATGTTTTCATATGAGTTCGTCCTCCTATTAGGGAGTTATAATTTTTCAATTCTAAGGGGATTGTTCTCTGTGCATCTTTACTTATTAACCATCTTGGTTAAGGTGAAGATTTTATTCATGTGCATCATCCAAACACCTGTTTTGTTGGATGTTCCATGAGGGAGTAGTTGGATGTCGGGGTATGTTGTGTTTGTTGACGTTGTCTCGATTGCAGTGTGGTTGTTTGTGGTACCAAAAAGTGGAATCTTCGTTAGGGAGTCTTTAATGCCTGATTGTGAGGTAGGAGATTCTTCGAATATCAGGGCTCCATCCATTAGCCTCAGTGTGAAGTTGGAAAGTGGTCAGAAACCCCAAGAGTTTATGGGACCCCATCTTTATTTCTGTCATCGATATTGAAGGTGCAGGGAGTTTAAATCGTTTCTTGTAACTCTTACATTCAAAATGACCCATTTGGGTCTGTGAGGTTTCCTGTATCTATGAGGAAGCATTGTTGTCTCATTCTTTAATGTCCTGGGGGTTGAATCCCACTAGGTGTAATCACCTTTTCTGGTCCTTATGGGATATGTTAGGTAAATCAGTCTAATTTTTGAATAATGCTCATCCAGGGACGTGGAGATGCTGGTTGGTCTTAGGTCATGGTTTTGATGCCCAGTGGTTGGCCCCCTCCCTCCCCGCCCCTTGTGGTGGGTTCTTTGGTCACCATTGGGAAATTTTTAATGTTATGTATCTCTTGTCAGTTCAAAGGATGGGGAGACCCATGGTGGGTCTCACATGAATGTCTATGGAATGAATCAGTGATGGAATTTTCTTTAATGGTGGGGAGTCTACTCGAAGCTCCCCATGTCAGTTTTCCAGTCTTGTATTAGGCATTGGTAGTTTTTTAATGGTGGAAATACCATCAAGATTCCCCATGTTGGCCTTCAGTTTTGTTCCTAAATATAGCTAGGTGTTGAGTTTTAAGAGTGTTCCTTATGAGCGGTTTGTCTTATTTGGTTATTCCTGAAAAAAA
Organism: Viscum album; assembly: GCA_963277665.1. NCBI lineage: Eukaryota > Viridiplantae > Streptophyta > Magnoliopsida > Santalales > Viscaceae > Viscum > Viscum album. The sequence goes on from OY728132.1 coordinate 130,293,445, forward strand.
ATGTGGTTTTCATTTGGGGGAAATTTAGGTGTTCGGATTGTGAAGTTGGCTCCTGGGGTGCGAGAGTTCCATTACATGATCAGTTCACTAGAGGTGTTCAAGCTCTTTTGGGCAGATTTCACATATCATAATTTCTTTTTATGAGTTTCATGATCTTGTCATTTTAGTCACCTTCTCTGAGCATCGTGCGTTTTCCTTTTTCCACTTTCTTTTCATAGAGGTCTCTTTTGAACCCCAAGGGGGTATCAGTTTCTACCTCGGGTTTCCGCCTTATTTGAGGCTTTCCAGGGACATAAATATTTATGATGGGGAGAATTGTCACACCCACCTCTTTTTTTTTAATTTATTAAATTTTCTGGGCATCTGGTAGTCTGGGTTGAGGCTCGACATAAATTTTTGGGATCTTATTTAAAAACGTTTGGTTTGGTCTTGACTGCATCAAGCACACCACGGTCGAAGCCGTGCGCCTTGACTGGGTCACCACGCGACCTCTCTTGGTTCACCGCACACCTTTCTCGATAGTAAACTAATTAAATAAAATGAACTAGTAATCAAGTAATAAAATTAAAATATTGGTAAAATAAAAATAAATTAAAATAAGATGTGATAAAAATTTAATAAATTTTACTTTACCCATAACATTATTATTATTATTTAAGGATATTATTATTCTTCTTCTTCTTATTATTATTACTATTATTATTATTAGTTTTATTTTTAGTCTTATTATTAATTTTATTATTAGTTTATTAATTATTATTTTTTATTTTGTGTGTGTTAGGGTTCGGAGACGCCCCCACTTTCTCCCACCCTAGCAGGCGGCGCTTCTCCCCATCCTCTCGGGTGCCATCTCACCCCATCTTCTAGGCGCATCCCTCTAGACCATCGATGAACTCCGATCGTTCCACTTTTCTCTTGGACAACCTTGTCACACCGTCCCCTTGCACCCCTAGAACCCAGCCATGCTGCACCGTCGAACCCACCTCGCGCCACACCCTCCTTCCTCTTCCGACCAGCACTACTGTCGTGCGACCCACTACTTAGACTAGGATCCTGCAAACTACCCTCCTCACCCCCGCCATCTACCAAAATAGCCGCACCCCACAACTCCCCGTCCAGCATTCCCCTCATGCCGACCCCCTGAACTCCCAACCAGGCCATCACGCCATCACATTGGAACCCCCATCCCGCTCACCTGCCTCTCTCTCCTCTCATCCAGCGCACCTCCTTCCATGTCGGGCGGCACACCATGCTTCTTCCTCAGATGCCGCCGGTTCACCACACTTCTTCCTTGTACAACCTCTCAAACCATTACAGCGGACTACCGCTCCTCTAGCCACAAGTGGGGACTACCCGGGTAATCCCTTCTTCCACATTATTAGGGGTTTATGTTGTTTTAGATTCGATCATGATGCAAATTGTTCGATACTATGTTTTTGGGGCCTATTTGTGTAGTTTGAGCTATGATTTACATGCAGTGGAATTTGTGCGTTATGATCGTAAAGTTTTTCTACATCGAGTTATGTGGTTGCAGGAATTTGAAAGTTTTTTTTATAATTTACTTTGATTGTTTAGTTAATTTTAATATGTGTTATTTTTTAATTACAATGTGCAAACTATGTTTTAAAATGTTTTTGTGTACTCATTGGATGAAATTGGTTTTTTTGAATAAAATAGTCTTTTCATTCATATGCATGTTGTTGTTTAAATGTTTGGTAGTGTTTAATGAGTTTTTTGGGATGGTGCCAAAACAATTTCAGAAATATTTTTGATATGCACATAATATATAATTTGGGTATCCTATTAGAATAACCATGTTTCTCATGTGAGTCTTGATTTGAGAATTCTTGAAAATGTTCACATAATTATTTTTGGTGTGAAAATGATGTTTTGGTAGTAATTTAATGTGTTTCTCTATTAGAAATGATTTTTTTTAAAATAAATAGTTGTGTGTGTTGGTAAAAGTGATGTGTTGTTTTATAAAAACGTTTTATATGTTGGTTTTTATGTGCGAAAGATGGTTGGAAGGATTTTTGGGGTTATTTGGTAGGTTTGAAATATGTTTCAATATCTTTGTGGTGTGTGTATATTTAAATGGATATTTTTGATGAAAATGAATCACTTTTTTTGTGTTTCCTTGTTGTGCACTTTTGAAATTTAATTGAAAATTATGGAATAATGGAAGAAATGTTTTCATGTGGTTACCTTGTGTATTTGGTTTTAATTTTTTGTTGCTATATGGAGGAAAGTGATTTGAAAATGGATTTCCTACTTGTAATTGGGTATTTTTATTTGTGTCGGCCCTTGTTGTGTTATTAAAATGATGTTTTCAAAGTTGTGAGAATTTTTTATGTTCCCTTTTGAGTGTTTCTAAATGGGGATTTCAGAAATGACTATGTAAAACAAAATATATTTTGAAATGGTATTTTAGTGTGCGTGTGTTCTTGAAATTTTTTTAGGTATGCAAGTGGTGGATTATGTGTATAATGTCTTGTTTGGCCAGTGATATGAGAACCCAATATACTATGTGAATGTGAAACTTGATTGAGCACAATGGAAAACCCTGAGTATCTAGGTGGGTGGACCAGAACTAGTGAGCTAGTGATAAGAAGGGGTATCATCCCTGTTTCACTTAGTTGGATTGATGATTGCAACACTAACTAAACATATGAATTACTATGGTTCATGTTTCTAATCCATGATTTCTGAGGGTCATGGTTTCTATGCCTTATTTCCCTGAGACATGCGGTTTTGGGTCCTAATCGAGCTAGTTGAACCTTAGGGGATTTACCCATAGTGCTCTACCATCCATGACTTGGTGCCTTACTTCGGCATATGGAGGACCACTTGTGTGTATATGTGTGAGTATGTGTGTGTGTTCCCTTAATTAATTTTTCTCTTCCTCTTTAAAATAGTGTTTGTGAAATGGTTTTTCATAGTGTTTTCTTTTAGCATTTATCTTGTAAATGTTTTCTTTAAAAGTGTTTTGAAAGTATAATTTTGAATAAGCACATTAAATTATCTCATGGATGTTGTGGCATAAAATATTTTCATTTTGTGGTATCTTACTAGGACTTTGGACCACACCCTACAAACAATGTTGGGTGTATGTATACCTTGTTTATTGTGTATTCGAGGTTGTGAAATCGTGCTCAGTGATGGTGGTTCAGGTTGTTGGTGGTCTCCTCATGCAGGTTGGTGTTTGTAGCTTGTGGATGTCGCACCTCTCTTGTTTCTTGGAGGTTTGAGTAAGAGTTTTAATTTCTCTTTTTGTTTTTACTTTTTGGAGGTTGGTTCAAGTTATAAACCTTTATATTCAATTTTATTTTATGGTCTAGTTTGTTTTTTTTCAGTTTTAGTTTATTTATCTTGTTAGTTGTTTTGTGTTTACTATTTCAAGTAAATCGTTTCCATGTGTTATTTTTGATACCCGGGAACTTGTTCCAGCCCGTGGGGATTAGGAACAACCATTAGGCCATGCTGCGGACCGAGTATGGCATTGGGATGGATGGTGACCCGACCTGGTTTGTGACACCCTCACTCCCTTTCCATGGGTTATAAATGACATAATGATGTTGTTTTTAAACACTTTTTAAAACATCATGATTTTGAATGAATCCCATTTCTTTTATTATCTTTGAGTTATTTATGAAATTGTTGATTATGATCTATGTGGCTCACTTGAAAATAAATACATGCTAAGGGTGTACCATAACAGCATTTCAATGCATTGAGTAGAGAATTTAATCTCCAGATATGACAAGTTTCACAATACCTTGGTGAATAACAATGGTAATTTTTATGACCCATTGGGGATGAACCTTAGTGATTTGTTCAAGAATGTCTAAATTAAATGTTGTGTCCACTTATTCAAGTTATTATAGATGTTATTTTTATTATGATATTCCTCATCTTCCATTTCTCACGTCTTTATGTTTTTCATCGAGTTCTTATTAATATCACAAGTAAATTGATTCCCATTCTTTCCTTATTGGGCCTTATGCTCACCCATTCCTTTGATTTATGTGTCCAGGTTATGAGATGCAGTATTTGTACTTAGGATGAACCTATGATAAAGTCTTACAAGTGGATTAGATGAATGCTTTATGTTTTCATTTTTTATGTTCCTTATTTCCAAGAAACATGACTTTGAAGATCCTCTATTTGTAAAATGTAATAAAAGGTTATATAAAAAAAGGTGTGATTTCATAGTTGGTATAAAAGGATAGTTTAGTTATTTTTGGAAATTAGGATATTAAAACATTAGGAAGAACCCTATAAAAAAGTTTAAATATGGGAAAACTTTTTGGTATTTTGGTGAAATGTTAAGTAAGTGGTTTCTGAACAAATAAATCCATGCCGGGATACAAACAAGTGGATGTGGATTTGACATAGATGTACCTAAGAGTGAAAACTACGACAAGGAGTTTTGGCCTTCACCCATAGTATCCTGTTATATGACAACGGGCCTTCCTTCATGTAAGAAACAAAACCTTCTTCTTAGGTATGTTTTCCTTTTCTGGTTGTTTTTTAAAAAAGGGGGTTTTCTGGAAATTTTTTAAGTACCCGCCATGTACTTTATGAGTACACGTCATGTACTTGGTTACCGTGGGTAGCCGGGTGCTGGTCATGTAGCGGCCATGCACATAGCCGTGTGTGGTGACATGGAGGCTTCCTAAAGCGGAGTATGGAAACGAAAAGTACACATCATGTACTTATAAAAAACACACAGTGTATTTTCTTTTTTTTATTAAATTTATTGGGGTTGGTTCTAATCACCAGAACGCCCTACTTCTATGTTTGGTTCGTCCAAGAGAACAGTACGGCTGCAAATCTTCTCTGAGCCCCTGAGCGGGCATTTATTCTTCGAATCAACCACCGTCGATTGCGTTGGGATCGCCTCAGTGAGCTCTTCCTTCTCCTAGAGATTCGTTTCCTGATTCTTCCTATTTCAAGAGTTACCATTGGTTGAATGTTTTAGATATTTTTATAGATCTACCATGTTCTTGGGTGATTCAAGGATTTAGGTTCACATATAGCGATCTCCCAACACCGAGGTAGGTGGTTTGTTCCTTTTCATTGAAAATATTTGAGTTACATGTGCAATTTTTTCCAATACCCTTGAATGGGGTATTGCGTGTTTACTATGTTAACCCTGATAGTTTCCTACCACGATGGTATGTGTTAGTAGAAGTTAATTGGATGTGAATGGGGTTGTTTTCTATTCTTTGGATGGGTTTTCCCATGCATGTTCTGTTTATGACTATTTCTTCTTATTTAGGCGTTAGGTTTCCTTGATGTTTTCTCATGCCTAGTACTATATGATGGAGTGATTATTTTATCTAACATGCATGAGATGTTGTAGAATTTTTAGCCAAGTAGTTCTTGAGGTTTACATTGGCTGTATTGCATTTCTATGCTCATTTGACTTACACAGGGCTGTGAGAACGTGGTGTAGTATACTATAAGGAGAATTGACCATGAATGCTTCCTCAGAGAGTCTTTATCACTTTTGACTATAAGGGGAATTAACCGTGTGAGATTCCTTAGAGATTCATTATCACTTTTGACCTTATTGGGAATTGACATTGTGAGCTTCCTCAGAGAGTCTTTAATGCATTGGACTATAAAGGGAATTGACTGAGAGAGCTTCCTCAGAGAGTCCTTGTGGTACCCTTGTTTTGGTTGAAGTGGAGGTGTTAGGATGGGAGTACTACCCATAGGGTTACCTGTTTGATTAGCTGTTGTTGATATATGGAACTGATTGCATTGGAACTATGGATTGTTTACTGCTGAGAACTTCCTTATTTACTGGTTCCTTTAACTTATTACCTACCATATATTCACTGACTGTTAGGCATAGATCTTGTGTTGGTTGCCTACTAGGATTTATTCTCACACCTTGTTTGGTCCATACTTTTGGAACCAAACAGAATATATTATATCATGTATAGATAATGGAAAGTTCCCTTCTACTTCAGGTACTTGAGTGCTGTGGAGCTGGAGAGCATGGGACCAAGCTGAGGCTTGTGATGCTGAGGGGATGTCATTTTCCTTTCTTTGTACTTTGGTTTAGTACTGTTTGTATTCCAGCATTGGGAATTGTTTGGATTCCTTCCTAGACATATGTATCATGCTTCATTCATATATATATATGTGTGTGTGTGTGTGTGTGCTCCAATTTATTATTTATAGTCTTCCACTGTTTCCTTTTGTGTGGATTATTACTGCTTCTGCTATTGAATATCAGTCTTACTTCTGTTGTGTTACTCTTCCAACGAGGGCATAGTTTCCCCACTATCACACCCAAGGCCCTCACTACTAGTCGGCAGCCTCTGGCGTTCGGGAAATGCACTTGAGGCCATGTGACCAACTGGGTACAGAGCACCTCTTGGCGGCTTCCTAAACCTGGGATGTTACAAAGTGGTATCCGAGGGGCTTCTTTTCTTTTACTTACTATTTGGAGCCTATAGTCATGGATATGATAGAATACGTACTTGGTAATAAGTTGTTCCCAGGAGTAGGTAACCAGTGTATAGAGAAAATCCAATTTACATCATATTGCATTTTTTTCAATTTTACTGTTAATTTGATTTTCACCGTTGGGTGACTCACATGTATTCTGCTATTATTGTTGATATTATTGAGGTTCTATTTCTGTTGCAACCCAATGAGATGAGTTTATGCAATCTCATTCATCATAAATTCACTTTCTATGGATCACATGTCATGCACTCTTTCCATGCCATATAGGGTGAATTAGAGATTGCATGTTGTTGTGATATGTGTTTTTCTAGATATGCATGCTGTTGTGATAGATTCCTTGTTAGAATACCATCTGTTTGATAGGGTATTGATTAGTGGAGGATTTTCATGAATGAATGCCAAACTTTGGTTCTTGAGGTGTTATGGGCTCTCATGGACCAGAATTTGGTGGATCATTGCCTTTTTTTCTTGTTATAAAATGTATAAGATGACAAGCTTTAATTTGCGGGGAGTATGGGGCCTCACGGATCAGAATTTGGCACTTTGATGTTCGTTTTAGTGTTTTTCTGGGCTTCAGAGTAGTTTCAGAGGCTTAATATCTGAAAAAAGTCAGAATACATGCCGTGTAGTTTTGACTACATTCCATGTGTTCTTCTGTTCGGGCAGAAACTATTTTTCTTAAGTAGACACTTTGTACCTTATGTACATGTCACATAGTCTTTAACCATGCCATAGGTCATGTGGGTATAGACACAGGATAAGTAAATTCTTGTGGTAAATCACCATGTACTGGTTGTACATGCTGTGTCGGGTTGACCCTGTGTCCACCCGTGTGACTAGTAACACGGACATAGAGATACTAGTTTATACACGTCGTGACAATTATAAACATGACGCGTAGTGTAATCTTGGAATCCGTCCATGTAACTAACAACACAGTTCGGTGTTGTCTTTTCTAGTACATGTCGTGTCCATCTAGAACACACTGTGTAGTGTGACATGTGCATCCTACCGTGTCACTAACAACACGTGTCGGTGAAACTCGTCTAGTATATGATGTGTATAGAAGGAACATGTTGTGTAGTCTTGTTCTCAGAGAACCATGTAGCTTATTCATGTAGAAGGACTCAATTACGGGAATGGAAGTCAAGTACACACCATGTGTTAGGACAACACGTCATGTGTAAGGGGCATTACATGATCTGGGATGATAGAAGTACACACCCATGTGAGAGGCTTATGGGAACATTCCATGTAGGATTTATACATGTCGTGTATCCGTGTTTTCGAGAAATTCAATGCTTTCTTCCTTTTGTTACCTTCTTCTAATTTTATGTTTTTAGTCCCTGTTAATCTTGATCTAAGGTGTGTGCTTGACTTTGCAGAGTCATTCCACTGAGACATATTCCTGTTGTCTGCCAGTTACAGGGCAGTGATCAAACACTGGATATGGGTGATCAGGGACTGCTGGAAGATCCTCCAGTTGTTCTGGTCTTAGCACCAGTAGTTATACCTAACATAGGTGCCGATGCACAGTTTAGGGAGGGATTTACGAGGATGATGCAGACCTTCCAGGGAGCGCCACTTCCTGCCCCGTCGATGGCAGAGCTGATGTGGATTTTCCAGCAACAACATCCACCCACATTCACAGAGGAAGGAGGACGTCAGAAAGCAGAGTCATGTCTAGAATCCATGCTGACGATCTTCGAGTATCTGGAGATACCTTCATAGAGGAGGGTGAAGCCCGCTACGTACATGATTCGAGACTCCACCAAGAGGTGGTCGGATGTGATATCACAGGAGGGACGCCAACAAGTTATGGTCTGGGATGAGTTTTAGCCTATCTTTTATGAATACTTATACCCAGAGACAATGAGGGCCGACAGAGCCCAAGAGTTTATGAGTTTGGAGTAGGGTACTCTTTCTATTTTGGAGTATTCCTCTCGCTTCATTGAGTTGCAACGCTTTACAACCTTTCTAGGGGGAGGTGATTTTTTTGTTGCACATAAGTTTGAGGATGGTCTCAGGCAGGATATCTGATATCAGGTGAACATATTCATATTGAATTTGATATCTTCTATAGTCAACTAGGTGTTGATCACTGAGAACAATCTGAGGGATTTTGGAGCTGTGACCCAGGGCGGTTTGACATCCAGAGTTAGTGCTCTGCCAGCTGATATCCTGAAGCACCGTAGGGAGACTTCCTACGGTGATATGAGTTGGAGGGATGAATCTTCTCGTAGCTAGGTGGTATTCTACTAGTGCGGGAGGAGCAGGTATACGAGACCACATTTCCCAAGGGACCCTGTGGAGTGCCAATCTTGCAGAAAGATGGTTCATCTTCAGCATTTCTGTCAGTTCTTTTCACCAGTAGCTGGTGACATGGGTTCTTCTTTGAATTCTCATTCAAGAGAAGTACCACCAGATTCCCACCAGTCTGGTAACTTGAGTTCTTATGGCTGTTTAGGCCGAGGTGGAGGTCATGTCCATGGTATCCAGTTGCCCGGTTTTCAGTGATAACAGGGTGGATCAGCTCATAGTGGTCAGGCAGGGTCACATGGCAACGGTGTAGGTCGGAGTTTTGTAGTGGATTAGACCTAGCAGGGTAGGATCCCGGACCCTATACAGTTTAAGGTAAGATCTTAGTTTCCTTAGTTTTAGCTTCTACACTTTTCGATACAGGGGCGTCTCGTAGCTTTATATCTGTTGATTTTGTAGAGATCCATGGGCTCTGCATCTTTTCTTCTGCTGATATCTTGATGCGAGACACTCCATTGGGGACTATAATGGCTGGTGTGCATTAGTTTAAGCAGTTCCCTCTAGAGGATGGGGGTGTCACTTTTTATGGGACCTCTATGATCTATAGATGAAGTGATTTTATTTCATTCTCAAAATGGCCTGGTTAGTTCCCTTCCAGTAGTGGCACCAGTTTCCATTCCTCCTTATAGGATGGCTACACCAGAGTTACATGAGCTCAAGAAGCAGTTGGAGGATTTACAGGCAAAGGGTTTCATCCGAACTAGTACATCTCCATGGGGTTCACCTGTTCTATTTGTGAAGAAGAAAGATGATACCCTTAGGCTTTGTGTGGATTATCAGAAGTTGAACAAGATGATGGTCAAGAACATATATCCCTTTCCTAGGATTGATGATCTCTTGGATCAGCTTCAAGGAGCGCGTGTGTTCTCGAAGATTGACTTGAGATCTGGTTATCATCAGTTGCCCATTAGACCATCTGATATACCTCTTACATCTTTCTGAAGCAGGTATGGTCTATACGATTATGTGTTAATGCCGTTTGGTCTCATGAACCCGTATGCAGTTTTCATGGCACTAATTAACCGAGTGTTCCTTCTATACTTGTATTCTTTTATGGTGGTCTTCGTGGACGACATCTTGTTGTACTCTCACACTCAATACGACCATGGTACCCATCTTGAGATCATTTTATGTACACTGAGAGAGCATAAATTATATGATAATCTCTCAAAATGTAACTTTTAGATGGACGAGATTCACTTCTTGGGTCATGTTATCTCAGAGTTAGGAGTATTAGTTAACCCAGAGAAAGTGGGAGCAGTAGTTTCCTGGGAGCAGTTGAAGAATATCTTTGAGGTACAAAGTTCTATAGGGCTGGATTGTTACTACAGACATTTCATAAAAAACTTTTCAAACATAATAGTGCCACTGATGAGTCTGAATAAGAAGGGTGCGAAGTTCTTATGGTCAAATTCTTGTGAGTCATCCTTTCTGGAGTTGAAAGTGAGGTTGAATTCAGCACCAATACTAGTCTTTCCAGAGCCAGGAAAGATTTATACTATTTACTATGATGCTTTAGGTATCGGTCTAGGAGATATAGTTATGTAGGTGGGAAGGATTCATTGCGTACGAGTCTCTAAAGTTGAGGCCACATGTGAGGAATTACCCGACACACGATCTTGAGTTGGCTGCAGTTGTCTATGCCCTATGATGTTGGAGAAATTATCTTTTGGGAGGGAATTTTGTGGTTTTCACCAACCAAAAAAGCCTCAAGTACATCTTCACTTAGACTGAAATGAACTTGAGACAACACAGGTGGGTTGAGTACGTTCAATATTTTGACATTGAGCTTGCCTATATGGATTGGAAAGGAAATGTGGTGGATGATGTGTTGAGAAAGAGGACTCAGATATAGGTAGTTCAGGTGGCCAACAGTGAGTTGTAGCTTATGGATCTATTCTCTGAGATGCATTTAGAGGTTCACGATAGACAGGGGAAGTCATTTCTTTCGACTGTAGATATTACCTCTACTCTTCTTGATCGAGTGTGAATGAGGCAACTATCAGATTATGAAGGCCTAGTCCTACGATAAAGTGTGTCAGGATTGGGCCCTATTCCCGGATGGACCATAGACAAGGGTAAGATCTTGCATTTCTAGGGGTGAATATTGGTGCCAACAGACATACGTGGGGAGCTGATGCGGGACTTTCATTCCTCAGTTTGGGCAGTTCATCCTGGTGTCTCCAAAATGTATCGTGATCTACACCGCCATTATTGATGGCCATGTATTAAGAAAGATGGTTCTGGTTTCATTATGAGGTGTTCCACCTATCAGCAGGTGAAGGAGGAGAATTAGGGACTATCAGGGCTTTTGCAGCAGTTGCCCATTCTTGAGTGGAAGTGGAATGATGTCACATTGGATTTTGTGACAGGTTTATCGAGGTCTCCTGAATAGAGTGATGCAGTTTGCGTTGTCATTCAAAGACTCATGAAAGTTGTTCAATTCTTTCCGATCAAGGAGACCTTCAGTGTTGATGAGCTGAGAAAGTTTTACATCTGATAGATTTTACACCTTCATGGAGTTCCACAATCCATTATATCAGACAGATATGCATGTTTTACTTCTTGGGTCTGGCAGGGATTGTAGAAGGCCTTGGCTACACAGGTACTTCTGAGTATAGCATTCCATCCCCAGACAGATGGCCAGTCAGAGCTTACGATTTAGGTTCTTGAGGACATGCTCAATGCGTGCATCTTGGATTTTGGATGTCCATGGGAGAAGAACATACCTCTTGTGGTTCTTTCCTTCCATAATAGTTTTCAAGTAACTATTCATAGGTCGCCTTATGAGGCTTTGTACGGTAGGCCACACCAATCACCCTTATGTTGGATGGAGGAAGGAGAGGCAGTTATGCTGGGACCACTTCTTATATAGGAGACCATTGTGTAGATAGATTTTATTCAGAAGAGGATGACTACTACACAGTCTCGACAGAAGTCTTATGCTGATTAGAAGAGATGCCCTCTGGAGTTCGAGATCCTATATCATGTTTTTCTGCGTGTCACATCGAGGTTGGGGAACAGAAGGATTATGAGAGAGGGTATGATTTCACAGAGGTACGTTAGACCATTTGAGGTGTTAGAGAGAGTTGGGCTAATTTCCTATCAGTTTCTGTTTACTTAGAGGTACTGGGCTATGCACAAAATCTTCCATGGTTATAAGCTTAAACGTTACTTCTCAGACCCCCCCTATTGTCTTCCAACCTGAGGGAGTTGAGTTGGAAGTGGATGAATCTTTTGAGGAGCATCATATGTGAGTTGTCGATCAATGTATGAAGGTTATTCGTAGCCGGTATGTTCCTCTGGTTTGAGTGTTGTGGTAGCAAGGGTGAGTATAGGACGAGACCTGGGAGAGGGAGGTGGATGTACGATTGTAGTGTCCAGAGCTATTCTAGGTTTCTTATTCTAAGACACCTTGCTAGGGAAATTCGGGGATGAATTTTTTTAAGAGGGGAAGTTTGTATGAACCTGGACCTTATTTTCAAGTATTTTTTCCTTTTCTGGTCATTTTTTACAAAAAGAAGTTTATATGGAAATTTTTGAAGTACACACCCTGTACTTTTTGAGTACACGTCGTGTACTTGGTTACTGTGGGTAGCCATGTGCTGGCCACTGTAGACAGTTTATCCAAGTAGTTCATGACGTTCACTTTTCCCGTATTGCATTGCATTGCTCGTTTGACTTACACTGGGCTGTGAGAACCTGGTTTAGTAGACTATAAGGGGAATTGACCATGTGAGATTCCTCAGAGAGTCTTTATCACTTTTGAATATAAGGGGAGTTGACAAGTGAGCTTCCTCAGAGAGTCTTATAATTTTTTCTATATGAATAATTTACCATGTGATCATCCTTAGAGTGTCTTTAACACTTTTGAATATAAGGGGAATTGACTTAGAGAGCTTACTCGAAGAGTCCTTTCGGTATCCTTGTTTTTGTTGAACCATAGGGGTTAGGCTGAGAGTACTACCCAGAGATTTACCTACTTGATTAGCTATTTTTGATATATGGAACTGATTGCATTGGAACTATGGATTATTTACTGTTGAGCACGTCCTTGTTTACAGGTTCCTCTTACTTGTTTCCTGCCATATATTCAATGACTGTTAGGAATAGATCTTATGGTGGTTGCCTATTAGGATTTATTCTCACCCCCTCTTAGGGCCATTCTTTTGGCCCCCAAAAGATTATATTGCTGCAAGTATAGATAAGGGAAAGTGCCCTTCTACTTCAGGTACTTGAGTTCTGTGGAGCTGGAGAGCATGGGACCAAGCTAAGGCTTACGATGCTGAGGGGATGTCATCTTTCTTTATTTGCACATTGGTTTAGTATTGTTTGTATTCCAACATTGTGATTTGTTTGGCTGCTTTCCTAGACATATGTATCATGATTCATTCTTATATATTTTTCTATTCTAGTTTATAATTTCTAGTCTTCCACTGTTTCCTTTTATATGGATTATTACTGCTTCCGCTATTGTATATTTGTTTTACTTCCACTATGTTACTCTTTCAATGAGGGAATAGTTTCCCCACTATCACACCAAGGCCCTCCCTACTAGTCAGCAGCCTCTGGCGTTCAGGGAAATGCGCTTGAGGCCATCTGACCAACAGGGTACGGATCACCTCTGGGCGGCTTCTGGAACATGGGACGTTACAGTACACTCCTGGTTTGACACTCGGGGGGGGGGGGGGGGGGTATTTCTGGTTAATCACAAGATTTTTATGAATCTTTTTAAAGGATTTATATAAAATAAAATTATTGGTAAAGAATAATATTTGTTTTAAGAATGAATTTTAAGACATAAAATTAAATTATAATTATTAGATTCATAATAGTAACAAATTTCTAATAAGAGAATTATGTAAGGACACAATTTCTTTAAGGGGAAAAGAATGTAATGAACCAAAAAATGTACTTCTTTTATTTTTGGATCTCTTTTCTCCTCATAAATTATTATTATGTTTTACAATAAAAGCACATCAAATTACATCAAACCCAAATTATAGTTTTAAAAATGATATAATTATTATAACAAGTTATGTTATATGGAATAATAATTATTTTAATTAAATAGTATTATTAAAACACCACTTTTTAAATTTAAATGTGAAAATAATTTTACTTTTTTTATGTCAGAAATTTTACAATGTGATTTAACTATTCATTTTCTATCCACTATTATTATTAACAACTTAGGATTTTTATATTTTAGAAGTTAAATTTCATGTACTTATAGAATTTTTATGGTTAAATAAACATATTTTTTGAATTCCAAATGTTAAAATTAACCTAAGGTGAATTTTTAGAAGTTTTCTAAGAAGTTTCAACTTGATGAAAAATATTTTATGAATAGTGTTTTTATGAAAATTATTTGATGAATAGTATTTTTATGAATAGTAAAAATATTTTATTATTAAATAAATTTTTCTGTGTAATGATTTTTGAAAAATGGACATAAACAATAGTGATCAGTAGGATATTTAGATTCAAATGAGGTCAACATAATTGTTTTAGGTGAATAGTAACTTAGCCCATTAGAATATTAATTTTAACCTGATGAATAGTAATGAATAGAAAATTGGCCAAAAAAATTGAATCTTCTCCCATGAAAGTATAAATACAATTTATACATCTTAAAAGTGAATAATGATCATAGTATAAGTATTGGTATTTCTGTATGTCCAAAATAATTTATTTATAATTTTATGATCAATTATATAATTAAAAATGAAAATGTATTTTCATAAAATTTAGCCATATATTATTACTTTATTATCTTATGGTTACAAGTAAATTATATGGGACCATCATTAATTTCATAAGGTGTTATAAAAAGAGTTATTGTTTTAAAGTTGTTTTTTTGAAATAAATTATGATTTTATTTAAAAATAAAAATAAAAATATTTAGAAAATTATTTTCATAAAATGGATTTCATTTTTTTATTTATATCATAGATATTAGGTTAGGGTGAATTTATGATATTTTTATATAATATTTTGTTTTTCGGTGAATAGTAAAAATACTATTTTGAGTTTCAGTGTGTTTAATGACATCATTAACGATTTAATCATAATGTAATAATTATGGTCAACCTATGAATTGTAAAATATGTTATGAGGTGTCCCAAGGGGCCAATACCATGGAAAAATATCATGGGAAAGCCCATGTTTTTTCAAATACCACTAATGAGATGTCCCTTGAAAATTAATAAAATATTCCCTCATTTTTTCTATAAATACCATGTGGTACCTTCATTTATTTCCTTCCAAAATCATGATCAACAATTATCTGGTCATTTTACCTAAAATGGAGTCCTTACAAGGTTCCATCAAGCCCCCAAGATCCCAATAATCATGTTTTAGAAGTTACTCTTCATGGTAAGGGAACCTCTCACCCTCCTCTTTTAAGTCACGACTTCCTTTTTGTTATGTCTTCTTGTTTCCATCTTATTATGTTGGGGTATGTTATTATTTGTACTTATTTCTGTCCATTATATGTAAAAATTATGACATACCCTTTCCACTCCGATAAACATATTTTTTCTGAATTTTAAGCGATGTCATTAGGTAGAAGAATTTTTCTTAAAATAAATCATATCTTCCCTTTTCTTTCATGTTTCCTTTTCATGTGGTATGTCATTAAAAAAACCATATAATGTTATTATTTCTTTTTATTCTGTTCCAAAACTATATTATGATTTATTTATGATTGGGTGACCCTTTTTCCCTTTCTTTTCAATATTTTATAAAACAATGTTGTATAGACATTATGCTGTATAATTTTCATCGCAAAATCTCTCTCATTATCTCAAGAAATTCATTTATTTTTTTATGGGAATACCCAAACTTATTTCATTTAATGGGGTATTCACCAAGACATAAAATTGATATATTTTATTCTATAATTGAAATACATATAACCCTCACTCCCTTTCCATGGGTTATAAATGACATAATGATCTGGTTTTTAAGCACTTTTTAAAACATCACGATTTGGAAATGAAACCCATTTATTTTATTATATATGGGTTGTTTATGAAATTTTTTATTATGATATATTTAGATCACATGAAAATAAATACATATTAAGGGTGAACTCTGCTAGATATCCAATGCATTGGGTAAACAATTTATTCTCTAGAGATGAAAGGTTTCATGATACCTTGGGGAATAACCTTTTTAATATTTATGAAAACTTGAGGATGAACCTTGGTGATATTTTCATTAATTTAAAAATTAAATGCTGTAGACACATATTCATGTTATAATTCATGTTGTTTTTTATTATTATATTCCTCTCCTTCTATTTCTCATGTATTTTTGTTTTTCATCAAGTTCTTTTTAATATCACAAGTAAACTGATTCCCTTGTTTTCCTTACTGTGCCATCTGCCCACCGTTTCCTTTAATGTATGTCTCCAAGTTATGAGATGTAGTAATTGTATATAGTATACACTTATGATGAGCTCTTACATTTGGATTATAATAATTCTTAATTTTTTTCATGTTTTAGGTTCTTGAATTCAATGAAAATATACTTTAAAGATCCCTTGTTTGTAATATGTAATGAAAAGTTATGTAATAAAAAAAGATATTCCATATGAATGTTTTTTATCTTGTGGAAAATGCATGGTTTTTTTCATTATATGATCAGTGGGACATATATCTCCATCAAATTCATTAGTTAATATTTTATATCACATGATTATTTTGGGGACGAAATGAGGAGTGCACTCGGTTTAGTTTGATAGGGCTAGAATGAGGGATGAACTCAGTTCATTAATATCAGGCTGGAATAAGAAGTAAACCTGGTTCAGAAATATGTGGATGGAGTGGGTGGTGAACCTTGTTTTGTAATAAATTCCTAAAATGAGTAGCAAACCTAGTTCAGTAAAGGAATTTTTCCCCTAATATTGTCTTGGCAGTTAGCCTTGTCTACTATGGAAATCATAATTTATATGTTTCCATCTATGACCTAATTTTATTTATTAGTAGTATGTTATGTATTCATGGATTTTTCTCTCATTTAAATATTGATTCATTTTTATAAAATTAAAATATTTATACCAAGACTCTTGATTATGATCTTTTATATACAAGGTATGATCTTCTACATATAGGATCATGTCTCATACCCTTATTATCTTGATTACGTTTACATATCTCATTGTTTACCCTTACTTAGCATTTTACATCACCAGATTCTTATGTTTCATTTCCCCAAGATATAAATAATGTTTTAAGTAGAATTATTAAATGAGAATATATTTGAGGAAAACATTAATGTTCATTCACCAAGTAAGAATATTTAGTTCCATGTTTCTAATGACACTAATCTATTACGGTCCTTAGACATATAATTTTTTAATTTGATTATTATTCATCTAAATTAAATTAATGTACTCTGATGTTAATCCTATTTTAGAATCAAACCCATCCTTATTACATTTCTTGTAATGTGTGAATAAATCACATCTCTTTGGGGATGCAGTAATCCACATGTGCACAAATAAGGTTATCATATTACGACAAAACAAAAAGAATGAAGTTATGTGTTATATAATAATTATAGAAGAATAAATACATAAAAATATCAAATATATCATAAAAATAAGCAATTAAATCATTATTTTCTACCTTTAGAGGTGGAAATGGATGAACAAACAACAACGGTTCTTGAGGCAGTAGTCCACTATACACACAAATGATGATTCTGTGTCCCATTTTTTATGTGTGTGTGAGTACAGGTTTTGACATTTACATAAAAACATATTAGAATATTTAGGATACTGTGATTATTATATAACCATAGAGGTATAATAATTGATGTGTTGTATAAGGAAATATAATAATAGTTCTTGTTGAATGATGTTACCTATTTTTTACTGATGTTTTATTGGTTTTCCCTAATGGTATTACTTTGTTGTATTTATTCCCGAATGAATGATTATATGATGAATTGTGGGAAGTTGTGGGATTATTTGGGAAGGTTTTGGACGATAAAAAGTTCTTTATAGGTGTGAATAAGTGAGTTGGGTGAGAGCCCTTTTATAAGTAGGGGAAATGACACACTTGGAATTTTTGAAAAGAATATTTGTGGGCCCAATGTCTTTAACATCCATGAGGCCTTCATTACAAAAAAAATGATACATAATGGGGTAAGGAATAAATATGTCCATACAATGGGGGTTGGACAAGGGTATGGTAATTTTACACCTTATAATATAAGTTTATTCATTATGTAAACTCATGTTTACCTTAATCACTACAATAAATTTTAAATATTCCACTAATAACTTTGGTCAAAAAATGATTCCCTTATTAGAAATTATATATTTTTATGATCAATAAATGGAATTAATGTTTTCAAATTTTAGTCACATAATTTGATGAAATTAAATTAAAATTAATCTGGATGAAGGGATGAGACAACGATTTTTTAAAGTGAAAATGTTCTAATGTTTGAAATGTTTTTATAACCAATATCAGTGTGAAATTAACTCCATTGACCAATTTTTTATTAATATATATATATATATATATATATAATTTTAATCAATATTAAATAAAAAAATTGAAATAAAATTTATCTATATAAGTTAGTTATAAAAAATTTATATTTTCAATTAAAATTTAGTGTTTTTAACTATTTATCAAAAAATGAAAATTATCTAAAAAATTGAAAAATTTAACCCAGTTTTTTTATAAAAATATAAAAAAAGATTAAATTAATATTTACGGTGTTACAAATCCCTTCTGTTTCATCTATCAAAATCCTAAAATACCTCTACAATACATAAAACCAATTATTGGTTATCCTACAAATTAACTGTGAAAACTTTTTTAGTAGCCTCTTCCGATTGGATTATACTACACCAAACCAGTGCCATTTTTTTATAACCAAAACAAATTCCATTTAATCTCACTCTCAATCAACTGAATGATTAGTAATTTCAAATTTTCCACATCACACATATCACAATAACTTATTCTAAACTCCAATTTTTTTTTTACTTTCATAACATCTTGAAGATTCTACCATGCTCTTTGAAAATCAAACGAATTTCATATTTTTTTGGAAAAATAAACATTTTTTCGAAAATAATAAATCAGTACTCAAAAAGAAATATGAAATCCTAATTGGAATTGGTTTCAATAAATGTGTTCAATTATATTCTTATTGGATAAATAATTGTAAATTAGGTGAAAAATCCTTGAAGTTCCTCAAGTCACTTCCATACCCCACTACCTTGTAACTTGAGGTTTACCATAAAAATACTTTCTGTACCCCCTTATGATCAACATTTCATGTTATGGTGACCCTATCATGGTTAAAAAATCCAAAATAAAGGGCTAAACATGAATGATTTTTAAATATAGGACCGAAAAAAATTATACCTTCTGTTCCCAATGATATTTGGACATACCAACACTAGTACCATCTATAACATCCCGCATATAACTTTTTGTATTTGGAAGAGGTGGAGGATGTTAAAGGTCTTAGGTGATATACTAAAGACCCTAAAAGATGATAACAAATTCCAAGGTCTTCATAAAAAGTTAGGGGATGATTTCTCCTTTAACAATGAAACAACCAAAATAACATTACCATTACCAACATAAAAATATATGATACATGAGTACAATGTAATAGAATATCAAGACAAACAAAACTACATCCATAGAAAATATTATAGTACAATGTGGAAGATAGAAACAAAAACTCAAAGGAAAAAGAATAAATAAAATCCATATATCCCAAAATTCTCTAAACTCCAACACCACTATCAATGATCAAGGTATCATGGAGAATAACTAATGAAATGACATAACTTTACTTTACCTATGCCTCGATAGAAAACATCTGCAAACACACAAAAGTGACCAAGAATGGGGTGAGTATAAATGTCAGTATGATTTTCCTAATGTATTTCTTACTCACACAACTAGATAGAACATGGTAGCACACTTATATAAAAAATTTAAATAGTTTATATCAAAATAAAAACGATTTCTAGGAAAACAGTTTTCAATGGAAAAAAATCTAAAATAAGTTTTTCAAACCACTGCTCTTTTTTTGGCATAACCCATTTCATTCCACAAATCAACAAATTCATTCCCATGTGATAGTTTCATACTCATGAGTGGTTTCCCATCAATATACCATGAATTCACAAGATAACTATATACTATGTACCCAAATGGAACATTCTTCTTCCACAGGGCCATGATAATGAATTGAAAGCGACAACATGGGGTGTTGGATATATTAACCTATCACCAAGGGTTCTCTGAATTCATGAATGGAATTTTCCATTTAACCTCAATGAGTTTAATGAAACATGTGTGTGGGTTTGGCTAAATATTCTTCGATTAAACAGGGTGCTATGGACTCCACGAATCCTTCTCAATAAATCATAAGCTACTATAATTCCAATTCCAATGAAAAACACAATAGAAATGGATATATTTAGTCACTTTTCAAGAGTTCTTGTTGAAGTTGATTTTCATTTAGTGCTAATTGATCATGTTGTTTTCTGAACTCTACAAGATGAGGTTAGTTTGATAATTGATTATGAAAGGAATCCTCCTTTTTGTAACACATGTGTCATCATTAGTCATTGTACATCTAACTATCATAGTAATTTGATATGCTCAATATGCCTCTTCAAGGGGAATGACTCTAGAAACTATCGAAGGCATGGAAAGGATGTGTCTATTTACACTCCTCAGATAAACTAGACAGAGGGGGATGCTTTTTTTTTCTTCTCTGAAAAATGGATTTCACAAACAAATGCTCTCCAAGATCTTGATAATACAAAGGGACCTATAAAATTTTAGAGACAAGATGAGCTTTGGGGCCCTAAGAATATTTTTTTAGGTTCAAAACTATCTCAGGATTCCCTCAAGGTAGCTATGATTTTTTCCAGAGATTTGATGAAAGTTTACAAGACAAAATTATCCTAGCCTGATTTATTCAATGAACCACATCTCACCACCAAAAAACAAGACTAACACTATGGTTATGATAAGGAGACGATAAAAGATGAATATATTGACAATCAGGATGCTAAGGAATTATTATGTTAAGAAGATATTCATTATGAAATGTGGCAACAATAAAAGTTGAAGTCCTCTAAGTGGTGGTGCAAGGGAAAAAATTGAGGTTCCTATCTCTTTAAAATCCAAAGATAAAGGGCTCCTTCTGACCATGATCCAACAGTGGGACAAAAAATAAGACTTGATAAATCGTTTCTGTGTGTGGGAAAGGATAGGTCTGATCATGGTAGGGAAATGATCTCTGTTGACTCTTCTTCAAGATCTCATGCAATTTAGAATCAGGTTATTTTAGATCTGGCTCTTCCTCCTACTTTTTCCTTTGACCAATTGCAGTTCTTTGAAGTTGTTGCTGCAAATCGGCCACCTAAGTCTCCGACACCTGGAAAAAACTAAACATGCTCTTATGGTGGGGGCACATCCTTTCCCAAAATCTAAGTATGAATAAGTGTTAATAGTAGTGACCCATGATTTAGCTCTTTTGACTTAGACTACTCATTCGCTTATGCCTTAGACTACACATGATGTACCCCTAGACACCACACACGGGTATGTGAAAAAATATATGTTTTTAAAAGCCTCCCCCATGAAAAAGGAGGATGCTAAAAATAGAAAATAGGTTACTAATTCTGAGGTTTCAACCTTTGGTACCGAATGGGTTAAGAACACTGAGAAACATTTCTCCACCTATTCAAGCAGCGTTATCCGTCTAAAATCATCAAATGTTAGCATAAAAAATGCATTTGAACTGCATGCCTATGATAATAGTTAATATTAAGTTGTTGGAAATTATTGTGTGCATGAAGTTAATGAAAATATGACAAGTAAAAATGATAATTGCTCATATAATGATTGTGGTTTCTGTATATAGGTTAAAGTATGGAGAATATGAAGACATCTGCGAGGTTGGGGTGGGCGTGTATCTCATCAGGGCATGAGTACGAGATCTAGAGATTCTTGAGGGCATATGTTTTTCATTTTATTTTTTATATTTGTGTGTACTTCCCCTTTTCACTCTTTTTTATTCAATAAAAGGGGTCTCCAAACCTCATACTTACAAAAATCACTTTGATTTCATCATTTTAAAACTGTGTAACAAATTTCACTTTCTAAAAAAAATTAATTTTCCCAATTTCACAAACCATCACTAAAGTGTGTTTCTATCAAAATTTTCCCATAAATTTAAATATTCAACTAAATAAATGTAATAAAATTTAAATCATTTAGTCAATTTAGAATTAAGTGGAGTCTAGTGTGAATCCACCTACCTCACAACTTAGGAAAAAACAATTAACAGAACAAAAACTCTCTAGCCTTGGACTAGATCAACTAGAAACCACCTTAGATCTTGTACCATATTGTCAAACAATGATACCTTAACATTATTTTCATCAGAAAAATTGAATATACCCCCAATAGATTAGATACGTGAATACAAGAGAGGTAAAAATAAAAAATATATGAAAAACCACTAAGAATCAGCTCATACTAATGAATATGGCCTAAAATGCCCAATGATACCCCAAAGTATTTCTCCTAGATCGAAGGGATGCGTCTCCAAATCCTTGGGATGGATAGTAAGTTGATTATGGATCATACTAAAGGGAAAATTAGCGGTTAAATCAGTGATTCAGGTTAGATCTACCAAATCCGTATCTAATTTTTAATGTTGCAACATTTAGGAACAAAGTTCAAAAAACCATAAGAAAACTATGAGCTAACCATGATAAAACCAAGAACCTATGAAAAGACTAAAAACAAGTCAAAACACCTCCAATCCTTCCAAAACATAACTCGATTAATTTATATACTTAATATACATAAATAAACAATTAATTACTTGAAATTAGGGGCTAAAATGTCCATCATATTTTATATGTACATTTTAGGTGTTATATTAATATATTTTATAAAATGAGATAAATTTATTCTAGGTGAAAACCCATATTATCTAGAAAAGATATGGGGGTTGAACCCACAACTGAAGCATTACAAGGGTTTAAATCTAATCGTCATCCTATGTAATGTTCTTGTTAATTTGTAATTATTTGTAGGTAAACTATTTTAATAATAAATATTAATGATAAAATAATTGTATTACCTTTAATTTTTAGAGATTAATTTATTTACTACATTGATTTTAGAAAATATTTAGAGACTAGTGGAAATAATTTTCACTATTTTATTGATCTTATGATCCATTAAAAGTTAATTTTTATTATTTATGCATTAAATAATCATTTTAGAATATTAATTTCTTGGACATAGAGATCAACACCCAACCAAAGGATGAAGTGATAAAATGGAAATGTATCAATTATGTATATTTCCTTATATTCTTAAATTCTAAATTAATTAATCTACATTAGGAAAATTTGTCATGAAACCAAAATGTTGTCCTATTTGTTTTATATTTATGAATCAAATTGTCCTTTAGTTCATCACAAATTTATGTCTTTGAGGACCTAAAATTTCCAGTGATCATTAACTTTTTTTTGATAAATTACCTCAATCACTCTCTATAAATATTTGTTCTTTTCCTCAAAGACCATATCATTACATTATAATAATTTTATTCTACCTAGAAACCTAGATATTTTTTATTACATATAACCACAATAATTCCATTTCTCACATATAAAGGAGATATTTTAAAAACTATTTTATGATGTGGGATTTCAGAAGTGGTATTCAAAAATTTCAAACACTTTATTACCAAGATCATTTATAAATTACAAAGATGAAATTTATTTATGATGGGGCTAATGTAAACCCCTAAAATTCTAAAATAATAACATGTGATTCAATAGTGTGTATGAAACAAAAAACCATGAATATAAAAGAATATAAAATGTTGATACATTAAAATATATTTACTATTTTTAATAAAAAAAATATATATGATATATATTTAAATTCACGCAACAATGTGTTATCTTGTGTTACATGCAACAATGAATTTCTTAGATAGCTTGTGTTATATGCAAGGACCGAGCTTTACTGAATGCTATTAATAATGTTAGTTGAAATGAGAATTATCTAATATATTTTAAATTAATTGTAATTAATTGTATAATATAACATATAAAAATATATGGTTTAATTCATTGTTTATCAATTTATTAACAATTAAAATAATAAAATTGAATATAAAGGAAATGTTTTTATAAAGAACCATTCTTTATGCACAAAACGTGTTTCATCAAAATAAAATAAATTATTTACAATAAGTGATTGATCTTGATGAAATTTATACATAATATATTAAATAAATCATTTTTACATTCATACACTATATTTTATAGGAATAATATAAGAAAAAAAATAAAATCATACATATAAAAAGTTGTTTTTTCTAAAGATAGTTTTTTCGTATTTTAATGGAACACATATTTTAAAACTAAATTTTGAAATTTTAATAAATTTTATTTGAATAAATAAAATTCATTTTATAAATTTTAATGTAAAATTATGTTTTCGTTGAGTTTTTGGAATGTTTTTGAGAAGATTCATTTTTAATGAATAGTAAAAAATACGGAATTTTAATAAAACATATAATTTTCATCTAATTAATTTATATTGATAAAATATATTATTAATTGATTTTAAAATAAAAAATATTTCAATTATTAATATATTAACCGAATTTATGTAATTGGAATCAATTGGATATTGAAATTGGATATGAAAACATTATAAACTTTTGAACATATTTACATTAAAAACACACTTTATCTTTCTGTCCAATAAATTAATTTTAATTTAATTTCTTCTAATTTTGTGTTTTAAATTAAAAAAATGGATTTAAAATTTTATGTGTTAATAATTTATAATTTCGTATTTGGGAAAATTAATTTTTTAATAATGTTTTGCGATGCCTTTTAAAATTAATTGTACTGATTAAGAGAAAAATGAGTTTACTAAGGGTCTAAAAATTAAACATAAGGGGCCAAATAAACTTGAAACCTATAAAAAAATTATATTAACATATTTATAACATTTATCTTATAGTATCTATATTTTTTCTTTATTGAAGCCACTTTACATGGAAAGAAAGGGTGGTATTCTCTCTTCATAAAATTTACAAGTTTACCACTCACCCCACTTATAAAAAGTCTCCCCCTCTCCCCCTTATTCACACCTCACAAACTACTTTGGTTAAGACAATATATTCCAAATTAAATTCTCAAATTCCCAACCCTTATCATATAATCCTTATATTTCAATAAATAATACCTTTTAAGCTTTTAGAAACAACACAAGGAGGATACCCAAAGAAAAGGTAATGTTCTTCCAAAAGGGTTTCTATTTTATTTCCATATCCCAATACTTCAATTTAAATTATATAATCATTATATAATAACCTCTTTATATTACATATACTATGTTTTTATGTTAATTTTATGATCTCTAACTTTTCACACTTCCATAAAATGGTATATGTAATCATCATTCGTGTGCACGCACACTATTACCTCACGAACAGGTGTCATTCATTCTTCCATTAGAACCTCTAATTTTTGAGAATAAGTATGTAAATACATTTTATATATGATATAAATGACATTTATTATGTTTTTATTTTTACAAAATTATTATATTACACATACCTTCATGCTTTCCATTTTGTGGGATTACGATAACATTTCTCATATGAACGACGGATTACCGCCTTGCGAAATGATGTGATTCAGTGAGGATTTTCATGGAATGTATTAATGATGGGTTTAACAAAAATATTATATATATATGAAATAAAAATTGTACTTTAATGATAATATATATATCATTTAATTTTCATTCTTTCAATATTACCTGAAAATTGGAACACATTCTTGCATACATATGACCTACCATATCTAAGAATAATGTATTTTATTTCATGTCACCGAATTTTTGAATATAATATAAATACATATATATTGAATATATATGATATTTTAAAAAATAATATATAGTATATATATTATAAAATAACGATCTAATGAAAAGGAAAACAAAATAAAAATTCAAAACATGCTAAAAAACAATGAATGTTTTTACTCGAAACGATGAAAATAGTGAATGATTGTTAACAAACAGGTGATAACATGTTATAAATGGATCATATATGATATCATAAATATTAATATGGTTCTGGAATAAGTTTCTAAATTTTATAATACCACTATACGAGAGGATAAATATAATTCAACAAAAAGGAAGTCTAAGGTAATGTATTTGGTCTCAATTTAATTTAATTGAGGCATATTGAATTGTTATGCACCCAATTCATTTTATACAATGTATACACTTACCCTTAGAAATTAAATATCATGAAAAAAATAAATTTTCATTGTATGTTATGTTTCAACATGATGTATTTTGTCTAAATTTATTTGAATAAAAATTATGAAGTTGTAATGAATTGCATAACTCAATATCTTTTAATTAGGTTATATTACATCCTCATTGTTTTTCATATTCTATGACTATATGTGAAATGATTTTTTACTCTCTAATTTTATATTTCCACTTTTTTTTTTGGATTTACAATTGACACAAATTATCTATTCATTCCTGATTATAACTTTAATGTTATGATCATTTCAATGGTTTGCTTCCCAATCTCAATTTATTTAGGATTGTTTACACATAAATTTACATTAAAGGAAATTATTTTATCATTTTTTAATAAATGAGTCAACTTTATTCTAATATTATTATTCATGATTATGCTCAATTAGTTATAAAATTTACTCATTCTTTAGTAGTTAAATGTTTTAGAAAATGTTTTTAAGAAAACCTGGTTTCATTTCTCTCTTCGGTCGAAAACCTATTATCATAAAAAAATTTGTTTTTATAAAATGTTTTAAAATTTTTTTTTAACCCTATAATTATGATTCATTAAATAAATTTTTAACTATTTTTAACTTTTTAAAAAATGTTTTCAAAGAAATTTTCTTACGTATTTTTGAATAAGGATCTTTTATCACCTTTTTACAATTAAATATGAATTTTTTTCCTTTGTATGGAATGTATGAAATTACTCACCATAATTTATTTGAATATTACTTTGAATATTTATAATGATATTTTTAAATAAAATGTTTTCATATATGATTTTCAATGATAATGAATTTCAATTTTTTTGTTTGAAAAACTGATTTTCAAATTGAAAATGATATTTTCTTCATGAATGTTTTTAAAGACCTTTTTTCCTCATCAATTTAAACAACCCTTATTCTTACTTCAATGGAAATAAATCATATTGATACCATAATTATTCTTCTTCTATATGGACTATGATTACTTTTTCCAAGTATAGTATTTATATTCTCTTCCTTCAATCACTTTCCTAGTCATAAATTTCTCCATGAGTTATTCAGTTTCTTGAGATAATTGAACATTAAATATAAAATAAATATTCATATCATTTATCATGGATTTTATTATTCCCTAAACTGTATACCATTTTTACATACAATATCTTATTTTAAATTTATTTTGTTAATTATGGAAATATCGACAAATCCATATTATTTTCTCAATGCAGATATTTAATTTTAAGCACATTATTATGTTGATTATTTTATATTTGAAGAATTATTTTGATGTGAGTACATGGGTGAGGCCTAGTTAATGATAGAAAATTGATACATCATTATTCTCATGGGATGAATTAGTTTTATAGCCTTAGTAAAATGGGTTTCTACCCATTAGTTTTGAACTATCTTGAGTGTTGATATTGATCTTAAAGGTTTAATTTTCCTGGGAAAAATGATGTCTAATGATTAATCATTTTTTTTATTTATACACATTCATTATTTTCCATTATAGTTTACCTATGAATAGATATATAGATTTTTTATTTCACAATTTAGTTAATAAGATTCATGTGTTTTAAATTTTTACCATTCTATATTGATTATTCATTATTGATTCACTATTACTTATGTGGTACTCAAACTATACTCAGTATGTGTGCTCACACTTATTCAGATTTATTTCCCAAGGAATCGATGAATTTTACTATGACTGATATTCAAGGTTATTATAGAAGGAATAAAGTTATTTTATAGAATATATATGTCATAAAAAATGTATTGAAATGGAATGTACATCTCAAGTATGTATATAGCTTACGAAGAATAATAAACTATTAAATATTTTAGGACATGCCTCTATTTATATTATTCTAATGTTATAGTGGCATGCACTAGCTCTTGTATTTTTTGGGACGGGTTGCTACAAAATCATAGTTATTAAATTAGAAGAATTGATCTGGATGTCACATATAGTTATCTCGATATTTTAATAATAATTTTCATTACTAGACTAAATTACAAGATTCATATGAGAAGACAGTGAATGATAATATTTTCAAATACTGACGTTAATATATCTACTATAATTGGGTTCTATATCTGTATATTTTAACTCATAAATTATATAAATGTACACATACACTAACATTAAACCATTACTATACTATTTCCTAATCATAGATGATGATGCTACCCAATCCTCATCATCAATCTCTTGATAAGAAATGTATAATCAACAATCAAGAAATTAAATATTTTTGACATGTTATTTCACTAATTTCATGATAAACCATCGGTTTTATGTGATTATTAGTATTGATAAGTAATTATTATAAATTTATAAAATCATATATACTATAAAATTTGTCAGTTTTCAACTATACATATGACATCGACCATTATAAATTACATATATATTAGAATTAATGGATTCATTCATGATAACCTAGAATGAAAATTTAGTAAATAATTGTATATAATTATAGGTTATGATCAAATTAATAATTTTTTTTAACTATTTCTAATTAAATAAGTTTGACTTGATCTTGTTAATCCTCATATATTTCTTTCTCTCTTTTTTTAAAACCCAGCCACAACCTATGGGAAACTTATGGATCCTTAATCATTTAAAATTTAAAAAAACACAACTCTTATTTATTTCATGGTGTATAAATAAAAAATTGTACATTGACATCTCATGTGGAACCTTATTTTATTAAAATATTACTCACATACAAGTGAGGAGTTCTAGTGGCCTATGATATATAATAATTTACCACCGACATGAAGGTATATACATTTTTAAATAGAGGGATGAAATGTAGTTCATAAAAAATGATATTAAATATGATTATTATAAATTATAAAACCAAATAAAAAATTATTACAACTTATAATTATAATTAGGCATCGGTTGGTAATCTTAGGATCATTCATCAATCAGTTTACTTACCATGTTTTTTACAACTAATCATATTGTGGTCTATCTTTTCAAAAAAAAAGATATAACAATAGAAATAAATATTCATTGATTCTCTTATCCCAAAAAATAAATATAGAAATATAATCCTATATCATTGCACCTCTATTTTTCTATCTCTAGAACTAGGTATGGAAATATTTTTCCTTTTCTTCTTCTTCTTGGGTTCTTGGACATTATAGTGTCGAGAAAGCTCTCAAATTATCTTACAATTTTAGATATTCATGTTCTTTCACTTCTTATGGGAACTTAAAAATAAATTTATATATACCCAAAAAAAACTCTTTTTCCTACCATAAATGGATTAGAGTTACCATAGTTTTCAAAATCTCTATCATTATTCCAAGTTTCCACATTTTTAATGTGATCAACAAATGTTCTTAAAATCAAATTAATTCCCAAAATATCACCATGATTTATCCATATTTTAATTTTTAAACTTAGTATTTTTTCTTATAAATAGGTCCACTGTGGTGTGGTCACTACTAAAAATTCATATTTAAGGATATTTCCGCATAACAATCTATGAGTTCAACAAGTTGTTCCTCTCCTATACCAGATATTATTGCCTATTTTATAATTTAAAAAATTTTACATCATGATAATCCATGTAGTGATCAATACAAGACCATGATATATTCAATATCTTGAAAGAAAAAAATGTTCCTATACCTTCATGATAATATCTTATCAATTTCCATTATACTCCAAATCTACTAGATACTAAATTTTACTTCAGAAGTATGATAAAATCCTTTCACCTCATAATTTTCTACAGGTACATAAAATGTCAAAAATAGTTCACAAAAAAACCATTTCATGTTTTCCTATATCTTAAAAGGATTTATATATATTGAAACAAAATATTCTATGTCCATTTTTGAGTCATCAACCAATTTCCCCTCACCTTCATACCCCACATTCTTCACTTTACCTCGCACCCCATCTATCATTCCATTTCC
Organism: Viscum album; assembly: GCA_963277665.1. Classification (NCBI taxonomy): domain Eukaryota; kingdom Viridiplantae; phylum Streptophyta; class Magnoliopsida; order Santalales; family Viscaceae; genus Viscum; species Viscum album. The sequence goes on from OY728132.1 coordinate 130,323,554, forward strand.
ATATCTCTAAATCTACAGAATTTCACAGTAGCTTCCAAATAACCATTGACTACAAAAATAAACATTTTTGTGAAATATCCTATCAATATTCTCTAACTAAAATTCATTGAGATAAAAATAGCTTCTAAACTACACAAAAAAAACTCATTTAGGTTATTTCTTTTCACATCCCCCATGGAATATGTCATTCCAAAAATTACTATGGAAATTTAATTCATTATAGAAAATATTCCATTCATCACTAAATGGATCTTATTATGCTCCAACTTCTCCAAACATAGTATTATTCTATAATAAAAACAATTCATCTCATGTTGAACAAATTTAAAAAATCAAAGTTTTCTTATGATATGTCCTTGATATAGATAGTGCTAAGGTATCTTTTTATATCAACATAAAGTTCCTATGATAATACACTAAAAATTATATAATTTATGGATCAATCACTATATTATAAATTTAGATATTTAGAAAAATCCATTTAAAAAACCACATCTTCAATGACCATTTTAATATTTTTAATTGGCATTAAAAACAATAGTCAATGTCAACCACTTATAGCTAACCTCTAAAACATATATGAACATTTTAAAAATCCCAAGAAACTTTAAATCCAAATAGAACATTTATTTTGAAACTTTATCACCATATTCATATTTTTGATATTTAATCTTTTATATAGATTTATGTAAAACCACTTACAGAAAAACAATCACAGATTTTCCATTGAAGTTAAAAAAACACTTTTCATTGATGTTTCCCTCTAAAAAATTTAAATGGGTGAATTTATTCCTTTTAAATGAGTCTAAAAAATCTTTTAAGCCTTCATAGCTAGAAATCAATGTAGTAATGAAGATTATATGTTAAAAATATAAATGTTTTCTATTTAACTCACTTTTATATACACATGAAACTTTAGATTTTAATTACTTCAACAATATCTCCATGTAATCTCAATAAAACTTATAAAAACTCTTCAATGAATAATCAAAAATGTTTTATTGTGTGTTCCATACCAAATATTAAATCACTAGATATAATATAATCATTATTCTAATTAGTATACATGCTATTATTTCATTTATAGGGTAATCCTTTTACGAATTAAGTATGTATCTTATAAACCTTCAACACATATTTTCGATGAATTCCTTATGATTTAAAACTACATGGAATTCATAGAACTAATCAGTGATATGCACCATGGGAGTAAACACTGAATACATTTTATTATGATAAAAAATAATTGGATGATACTACTTTTTTAGATCCTAAAAAAATATAACTTGAATTCATTAATAAATATAGATGATTTTCTAATAATATGTGTAACTCCCCAAAATTATAAAAGAATAAAATTTTATTCAATATTTACATTGAAAAAAACATTTATTTTATCTTATATTACCAAAAATTGTAATTTTATCTTCAATTACACGTAATAAGTAGTTCATCTGAAATATTATATTAAACACAAGGATTAGTTTTTCCTAACAATAATAAATTATTAATATTATTATTTAATATTAAAATTATCTCATTGATAATAAAATGGAGATTAAAAAAATAATAAAAGACATATTAACATATTTAATTTACACAGGTTTTTAATTATTTATTTATTATAAATAAAACAATAATTCATTAAATGAAAATTAGATTTCTAAAAAAAGTATTTTCTAAATGGTGGATTAGTCAAACTTTCCACAAATTATTTTGTTGGACTCCTCATGTATTAATCATGTTTTAATGATCACAAATCCTATTACTATTAATTACTTTCAATAATAACTACTCATCACGTTTTAATGATAACAAATCTTATGATGTTAATTACTGTCTTTATTATTTACAAGTCTTTTGCATGATCAAAAATCTCACATATATTATCAAGCCTTTATTTTTATGATTCACGGTCTCTTACTCTATAATGAATAAACTTAATCCATATTCTGATTATTACTGTCTAAGTGAAAATACAGATATTTGTCTAAGTATGGACTCACCGTGACCCATACACCGTGACCCAGACACTGTGACCTAGACACCGTGACCCAGAAACTGTGACCCAGACACCGTGACCCAGACACCGTGACCCAGACACTGTGACACAGAAACTGTGAAGGATTCACCATGACCCAATCACCGTGAGCTACACACCGTGACAAGTACATACCGTGAGGCACATACCGTGAAGCTCATACCACGAATAAGACATTATTTACATAATCACTGTGACACCGTTTCTTAACTTTTTGTCAATATTATTTAAATAATTCTAACAGTCATATTTGATGTTTTTAATGCATTTAATGTTAATTAATGATAGTTGTTGTCATTTCAGGAAACTGTATCTCGTACCTATGAAAGGATAATCATTCCTACTACCAGAACTTGTGGAATATAAGGAATATTGAGATATAGTACACGTGAAAGTTGTGAAGCGAGGAAATTGTGATGATACAACAAGAAGAACTGACATACACTTGAGAGCACTATTCTAAACAAGAAGAACAATCCTGAACAAGAAGGAGATTTCAAGACTTTTGAAGAACTCTCATGAATGCAATCCAACGCCACTGAAGAACACACGACGAAACAAGAGATCATTATTCATTCTTGTAGAACACAAGCTGAACTACGACACTCTCTTTTTCAACAGAAAAACCAGAGAAGGACTCAGAAGCATTCTTGTTGAATCTAATGAGTCCAGATGCATTGATAATCACTAGAGCTTTCTAAACTCTTATCTGTTCTCTCTAAGTGATTTTTCTTATTAACATTAGAGCAGTGTGGTGTACTCTTTATTTCATATTCACACACTTTCTCCTCCACTGAACTGAAGGATATCAAAATCCTCACTCCAAATCTCTTAACTCTTGTTTACCCAAGTAAACTGTGGAAGAGGTCATTGTGTGGCCTGATCTTTGTTTTGTTTCCCATGTAGAATAGTGGTAGAGTTCCCTGTGTTGCCTGGACAGTTTTGTAAAGTATTGTTAACCCCGATCCAGGGTGTGGATCAAATTTATATAAATTTGAGAGGACTATGTCTCGGCTCGAGACTGAAACTCTTGTTATATGTGATGTTCATCTTTAGTTTAAGTTTATTTTCTACTATATATATCTTATTTATTCCGCTACTATTACTTTAAAATATAAAACTATTTTAAATCTACTTTGATAGTTAAATTAGCATGTGTTTACACTTATTGTAAATTAGTAGTTTAGTTTAAAAAGATAATTTATCTTGTGGTTAAATTAACTGAGACCTAATCAATCTTTGAGAATCCAAGTGAACATTTACAATCTGTATAAATTCACTACAGTTTAACTTGTTTTATAAATTGTGGGATTTTAAATAGACAATATTTTGAACAGAAATTTTAATTGGAACTCAATTCACCCCCCCCCTCTTGAGTATCTACTCCGATCAGCATTTGGTATCAGAGGATTGTTTTTGTTTAAGGACTTTTGAAATACTCTGTTTTTCAACTGTGATTTTAGTTTCATCTTTAGAGATCTTAAATTTCTGTTAGTTCTAAATTTTATCTCTTTAAATTATATTTCTAAAATATAGGTATGGATAATAGACTAGAGGGTCCTGCTACTAACAGGCCACCATTCTTCAATGGTACCAACTATGCTCAGTGGAAACTTAAAAAGAAAATTCACTTAGAAAGCATGGGTTTTGATATTTGGACTACTATAGAGTCTCAATATAAAATTCCAGAAACTGAATGAACAACTTGGGATGAACCTACAAAGACTTCTTACAATAATAACAATAAAGCTATGAATGCCATGTATTGTGCATTAAGAGATGAGGAGTTTAACAGAATTTCTCCGTGCAAAACTGCTTTTTAAATTTGGGTTACATTGGGTGTTTCTCATGAGTTAACAACCAACATTAAAGAAATGAGATTAAATACTTATACTAATAAATATTATAATTTTACAATGAAGACTGATGAACCTATTTTTGATATGTATCTCGGGTTTAATGAAATAGTCAATATAATGAATTCACTCGGAAAGGATGTTCCAGCAAAGGAACAAATCATGAGAATCTTGAGATGTTTTCCAGAACGATGGAGAGGCACATCTATTTCAATCCGCGAGTCATGTGACATTGTTGCTCTACCTGCCAAAGAACTCATTGGTAAGCTTATGATGTATGTGGAAGAACTCAAGGTGAATAAAGAGGAAGATGATGAACCTAAGAGGAAATATGTGTCTTTCGAGACTACTGCTTCAAAGAGTAAGGACAAAGATAAATCTCCAATACAAACTGACAGTTCAACCAGTGAAAATTCAGACTCTTATAGTGATGATGAAATGGCTCAGATAGCCAGAATGTTTAAGAAATTTTATAGGAAGAAGAAACTTTTCAGAAAATCAAATTACAAAGAAATAATGAAATAAGGGACATTGGAAGAAGGATTGAAAAATGCCAGATAAAAGTGATGAAGTTGTTTTCTATGAGTGAAAAATGAAAGGACACATTAAAGTGTACTGCCCAAAGATAAAATTCACGAAGAAATGTGATTACAAGGACAATAATATCAAAAAGGCTATGAAGTTTACTTGGAGAGCTTCTGAAGACAGCACAAGTGAATCTGAAATTTCTGATTCTGAAAGAAATCGTTCCAACATTTGTTTCATGACAAACACATGTGAGGTAACCTTAGATACTACTGTTTTAAATTCTTATTATTCTGGAGATGATGAAAAATCTGATTCTGATTCTGAAAACATGACTAGTGAGGAATTATTTGAATACTATAATATAATGGAAGAGACATGCAATGAACTTAAGGATAAATACAAATCATTAAAGAAACAGCATGCTCTCACTACTATTGTTAAAACCGAACTTACTATTGAAAAAGAGAAAAATGCTCAACTGTTAAAGGAGAAAACTGAACTGAAAATGTCTAATGAAAAACGTAGAAAAGACATAGAGAAGTTCACAAATGGAAACGATACACTAACTCAAATTCTAGGAATGCAAGTTGTACCAAAATACACTACTGTAATAGGCTACAAACCTGGATAGAGACAACTTAATAAGAATAGATTTATTCCAAAATATGGACAGAATACTGGTAGTTATAGTTCTGGACATTTATATGCTTCAACTATTTATTCACATAGTTATAAATCAAATATAATTTTTCTTTCAAAATATTTTGATTCTGTAAATTATATGAGACCCATAAGACAAATTTGGGTACCAAAAGCGTTGATTGATAACCTGTCTCGACCCAAGAAGATCTGGGTACCAAAGTAATTTCCTATCTAAATCTGTTTTGTAGGAAACTTGCTTGAAGAGTTCCCACAAGAAGACATGTTATTTGGACAGTGGATGTTCAAGACATATGTCTGGGGATTACTCATGCTTCAAGAGTTTAATAATGGTTTATGGAGGTCATGTGACCTTTGGTGATAATTCTAAAGGAAAGATCATCGTCCTAGGCCAAATTGGTAACACTGATTCAGTTTTAAATTCAATTTTTTTTTTGTTGATGGACTTAAATATAATCTGTTATGTATTTCTCAGTTATGTGATGACGATTTTAATGTCAAATTCGAAAATGATTCTTGTAAGGTTTTTAATTCTAAAAATGTTTTAGTATTTTCTGCTCAAAGAAATGAAAATGTTTATGTTGTTGATTTAAATTCCTTAGCTAAGAAAAATGTTACCTGTTTAAATGCTTTTCATAAAGAGTCCTGATTATGGCATAGAAGATTAGGACACTGTAATATACATTCACTTAGAAAACTAACTAGGAAGAACATAGTTAGATACCTACCTAAACTTTAGTTTCCAAATGACAAAGTTTGTAATCCCTATCAAAAGGGAAAGCAACATAAAGTTTCTTTTAAATTAAATAAAGAAGTTTCAACTTCTCAACCTCTCGATTTGGTTCACATGGATTTGTTGGGACCATCTAGAGTTTCTAGCTTAAATGGGAAGCACTATGTCTATTTCCTAGTAGATGACTTTTCTAGATATACTTGGGTATACTTCTTAGCTCACAAAAGTGAATCTTGTTCTTACTTTGTTAAATACTCCAAATCTATAGAAAATATTAGTGGAGTTATGATTAAAACCCTAAGAAGTGATCATGGTTGTGAGTTTAAAAATCATGAATTTGAATCCTATTTCTCACACAATATCTATAGTCATAACTTTTCTGCTCCTAGGACACCTCAGTAGAATGGTGTTGTAGAAAAAATAAATAGAACCCTGCAAGAAATTTCTAGAACTATGCTTAATGAATATGACCTACCTATTTACTTTTGGGTTGAAGCTATGAATACAGCTTGGTATATTATTAACAGAGTCTTAATTAGACCTGTTCTTAAGAAGACCCCATATGAGTTGTGGAACAATAGAATACCTAAAGTTAGTTTCTTTAGAGTCTTTGGATGCAAAGTTTATATTCTAAATAGAAAAGATAATCTTGACAAGTTTGCTTCTAAGAGTGATGAAGGAATATTTTTAGGATATTCCTTAACCAGTAAGGCTTATAGAGTTTTCAACAAAAGAACCAAGTGTGTGGAAGAATCTGTTTACATCATGTTTGATGAAACTAATCCACATGAGGCTAAAATCTCTCTTGAAAATCATGAAGAAGATTTATCTGTTATGGACCTTAATGATAAAATCAATGAACCTTCTATAAAGACAACCAGTTCTGGACTTATTCCAGAATATTCTCCTAATGAACCTGAACGTAGAGAAGAACCTGAAATTTCTAGTCCTACCTTTACTAGATCAACTTGAATTCTAAAGAATCATCCTTTATATGCTATTGAAGGAAATCATGATAGAGGGATAGAGACTGGAGATTCTCTTAGAAATCAGGTCGAACATCAAGCCTTATTTTCACAACATGAAGCTAAAAACATTGATGATGCTATTAATGATGAATTCTGGGTAATTTCTATGCAAGAAGAACTCAATAAATTTGATAGAAATAAAGTTTGGAATCTTGTTAAAAGGCCTAAGGACACTTTCACAATAGGCACTAAATGGGTGTTTAGAAATAAAGTAGATGAATCTGGAAACATAGTTAGAAATAAAGCTAGGCTATATGCATACGGCTATAGTCAAGAAGAAGGTATTGACTATGAGGAGACGTTTTCTCCAGTAGCCAGATTAGAAGCTATTAAGATTTTACTTGCTTATGCTGCACATCTAAATTTCAAATTATATCAAATGGATGTCAAGAGTGAATTCTTGAATGGATATATTATTGAGGATGTTTTTGTTGAACAACCACCTGGATTTTCAAACCCACATTTTCCAAATCATTTTTTTAAATTATCAAAATCATTATATGGTTTAAAGCAAGGTCCAAGAGCTTGGTATGATAGATTACGTACTTTTATAATTTCTAAAAGTTTTACAAAAGGAATAGCTGATCCTACTCTGTTTATAAAACAAATTTCTAAAGATGTTTTAGTTGTACAAATTTATGTATATGATATTATTTTTGGATCTTCAAGAAATTCCCTATGTACAAATTTTTCTAAAATGATGCAAATTGAATTTGAAATGAGTTTAATGGGTGAACTTAAATTCTTTCTTGGATTTCAAATCTTTCAAAATGATGATGGAATCATTTTAACTCAAAGTAAATATACTAGAGATCTTTTAACATGTTTTGGATTGGATAGCACAAAGAGTAGGGAAACTCCCATGAGTACCACCTGTTAGATGGATCTTGATGAAAATGGTAAATCTATTGATCAAACCACTTATAGAGGAATGATTGGAAGTCTACTCTACCTGGCTGCTAGTCATCCTGATATTATGTTTAGTGTGTGTATGTGTGCTCATTTTCAAGAAAACCCTAAAGAGTCACATTTAAATGATGTAAATAGAATTTTCAAATACCTCAAGCATACTCCCAATTTAGGACTGTTCTATCCCAAAGGACAATCATTTGAATTAGTTTGTTATTCTGATGCTGATTTTGCTGGATGTAAGTTAGATAAAAAAAGCACCTCTGGAACGTGTCACCATTTAGGCAAGTCACTAATATCATGGTGTAGTAAGAAACAAAATTCTATTGCAGTATCTACTGCAGAAGCTGAATACATACCTGCTGGATGTTGTTGTGAAAAAATTTTGTGGATGAAACACACATTACTAGACTATGGATATCAATTCAGACATGTCCCAATAAATTGTGACAACACAAGTGCTATTAATATTTCTAAGAATTCTGTTTCTCATTCTAGGACAAAGAATATTGATGTAAGACATAACTTTTTGAGGGATCATTATCAGAAAGATGATATCAAAATGGAATTCATTAGTACTGAATATCAACTTTCTAATATATTCACTAAACCATTAAATTCTGAAAGATTAGACTACATCATACATGATCTTGGTATGATTAATCATAAGTAAGTATCTTACTGATGATAATGTTTAATAATTTACTGTATTTTACTTCAAGGTTTCATGGCCACTGTTTCTATGTTACTGTTTTATGCTCACAGTCTCACCGTCAAGACTTTATGCTCACGGTCTGTCAACTCATTGTCTCACTGTGACTACACAGAATGCTCACTGTCTCACCGTGACGACTACCAACTGTGTCACCATGATGAATTGTTTTCATCACACCGTAATGCATAATCACAGTCTCACCATGAATATTATTTATATTTTTTTAACCCATATCCTGGTAATTTTTATTTCACCACTATTTGTTTTCCCGCATTTGTGTTTTTATGACGTTTGAAATTCCCAAATGACAAAACTCAAGGGTTTCATTCAATTCCTTACACAAACTCTCTTCTGAACCTTCTCTTCCCTCTCGCCCAAACCTCCAGTGAATGCCAAGGATGAAGCGTCCATCTTCACCCTCGTCTGAGAAGCGCCGCTCTTAGAAAAAGAAGAGGATACCGAGGATAGCTCCCGAAAGACCACTGAACCCAAACCTGGTAATACATACAGTTATACCTGAAAAAGAGGTTTTCCCAGAGTGGTTTCTGTCTGGCAGATCTTTAGTTTTGAAAGTTTTAATAGAACAAATATGGCTTGAATGGTTCATTAGACAGAATATACCGATTTACATGAGGATGGTATCTCAATTCTATCAATATGTGAAGTTTTCTTTTGAGTTTGGAGAAAGCTTTATGGTGACCACCTAGATAAATGGTCAAAAGTGCTCTTTCTCTTCAAGGGTGTGGGGTGGATGCCTAGGGATTCCACATGAAAGAGTTTGTGAGGATTAACATAGAGACCATCCTCAAACAACCAACATCTTTGACCTGGAGAATGCTTTGGAAATCCTGACTAGAAATGGCACCAAGCGAAGGGCCATAGCTGCTGAATTAGATGGGGAGACTAGACTATTGTTCAAATTTGTTCAGAATTTTATTATCCCGAGAAAAGGAGATTTTTCTATGATGAAGTATTAGGATGTGTTCTTGATTCACCATTTGATGAATGGCCATAAGATCAATATTTGTAATTATGTTATCAACCATATCTGTGACCTAATCAAAGTCACTTCCATATCCACCTCCTTGTTTTACTCAAGGACGATTTCAGCTATGTTAGTTTCCAAAGGGATGGTTAGACCAAATGAAGAAAAGTTTGAGGACATTGATTTCTGGCTATGAGTTCCTATCATCAAAAGGCTGAATATTAGTTGGAACCCCTAGAAGAAGCAGTGGGTTGAGGATAATGATCAACTCTATAAAATATTTAATCCTGTTGAATATCCAAGAAGGCCTAAAAATCTATCTAATCCTGGTTTGGAATGAGATTAAGTGTCTGAGTATTCAGAAGAAGAAGAAGAATAGGAAGTAATATCTGAAGTATCTCCTAGAGAAGAAGCTAGAAGACCTCAAATGGAAAAAAATCTTGTTGAAAAAGAAAGGAATGTTGTCCCTGCTGTTATCCCTGCTGAAATACCTCAAGAAGAGGAAGTTGTTGTTAGTTTGAGAGAAGAGGAAGCTCATGCTTCTAGTGCGGATGTCAATCCAGAAGCTCATCCTAATGCTGCAAGAAAATTGGTTTTTCCGGATTCAGAACCGTAAGAAAACTTAGAGGCAGATCTTGTTGAAGAGGATCTTTCTGTTGAGAAAGAAGAAAGTCTGGAAGCTCAACCAGTGGAAAAATCGGTACCTGAGGTTATTCCCTCTACTAAATAGAGGATGGAAATGTCCTTTCAGCTAGCAAGTCAAGAGTTTTATGAAGACATTAGATATTATCCTGTGGATCTTGATCATCATGAGCCTATAGTCTCTGAAATGGAAGCACAATTTGAGGGGGAGGAACCTCAAAACCTTCAGATTATAGAAGCTGGATCTGCTGAAGATTCACAACATTCTATCTCATAATCTGTGCACACCTGATTTTTTTTTCAAGAATTTATGATGAGAATGAGTCAGAGAAAGTTTCACAAACTGGAATGGATCTTTCTTCTCTGTTTCAACTGAATTCTATAGCTCATCCAGAACCAAAACAAGAGCCCCAACCTCAATCTGAGTCAGTGTCTGAAGATGACTCTGAATCTCAACCAGAATCTGAACCACTACCTTTACCTGCACCCTTACCCAAAGCATCACTAATTTGTGACTAAAGATGATCTGAAAATTTTTGGAGAAACTTTGTTAGCTGGAGTTGAGGAAATTGTCTCTACTCAACCTCATCCAGTGACTCAGTTAAGTCAAGAAGATGCATCAATTCTCTTTTAAAATATTATATTTCATATTCAACCAAGGATGACCGAGAAATTCAATAAGTTAGAGTGGAAAATAAAATTCTAAGTGCTGAGGTTTCAAATCTGAAAAATATGGTAGCAAATTTGCAGAATGAGTTATCCTTGAGATCAGAGCCTGCTCCTATTTCTACCCCAGCACCTGTTGATGCTTCTCCTCAGACATCTGACTCCCTTTTTTATAGAGAAATTGTGTCTCAAGTACATCCATATTTACTTTATTTTGATGAAAACATTGGAAAAAGACACACCATGTTGCTGGAACACATGATGGAGCTTGTACAAAATCTGAATAAGCTTACAGATGAATACACTGGATGCCTTCAAAAAGTTCTAAAACAGCTCAAAGTTCTAACCGAAGCTGTCAAGGCTTCACCTGCTTCTGGTCAGAAGACCAAATCTTCTTTGGATGATTATATGCTGAGATCCATAATCAAGGAAGATCATCAGAGAGCCTTTAGTGGCTTGGATCTATCCTATTTGATATAAGTGGTTAAAAACAGTGACAGAGAATTGGACTTGGTTAGGATTCATTCTAAGATAGCCAATGATGCTCAACAATAAATCACCATGAAAATAGATTTGTATCTCTCCCAGATTTTCTCTAAAAGTGATATGACAGATCACTTTAGATATCTTGTGGAAAATTTGAGAATTCCTCCGGTGACTCAAGCTTTTTAAAACTCAAGTTCAGAAACTTACATGGTTCACCAGATTTTTGGACAGATTTATGGATAATAAGTGTGATTTTGAAAAGGCTATGAAATATGGTGGTGAAATCATTACTAATTTCATCAATATTTTGAAGTCGTATCTTCATGTGCAGAGTACTGCAATTGTTGCTCTAGCTGCTGCACCCCTTAGATTTGGTTTACCTGCCTTAGCCTCAACTTCCATGTCAGTTAGCCAAGCTCTTTCTCAGATCCGGCCAGTCACTCTTGACCAACCTCAGCCTAGATCTTCTAATACTCCTACTTTGTCTCCATCTGTTTTTGAAGGTCTACCCTTACCCTCTCTGTCTACCACATCTATGCCTTCTTCTACTTCCGCACCAGCTCCTGCTGTAGACAAAGGAAAGGAAAATATGGATCCCTGAAGAGTCCACAGACTGTTTTCTTTTTGATGGGATGTCATTTCTTATTTACTGTATATACTTCTCATGTATGTTCTATTTTGAACCCTTTTTAATGAAAAATGCAGTGTTTCTTTTCATTTTATCTACTTTTTGATAATCCCAAAAGGGGGAGAACAACTGCACTTATAAAAGGGGGAGAAAAACTACAAGTGTCAGTACTATAATGATTTTTGATATTCTAATATGTTAGTTTCTTAATATTATATTTCTTTTATATTCTTACCATACATGATTTGTGATCACCAAAAAGGGGGAGATTTTTGGACTCCTTTTGTATTAATCATGTTTTAATGATCAAAAATCATATTACTGTTAATTACTTTCAATAATAACTACTCATCACGTTTTAATGATAACAAATCTTATGATGTTAATTACTCTCTTTATTATTTACAAGTCTTATGCATGATCACAAATCTCACATATATTATCAAGCCTTTATGTTTATGATTAACGTTCTCTTAATCTCTAATGATTAAAATTAATCCATATTCTGCTTATTACTGTCTAAGTACAAATATAGATATTTTTCTAAGTATGGACTCACCGTGACCTAGACACCATGACCCAGACACCGTGACCCAGACACGGTGACCCAGACACCGTGACCCAGACACCGTGAAGGAATCGCCGTGACCCACTCACTGTGAGCTACACACTGTGACAAGATCATACCGTGAGGCACATACTGTGAAACTCATACCGTGAAGAAGACATTGTTTACATAATCACTGTGAAACCATTTCTTAACTTTTTGTCAATATTATTTAAATAATGCTAACAGTCATATTTGATGTTTTTAATGCATTTAAGGTTAATTAATGATCGTTGTTGGCATGTAAGGAAACTGTATCTCGTACATATGAAAAGAGAATCATTCCTACAACCATAACTTGTAGAATATAAAAAAGATTGAGATACAGAACACGTGTAAGTAGTGAAGCGAGATAAGTGTGACGATAAAACAAGAAGAACTGACATACACTCGAGAGAACTATGCTAAAAAATAAGAACAATCCTGAACAAGAAGGAGATTGCAAGACTTTCGATGAATTCTCAGGAATGCAATCCAACACCGCTGAAAAACACATGACGAATCAAGAGATCATTTTTCATTCCTGTAAAATAGAAGAGGAACTATGAAACTCTATTTTTCAACAAAAAAACTAGAGATGAACTCAGAAGCATTAATGGTGAATCCAACGAGTCCAGAGCTACATTGACAATCAATAGAGCTTTCTAAACTCTTATTTGTTCTCTCTGAGTGATTTTTCTTATTAACTTTCGAGCAGTGTGGTGTACTCTGTATTTCATATACACACACACTGTCCCCTACACTGAACTGGAGGATATCAAAATCCTCACTCCAAATCTATTAACTCTTGTTTACCCACGTCAACTGTAGAAGAGGTCATTGTGTGGACTGATCTTTGTTTTTTTCCCACGTAGAACAGTGGTAGAGGTCCCTGTGTGGCCTGGACAGTTTTGTAAACTGTTGTTAACCCCGATCTAGGGTGTGGATCAAATTTATATAAATTTGAGAGGACTATGTCTCAGCTTGAGACTGAACCTCTTGTTATATGTGTTGTTCATCTTTAGTTTAAGTTAAAAGTATACTACATATATCATATTTATTCCGCTACTATTACATTAAAATATAAAACTGTTTTAAATCTACTTTGATAGTTAAATTTTCAAGTGTGTACACTTATTGTAAATCAGTAGGTTAGTTTCAAAAGATAGTTTGATCTTGTGGTTAAATTAACTGAGACCTAATCAATCACTGAGAAGCTAAGTGAACATTTAAAATTTGTATAAATTCACTATAGTTTAACTTGTTTTATAAATTGGGGTATTTTTAATAGACAATATTTTTAACAGAAATTTTAATTGGAACTCAATTCACCCCCCACCTCTTGAGTATCCACTCCGACCAACAAATTTTATAATAAAATATAAAGAATTTATAAAATTTACATAAAAAATATACTTTATTTTATAAATATAAATACCATTATATCTTAGTGTGATTTATTGGGATTTTTTTTGAGATGTTCCATTTTTTGAAGAATACTGAAAAATATTGAATTTTAATTCAAATCTGCCACTTCATTTTAATAATTTATAAAGTTAAATTATATTTTGTTTTTTTAAGATAAATTTAGTTAAGTTTTATATTAGTTAATATAATTTGAAACATTTAATTCTTTTTAATATTTAAATTTTATATAAAAACATTTTAAACATTTAAACATTTTCACTTTAAAAACTCCGCTTCTTGTTGCATTTATGAAATGAATTGAAAATTAAATTATGCCAATAATGTATGTTAAGTTAAGAAAAATGGATTCCAGATTTTTATTCTTTATAATTTATATTATATAATAATTTAAAATTAATTTTTTCCCATTATTACTCGTGAAAATTGTAATTTTTTTATCATGATTAATGATAAAATAGAGTTTTCACATTATGTGCATTTTTGTTAAAAATAATTTTACAGATATATTGTTTTTTTATTTTAAAAAAACATATTTAATATTAATATTAATTAGGAAATTATTATCTACTAATTCAAATTTTAATTATTGTATTAAATTGTAAACAACCTTGGTAAATAAAAAGATAGAAGTTACCATGGAAAAAACTAAAATGTAAAATTGAGGGACTATAATGTATAAGGAATAATATTATAAAAATGGTATTATTTTTGTTTAGTGGATTATTTTCCCAAAAAAATAAACCATACCCTATATTATTATTCAATTTTGTAACCACAAGAGTTAAGGGATACCTCCCAATAGTGAATTCATTTGAGTATTTACAATAATGCCACTCCTCCTCAACTATAAAACAACACTCACTCTACTCCATTATTAACACATTCAACCCACTTTGGTTCAAAAAATAAATTCCCAAATTACTTACCAACCTAACTAAATTCAACCTAGAATCCTTATTTAGGGAATAAATCCAACATTTTAAGGATTTTGTGAAAACCTAAAAAGGATACCCGAAGAAGAGATAATGTTCTTCATTATGATTCTTTATTTTACTTTTGTCTCAACCTCCTTCAATTTTTATTAAACCATAATGATATAATCACTTTAGTATATTCTATATACTTCTATATTTTATAAATAGTTAATGACCAAAAAAATCTATACTTCTATCAAGTGTGTTACAAAATCATCATTCTTGTGTACGATAGAGTCATGCCCCACGAACAGATTTCTTTCATTTTTTCATTTACACCGCTCAAGGTTGGGTTTGATGATATATATAAAGAATATATTTAAAATTTATAAAATATTTATACCGAGTCACTATGTCATATATATAATTTTATATTCCATTCATAATGAGACAAGATAGCTCTGGTTTATGATGGACTACCACCTAGTGAAGCCATGTGATTCGTCTTTCACTAACACTCTACATGGAAGGTGATAATGAATATTGATAATTATTATATTATATATAAATGAAATATGTTTTATATTAATGACTTATTTATCATTATTTAATGATAATATATAATTTTTTTATACACGTAAAGATGATAACATCCTTCGGGTATGTGTGAAATATCACCTTCACGAAGTGATGTGACTCTCTTTTCATCACCACACCACATTGGTTATATATATGTAAAATAATATTTTATATATGATATTATTATAATTATATAATTATAATATATTACTTACACACTTTCTATAATGATCATTTAAAAATAGAAAACATTACTCATGCGTACATATGACCTTCCATCTTCATGATCACAAAATACATCATTTTTCAAATAGAACAATAATGATTTTATCAAAAGGTTTATTTATTTATAAATATAATTAATATTTTAATGATTATTATATTATATAGGATGAAACTATGTAATATGTTTAAAAAATGGATATTTAATTACAAAAATAATGCATGAGAAAATAATGAAATTAACACCCAAAAAATTGAAAATAATAAAATATTCTTAAATAATGTCTGAGAAAATGTTATAAAAGGATAATATATGATATTATAAATATTAATATTCTTATATAATAAGATCATAATTAAAACCACTATATAGTAGGTCAAATAATATTTGACTAAAATGAAGTGTGAGGTAAGGGATTTAGTCTCAATTTACATTTCATTGTGACTAATATGATATTATGCACCAATTCACATTTATGCATTGTATATACCATACTATTTACAAGTAATATAATTATTCATTAATTATTAATGGTATATTAAGTTTCAATTTGAATTAATCCACCCTTGTGTATTTTACTTAAAAATTACCAAATGATAATAGTTATCGTGAAATTTAACTTTCTATGGTGATTTGTTAACATTCCCTTAAAACAATCACCATCCTATAATATTGTTTTTTTGGAAATTAAATTTACCTTAAATGACCATATTCATGATTGATAAATATGATTATTACCAAAACTGTGTACCATTTTTACATTCAGTGTTTACATTGAATTTTATTTGACTGACTTGGGAATTATTGACAAATTCATATCCTTTACTCAATAGGGATATTTGATAAGATAATTTTTTTTAATTAAATGTATTATTTGATATATGAGAAATTATTTGGACCTAAAAACAAGGGTGGGTCCTTTTTGATGATATCACGTTGATGTATCGACTATCTCATGAGACAAAATCAGTTTTATAAACCATTAGAAATTTTAACCATAATATTTAAAATTATCCTATGAAAGGACATGATAATAGTATGTTCCAAATATATTGTGAAAGGTCTTAATGGTAAATGTAAAATCTTTTTAGGAAAAATTACCTCATATAATTATGCACTGACTTCATTAAAAGTTTATTTATAATTATCCAAGATATTTTCACTATGATATTATCAATAGATGCATTTCATATTCATTTAACTGATTTAATGGCATGTGTTTTAATTTAATTACCTGAAAATATTGAATTTTATATTATCTAGTTATTTAAATATCATATGTTATCAGTTTTTTACCGTTACACAATGATTATTTTTATATATTCATTATATATTCTGATGTACCTAACCCTTACTGATCATTTGATCGCACCCTTATTTTTTTCATTTCCCAAGAATCTATGAACCTAACTATGATTGATGTGAATGGATATGGTAGGAGGAAAATGATAATTCAAGAAAAAATAATGTTTCAATTTTTTCATTAAAATGTAATGTATGAATCAAGTATGTATCTAGTTTAAAAATTTTACTAAATCGATCAGTCCTTCTGGATGTGATTTTATATATCTTAAGATATTTAATGAATTATGACACCAGATCTAGGATAATTGTGTTAGGGTTACTATAGTTTTTATATAAGGATGTCTATTAGAAACATTTTTAACTAGATTTAAGAAAACATAGACTAGGGAATGTAACCCTATGATAGAATTTGATTGTAAGTATAGAAGAACTTTCTAATATTTTTTAAGGTAGATATTTTGTAGTTTTTACTTAAAATACATCCCTATATAGATAATATAAATGGATGTGGTTTTATAATAGAGATATGAAAAGGGAATAACTATAAAAAAGGCATGTTATTCTTTACTCAATCATTACCTGATACAAAAAAATGGGTCTAACTGCATACCTCTATTGACACTCCCATGTGATATGCTCAGGGTAATTCAAATTTTATTTATATATAATTAGGACGGATTTGAGAATATATATATCCTTATATAAACTAATTCTATGATTCTAAGATTAATGATGGATAATTTTAATTCATTATAATTTTCACAACATATTTTTTATTTCAAATTAATAATGAGCTAATCGAATATATGAAATTGTTTAAAAATGGATCATGAATGGAAGAAGGGTACCAATTCTTGTGGAAAATGTAGAAATTTACCTATAAATAATGCTAATATTGAATGTATTGGAATTTAGAAAGTAATAGATATCATAGGGTACCATAATCAGGTAATGAAAAATATCCTTTCCCTGATAGATAAACCTAGTTTACCATGAGATTCTTCTATGTGGGATTGATTTATGAGACAGTGGGCCCCATCATTTAGTTATAATTTTTATCCAATGGAATCTAAGAAGTGTATTAAGTATCTAGAGAAGATATTTATATTGTTGGAATTTGATAAAAAGAAAAGGGTTAAACTTATAGTGTATTATCTCAAAGGAAATTCTAATCAAAGGTTGTCATTGATGCAGAATACGACGGAGGAAGAGGAAATAGAACTCATTCAATGAAAATATTTTAACCAGGCATTATTTGACAAATAATTACATTTTGAGCAACAAATATAATGGAAAAGAACATTTATTCATTTAAATAAAAACGAGGATAAATGTAATGAAGATACCTTTGAATGGTTTTCTAGGTATTCATTAGATTACATATTCAATATGGAGTATATGATTGACCATTTCATTGCATTTTTAAAGAAAACTCTTTAAAGGATATAGGTTTATCAAACATTTTCTTTATATGATGAATTGTTTTTAATGTTAAATTAGTTTTGATAAATAATTCCCCATGCATTATCTATTCAATGGTAATAAAGAGAATAATAGGATGGAGGAGAAAAAATGGATAAAGGGATAAAGGAGAAGAAACATTATCTTATATTTAATAATTGTGGAATGAATCCCCATATGAAGTGCTTGAGGGGATTGAGAGTCTTTTATAAGTGTAGAGAAATGTTTCACTAGAAAAAATAATGACAATGGATGAAATAAAACACTTCTATTTAGTGTTTCAGCTAAAAGGATATGATGCACTATGTAAACGAATTCCCCAAGAATCAATGGATTATACCATAGAAGAGGCTAAGGGGGAAGGCCAAGCTTATGCTATTGATATAGTCTAAGGAAAATGATTACATTTCATTTGTATTTGGATCCAAGAAATATTTTTTATGAGTATTTAATTAACGATATTCTCATAATAGGAATTATTAAATATATAAGTATATTTTTATAATACTATTTCATGAATTATTTGAAAGTATATGTTTAATGGTTCAAAGAAGAGTGATTCTATGGAAGGTTTAAATTCTTGGAAAAAAACGATTGTGGGAAAGTTAACCCTTAATATTTTATTTATTTTTTGTTAATGGTGTTGGGATAAAGATGTGATTAATATGGATAATGTAAATTTAATGGTTCTGACTACATGGGAACTAGTCAATGATTTCATAACAAAATAGTTTATACCTGCATTTATGGAGTTTACATCACCATTGGATTTAATGAATATATCCAATACTAAATAATTTACTTATTAAATAAGGAATAATTCATGTTTTAATAATATTTTATGGTAATTTAGTTTATTACTATGCTTGGTGATAATACATGATGAAGGTATGTATATATTTGATATCTGAAAATTAAGAGCCAATTTAGTTTTTATTAGGAATATAATTTTTATTTAGAAAACATCCGTTTAAAATTTGGTCAGATATATTTTGGATGAGATTTGAGGTTATCTATTAATGGAATAGATTAATTTAACTTCATGATTCATAGGATGCCTTTTTCTAATCATTTTGGTTTTAGTAAAGTTATGAAGAATATCTTGTTACTCTTTTATGAATAAAATAATATATTAATGTTCAATTTTAGGGCCTAAGGCATAAAATATTATTTTCTTTTTTTTAATTTACTGAATTAGGGGATAAATTTTAAATTTATCAAAGAACAACCAAGTGATGAAATTTTGATTATGAAATAGAAACATATCGAGTAAGTATATTTATATACATTTTTTAGAGTGAAATAATTCCTCCACTCTATGAAAAGTGTCTTGAAAAAAAATTATTCTGTTATAATCATATTTATGACATAAATTACCTTTTTAACACCTCTATTTTATGGCTTTGTGGTTATTAACATTCTCTAAAACATGTTATCTATTGCTCTCCCTAGGTATTAGTGTGTTAGTTTTCTATTCTATTTCAATGTTTTCATTTCCCACCAATGTTCTCTTATCTAGAAACCTAGTTATGTGATTATTCCAGATGAAATAATTTACTTTCCTTTGTCTCTTATTATGATGATGTTTTATGAAATCTATTTATTATGCGGGTTTTGGAAAATAATTTTCAAATGTCAATGACTTTTTTTTTCTAGTATCAAGTTTTAATTACAAGGACACAATTCATTTGAGATGAAGAGATTGTAACACCCAAAAATTATAAATGAATTACATTTATCATATTAGAAATGAATCATTGGATTTTTCTTCAATTATATTAAACAATAGTTTTATCTATCGTTACACACAACAATGGGTTTCTTCGAAATCTTTTCTTACATGCTGGGTTGAGCTATACCAAACAACAATATATTATTAATATTTTTATTTAATATGATAGTTGTTCCTATCCATTGGAATTATTGGAAAGAATAATATTAAATTACATATGAAATTATATGTATTACACATATTATTAGTTATTTATTTATTATAAATTAAATAATAATCATTTAAATTAAAAATAAATTTTTTCTAAAAATAGTATTTTTTTCCAAAAGATTGTGAAAATAATTTAAATATAAATTTTATCCATTTTAGAAAATTAATATGAAAAAATTAATTTTTGAAATAAGAATAGCAAAATTATCTTATGGTTATTTATTTTGATTTTTCTAAAAAGTATCATTTATATATGAATAGTGAAAATAGAGAATTTTAATTAAAAACTCCCTTATAGATTAGATAATTTTTAATTTTTATTTATTTTTTAAATTTTATTTATATTTAAATAATTTATTTATTATATATATTAGTCCAACTTAGTTCATTGGAATCATTTATTATTTTTAAATTTCATATAAAAACATTGTAAATTTTTGTACATTTCCACATTAAAAACCCGCGTACTCATCACGTTTGTGGGATTAATTTTAAATTAATTTATGAAACTTATGTGAGTTTATTTTTTAAAATGTAATAAATATTTGGAATAATAATAATTTATATGATATAATATATTCAAATTAATATTTTACCATAATTATTTGTGAAAAAAGTTTAAATTAATTACTGTGACTAATGATAAAATATTGTTTTGTGAATTACATGAATTTGTGTTAAAATTAATTTAACTCATGCATATGATTTTAATTAAATAAATAGAATTTAATATTTATAATCAGTATGAATAAATTATCTAATTTATTTTATATTAATTATAGTCTTCATGGAAAAATTTCCTAAGTAAATAAAAATATAAAAGTTTTCATGGTAAAAACTAAAAGGCTAAAATTTAGTAAACATACATTATATGTAATAGTATTATAATATTTCATTCTATTTTTTGTATTCTAGGTCTTGATCAACCAAATTAACCCTTAACTCCATCATTATTCAATTTTGAAGAAACATGAGGTAAGATAGACCTCCCAATAGTGAATAATTTTGAGTATTTACAATAATGCCACTCCTCCTCAACAATAAAAGGGAACTCAGTATCCGTCATTACTCACACATTCAAACCACTTTGGTTCGGCCAAAATCATCGAAAATAACTTCCCAAATTACCTCCTCTTATACTAAAATAATAATTTTTTTTTCTCAAAATTTAATATTTGACGGATTTATTATAAACATAATAAAGATGCCTGAAGAAGTGGTAATTTTCTTCAACGAGCGTCTTTATTTTACATCTATCTTATCCTAATTAATTTTTTTAAACATGATTATATAATAATATCATAATATTACATATACTTGGATGTTTTTATAAAAACAGAATGACATAAAACCATCTCCACTTCAATCAAATGGGTTATGAAATCATCATTTGTGAGTACGGTGACATACCACCATGCGAATTAATGTCGTTCATTTTTTTTATTTCATCCTATGAAGGTTGGGTATGATTATGCGTCTAAACGTAATATATATGATATTTATAAAATATGCATACCTCTTTATTCACTATATAATATATATCTTTTTAAATTTAAATTAAAGGGATACATGATAATGTCTCTCATGTGTACAGAAGACTACTACCTCGTGAAGCGATGCGATTTCTCTTTAACTAACACTATAAATGTAAGGTGATAGGGAATAATGATAATTTTAATATGTTATATACATTACTTAATTTTTATACTTATGACATATCAATCATTTTAGAAAGATTATATACTATTTCATTGTTTTACAATTAATTTTTATACTTATATACATGTGGATTACTACTTTTAGGAAGTGATGTGACTCTATTTTCATCACCACACCACATGAATTGTATATATATATATATAAATATTTTATATATGATCTTATGATAATTTTATAAAGATAAAATATTACATACACCCTTTCTGTAATGATCTCTGAAAAATAGAAATTGTTACTCATGTGTACGTACAACCTACCATCTCCGTGATCATAACATACTCCATTTTAAACAAAAATATTTCATGAATGGTATTAAAAGAATAATTTATTTATTAATATTATGATCATTTATTTATTTTTACCCTATAGATTATGAAACTATCTAATAAGTGAAAGAACCAGAAACAACAAAAATAAAGAATGGTTATTAACAAATGGGTAATATGATGTTCTAAATGGATCATATATGATATTATAAATATTTACAAAGTACTATAATAAGGTAATAACATGATCACAACCACTATACATTAGATCAAATGTATTTTGTCCAAAAGGAAGTGTGAGGCAAGCTATTTTATATAAACATACATTCCATTAATATTGATTTGATATTATGCTCAAATTCAATTATATGTGTTGTATAAAATTTCCCTTTTAATTATAATGTCATAAATATTCATGTTATTTTATGTTTTAATTTGAATTATTTCATCAAATTTAATTTGACATGAAAATTTATAAATAGTAAGTGATATTGTGAAGCAACACAATCTTTAATGATTGTTAACTTTATCTTGAAGCTGTCACCTTCATGTGATCTATTTTAATTGGACAATTAATATATCTGAAATATATATATTTATGAGTGATGGATATGATTATTTCATAAAATATATATCATTTTTAAAAATTGTGATTATATTTAATGTTATTTTTTTAACTAGTAAAATATTGATATATCTATATCCTTTACAAAATATGGATTTTTGATATGGTAAATTTTTTAGGAATTAAATTGATTATTGAATAAATGAGGAATTATTTGGTCTTGAAAACATTGGTTGGACCCTGTTAGCGATCACCCCTCGATGCATCGGTAGTCTCATGAGAAAAAATCAATTAGACAAACCAATACATTTGTAACCAGTATGTATTATACTACCTTGTGAAAGGTCATAAAAGTAGTATGTTCTAAACTGTTTTGTGAATGGTCTTGAGAAGAATGTAATCATGTTCATTGGAAATAAGATATATGATAATCATGAATTTCCTTCATTTGGAGTTTAGTTATAATCATCAAGAATATATTCACAATGATATTATCTCTTGATGCATTTCATTTTCAGTCTTTTGATTAAATATAATGTGTTTTAGTTATTTACCTTTCTATATTGATTTTTTTCCTTATCTAATTAATTAAATGGAATATCTAATCAGTAATTTACCTTTCCATGTTGAATATTTGTATTGATTCAAGATAGATTACACTACACTTAAGACTTAACAATAATTCAATCTCACACTTATTTTGTTTCTTTTCCCTTGAATCCATAAAGGGTACTATGATTGATATAAAAGGATATTCTAGTGGGAATTCTGCTAATTCTAAAAAAAATGGATTTTTTATTCAATTTTAATGTAAGAATCGTGTATTTTTCAGTCTAACAAGACTATTTAGTTGGGGTTTTTCTTAGTGGAAAGAACCTCATAATACTACATTAAATATGGGGGTTCAAAACACATTGGTGACAGATGCTATAGTAGCACTATAGTGGTACTTTATCCGAACTATAGTAGTGGAGGTACTGTAGCATTGAAGACACTGTGGTAGTGGAGGGAACTATAAGAGGAAATTTTTTAGTGGATGTACTGTGGCATCCTGGATACTACATCAGTACTATTCACTGATGTTCCGTGGGAAAAAATTGTGGATCTTTAGGTCCATGTAATGGAATTAATTCCCAATGGTCCTACGGTCCATGTGACTGGTGTCCACTAAGTAAAAATAAGAGGTTATTTCCTTTTATTAAATAATAGTGCAGCTTCTCTCCCATATTGAAAAAAACAAAGACTTACAATCTAAACTATCCATAAAAATGTAATTCCCTATATCTTATGAAAATATTATGAAATACGACACCAGCTCCTAACTACTAGAGTTGGTGTCTCAAAAAATGAATTATCTATTCTATAGTGATAAATACCACTTGATATGGTTATATATCAATTATTGATCACTATATTTCGGTGAATATTTTAGTTCTATCCTTTCAAACCACTTATACCACTCCATCATTAAATTAAATTTCATATTTATCAAGATTACACATCACTTTCTTTAACTCCACCTATTGTTTTAGATAGTTCTTGAAAATCACTTATCCTTGATTTGACACTAGATGTTTATTTTATTTCATTTTAATATACTCAAAAAATTGATTATATATCTATCATAAACATATATCACTCTAATAATTAAACACAATAACAGATTATATAGAGAAAGGGGAACTTCCCAAACACCCTCAAGTTGAAGAATGTGGTTGGTCTTGGTGGATGAACACTTTGACTCTCACTACATTTAAATAGCGCTTTGTTTTTATCCTTGAAATACTTGTTTTATAGATATCATTCAAGATATTTTCTTTGGTATTCTATATTTTCATTTGTTTTGAATTATGTTCCATTATTATAATATTCCCATTTCTGAACTCTTATTCATTTCATGCATCATTTCTACATCTGTCAGCATGACTCCTCTTTCATAGGACGGATATTCCATTGGTTTTATTCTTTCATGGTGATATAATTTTTTTAATCACTTAGGCATTCTTAATTTCCATCCTACCCAAAAACTATTATAATAACCTCATACATATTTTACGTTGATTAATATTTCATCAAGAATCAATCCTCATTTTTTCAAGGACAAAAATTCCAACTTTAATCATCCATTTTTCTCTACTAAAAGATATATTATGGGAATAATCCATATTTTGTTCTTAATACACCCTATTTTTCATTCCATTCACACTTTCCATTAATATTGTATGCAAATATTTCAAAATAACATATAATTTTTTCTCTATATCATGCCACCACTCACATGGGAATGTATATATTATTCTATTAATCACATTCAAATACCCTTCTCATGTATTATCATCTAGTTTGAGATGTCACATTAGGTATTCTTATACCGTTGAGAAAATTACTTTTTGAAACACATCTATGGCGTGTCACACGATTCCACATAGTATCACCCCATATTTATCATTAATTGAGTGTCTTTAATTATAGATTTAACATGAACCTTTTGTCTACTCATTGATTCTAGATTTAAACCATTACTAAATCATCTTATTAAGGCTACATTTCGATGGATCTAAATATTCCCACTTAATAATTTTAACATCATTTCTACCTCTTTGATCATTAAGTTATTCTTCTTCAATTTAGAAGTCATCATCTCCATTTCGGAGTTCAATTATCTTCAAAATTTTATCCTCTCATCCCATTGAATTTTTAGAGGGCTTACATTCACATTATAATCCTTCTCCGTAACAATTTTTTATGCCTACACATTTGAAAGTTATTTAAGTAAGTTAATTTTCCCTTTAATCTATTTAATCATTCTTCTAATAGATTCATTCAAGGTCATTTATTAATACTCTAATCAGTTTTTCAAAGAATAATTATATGAACATATAATTTACTCTATTTATAATCTCTAATTAATCCACAATTTCATGAAAGTAAAGGATCTAATATTGGTTATTATAATAATTTTTTTAAATTCATGACTTGATGTTGTTAAAAATTATTTTATAAATTAATCATCCACTTCAATTTATGTGGGGATAATCTATCTTTCAATATTTTCAATAATGACAAGAAATACTATTAGAAATATACTTTTCATCATAGAAAGCCACACATAAATCAAGGATTGTTTCCTTATTCCAAGTCATTATAGCAGGACAACACTCTACAAGCCACTATATAATGTGATTACTTCAAGAGGTAGGTACTATAGTAGTGTAAAATAGAACTGTAGCATTATAAAAGGTTTGAGTTTTAATAGTAATGATAAAATAGTACTTCATGATCACTATAAATGATTTGAAAAAATGATAACTAAAGACAATTAGTCCCATTTTAATGGCCTTGAATTATTATTTAAAAGTCTTTTAGGTCATCTTTAATTTATTGGGGATCTATGTAATAAAATTCAGGTAATTGGAGGTGGTTTATCCCTAGGGAGGGAAAGGGGTAAATAAATAGATTCTAATATAAAATAGTCAGTGGGAACTTTTATACATTGGCAATAGATACATGTTATAACATACCAAATGATGAATTAGTTTAGAAGTATGGGAAAACTAGATACAATCTTGAAACACACATTACATTGAAATCATAAACTAAAAATAGTATTTTCCTTGAGAACAAAATTAATCAATTTAGAAAATTATTCCATGACCACAATAGTACACTTCTTGGAAACATAGGGAAAGGAAACATAGGAAAGGGGTGTTCTTAGATGCCCAGTAATGGAATGTATATAGTGAAAGTTAATAAAAAATTAATTAGACATGATTAATATAGAAGGAATAAATGATGATAAAAAATAACCTATAAATAATTTTATGATCCTAATGCATATCCAAGGATCAAAAATCTAGAATCACTTGGACATCAAAAATTGATTTCATATTGATGGAATGCACAATAGCGTACATCTGCAACTTACTTTTGATTCCTCGATATAAGACATATTTCATAAATGGGTAAGGCATTGGAAAAATACCCAACCTATTTTTAATAATTTGAACTAATGATTTGTTTTGGTGATCTATAATTATGGGTCCCACCCATCACATAATAAAGCCCAATGCATTCAACATATTAAAAACAATATATCTTTACCAATATATCATAACAATCAATAATAATTTATATTGGAAGAAATGACATTTATGATATCAATATTTTTCTTAGTAAAAATTATCGTAGTTTATCTAGGGAAATTTTCAGATTGTATCATTAGATTATATCCTATATAAATCATACTATATATCAAAAAAATTTAACTTAGATATTTTTTTTAAATATCCCAAGAAGTTTTCTTGAGTAAAATTCCCCTTTAATTTTGAAATATATTATTTAAAGTATAAAAAATTAATTAATATTAGTGAAAATATTTTCCTCATAAAGGACCCTATAAACTTGTTTATTATAATTCAATGTAATGAGTAGTTATAATAGAGGGGAAATTCATTCATTTAGTTTACATTAAAGCAATTATTTCATTCAAAGAGTTGATAAAAAGTGCCCCATTCAAAAAATGATAATAAGATTTCCTTTAATCCTTTTTATATAATTCAATCACTCGAAAGATGTTTTTAATCAATAATTATATAATATTAAATAAAACCAAGAATTTTTTAATGAAAATATATACATTGAAGAAAAATGTTCTCATCCGAATAGAAAAATAGTCAATTTTTTTAAAAAAAAATTCATTCATTATATTTAGTGATTAAATAGAGACAAATTATAAGAATAAATTTATTTTATAGATATAACCCTAGGTTAATAAAAATATATTTGTTTTAGGATATAAATATCATTTAATTACCCCTAATAAAAACATTAACATAAATAGTCTCGAATAAGAATGAGATTCTTTTATAAACCATTACCTCTAGTCTGACATCCTTTATAAGTGGGTTTAACCTCCTATATAATAAATTTAATTTTATTTAAATTATATAAAAAACAATATTCATACTTATAATATCATATATGATCCAATTATTAAATCTCAATTGTCATTTATTGATAAATCGATTTTAATCTCATCGATTCAGAGTGTTAAATGTTTCTCTTTTCATAACAATTTTTTTTGGAAGTTTCACTCCATGAATATTCATCATCAGTACATCATATATAGATTTTTATTCAGGTCATAAAGGTTATATATATTCATTTTTTACATATTTATAGTTATTTTTCAAATCTGGACACTTAATATGAATCAAATCTCTCCATGGAGGTGGTAGTCTACAAAAACACACAAGCGATGTTATTTTTTCAAAAAAAATATTGGTAAGATGGTAAATGATATATTATATTCAAATTACCTTAATTATGTCACAAAAATAATATATATTCATAATTTATATCTTTATAACCATACAAGTAATATAGTGATGAATATTAATTTAGACCGATACTTGGAGATGGTAAGTTGCACTTTTAGACAACTAATGTTTTCACATTCCATAGGATATAAAATAGTTTTACCATAATAATAATTGAATATGACAATATTTATGATAACATATTTATTATTTTAGTATTTTTACAATATATTTATTTTAATTAGAAGAATAAATAAATTTGAAAGTTCTCAGTTAAGTGTTATACCTATTTGCTGATAAAACACTATTGGATTACACAGTAATCATTGAAAGGATGGTATTTTTTCCATTCAATAAGCTCTAATATATTTTGAAGGAATATATGATTTTATTATGGTAGGTATTTTCTGATCTATATGGTTCAAACATTGTGAATAAGGAAGGTGAAGAGTATCCCTTTCAAAAATTCGAGAAAGTACACACTTGGAATTACATAAATTATTGAATAATATATATAATAATCATTTAATGTGTCACCAAGGAACACAAAAATTGTAATATAATATGTGATAGGGTAAAAATAACTTAAACCAGGTACATCAGTACTGGTATTTGGATTCATTTTATGCCATATCTTCCTATTAATCAACTTTAATCCCATTTAAACCTTATCCCTGATTACATAATTTTACACGATGATAACCTAATTATATGACCAAAAATAAAATCATAGTTTTCACTAAATATGGAAATGGTGATTCAAAATTTTAATTGTTTTTAAATGATTAAATTTCTATATGTGTAAGAAATTAATTTTATTTTTACAGAATAAAACACATGAAAAAACATTTTAGGAAAATACCTGATTTATGAGTAAAACTAATTTCATCTTGAAATAATGTAATGAGTTGTTATAAATGAACTTTTTTGGTTAAATAATAATGAAATAATTTTTTTATACTTGTAGAAAAATAAAAACTAAGTGGAATATTCCAACTATGCCATTAAATGAAAATACCCAAAAATTGTTTTTAACAAGAATAAAATATAACTTATTTTCAAATAACTCAATCTTCAAACTTTAAATATAATGTTTTAAAATATATTATTTAAATCCATTACAATTTATTTGGTCTAAAAATAGTAATAAAATATGGTAAATGAAGGTGTGAAAGAGATTTTTATGTTTTTCACCATTGTTTTAACATAGCTTTACCACTCTTATGGAGGTGAAATATCATTACAATGGTTACTATTTATAATGAAAAAAGTCATGTTTAACCAATTTAATTATATTAATTATTATGATTAAAAATTTATAATAAAAATTTTAAAGTCTCTATTTCTATATTTGTAAGAAATTATATTAAATATATGTGTGTACAGTGAAATGATAATAATTTTATTAAAAACATGTTTTTAAGAACAATAAACAAATTATACCAAAATCAAGTAAAAATATAATTACTATGTAATTAATTATATTATTTCCAAATAATGTTTTCATGCATTAATTTAGGATAAAATTTAATTAATCATGTGACTTTTTAAATGAAAAGGATAGTTTTTGAAAAATCATTATTTTAACTCTTCCCTAAAAAAATATTTTCAGAAAAATCCAAAAATTTCACCATAAAATAGTTTTGATATAGATATTTCAAAAAATATATCATTTTTTATCAAAAAATTTTTCTTAAAGTGTTATAAATTAATAATAATATTCACTCATTAAAAGTAATGAAACTATTTTAAGCATAAAATGATTATCCGGAAAATTGACTACTTATTTATTATACATTAATAAATGATTTTTTATTTTAAAAAAATCATATATATTTCTTATAATCTGTTTATTTCTATTAATACTATATATTTTAATGGATATATTATAATAGTTTCGTTTAGAAAACACTACTTATATCATAGTATGTTTAAAATCTGTGTTGCATGTATAAAAATCTAAAAAATAAATACAATTTATTTAAATATAAATATATCATAATATCATACATTGTAATATTATACCAACTTATAATTATATTGACATTGAAGTAATACCAGTATAAAAAAAAATCGGAGAATACATCTTCCTCATCGCATCCCCGTGTTCCCACATAGCTTTCTCAAATTTCTAATTCTTATAGTGAACTATAAATAAACAAGTAGAAATTTTTAATAAATATTTAACAATGAGATCCAATATTTCTACAAGTATTTATTCATAGGAATGATCATTATCTAACAGTAAAAGATCAATGATTTGTACATGTGAAGGATAAGGTATATACTTCTTTTGGATGAAGAAATGTATATCATAACTTTATCTCCTGTAAAATACATTTAGTCTTCTTCCTTTCACATATAAAATTATAATAGACTAGGAATAACGATACATAATATTAAATATCCACTTTTATGATATCCCACCATAACTACTCTTTCATATATCTACATAGGTTTTTATTTCATAAATGAATAGAGAATGATGAAGTATGATATTCATCCAAAAACTACTTCTTCAATTATGTTATTGACACAACACATACTCTATTCCATAAATATATCAGCCCCACATGATAATAGATTTAATCATGAAAACTCATCACCTTCTTCTATAATTCCATATCTTCCTCCAGTGCCTTATTAATCATCTGACGAAATAATGGTTTAACTTTATTTTGGGAAGGGAAAGATATGTATATTTTTCTGTGTTTTCAATTTTTATATTCTTCAAATCTATAAATATTAGATCCCTTCCAATCCACATAATGAAAAAACTAATATAGTATTTCTGAAATCTATAATCATCCACCTTGTTCAACTTCTAAGGGTGGTAATGTATTGAGTAGTAAATTTTTTTTCTAAACTCCAACCATATTCTATGGAAAATATTTAACACTTTCCTTGTTAATGTATACTTAATTATTTAATTTTTAGTATATATATCACACCCTTCACTATATAGAAAATTCCATTATATCCGTAATGAAAAATATACTACATCCTGCTTTGAATCACAATTCAAGTAATTTGTATCCTTATTTTCTAATTAGTGATACGAAAATCTACGACTCTATCGTTATACATGATGATTCATCCTAATAGCTTCATTAATTAATCCTAATAGATCTCAAACCCTTCTCATCTAAAGGGTATTTTAATCATAAGTGCCTTGACCATCCTTCTCTTCAGTTCTTAGAAATTTTCATCACAATATTTATACCAAATAACTTTAACATATTCTAATTCAACTTGGTGAGCGGGGTATATTGTACTAATAAATATATCAAAACGTTTCGGTAATATCCAACTAACATAAGAAACTCTATATATTTGAAACCATTTATTGTCTTGGTCATTATTGAAAAACTTTTAGCTTTGATAGATATAATTATTTACACTAATTTGAGATTATATGACCCAAGAATGAAACTCTCTAATGCCAAAATTCACATTATATAAATTTAGCTTACATATTCTCGTTCCTAAGGGTCATATACAAAATTATGAAATATTATTCATGATAATTATTAATATTAGAATATATAATAATATAATCTTTAAAGACTCCAATAAATTTATCAAGGTAATCTCTAAAGACTCTATTAATTAAATCTATGAATATAAAAGAATTATTGGTAAGTCTAAATGGGATTACTATTAATTTATAATGAACAAACCTCATACAAAAGGATGTTTTCACTATATAATACTTCTTTACCCATAAATGATGATATAAAGATCAAAGATGAATCTCATGTCAATATATAGATCCTCATAATTAATCAAAAAAATAATCAATACAAGCTAGAGGATATTTTTTCTTAATAGTGATTTTGTAAAGATCCCATTAATCAATGAAATGATGCATTGAACCATATTTCTTATTAAAAAAATATAAGTCACACCCTAGAGAGAAGTACTAGGATGAATGAATCCCTTATTTGGATTCTCCTAGAGATTCTTATTTTATTCATGTAACTCAATCAAGAAATTCAATATGGAATATTTTAAATAGTTGAAATGGTAGTTATGAGTTCTATTGAAAATTTTACTTCATGATATTGGGGAAAACTATGCATGTCCTTCAAAAATACAATATAAATTTACTAAAAACTATAAACAATTTCAATGAGGAGTTTATCTGTACACATTTCAAAAAACAACCTCATGAATAAGTAGTAAAACCCATAAAATGTATGTAATTTATATTAGAATTTTAGGTTCATACTCACATTGATATACGATCATATACTGATTTAGAATATTTAATGTAACTCCCAATCCTTGATAATTTATATGACCTTTTAACAGAAAGAGGAGATCCATGCTAAATATTACATCAAATTCAACAAGAGAAAGAATCATAAAACTAGGAAGAACCACATTCCTATAAACATCTATTAGAGAGTAGGTCTAGTCTTGAGAAGTTATAATATTTCCTTTAGGAGATATATCTACAAGATACATATCTAATCAATGAGTTATTAACATTCCTAGATACAAGTCATAAAATAAATAGATCTATACATTTAATCTTAAACAAGATACTTCAATATTTGGGCATGTTTATCACCACCTCAAACACATTACTCTATTATTATTACATTACTATAAAAAAATCATTTCCTGTGGTCATCAAAAATTAATAATAAATGTAAACTATTACGCGATTATAAAAAATCAATCTTGGATTATTAGAAATTGTTACCCCCTATTTCATCCAATTCCACTTCAGGTTTAAACTAGTTCATCCATAATCATATTATTTTAAAATCATGCCTAATTGTTTATAAGTAAAATTTTCATTCACTAAATAATATTCCAACGGAGTGTTAGGTTCTTAGCAAGGGACCATTTATTATGAACATGAATAATGGGTGAGATATAATTGACCAAATATTTTCAGGGTTATTACCCAAAATGAATCTTTACCAAAACCTTGTACACTTGTATTATCAAAATAAAGATTTATTTCATGGATAACCATAGTCTCCTCCTTACTGAAATCATTATGATATTATCCAATAATTAGATATATCCTCATTTTCAGTAATATGGTTATGTTTACTAATTTAGGTTTACATAAATATTTTTCCCAAAGTTTATAAAAAACAATCACTAATATCAACTATAAATACCCTATCCCTAGTAACCCAGAGACAATGATTACTTTAATAAACTTGTAGTAGATTCAAGTGATCACATCCTAAATGATCAATTAGTTTAGTAGTCTTGGAAAACTAGATACATTCATGAATATAATATAATATTGAAAAAAATAAAATAACAAATAATTATTTCTATGATAATGTTTTTATTTTATCAAGTATATCATTTCATTCGAATAATATAAAAATACATGGAATCCATGGGAAGGGAAAATAAGAAATGGGTGAGGTAAATTTCTTAGTAAGAGAATGAATAAAACCAAAGCAAAAATATAATAAATAAGGTAGGAATAACATGGCATGAATAAATGATGAAAAAAAATCAATATAAATAATTTCAGGATTTTGAATATTATCCATGTATATTATAACTCTAATCACATATACTCAAATAAATTATTTAATAATGATGTAATTGATAATGAAAGAGATATAAAAATCACCACCAAGGCCTTGATCGAATAAATATTACATAAATGGGTAAGTTAGTAGCCAAATACCCAACATATTTTATATCATGAGGCCTATATACTCATAGATAATCCATGTAATTATAGGCCCCATCCATTTCTAAATAAGTCCTATTCATTCATCATATGGATAAAAAATACAGTATAATAAATATTCTTTACAATTAATAACTTCCTACATTAGAAAATATTGAATAAATAAGGTCAATAATATCCATAATAAAAATAATCTTTATAAATGGATATCATAAATATAATCACATGGACATAAATACATAATTTCATAATTATGGAGTGCATAATTTGGGGGACATAAAAATTACTATCAACCATCTATCCAAGACATATTACATAAATGGGTAAGGCCTTGGGAAAATACCAAATATGTTTTATCTCATGACACATATTTATTCATTAAAGATATATGTACTTCTAGGCCCCAAATATCACTTAACAAACCTTATTTATTCATCATATAGATAAAAATTACTACATAATAAATATTACTTAATAATCATTCACTATCCATATTAAAAAAACTAGAATAAATAATGTCAATAATTTTCAAAATAAAAATGAAAATAATCCCTATAGAGGGTTATTTAAATTTCAATAATTAGAGTGAATCCTCAATAAATCATAATATTCATCAATGTATGTTGACATAGATTAAAATAATTTTAAAATACCATTGGAATATTTCTAAAGGAAAATCCACTTTTCTATTTGAGATCAATTATTTAAAATATAAAAATTTCCAATTTTTTTGAGAAATGTTTTATTCAGTGAGAACATTTTAAATAAAATTATTCTTCTTCATTTTAAAGAGTATTAATTACAATAAGAAATATTTTTCATGTTATATATATTAAAGTAAATATTTACTTGAAATAGTCATTAAATGTGCCTCATTTAAAAAAAGACAAGAATATTGATTTTAAAACATTTTATAAAATTAAAACATGGGTGGAAGTTACATTGATTAATTATTGGATAATATTTAAACGACATTGAAAAAATTAAAAAAATAAAATGTAAGAAAAATATTTCTGACTGAATAAAAAACAAACACATTTTCCATTAATACCATTTTATTAGTTTCTTGAGTACTTAAAGAGAGGAAAATGAAAATAAGATATTTATTCTCTAGATATTTCCATACCAGAAGAAAAATACACAGTCTTTATAATGGAAATATCACACAATTCACCCAATAATAACTTTAAAATTAATAATCTTGAATACAGATGAGATTGTGAAATATACCTTACCTTATGTTTGACTTCATTCGTAAGTGACCTTAACCTCTTATATAATAAATATAAATTTAGTATACATTAATTAAATAAAAATATTAAAACCTGTAATAACAAATTTTATTCACCTATAACATTTCAATACACGTTTATTAATAATTCTATTTGAAAATCATCTTTTTTTGAGAGTTAACTATTTCTCAAATCATGGTTGTTTTTGTTTTTTAATTTAGATCCATTAATATTTATAATAATTAAATCATATCCTGAATTTTATTCATGATATAAATATAATATATATTATTTTAATTCATAAATATATCCATCCTTGAAATAAAAACATGAAACATCAATAATATCGCTTCGTGGAGGTGGTACTCCACACATACACAGAAACAACATTATCATTTTCTAATGAGTATAAGGGTAAGAATGAAAATGAAATTTTATATTTAAAAGACTATAATTATTTCATAAATATCATATATATTAATTTTTCATACTTATAACCATCCAAGTAATATGGTGGTGAAAAATTAATTACACCAGTACATCGAGATGGTAAGTCATGTGTATGCACTAATGATGTTTTCAATTTCTATAGGATTGAAAAGTGGTCGGAAAGGATTGTACCCTAATAATTATAAAATCTAAATATATTTATAATACATGATTCATTGTTTTAGTATTTTTATAATATATTTACTATAATTATAATATGAAATAAATTTTAAAGTACTTGGTTTAGAGTTATACATATTTATTCGGAAACTTATTTTAGCTTACACCCTAAGCCTTGGGAGGATAGTATTTTTTACCAGAATTGAATATATAATATTTATGTATGGATTCTAATAATGTATTTTGGTAAGTATTTATATATATATAAGGATTAAATAATTTTAATAAGATAGGATAGGGGGTTTTCTTGATAACTAAGAAAAATGAAATGCTCCAAATTACTTAAAATATTAAATAATATATATAGAAAATATTCAGGTAAAGTGGAACAAAGAGTATTATCTTGAACATTTTTTAAAGATGACTCAATCTTTTTTATCTACTATTTTTATTTGTTTTATGTATATAATGTGTTGGTTTTATATTTGTTTCATTTGGAAAAAATTGAGTTGTTTTTGGAGGGGATTGGGAAGTGCGCGGTTGTTGCATGGTTTTCCCCAACTGTACGCCCTGAGATAGAAATTTTTTTTAACCCCAAATAGAGATTTATTTCTTGTATGAGACATGATTTGTAAAATCATGTTCCATATTAGTAGAAATTGTGAGTCCTTAAATGAGGAGGTTCATGGTTGGGGGCATGGTTCGATGAATTCTCCCCCCTGTATATGAAACTACGCATGAATAAATTTAATCCTCAAAAAATCCACTGAAAATTTCTTGAATCCATTTAATTTTTCACTAGAACCCCTAAATATACCCGAATTTTTTTTCTCATTTTTAGATCCCCAATACATAATACAATCCCTTACAACATTAGTTCTAGAAGAATCGAAGCTGAGATTGAAGATCTTCACCTCTCACTGTATGAAATTCAAATTTGGATTTGTTTCGTACCTATATAATATCATTATATTATCTTTTGAAGGAATGATTTACTACATTCAAGATGGTTGTAAATATTTTCTTCTATATATATAATCTATTTAATATGGGATTTGGGTTTCATATCTAGATCTCATTTTTTTCATGATCTAGATCGTTCCCCTTAGATTGTGGATTTCCATTAGCGATTGTTCATCAACATTTTCGAGGTTGGTGGTATAAATTAAAAATACCATAGTCTTAATTTAATTTATTGTATTTAATTGTGAAAATTTCAATTTCATTGATTTGGATATTTCACTGATTATTTAATTGATACAATTTAATGTTTATTCGTTAATGATTTTGGTTAAATTGACGAATTTAAAGTGGTGGAATTGGATTAATTATTTGGTTAATTAATTAATGGAATATTGTTATAAATGAATTGATGTGATATTGAGATTTATTAATTGGTAAATTAATTTGGTTATTAATAAATTGAAAATTAGAATCATGATATTGTTGAATTGACCTTAATGGGACAATGTGTTATATTATTTAAATGTCACAAAATGGTTTAAGGGTGAATTACACATATTATTACATGAGATTAATGTATTGAATCATGAATTGTTTTGAAATTTGAAATGTTATATCGTGATGTGAAATGTAATAATAGGAATATCTTTTATTAACTTTGATTGATGTGATATATGTTACTTGTGTGATTTTGTGATATATGAGTGTGAGACATGGATTGCAGCTCCAAAAGGCCACGTGTGAGATTTTGTGATATAAAATATGGACTAATTCATCAAAATACCTTAAGTGATTGACAGATATACATGTGTTGGACAAGGAAAAATGATTCAAAATCCCATATTGATAAATGAGTTGTAGGACATGAACTGTTACTTCAAATACCCACATGGTTCTAGACATGGAGGTTTAGTCCCAAAAATATGGCATTGGACTATTATTATAATTGGCCATAATATGAATTGAATTGTTAGGATAAATAATAACCAACATATTGTGATATGTGATATTCCACGAGGATAGTTCATAACATGGCATGGGTGAAGTAGGTATTGGTGGTTAGGGTGTCATTTTGAACCTTGGGGTTTATGTGGTCAAATTAATATATAATTTAAATGTGATAATTTTTTACTTATGAATTGTACATTACTCTTTATAAAATTGTATACACTATTATTGACTAGATTTTATTTTAGACATTTTTGGTGGTTTCCTAGAGAGTTTTAATCACACCCTAATCTAGCATCTTAAATGGTACCCAAATAGACTTCATTTTTACATGATAAGATTTGGGAAAGAGCATATGTTTGATTGATGAGTTCATTCAGAGCACAGACGATAGAACCATATGTGATTTGGGACCCGGTTGAAACTATTCAGTTTCCTTTTTTTTACAAGTTTTGAGATATATGTGTTTTGGAAATGGAATAATTATTTGAAATAAAATATTTGATTGACTGATATACGTTTTTGGTACATGGAATTCTAATTCAAAATCCAATAGTGATAAACTAGTAGTGGCACACAGACTACTCCTTTAAATGCCCATAGGCTGTCCACATGGCCTTCTAGGCCCAAAATGTAGGAATTAGACTATGGTTCCAATTTTCCATAATATGAATCTAATTTATTTCATAAATAATATTCATGGTATTGTGATATGTGATACACCTTAGGGATATTTGAGACTCTATAAGGGGACGAAGTAATTATTGGTGGATCATTTTTCATTGTGAACACATGGTTTTATGCTGTTAAATTAAATAATAATTATAATATGATAACTATTTACATATGAATTTTAATTTAGTCTTTATAAAACATCATACACATTTTTTTATTGGCCTTTATTTTATTTTTTTGGTGGTGGGATACAGAGTTGTACTCGCACTCTCTATGGATTTTCTGATTAGTACCCAAATAGACATTATGTTTGTTGGACAGGATAAGTGAAAAAACTCTATGTTAGATGACTGTGTTAGGATGGATCATGGATGAAGGAACCATAAGTGATTTGGTATTATATGGGAGTTTTTAATGAATTTATTTATTTTGGGTTTTTTGTATTAACAATTGATGCATATTTAACATTACGTATCTACAATTATGTTTTTCATATTGTATATCATGTTTTTGGATATCATGTGATACTGGTTTAGTTGGGTTATTGTTTATCTAATTGCGAAATTGTTTTTATTTATGTATTGGAATTTATTGAAAAAGCAGATATGGTCTTGCAATGTTGTATATCAGTCTCTTGCTGCTTGGAGGCAACCCCTGGCATATAGGGCATTGCGGCTGAGGTAATTTGATTTACTAGCTCGGGGCACCAAGGTGTTGTACCTGGTTTTGGATTTTACATCGAGTAACACAAAAGTCGAAGATAACATGTGATAAGGTTGAAATAATCTCAATTAATCACATTTATAAAAGTTTTTCATTTCATTTTGAGCCTTATTTCATAGTAAAACAACCATCAAACCATTTTAACCACAACCATGTGAACTTAAATTTTTACCATGAAACATAATATTATGAAAAATGATAAAAGGATCCCTTTTAAAAATTTTATAAATTATGAGTCCAAATTTTTATCCCATTTTGTCAGATTCAATTTCTATGGGCAACTGAAATAACTTTTAATATAAGAACACAAATCACATGAGAATTAGTTTTTAGGAAAGTACCCGATTTATGATTTGAAATAATTTCACCTTAAAGTCAAGTGAATTGATCGTTTTCATGATTATTGTGTGTTAAAAAGATGGAATGTTTTTATAAATTTGAATAAGCCAAAATTTAATGGTATATTTCAACCATTCCATTAGAAGAAAAGATCTAAAATAGTTTTAAATTGGAATAAAATGTAACTTTTATTCAGAAAAGTAAACATTGGGATACCGATTTAAAAATAAGTTTTTAAAATACATTATTTACTGCTTAATCATATATATCACTCAAAAACTCATCTAATAAGATAAATTCATTTTTATTGATATTTTAAAGCTTCACCCCATACTTTTAACCCAGTTTTACCTCTATTACCAAGGTGAAGAATATTTACCATGGTTTAACTTCATAATGAAAATCATTAAGTTGAATATATTACATTATAATAATAACTATTATTAAAAATATGTAATGCATTTTAAAAGTACAATTTCTATATATGGAAGAAATTCATTTTAATATAAATGCATAAAACACAGAGATTTGTTTTGAAATTTTTTTTCCTATTCCCAAAAATTAACTTATACCAAAATCAGGTATAAAATTATTAATTTCTAATTAACTAGTTTATTTATAACTACAGTATAATAATTTTACTTTAGGATGAAATTATATGCATCATGGTATTTTTTCAATGAAAATAAATCAATGTTTTAAAATTTTTATTTTTTTAGTATTAATTGAAAATTAAACCATTTGAATCAAATAGAAAAATTTAAAACTAAGATAATTCTGATACTATGATTTTAAATATGATAGGATTTTTATTAAAACAATAATAAAATTGAAATAAATTAATTATACTATTTACTCACGAAAAGAAACAAAAAATATTTGAAATGAAAATTTATTTCTGAAGATTAAAAAAATACTAAAAATTTAGTACATATTTTTATGAATTATTAAATTTTTTTAATTTTATAAAATATGTATACATTTTTTTTTCAAAATGTGGTTATTTTCTTCATACCAAAAGATTTATCTTCTACGTTTTGATGATCACCGTTAAATAAGAATATTTATATTGGGGTTCAATTAAACTCATTGTTTCATGTAGAAAAACATATCAAAAAAATGAATTTTATTTAAAGAAAAAATATGTCATAAAATATATTTTTGTCACTGGGGTTTGGTGGTTTGTTTGTTTAATAGGTCCCAATGCAAGTTGGTGTCTTTTCCCATTTTCTTGTACTCCTAAACAAAATTGAAAATTATTATATCTACTACAATAACAAGAACTACTAATAATACAAAATAAATGCGTTGTAATATCATATAATATTGTTACGGAAAATATTATTCATTTTTAATAATTGAAATATTAATTCTTTTTAAAATTACTAACTTAATGAGTGGATATTATTTATTAATAGAAACAGTAAATTAAATAAATTATTTTAAGTACATCATTAGTTATTAATAAATAGATTATTAGAAATTTATAATAATAATAATAATAATAATAATAATAATTACTATTATTTAAGTAGTTCGGGGATTACCCAAGTGGTAAATCCACCCCTTATTGTGCACTAGACCATGATTCAAAACCATGAAACCCCATTTATGGGGGGATTTATCAGGATAAATATGAAAAAATAGGGGCACTAACTATATGAATGTAGAGATACTGGTAGAAGGAGACATAGAAGTGACCACATGGATAGAAAATTTTGAAATAAAGGTGGTGAAACATGAAAAAATGTTGGCATCACCCGGTGGGCAACTTGAAATATGGATTGGTGTGTTGGTTCCTATAAAAGAGCCCTCTAACCTATTTTTTGATTTTGGATAGAGAGGTTACCTTCTCCATTATGGTTAACCTAGTGAAATATTTTTTATGATGTGACATGACAAGGCAGGTGGTGTGCCATGGCGCCACACATACACTGCATGGTGGGTGACTCAAAAGGGAAATAGGTGCATTTTAAACTATAAATCGTCCCTCTTCCACATGTATTTCCGATCTAGGATGGATGGATTCACCAGCTTCATATCATATTGGAGGTGGAAAGAATTATAATATTGATATACACTGTGATTATTTATATAAGGTAGGGAGACATGATAGAATAATGGAGTCATGGAATAATGTATGTTTCTCATTTAAGAAATTGAGTCATCACATACAAAATCCCTTTTATGCCACAATAAACTAGTCCTTTAGGCCATCAGGATAATGAGACTATATTCCATAAGTATATAACTAAATATGTATATAGAGTTCTTTTCATTCCTTTTATGGAGGGATAAGTCTTAAACCATTGAGGTAACTGGGTGTGTGTATTGTCTGGTATTTTCATTCACATATACCTAATATAGAAACTATTATTTATATTTTGTCTAATTAATATCTACATCATCATTATTATTAAAAAAAATTAATTATTAATATTTTGATTATTATTGTTATTATTAATATTATCATCACTATCATTATTATTTCAATGTGGTCCAGAATGTACCTGAATAGTATAAGAAGCTACTTTATGTCATTGAGTTTGGGGATTCAACTCACAACAAAAAATAGTTTGGGGGGAATTTTTGATCATACGGTAGTAGGAAATGGAACATTTATAATGTGAA
Organism: Viscum album; assembly: GCA_963277665.1. Taxonomy (NCBI): domain Eukaryota; kingdom Viridiplantae; phylum Streptophyta; class Magnoliopsida; order Santalales; family Viscaceae; genus Viscum; species Viscum album. Next base: position 130,365,534 of record OY728132.1, read on the forward strand.
ACATGAGTAAAATAAGAGGGAATTGTCAATTATTGAGTATTATAGTTGTAACTACAATAAATATTGTATTATTATAGTACTATTCAATAAAGGGGACATTGGAAAAAAAACTAGGACATTAGGATAAGATAAATGGAATTAAAGATATAAGGCCTTTGGGTAATAAAATTATAAAGGGTTATCTTTTTGTGAGCCTATACATGATGGGTGGAAGGAATTCAATCCATGCTATCCCAATGGGTGCATGTGTATGTTTCTATTTCTTTGAAACCCCAATACATACTAGTGATTATTGTTGTTATTCTTGTTTTTAGTAGTTGTTAATGTTATAACAATTATTATTATCATTATTACTTATGAATAGATATGTAATACCTATATCTGTAATAAATAGGGATCAAAACTTGGTCCTCTCAATACCCCCCCCATTTTTTGGTTCATGATAATTTTCAGAAACACAAAATGCCCATGAGAAGTGGTTTTTTTGTGGAGGTGGGTACAATGTACTGGATTTAGAGAGAATGAACCATCATAATATACAATAAGACTAGGTTACATAAGGTATGACCAGGGAATATATGATAATGGTGTGTATAGGGTAGAAGAGAAACCTAAAATATGAATGTGCTAGGTTCTAGACATTGATGACATAAGATCCAAATAAAAGAAGAAGAATGAAAGAGTGAATAATTTTATGGACATTACCACTAGTTTAGAGACCAAATATGAAAATTACTTATGTTTATATCTTTTACATGATTAAAAATTTTCATTACATAATTAATAGTAATAATATATCATACGCTGAAAGGTTTAGTGTCTTTGGAGATTATCTACATAATCAGTTTATTTTATAATGCATGTGATGATTTCTTCTAATGTGCAGAAATACTTTACCATCATCAAAATGTAATATTAAAAATAATCATCCTCACAACTATGTGAGCGAAAACATAAAAATGGGGTGAGGTCATATATTTTTTAAGGACTGAATAAATATTTTATCAAGGCTTAGCTTATACGAATATAAATGGAATATATGTATTAAAGAAATTGAATATAAGCATGTTTTATAATCATAAAATGCAATAAATCTTCAAAGGAATTTAAATAATAATTTAAAGCCACAATTGATCAAAAAATGAGTAATAATACTAAAAAAATATCTTAAAAACATTTAACATAGAAATTGAATCACGAGAGTATAAGTTCTATATGAGAAATATCTTTTAGTTATTTTATACAAATTTTTATATGGAAAAAATACATTCACGGGTCACACATTTCCACTCATGAATGCGAAATAGCTTGGTTGAACCCACATATATATCACCTTCATGAGTTGGATAACTCTATCTCACATTTTATCATCTAAATTGTTCCCATGAGTTCAAATATCATGAAATTTAAATAGTTAACTAATTCATTGGAGTGTGATATAGGACCCCCAATATCATTTTCCATATTATTGAGTAAAACCTGAAAAGCATTAATTTATAAACTTATAAAGAAACCATTAAAATATAATGTGTTTCATATAAAATTTAAATTAAAATCAACAATTTTCATAAAAAATCCAAGGAAATAAAAATTGTGTTCATAAAACCATCAATGTAAATTCACTAACCTTCTATAGAATAAATAACTCTTGGAAATAAAAGTCGGTTTCATAAAATTTATAAATAATATAACAACATGAATTAAATTGAATGTCACTGAAAAAAATCACCAAAAAATAATCATATAATAGAAGAAAACTTTAGTGTGAAACTTGAGACATATCTCCATTAGAGAGAGATATTTTTAATATTGAGAGAAATTTTTTAAAAATTTTAAAAAGTTCTTTTTTGAAAATAATTTCTTAATAATCTATGTAAAATTTATATTTACGAGCCTCTTTAAAAAGTTATCAATTTTATTCAAAGAAAAAGTTATTAGAAACGCATTCTAGGATGTGGATTTGAGTTAATTTTTTTTTTCAGAGATATAATATAGAACTCCATTTAAATTGGAAAGTAAATTATTTTAATTAATATAAAGGAAATAAATTCAATGAGAAATTTTATAATTCAAAGGATGGAGTTTGAGTAACCAAATCCATTACTTTTACTCTTTATTTCCATAGATGTTATTTAAAATTAAATATACAAAATAACAATATATATCACCTTTTTCAAAACATTATTCATAACCATAACCTTTTATAAACAAAGTTTATAATTATTATATACATTTATATTAGTTAGTTCTTATCCATTTTCAACTTTGGGTCTGTGTAATCTTGATCCTTTTGAATGGTTTGGTAATCACATGTTGTTATTAGTCATTATAATAAATTTAATAATTTATAGATAATTATATTTACTAAAATTTATTATTTTTATTTTATAATAATTTTATAATTTCATTCTATTGGTGTTTGTTTACGATCCATAATGATTTAATTTTTGAAGAACATGGATCCATGATTTGTGATGAATGGGCATTGGTATCAAAATTAATGATTTTAATATTAATATAACAATTATATACCCAAATAAAAATATTTATTTCATTATTTATATAATAAAATATCACTAACATTTTTTTCATAGTAATCCATGATATTATTTTTAACATAGTTCATGTCCATGGCTAGGCCGAACCAAATAAGAACATACCATAATTAATGGATGATTATGATTATGAATGTGGTTTAATTTGACATAAAATTATTATTATATAATAATAATGATATTAATTTGATACATTTATTGTTTTGAAGAATATTTTTTATATTTTACTTAATAATAAAAAAAGTAGAAGAAAAAGAATATATGTTACTTCATCAAGGAGGTAGTCTGCACAATGCACAATTAACATCCTCATTTCTCAATGAAAGAGAGGGAAATAAGGTGGGTTATAATTTTTTATCTTCATAGTCATAATTATATTATATATATATCTGATATATTATTTAATTTCACCATTATAATCAATAATGGTTGGAAATGGTGAAAAAATTATGTTATCACTTTGTGGAGGCGTTAGTCCACATAGGGCACAAGTTATAGAAACATTTTTCTTAATGGAAAATAATATATATAGTTAATAGATATTCTGTTAGAATAATAACATTATTTATATATAAAATAGTAACATAAATATATTAGAATTATAAAATTATATTGGGAAGGTAATAATAAAAACAAAATAAGTTATAAAAAAAGTACACACATTGAGAACATAAGTTTTCCAAGAACATATCAGCCCCACGTGATCATGGATGGAATCATGAAAATTCCTCACCTTCTTCTATAATTCAATATCTTCCTTCTATGCCTTATTACTCATCTCATGCATGGATGGTTTAACATTCCTTTAGGAAGGACAAGATGTGTTAAATTTCTTGTGTTTTCAATTTTCATATTCTTTAAATCTATAAATTTAGATCCCTTTCAATCCACATCATGAAAAAACAAGTATAGTATTTCTCACATATAGAATCATCCACCTTCTTCACCTTCCAAGGGTGGAAATTTATTGAGTAGTAATAATATTTTCAAAATTCCTACAATATTATATGGAACATATTTAACACTTTCCTTGTTAATGTATACTTCATGATTTAATTATTAGTATATATATCACACCTTTCACTATATAAAAAATACCTCTATATCCTTAATGAAAAATATACTACTTCCAGCTCTGAATCATAATTCAAGTAATTTTTATCAAGATTTTTTAATTAGTGATATTAATATTCCACCACTCTATCATTACACATGATGATTTATCCAAATAGCTTCATTAATGAATCATAATAGATCTCAAGCCCTTCTCATATAAAGGTTATTTTAAGAGTAAGTTCTTAAACTACCCTTCTCTTCAGTTCTTTGAAATTATATTCACCATATCTATACCAAATAACTTAAACATATTCTAATTCAACTTTGTGAGTGGTGTATATTATACTAATAAAAATAACAAAACGTTTGGGTAAAATATCCAACTAATATAATGAAACTCTATATATTTGAAACCTTTTTTGTCTTGGTAATTATTGAATAGCCTTCATATTTGAAGGATATAATTATATACACGAATTTGTGATTATATGACCCAAGAATGAAACATTATAAATCCAAAAATCACATTTTATAAATTTAGTGTACATATTCTCCTTCTTAAGTGTTATATACAAAATTATAAAATATTCTTCACGATAATTAGTACTATTATAATATATAATAATATAATCTATAAAGACTCCAATATATTTATCAAGGTAATCTCTAAAGACTCTATTAATTAAATCAATGGAGATATAAGAATTGTTGGTAAGTCCAAATAGGATTACTATTAATTCATAATTACCATACCTTATACAAAAGGATGTGTTAACTATATACTCCTTCATAAACCATAAATGATGATATCCAGATCAAATATCAATCTCAATATATATATATATCCTCATGATTAATAAAAAAATCATCAATACAAGGTAGAGGAGATTTTTTCTTAATAATAATTTTGTTAAGTTGTCATTAATCAATGAAATGATGAATTGAACCATATTTATTGTTAAAAAAAGAATAGGGACACCCTAGAGAGAATTACTAGAATGAATGAATCCCTAATTTGGATTCTCCTAGAGATTCTTATTTTATTAATGTAACTCAGTCAAGGCTATTCAATATGGAATATTTGAAATAGTTGTAACACTAGTAATGAGTTATATTGAAAACATAACATTAGGATATTGGGGAAAACTATGTATGTCCTTCGAAAATAAATCATAAATTTACTAAAAACTATAAAAAAAAATTAATGATGACTTTATCCCTATCCATTTCAAAAAAATATCCCTCTTGAATAGGTAGTAAAAACCTTAAAATATAATTAATTTATATTTGGATTTCAGGTTCACCCTCACATTGACATACAATCATATATTGATTTAGAATATTGAATGTAACTCCCCATTCCAAATAATTGATATGGCCTCTAAACTGAGTGAGGAGATCCATGCCAAATATTACATCAAATTCAACAAGAGAAATAATCCAAAAATTAGGGGGATCCACATTCCTATAAACATCTATTAGAGATTAGATATATAGTTGATAAGTGAAATATTTCCATTAAGTGAAATAACTACCAACTCCACATATAATCATTGAATTATTAATAATCATAGATACTATTCATAAAATAAATAAATCCATACAATTAATCTTAAACAAGATAATTTAATATTTGTGCATGTTTATCACCACCTCAACACATTATTCTACCATTATTACATTAATAAAATAAAAAAATTTATTTTGATCATCAAACATTAATAATAAATGTAACCTATCAAACGATTATAAAAACTAATTCATAGATTATCATTAATTATTACCCCCAGTTTCAACAAATTCCACTTTAGGGTTAAAATGGTTCATCTGTTGTCATAATATTTTAAAATCACGCCTGATGGTTTATAAGTAAATTTTTTCAATCACTAAATAATATTCCAATGTAGTTTTAGGTTATTAGTAAGGGACTATTTACTATGAACATGAATAATGGTTGAGATATAATTGAAGAACAATTTTTTGGGCTATTACTTAAAATGAATATTTACCAAAACCATGTCCACTTGTATTATTTAGATAAAGATTTATTTCATGGAAAACCAAAGTCTCCACATTATTGAGAAACTTATGATATTATCCTATAATTTGATATATCCCCATTTTCAGTAATATGGTAATATTTACTAATTTATTTTTAAATAAATTTTTCTATCAATGTTTATAATAAAGAAACACTGATATCAACTATAAATACCCTATCCCCAGTAACTCTGAGACAATGGTTACATTAATAAACTTGTAGTATATACAAGTGATCAAATCCCAAAGGATCAATTAGTTTAGTAGTCTAGGAAAATTAGATACATTCAAGAATATAATATAACATTAAAAAACATAAAATTAAAAATAATTTTTTATATGATAAAGTTTTTATTTTATCAAGTATATCATTTCCTTTCAATCATATAAAACTACATAGAATCCATGTGAAAGTAAAATAAGAAATGGGTGAGGTCAATTTCTAGTAAGGGAATGCGTACAATAGAAGCTAACATGGAATAAATAAGGTAGGAATAATATGGCATGAATAAATGATGATAAAAAAATATATATAACAATTTCAGGATTTTGAATCATATCCATTTATATCATAACTATAACCACATATACTCAAATAAATTATTTAATAATGATGGAATTTATAATGAAGGAGATATTAAAATATTCATCAAGGCCTTGATCTAAGAAATATTGCATAAATGGGTAAGTCTGTAGCCAAATACCCAAACATTTTTATATCAGGAGGCCTATATTTTCATTGATGATCCATGTAATTATAGGAACCAACCATGGATAAATAAGTCCTTTAATTCATCATATGGAAGAAATACAACCCAATCAATATTCTTCATAATTAATAACTTCTTATATTGGAAAAACTAGAATAAATAATGTCAGTATGTTCCATAATAAAAATGATCATTATCAATGAATATAATAAATATAATCATATGAACATAAATACCTGATTTCACAGTGATGGAGTGCATAATGCGGGAGACATAAAAATTATGATCAATGCCTCGATCCAAGACATGTTACATAAATGGGTAAGGCCTTGGGAAAATACAAGACCTATTTTATCTCATGAAACATATTGATTCATTAAGGATCTATGTAATTCTAGGCCCCAAATATAACTTAATAAATATTATTTATTCATCATATGGATAAAAAATACTACATAATCTATATGCCTTAAAAATCATTAACTATCCATATTTGAAAAACTAGAATAAACAATGTCAATAATTTTTAAAATAAAAACGATCATAATCTCTACAGTGAAATATGTTGGTTTTAATAATTATAGTGCATCATCAATAAATCATAATATTCATCAATTTAGGTTGATATAGCTTAAAATACTTTGAAAATAAAATTGAAAGATTTTTAAAGGAAATCCACTTTTTATTTTGAAATCATTTATTTAAAATATAAAAATTTCCAAAATTTTATGAGAAACGTTTTATTTAGTGAATTTTTTTTAAAAAAATTATAAATATTTATTTTATATAGAATTATTGGCAATAATAATTTTTTTCATGTTGTGTATATTAATGTAAAGATTTCCTTCAAGCAGTCAATAAATGTGACTCATTGGAAAAAAGAGAATAATATTCATTTTAAAACATTTTAAAAAATTAAAACATGGTTGGATGTTACATAGATAAATGAATGAATAATATTAAAATATTCTCAATTTTTTTTAAAAAAAAATAGAAGAAAAATATTTCTGACCGAATATAAAATAAACACATTTTCCATTAATATAATTCTTTTAGTTTCTTGAGTACTTAAAGAGTGGAAAATGAAAAGGAAATATGTATTCTCTATATATAGATATACGAGAAGAAAAATACATGGTATTTATGTTGTAAAGATCAAAAAATTCCCCCAATAAGAACTTCAAAATTAATAATCTTGAGTAATTGTGAAATAATCCATTGCCTTATGTTTGACTTCCTTCATAAGTAACCTTAACCTCCGGTATAACAAATCTAAATTTTGTATACATTAATTCCATAAAAATATTAAAACCTATAATACCATATTTTATTCACCAATAACAATTCAAAACTCATTTATTAAAAATTCTATTAAAAAATCGTCATTTTTTGTGTTAACTATTTCTCATATTGTGGTAGTTTTTGTTAAGTAAATTAGTTCACTAAATATTTGTAATAATTAAATCATATCCAGAATTTTATTTATGATATAAATTTAATTTATATTAATTTAATTTATAAATATATCCATCCTTGAATGGAAAACATGAAAAATTAATAGTATCTCTTCATGGAGGTGGTACTCCATATACACAGAAGCAACATTATCATTTTCTAATGTGCATAAGGGTAAAAATGAAAATGATATTTTATATTTAAAAGACAATAATTATTTGATAAATATCATATTTATTAATTATTTCTATACTTATAACCATCCATGTAATATAGTGGTGAAAAATGAATTACACCGATACGTGGAGATGGTAAGTCATGTGTATACAAAAATGATGCTTTCAATTTCTGTTGGACAGAAAAGAGGTGGAAAAAGATTGTACCCTATTAATAATAACCTATAAATTTATTTATAATAAATAAATCCTTATTTTAGATTTTTATAATAGATTTAATGTAACTATAATAAGAAATAAAATTTAAAGTACTTGGTTTAGAGTTATACCTCTTTATTGTGAAACTTCTTTTAGCTTACACCATCCGCCTTGGGAGGATGGTATTTTTTACAAGAATGGAATCTTGGAGAATTATGTATGGAATCTGATAATCTATTATGGTAGGTATTTATATATTTATGTAATAATTAAATAATTTGAATAAGGTAGGATATGAGGTTCCCCTTATAATTGAGGGAATGAAATGCTCTAAATTACTTAAAATATTAGATAATATATATAGCAATTATTCAGTTAAAGTGGAACCTAGTGTAAGATACTGAACATTTTTTACAGATGAATCAATATTTTTTATCTACTATTTTCCCTTGATTTTAGTAAATCATGTTTTAGTTTTCTATTTAGTTCATTTGAAAAAAAAGATGTTTTTGGAGGGGATTGGGCAGTACGCGGCTGGTGCATGGTTTTCCCAAAACGTACGCCCTAAGCTGGAAATTTTTTTAACCCCAAATAGAGAGGTATTTCATGTTTGACACATGGTTTGTCAATACATGTTCCATATTAGAAGAAATTTTGAGTCCCTAAAGGAGTAGGTTCATGGTTTGGGGCGCGGTTAGGGGAATTCACCCCCACCCTTGTATATAAAACAATGCGCGTAGAAATTTAATCCACCAAAAATTCATTAACAATTTCTGGAACCTCATTCCTTTGTCACCAGACCCCCTAAATATACCCTAAAATGTTTTCTATCTTTTTGGATCCCCGTAGACAGAATCCAAGCCCTTCAACATCAGTTCTAGAAGAATCGAAGTCCAGATTGAAGATATGCACCTCACCCATAATAGATTCTAATATGGATTGGTTTCATACCAATATAATATCATTATTTTATCCTTTGAATGAATGTTTTACTACATTTATGATGGTCATAAATATATGTTTCTATATATCTAATCTATTTAATCTTGGATTTGGGTCTCAGATCTAGATCTCGTTCTTTTTCGCGATCTTTTTGGTTCCACTTATATTGTATATTTTCATTAGTGAGTGTTCATAATCAATTTTGAGGTAGGTGGTATAAATTTAAAATACCATAGTTATCATTTAATTATGTGTATCTAATTATGAAAATTTCAATTTCAATGATTTGTATATTTCACTGATGATTTAATTGATTCAATTTAATTTTCATTTGATAATGATATGGGTTAAATTGGTGAATTTAAATTGGTGAAATTGGATTAATTAATTGGTTAATTAAATAATGGAATATTGTGATAGAGGAATTGATGTGATATTAAGATTTATTAATTAGTTAAAAATATGGTAATTAGTAAATTGAAAATGAGAATTATGATATGGTTTAATTGACATTAATGGGTCAATGTGTTACATTATTTAAATGTCACAAAATGGTTTAATAGTGAATTACTCATATTATTCCCTAAGATTAAAGTATTGAATCATGAATTTTTTTGATAGTTAAAATGTTATATCATGATGTGAAATGTAACTATAGGGTTATCTTTTATTAACATTGATTGATGTGATGTATGTTTCCTATGATTTTGTGCAATATGAGTGTGGCACATGAATTGTAGCTTCAAAAGACCACTTGTGAGATTTTTTGATATACATCTGAGGAACATGAACTAATTATTCAAAATACCATATGTGATTGACGGATGTATGTGTGTTAGACATGGAAAATTGATTCAAAATCCCATAGTGATAAATTAGTTAGAGTACATGGACTGTTACTTCAAATACCCACAGGATTCTAAACATGGATGATTAGTCCCGAAATTATGGCATTGGATTATTGTTCTAATTGTCCATAATATGGATTGAATTGATAGGATAAGTAATAACCATGATATCGTGATATGTTATATCCCATGAGGATAGTTCATACTACGACATGGGTGAAGCAGGTTTCGTGGTTAGGGTGTCATTGTGAACCTGGGGGTTTAAGTCAACAAATTAATATATAATTTAAATGTGACAATAATTTACTTAGGAATTGTACATTACTATTTATATAATTGTAAACACTATTATTGACTAGATTTTATTTTATAAATTTTTGGTGGTTGCCTAGAGAGTTTTACTCACACCCTAATCCAACATCCAAAATGGTACCCAAATAGACTTCATGCTCACAATATAAGATTAAGGAAAGCGCCTATGTTTAATCGATGAGTTCAGTCGAAGCAAAGATGATGGAACCGTACATGATTTGGGAACTAGTTGGGACTTTTCAGTGTCCTTATTTATTACGGTTTTTGATATATATGTGTGTTGGACACGGAATCCTTATTTAAAATAAAATATTTGATTGACTGACATACGTCTTTGTGACATGGACTACTAATTCAAAATCCAATAGTGATAAACAAGTTATGGTACAGAGACTACACCTTCAAATACCCACAGGCTGTAGACATGGACTTCTAGGAAAAAATTATAGGAATTGGACCATTGTTCCAATTTTCCTTAATATTAATTTAATTGATTTGATAAATAATAGTCATGGTATAATGATATGTAATACACCTCGGGGATATTTGATACTCTATAAGGGGACGAAGTAGGTATTGGTGGATCATGTGTCATTGTGAACCAATGGTTTAATGTGGTTAAATTAAAGAATAATTATAATCTGATAACTATTTACATATGCATTTTAATTTATTATTTATAAAACTTCATACATATTTATTTATTGTCATTTATTTTATATTTTGTTAGTGGTGGCATACAGAGTTGTACTCACACACTACATGGGGTGTCTGATCGGTACCCAAATAGACTTCACGTTTGTAGGATAGGATAAGGGAAAGATCCCTATGTTAGATGAATGTGTTGGGATGGATCATGGATGATAGAACCATAAGTGATTTGCGGAATATATGGGAGCTTTAAATTTAGTTATTTATTTTGGGGTTTTCATATTAACAATTGACGCATATTTGGCATGACATATCTACTATTCAATTTTTGATATTGTATATCATATTTTTGTTTATCATTTGATATTAGTTTAGTTGGGTTATTGGGTATATCATTCATTAATTTTTTTTATATATTCATGTATTTTGATTGTTTGAAAAAGAGGATATAGTCTCACAATGTTGTATATAAGACTATTTGCTGCTAAGAGGAAACCCCTAGTGTATAGGGCGCTGCGGCTGAGGTAATTAAATTTACTAACATAGGGCACAATAGTGTCATAAGTCGGTCATGATTTTACAACAAGTAACACAAAAGTCAAAGATAACTTGTGATAATGTTGAAATAATCTCAGTAAATCACATTTAAAAATGTTTTTTACTTCATTTTGAGCCTTATTTCATAGTAAAACAATTTTCAAACCATTTTATCCACAACCATGTAAACTTAAATTCTTACCATTATAAAATAATTTTATGAAAAAAGATAAATGGAGACATCTCACAAAATCTAGAAATTTTGAATTGAAATTTTTATCCCATTTTATTAGATTAAATTTCTATGGGTGATTGAAAGAACTTTTAATATAAGAACACAAATCACATGAAAAGTAGTTTTTAGGAAAGTACCCAATTTAAGAGTAAAAATATTTTCATCTTCATATCAAGTGAATAGTTTGTTTTCATTATTATTGTGTGTTAAATAAAAAAATGAATATTTTTATACTTTTTTATAAACCAAAATAGAATGGAATATTTCAACCATTCAATTAGATGAAATGATCCAAAAATAGTTTTAAATTTGAATAAATTGTAAATTATCTTTAGAAAATTAAATATTGGGATACCAATTTGAAAATAATATTTAAAATAAATTATTTACACCTTAAACATATATATCACTAAAAAAACTCATATAATAGGATGTAATAAATTTTTATAGATATTTTAAAGCTTCACCCCATAGTTTTAACATAGTTTTACCTCTTTTTCAATCGTGAGAATGATTTTCCGTGGTTTATATTCATAATAAAAAAATTAAGTTGAATATATTACATTATACTAATAATTATTATTAAAAATATTTGATCCATTTTAAAATATTCAATTTCTATATATAGAAGAAATTCATTTTAATATAAATGCATAAAACACAAAGATTTGTTTTCGAAAAATGTGTTTTATGCCCAAAAATAAACTTATACCAAAATCAAGTATAAAAATGAATACATTATAACTAATTATACTATTTATAACTAAATGATAATTATGTTAATTTATGATGAAATTATATGGGTCATTGGATTTTTCCAATTAAAATAAATTATTATTTTAAAAAATTATATTTTTTACAATTTAATGAAAATTAAATACTTTAAATGTAATCCAAAAATTTCAAACTAAAATAACTTTGATATTATGATTTCATATATGATATAATTTTTACGAATTTTTTCTATTAAAGTGAAATAAATTAATTATAATATTTATTTACAAAAAAGAAACTAGAAATAGTTGAAATGAAAATTTATTTATGAAGTATAAAAAACTACTAAAAATTAAGTACATATTTTTTTGAATTATTAAATATATTTTAATTTTATAAATCATTTATAATTTTTTTTCAAAATGGAATTATTCTGTTCATAACAAAAAAATTATCTTCTATGTAATGACGATCACCGTTAAATAGGAATATTAATATTTTGGTTCATTTAAACTCGTTGTTGTAGTAGAAAAACATAACAAATAAATGAGTTTTATTTAAAGAAAGATTTATCATAAAATATATTTTTGTTCCTATTGGATAGTGGTTTCTTGGTTTAATAAGGACCAATGCAAGTGGGTTTTTTTCCCATTTTCATGTACTCCTAAACAATAGTGAAAATTATTAGATCTACTACAACCAGAAGAACTACTATTAATATAAAAAACATCAGTTGTAATATCATATATTATTGTCATGAAAAATATTCTTAATTTTTAATAATTTTAATATTGGTTCTTTTTAAAATTACTAACTTAATGAGTTGATATTATTAATTACTTGACATTGTAATTTTTAAAAAAATTATTTTAATTACATCATTGGTTTTTAATAAATATATTATTATAAATTTATAATTATTATTAGTATTAATATTAATATTATAATTAATTACTATTATTTATGTTGTTTGGGGATTACCTGAGTGATAAATCCACCCCTTATTCTGCACTATACCAAGATTTAAAACTAAGAAAACCCCTTTATGGGGGATTTATCGGGATATTAAATAAAAAATTGGGGTACAAACCATGTGCATGCATAGATACAGGTAGAAGGAAACATGGAAGTAACCATATGGATAGAAAAGTGTGAAATAATAGTGGTGCAACATGAAAAACTGTTTGCATCACCGGGTGGGAAACTTGAAATATGGATTGGTGTATTGGTTCCTATAAAAGAGCCCTCTAACCATTTTTTTGATTTGGGATAGAGAGGTTACCTTCTCCATTATGATTAACCTGATGAAATATTTTATATTATGTGACATGAATTGGTAGGTGGTGTGCCATAGCGCCACACATACATTGCTTGGTGGGTGACTCAAAAGGGAAATAAGTGCATTTTCACCTATAAATCATCACTCTCCCCCATGGATTTTTCGTCTAGGATGGTTGGATTCAAAAAATTCATATCATATAAGATGTGGAATGAATTATGGAATTTAGATACACTATGATTATTTATATTAGGTAGGGATACATGATATGAGATTGGAGTCATGGCGTAATGTATGTTTCTCATTTAAGAAATTGAGTAATCACATACAAAATCACTTTTATGCCACAATCGGCTGGTCCTTTAGGACATCAGGAGAATCAGACTGTATGCCATAAGTATATTACTAAATATGTATACTGAGTTCTTTTCATTCCCTACAGGGAGGGATGAGGCTTAAACCATTGAGGTTACTATGTGTGTGTATTGTCTGCGATTTTCATTCTCTTATATCAAATATAAGAACTATTATTTATATTTGATCTAATAAATATCAACATCATCCTTATTATTAAAAAACAATTTATTTATTAATATTTTGATTATTATTATTATTATTAACATTATCATCACTATCATTATTATTTCTATGTGGTCCAGAATGTACCTGAATATTATAAGAAGCTACTTTATGTCATAGAGGTTGGGGATTCAACTCACAATAAAAAATAGTTTGGGGGAAATTTTTGACGGTACGGTTGTAGGAAATTAAATAGTTATAGTATAAAACATGAATAAAATAGAAGGTATTGTCGTTTGTTGAGTATTATAGTTGGAACTACAACAACTAAAGTATAATAGTAGTACTATTCAATGAAGGGGACATTGAAAAAACCCGGGACTTTAGGATAAGATAAATGGAATTAAATATAGAAGGCCTTTGGGGAATAAAATTTTAAAGAATTATCTTGGATTTGAGCCTATACTTGATGGGTGGAAGGTATTTGATCCATGATATCCCAAAAGGTGCACATGTATGTTTCTATGTTTTTGAAACTCCAATACATACAAGTGATTATTTTTGTTATTTTTGTTTTTTTAGTAGTTATTAATGTTATAACAATTATTATTATCATTATTACTTATGAATAGATATCTAATAACTATATATATATGGTATAGGGATCAAACCTTGGTCATCTCAATACCCCCCATTTTTTTGGTTCATGATTATTTTCATACACACACAAAATGCCCATGAGAAGTAATTTTTTTCTGCAGGTGGGTACACTATATGGGATATAGAAAGAAAGGCCAATCATAAAATACAACTAGACTAGGTTACATGAGGTATGACAAGGGAATCCGGGAGAATGGTGTGGAAAGGGTAGGGGAGAAACATAAAATATGAATGTGCTAGGTGCGAGACACTGATCACATAAGATACAAATAAAATAAAAAGAATAAAAGAGAGAATAAATTTATGGATTTTCCCATTGTTATAGATACCAAATATGAAAATTAATTAAGATTACATCTTTTACATGATATAAAAATTACATTACACAATTAATATTAATAATATCTCATACGCTGATTGGTTCAATGTCTTTAGAGCTTATCCACATAATCAGTTTATTTTATAATACATGTGTTGATTTCTTCTTATGTGCCCAAATACTATACCATCTTCTAAATTTATCATTAAAAATAATCATCCTCACAACCATGGGAATGAAAATATAAGAATTTGGTGAGGTCATATATTTAGTAAGTGCTGAATAAATATTTTATCAAGGATGAGTTTATATGAATATTAAAGGAACATACGTACAAAATAAATTGAATATAATATTATGTTATAGTAAAAAAATTTAATTAATCTTAAAAGGAAATTAAATAGTAAGTTAAATCCACAAATGATAAAAAATAGGCTATAAAATTTCAAACATAGCTTAAAAAAATTTAACATAAAAATTGAATCACGGGAGTATAAGTTCTATAAGTGAAATATCTTCTAGTTATTTCATACAAATTTGCATATGGAAATATTACATTCATGGTTCACATATTTACACTCATTCTTACAAAATAGCTTATTTGTACCCACATATATATATCACCTTCATGATTCAGACAACTATATCCACACATTTGATCAACTAAATTGTTCCCATGAGTTAATATATCATGAGATTTAAATAGTGAACTAATGCATTGGAGTGTAATATAGGACCCCAAATATCGTTATCCATATTTTTGAGTACAACCTGAAAATCATTAACGTATCATATCATAAAGAAACCATTAAAATATAATGAGTTTCACAAAAAAAATTAAATTAAAATCAATAA
Organism: Viscum album; assembly: GCA_963277665.1. NCBI lineage: Eukaryota > Viridiplantae > Streptophyta > Magnoliopsida > Santalales > Viscaceae > Viscum > Viscum album. The sequence goes on from OY728132.1 coordinate 130,381,595, forward strand.
TTTTCATAATGTATCCAAGGAAATAAAAATTGGGTTCATAAAACCATGAATGTAAATTCACTAACATTCTATTGAATAAACATCCCTTAGAAATAAATTTTGGTTTCATAAAATTTTTAAATAATATAACAACATGAATTAAATTGAATGTCACTGAAATAAAAATCAGAAAAAAATAATCACATAATAGAAGAAAAATTTTGGGTGAAACATGAGACATATCTCCATTAGAGGGAGATATATTTAATATAGAGGGAAAATTATAAAAAAATTAGAAATTAATTTTTTTTAAAATAATTTTGTAATCATCGATGTAAAATTTATATTTGCAAGCCTCTTTAAAAAGTTATCAATTTTTTTTAAAGACAATGTTATTAAAAAACCATTCATGGATGTGGATTTGAGTTAAAAATATATATTTTAGAGATATAAAATAGAACACCATTTAAAATAGAAAATAAATTTTTGTAATTAATATAAAGGAAATAAATTCAATGAGGATTTTTAAAATTCAAAGGATGGATTTTGAGTAACCAAATCCATAACTGTTACTCTTGATTTCCAGATAAGTTATTTAAAGTCAAATATAAATAAATAACAATATTTATCACCTAATTTAAAACATTATTCATAACCATAACCTTTTATAAACAATGTTTGTAATTTTTATATACTTGTATATTAGTTAGTTCTTATCCATTTTCAACTTTGGGTTTGATTAATATTGATCATTTTGATTGGGATTGGTAACTGCATGTTGTTATTAGTCAATATAATAAATTTCGTAATTAATAGATAATTATATTGACTAAAATTGAATATGTCTGTTTTATTATAATTTTATAATTTCATTCTATTGGTGTTTTTTTACGATCCCTAAAGATGAAATTGTCAAAGAACATGGATCACTGATTTTTGTTGAATGGGAATTGGTATCATAATTAATGATTTTAATATTAACATAAAAAATATATACCCAAATAAAAATATTTATTTCATTATTTATACAGTAAATTATCACTAACATTGTTATCATAGTAATCCATGATATTATTTTTAACATAGTTCATGTCGGTGGCAAGACCGAACTAAATAAGAACATACCATAATTTAATGGATGATTATTATTATGAATGTGGTTTAATTTGACATTATATAATTATTATAGAATAATATTATTATTATTTTGATACTTTTATTGTTTTGAATCATATTTTTTGATATTTTACTTAATAATAACAAAAATAGATGAAATGGAATATATGTTACTTTATCGAGGAGGTAGTCTACACAATGCACAACTAACATCCTCATTTCTAAATGAAAGTGAGGGAAATAAGGTGGGTTATAATTTTTATCTTCATAGTCATAATTATATTATATATATCACATATATTATTTAATTTCACCATTATAATCAATAAAGGTAGTCAATGGTGAAAAATATGATGTTATCACTTTGTGGAGGCATTAGTCTGCACAACACACGAGTTATAGTAACATTTTTCTAAATAGAAAAGAATATATATAGTTAATAGATATTATGTTAGAATAATAACAACATGTATATATAATATAGTAACATAAATATATAGGAATTATAAAATTAGATTGGAAAAGTAATAATAAAAAGAAAATAAGTTAGAAAAAAAGTACACACATTGAGAACATATGTTTTCTAAGAAAGGCTACTTTGAAATGGAGGTATTAATAAAATATATTGTGACTTTAGAATCAAGAAAATAAATAATGTTATAAATTTTATATAGTTTATAATGGTTTAGGTGGAAAATCAATTAGTTGAGAGAACTTGAATAGGCGGTGACACACCCCTTTTAATAGTACAAAGAATGTAATTTTTTGTAACTATAACCACTTAATATAAAGGGAGCACATGTTTAACATGTAAAAATTCTAAAAAATGGTCAATAATTGAGTATAGTAATGTTTGGATTGATCCCAATGTCAAACACTCAATTATTAACATCTCTAGAAAATGTTATTCCTTTTTAATTCTTAGGGTACACCTTTTTACCATTTTTGGTTTTCTACTATGATAACTTGTTTTTTTACCAAGGTAAATTATATTTTATTACTTAAAATAAATTATAAGTTTTTAAATAATGTATAAATCTTACTTATATAAATGAAATATATTTTTTAATATTCATTTCCAAAAATTGATGGACACAAATCATGAAATAATATGTATGTAATGTATTGAATTGTTTATTAAAAAATAAATATAACATATGTTATAAAATGAAAAATATAAATTTTTAAATTAAAATAAAATTTCTAATTTAAAATATAAAATAAATAATTGATCTAGAAAAATTATTTATAAATTTTCAAGTCATACTTATATACTAAAAACGTTTTAAAAGTCACAGTATCGGTAAAAACTATATTTTTACAGCATTCACTTAAAATAAATATTTTTTAAAAAATAAAAAATTAATATTAACCTAATATTTTCATTATAACTCTAAAAATAAATTTTTCCAAAATATAATTTTATAACTAAAAAATTTAACTTATAAATTAAATCATAATGTTAGGAAAAAACTAAAGTCAATTATCTATTAAGTATATTAGCCATTATTCTAAAATTAGTGGTAATATTATTTATGTAAAAAATATATCACACATGAAATATATCCAATTTAGAAAATAGAATTTAAGTATAAAAATATATTATAGGTTTTTTATCTGAACTTGTTTATTTTTTTTAAAGGGGTCATTATTTCATACTGTAGTTACAATTGTTTATAGCTGATCATTTAACAGCTATCCTATAGTGGTCAATATCTATTTTTTTCAAATAATTCACCATTTTTTAGGTTTCATCATTGTTTTTGAAATAAGATATCAAATATTATATTTACTTAAGTAGGAATGTTTCACTAAAATCGTGGATCGTCATAATTGGGCCTTTGTGAGATCCTCATTTCCGGAATTTGGGACTCTTTTCATCTAGTATATTGAGTCACTCTTCCTGTAGGGGAGTTATTTAACTATATTATTCTTTGTGGGTTTCATCCAATCCTAATAGGGAGGGATGAGGTTTGACCATCATGTGTACTATGGGTGTGTGTATTCTTATAGTGCATGATTCTTTGAACCTAAATAAAGATTATTATTATTATTATAACATTTTAATTATTTGAATATTTAATATATATAAATTAATTTGAATAGTATTGATAATATAAAATTATAAGATAATAATAATTAGTAATATACATTTATTTTTTAGTTAAAAAATAATATATATGGTTATAATCAATCTAATTTCAGTCTCCATGGGGGTTTTCTGATAATCAATTTTGAAAATTTCACAACTGTATCAAATTTCTATATGTTGATACGACGATGGAGTTATATAAACTTAAAGATTTTATTCCTCTATTTTATGAACCTTAGATATGTAAGATGACCTTGTTTGAAATGTCTCTAAATGTGGTGGTTTAAGGGTTGGAATATACAACAATAGCTTAATAGAACCCTCTTCCATTAAACAGGTAGGTGGATATATCATTCAATAAGGAATCAAATTTTTCAGTGTATGTTTTGTCAAAAAATATGATTAATTTACCAAATGAATGGTTGAAAAGTAAAAAGTGTTGGAAAACTAATAAGAAAATAGTTGATTTCCATAAATTAAATATGTATCCCACGGTTGGTGAGACACATCACTAGATAGATGAATCTTATTTGTATTAGCTAATACATTATTGGGTGTAACACGTGTAGCTTCATAAGAAAATATTTTTTATGACCCCTAGATAGATCTTGAGCATCATTATCAACTAGAATAGAAGGGTAATCATGTTAATTATCTTTTTTTATGGGAAATACTCCAAGATGTTTTCATTTTATCATGAATGTTTTTCAAGAGTTCAAATATATCTGATGTTATACTAACTAATGAAATATTAAATTATCTACATGATAAAAATGGTGATTATTGGATGCACATGAAAAACTATAACAGATTATTGATGAAGATAAGAAAACTATAAAATAAATATGATAATGTGAAAATTTTTAATTACCATCCCATGGATCCCTATTTTATAAAATATCAGGTAAATTAATGATTTTAGTTTGTACCATGAATTATAATCATCCAACAATGATACATATAGTCACGTTGGAGGCCTTCCATATTTACATAATATCAAATCCCACTCCCATTAGACAATGTATGTTTAATGATACCATATCCATTTTATATCCTTAAACACTTTCAAATTTAACAAATATTCTGGTTACTGATGTCTTAGTGAACATTGAATGTACTAGACATATCCAAAAAATCACATCACTGTATGGAGGTTTCCCCACTAAATAATATGAAAATTTAGGATAGGTACCACTTGCAACTTTTTTTAGGATTAAGAAACTATTTTTGGTTAAAAAATATCTAATTCCTAAACTATTATTTATAAAATAAACAACACAATTTGTGAACCTTTAGTTGTTGATCTCCATTACTTTTGTGATCAGTCATGCTATTGATAAAGAATCCTAAGTGGTAGTCAAATGAATCTGCCCTCTAAAGTGTATCCACAATTTGATCTAAATCACCCATTTCATGGGTGTGACTATCCTTTACGCCCTGTCATGTTAATTCCTCTCATATAAAAGTGAAATGAGTAAAAGATATATAGAGGGAGGAGAAACAACAAATGCTTTGTAATGAATTAACGCCCACTATCCAAATGGTGTTTACCTCCTTATATATCCATGAATAATCATTTAGGGATTAACTTGGTTAGTAATATATGAGTTAAATAAAACACATGTTTATAAATATTCTAACCTCTTAGAAAAATTCATTTATCACTTAAATGGTATATTGTTTCCCTAATCCTTTTAATGATAACATTAGGTTGTAGAGATCTGTATGTTATCATATAATATTGAACTACCCAATCATGTCTCAACCTTTCCAAATGAGTCATATTATATAATTAATGTAAAATTTAGTGCAATATTTTCAATATAATATTAAATATAATATAAAAAATAAGGCATTTTAAATGCCTTAAAACCATGTAGGTTGAACCATACCATATATAAATATCACACACTATGATACAAGGCTCTAGTTGAATCATACATACCCTAAATACCTTATATATTAGATATTTTAAAGACATATCTTATGGTATTATATAAATATTAATAAATTATTACTTTTTTGGAAAACCATGTTATGAAGGAATCAACAGTTCTATCATTTTATAAAATATAATATATATTGTAACGATTAAAATGCAATTTCATGCCATTGGATCACCCAATAATACCGTATTATGAGTGGTATGATAGTTATTGTTTATAGTTCTATTTTATTTTATGATATATTCTAACATGCTATATTCTATGGTAAAAAAATGATGACCATTATTACTAAATTAATCCTCCATGTTAGATTTGATAAAAACCCATTACTGAATTTCCCATGCGGGGATTGTGTTTTATTTCAGAAAAAAGGATACCATGATGATAAAAATATTTTAATATATGTTGGATTGATTCATAAATGAGGTTCAGAGGTTGTTTCATTTTATATATTGATTCAATGTAGTATCCTTAAATGTGATGATTGATGAGTTTTTCATAAAGATAATGAAACGTATTAATGAATGAAAAATTATATTGGATAAATCAAATTTACTAAGTTCATATGAATATTCCTAAAGTAAATACTAAAGAATAGTTACTCGAGAAGACATGTATTTATTGAAGTGGTATAAACCATCCATATAGAACTATGTACGAAATCTATTGTATCAAGTGATAAAGTATCTTTAGGTGATGTTTTGTGTTTATTTTGAGTGACTCATCAGACAATATAATACGTTTAGTAGGTTCAATGAGTTTTTATGGATGTCTAGATTTTAAAACCGAGTTGTTGAATAATGGATAATTTTTTATCCTTATGATGTAATTCTTAAGGATAATCTAACAGACATTGCAAGGGTTATTGTAAGTGAATAATGATGATTTCATCTACTGTGTAAGGATGATATTGAGATTCCTTAAGGATAATTTCTATGTAATCATATATTTTTATACTACATAAGAATATTTTCAAGATAGTGTATGTATAGATTTTCTATTATTCAATGATCCATCATTTTTAAAAAAATCAAACATCATAATAAAGATTTTTCTCACTTCATATTGATTATATGGTTACTATATAATGATCATGAGTTCATAAGGGTAAATAAAAATGAGAATCCAAAATAATTATTCATAATAATAGGGTTTTAAATTAGATTATAATGAATAGATCTTAAAGTAATTAAATATAAAAAAAGGTATATGATTCAGTCCAATATTGAAGGAGAACTAGCTAAGGAACAAGTCGAAGTATGAGATGAGTTTCATTCCATAGTACACCACCTTTTCATAATATCATAGAAGCATTCACACATGGATTAACATAATAGATGTAAATTTTGTTGACATCGTGGAGATATAAATTATGATATTTCAATATCAAATAAAATATAGATACATTCCAATCCAATAGTTATTTAAACGGGAATACATGACAAGAATTCTAAGTGTTTTTCCATAATGTGAAGGTCACCAATTTTCAAAATTCAATTATTTTCTCAAATTTATTATAGAAATAATATTCATGATTCGTGGAATATAAAAAGAGAATGAGGAGAATAAGTTTATTATTATATGACATTTTATCTACTTTGGTATCGAGGAAGAAGAATAAATAAACTTACAAAAAAACTGTATTGTAAAAGGTGATCAACTAGAGTCTACCAAAGTAGGCTAATAAGAGGATAATGCCTGATGTTTTATGCACCATGAAATATGGTTCATAAAAGGATCCATTCAATGAATGTGTGAGGTAGTAAATCTAGTTGCGAGGACCAAGACATGGGAGACAACAAGAACTAGTGGGTAGATGGAAAAATATGATGATGTGTCATGAACCATCCCAATTCGACCCTAAACCTATCACCTAGTCCATACCAGAACAAGTGCTGAGATGCATTACTGATCCTAACGGAATGGAAACAAGCACTAAGGGAATCAATAGAGTACCATAAGGAACTATTTATTTCAAAAAAATATACAAGAACCAAAAAACAGAAAGAAACAGACAACCCAATAAACATTTATACTAAATTAAATTGTAAAACGTTCGTATAAGAAACTGAAAATACAATTGAACTAGAAAAATCAACCAACCAAACCAGATAGCCAACTAACTGCATGTGACCCCAATGGTTACTCTCCAAAAAAATAATTTCACTTCTCCCAAGGTGATCAAACTCAATATAAAAACTACACAATGGATAAAAATAATATAAGACTATATGAATGAGTATTAACGCTTAGTTGGTTATCTCAATATTCAATTCCCAATGAACATACTTTTAAATAAATGAAACATCAATTTCCAGTTTTAAATACCTGATATAGGGGTCTGTTTTCCAAATGAGAATAGTTTTCAAGAGGGCTGCTTTAAAGAATGTACACTTTTAAATAAAATATATAAGTTGCTAAATTTACCAACCAAACACACTATATGCCGACAGTGATTACAAAATATCTATAGAGAACAAGTGACAGGAAATAACCCCTTGGCACTAGCTCACTGTGGGTCTTAGGTACCTCGTATCTTAGTTAAAGTAATGATCACAATATATTTTATCGTGCACAATCCACTAGTAGGGAACATACACATAACCTAGTGGTCCCCCATTATCATCATCACATTTTAGTTATTGTGGTAATTGTCACACTAGATACGTAAAACTGAGGCCAAAACCCATGAGATCACTAGCACACTAGTACATGTCCACCCACCAAGATACTCAGACATCCCTCTTCTTCTTAATCAAGTTCAGCAATCCATGAGATAAACTTTTCACATGAAAATACCACTTCCAAAAGACACATTCACCTAATAGCCCACATGTATAACACGCAAGTCACATAATCCCCTTTTTTATTCAAATTCATTTTGAAATCAAACTCACACCAAAATATACCTCAACATGTTTCACATTTCATTCAAAGATGAGTAAACCACATAAAATATTCCGAAAACAATTTCAAGGAGTGTAATGAGGATTTCCACATAAAAATCAGTAAGAAACACTCTTTTAAGGATAAACACACAACAAAACCATACCCATCCATATTTGGTAGCCCTAAGAACATTTAATAATATCATTTCATGGACTATTAAATAATACCAATTTATACAACATGGTATATACTTATAAAACAATCATTCATCATTTTTAGGAAAGGCCAAACATGCCTTTAATAATTTTACCATACCGACATTTTTCAAAGAAAAAAATTCCACATTTAATAAGAAGGTGAGAATCCTCCATTTTAAAATCAAAAACAGTGGTTTCCACCTTGAAAATATTCAGATTGCATATCCATTACAGAACCATTTTTATAAAAGTGTTAAACGGGCCTTTAAGCGTATCACAAAACCAATATTTATCAAAGGTAAAAAATCCAATTTTCATTAAGGGGTGTAAAGACACCATTTCCACATCAAAACGTCCTTAAAATTCTCTTAAAACATTTTGAGCCAACTTTCTAACCAAATCCATTTTTCTATGAAAGTGCTAACCGGGCCACAATTCATTGTAACAAAACCAAACAATATTTCAAAAGGCAACTACATATTTCAAAAGAATCAAAACTATTTAAAACTATTTCAAGAAGCTCAAAATTATCTTTTGACATGCCATATAATTATTAAAATTTCCAAATCATTCTCGACATACCATGAATTACTCACAAAATCCAATTGGGAATTTCATCAAACACATGGTGTGAAATATTTAACAAGAAAATTCTATTTATCACATATCAAGGAATAAAACACCACTTTGCACAGAAAAAAATTAAACTAAGGACCATACATCAATATTTATTAATCAAAATTTGTGAAAAAATCATGAAATGAATGGATCATTAATTAAGAGGGATAGTACAAGGGGAAAACTACCTCAAATCCATGGAAAAATGGAAACGCACACTCGAAAACTCTCGTCGCGGGTTTCAAAACCCTTGATCTACAAAGACCAGTCCTAATAAAACAAAAACCCAGTCAAAAAGCTAGGTAAAAAAATTCCTTGGTCTAGACTATCCAGGGGAGAATAGAAAACCAAGATAAAATGATAGGATAAGGAAAAGTGAAGATAGAAGAAGTGGAAATTTAAGGATTTGATGAAGAATAACTAACCATTGGTGAGAAATAACCTAGAAACATACCCAAAATGATGTAGAATGACGGGGAGAACCCTATAGTCGATAGAAAGAAAGTATGGATTCAAATGAGAGGTGGAATCACTCAATTTAGATTGATATAGTGAATGTTATTAAGCTCATTAGTGGCTGCATGGTTTTTCAAACCATGCGCAAATCGTGCGAGGGCTATTGGAATGAATGTTTTACATTTCATGGTTATGTTGCACAGTTTGGGAAACTGTTCTCAATCCATGAGGCCTGAAAAAATGGCTAAAAATACTCAAATGACACCCCAAACACTAGGGAACCCCACCCAATGATTTTTGAATGATTTAAACACAAAAAAGAGGCACAATGGGTGTCTAAAACACACAAACACGTCACTTTCTCCAAAAAAACCAAGAACAACCACAATAGAAATATTATAAAATGGAAACACTTCAAAACTCAACCTTAGTCACACCCGGGACATGAGAAAAATACCAGGATTCCTAATGAAACATACCATAGACCAAAACATGAAAAACCGGGTGTGACAATTCTCCCTTCCATTAACACTTTCTACCCCTAGAAAGCCATAAAAATTTCTCACTGATTGATCAATGCCTAAGGATTCGAAATCAACATAATCCATCCTCCCCTAATAAGTAAATTCCAATCCCCTAAAATAGAACTTGATCAACTAGACTGAAACAAACCAACAACTCAAAACCTTTTATTGAGCACAAAGGGAATGTTTAAAATTCCACATCTCCAAAGCAAGTTAACACTTCCCCAAATCAAAGTGGAGAAAAAGGATCTGAACACCTATAAAGAAAGATACACTGAACATTTTACAGCATAAACAAAAAAAATAGATCACCAGCTGAGTGGAGGCCCAAACAGACTCTCCAACATTAAAATTCAACTAGCCTCTGACAACACCTCAAGAGATAGCTTAATGAGACCCATAGTGGGTCTCTCCACTATTAAGAATAAACTAACAATGACCAACTAAGCATTCAACGTGAACTAGAGTTTGGAATTTCCCTCAAAGGCCAACCAAAAATCTTCTACCAGGACCTTACCAATATAATAAGTATGTGAGATATGAAAAACACATTAAGGGCATTCAAACTACCCACTCCTGAATGAAGGGGACAAGAACTGCACCAAAACATCCCACACACACACAAAAACATCCACCACATGGGGGGGGGGGAGGGAAAGGGCCCAATTCCTGGACCACTGAAACCCAAATAGAAAACTAACCAGCATTCGAATCCTTCAAACATATAAAGTTGAGACCACACCCATATCATGTGGGAGGTCCACAAAAGGACGTTGATTGGAAACCTGTATTTAAGAAGGAATAATCATAGACATTTTATGAGGGGTAATTCCACCACACACTTTGAAACAAGGAGAATATTTCATTATTAGATGACCCATAATACGAATACTAAAATTTCCTCAGCCCAACGGTAGCGGAAAAAACCTAACTAGACCTCTCAATCCTCTTGGATTCCTGACTATGCACAAAATTCACTTCGAGAACTATGGTTAGAGCTCTGATGTGTGAAGAATTTACTGCCTCATAGTATGGATATGCTAATCCCTAACTATAACCCCTTCTTCTACTTCCACATGATTCCACATAAACCTCCAAGCGGTAACAAAGGAAAAAATATGCATACTGAAACTCACATCCTCATACAAGACAATTTTACCCAAATAATTGATAAGGATACACACAACCATTATCCCTCACTCTGAATGAGGAGTATAATGAACAAGGAACACAAAAAAGAACCTCAATTTACACTATGAAAAACTTCCACAATCGAGAGAATCACCATATTAGGAGGGAACATTAAATCATACCTGAATAAATATATATTCCCAAAACTTGTTGAGGGATCCTCTGAAGAGGAGGATTTAATATTTGAAATGAACCCTTAAGTTGATAAACTAGGAATCCTTCTAACCGAGAACTATTCTTAGACACATCACAACATCTAACACATCTTTAGAAACACACTGGCATTTCTCCTAAAATAATCCACCACCAAGATCCCATCTCGATACATAACAAAATTATGAATTTCAGATCACAATGAAGTATACCGAACGAAACAACACTTATGAGACATAAGAAAAATCACTCACATAACCATAGGTTTATAAATAAACACTATAAATTTTTTCCAAATCTATAAAAGCTTTTTAAAAAAACATACTTGGTGGATTTTATCACTCACCATAGGGGTTAAATAGTGTCTCACTCACATGCACATTTCTGTGCCACCCAGGGCACCCATCCAATCATTCCATACTAGGAATCCATGTAACACCCTGAACATAGTTACTCAGAGTCGGTGCATTATTACATAACATTGGCATGATCACAAGAAAGATCAAATGTTGAAAGACCGATTAGTTTCGTAGCCTTGGAAACACAAGATATATTCATAAAGTTTTACATTACATCATAAAATGAAAACTACAACAATATAGTCTCCATATTCCACACTCTTATCCCCTCATACTATCCCTGTAGGTCAATGATAAATTACTTATTCAATCCGGGGAAAAATAAAACATAGAAAAGGGGTGAGCTCAAATGCCCAGTAAGGATAACAATATAGCTGAAACTTTCTTAAATAAGAATAAACATTCCAGGGAATGTATAACTAAAACAAAAGCCTTTTAAACTTGAACATCAACATAGTATGACAAAAATAAAATGAAATAATTCCATTTACTTATTCACATGGATATTCTACTAATCGAATAATCACATGCAATATCAATAACCACTTTCATAATGATGGAATGCATAATCCAGACTATCATAACCACATAGCCAAGGCCTCGTGCCAAGACTACAAATGATATTTTTCCAAGGCCTTGTTCCAAGACACTGGTTTGTCTCCTGAGACCTACCGATGCATCGAGGATCTGTAGAGGGCTCCACCCGTCACTTACTAAGTCCAATGCATTCCTCATATGAAAAGTTTGAAACATAACATAAGCATTCATATTAAAACTAGCATACTAAATTTCAATACTTATCCACAATCCATGAATTGTATAAAAAGAGCACATACATAGTCAAACATAACTCATTCGATACAATATAAGAGATTGTATTGTAACATATTAACCTCAATAGATAATAATGAAGGATATTGACATATATGAAAATAATCATCAAAACTATTTGAGAGAAATATCCACCTTTTTCTTGAAATCATTTAAAAGTCACGCAATTTGTCAAGAAGCCATTTAAAAATAGATTTTGGAATAAAAGTGTCCCATACCACTTTGAAACTTTTAAAAGGAGTTTTAATTTTAAAACTTTATTGTCCATATAAATAAATCCTTAAAACCATTTTTAAAACATGGACATTAATGAACAAGATTTAGGAGAATAAGTCTTTAAAACATTTAAAAATGGTATTTTAGTTAGAGTTTCTAACCAAAAGAGATACACTTGAATACAAATAATTGAGGTAATCAAAACTTTGTAATATCACGAGAATAAAGGGATTCATGATATACTATGTCAAAGTACATTATATACACCACATAAAAGTTATTTGATGTATAACAACAAAGAAGTCTCAATGGAATGTAAATTGAGATGAAATCTCTCATAAAGGCTATATCCTTAGGTTAAGGATAAATCAATGAAATAATTAAGTGTGACAAATATAAATACACTAAATATGATTGGATATTCAGTGTATAACAATAAAAGTACATTCACACTTATTCTTGTAAAAACAACACTAATGAATTGGGTGTTTATCTCAACAAATCGAGATTGAGTAAACATTACTCTTATCAAATTAATACCGTTGACTTGAAAATTTATCAATGGAGTGATTATGTGTATAAAAAGTATATCCATAGAAAGGGTAGTGTAAATTATGACAAATCAAATTAATAGTGATTCCACACATAATCTTGGAGTAAAATAATCACTGAAGTATGCGTAAAGCTGAATGAGTGGAAATTGAAATTCCAAATTCCCTTTATTGATTTGGTAACATACAAAATATACAACCATGAAAGAAGGATCATACAATTATGATGTAAATATAAATTAATTAAAGTATATTACACAATTAATACAAACATGGGCAGTACACACACCACATGTAATAAATTAGTGGTGAATAATGGAATTCTCACGGAATTAAAAGTGAGATAAGAAACCCCTTACTTTGTACTTTTTCCTTGGTCGACGGTAGGTTAACCTCCTGTATAATGGTGAAATAATTGTTATTGAATTATACATGAATAATTTACATTAATATGATATCATATATGATCTGTTGACATTGATTTCTTAATAATATCTTAGTATTATCGTTGTTTCGGGTGTTAACTTTCTCATTTTCTTTTATATGTTTTGTTACGTAAGCCATGTTTTTCATGGTTAGGTTGTATCTTATTAATATCCATAATTATATCATGTTTTTAAACATTATTTTTAAATAATCAAATGATAATTATACGTGAATGGATATGATGGAGAATGAATCTCATCGCGTTCGTGGAGATGGTAGTCCGTATGTACGCACGAGCCACAATATCATTCTTTTGATGTTAAAATAATATATAATTGGATTTTATACAATATATACAGAATAATTATCATGTTATATTTATTATTTACATGAATTAACCATCATTATTATACCCATCCAAATAATAATTTATTGAATGACAATTACACCACGATGTGGAGTCGGTAAGTCGTACGTACACAAGTATGGTGACATGTTATTCAAAAGATGGATAGAATACTGAATATGGTTGTACCATATTTATAATAACATCACAGTATATATAAGACACTGGAACTAATATTTTATAATGGTAATAACAAAGAAGGAATAAGTGGAAGAATAAAGGAACTTGGAAAAGGGTGGTGAAATCATTACCTCTTCTTCGGGTTCTTCCTTTTGATTTGATCAAAAGGGCTCTTAGTTTGGATTTCTGAGTAAAGGAATGCCTGTAGGATGAATTGAGGGATGTTTAAAGAGAATTTAGGTAGATTTTGGCCGAGACAAAAGGCTTTGAAGGTGTGAATTAATGAGAAGGGGGAGTGCCCTTTTATAATAGGGGTGAGGGGCACCTTTGAAAAAGCTAGAAATATTATTTTATAATAAATTTTAATTCGGTTTATAATGGCTCCAAAGTGGATTATTTAAATTTTAAGGTAGGTATGGGTCAAAAACCACTCAACCAATAGAATTTAGATAGGTTTGGGTTACTATATTAAACTTATCATTAAGTATTAACTCTTAGTTAATTAGTTTCACTTTTAAAATGTCTCTTTGTATTTTTATATTATATGGTTAATAAACATACTATATAAATCAAAGATACCCCCAAGTGATCCATTAATGATACACATATCATGATATAAGTCTCTTGGACGAACCTTAGATATTTAGTAATTTAATATCAATTAATAATAATATTTTTTTAAAACTCTTTTATGTCAATTTTGACAGTATTCAATAATTGTTTTTTGTAAAAATCATAACAGAATTATTACTTCTAAAAAAGTTAATTAAACCATTCTTAAAATGTCATATTAACCTATAAAATTATTGTAATTCATAAAAAGTCTCAAATTATATTTATTTGGGTATCCAAAATATTAATTATTTTAATGTTTCACTATTATGGTAATTAATGCATCGCCATTGTGTCATAAATAAATTAAATTATTTATTGTCTAAAAGTTATAAATAAACTACCATTATGTAGGAAATATTTTTATCATTCTAAGGAATATTTATATTCAAAAATCCAACATATATAACCCTATGTAATAACTGTTTTTCTAAAAGATATATGCTTGTGTCATTTTTGTAGTCATGTTAACTTAATTAAAATAAAGTCTCCCTATCACATACAAGTGGAACCATGGGGTCCCAAAATCGACCCAAATATGCCCATGGTCAGACATGTATCAACCAATATGTTTGGACACGTTTTAAGGTAATTCTTTATTATTATAATATTATTTTTAACCCTTATTTACTAGATTTACCCTTTATCCATGGTAAATAAAATATTTACCGAAGTAATTATTCAAAATGTCTAAAAATAAAAGCTACCTATTTACACAATTTGAACATCCTGATTCCAAATATGGAATCCATTTTTTGAAATTTTAAACACATAATTGGAAGAAATTAATTTAAAATTAATTCCCGCTGTAAAAAAAACGTGTTTTTAAGAGATAATAACTATCAAAAGATTGGAACTTGTTTATGTCTGGTTTAATAGTGAAATTATGTACAATGACAAAAATTGAATTAAATTGTAAAAATATATTCTAAATATACTTTAAAACCACTCAAATTCATAATTTATCAATATTAATTATTTCGATTAAAAAAGTTGTTTTTAATTAAAATTTAGTAATTTTCAATATTCATCAAAATATGAAAGTTATCCGAAAAGTACCAAAAATTTCATCCTAGGCTAATTTAGATATCCTGAATCCAAAAATGAATTCCATTTTGAGAGATATAATTTATAAAATTTCAAAAATAATGTATTACTATTCATAACGGCTAGTTTGATTGGTTGTGGTGTGTTAGAATCTCAAAGTTGCGTACAATGCACGCCATTGTATTTTTCAAAGGGAAACATACCGTGGAATCTTGGGGTGTTACAATCCATCCACATTCCCATATACCACCATGAATGTGAGAACCCATGAACACACCTATTTTTAAAATATGAATCCTCATTTTCCAAGCTAAAATAAAACATTTGCCTCAATTCAAAAATCAAGTACCCTGCAAGGATGAACTAACCACCAATTGAAAAACAATTTTCAAATTCCCACACAATTGTTTTTACAGTTCTTGAAAATGAAACCACATTAGTCTCCATCAAAATCATACCCCTTTATTCAAAACATTTTTTTTAAATCATCTCAAAAAACCACACTTTTTAACAACTATTCTATGAAGAACCCATTCTATTTATTTTAAAACAAATTCCAAAAAAACATTCTATTTCCAAAAACCCTTTCCCCTTTTCAGAAATTTACCAAATCCTCTTTTCATAAACCAATGGACACAAATGCAAAAATACTTTTTTAGAAAACACCATCTAGTCAAAACCAATTTCTGAAACCATTTCCTCAAATTCGAGTACTTTTCAATTGACCTAAACATCCCATTTAAAACAATATTTCATAAGCAATTTAAAAGAATCCATGCTTTTAGAAAATTTTATTTCAACAACCCATATGATTAGATTAAAGAAATTCAATTCCGTTAAATCATTTCCATTTTATTCCCATGATTTGTTTCAAAAAAACCCAAATTTCAAACATCTTTAATATATTAAATTTTGAATACTAAATTTCCACTTCTCACACATGAATTTTGAAAAAAAATTCAGAATTCAATAATGGTACAAGAGACCCATAAAAGGGAATTAGTTTCGGTGGGTGACTTGACCATATAATTGATGGCCATATGTCAAAGACACCACCAACACGGAAAGCCTTATTTGGACCATGAACTAGCTCCACATAGCTTTCCAGGCCTTGCGAGTTCATGGAGACCATTAGTTCAACTCCCCTTGTTACATCAAAACACTAAATAATCAACATAATGAAAGACACTACTGAAACTGGACTTCCGATGGGCCCTAAAGGATCAAAATGAGTAAGAATTCGCGATGACTTTTCTGAACATACCCCTAATGTCCAGACAATATTAATCCATATGCCTTGACATCTATAAGTAACAAAGGGTTCTATGAAAATAAAAGTTCTCTTAGAGCCAACCTCATTTGAAACCATTTTGTCAAGAACTAGCCGAGTCGACCTTGAGCCGGTCACCTAGGCCAGCCCGCTACAAGTACCGAGAGGCATTGCCGATCCTCCTGGGATGAAGAAAAGCACCAATGGAATCAATAGAGTACAAGATGAAATGATTTCACCTAAAAAATAAACAAGAACAAAAAAAATAAAAGAAATGGATATCCCAATAAACATTTATACATAATTAAATTGAACAATGTTTGTACAAGAAACTGAAAATAAAACTGAACCAGAAAACTCAACCAACCATACCAGACAACCAACTGAATCCATGTGACCCTAATGGTCACTCTACAACAAAATGATCACATGTCGCCCAAGGTGATCGAACTCATGCTTAAACCTGTACAGGGGATAAAAACATTAGAATACTATAGGCATGAGTATTAATGCTCAGTAGGTTTTTCCAATATTCTATTCATTGTACACATACTTTAAAATAACAGAAACATCAATTTCAAGTTATAAATACAATATATAAAGGCATATTTACCAAATGTGGTCCCATTCTATAAAAATTAACATAAAAAACATGAATTTTCTATAAATAAGAATGCTAGTAACAATATTCAAAGCTTTGAAATATCAAAATGAAACTAGTTTTCAAGTGGGATGCTTTAAATAAAGTACACTTTAAAAAGAAACAGGAACTACTGAATTTACCAACCAAACACACCGTATGCTGATAGTGAGAAAATATTATCCAATGAGCACAAGTCACGAGAAATAACCCATAAGCACTAGCTCGTTTGGGATCCCAGGTACCTCGTTTCTCAGTGAAAGTAACCATCACAATATCTACTCTCGTGCATGAGCCACTAGTATGAGACATACCCATAACTTATTGGACCCCCTATCATTCTCATCATAGTTTAGTTAGTGTGGTAATATTGAAACTTGCTACGTGAAACTGAGGTAAAACCCCATGAGATCACTAGCATACTAGTACATGTCCTCCCACCCAGATACCTAGGATTCCCTCTTGTGCTCAAACAAGTTCAGCAAGCCATGAGATATACCTTGCATATGAAAATACCACTTCCATATCATACATTCACCAAACAAACCTCATGTATATCACACATGTCACATAATAACCTATTTTATTAAAATAAATTTTGGAATCAAAATCATGCCAAAATAGCTCGTAAAATGTTTCAAATGTCTTTAAAAGATCAATGAACCACTTAAAAGTTTTGTAATAAAATTTCAAGGAGTGTAATGAAGCTTTCCACATAAAAATCATTCGGAAACACTCTTGATAAACACAAAAATAAACCATAACCATATTTATTTGGAAGTCCTAAAAACATATAATAAAATAATTTCATATACCATAAAACAATCCCAATTAATGCAACATGATATATACATGTAAAACACTAATTCTTCTATTTTAGGAAAGGAAAAACATAATTTTAAACCTTTTACCAAACAAAAATGTTTCAAAAAAAATACCAAATTTAATAAGGAGGTGAGAACCAAACATTTTATGACACAAAAAATTTCTAACCTCCTTGAAAATATTTCGAATGCATATCCATAATAGAACAATTTTTATAAAAGTGCCAAACGTTCCTTTAAGCATATCACAAAACCAACATTTATAAAAGGTACAAAATCCAATTTTCATAAAGGGGTTTAAAGACACAATTTACACATCAAAAAATTCTTAAAAAATTCATAAAACATTTCCAGCCAACATTATAGCCAAATCCATTTTTTATTAAAGTGCCAACTAGGCCACAATTCATCATCACACAACCAAACGATTTTTCAAAATAAAACTACACATTTCACAAGAATCAAAACAATTGAAAACTATTTCAAGAATCTCAAAATCATATTTTTCACATTCCATATAATTATTAACATTCCCAACCCATTCTTGAATTACCAAAAATTACTCACAAAATCCAACTGGTCATTTCATCAAACACATGGTGTGTAATATTTAACAAGAAAATTTAATTTATCACATATCAAGGTTTGAAACACCACTTTCCACACCAAAAAATAAAACCAAGGATCATACATCAATATTTATTAATCCAAAATTGTGTGAAAATCATGAAATTAATGGATATTTAATTAAAAAGTCATGTGAAATGGGAAACCTACCTCAAATCCATGGTGGAATGGAAACACACACCTGAATCTCCCGCCGCGGGTTCCGAAAACCTAGATCTAATATTACCAGACCTAATAGAACAAACCCCCTTAAAAAACCTAGGAAAAACATAACCCTAGGTCTAAAATGACCAGGGAAGAATAGAAAACTATGATAATATGATAGGAGAAGGGAAAGTGCAGAGAGGATATGAGGGAATTGAAGGATTTGATGAAGAATCCATAACCTTTGGTGAGAAATCACCAAAAAACTTACCCAAAACAACTTAGAATGAAGGGGGATCCCTATGGTCGATATCCAATAGGCATGACTTCAAATGGGATGTCAAATCACACAATTATGATTTTTAGAGTGAATGTTATTAAGCCCATAAGTAGCTGCACAGTTTCGTTCCACAATTTGTCACACCATTAACAAATTGTGCGAGGGAGGCTGGAATGAGTATGTAACTTCACATGGTTTAGTTTCATAGTTTGGGAAAACCTTTATCAAATTTTGTAGCAAAAAAAATTGGCTAAAAACCCTAAAATGGAACCCTAAACACTAGGGAACCCCACCGAAAGATTCGTGAATGATTTAAACACAAAAAGGAGACACTGTGGCTGTCAAAAACAATCAAACACACCACTTTCTCCCAAAAAAACCAAGAACAACAAAGATAGAAATATTATAAAATGTAAACAATTTGAAACTCAACCCTCGTCACACCTATGACCTGAGAAAAAGACCATGATTCCCAACAAACTAGACCATAAACCAAAACATGAAAAATCAGGTGTGATGTGATCTATAAAGGCCCCCAATAGGATGCTGATGCACATGGTAGGATGTAATGTAAGCATGAAGAAATAATATTCATTATAATGGAATTTATTAATAGCTAAATAATATGTATTCAAATCACATAAAAAATTGTAGCATAGAGTATGAATTGAACCCTAGACCTTTTAAATATTTTTATTCTTACGATTTTATTTAGTTCATAATATGAGTGAGGCCAAGGGCCAAAAATATACAAGGATCAAGACTTTTATTAGTCTTATAGGTTAAAAAAATTAATAAATTCAAAAAATAGATCCCCGATTCACCAAATTTCAGTGATCCACCAATCCTAGGAACTTTAATTGATTTCCAAATTAAACCAAGGTCCATATGAAATGATCATACCATAACATATTATTTTGAGATGACATAGAAAGAGAAAATGGAAATTAATTCTGTTAGTAGAAATATGGATGCTTCAACCAAAGCTCAAAATAATAGAAATACGAAATAAGTAATGAAGATTAGAATATGATTGAAGAAAAATAACGAGACACCACTACATGAATATTATTAGGGTGGTATGTGTTCATACAAAATAGGTGTTTATAATTCCTCTAATAATTGAGTTATAAATTGGGTGACTTTATAGTAATTTAATGACTTATGATTTTATAAATTGAGATTAATGATTATTTTAAGATAATTATTTTTGAGGTTATTATATATATATATATATCAGGTTTTATGAAAATTTTAAAGGAGAAAAAGTCACTATTAGAGTAGGAGCATGAAATAATGGATTACTCAATGATAGAAAATTGATATAGTGTATAGATCACATTGAGGATTTAAAATCTATCCAAAAACTCTTATTTTCTATATATAGAAGCACTCGTTGTCCATGGAAAATATGAAAAGGGTAATTTATGAGAATATTGAAGAATATACGACAAGTGAATAAATAATCCATGATTTGAATGAAAGTAAATAAGTGGATCTTGAGGTCAAGGATTCTATGTTGGATGTAAAAGATAATAGGATAATGGAACATAAAAATAATCTAAATCAATGTATAAATTACATGAAGATAAGATAGATAAGATGAAGGAAAATTGATAAGAAAACCATAGATCTATTTAGAGTGTGAATAACCCCACAACATAATGTGTCTTGAATTAGAATTCAATTAAATAACTGAGATTTAAAATAAGATGGATCTTCCTAATCTATTAAGAATAATGATAATTCCACAAAAATTTCTAATTAGATTCATGAATCAAATAAGAATCATATCACCAGAAGGAATATCTTGATATTACCCCTACCAACCAAACAAAAGAACATTGAAAAATGTAACATATGTTTTCAAATTGGTTGATTGTACAAAATGTTTTTCTTAGATAGTGAAGGAATTAATTAAATTATAAATCAATGGATAAAGAAAAAAATATTATAATCATAAAACTATAATAATGGCCTATATAAGAGTGTATATAAAAGTTGGTCCCACAAAATTATTCTAAATAGTGGAGAATAATTCCAGAAAAAGGAATCAAATATGAATAGAGTGTTTTTATTATGAAAAGAATATTACTTTTGGGCCACAGTTGGAACTGATAGAAGTTTGGTTATATGGGTGAAAAATGTTTTCCAAATGAAATTAAACCACCAAAAAATATTGATGGCCTAGTTTAATGAGGATTAGTGCTGGATAAATGTGATAACATGCTGATGAAATTAGAATTTAATAGGAATGGAATAATATATCCACTATGAATAGATTTGGTAACATAAAAGACTTATATTATTACTAATGTTAATGTGGTGATAGTAAAGATGTATTATAGTACAAACCAAATCATCACACATATTTTGCTACTCTAAATGAATGACCTAAATGGAAAAGAAATATGTGATAAAAGAAGGAATGTTTTCCTTGGAAAGTTTATAAAAGATAAGTTTTGAACAAAATACTCAAAAAAATTCAAATATGTGTGAAATTAGTGACATTATCCAAGATTAAGTAATTTATAATATTCCAATTTATTTTAAACTTTAAGGCTATTGAAGAATGATCTTTGTGTATGATGTAACACCCCTTGAAAATTTTTCCACTAAGGGTGGGGGTGAATCAGTGTTCTTCTTATACAAATTCTTTCTTTGAACTCAACCTATTGGTCATGTTAGGGTATTTATACACTTGATATGTTCTATTATTCACACCTCATATATTTTAGAACACAGTTAAGGAACAACACTCACGATTTACAAGTTCCATCCAGAGTATCCTACACCTTCTCACGATTTGTTACCCCCACCCAATCATGGGTTCTTCCACTATAATCCCATGTGTTTAAATGTGAGTATTTTCTTATTACAATTAATATATATTCCCTATATACTCTAAAATCCATAGTCCAAATGGAAGAAGACAAATCTCCTACATAATGTATTATCCAAATAATGAATTTCTCATCCCACCCTTGTCTTTTTTTCCACTGAAAATTAATTTTACTCCATAAAAAACTAGATAAATTTGTTTACTCATGTAAACCATCAATTATTTTATGACAAGGTATTCCTAATAATATTTTCGTCTATATTTATCAAATTTTTTAGGTCTTTTAACTATATATTTTTCCTCAACAATTTGAATACATGGAAAAAAAAGACTCATATTATTTTAAATAGATACCAACAATGAACTTCATATAGTATCTTTGATTATGTAGTCAATCGGAATTGTTTCAGTAACTCAATAATCATATATAATTCACATGATCAATATTTTTTATTATATAATTTTTATTTTAATACATATATAAATATATATTTATAATATAATATCATGAATAATAGTTTCCAAAAAGGATTTTTAAGAACTCCATGATTTTTAACAGTATAAATTTCATTATTTAAATTGATCAATATATTATTGATTCATCTATTAATAAAAACTTAATTGAATTATCGATCAGAAATGTCACTTAAATCCTATAATACATAATATTTTACTCCATATTTAATAATCTATAAAATCCTTACCTTTAAATCTATTTTAATTTCATCCATGTATGCATAAAACCATGAAACATAATGAAATTGATCTTATTCTTTTATAATATAACCCATGTAAGAAACAATATTAGTATATTTGATTTTACATTGATATAGTCTTGAATCATGATCCTCTTGGAGTAATTATAGTAATTTTTTTCACAAAATATTATATTATTAATTATCTAAATTAAATGTTCATATTCTCCAAAAAACATTATTATGGTATTCTAAATATTTTTAAATGTGTTGATCCTTATAGAAACTCAAATAATATATATAAATATTATTATTTAATAAAAAAAATACATCCTTGTATACTATAATAAATAATTCTTATAGATATAATATGATACTTGTACATACTAAAAAATGATGTTTATGTATGTGAAATACATATTTATATACTGACAATTGATAATTATGAAACCATTGAAATAATGCGTCTATAGATTCCAATGACTTATATATTAATCCCTCTGTGATTCTCATATTCAATTATCATATTATGTACTTCACCCAGTCTATGAAATCACATGATAACTCCCTCAATACCTATGAAATTCTAAAAATAATTTCCAAAAAAAATTAAGTATTCGCAATACACTTCAATGGTAATGGTTAAATCCACATCCAATATAACTTTACTATACTTATACAAAACCCAATAGGTAAAAAAGACAATACACTCACTTGGGATATTTAATACCCCTATTATATTTGTTAGAAATTCATTTTCCATATTCACAAATGTAAATATATTTTTTATTCCCATCATTAATAGTACATGAAACAAGAATATTGGGATATTACCCTCTTATTTTATTTTCTTCCCTTATATCCATCTTCTTACCCCCTTTATGTTATAATCATAACATTGTCTATAATTTGGAGAAGGATTATTCTAAATGGTTTTCAAAATAATGGTTATTTATTAATTCAACTCTATGTCATTATTGGATGATCTTATGTATAAAACAACAATTATTTAATCTAGGATATCAATTAATACTTTAAACACACATTCATTTGAAACTAACATAGATATTTTCAAACATATCATCTCAAGGTACTATTCAAATATTTTTATCTCAAAATATTATTTTTATAAAGGTGAATAAATAATTTTTATGTAGGTGTAAAACATCTGTACTCGCTAAAAAATTATTCTTACACATCAATTTGAATGTTTTATGTAGAGACAATGAATCATAATGGAAAACCTTTTTTATTTTATTGTTTTGTTTTAATATTCTAGACTCCACTAACACCATGAAATCCAATGAAAACTCCTTCACTATATGAAAAAAATTATATTTCCAAAAAATTATTACATTCTCATTTTTTTTTCATGGTAGTAGTTCAAACAATATAATCCAACTCACAGTGACTCTGAACAACTTTGTTGAAAAAAATTAAAAAAAAATCACTTGGGTAATTTTGAAAGTGTTTCATAGATAGTCATTTTGGAAAAGATTATATGACTATCACAACAGCACAAGTTGATATATAAAATAATATGACATGTAATAAGAAAACAAAATTGAAATATTTATCATTTTTTATAGAGGTAAATAAGCTTATTCCATATAATGAGAAGACCTAAGAACAAAGGAAAATGATCGTTCCTCCACAGGATGTTTAGAGTTGGAAAAATGATGTGGATCTATTATGAATTGGTCTAATAATATCTAAGATAAAATTTATAAAAGATCTTGGTTGAGATATAGTTCTTAACCTAAATTATATTAACACGGAATATATAAAACTTATTTTTCCTTAAAAACTTTTTATTTATACTATCATATAGGGAATTTAAGGATTTGTTTTATGTGTGAGTTGATTAGTGTTATAGTTTTCATTTAAAAAATAAGGGGAATCTATAATATTGTTTACAAACTACCACAATGAATAATATATGGGTGAATACCTTGAGGAGGAGTTTAATTCATCAAGAGTATATAAAAATTAATTCATTCTATACAAATCCCTATATTTTGATAGCACACAAGTACAGTTGATAGTTGAGGTAACAAAACACTCACAAATTTCCAATATGGAATTTTTGAAAGACTATTATCAAGGGGAAGTATTCATTGATATGGTATTGGGGAGTAAACAATTTTTTACTTGAATCTTTTCATGGTTTTTTATGATGAGTACATGTTTCATTTATAATAAAGAATCTATTTGAAACAATATTTAAAAGTTATTTGTTAAGTTGGAATCCAATTCCTAATTTTTTATGGACATCCATAATTCCTTGGTTAAAGTTATATTATTTCATATTCTTATTTTTCCTACATAGAATTAGATTTTACTAACCAAAGTATTTGACATGGTAAATGTGGTGTAATTATTTTCTCGTTAATTGGATTAGGTACAATTCACAACAAGGTGTGAGAAAAATTTATATTTTTGAGAATATATGAATAAGAAAAAATATGAATGATATACAACCCCTATTTTTATATTTGTATTTATTTTTAATAGGTTGATGATAAATTATCACACCTGTTGACATAAAATGTGTTTTTTGGTATTCAAATACAAATAAAGAGGAGGATATTGAAGTGACCAACCAAGGATTGTATATTTTATCAATAAGGAAAGATGAAATGATGATAAGAATATTACAAAATGTGTTTGAGTGATAAAGGATGTGATGTTATGGCTGCATTTAAATGGATAGATTTAGTATAGACGCCTTAAATGTAGTGATTGGTGACTTGTTTCATGTTAATGACATGTACTAATGAGCGAGAATTGATACTATCTATAAATACTATAATTGAGTTTAGATAAATCTATATATAAAAGAGATTGAAGAATGATTATTCAAGAATATTAGTCTATATTTAAGTTATTTAAACCATCCATGAAGTTCCAAGTGTTAAAGATACTTTATCAAGTTATAGACACTTTTTTCTGAGGTTTTGGGTTTATTTTGAGTGTCTTGGAAGAATTAAGATATGTTTTATAGGTTTTATAATTTTTTTGAAGCCTTCAATTTGAGTGTTGCAATGAAGAAAATTGGGTAAATATTTATTTATATGGTGGAATTCATATAGAAAAACACATATTCTTTGTAAGGATGATGAGAACTATTTAAATAAGATTTATTCAGCAATGTATGACTGATATAGAGATTCCATAATGATAATTACTTTATATGATTGATTTTTATACAATGTAGGCATATTTCCTAAACATCACATGTATTTATTTCCTACTACATAAGGTTTATTTTTGAAAAACAGAACTTCTAATGGATGAATATGTCACTTTATAAAGGTTATCAAAAGACTATCTAAGGAAATTGGGTTTGTAAGGATCAACATTTTTGAGAATCTATATTAATATTTTTTGTTGGAAAATATATTTATAATAGATGATTCTTCACTAATCATAGAGGAATTAAATTCTAAAAAATGATGTCTGATTAAATCTAATATTGAAGGATAAACAACTAAAAATGAATTTTAAGTATTGGGGGAGTTCCATGATTTCATCCACTACCATGTCATAACAGCATGAAGCCATGAACACATGGCTTAACAAAAATGATTTAAATGATGTTGATTTTATGGGGATAAAAGATGATTTTTTTTAATATCACATAAATATGAAAATATCCCAAAAAATTAGGAAATTTAATAGTTTAGTGTGGGAAGGATGAATATTTATAGCCTTTGAATGAAGAATATAGTAATGTTCTTCAAAAAATCATGGGAGAAGACCAAGTCCCATGAAAATCTCATAAGTGATAGTTGCTTTAGAAGATCTTAATTTATCTCAACATCTATGTCTGTTTACAAATGAGGATCCACTAGCTTTATATAGGGTTGGGTTGAAAATTCTACAACATTATAAAATATGTACACATCACCAAGATTATGGATTATTCTAGCCTAGAATACTAGAATTTACATGGAGAATTATGGAACCCGTTGAGATTCAAAACCTTCCATGGAGTTCTAGAATATTCTGGATCCCTCTAGGCCTAAGGGTTGTTCCAAAACACATCATAAAAGACTGGAATATTCCAGAACTTGGTGGATATATTTATATCTCTAGGGTAATATAGATAACCTCATCACTAGATCTTCTCTCCATGTGGTGGGGTGTGACATCCTCCCCCACATATTCATGAGACGCCCTTGGTGCATCCTGAAAATACTATTTAATTTCTTTGAAAAACTACCACAAATTGTTTATAGGTTACCAGGTTTCCTTGCACTCAGGTAATCCCTTCAATGTGATCAGTTACTCCTTCATTTTTGGCACTCCAAATCGTTGAACTATCTAACTGTCCTGTATGAGATCCACCTGGTTGTTATATGACTCGACAACCACGGTAATCACCCTTGTTGACACCCCTCTATGGGGTTCCTCTATGTCTTTATGATATGGGTTCTAAAAACTCCCATGGAATACTGAATGAATCTTTAAATTGGGAGGAAACTCCAAGTGGAATGATACCTCCCCAAATCGATGTATGAACTCACATGGTCCCTCATATCTCCATATCAAGGCCCTGTGCACCCTCTAGAAATCTTTGTGTTACTAAGGAAAGAGGCTCACCATTACCTTGTCCCCAGGATAGAATCTCGCATCCCTTCACACATTGTCAACCTAATTATTCATTATCTTTTAAGCATTGTTCAAGTGGGTCCTTTTCATTTTTTTCATAATCATTCCACTCATTTTCCATAGAGTAGGTAGTAGTGCTTCTCCCTTGTCACATCTCCTAAAGTCCCAATGTGTGAGGAGTGAGGGGTTTTTGTCTAGTCACCCACTGAAATGAAATATTCACCATTGAATCACACCTTTGAATCTTGTATGAGACATGATCCATATCAAGAATCATATCCCAACCTAGTGGTTGAAACTCACAAAGTGCCTCAAGTATAGATCTATCATGGAATTTACCCTCTATGTCTGCCCATCCCTATGGGGGTGAAAGCTGGTAGAGTAGTGAATATTCTATCCCAACAATCCAAAGAGATCAGTCCAAAAATTATGCATGAAGAGTGGATTCATATTACTAATGATGTGTCGTGGTATCCCCAATAATTGACCACATGCATGAAGAGTAGCCTTGAGGTGATCTATAATATCAAATATACTGGATCAGGGATAAATGTGGCATACTTTGAGAATCTTTCCACCACACCGATGATTATCCCATACTCTTTGGACATTGGAAAAGAAACAATAATGTCCATAATGACGGTCTCACATGACCTATCTATAATGGAAAATGGTTCCAATAATCTTTCAAGAAATCAATTTTCCATATTGTCTTATTGGAACTAATGAAATATGTTCACATATGACTCTACACCATCCTTCATCCTTTGATAATAATATTATCCCTCTAGAAAGTCTTTGGTGTGATGCAACCCTGAATATCCTTCCCATCTCGAGTCATGCCATTCTTTGATAAGATCCCACAGTAGGTTCCCCCAATTTTGGACATATATCATCCTCCCTATGGTAAGAAGAGTGAAATCCTCCTCCCATAATCTCCCAACCTTGCCCACCCCATCCAGATCAAAAACATTATCAACTATACAATGATTCACCATTACTTCCATGATACTTCCCAATATCCTATAATCCACAAATGATATGTGTGGATTTACACCATATTCTTACTGAGTGCATCATCGACCACATTGGTTGTCCTTGTCTTCTACTCCAAAGGCTAACCAAACTATGACAATAATTCCTTCCATAATGCCCTCTTGGGAGTCAGCTTATTCATGTTTTGTAGGTATCTTATAGAACAATTGTTGTTATTCACCAAAATATTTGACCCCAATAGATAATGTCTCCACGCCTAAATAAAATTCACCACGACCATCAACTCTTTCTCTGAAACAATGTACCTTTTCTCAGATTCATTTAAATACCTTCTTTCAAAAGATATGGGATGAATCTTCGACATGAGAACACCACCAATTGTAAATTCTATGGCATTAGTGTGCACCTCATATGAGTTCGTTGGATCCTCCCATATTAAGACTAGGTCCTTCAGGACCATCTTCTTAAAACCTTCAAATTAATTCTCGCATTTGTTATCCCACTCCAAAATCTTGTTCTTCTTTAGAAATATGGTGAGTGTAGCCACCTTTTTTGATTAGTTAAAAATGAAATGCCGATAATAATTCAATATCCAGAGGAATGATCTCAACTCGGGAACCTTGTTTGGAATCTCCCATTCATCAGTAGACAAAATCTTTTCATGATCCATTATGATATTGACTCGTTTGATCTTGTTACCCAAAATAAGAACTTCATACCCAATAAAGGAACACATATCCTTCTTCACATATAACTCTCTCTCCCTCAATACAGTGACCATTACTTGTCGATGATCCACATGGTCCACCATTGTCTCAATACATATCCCAATTTCATCCAAATAGTCTACGAAAAAATTGTCCAAGTATTGGTTGATGGTTTTTTTCACCAAGATGAAAAGTTTCACTAGGGTGTTAGTTAGACCAAATTTCATAACAATAAACTAACAGGATTTTTACCATTTCATGCATGTGTTCTTTGGAACATAATCCATGTAAATGAGAACTTGATAGTATCCTAACCTCAATTCTAACTTTTTGAACACTCGTGCCTTTCCCAACTGATCAAATAGATCAACTATAAATGGGATAGGATATTGGTTCATCATAGTTAAATTTTTCAATTCTCGATAGTCAATGAACATCCTCAAGGATCCATCATTCTTCTTTTGGAAAAACACAGGTGATCCATATGGAGACATGGATATTTGGATTTCCCAACATCCAACATCTCTTTCAACTTCCTCCTCAACTCCTCTTACTCATGGAGCTATACGATAGGGTATCATAGAAGGTGGTTTTGATCTGGAAACAAACTCAATCTTATGATATACCTCTCACTTAAGTGGTATTTTCTTTGACATATTTGGAGGAATGACATCGCTAAACTCCCTTAGGACACCCTTCACCTCCCTCAGCAACTCATGTTTGTCATCCACCAGACCATCTTCTTTCAAAGAAACCATAAAGGTATCCTATCTCTTATCAAAACCCTTATATACATGCATGGAATAAATTAAATACTTTTTTTTATTGTCACATAACTTATTTTTCACTATGCAAGGGATTATATCATCCATCATCATCATTTTCACCTAGTGTGGTATTGATATGGCCTCAGATTCCTTGAAGAATTTCATCCCTAACAATGGCTTGAATTCATCCATGGAAACCACCATGAGGTAAATATATCCCCTCCATTTTCCAATGCAAAGGGTCATTCGACATAAAATTCCACTCTCAGGTTTGGGTGTGGAGTTTATGGATTTCATGTGGCTAATGTTCCTTGATACAACTATCCCATGTATCCTTGCCTCATCTTTGTCCACAAATTTCTGTATGGCTCCCCTGATGAACATTAAAAATGTTTATTTACCATTCAAATCCACCTTTTCATAAATCAAACCATCCTTAGGTGGCACATATAGAGGGTTATCTACCTCTAATACATTAAAGAACCTCAGAGCCTCTATTTGTCACTCAAAGGGGACTTCATCATTCTCTTAAAACATGGATATGAGTGCCTTCCTAATAGAAAACTCCCTCTACTAATGAGGTATATCACAAAAGTATCATCCTCAGGGCTTGTGTTATATTTGGTAGTATATGCTGTACTCATTGGAATTCGCTTTGTAATAGTAATCCTAGTTATAACTCTTCACATGGTCTCCCCCACATTTACCCTTATATTTCTTCTTGGGCTTAGGGGGTTCAACCTTTTTCTTGTATTATACTAAGGAATCTAAAATAGACATGGAATTAATGAAGGTATTAGGTGGTTTACCATGCACCTCTTACTGTTTCCATGGATGAAGACATTTTACAAAATCATACATGTGATCATAGTCCGGATTTCCACGTACCTGGAGCTTTAGAGAGACATACACTCACACATACTCATAGATATTCCCCATATTCATAAAAGTCCATTACTTGTCCCTTGCTTCCCAATCTGTCTCCTTGGTGTATAAGTGAGCATAAAAACATTACTTGAAATCTTCCCATGATGGGACTGCCTTCCCACTATCCTTGAGATCTTAGTGCTTCATCCTCTATAATAGAGATTCATCATCACAGTAGTAAAGAACAATGGAATTCATATAGCCCCTATCTTTCATAAATCCAATAGTCACAACATATTTCTCTATTTGACAAAAGAATTTTTCCATATCCATGGAATCTCTATTACCAATGAAGTACTTTGGATGGGGAACATCAATATTTAGTGTGTCTCAAACTATCATACCAATATCCATCTCAAAATGGTAGTTAGACCACTCCCACATAAGTTGTTAAAGAGTTTGGTTTATCATAGCCATCACATCCCCATGATGTTCCATCACCCCCTTTTTCAAATCCATATAATAATCTTTCTCTACAACATTTTCTTTGGAATTCCTCTCAACTTACAACACTCAGTCTTTAATACTTAATAACACATCACATAGCCCCATGATTCATAGTACACCTTCCTCATCATCTGCCCCAACTTACTAGAGCCATTTTTTCACGTCATGAAGGATCTCCTTAGCCCTTACGAGTCTCCCGTCAGGAGTCTCCATGGGCACACAGGAATTCGAACCCTTATTCTTTCGAATGAGTGGAAAAGTTTCCATATCAGTCACAACTCTAAAATATTTGACGTTTGAGTTCAAAATCTCAAACACTTTCATTGAACACCTCTAATAAAACTTGTCATGGGTTGAGAATCTCAGTACAGTGGTTCTCCCATACAGAACCCCAGACCTCTCTTCAGTGGGTGGGGTTCAACCGTCCAACTATTCAAATGATGTGAAGTTTACTATTTTCTTCCTACCATGGACTCATCAGGAGAGTGACCCCAACACCCAACCAAAGTGGCGTCAATAATGACACAAACCATCCTACACATTGTCGGGGTGACTACCACCTATTAGATAGAGAAAAACCACATGAACTAAAACCTTGATGTTTTTGCTGGTATGGGACGTGACCCCCATGATTGGGACATGAAATTATCCCACAACCATTCCATGCACACAGTCTTTCGTGTAGGATCATTTTCTTATGTGTTTCTTCAAAATGGTATATTATAACTGATCGAATTCCATACATGGCTAAGGGGAAACTCTTTCCCCGTCGTTGGTATAATGATCCACCTTCTTTCTAGGTTTCAAACCACTATGGTCCACCCACTCTCTCTAGTTCTGAACCCATCCTTAATAGTGGAATCTCATCCTCTAACATATCAAGAGTGAGACCATATCTATATTTTCACAATTGAAGGGTTCAAAAATGAAGGAGTCTACATAATTTAAAAAAGAAATAATATTCATGATTTAGTGAATATAAAATATAATTTTGATAAAAAGTTTAGTATTATTTGACACTTCTATTACTTGAGAAATCTATAACCAGTACAAGAAGGTTAAACCAACACTTTACCTAATAATAACATCTATTAGTATCAGTAAAAAAGAATATGATTAAGAATAAGGAGGCATAAAATAAAATTGAATCATTTAAGGGAATGAAATGTGGTCTATTGAAGAACAAAGAGAAAAAGATTAAGTCTGACGTGTTATACACTAAGAAGAGTGTTCAATTAAATTCCGACATAATGGTTCACTAATATATACATTAACTGATTTTGTAAGGAAATAATTCTAGTTTCATGTACTAAGATGTGAGTGACAACATGAATTGGACAGAAGTTTGTAACTATTCATTATTGTATAAATAAACTATTCTGGGATTCTAGATCACATGATGGAATTACATGTATGTATGATGTGATTATATACCTTTTTAACCACATGTGTTAATAGAAGGTGAATTTATAATTGAGGAACATAAGCAATTAAAACAAAGAGAAGGCTTTTAAAGAAAACCCTTTTAAATACTTAAGTTCCTGTGACTTTATTTTTTTTATAATCTAGATGAGTATAAGAAATAAAAATACGGGAGTATTGAGACTTTAATTCGTTTAATAGAATGAAAATATTGAAATAAATCATAAAAATAGATCATTAATTTACTCCCACCCTCAATGATCCACCAAACATGGAAACTTTAGTTAAAAAATTTGTAATTCTTATGAGATCATTATATTTATATAGGAGAAACAAGAGGTGTATGTATCGTTTTATTATGAATTATATCACATGGGTAAATTTTTGATCACTCTAGGAGTTTCATTGGGATATTTATATAAAAGTGATAGTATCAATTCAATGTGAATGTGTGATAGAATGTAATCCTTCTTAATAACTCATATGAATCCACTCTTTTCCAATGCTCAGTTATCATTCTTACTTTACACCATGAGTTGGTAACATACCATTCATGGTGATAAATCATACTCGAATGTCAAGAGATTTAGTAACCTATATGTACATCATTTGGAGAGAAGTATGTTAGCTTCCCTTTGGTGACCATCATCACACTCATATGAAATTGATAGAAAATTCATGCCAAAGTTAAGTTGTAATGTACTCATTTATAGTATTCATTATTTAAAATTTATTCATGTTTCATTTTTCTTATCATGTACACCTTATTTTTGGTTTCTTTTAATCACTTATATTGGATCTAAAAAGTGTTATTAGATCCCCACTAAACCCGTTATTAGGGTGTTTCTTCTTCAAAATAGAAATGAAACCCAATTCCAACAATGTTTTACTTATATGTTTAGTCCAAGAGAGACCATTTTAGGTGATATGACTCTAACAAAGATAAAAGATAACAGATAATTAGAGTTTACACATGATTTCGAAAAATTATTAAAATTTAAATAATATGATTTACAAAAAATTATTGATATACATACATCATAATGTAGTATAATTTCTATAATATGTTTATCTATTTCCAAATTATGTCTTGACATCAGGGCCAAATGGTGTTCCTGAATTGACCTGTATTATACAATATGAAAAAAAGATTATAATTATTTAGTAATAATAAAATTGAAAATGTGGTCGTTCCATGTTCTCTATCATGAAACATCACCATGGGAAGATTGAAATCATCAGTAGCTATGTCTATGAGATAATGGTTCACCCATGCTCTCATTTGAATTATGTGGTTACATCCCAATATATCATTCTTTTTTGAATGGAATATAACGAATATCATTCTACACACATCTTCAAATCATAAATAGAATCATATATATATATATGATTTAATACCATAATAAATACCAATTACATCATGTCAAAAAAAATTCATGAGTGGTCTATGCATAATGTTTCTTCAATGTGTTGTAATATATATGCACTAAAAATGAACAAAATTTTAAGCTCATCGATATCCTTAAAAAACTCTATATATTAATCATAAAGGCATCCCATATTAATGTGACTAATATCATGTTCATTATCATATCCATTGATAAAAATTCCAATTTGTTTGTAAATAATCCATGATCATTCTCTATAGGTGGGTACCACAATAGAAACACACCAATTATAGAGAAAAAACATGTATGCCAAATCTTCAAGATTGTGGACATATCCTTATTATGAATGTGGAATTTTTTTCTCTCATTATACCTTATCTCGATAACTGAAACATAAGATGATAATGTTTTACCTTTAATAAAATAATTTTGATACAATAACACATATTTTTTTAAGATATGTAAATGTTATGTGGCTATGAATGGTTCTAGATGAATGATTTAACCCTGATGTTTAAAAGACATGCCATAATTTTTTATGTTTAATAATTAACCCATTAAAGGTGTGGTTTTATGGAATATAACTATGGAACAATTTATTCTATAATGTTTAATGTTTTGTTGTGGTAGGTGATACCATTCCATGATGAAAAAAATATTCAGATTTTTATTTCATCTTTATTTATTTATAGTGTCATAAATTGGGATATAATTCATAAATTTGGCAGTGTTCCACATACAATAACTATAGATGACCCACAATGAGGATTTTGTTGAATATTTAGTATAAATTTTCTTTTAGAAAATTTATTTCCACCCCTCAATAGGTATCTTCCTACCATAATGAGTATTAATTTTAAATATTAGAGTATATTGAACCTGTTATTTTATGAATTTAAAATTTAAATCAACCTTATTATTTTCATATAAACTTTTCAACAAATAACATGATTCCTCAAATAGGAGTGTCACAAAATGATTTTTAGAAAAACCACTTATTTTAAATGTTTGGGTTGAATTCAAAAATGAGACTATATTGAATAATTTTTTAAGTGTAAAATGATCTTTGTGGATGAATTTAACTAATTATAAATATGTGGAACACAAGGAATTTCCATTCAATTTGTAAAAATATATATTGATTTGATCCATTAGTTGAAGTGTATAGAGAATTATGAGAATTAAAATCCTCTATTTTGGTGGATCTATAGATATGGTGACATCACCAATACCCCTAATTTTTATATAATCAAAGATGATAGATCTTACCAACATAGAATTATTAAATAATATAGTTATTTGTGGGATGGATAACTTAATTTTCAAGGCTTTCCAATGAATATATCTATCTTATTAGAAAATAATGCAAGGAAAAATGAGAGAAATTACATTATATAATTATCAAAATTTGATAATGGTATATTATTATTGTGAAGATCACATATATGTTTATTAATTAACATTATCATTATGAAGATGATAACTTATAGATTTAAATTACAAGCCCAACAATGTGGATATCTATAGAGCATCAAATCTGGATTTATTGAAGTCCAATGAATCGTGTTTCTTATACTCATCAAGAAGATACCTATAATTATATTAATCGATATCAATTATCTATGAAATTTATGGAGATCTAAGAAATGGTATTGGTACAAGGTAGAGTGGTGAGAAATCTATAAATTCATATAAATGTCGTGATACTTTGAGTACAGTTAGAGTAACTAGACAAAATAACTATAAAATAATGTGAATAATATTTTTGGGTACAAAAATACATCATTGCGTGTATACTCCTTGGATGTATAAAAGTGTTGGTGAAGTATGTAAAATAATTATGTCCTTGTGTTTTTAATTATTCATCTATGTTTTATATTTAGAGTGACATAAGTTACAAGAATAATTGTTTGAGAATATTTATTCTAATATAGGAATACGATATAATGATGTACGGGGGTTAAGTAAGAAAATGTTTTATTTGAAAAACACCTTGATTTACCACTCTATATAAAGGAACCATAAGACTCAAATTGTAACTTTATTATCCTAATAAGTGTTGTCAAAGCTTTTATATTATAATTTGTATCTTAATCTATCAATTTTTTTAAATTTATTGTACACATGGGTTTCTATGATTCCTTTTGTTTTTAGTAGTTCAAACATTGATGGTTGGGAGAAATATATGAATTTCTTTCAATAAGATCATGGTGATAGTTTTATGGGGAATATTCACCATTATTCTTATTTCAAATGTCACAATGAAAGATTTTATGATTCAATGGTTTTAAAAATTATGATTATATTTGTGACTGAAAAACTATACAAAAATACATTTTATTTTCATTAGTGTGTAATATATGGGAAATATTAAATTAAATTTATGGATAACCACATAAATAAGCTAGTTTTATGACTTCTTCCATAATAATAGGTTTTATATATGGTATAAATGAGTAATTAGTTGAAAAATATTGAAAAAATTGTAACACCCTGAGATTTTTTGTAAAGATCCAAACCCCAATATCTCTAATATGTTGACTTAATTAATTACATTGGAATAATAAAAAAATGATGTTTCATCCTAAAATATTGAATAGTTTAGTTCATTTGTAGAACTAGATACAAACATAATAGTAACATTACAACTTTGAAAGGAAAAACGATATAGCTTCTCCATTGGAAACACCCATAATGTCAAAGATTATCCATACAAGTCATTAATAAAATATATCTTTAGATCATAGGAAAAATAAATCATATCAAAGGTGTGATATTATATGATCAATATGGTTATTAAATATATAATAATCTATTGTAAATAAATATAAACATTAGTTAATGGTGAATAACTAAAAACACATTCCATTAAAAAAATAATCTTGAGTATAATATGATTGGAAGAAAAGTTGATTAAATAATTCAATAAATAATCACAATATAATGAAAATTATCTAAAAATATTATAATATTCCCATAACCACATGGGATATCTATTAAAAATATCATAATGAGGTAATTCGTAATGTCGAACATCATGACCTACCATCAAGGCTATAGCCGGGACACCACAAATGAGCAAGTCTTCAGCCAATACCTAAACTAGTTTATCTCATGATACATGTAAATGCATAAAAATTATGATTATGATCCCATCCCACAACTTAATAAGTCCAATTCATTCTAAATATGGATAGGTTTAAAATTAATATAAACATTTTTATTGAAAAAATAGCATAATAAATTTGGATGCTTCAACCATAATCCATGAATAACACATCTGAAGTAGAATAGATCCTAAAAAAATTATTAAAATATATTATAATAAGAGATAAAACTATATAAATTATAAAATAAAATAAATTATATTTAATTATATGAAAATTCTCTAACAAAACTATTAATAAATTCATGATAAAAATACCGTTTAGCTTTGGAAATAAGAGTTTTTTTTTGAAAATTCAACTGTGTAAAATAACATTGTAATCATGTTTATCCTATAAAAGATAACATAATAAAAAATAAATTATATTTAAGTCATAAATTATGTATAACATTAGTGAAATCATATAAAAAGAGTATTGAAAAATGAGCCACTTTAGTGGAGTTTAAGAGAAAATATAATAGAGTCTGTAAAATAGAAATGGATTAATTATTGGCATAAAAGCTGAAGAAAACTAAAATATATTTTCATTATAAGAGACTTATTTTATAAAAATATTATTTTATTATAAAATTTTATTGGTTCTACATTAAAATGGTTATGAAAATGGGACACACCCTTTAATCAGTCTTTCTTATCAGGAGGAATTGAAAATGGAATCTTATAAAAAATGTATCTCCCCACCACATAAATTATGAAATGATTAGGATACATGATTTAAGAAGATATATAAATAATTTATAATAAGTATATAAAAATATTGAAGAATAATTTTTTTTATTAATGTGATAGCATGTCCTTAAGTGAAAATGGATTTTTAGGATAAAACCCTTACCTTATGTCTGAAAGTATTGTTCACTTGTACTTAACAACATGGATAGTGAAATAATATTCATTAATAATTTAATTCAGAACATATAAAAATATTTATTTGATATATAAAAATTTTATTTAGTTCATTTAGGGGTTTTTCAATGAGTTATGAGATTTAATTTCATCGTTCAGAATTGTTTGTTTCTATGGTTTTCATTATTGATTCGCTTGAAAATATGTATGAAAGATCATGTGAAATGGGAATAGTTATTAAGAATATGAATTATTTATTATTAATAAACCTTTAATATATTTCATGGAATTATATATAATTTTTTCTATATATGAGGATAATTCATTAGATAAAACCTTAATGGTAACCATTTGGATTATTTTGCTATTTTTCAACTATCACAAACTAATTTTGTTATACTAATTAATATCATGTATATATATTGGTATAAAAATACTAAGTAAATTGTAATATTAATATTTTAATTTTATTTGACCAAAATAATTATTTTATGACCAACCTTGATGGTGGTATGAGAAAACGAAAGAATCATCATCCATTGAGGTGTTGAATCGACAACTCACAGAAGACATTTTCATTTTTAGAACAAAATGGGGAAGAGAGGATAAATGATGGTGGACATAAAATATTAATTATAAAATTACAGTATATATATGATACTTAAATTATCATTCACATTTGGACATATTAATTAAGTAAAGGATAAGAAAAGAAAATAAATTGAAAGAAAATTAAAAGAACGAGAGGGGTTTTACCTCTTGATTTCCTCTCTTTCAGAACCTCTATAAAGAAACTGGAAATGGTATTTTTAGTGAGACAAGAATGTATAGAAACTGAGGCAGATGTTTTTGAGATATATTGGGTAGATATTGGACAATCATCATGGATTTGAAGGTGTGAGTATAAGGGGTGGTGATTGGTGGTATTTATTGTGGAATAGAATGGTGTTTTTTGAATATTTTATTCATTTGTTTATTATTTTTGATAAAGACTATGAATAATATGATAATAATTACTAAATATATTTAAATAATTAAGGATAGTCTAATATTATGTTGATTACATCATAAATTACATTATCAATAGTTTATTTACCTTATAATTTATATATACTGTAAATTATAGTGTCTCTCTATTCAGAAAAAACAACTATTTTATAAAAATCCCAAGAATTCATCCAATTTTTTTTAGGTTTTTAATTAAAAAATGGGATCCATTTTATGAAAATAAGTATCTAATTTTGAGATATTTAGATTTTGAATAATATCATCATTTACTCTAAATATACTCAATTAAATTTTATATTCGAGTTTATAAAATTTTAAAAAAATATTTAATGTCCCATAAAATTATCTTATAATAATAATTAAAAAATATATTTATGAATCTATTTTATGAAACTAAATTTTATTTTAAAAAATTATTTTAATTATAAAATTTTGAATTAACATCTATGCTTTAAGAAATATCATTACTTAATTTATCATTTTTAGAAAATTTATTTACTTATTCCATGATGTTAATGTATTATATTTTCATTTATAAGATACATAAATATTATGTATACTTCCTAGGTTCATCAACTATTCTATTGGCCATATTACTGTTCCTAATGGTCACATTACAATTACAATGGTCATATTTAATATTATATTATGGTATAAAACTCCTTGTTTCATGAAAATACAAATATTAAATTTTAAAAGAGAAATAATATAAAATTTTTTGGTGGTTACATTCTCCCATCCTCCAAAATAATTCATCCACAAAATTTATAGAATGTCACCTCAAAAAATATTTTGGTGGTTACATTATCCCCTCCTTTGTATGTTTTCTTACATGAGTTTCATTACTAACGTCTAAAGATTCATACCTATATATAAAAAATATATCATGAACTAAGTGATTGTCTATAGGTTCTTGTTATGAATAGGTTATTGGATGAGTTCGTTTCATGGTGTTCAGTCTAGGAATGGATATATTTCAGGCCCAAAGCCTATGACAGTTTTTTTGTATCTATTAGATGTTCATTAATGGAAATGGGAGTACATTTAAATGGATTTCATTATGATTTTTCCTTATTCTAAATAAGTTCATCATTCTATATGGGTTATTGTGGACCGATAAATGAGGTCGAAAATTTTATTTGTGATCATGGCGTTAAGAGTTGGGTATTCATTAATTCATATTTATATAGATTAGGAGGTGAATCATCTGAAATATGTCAAGATTAAAATCAATTAATGAGATTATCATTTTAACCCAATGGCGTGAGAGAGTATTGAATGTGATTTTGGATCTCATTTATGACTTAACATTGCTTTTTTATTTTATATTGATATTCAGGAAAAAGAAATTATCATGAAACTAGAGGACATATTACGTCTGTGTGTTATTGATTTCAGAGTGAAGTAAAATTTATATTATGGTTCTATTTATTATCAATCAATTTAATAGATGGAATTATAAAATTTCTAAGGTTTGTTGCTTGAGTGAGAATTAACCTAAAGGAAAGGATGATCATTCCCATGTATTTTCATTAAAAGGATAGAGTTGGCTTCATTGTGAGTACCCATAGAGTTGATAATATTTTTTTCTAGTTTGTATGGATATGAAATGTGTTATAAAAAAATTGAAGGAGCACTATCTACAACATGTTATAAATGTAAAATCTATGGTTGACATAAGTATATTCTAACTTTTTTTGGATAACCTTCATAGATGTAACTAAATAATTTCAAATAGTTTGAAATGATTATGTAAATGAGATAAAATTATCAAGAATATAAAATCAAGTTATCTATATTGAATTCTAATTAATACAGTGTATATAATCTCTTTAATGAGGTTTTATTAAGGCATGAGGTGATTTTTTGGAGTCTCAGAATTATTTTAACAAATTTTAAAACATCTAATCCTTAGAATAAAATATAGCTATGTACTAAAATTCTAATAATGTTGGTATGAAATAATTATGGTTGTGACCCTAAGGATTTGAGAAACTCCTCTTATTGGTTAGACTATATATTTTATTTTTGAGATAATTAATGTCAATATGGTTCAAAAATAAATCTTAAGGATGAAAAAACTAGACGGTGTATGGTTTACCCATTTCCACATTAGGTTCAGAAATGTCTCCATAATGTTATGTTTTTCTTCATATGGGTTGTATTTATAGAGTTCATGGTTGATTATTTTATCCATAATGCTAGAACATGTAATTTTATGGTTGGTTCCAATACATTATAAGGTTCATACACCTCTTATGTTTTTATCCTGGTGAATGCTTTCCATAAAATGAGTACATTATAGAATTCATGATTCTGAAGAGAAAGTTAATTAGGATGATGAAAAAAAGTTTCTTTTATATTAAATTAATTATGAAACTTTCTTAATCCATAATAAAATCATGGTTTGAAGAATAATGAATAAGATAAAAGGTGAAAATATCACAATTCTTTAAATTGATAATTTTAAAAAATAATATTTGAAATGAAATTGTAATAATCAAAAAGTGATTTAAATTAATCAATTCAATTTTGTGCTTCATTAAACATAAAAATATCAAATGGGTTTATGATTAAATATGTGAGAGAATAAAATGAGATAAAAGTTTTGAATGTATTTGTATATAAACTCAATCTTGATTCTGTTTAATTTTTAAAGAAGGATATCATACCAAAAGATTAATCTCTACACCAAAACGTGTGTTTTTTTGAAAATTATAGATATATCTATATATATGTTTAAATATGGAAATTGTTCAGTGATATTTTTTTTATAATTATAAAGCTTCTTAATGTTTCAAAAATATGTGTTCGGATGAGAGAAAGAGATACAAGATGATAAATATAAAATAAGGGTATTTTAGTAATACTCTATGAGATATATGATTAAATAAAAAACACTAAAACATGGGACAAAACCATGTGAAATCATTTGAAAAAGAGATATAGATATCATATAGATATGTAATGAACCAACATGGGCCATCCCTCTGACAGATAATCTAGATAACAAACTATTGTCTTTGAGAGCATTATTGATTCCCAAGGGTAAGAATGAAGTGAATGGGAATCTGATGAACACAAATGGGAAAAATTTCTACCAGTAATAAGAGTAAATTAATCATCAATAATTTATGATATTATGGTATGACACATCTATATATAAGAAATCCATGTGAAAATAAATGGGGAATGAAAAAATATAATAACAATAGAATATAGAAAATTAGTAAACAACATGGGCCCTAAAAACCCTATTCACACCCAAATCGTTTTCTCCTGCAATACAAAGTTTCTCACTAGATGAAATTGATTTATCCACCATCCTCTATAGTTTCCCTTAATCTATAGTAAGAATCAATATCCTAATTAGAAATAGTAATTAATTTAATGGAAAAAATGGACAAACATTGTTGGAAAATAAAACAGGGACCTATTAAAATAATGTATTATGAACAATTGTCAGAATTAATTAAAATAAAAAAGTTCATAAAAATGACCATTACACTACATAGCTTATAGAAAAATGAACTAGGAACCTATAACTAATATAAAGTCAGTTTTGCCATATAATAATTCCATATGTCACAAAAAACCAATGAAATTATAGTGATCCCTTTGTAAAAAGATTACAATAGTCTAGTTTAACCATAATACATAATTCATGTTTTTACATGATTTAAAAAAGCAAACCAAATAATTTTTTGAAACAAATACACCATATAAAATAAAAATATGGTTTGATAGAAATTTGAAATTAATCCTATAAAACATGGATTGAGAACCATAATAATGTTCCACTTATTTAAAAACCACTTGAAAATACAATTTTAAGAAAAAATTTTAGGAAAAATTAGTTCCATTTTATTTAAAACATCCCCATGTAAAACCAAACCTCTCATGGTTTAAAACATTTCAATGGATTTTATAATAAAGGATTTAACATTGGATGCAACATCCCACTTTTACTTTAAAATATTTAATGCACACAACTCAAATGTAAGAAAGGGAAAAAGAATAATCTATAGTGAAACAAGTAACCATTT
This sequence comes from Viscum album, assembly GCA_963277665.1. Lineage (NCBI taxonomy): Eukaryota > Viridiplantae > Streptophyta > Magnoliopsida > Santalales > Viscaceae > Viscum > Viscum album. Next base: position 130,424,980 of record OY728132.1, read on the forward strand.
AATGTCATAAATAATTCTAATAAACATATGGAACAATATAAGTTATTATAAATTCTACTAAAAAGAGGATCAGCACATCAAAGAATATATAATCAAGAAATAATAAATACACATGATAATAAATAATTAAAGATATAACCTAGGATACATGTCAGGGGGAAAAACCTTAGGGAAAAATATGAAAATTAAAATATATGAAATGGTGGACCAAGTATTGATAGGTGAATAGTCACACATCCCATATATCAACTCACTCACACCTAGTATCATTGATAACATCCCACTATCAAAATATTACATAAAAATGGAACACTAGTAAATATGTGTTCCCAACATTCGTAGATACACCACCTAACTTCCTAATTAGTAGCCTAAGGTCCTTCATATTATAAATGAAGTTTGCGGGACACCTTCAAAACAAAATTTCACCCCATGAAAATAACAAACCCTAAAAGATAACATCATAATAACATCCTCCCTACCTCCCAAATTTCCCTTAGAAATATCAGAAAACCATAATCATGTCATGAATATCAATAAAAACATCCACCACATAGATATACATGTGTAGAGTAAGAAAATATAAAGAGGATCAAAAAAGGGAACAATCAAGTAATCAGTCATACATCACTTTCAAATGTGTTGACCAAGAATTTCACTTATTATTTATAGTATATACCTTTGTAAATCCATTTACAAAACCATTTGAAATCCAAACATAAATCTATGTGGATAAATAATCAATACTAAAATACAATCATAAAATATCAAAGGAATTTACATTTGATTTCTTAAAACAACACCATGCCTTTTTAAAACATGAAAAACCCTTAAAAAGGGAATCTAACATTAAAATTAAAAATTCAGATTCCAGACACAAATTATTTCACAGGAAATTATCTAAAACTTTGATACAATTTTTAATAAGTGTTTCTAGAAAAATTTCTAGAACATGGCATGCATCCTAAACCCTTATCAATAGTAATATCCAAATGGAAATTTTATAATACAAAAATATCATATAATACTCTTCTATATATAAAATAATGAAACAAAACAGACACATTAAATTTATAACACGTAGGAAAGGGGGTTACAAAATTACACCTAACTCAAAATGATGAAGGGAGACCAGAAATGGTCCAAAATGTTTCACCTTTAGTGGTTCTTTCGATAATTCTTAATAATATTACCTGAATAACCCATAATGCAGTCTAAAAAAGAATAAATCCCCAAAATTGGGAGAAATCCCTTGATGTAGGGTTTGTACGAGTAAGAGGGCCAACACAAGGATGATAAAAGTAATATAAATGGAAGTAAAATAGGATCAAATACCATACCATAAATATTTAACCATTAATACAAAATAAATATGGTGAAAAAATTTTGATTAGAGGAGGCCTCTAGGGGGAGAGGTGCATTTGGGTGGGGGGGTCAGATGGGGTTGGTTATATGATGGAGGAGGATCTCATGGGAGTGTTTCATGAAATAGAGAGGAGAGAGTTGAGGTGAGCCTATATATTTTTGTAGTTTTAAAATTGAAAACAATTAAAAATATAAAAATTAAATCCAAAATTTTAAAAACAAATGAAAATTAAATGGATTGGACACACCGTTCGGCTAACTATGTTCCAACTATGTGCCAGACACTTCATAATCCGACCTCTTCCTACATGGTTTTTCATCCCCTCTACAAAATTAGAAAAAAAGTTTCTTTAACCATGCCAAATATAATAATTAATTTAAGTGTCAAACTGCATGATATTCATGTGAGTTACTTAATCAGGAAAAAGTTACGCACCACACCCTATCCTAACTAAGGACATATATATTTTACCCTATGAATCACACTGTTTGGCCTCAAAATATATGTTGCCCATGAAACCCAAACCACTCACATTTATAATTAACTGCATATAAGGGTATCCACTTGGTTTCTTTCTAACAATGTTCTCTAAGCATGGATATAAGAAATCCCCCCCATTGTTTCTAATTTTAAGGATACTAATCCATCTAAATTGAACAAAAACGTTTAGATTATATAATAATGTAAAATAAAATTGCTAAGAATAATTCATATATAGGTTTTTTTGTCCTTCATTTACTTATTTTCATTAAAATATGTGATAATGCTCATGTAATATGTTTTATTTTGCAAGAATAAAATAATAATTGGTTTTCAAGAGATCACAAGACAAAATGTACAATCCCGACATATTACATGATGTGATTACCTCATACACATCGTTTACATGAATCTCAAAACCTAACTTCTTTTTTTGATGGTAGTCATGACCAAACCATGAGGTCAGTAGGGAAAAGCCAATACACATTGGGAACACTTCATATATGCCATGATTCCCAATCAATGCACCAAATGGGAAATCCTTAGAGAATCCACACACAAGTATAATAATTGTGGGGCACACATTGTGAATAATCGTTACACTTCCAGTAGTTGGTCAAACCTCTTAATGTATGAGAACCGCATTCCACACTAGAGATCCACAAGAAGTTGACACGGACCACGGGTATACTTCATGTACCGTAGGTACACATTGTGACCGAAATCAGCTACAAAAGCAGAGAAGAGGCCTAGATTTTGGAGATACCTACTGAAAAATTTATTTTCTCCCTTTTGATTCCTTAAAAACTCTCTCACCCTTTATCTCTCCAATTAACAAATAATTCCTATTTTTTATATAATCTCAATAATCTACGAGTCATAGAGCTTCCATTATTTAACAAATTAATGTTCTTCTTAGATTCAATTTTCCTTTCTCTTCCATGTAAGTTCTAGTAATACTTGTGAATTTCTTCTTTCATGTTATTTCAATTATCATTTCCACATATGAAGCATGATCAATCAATGTTTATCAATCTATCATCTATGCTATATCTTATTTTCTCAACTTCATTCTACCCTTCTATGAGTAGATAAATATTTTAGGGGTAGGGATAGAGTGATGTGTCTTTAAAATTAACATACACGGTTAAATCTAAACTTGAAAAGTCCAACTAAAATAGTAATTATGATATAAATTCAAGGACTAATTAATTTTTGAGAATGTCCTTGACCACAAATGAATTAAAAAAACCTTTCCTAATTTATTTCAAATAAGCTAAGACCACTATATTAGGAATATTTCTACTTATGAATCCAAATATAAGGTACTTAGGCTATTTCTATCTCTTAAAATGGAAAAGATAATTACTAGGTAGAGCAAGGAGACTAAAAAAAAGTGTTAATGAGCTCTTTGATTTGATAATTACGTCAAAGGATCTTTCCAAGGTTTGACTTAAAAAACATCATCCAACCAAAAAATCACTCGATTTAGATCCATCATTTGTTAAAGGAAGACATCCCAAATTAAAAACATAGCTCATAATTAACAAACATAAGACTCTAGAAAGGACTCTCTTATAGGTCAGAAAACTAGATTCCCTCAATACCCTAAAAATGTAAGTCTCCATGTGGACTTAACCCCTCACTACTACTATACTACACCATTATATTTAGAAAATGTTTGGGACCAAAAACAAATTCTAAATTTGATCAATGATTGAGGAAGTAATGACACCACCTCATAATAGGGACAACATAATTACATAAGTAAATTCTGGGTATCATAAGAGAAGGAATAGTTGGGGTTCATATGAATTACATTATTTATATTCCATGGAATCTCTATTATATTTTCATTTATGGAGATATATGTTTTCGCTAGGATAAATTGGTAGGCTTCTTGTATAATTACGGCTTGTGAGTCACTGATGAAAAAGTGTGTGTTATTCCTTGAAAAAAATATTACTCTTAAGATGATGGTGTTGTATGTTGTGTAGGATATGATTTAGGTTATGAGTGAACCAGTTTTCATTTTTGTAAATGAAGAGTATATTGATATTGTACTAGATAAAAAATATCTTTGTATCGAGGAAGAGAATAGTATGAATAAGTATACCATAATTAGTTGGTTGAAGGTGAAGAAGAAGATGATAGAATAAAAGAAGTAATCAATGATTTTCTTGGAGTGAGCAAGAACAAACCAATTGTTTAGTGCATTCATTGTAAAAAAATATTATAGGGTTATTATATTTAGTGTATACTCTGTAGGTAATTTTTTTTGGGTCATGCTCTTTATGATTGAGCTGTAAAATACACTGATTGAGTTTAAAATAAGAAGTAGGACAATATGTTGGGATTAAGATAATGATTTTATTATTTCATTTATGAGGAATATTCAGAATTTATAGACACTTATCTGAGGAATCATATATTTTTTTATGTATTGATATCCCTATGTAGTGTCATTATTTTCATCAAGAAAATGGAAGAATTTTAAAAGTAGTGTTAGTCTAATATAGTGATCCTACGAAATGTATTATAGTTCACATGCATATTATTTTGAAGAGTTAACCTTGTAATTTTGTGACCTTATCTATGTAATATGGTGAGCTAGGTTTAAAAATAGTCATTTTACAATACACAATAATTGATTATATGATTATTAGTTTGGAATCTCGGATTCAAAAATACCATACACAAAAGGGGCATGATTTCATAGAGGGGACAAGCCATGTAAAGATATATATTCCATAATATACATTTTTCCATCAATTTTTGTAGGGGTATTATTGGATAAGAAAGAAAATATCCATTCATATAAACTAAAAAAGTTTCAATGAATAATGGGGTAAAATATTTAATTGTGTTGGTCATTTTTTTAAATGAAAAAACCTAATTCATCCCCCATCACAAGTTTGTCAACACCAGTCCACAAGTATATTCAATTGTTGTCAGATCCAATTTTCCCTTTGATTGGATATAATTTTTACTACTATAGATGATATCATAACAAAGGGTATCTATGATTGGTAATTTATATTTTATAGAAAATTACAAGCTGTAAGAATATGTTTCCATCCTTATTGGGGAAAATAGAGAGGTTTCATCCAAAAATTTACAAAACAGAAATCAAAATGAGGCTAAAAAATCAAACAACATTTTAAAAGAAGAAAATGGATGCTCTACTAGATGATGGTAGTCATAGTGGAAATAGAAAAAATTAATATATTGATTACTATTACACTAGTGAAATAAGTAGAATCTGTTATCAAAATACATTCAATGAATCTCTATGTTATTTATATTATGAAATCAAATATTATTTGAAGAATGTTTCTATTGAAGTTTTAACACACATATTTTCTAATATCAAGGGAATTCATGCTAACAACTCAAATATTGAAAAAATGATGATGTTTTGGATAGTGAATTAGAAATGAATGTATTATGTTGTGACATCTTCAAGATAACTTTGAAGGTCAAAGAATAGTATTTCCCAAATTTCATTGAAATAAATTATTTAGTTAAAGAATAATGGGAAATGTTTTAGTATGAGATTGATGTTTTTAATAACATGGATAAAGAGATGATCCATGAATTATAAAATAACTAAAAATTATCAATAGATGAAAAAAATATATAGATGGTAAATGAAATAGAAAATAGATTCCTGATAACATTTTTTTTGTGTCAAATTAAATTTATGAAGTTAATGTCTCAGAGCTAGGTAAATATTATGAACTTAGGGTAAAATCACATAAAATGAAACTGAGATTATAAGAAAATTTTTAAGTGTTTCTAAAATGAAACATTCTTCTAAGGAGACTCCTTTTGGGGTAAATAATAGTTGATAATCATATAAGGACCAATCCACTACCAACTCATATAAAAATTAAATCTATAACGTAGTTGAATCAATTTTTTCTAAATATATTTTTTACAAGGTATTATAGATAATACTCAATAACATTACAAATATTGAAGGGAAAAAAGAAAATAAATTCAGCATATTATGAAGGGTGAATTTAGTCATGTATAATATGATTATCCCACCAATCTGATACCAAAAGAGTGATATATCAGAAAAAATTTACATAATCCTTATAGGCTGTAGAAAAATTCAAAAGAATAAGATTTATGGTTCACATTTGTGTTTTAGACGGTTTGAATTTTTTTATGATCTATAGAAAATAATGTATGGGTTTTAAAATCAAAAAATGATGCAACATTGGGACAGAGAAGCTAAATAAATAAAATACCCCACTGGTTTGAAGAAGACTTCATAAAATGTGATAAATTAGATGATGGAAAAAATTAAAATTCGAAATAACTTCTATGTGTTTTCCAACATATTTATTCACTATTAGGATAAGTGTTGGTTTGTACAACCCCAACAGAACTCTTATGTTGAATAAAGGAGAAGGAAACAACAAGATATGAAATAAAAGAAAATAATTAGATCCCACTTGAAGAGGTTGTTTAATCAACAACCACAAACAATAATAAAATAAATTAATATTTGAATGGTGTCGTACGAGAGAGGAGATGATAAAAACATTATGGTTTGTGAGGCCGAATCACTAATCATTGTAAGATAGGAATAAAAATTAAGATATAAAGTAGAAATATGGAAATAAAAATTTAACCAATCTAGAAAATGGATAATAGGACATGAATGTTTGTTGACACTCCTGTAAAAGTTCCTAAGAATATTTATATGATGTGTAAATCAGAAACATCTAAATTTCTATGTGTAAGGTGTAATTATATTTTACACCTGGTTACCATATGTGTTCCCATTTTTCCATGAAAAATGAATAAAAAAGTAAAATCACATGAATTTCCAATTAAAATTGGAAATATTATATTAAGAAGGAGGTCACACCCAGGAAGAAGGTTGACTATACTCTAAACGAGTGCTTGGGAATATGGCCATCCAAGTAATAAATGGATATTAAAAATTAGAAGATATAAAATAATTAAATTTAATAAATTGTTAAATTTTAGAAATCCATTTCTTTTAGAAATAAATATGAAACAAAAAAGAAATCCATGATTCCCAATGGTGAGAAGACATAGAAAATCAAGGGTGAACTAAGCATAAAGAGAACCAGACACATTAGAGTTTCAAGGAAAGAAGTTTTTTTGGTTCTGAATATAATATTTTCCATATTTATCATGATAATAAATCCATAGAGCGTCAACTTATTCTCATATTGTTTTGGATATAGATATTGTAATAGTAAATTGAAGTTAATTCTTTAAAATGTGATAAATAGAGACTGATGGATCTCTATAATGCATAAGAAAAATATATATCATTGAATACCTCATTGTAATTTATTTCAATGTTTGTATTAGGATCTAAGTGATATCATACATGAACTGAATTGATCATTATGATTTATAGAGATAATACCTTTATGGTGATCTAGATTATAAGGGAATCTTTTTTAGATTTATTTATTTCTTATGAATATATAAATAAGGAAAACCTTGTCAAAATTGATGTATGGGGTCAAATCATCAGTCTCATATCACATTAAATATTATGTATAATATTATTGTTAATGGAAAATTAATTTCTAACAAAATGAGGGAGAAAAAATACCTTACCATTGAATTTGTTTGATATGGTTCGTGATGTTTAATTTAGGATCTTGAAACATTCTAAAAACTATTTTGATCAATCCCTAGAGAAAGTGTTTTATAGTTTTTATCAAAATGTGTATAGATATATGAGAAATTGTATTCTAAATTGAACTAATGTTTTCTACACTAGGATAGAACAAGTAAGTTCCGAACTGGTTATTTGATGGAATAATGCTTAAATAAAATGTTTTTCCATAGTTCTCTTATAAAAATAATTGATCCTAGTGAATCTGATAGAATATAGGGGGAGATGAAGTTCATTAAAATTATAATATTAAAGTGGGATAATAAATTTTAATTGGAAGATCATCATTTATATTCATATAATATCAACAATGGGGTGGAAATCCAGTGTTGAACCTTTCAACTCTAATCAATTATGGTGAGAAAAAACAAATTAAATTTAGAGTATAATTTTAAATTCATAACAAATAAAAAGGGGGATATTGATATGACTTTTTATTTTTATTTTATTTGTTATAAATGGAATTTTTTGTAGGAATTCGTTGTGTTCTGATATTGGGTGATGGAGTGAGATTCCAACTAAAGGAAATGAACATCCATCCCATGTATTTGTCTAGAGAAGAATGGGTTGGATTATATATGAGTAGCCCCTAAACCTGTTGATATTTTCATATTGATTATAATTCTAGAAAAACTGATATAAGATATTATAGGGACCATTTTCTAAAAAATGTTAGGAATAGTGAAATTATGGTTAATGGTGATTGATATTGACATGTACTAGTTAACCTATTGAACTATACCTAAATGATTTAAAATATTCTCAGATAATCGAGGAAGCAAGATAAAATCTTGGATAATCAATCCCTTATTTTTTAACATTAAGGACACTTAATAAAGATTATAATATTTCATGGATGATGTTTTAATTAAATAGAGGTGATTTGAAGAATAACATGAATTCATTTTATGATGTTTGAACTTCATAAGCATTGTCTTGAAATTTGGATAAGTACTAAAATTATCAAAATATCCCCCCATAGTGTAAATGGTTTTTACCACAAGACTCATACAATCCCCTGTTATTGTTCAAAAAAGACATTGTATGGTTGAGAAAACTAGAGGTTATAAGGATCAGAATTATACAATAGGTTTGATATAACAATATGGTTTATAGTTTAGACATCTCCTAATAAGGTTCAGGAATGGAATCATAATGTTTATTGAATATTTAAAAGGTTTGGACTTCTAGAGAATAAGTTCGATATTTTCATCATATGGTTAAAAAATTTAACTATATGTCTGGGTTTCGTACTTTGTATGGTTCATCCACTTCATAAGGTTCAAATAGTGTGAATGATTTTCTAAAAAAGAAGAGATTCCAGAATTCTTGATTCTAAAGAAGAAATTAATTTTTAAGATATAAGATCTCTTATTTAATTTTAAAAACCACATGAATCTTTCTTCCAACATGATACAATTATGTGTTGAGTAATATTGAATGAGATGGATGATGAGAATATGCATATTTTTTATAATTTGGATTTCTAATGCTATTATTTTAAATTAAATATTAGTAATAAAAATAAGATATAAATTAATTAATGAAAATTTTGTGGTTTAGTAGGAGTAGAAAACACAGAAATATTTGTGAATCAATATGAGAATAAATAATACGAGGGAGTTCATTTGTAGGCTAGTGTGTTAGGACTTAATATTGAGTTTGTAATATTTTTCAGGTAATACATCTCTTAGTAAACAAAATCTAGAGACCACAACTATTTTTTTAATATTTTATATAGTTGTAAAAATATATTTAAATGTATCAAATATTGAGAAATATTTTGAGAATGAGACTCCAGCCTACTGAGTTTTAAATGAGATATATTCTACTAAGACAAAGATAAGTAATATTTGAGAAATTAAAGAAGGATATTTGAGTAATAATCCTTGAGGCAGTAGATTAAATAAAATTAAATAAAACATAGGACAAATCCATGTGCATCCACTTGAAAAATATATATAGATATTATGAAGGTTAGGAGAAAGAATAGTTCCTAAAAATTACCTAATTTTTCATGAACATATTCCCAAAAAAATTTTTAATTTTAAAGATGTCAGTTGAACCCATGAAAAATTGGGAGGCCACCAATAAATTTATGGAATATAAGCCTCTCAATAAAAAGTGTATATGATATCTTGAATAAAAAATGTTGCTCGAGAAGATGGTTTTATGATTTTCATGCTATAATTGAGAAGCGGAGAGAAATAATTCTCTCAATGAACAATAAGAATGTATCGACACTATTCTGAACATAAAATTATATAGGTATAGAAGAAGATAAAAATAATATGATGATGACCAAAAATTAGTTGGTGTATATAGATAACGATTAATGTGGATAATGGGAATACCTAGTTGATACTTCTAGAAAATAGTAAAAATAAATCATGGTTTATTATGTTCATCACCATGAAAGATACTAGATTTGTTTTACTGATTCTATACACTCTATGTGTTATTATTTTTATTTTTTAATGATTATTTAGATGTGAGAATTTAGTTATTTTTATTCTTAATGAAAATCATGACAATTGTGTTGGGATTTAGATATTATGTTGCATGTTTTGGCTTTGGAGAATAAATGAAATTCAAGGAATCTATGTAAAGGATGATGATAAAATTTTAAGGATATAGTGGAATCCTTGTGTGGTTTTCTGCTCTTATTTAAGAAAAACATGGAATCTAAAAACTATCATGATTCATGTATAATTAACTAATAATATTTTGTATATATATCATTATTTGTAAAACCTCGACCACAGAAGATCGAAGCAAGTGAATTATTTTATTGCATTGGAATGATTACTAGGAATAAAATTCCGTAGGTCCATTTAGTTTAGAAATAATTGAAATATAGATCATATACATGATACCCATAAAACATTGGGAAAATAAAATAAAAACAAAATAAGTAATAAAATTATATGAAATTCATCCTTGATTGATTATTCAATGATTTCATCTTTATAACCATAGGAATGGAAACATAATAAGGGTGAGATCAAATGATCAGTAAGGGAAGAAATGTGGAAGAAATCATAATTCAATATAAATAATATAACATTTAGAGGTAAATAACTAATAACACAGGCCATTAAAATAACTAGATAATGAAATATCCATATAGAAATGTAAGAAATTGAAACTCATTACTTCTAAAGAAATAAAATGAAAAATAAATGTATCCATATATATGTCGATGTAAAATATAATGGATAAATTATATCGGAATCTAAATCAGAGAAATTATCAATTATTGGACACCATGTTTCCTAGTTACATAGAACCAGTTCTAAAAAGACATTTCAGAATACATTTTATCTATCATGTAAAAACCCTAGTACTTTGGAATACTATTTCATATCATGAGACTACAAATTTTTCAAGGGGATATCTATAAATGGCCTCCACCCATGTCATAAATATCCAAATAATTCATCATGTTTACCAAATAATTTAAATAATAAAACAATATTAATTATCAAATATCTTTATTGAATGAAGTATACAGATTTAATAATTATTCATGAGTTAACCAAATAATTTTCAAATAAACAACGAATTTAAAATTATATATTATTTAAGAAATAGTAATATTAATAATTTTTAAATATGTATATTTAAGGAAATTTATAAGGAAAAATTATTACCATAAATTTATTATCTCATGATGAAGTTAAAAATCAAAAAATAAAGTCAAATTGTAAAGATAATCATTAATAACCTTCATGAGGATAATAATCTTTAAACATTCAAATATGCCCCATACCAATTTGAAAAATTTAAATAAAAATATCAATGAAATTAAAATATAAATCTTAGAGTATATTGAAATTAAGGGTATTCAGGCTATAACATGTAAAATGGAATTATAAAGACAACATAAAAGTGAATTGGTGCATAACAATGAATAAGTGTCCAATGAATTTAAATTGATTCAAAATCCATTAACATAACCTTCCTTTTATTATGATGTCATTATCCTATTGTATAGTAATTTAAAATATGTTATTAACTTCTACCATAACCAAAATCATGTATATAATTTCATATATTAACTTCTTATAAAATTTTATTACTTGTCTTTCCATATTCTTTAATTATTTTCACTACATTAGTTATTAATCGCCTAGTTTTAAAATGTATGTTTTGACTACTAATTTGTTTTTCTAGATAATTAAGTAATTATTTAATCATATACAGAATTTAAACCATCCATTAGTTATAATATTTATTCAGTACATATGTATTTAAAATAATATATAATTTTTTGATATAAGGAATGAAATGCACTGTTGATGGAGATGTAGGCCATATGTATGCAAGAACACTACATTAATTTACTTGACATACTAAACGGATGAAAAGTAAATTATACATATTTATATTTTAATTCTAGTGTCATATATACATTATATATGTAAAGTATTTTTATTAAAATCATCCTTAATACATTCCATGTATAGCATGAATGAGTCACATTGCTTTGAGGAGGCTGTAGTCAACACTTCCACAAATAGTATTATCGTATTTATAAAAAATATATGGTATAAATATATGTGTTAAAAAATAATTAGATAAGAATAAATACATAATAATTATCATATATTACATATATGAACATATTTTCCATCCTAATGTACCACATGATATGTGGTAAATGAAAAATGAACAATCATCATTTCGTGAGGCAGTTGTTTGCCCCACATAGAAACAATATGTTCATTAACTATTAGATGGAAGATTGTGTATGTGATGATAAAAAATTATAATAAAAATATACCAATATATTTATGATACTTTTATCAAAAAAATTATTAATTAATAAGATAATATTGATTGGATAATGAAAATAAAACCAAAAATCATAAGTTAGTTTGTTACCTCATAATCAGGTAACTTCATTTGGTTAGTACCAAAATGATTCCATAGATGGATTTCTGTCCAATAGGAGGAATAAAGGATGATTGTATGGTTTTGGTAGATCTATTGGGATCTTATTGGCTGAGACTATGTGTATTTAGTTTTGTGGGTAAGGGGTGGAGTGCATGCCTTTTTATAGTGGAGGAGGAGTGGAACTGTTTTAAATACCAAAAGGTATTCAATAATGGGACGCCCAAATTACATAAAGTGCCTCAAAAATAGAAAAATAATGTATTAAATTTTAATAATGGTCAATTAATATTTTCAAAAAATAGAAAGATGTTAATTTTAATAATTTTGTTCCGTAACTTTTAATATTCCCAAGTTTTATCATTCTGGTTTTTATTAAAACATCTACTTTTCTAACCTATGTAATATAACCATCGAAACAAATAAAGTGGTGTTTTTTATAAAATATATATCCAATGAATGTTTAATATCATATCTAATTTATAAAATAGAAATCACATATTTTTTTGGAAATTAATATTAAAAGAAGCGTATGTGACTCGTTAAAATGCCACCTAATCTCGGACTGTGTCAACAACTTTTTTACAATATATTAGACAATATATCAATTAAAAAAGTTAAATTGTTAAATTAATAGACCATATTTAATATTTATTAACAGTTTAAAATACCTTCAATTTATTTAGGTTTTTTTTAAATTTAATCCATTTTATAAAATATAATTTACTATAAAATAAAAATATTGTCAATTTTATCATTATTTATTTCTTCATATTTTAAAATATAAAATAAATAATTATATTATATTATATTATGTTTAAATTTTTTTAACTTGATATATTCATCTAAAATAAATAAAGGCATTAATTCGATCAATTCACATCACTTTTAATTTTTAGAGTATCATTTGTATTAGTTTGTTATTAACTAAATAATCACCACATTGGCGTTTCTTATGAGTTTTGAGTAACTAAACCATATAAAAAACTATTGATAAATTATTATGATAAAAATAACACATTTATTTTTCAAAGTTATATGTATAACTGATAATATTATGTTTTTATATATCTCAATGTTTTATAAATGTTAAAGGTAAGGAAAAATCCCTTTCGGTTTTTTCCTTCAAATTTTATATAGGGGACATCCATTTAATAATAATCCAATAACCCATAAAATAATTAAATAGTAGGGATATCATTGATCTATTGGCATCCAATTTCATTTGGACATGTTTTTAGGTCATTTTGGTCCTTAATTTTATGTTTTATTCCCTTATAAAGGTTAATCTTAGGTGAATCACTGTAAAAAAAATTAATTATAGTCACTATTCTAGTTTTTCAAAAATTAAGTTGATATTATTACTCAAAAAATATTGATCTTATTACAGCCCTTTATTTCAATTTTTGAAAATTCTAATAAAAAATGTGGGAAAATTAATATTAGCATGAATCCTACACACATAGTTAGAAATTGGGGTTTTGAAGTATAAAAATTAAAACACTCTATAAGATTCTATATGAAATTTCAATATAAAAACAATTCACATGAACTAAATGATATTAATATATAATTAATTGATCTATTGTGACTTTGAAACAAATTTAAAATATTATTTAACATTAATAATTATTTAAAAAAATTTAGGTTTAAACTAAAATGCTATATTTTTTCCATTTTCATAAAAATGATGCTTCTCAGAAAAATAATAAATAAAAACTGTAAGATAATTTTGAAATAAGAAATTAAAAAATTATGTTTACTTGGAAATATAAAATTTATGTTACTGTAGAAATTTTTTTATAAAATAGTCGCACCATTAAAAGGTAGTAAACCCAGTCTTGCGTGTAACACAAGCTAACTCAGTGTAGTGTGTAGCGTAATCTTAACATGGTGTTGCATATAAAAATATATATAATCATATTTTATCTAATAAATATATTTTAATTTAATTTAGTGTTACACTCTCCCCACCTTAATTAAAATATTCTCTCGCAATTTAAACATGATCATTAAAATGAAGGAATTGATATTTTAAAATATTATTGTTGAAATCCCCACATCATGAATAGGGTTAGTAACACATCTTCCAATTAAGAGATAAAGGAAATTACAATGGTTACGTAACTAGGTTTCCTAGTAGGAGAACTTAGGTGGGAAACAGAAACATGGATACAGACGAAAAATATAGTAATCATGTTCTGATGGAGAGTTCTAGGGAACATGGTTAGGAGAATGTTAACAATCCAAATCCCTAAATCTATTAATATCAAAGGTTCCATTTTATTCATTAGAAAATAATTTTATAGGAAAAAAAATTTAGTTTCAAGATCAATTTTCTTATATGTGATTAATTATTTGACTCTCTAAGAATATAAGTAAATATAAGTACTCGTTACATTTCTAGAAGAACATTATTATCCTTTGGTACAGCCTTGAACTATTTCTACCTCATATCATTGAAAAATATTCATCACATAGTGATGGAATATATCTGTCTCTAAAATAAATTCCAAAGTTTAAAAAAATTCCATTTCATAAATGGTTACGCTTTCCAATAGTTTATGATTCAACACTTTAGAAATAAGGTCACCGATTTTCCAAAACAATCTTATCATTACAAATTAATCAACCTGAAGTAGCTATAAATTTTTTACAATCTTAATATGGGAATAACATCATTATTTACCCTCTTGAATTATTGTAAAAACGCGAATCATCATAAAAAATATTGGAAAAAAGAATTCATTATTATTCTAAATGTAAGACACATGTTATTTGATATATTCCTTAAATTTAAATGTGTTGTCAACTCCAACAATGATAGCATTGACCACTTTTGACAATTCATTAATCAGTTCCATGGTAGTCAGTTCTTATCCAAATAAATCATTTATTCATCATTATCTCTAAATTATAAACATATTAATGGTTGTATCTCGCTCAATTAGGTTTTTTTCTGAAAATATTAACTTTATAATGAATAAATTTTCTTGTTATAATTCATAATATGATCTCAAATACATTATGAAATAGTTATACAATATAATTATTATATATTATATAATAAATATAACCAGTCCATTTATAATAAAATATTTTAATGAATATAAACATTAATCATTTGTCTTCATCTCCTCCAGTTTCATAACATGATCATTATCCAATAGATTCATTTGTTTTTAATTCCTTTGACCCAGGTAACATTGATTTTCATAATGTCACATCTCTTTGAAGTTATAGAATTGTACATGGAAAACTGTTTTTCTTTCACTTTCAATCAAAATAATGGTTTACATTATTTACAGACATACAAAAAACTCTAATTCCCTTAAAGAATTTACCATGTTCATTCTTTCCACAGTTATCACATGTAGGAAAATACTCAATTCCCTTCTTCCATGTATCAATCTTTTTCTCTTCAATCTTATTAATATATTTTTTATTTTCACAACCATATGATTTGGATAATTATTTAACTATATCTTTATCACATGATACTATTTACTCATACAATGATAATAAATTCAACACTACTTCCCTTCAAAATGTTGTCTTTTGACCATAAAATATATTATCATTCTCACACTTTGGATCATTTTCATTGGCGGAGTTATAATTCCTTCCACTAGGTTCTACTTATAAGAATTTAATAAACTGGATTAAATAACAACATAATTTATAATTCCAAATATGGTATAGAATAAAATATAAATTTATGGATCATAAATCCAAGAATCGTAAAATTTGGTTTCTTTGAGGAAATATTTACCTTCAAATCCTTCATATCGTTATTTCAAGAAAGTGTTAACTATCATAAGAGTATCACTTAGGTGTATATAACCAGGTTCACAATAAGGTATGTTTTTGTGTACTAGGTAACCTAATGATATGCATAGAACACCTTTTCTGATTTGTTACCCCTAGGTACATCTATTCCAGAACCACATCTACTTGTAGTATCTAGATAGGGATTTATTGCTAGGAATACCCACATTATAAATAAATTTCCAAAATTATAGTGTTTTCTTTCATATATATCCTTGATTTCTATCTCAGGGTTGTGCTCCCTATTCCTTTTTTCTAAATATAGTTTCCAAGGATGCTGCTACACTTTCTCTGATACCAATTGTAATGCCCCGCCCCTAGAAGCCCGTAGCAAGTGAAATATTTTATTAAAATTTCATTATTATAAGGGAAATAAATCATGTTACACCTTTAAATTTATCAGTATTCAATCTAAATATTAATAAATGATACACATAATACATTGTCATGTAAAAATAAAATTCTGATACAAATTAAAGTGAAATAAACCACACCCATGAATGGTTATTCAAACATTTCCTCTTCATTACTTGTAGAAAGGAAACATATTAAGGGTAAACTTAGATTCTATGTAAGGGTATGTAGTTTTTATGGAATAATAATTCCATGAGAATAAATTAACATGGAATGATAAATAACTAATGACACATGCCATTTAAATGACTAGATATGTTAACATCAATATGGGATGGAAAGAAACTAAAACTCATTCCATCTAAATCGGTAAACTAAGAATGAAATGTATCAATATATATGTCAAAAAAATATCATGGATGGTAATTTAAATTATTAATTATTAGATTCCATGTTTTATAGGAATATAGAACCAATACCATCATGTCCTTTCACATAATGTTTTAACTATTGGGTTAAAACCCATCTATTTTGGCCAAATATTTCATCTCATGAGACTACTGATGCATCGAGGGGGTATTTATAACTATATCCCACCCATTTTATACATATCCAAACCATTCCCCATATATAATAATTATTTTAAACAAAATAATATGCTTTATCAAATATCTGTATTGATTAAAGGATTTAGATTTATCAATATTTTCAATGTTTATCAAATAACTGTCAAAGTAAACATCGTATGTAAAATGATATTCGATTTAGGAAATAATAAAAACTATAATATGAAAATATTTATTCTAAAATTAATTTATATGGATAAATTATTTAGGTTACAATTTCAGGAAAATGATAAAAATCAAAAAAGGAAGTGAAATTGCAAATATAATATTTATGAAAATTCTGGAGGAAAATAATCATTTAAAAATCCAAAATTTCCCATACCACTTTGAAATATTTAAATAATAATCCCCATAAAAAATAAAACAAAACATATTTTATCATGAGATTAATTATAATCATGATATAACATGTCAAATGTTAGAATAGTCACCATATAAAAGTGAATTGGTTTATAACAAAAAATAATTCACAATGAAATATAAATTGAGATGAAATTATTTTCCTTAACTTTCCTCTAGTTGTCTGGTATTAATACTCCTATATATAGATTTAAAATATATTAAAAACATCTAATATAAAAATAATAATGTTTATTATATAATATATTGTTTTCTTAAAATATATTACTACCTGTTTGTTAACACTATTTCATTATTTTTAATAATTTTAGTGTTAATTACCTAGTTTTCTCAAGTATGTTTTGACCTGTAATTTGTAATTCTTATTAATTAGATCATGATTTCTTCATCTCCATGATGTGATCCATTACTTAATTATCATATATATTTTCTACATATGTATTTTTAGTAATTTATAATTTCTCATGATATGGAATGAAATGCACAATTCATGCTGGCAGTAGGTTGTACATACGCATGAACACTACATAAATTTATTTTTAAAATTAAAATAATGAAAAATAAATGATAAATATGTATATTATAGTACTAGTGTCAAATATATTTTATATATGTTACATATTTTTATTATATTCATCCTAAATATTATCCAAGTATGGCGTGAACAACTCACACCACTTTGAGTAGGCGGTCGTCCACACAACCACGAATAATGTTATCGTATTTATAGAAAATGGAATGTTTAAGGTTATGTGTTATAAAATAATTAAAAAAGATTAAATAGATAAAAAATATCATAGATGAAATATATAAACATAATGTCTATCATTGTGGCCACCATGAAAGGTGGTAAAGGAAAAATGAATAATTACTGTTTCGTAAGGTAGTATTTCTCTGTACATAGAAATAGTATGCTCATTACCCATTGAACAGATGTGTGAGTAATTGTGTGTAAAAAATATGTATTAAAAAATTCCTATTATATTTATGATACTAGTTTTTTTATACAACCATTAAAAAATAAAATTTCTTGTATAGGACAATAGAAATAAAACTAAAAATATTAAAGAAATTTGTTACCTATTAATCGGGAAACTTGTTTTGCTTTATAAAAAAAGGCTCACATATATGGATTTATTATAAATGGGAGGAATCTAGGATGAGGTTATGGATTTTGGGGATCTATTTTTATATATCTTTGTCGATCCAAAGTGGCTTGAGAGGTGTGAGTAAGGGGTACAATGCTTGCCTTTTTATAGTTGATGGGTAGTGTCACCCTTGTAAATATAAAAGGTATTCATTACTCAGAGATATAACTTACCTAATGTGCTTAAAAAATATAAAAATAACAGATTAAAAGGGAATAATCTTCAATTAAAATACCTACCAAAGAAAAATATGTGCATATTTATAATTTTGTTTCGTAACATCTATGATTCCCCAATTTTTTCATTTTGGTTCGTATTAGAACATTTTTTTATCCTATGTAATTTAACCACTAAAACCAAATAAAAGTGATATTTTTTATATAATATAAATCAAAAGAATTATTAATACGATATATATCTTATAAAATAAAAATTATATGTTTTTTTGTAAAATAATTTTAAAAAAAGTGCATGCGAAATTCTAAAACATTACTTAAACCTGGATAGTGTTAACAACGTTTTTACAATATATGGGTCAATATGTTAATTATAAAAGATCAATTGGTCCATTACTATACCACATTTAAAATTTATTTTTTCTTCAATGATAATATTGAGAAAATATTGTTTTTATTAATTTTAAATATTTTAATAAAATATCATTTATTGAAAAATAACAATAATTACAATTTTGAAATTATTTATTTATTTTTAATTTTATTTCATAAAATAAAGTATTATAATTTAAATATATTAATTATAAAGTATTTTTACATGATATATTCATCTAAAACAAATAAATAAAATAATTCAATCAATTCACTTCACGTTTAATATTTATAGTATCATTTATTTTAGCTATTTATTAACTAAATGATCACTAAATTTTCATTTCTTAAGTAGTTTAAGAAAATAAACCATCTCTAAAATCATTTGATAAATTATTATGATAAAAATAACTCATTAGTTTTTATAAATAATATGTGTAACTTAAAATATTATTTTTTAACATATATCAATGATTTATAAATTTTAATGGTAAAAAACGTTCATTTATTTGTATTTTTCCATAATTAACAAATTTCATAGGGAAATTACATTTAGTAATATACCAATAACCTTATAAAATTAAAAACTTTGTTTTGATATTATCTCATTATTGTCACTAAAAGGATTTTTTTTAAAAAATTATTTCATTTTGGTCCATAAGATTAAGGTTTAGTCCCTTTTAAGCTTAAACTTACCTAAATCACCACAATTAATTTTAATCACATTCACTAATGTTTTTAGTAAATATTTATGTTGGTCTTATTTCAAAAATATATACCGATTAATGTTTTTTATGTACAATTTTCAAAATTCAAATATCATGAGTGAGAAAATTAGTATTAACGCTAATCCCAAACATGTGGTAAAAAAGCGAGGCTTTAAAGTAGAAACACTAAAAATATCAATACTTTTTTATATCTAATTTTAATTTAAAAATGATTCTGATGACTTAAATTGGATTCAAATATGTATAATTGATATATTTTTTCATTAAAACCATTTTGAAAAAAAATTATCATAAATATTAATTTAAAAGAGAATTTAGTTTTTAACTAAAATGCTGAATTTTTTACTATTCATCCAAAAATAAAACTTCTCAAAAAAATTCCAAAATTCACCCTAATATAATTTTGAAATATTAAATTAAAAAATGATGTTTATTTTGAAAATTAAAATTTATAAAATTTATAAAATTTTGTTTTAAAAAAGGTGCATTATTAAAAGGCATTAAAACCCAGTCTTGTATCTAACACAAGCTAAGGTAGTGTGTTGTGTAGCATAATCATAACATGGTGTTGCATATACAGAGAGACAAACTAATTTTTTCTCTAATATAAAAATATTTTTTTTCTTTGGGGTTGTTACATTATTAATATTGTGAACTATTATTTGTGTAATATGGTGACATCACCTATTTAATATAGTGATCCTCATTTTGTGATAATAACTAAACCACCGTGTGTTATTGATAATTATATTTACATTGAAGAATATTTTACTTGTATATCCATTATAATGTATTGACTAAAATTCCTGAGAGTGGTAAAACCATATAAAATACTAATTCCATACTACACTAATTTCATATATTTTATATAGATTTATATTAGGTTTAAAAAGAAAAGCTTCATTTATCTTAACGTGAAATTGTGGATTAATGTCCAAAGGGGTAAAATTATTAAAATAATTTCTAGAATTTGTATAAAGGTAACAAAAACATCCACCCCATCCTATTCGTTGTGTCTATACTAGTCCTCTAGGACCAACCTTGATTTTTTTGGGAAATGAATTTATTTTTTGTTGAGTTTTTTTATAATAATTTATATCATTCTTTCATGGGTGTGTATCCAATTGTGTAATTGTATGGGAATACTTATAGATATCCATTATGTCACTATATATTTTTAGAGTAGATTATTCTATATTTGAATTTGTGTGGAGTAAAATAGTGTAAGTACAGGTACCTCATGAGTTGATGAATGCTTTTGAGGATTTTTAGAATACTATACAGATTGAAGGAGGAGACATAGTGAGTTACAGATTATTGATTATGTTTTCCTGGATGTTTCTCCTCATCATGAGTTGTGTACAACGGTATAGGTGGATAACATTATCCTTGGGTTTTTATACATTTAGAGGTGTTGGATAAATTTATAGAGTTAGTGTATCATTTAGTGCTTCCTCTGTTAATGGATTTGATTAATGATGTCTTTCACATATGATTACATCAACAGTATACTCATGATGACCCCCATGTCATTTATTTGGGTGTTTTGTATATTTATGATGATGAGACATTAATGGGGTAACATATATAAAAATACTTATTTTAGTAAAAATATTATTGGGATGAAAGTTCCTCTGGTTCATGTCTTTTAGTGGTATGGTAGATTAGAGGAATGTATAAGGTATGTTGATTAATAGATGAAATCTAAATACATATAGTTGTTTTGAATATCATTTTGTTTTCATATTGAGTTTGATTTTGTTTTGGTATAATGAAGTTTTATACTCTCACTTGTGTTTTCCTTGTTTTTTTAGGATGGAGAGATTCATGTTTGATAAATATCTCTTTGAAATTTTGTTGTATTTGGTGTGGTATGTGTTTACATTTTATGAAATATCTTTTATCCATATGGAAGTTATAAAAAATTATTTTCATGGTTATAATGGATTAATTCATGGTTTAAATATGATTATTACTTTGTGATATTAAGAATTCATTAGAATATAAGAAGAAAACAATGAGGCGGGTGAGTGATATATCATGGTTATATATGGATCAAGGATAGAGATTAAAACGCTACAGACATAGTGTGAGATATAATGGAATTTCCTCAAGAAAATTCAATCTTAAAAATGAAACAAATAATGATAATTAAGGGGGATGGATCCATTTTGAAGTCCTTTTATTATGGATCCTAGTTGATTGAGCTACACTATGACATGGTGAAGTCCCATTTTACGATTGTGTATCCCCTTGAAATATTTATTACAAATTTTACATGTCTTACTTCCTTGTATTTATTCTTTTTTCTTATATAGAACCCTGAGATACCATGTGTCTTCATTTTAGTGGGTTTTTTTACTAGGATAATCCTATAATACCTTGTATTCAAGTGATTAAGACATTATAATCACATGAAATATTTTATTACATTTATTTATTATATCTGTGTTTCTATTCACGAGGTTGTTACAGAAATGAATAGAGTTTGATTTTTTCAATGTTCAATAATTGGAATGGTGTAGGTTAAGTTTATATTAGATTGGTGGAATAATCATTAAAAATATTTATAATTTTTCCCAAATTTCTTCACATTGTACTTTTAATGCTTCTCTATGGGTTTCCAATTTTGTATCTTATTTTTTTTTATTGAGTTAAATATGGATTATTCATTATTTATTTTTTCCTTCGGTAAAGATATTATATTAATATAATAAAAAATATGAATCAAACAAAAAATTAATGGGACAAATAGAATCGATTGTGATTATATGATTTCTATGATATTTATAATTATTTATTTTTTATTGTGTTGAGAATATTTTCAAGTGTATGGTTTTATCATTGATATTTGAAACCCAATTAAATTATTTAAGTATATTTAATGTAGTTATGTGAAAAAGAAGTGTAAATTTATATTTATAGTTTAAATTACATATTATGATGAGTATAAATTGGTAAATCAATTATTAATTATGATATAAAGGAATAGTTTTTTACATAGTAATTTTATCATGGTATTATTTTCATTGTGTTAGAAATTATAGTAGAGTCAGACCCACCCTTCCAAATCCAGTGAATAAAACAATATCTTTAAATTTTTTTCATTGATACCAATAAATGCAACCCAATTGATTCCATACTAATATAATAACATCAAAATGAAATATTGGATATATATATCATGCCTATGTTTCTCTTAGGTATATAGTTTAGGATAATTAGGAAAAAATATTATATAAATAATAACTATGATTTTAATAGAGTATTTTTTCCACTATATCCTTATTTTCATTTTCAATAACAGAAAATCATCATTATCAAAAAATATTCTATTCTAGACATAATTTATTAATCTTCATTCTTCATATCCTAGGGAAAATTAAAAATAAAATAGGTGATCTCAAATGCCTAGTGTGGGAAAATATAATCATTAATGACTAAATGTCATTATTGTGAAAAAGATGATCATAAGTGTATGGAGAGATAATTTTTTTTGGAGCATAACATAAGAGAAATCATACCCATAAATACCCAAACTATCAATCATGAAAAATGGAATAAATAATTAAAAACAACAATTGTCATAAGAATCAATAATGAAGAGCCATGACAGGGAAATATTGATCAAAGGAATAATTAAAACCCCATAGAAAGCATAAAAAATGATTTTATTTTGAAACATCATATTCATGGAACACTTATAAAACCCATACAAATGGAATAACCATATGGTCGACATCCATACCTAATTAATTGGAGTACTATATCGGCACACACATAATTTAAGCTACATCGAGCTCACCAAGTGCTATCTATTTTCACCCATTGTGTAAGGTATATCAACCAGAAATGTGACTTATAATGGGGATAAACCCTTCATATAAATGATTTATCAAGAACCATAACATTAATAATATACATAAAACTTTAATATCATTATTAAAATCATAAAAAAATTCAATATTTCTTTCATAAATTGATTAACCTAGGAATGTGGGATAGTTTCTATGATAATATATTTGAAACATTGCTACATCGTGGAAAATAAATAGATTCCCTGAAAATCCCATTAAAACAGTTATAATCCATCGAGTGTAATAATAATGATGTTATCATTAAAAAATACCCCTAAAGGAGCATATGTAACATGAAGGGTTGTTTATACTAATAAATGAAAATACCATTAAAATGTGTTAAAAAATATTCTTAAGCTTAATAACCATTTTTTTAAAAAATAACTTTTAAAAACTAATAATTCACAAAAATATTTTTAAATTTAATTAATTTAAAAAAAATCGGAAACATTTAAAAAAAATGCCCAGTAAAATAATGGACATAATGTCAGGAAAATTTTTTCATGTTGTCAACACTAAAATTAACATTATATTGAACAATTTGTAATGGTAGTCAAAACATACCCATATAAAAAAAGTTAAGAAAAATCCATCTTTAAAAAATTAATATAGAAGAAAGGTAATATAAAATATATTTAGGATATATTTTTTATACATAAAAGGTCATTTGTGAAAATATTTTATAAAACATGTATATGGAAGTGAAATATTAATGATCTAAAAAAATACATGATCACTTACAAAAAAATTCTTGACATGTCTCTAATAAATAAGGTAGGGAATGGAAATAAAACATGATAAAACAATTCATAACCAATGGAGAATAAATATTTTTGGTTTAATAAAATAATATAATAATTTTTCTTTTAAAAGAACCATGAAAATTAGCATTCCCTAAATAATGGTTATTGTAACTTAAATCATTTTCCACTTTGTTTAATTCACAATTGTAAGACCCATGAATTAATAAAATAACATTAAAAATAAAACATGATGAAAATATATAGATACATGATATAATATATCTTTGGGGAATTATATACACCTCATATGTTAAGATAGGTTCATAACATAAAATATTCCCCGAAGAATACAATTTGAGATGAGAAACACTTAAAATTTTTATAATGTTTAGGTGATAATTAATAAATTAATCAAATGTGTGTATAAACTGTAAATAATTATATAAAAGTGTAAATAAAAACTCATTTAATCAAAATTATTTATAAAAATAACCATATAATAAAAAAAATAAGTTGTATAACCTTAGGAAAATAAATTGAGTTATGAAGTACTTTACCAAATGGTAACATTCAATTCTAATCCCCTTGAATGAAATAAATCAAATAATAACATAGATATAATTATGTATGATGGATTCATGATATTAAATTTAAATTTATAATTATATAAACAATAGAAAATAAATTAGGTGAATAACATTAAAATATGCCACAATGAAGAAAACTTTTGATTAAGTCCCTTACATCGAATCCAGACATTCCATATATATACTTTAACTCATGTATAATAAATTTCTATCAATTATTTGATTTATTACGATCCTTTTTTCAAGATTAACACCTTATAATTAATCATTTATTTTATTTAGTTTTAAAATATTATTTAAATTCTAAATTGGTTAAGTGTACATATGGTGTTTTTAGGATGTTCAGTTCATTATTTCATAATGAAATTGGTGTTTTGGATGGGGAAAAAGAGGTAATTTATTCAATATATATTGAATATAAATAATTTAATATTTATAGGATTTATTCATCAACAAATATTTTAAAAACTATCATAAAATACGGTATAAAAAATTTACTATGTTTAAATCAATGAGATGGTAGGTCGTACATACGCGATAGTAACATTTCTATTTTTAATGATAATTATTAGAGAAGTTAAGTATTAATTTTTCATTAGAATATAATAAAGATTTATAAAATATCATATTATTTATTTATTAACACATAGATATATATATATATATAAATATAATCCATGTGATTTGTTTTTGAAAAAATAATCTAATTACTTCGTGGAGGGGATAGTCCACACGTATGCTGGAACGATGTTATCATTTTTTATTGAGTGAAAGGGTAAGAAGGAAAATAATATAATATTTTTAAAATTTATCAATATCTCATTAGTATCATAATAATGTCATATTTATCATATATATCCATTAAATGTATCATTTTTACCCTCCATGTAAAGATCTAGTGAAAAACTATTCACATTTCTTCATGAGGAGGTAGTGTTTCTTGCACACAAGCGACATTATCGTATCTCTCAAAAAATGATATGTTAGAAGGTATTTGTTATATAATAATTCCATAAGTATAATAATGTAAAAAATATCATATATATAGTTTAAAATAATCATTATAAAAAACCATTATAGGGGTTTTGAAAAATGAATTACTTCGATTGGTGAGGTGGTAGTCCACCGTACACATGAATTATGGTTGTGTTTCTCATTTGATGAAAGAAGAGATTTATTTAGGATATAAAATTAACATAATAATATATAATTTTATGTTATATACATTAGTTATTAAATACTCCTAATTAAATAACTTTATATGGAAATGCAATAAGAAATAAAATAAAAATGATCGGCCAATCATGACGCCTCTTCTTCAAGAAACCTCCTTAGGTTAGCAAAAAAAATCCTCCTTAGGATGGAATTCTGATAAAAAAACGAAATCTTGGGGGTGGTTATGGATTTAATGAAGGAATATATTTAGGTCTTTTTTTTATTCAAATGGGTTTTAATGTGTGAATAATAGAGGAGAGGGGGATTCCTTTTCTAGGTGGGATGAGTGTCACACTTGATATTTTATATAGAAAATGATTCAAGCACGTTTTTCAAATAAAAAATGATATAAAATGTACCATTATTAATAATTAGACATTATAATATCAAAATAAAAATAAAAATTTTATTAAAGAAAAGTTTTTAGGTCAATTTAACCCTTATCGTTATGTTTAACCACCCTTCGGTAGAAGCGTTTTCACCATTCCTGCGATAAAATATTCGTAAATATTTCACTCCTAATTATGAACAAAAAATAAGTTTAACATTATAGTAAATAAAAATTACTATGATTAAAAATATACAATCCATTTTTATAAATTAAATTCACATATTTTGAATAATATAATTTTAAAATAAAACCAACAGATGCAACGAAAAATGATTTTTCAAGAAATGTATTTTTCAGTATAAGAATATTTCATATTATCTCTATGACAATAAATAATAATTGAATGAAATTTAATAAATATTTGGTTATATATAATATATAAGTATCATTGTAATAATTCCCCATTATGTTGTTTTTAAATTTATTAAAATGGAGAAATATTATTCACATTATAACAGATTTCATAAAAAACCTATTTTTAAACACAAAAATACTCTGAAACTAAAGTTCAGTATGAATATTATTCAAATGTAATTAATTATATTAAATATAAATAAATTATAATTATTTTACTTTAAATCAAAATCATTTCATAATGTTACTTTTAAATTAATTAATTTATCAAAAATAAACAACTGTTATAAAAATATCAATATTTTTCACAATTCACTGAAAATTTAATTTTTCTGAAAAAATCCAACAATTTCTATAAAAGATAATTTTAATATGATATTTTTAAAGTTAAATTTATTTTTATCAAATAATTTTTCTAAAATTTCTAATGAAATCCTATTATTTTCTTACGAAAATAAATATAAAATCATTTTTGAGGAAAACAAATTTTTAATTAATAAAATGAATTTACTAAAAATAATTGATTTTTTACAAAGTATTTATCAAGAAATTTATATTAATTATGAAATATATATATATATATATTAATTTATGTTATATTATTCATAAATACCAATTTAATATTTAAGTTAAAATCATCATATAAAATAATATTATTTCTTTGTTCATTTAAACTTGGTATTTGGTTTCTTTTACGTTATTGAGAATAACTTCCTTTTTTAAAATATATGGGTATTATTGTTTTATAAAAAATCTTATATAAAAATCATAATATTATATCAATTTTAACATAATTAACCATAATAATCCTAGAAATCCAGAGTTCTTGCGTCTTCGGAAAATTAGATACATAATACATCATCTTAAAGGTAAAATGTATCATCATTATGTCAATATCTATAATGTGATCTTAAATATATTTTTACATATTTAATTATATCATCTGGTTCATATATAAAATAAAATTTTCTCTCTAAATCCCTAAAAGGTTATAATCATTATAAACCATGAAGATGGATTAACACATACTAGTTATGTGGTATATTATGGTGATGTAATATAGGAGCATCATATGTAACTACATGGAATCAT
Organism: Viscum album; assembly: GCA_963277665.1. Classification (NCBI taxonomy): domain Eukaryota; kingdom Viridiplantae; phylum Streptophyta; class Magnoliopsida; order Santalales; family Viscaceae; genus Viscum; species Viscum album. The sequence goes on from OY728132.1 coordinate 130,453,230, forward strand.
GTCCTAATTGAAATGATGTCATAAGATCATGGAATCATATGTATATGGAAAAAACATAAAAAATTATATCATAAAAAAGTTGACCGTCATTACTAAGAAATCATATTACATTATACTAGTCTAACCACCCATGCAATGAACATGGTATTTTTTATGTTGTAAATTTTACCTACTAAATTTGGTGTTTTTGTAATTCTAGAACCTCCCATCAAATCATAAAATATAAATATATATATATATATATTGAGTTATAAGTATTTATATTGGTTTCATTATGGTAAAACACATAATCCTACATCCAAAATACCTTGGTTAAAACTCTGGAAAAGGAGATTTCCCAAGTTATGGTAGGATAATTATAGTAGGTTTTTATAAAAAAATGTGGAACTATAATAGCGAAAAAGTTTTAGTGGAGGTGGATATTGTATAGAATACTGTAGAGGTGGTGGTACTGTAGAATACATTGTGCATTAGATGTATTATTTATGAAAGGTGAATTTGGACAATAAAATGTGCTTTTTGAGCCTTGAAATAGGACTTCAAGACCCAAGGCATTCAGAACATAAATTTTTTAAATTGGTGGGTGGATGAGTTAAACCTTTGGGGGATATGACGTTCCATCACTATCATGTGGGTGTTATGGTGTGCTTTTTTCTCTTTATAATACACCAATTAAAAAAATTATTCAATATTTTAGCTATATGAAAAGATAAATTGGGTACAACCACGAAAGCACCACACAATGCAAAAAACATAAAAATAAAACTCTATCCTGGGGACTTAACCCCACGACCACACCCTAAACCCATAAATATGAAATTGGTTGTATAATTATTTCAAATTCAAAATCATATTAAGCACCATAAATTATATTAAGAAAAATATGGATGAATAAAACATATAAATTGATATATTAATATATAAGTGTATTTTAATAAAAAAAAGTGTGTATATTTAGGGGAAAATAATAATAATGGATGAAGGATATGGGGAGGCTCCCTCATTCCTAGTTTAGTCCAGGAATTTTATTCACTAGGGAATTAAAAGGGAGAGTCCTGAGAACATCCTCTCTAACTCACTATCACCCCTTTCCCCCTTCTCCCCTTATATATTCTCTCTTTCTATGTCTCTCTTCATACTCTTTCGGATACCCTATAACTTGTTTCAATTTTTCTCCCTACTCTGATGGTGTTTAGCTTCAATTACAGACATTATTTGTCAAAATAATTCTTATTATTTCATTTTTTTCTTCTATGGTCACCTCTATTTGTTGAAGAAATGTTCAACTCTTTATTTTCACTTATTGTTTGAATGTATCATTTCTAAACCCATCTTGGGCATGTTTTTTTGTTTGTTTGGTGTAGTTTTGGATGTGCTTGTTGTGCCAATGTTAGTGTCCCAGAAGTAAAACCAATCATGGAGGAAATTTTTTTTTTGGTTTTATGTGGGACTATTGTTCATAGTGATTAAGTCAGGAGTGTGCAGTTCATAGGGTGGTGGATGAAAAAGAAAGGTTTTGGCAGTCTTATTGATTTTCAAGACTCATTGTCGAGGCCTTCGATTTGGTTGTCTGTGTGGTCAATAATATTTCTGGTGGTAAATACTCAAAAATCATATGCATCTATTTTGTTCTAGTAATTATCAATTTAATATATTGAAATAAGTTATTGATTTAAAGAGTTTAAAGTTTGACTTTGGTATTCTGTCCTTTTTTCCCTAACAAAATTAATGGTTCCCCTATTTCGTGAGGCATGGTGGTCTAGAAATTTTGAACTTTTTATTTTATCTTCAATGGTGAGGGTTCATCGTATCATGGTTTATGTTTTTCAATAATTTTTTAATTTTTTAATTTTTGTATTATTTAGATAGTTTTAATGGATTATTATCAGCTCAGGTTTTTCACCTAAACCTAAAATTTTGGTTGGGATTTCATACAAAAATTCCCTGCTGTTCGTTTTTTGTTTGTTTACCCTACAACTACCAGATTTTGCTGCACATCATTATAAATTATATATATATATATATATATATTAATATTTAATATAATATTTATTATATGTATTAATTATATAATATTTATGAATAATTTAAATTGAAAAATAAATATTAATATAACTATTGAAATTCTTATGTATGTGTTAAATTTATTATAATGAAATTAATATATATTTTTTATTATTCATGAAGAATAATTATATATATATAGATTATTATTATTATATATATATAAATTATATTTATTATGATATTGGTTTTATATAATATTAATTGTATGTATTTGTCATATAACAGTTTTTAATTAATTGGATTTTGTACAGGCCCAAACCTGAGATGATAGTTTCTTAATTCTAAAGGACCATCTTGATAAGAATTGTTCAAATGATAATCCAACAGAATTATTATTAATGGAAAGGTTTTGGATGGAGTGTTATTTTTGTTTCCTAAGATGGTTTTTCTTCAACGGGTGTAGTCTTTCTGTGGGTCATGTCTTGCAGTTATTTCTTTATTACAAGCATCATTGAATGTCTCTGGTGAATTTTTCATCTAGTGAGGTGTATTGATGTGAATTTGTGCAGGCATTCTAGTGGTGCAAAGAAAAAAAATTCATGATATAGGGTTTTTTATCTCATGGTCTGAGGTGGAAATCAATGAATTGGATTGTTTTTGAATTTTTTTATTTTATTTCAATTTCTCATGTCTTAAATTTTTAGGGTAACTGTTTAGTGGTTTTTCAATTTATTTTTTGGTTTTTTATTATTCCCAATAAACTGAAAATATCTTATTTAAAAAAATCCAAAGAAGTATATTTGGATGCCTCGTGTAGGTTTTTAAATAAACCCCAATAATTATGTTTTATGAAATGGGAAAATGATTTTGAAAATTTTCAACTGAAAGTGTAGAAAAAAAGTGTATAAAAATTTTAAATGCTCATGATGATGATGGAGAAGTAAAATATTTCAACAACAATAGAATATGAATGAAATAACACAATTATATAGCCATTAAAAATCAAACACACACACTTTTTATTCAATTAACAAGTCACTGTGTTTATATATTATAAAAGGCATGATCCAAACGAGAAAACTAATTCCTTTGATTAGATACAATAGTGGGAATACGAATAGATTTTTCCATATATTGGGAACTGTTGGCAAATGAATAGAACTCATTCATTGTGATTTAAATAATCCACACATTTAATGTGACTTTATAATACCCCTAGATGTCATATTGAAATGTAATCTAATATAAATATTCACATAAAAAATCATATGGGAAAGGAAGTTATGAATAGTTAATATAATTACATGTAATGTTTCATAAGTGAAAACTATTTCAAAAAAACCAGTGGGAAAACCAATTAAAGGAAAAAAGTACAATATTCCCAACTCCCGTTATAAAAACATGATATATTTTTTTTCATCGTATTCCAATTTTATAAATCAATTTCTCAAATATTGAAGTTAGAAATTCATTTGTGAAAAAATAAGAGACATTGTAACAATACCTTATTTTATGTAAATCAATCCTACCCTTCTTTTGAAGGTCATGAGTGAAAAATAATTTTGGTGAGATATGCTTTGTTTTATCACATTTAATAAACTCACTTTTCAATTGTTCTTTGAAAGCAATTTTTTCATCATATAATATTTTAGGAATAATATTATTCTAATCTAAACAAAAGTTACTTATAATATAATCAATCATTAATATAAACCAAAATAATTCTTGACTTGTTTATTGAATAGAAATTAACTCATCATGGATAGAAGAAGTCACAATAATGGGGTTTTTGAAAACCAAGAAATTGAATATCCACAATATTTAATCACATATCAAGTTTGGGATATTTATTTTTTTTGGATTATAAAAGTATCCACAATATGTATAATCAAGCTACTTTGGTTTTTAAGATTTGGAATAATGTTACACCCAAGCTTTTGACCCTTGAAGGTAATACCTGTTTGATACCAGTACAATGTCAATTTGTAGGAGATGAACTATATATTTCCAATAAATTTATAGAAAATGACATATATGGTCTTGTATTATTTTTATGGTACATTCATTCTTCAATGTCACTCAGATGTTATACTTCAAGACCAATTAGTTATTCATTATCCACATGTGCTTTAAAAGGATCATTATCTCAATCAAGAGATTGTACAACCATTTGTGTACTTAATGGATGCGATTAATTTATATTAAATCTCTATAGGAAGTTAACTGTATATCATGATTTATGAACGAAAATTTCATCATTAAGAAGTTTAATTTTCAATATGTGGTAGAAAATTTTCATTCTAAAGTCTTTCATTTGAAATAAATTCTTCAAATATTCAACTACAATGGAAAGTTCATCATTAGTACTAATTAAATTTAAATCATCCACTTATACGACATTGATCAAACATTCATATCCAATCTATATAATGAAGATAAATTTAAATTTTTAATCATTTTTATAATCTTCCTTCCAAAAATATTAACTCATACAGTTGTAAAACATATTCCCTAGATGTATTAATTGGTGTAATGATATATTCAGCTTAACAGAATAAAGATCTTGATACCAAAGATATTTTTTATGGAAATAAGAATCCTTCTATGATTTTCATGAAAACATAATTATCAATATCACCAGAATAATATGCAGCAACAACATCCATCGGGTGTAACTCAAGTTTCTCATGTACAAAAAACATCATGAGACACCTAAAGGTTATTGCATCCATTAGAGGAGAGATTGTTTCAACACAATCAATCCCAAGTTTTTTTGAGATTCCTTTAGAAAATAAGATTTATTTATATCTGATGACTTCATTATTTTCCTTTAATTTTTTCGCAAATACACATTTTTATCCAACAGGATTAATCCATTCATGTTTTTTTGCAGATTGATATAAATACCTAATATTTTGATAGATATTCATGAATAGATTGTATTGAATCATTCCATTGATCCCAATATGTCCTTTCACAACATTCATTAACTATTTTAGTTCCATGATCCTCATCTATAATTTCAAGGGCTAAATTATATGAAAATGTTCTATCATCAATAGTATCCACTTGGTTCGATCATTTTATTTTTTTAGTGAATTTTATTGAAATCTCCTCTTGATCATGTTCAATTACTTATGTAAAATTAATATTCCCCTTATATTTATTCAAGTATACTACCAAAATAGTTTTTTTTTCATTTTTTTTATGGGTTTTTAATCCTTTTAACAAGGTGTTCTCTCACGCTTCTGGCACAAATTGGAAGTGTTTCTTGTAATACCATTAGATTTTCATTCCGAGACATTTATATTTACTGGTGCATTAACAATAGGTATATATGATTTTGTAACCCATTTTGAATCATCTAATGCACTAGTAAGTTCATTTGATAAATTTTAAAAACTAATGAACTTTTGATCATCAAGTTCAATCATATTTGTGAAATATTTGGTTAATAGATAGAAGATAATTTAAATGTTGAATAAAAATCATATATTTATGGCCTTATTCTATGCATTTATACTACATGAAAATATACATGTCCCTATTCCAAAATAGAAAATTTCGTTTTATTGTGTGATGGTGTAGCGATAAGTAGTAATATCTCTATAAATGATTTTGCTAGACCATTTTGTGTAATAACATGAGATACAAGATATTAAGCACTTATTAATAATAACATGAAATAATTATTAAATACATGTGATGAATATTAACTAGTATTACAAAATGAATATTCTTGATTAAATAATCAAGGAATTTCACCCTTAACCTTATTCATTGAAAAAGTAATTTTGAGAATGCCTAGTTGAGAGGGAAAAATAATCACACGTGAGACAATCTCGTAGGCTTATCACTCATGATCATAAAATATTTAAGTGGTCTACCTGATGGATGTATTGGTCCACATATATGACGACGAATTTGTTCTATGAACATTGAGGATTCATTCTTGATAATTGAATTTGATGGTATTATGACTAATTTTTCATGATAACAAGTAGTACATGAGAAATAATATGGGTGTAAGAACAATTTAGTTATCTAATGGATAACCATGCATAAATTTAATTATTTTCCCCATCATTATTGATCTATAATTACCCAGACGATCATTCTACACAATAAATGCTTCATAGTTGGTACAATTTTGGATTTTCATGTTTGATTCAATTGTTCAAATTTTGGAAAAGTACAATTCGGGTGTAAGTCTTAAAATCTACTTATTAATCAATTTTACCCATTATTAATGCATGTTATATAATTGTATTCAACACCACACACATCCATATCATCTAGATGATATCCATTGTAAAAAATATCAATAAATATTAGGAAATTGAGTCAAGACATGGAAGAACCCAAATAATTATTTATCATAATATTTGTAAAACCCGGTAGGAATATTATATATCTCCTAAATCATTAAATTGATTTCACACTACATGGTAATGTACTTACTTGATAAATACACATTTTAATTGTGATAAAATATTTTTCTTGTTTAATAATTTTGTACGTTGTTGCACTGAAAATGAGGAAAATATCCTCATAATGGAATGTATTCCCAATTGGCTGTTTTATATCATCATGGAATCCTCTATTATTTCGACATTAGGAATGGAATCATATAATTTTATGATACTTGGCTTGATGACCATTGTAGTGATACTGGAAGTTACTACCCTTAATACTTTCTTAAAGACATCATGGAATGAGATAAAGCTAGTAGTGTTAGTCTGGTTACCATCAAGAATATGATATGACCCATTTATAGTTATTATTAATGTGTTTCATTCTTATATATATACACTTACATGTTAGACATAAGTAATGGGTATTTTTAGATGCCATTGGTGGTGGCCAAGGTTCTTTATATCACAACTTATCTGAGCCGCTGATGGTACCTCGGTAGACTATTTTATTGAAGGTGTAAATAAGGGAATGATTCCTCTTATAGATGACTAAATTAATTCGTGGCTTATAATGGTTTTTTAGTATCTTATGAATGGGCTAGATCTCAGGATTCTAGGATGGATTTTGTCCTTTCTAGACATTTTTTATATCATATATTATATTCATTTTCTATTTCCACGTATACATGTTTTCCAGTCTTGTAGACACATGAACTACATTGTTATCATGTTATGTATATAATTAAGTTTCTAAATTGATTATAATTATCTATTTCTTGAGTATCTATTCATTTCTATACTTCTTCTACTATGGTGGGTTATTGGCCTAGTTGTCTCAATGTTGGTTTCCACTAATCCAAATCTTTAAATTTAATTCCAATATTTAGTTATTATAATATTAATTGCATTACGCTCTGGTAATGAGGGAATATTATTCACTTGCATACACCCCATTCACTTACTTTTAGACGAAAGACTTTAGAATTTTGGGAGGCACACTTGAGTCCATGTGGCCAATTGACTTTAGGGAACCTTTTATAGGCACCCTGGTTTGGACCTCACAAAGTTGTATCAGTGGATTTATTTTCATGCCTTACACTTTTGAGAAAATATATTGGATATTATGAATTATTAGGAATTTTCATATATTCTATTTTTAGAAGTAGTCGACCCATGTTCTGGTTACAGAAAAAGTACCTAGAATAATGAATTTTTGTTTTCCATTATACCTATTATAGTTTATTTGATTCAACTATTGTGTGATGCACATGATTTGTGATGTTTTTATACTATGATTAATGATTTAATATTATAATTACATTTGAGCTGAGGTCATTCCATATCATGCATCATTTCTAAGACCTTTTTGGAAATTCACATTCCATGCAAATTCCATGTTATATAGTAGGATTGGGTCATTTATATTATTTGTGATTTATATGAGTGTTTTTACTTCTATAAATTGAGTTGATATTGGAAAAATATTACTATAGGGGACTAATTGATACATAGAATTCCCACTATAACCTAATAATATTTTCATTCATAGGCTATAATAGACACCCTAAGCAGACAATTATTACATGTGGAGTCATGGGCTATATATTGTATAGACTGTAACATGTTGTGGAATTGATTCAGTAGATTCCACCTTTTATTTCATAAGGTGTATGGGGTCTTAGAGATTTTAAATGGTGAACCAATTAGTTCATCCATATAAATAAAAATTGGAATGTAATAAAAATACCAATCAAATGAAATTGAAAAACATTGAGCTTGGCCTAGTCCTTATATTAAAAGTGGACAATAGGTAGCATATCTTATATTATATATAAATTTTTCTATCCTAAATACATGAATCATTGATTTGGATTAGGGGTTTGATTATTACATATAATTTCATACAATGGATGGAAGGATCTTTACTCAAGAGAATAAAAAAAATGGAAATCTATTTCAAATTGGGAACTCTTCTAATTCCTATTACACGGGTTCCAAAGATGAAAATAAATTACAGCATATAATTATTTTCAATATTTTTTAAATAATTATTATAAAATAAGCATTATATTTTAAGATATATTCCCATGCATAAGAGAGTTAGGGATTAAATCCATGAATCCTGTCAAAATGGAATATGGTGCAATATTTACATAAATGAGTAGGCAATCTATCTTATAGAAAACATTATGTTATTCATATTAACTTATGTGTTACAATGAGACAAAACTGTATAATATGTGAACTTTATTTTATTAAATTCATATATTATTATACACATTGATGAATTTCAGTATTATAAAACACAAATAATAATAAATTAAGATGTTCAATGATTTTAAAAGGCTTGAAAAAGGAGACAGATCTCTATAGAAAGAAACTACGATTTGATAATGGAAAAAAATTTACATGATATTATTTTAAAATCTATATTGAAAAACATGGAATAAATAGTAAATATAAAAAACTATATACACCTTAAAAAATGGTGTTGCTGAATGGACGAATAGAATCATACCTGATATGGGCATTACTATATTAATGTAACAGACCATCAAAATGTATTTGTTGAGATAATATATATCTAATTCAATACATATAAAAAATAGGTTTTTACAATGAACATAGAAAAAATAAACTATATCAAATTTGGAATAAGAAAAATTCAAAATACAAATATTTTAGAGTTTTTAGAAGTTATAACATTATAGAGATAATGTTAAATAATCATGAAAAATTTGAAGAAAATGTCATGAAAGGAATTTTAATGGGGTATAGTTCAAATTGATGTGGATTTAAATGTTGAAAATTTTGTTATGCAATCTGGTTGAGTATAGTGATATCCAAATTATTGAAATTGAGGATAAATAAGATATCATAGTTGATTCAAATTGAAAAGATACAACAAAAAACGGAATATTTATATATGAAACAAATAATGATAAAGTTACAGGGAAGGAGACAACCACTGATAATATTGATTTTGAACAAACAATTGATGAAGGTGATGCTAATGAAAATAAGATAAAATGGTGAAAAAAATTAAATAACCATGATGAATATGAAAATATTAAAGAAATTAATTTTTTTAGTTAAACTAGAAGGAGGTTGAATGTTGATGATTAAAAATCACTTATTTCTCAAAATGAAACTCATAAGGTGGAAGAATCACTTGACAATGGGGAATGGATACAATCTAGGAAAGTGAAAATTTATTATATTGAGGTGAAATCCAGTTGGGATTTTGTTTCGTGTCCTAAGAAATAAAATTTTTATTTTTACCAATTGGGTTTTTAAAAATAAGATCAATGAGAATGTTGATGTATCAAGAAACAATGATAGGATTCTGTGAATAGGACATTCTAATTTAGAAGATATTGAATTTGGAGAATATTTTTCACTATTCACAAGACTAGAAACTATCAGAATGTTCATGAAAGTGAAAACACATTGATATTATAAATTACATCAAGTGGGTGTGAAATATTAAATTATAAAATATGATATTGGGGAATAAGTGTATATTAGAAAACCTGATGGTTTTATATTATAAAATAATGGAAACATGTATGATGAATTAAGAATGATTTTTTCAGTTTGAAATATGACCCTAATTCCTCACACTCAAAATTGGATGGATGTTTAAGGGATATGATGTTTCTAAAAAGGTTAATTTCATAGTAAAAATTTTGTGAGAGGTATTTCCAAATGTACCCTCATGGTCATTATGTATGTATATTACATCACATTTTTTCTTAACAAATACATCAGTTGTGAAGAGTCTACTTAGTATGTTAAAACGAATTTTAATATGTCCATCCTTTGTCAGATGAGAGACTATATGGGATATTAAATTGAGCATGAATAGAATTATATATTTCTATCTCATGAAAATTATGAAAGGGAATTTTTAAAACACGTTTAATGGAAAATAAAAATTAAGTCTCAAAATCTATTTTAGTAGGGACCAAATTGTGCGAGGATGAAGTTGTAAGCAATTACAACCATAATGAATTCAAAATAATCCTCAGGAATCTTCTTCATCTAACATAATCTAGGCTATATATAACTTACTCTATTACTATATGTGATATATTTTAGAGTAGTACTTATGAGTCTCACTTGATGGATACTAAAATAATTCTGAGATATATAAAAGGAACTCTAAACTATGGAATACTATACAGACACAGTGCAAACATATAGTTTTTGGGTTTTACATATGCCTATTGGCCATGTCATTGTACTGATAGATGTTCAACATCAAGAAGAAATTTATTTCAAGGATATCATTGTTTTAGTTGGTATAGAATTAATAAAAATTAAGTCACTATGATCATGACTTAGGTAGAATATATAATAACTATACATGCATATACACGGTTAATTTGAATGCAAGAATAGTTCATATATTTGAAGATTCATGCTGAAAGGCAAATAAATATTTCATGTGATAATTAAAGTTCTATAAGGTTATCTAAAAACCCAGTTTAAAATTATATATATAAACATATTTATTTTAGATATCATTTTATCAAATAGAAGGCGACAGAAAGGAAGAACGGGCTAGAATACATTTCTACCAAAAACTGGGATAATGAAATTTTTACCAAAGCTGCATCAAGAAAGTGGTTTGTGGAACATAGAATGAAACATCATATTCATCCTTCTCATATCACTTGATGATTAAATTTTATTTTCTTATTACCTATAATTCTTGTGTTAATAGAAAACATGTAGTGAATAGAAGGGGAAATTGTGTTCATTCAAGAGCTCAAATAATTCCATGATAATGAAGATATGTGAATCCATTGAAGGGGATCATTCATTAGTTTTATTTATAATAATAAAACTCTCATCCTTTTTTATAAATTTTATTTCTAAATAAGGAGTTATTGGTTTATGCATATACGATAAAATGAAAGAGTTATTATTTTCCACCAAAACTTTTAGAAGTATTTTTCACAATGTTTTCAATATTTATTATTTATTGGACTAATATATTCCTTTAAAATACCTATAAGAAAAATTATTTTTTTGAGTTTCATTTCACCTGATTGGTAGTATATGGAAGGTTACAAATCCTTGGTTATGTATCTCTTTATTTCCACACTAGTTTAGCCTCCATAGACTTAGAATTGGTCAAATATGACACTTTTATATGAGAACCATGTGAAATCATACCTCTCTCAGAAGTGTTCAATAAAATATCTTAAAATGGAGGAGAAATGTTTTTTAGATTAAATTTTAGAAAAGAATATCCCCATATACCCATTAATTTTTATTGTAAAATAAGGGGTAGAAAAGATCAAATATATGGTCTTTTTCTATCTGACTACATATTAAATATATATATATATAATGGGGTGGGGGATTTTTGATCCCAAGTGTTGAATATTCTGTTAATGTGTTAGTTAATTATTTTTGGTGAAGTATTTATTCATATAGAATTTTTATGGAATAACTTTAGGGAATTGGATTTAATCCTTAAGAAATTCATTATGTCAAATGTGATGATTGATTATGAAAATTCTAAATAAAATAGACATTAGTTCAGGAGTAAACATGTATTACAACATTATTTGGTAGATGAAGAATGATATTAATTTATTATATATTTCATGAAAAAATAGTTGACGGGAGATTGGAATTACATTCCATAATTCTTATATTAAAAAATATTATTATTTTAAAAACCGTTAATTTATTGAAAACCAAGAAACATACTTGGAGCCAACTCAACCCCACATTGTGGGTGGATGACCACAACCATGAAAAAAAGACGGTTCATAAATCTCATATGGTTTCAGAGGTATGGGTCAGTCTTGCATAGGCTCACAAGAGTGAACCCATGTGTAGGATCATGGTGAGGCTTCATTGGGACTGCATAATGCTAGTGGTCCAGCAAATGATGCCATGGTACTTGAGGCATGGTGCATGTGTGTAATTAGTTTTATTCCCATGTTGTAAGAACAATAATATTTCAGCCTAGTTGTTATAGAAGAAAGACCCCATATTTTTAGATAATTGATGTAGGAAATAATATTTAGGGAACTATTTATCCATATTAAAACATATTTATATTTCACCCACTTTTCGATATGGTGCATCTAGGCTGACTGGTTTATAGTTGTGAACATAAAAACCTCCAACATACAAAGCCTTCTACTGAGCAAGATTAGTCCAGCTTTTTTGTAGTGAAGAACACAACATATAATGAGGATTTAATTTTGTTTCAGTCATTACGATGTCGAGACTTCTTCTATGTTCTGATGATATAAATGGTCATCGTATGCTGGAATCATGCACCAAATCTATTTTAGGATCCATAAACACAAAATAATCCATGGATAAGTTAAATTATCTTTTACCAAGAGTTTTTATGATGATAATTATTGGACAAATTAACTATTACAAACAAAATTACAAACTCATGAACATCTAATGAATAGATTTTTATTTATACATTGAATAAGGGATCCATGAATTCATTATTATATATATATATATTTACAGATGAGGATCCCATAGTCGAATGATTTTGAGAGACCACATGTGGACAGTTTATATGTAAAAAATTAAGAATCATGTGGCATATCTTATTCTTCCATGTATGCATTTTTATATGTATCTATCTTTAGAGGATATCTACATAACTTGTTTTATACATACCAATCTATTTCACATAGAAAAATCCATAATTAAATGTTTCACATCGTTTTTTACTGTATAAGGTTTTTATGTTTTTTACATGTAGGTTTTTTAAATTTTGAAGTTCATTTTATGATAATGTAGGGAGTTTAGATATGAATAAGTTATTTTTTTACATATTTAATTTTAAATGATTGAAATTCATGGATTATTTTAAAACTACCTGAATAGTTATGAAAAAAATATATTGATGTACTAAGTGATCATGTGGATTTGTTAATCACTCAAGTTATTTAGATTTTGAGAGTGTCAATATTATATAAAATTTCGATCTCGTAGGGAAGAGACGACTAAAATGAAATAATATAGAATATAGTGTGAAATGAAAGAAGAGATATATTGAAGGTTTTATGAGTGAAGTGTGTTCAATCCATTAAAAATATCAGAGGTGTATGGGTCATCAAATGCTAAAGGAAATTTGTGTAATTCATTCATAGTAGAGAAAAACTGTGGACTCTATGTGCTAATGTGATGTAATACTAGATGACCATGATCAATACCTTACATATATGAATAAAAATACATGTTTGTGTGATTCATTCACATGAATAAAATATGTGAAGGAGAAGGTAGTTCATGTGAGCCAAAATTTTATCATAAAAGGGAGATGTAACATATTGTGAGGAATATTTAACAAGTGAGCATATGATACTAGATAATTGTTGAGTAATTATAACATTGGTTTTGATTCCAATAGGTTAAAATAGGATATTTTTTATAGAAAATGAAAAATTGTAAAATCAACACATATTCACCCCCTCTTAGTAGTGAAACCCCTCCCTAAGAATATTAGGATGGTCAATTATATATCATCAATCATTTTTTACATGGTGAATGAAAACTTACTACAAACCTGGTTTCAAACTCTAGCGGGATATGATTAGGTTAATTCACATTTCCCTTATGAACCATTATTAAGGATTTGGTTATCATGGTAACTTGAAAGGTTATAGAAATGATAGTTGGGAAATAATCATGGATAACCTAGATTAAAACTTATGGAGGTGTTAAGTAATAATAAACTCATTAATTTTTAGTTATTACTTCTATTTTCATAGTTTTCAAATTTATAATTTTAATTATTTAATTATCCTCAACAAAAACTTTTTGATATATATGATATGTATGAGACAAGAAGGAACCAACCTAATGATGTATGTGATGGAAAATGTGGGGATTGTCTAAATGGGATTGGAACTGGAGTTCAAAATCTCATGGAATATATCACTCCACTCTCTCAAGTTATGAGTAATAACATGAATGATGTGGATCTCTTAAATGAACCATGAATGGGGAGGCATTATATTAAATATTTTTTGCATCACCATCAACTATCCTTTAAGGTCCCTTTAAAACAATTGATTTTTGAGAAATGGATTAATGTGATGGAAAATATATTTTCATTCCTTTAATTCTCAAATCATGAAAATATCATTTTGGATATCTATCATTTAGATGGTGATGGTCACAATGGTGAAATCTCAGTAGGGATTAAATGATTTGGAAGGAATTTTATTATATAAAATGGAGGAATTTTAAGGGAATAATATTCACTAAATATTTCCCTTGTAATATTTTTACTAAGATAAAATTATAATTCCCCGTTAAACTCTCTATATACACATTAGATTCTACAATGAGATGCAAAAAAATTGATTGATTCCATAGTTTCATAAAACCCAATCATCCTAAGAAATTATCTATAACAAAAATTTTATGTAATGAGGATGTTGTTTGGTGTGTTCCTAAGGATAAAATGTAATATGGAGACCCACTTGATACTAGAGAAAGGAAAATAATGATTGAGTATCATGGATTACCCAATGAACATTATCTCGGAGTTTATAAAGTTCAACTATACACATGTCAGAGATGTGAGAAGAAACACTTGGGTATTTACATAATGTTTCTATGATGTTTTGTATGTGTGTGAAGGATATAGTTGTAGATGATGTCTAAAAAAGCAATGGTTAGAGGAAAAAAAACACCATTGAGGAGAATAAGTTCCCAAACTATGCCTTACACACTCTTCAATTGAAGATTTTTGAAAGGTATACAATTTCTCCATAATAAAACAATGAATGGTTTGTTTATCTTTGGTTTTCTTATTCTTTAATATATTATATGTTTTCCAATAACATGGTCTAACCACCTATATTTCTGAATATTGTTCTATCCTTGAAAGAACCTACTATAATGATAAATGAAAATAAGGTGTGAAAATACTCTTTAATTGACAATTTCGGATAGATAATCTTAAAATTTTGTAATTCCACTAGTAGTTGTGTTTGAAATAATTATATCCATAGACTACCTTTCTTTATATAAAACACATATTAAATTCAATGAAATGGAAATATCCTTCCATATCTCAAATCATTGTTTAATAAAGTTTCAATTAAAGGACGATTTTTACCTTCTTTAAGGTAAATTCTAAATATTTGTTTTCATACACATAAAATGGTCTCTAGATAATATTATTATGCAGGAATTCAATATCGAGAAAATTCTAATTTTCCATGATTATACTGATGAATTCCCAGATGAGTTTCTTAGCCTTTTCCCAGAACATGAGGTTGAGGTCTAAATCAAACACATTCCTTGAAAATTTATAATCAAAAATACCCCCTATAGAATGGATTACATTGAATTATATGAGTTGAAGATGAAATTATAATATAATATCAATAAGGGTTTTATATTTCCTAATACTTCACCTGGGATGCACAAGTCTTATTTGTAAATAAGGATTGATCAATTAATATTTAAATTGATTATCACAATCTCAACAAAATCATGATAAGAAATTATAATCTATCCTATATTGATTACCTATTTTATCAACTTTGATGAGGTTAATTATTCTCAATGATTGACGTACAGTCTAGATATCATTAAATAAGGGTAAAAGGAAGGATATTTTAATTAAATCATTCCAAAAATATTATAGACTCTATGAGATTATAGTTATATCATTTGGAAATAACAATTACTCTAATATATTTGTGTGTCTTATGAATAATGTATTTATAGATTACATGGATTAATTTGTAGAAATATTTACATATGATTTCGTTATATAAACCAAAATTAAGGAATAGGATGAAGATCACTTGAAGACTCTCTTAAATATAGTGAAGTGGAAAAAACGGTATTCTAAACACATAAAATGTGATCTCTGGCTATAAAAACTATCGATCATGGATCATTTAATTAGAAGGGAGGAACAATCTATAGATCGATCAAGGACTGGGGTTATTGAGCTATGACATTGAAAAATCACTATGAAGGAAATCAAAAAGTTTCTACGGTTATCTTAATAATACCACCCTTTTTCTGGAATTTATCATAGTGATCAATCCCATTAACATAAATAACATGACATGGATTTGAGTTCATCTTGATAAAATAATGTTTGGAAAGCCTCATAGAGCTTAGGAAAAGGTTGGTCATTTCACTTCTGCTAACATTACCCTATAGTTTAAATGGTTTTTTAATTTAATGTGATGCATCATTAAAATTATTAGAAATAATCAACAAGAAAAATTAATATGTAATTTCATATACATCCCACCAATTGAAAACTCATAAGAATAATTACCTAACAATAAATTTAAAATTATTGATGGTGATCTTTTCATTAAAAATTTGGAAGAACTACATTAAAGGTGAGAATTATTATATCTAAACTAATATTAATGTCATGAAATATAACTCCATGTAAAATTATTTAATCATGCAAAAAAGGGTATGGTTTGAGTTAATAAATTATTATTATGAATTGACATATAATCACCCTAGAAAGGAAGAAAAGGTGGCTGATGATTTAATTAAAAATATTGTGCTACTTTATCCATTATGAGTATCTAAAAAGAACCCATAATTATCTATTTACAGAGGATTAATCTTAAAATCATAGTTAGAGGATATAAGTCATATTTTACCAAAGTGACTAGTCAACCATCCATTCACATGAATATAAAAGAATCCATAATATTGATATAGAGATTCATAAAAATGTAAAAAATATTACAAAGATCAACTTCAATAAAGATGATGTTATATGTCTTGGAACTAGAATTTGTGTCCCATTTATCCTGGAATAAAAGAATGAACTTCTAGATTATGTGAATATCTTACACTTATTTATCAATGTTTTTCATATAAAAATTAATAATTACTAGAAGAAAAATTTTGGGTGGGATAAAAATAGGATGGAAATCATAGAGTACAGTTCTTGATGTTTGACATTTCAAAACGTTAAGGAAGAATGACATAATCCTAAAGGTATTAATAAACCACAACCTATACATGTATTAAAATGAGAAACAATCACAATAGACTTAATCATGGGACTCTTGAAAACATCAGAACGTCATAATGTTATATTGTTAGTAGTTGATCTCTATACAATGTCAGCAAATTTTATTTCCATGAATGAAAAATTATTCCATAACCAACTAACCAAGATATATATAAGGGAAGTGTTAAGTCAATATGGAGTACTATTATCCATTATGTCTTATTGAGAAATGATTTTTACCTCAATGCTCTAGAGAGGCCATCAAATATTACTGGATACAAAGCTGACCATTAGTACATCATATCTTCCTCTGATACATCATCAGTTTGAGAGGAAAATTCAAACTATAGAGGATAAGTAGATATCTTTTTTGATGGATTTCCAAGGATTTTGGGGTAAAATCCATTCCTTAATAAATTTATTATAAAATAAAAGATTCTATTTTTGAATTAAGATGCCACCATTTGAGGCTCTATAAGCGATGATATGTACGACTCAAATATTCTAGGGTGAAATTTGGGGGAGAATATAATAGGTATTGACCATGTACAAGAATTATAGAGTAAACATTTAGAGATATATGAAAGGTGAAAATTTTGATTGAAGAATTTTGTAGATAATCATTAATTAGATATAGAGATTAAGGCTAGTGAGAAGGAATTTCTCTTAATATCTCCAAGGAAATGGGTTATGATATTTGGTATGAAATGAATTCTCATCCCTAGCTATAGAAGACCTTCTTTATCCTTGGTTATGTTAGAGTCATATATTATCAATTATATATACCTCCTCACATATCCCAAGTAAATAATTTCTTACACGGATAATTTTTAATGAAGTAGATACCATATCCATCACATATACTAAATTTGTAATATATAAAACTAGAACATGGCCTATAAAATAAAAAACGAAATGAGAATATCTTGGATATAAGAGGTAACGTTCTACAGAATAAGTCTAATCATATAATTTAAGTTATATAGATAAATAAAAAGTTTGTGGAGACTAAATTGAACCCTGAGGATGCACTGAGATATAAATACCCTAACTTACTTCCCTCGTGTAAAAGATTTCATGGAAAAAATTATTTTAAGGTGGTATAATGTAGCAACCCAAGTATTTCATCGTTAAGAAAAAACTATATTTGATAATTATGTTACATGATATAGCAAACAGTAATCAACAAAAACATCTCAAGAACTTATTAATAAATATTAATAAACACTGATATTTTAAACCATTAAAATCTATTACATTTAGAATATAAACAATTTATCAGAGTTAATATTGATAAATGTAATTTTCAACAAAATCTAATTTATTTATACTATAATTTCATTCAAAAAATAATTTAGAAATAATAAAATTAAAATTAGTTTGAAAAAATTCATTTTTGAACACAAATAATGAAAACATTGTTAATATTAAGTTTATATTTTCATTGTGGAAATTCTATTTTTTTAGTTGAGAAATTTTTTTTTTGTGAAAATTATAATTTTTATGATTTTATCACTACGTGATAATATCATAGAAGATTTAAATACACTTTTAAAAAGTAAAATATTGATTTAGAGAATAAATTTCCTCATTTTAATATTTTTATTGAGCCTATAAATACCATTTCAAACAATTATGGAACAAAATTAAAATGTTACTTTAATAGAAAATATTTTTTGTCTTCTCTTTGAATTTAGTATTTGAAAAATGATATTTAGTTGTGTATTTCATTTCAATAGTAATCCCTTTCAGTATATATATAATAATTATACTTATGTCATTAAACTCAATAACTATGGTAATTTTATCGAATATAAAATTTTAAAGTTGTGAGTTTTTATTTCCCAAAAAACTATTTTTATTCGATTAATTATGTTTAATTAAAAAAAATATTTTTTACACATTTATAAATTTGATATAATAAGAAATTATAATTTAAAATCATAAGGATCAAATTATTTAATATGTCCAGTTTTTATTTTAGTGAACAAAACTAATTAAAATGGTTAAAAAATAAATTTACCTTTCTAAATTTCTTTTTGGATAAGTATTTGACTATTTTTAAATATAATTAACAATTAAATTTCTATTTCAAATAAGTGGTTGAGATAATTTTTAAATTTATCTCATATCACACTCAAATGTATTTTACATTTGATCCACTGACCTTTGAATAGTGTCATGAAATTGTTGAATAATTATTACTATTTATTAAAGTGTCATTTTTCCTCTTATGGATTACAGCAGTTCCTCCCATTCAATTCCCAACTCATATGTCAAAATTTATCTGATACCGAACAAAAATTTCCTATCCTTAGAGTCCTTTACAATACATAATTCCCTTGGTCTTTAAAAATTATCCTATGCTTCTCAAATCTAAGGTCTTCATAAATAGTATGTTCAAGGTCTCAATAAAGGCATCACATCTTTCTTACCACTTATTTCTTATTATTTATTTTCTATAATAATCATATCCATATTATAATAATAAAATAATAATAATTAGTTTGTTGAGATTTTATTATAATAATGGTATATCCATTATTTATTCTCTTACATCTACTATGAAAACCAAGAATCATTATTAGTGTGTGTGTGAGTATTACAACCTCTATTATGTGATGATTTAAACTTTTAATCAC
Organism: Viscum album; assembly: GCA_963277665.1. Classification (NCBI taxonomy): domain Eukaryota; kingdom Viridiplantae; phylum Streptophyta; class Magnoliopsida; order Santalales; family Viscaceae; genus Viscum; species Viscum album. The sequence continues at coordinate 130,473,308 of OY728132.1, forward strand.
CACCCACTTATATAGTGTCAGTTATTGTATAGTTTACTAAATATGACTTATGTAGTTTATTTATGGTTTTTATTTGATCACTTACAATCAACCATTACCCCTAAAATTTATTGTTTAATACAAACAATAATAATGTATTTTATAGACAATAATAACCCTTAATAAACATATTTCATTTTTCATCACATATAAAAAATAATTATTCTAGGTTATAGTGGGAAAGTATCATTGATATTTATTCAAATAATAGAAAAATTAATTATCATTATAAGTTTATCTGTTAATATACCTAAATAACCCAATCTTGTTGATTACCAATTTAGTTTTCTTAAAACCAAACTATAAATCCAATATCCACTAGCAGAAAAATCGTTTTTACTGTCGTCAATTTGAAGTCAGTTTCTTATAAATGGACGTAAAATATTTTTGCGGAGACTTTTTGGAGTCGGATTTGTAATAACCGATGCCAAAAACCAAAAAAAAGTTTTGGCGTCGGTTTTTAAAAAAACCAACGTGAAAAAATAAAAAAAATGTTTTGCCGTCGTTTTTTTTAAAAATCGACATGAAAAAATAAAAAAAAAGTTATGACGTTGGTTTTTATGAAAATCGACGCCAAAAATGTAAAAACAATTATAGTCCTATAGATAATTCTATATGCTTTGATTTGAATAGTCGTGGAGCAAAAACAGAGTTACGGATTAAAATTTGATATTCATTAAAATAAGTCTTAATTAAATCCAACTTTCAAAGGCCATAACTTTGAATCCGTAACTCCATTTTAGCTCCACGACCAGTCAAATCAAAGCTAAAATAATTCTCTAAAACCTGGTAAATTATTTTTTTTAAATTATTTGGATCAGTTTTAATAAAAATCGATGCAAAAAAAATTTTGTTTTTTGCGTCGGTTTTTAAAAAAACCGACGCCAAAAATAATTTTTTTTCCATTCTCATCGGTTTTCATAAAAACCGACGCTAAAACTGTTTTATTTTTATCGCGTCAGTTTTTTTAAAAACCGACGTGAAAAAAAATTTATTTTTACTTTTCGCGTCCGTTTTTAAAAAAATCGACGCGAATCATAATTTTTTTTATCTTTTTCGCATCGGTTTATTTAAAAACCGACGCCAAAAGACCAACATATATCCTTTTTTGCATCTATTTCAAACAAAACCGGAACCAAATAGTATTCACCAATACACGGGATCAGAATTTCAATTTTTTTCACAACGCATGTTTAACTTTTTAAAATCCCGCCTACATTTTCATACAACTCAATCGTAAATATTTTCGTTTACTATATATAAATCTATTTCTCCTTCGTTCATTATTTTCATCCTCTTCGATTCAATCAAGTCTTCAACGTGGCATCAATCGTTAATTTGAATACGGTACGTATTCTATTAATTTATTTTATTTATTATTAATTTACTTCATTTATAAGAAACTCTATTAGATTTCATATAATGATGATTTACTGTTATTATCAAGTTAAAAATATAAAACATTCCAATGAGATTTACCAAGCTTGGTGTAAGTTTAATTATTGATCATCATTTTTACTATCGCATGAGTTCTAAACTAAATATAAGAGATATAATGATAAAAAACATATCATTTCAATGGAAGATCCAAAAACAATTGAAATGTGTTTGAATTATTCTGTATATTTTATATCATTTGGTGTATGTGATTTTAATTCGTTTTTATCTTGTTTTCGTTAAAACAAGTTGTATCAATCGAAACATTGACATGTTCAACTTCTGACGGACATAATGTTTTATTCGTAACTCTGTTTTAGCTCCACAACTAGTCAAATCGAATATTAGGAAATTCTCTAAATCATCGAAAAATAAGAAATTACTTTTGTCATCGGTTTTTGTAAAAATCAACGCCAAAAATAAGATTTGGCCATTTATGGCGTCGGTTTTTTTCAAGAACCGACGCCGAATCTATTTTTTCAACTATTTGGCATCAGTTTTTAAAGAAACTGATGCCAAAAATAACATGGATGAGTTTATTTGGCCTCGATTTTTTAAAAAACCGACGCTAAAAAGTAAACTAAATTTGTTTTTGGCGTCGTTTTACAAAAACTGATTAAAAAGTCATATTTTTTACGTCATCGACCTCAACATCGGTTAAAAACCGACGTAAAAAATAAAAAAAATCTGACATAAAAGACCTTTTTTCCACTACTGATAATAGTTTTATAACATTATAAGCCTTCATAAAAAACAATTATGGTGTCTTTAATTGTTTTTAAATGAATATAATTTTGTGGAAAAGGATGATCATCACCGATTTTACATAAAATGATGAATATAATCAAGATCATTAAAACTTTTGTAGAAAAAAAATGAGAATCTAACACATGAAGATAATTTCTATTAATAAAGAGTATGAATGGATATTTTTTTATGGTAATGAAATTTGTATTTAAGTTTTTTTTACCATTATGATACAATATGATAAAAAATTTAATGAAAATCAAGGGAAACTTTAAGGGACCTGGTATATCAAACTTCTTTCTTTAAGATATACAAATTCATATTTGAAATTTTTTTACAAGACATTCACTTCAAAATTATGTTTTTTTCTTTTAGGAAAAAATATTTTGAACCACCTCCATTTCCAATATAGTTTTTTAAATTTTTCATAAAAATAAATGAGATTTATTTAAAAGAGGATACTAACTGTGAATTATACAACAATGAATATATTTTAAAAAATCTATTTTCATGATTTTTTCATTAGCTTTAAAATACGTCTACCTCTAATAGTGTTATGTTTCACATTTCAACATATGTAATTTTTTTATTTTGTAATTATTTTTAATAATGATTATTTTGTACCATGATATCTAATTTATGATGTTATGTGGTTATTTTTTGAAATTAAAATTATTTCATGCATTCCATTGAATAATTGAATGATTTAATTTTTATATTTTGCATAACCCATTTTATTTATATGGGTTATCTATATAATTCTTTGTAAATTTTATGAATTCTATTTTCCATTTTATGGGTTATTTTATGGTGTGCTGACATTTTCTCAAGTTTCACATGATTTTATAGATTATTATAATTTGTATACTTTTCTTTCAAGATCAATGAAAATTTTATGGTAATACCTTGAAATCATTTTATTTTTTTACTTATAAGTCTCAATTGATACATCAACATTTTTCTAGATTCCATGAAACTTTCTATCCATTTAAATATAGACAGTGTGGGGAAAATATTTATTAAAAAATATTTTTTTATTTTTTCCCACCCCGTTGATTGGATGTTTTATTTAGTCTTTATATTCTTTATCAATTTTCTCCACCGATGATCTTCTGGCACTCTGAAATATGGAAAAAATAAAAAATTCACTTACTTTGAGAATAAGGTGATAAAGAATATATTTTCAATTAATTCGATCCATTTCAATGCGATTATGGGATTGAGAAATCTACAAAATAAAAGAAATCATGTACATATAATTTTCTCAACTAAAACATTTTTTGTCTATGGAGGAGGGAATCATAGATGGTTCATTTCATTATAAAAAACATTAGTTAGTTGAGTAAGTACCATGATGTGGCTATTAATTCCTCCTCATCTAAGTATTCATATCACTTACGAAATCATAAAATTTCTTACCAAATTGTTTACTAGAATTATTCCCCACATTTCAAACATTTTACTAAAATATTGGAATTTGAGGGTTGAGAATATTCAATTTAGTAATCATATGAAAACAAAACTATATACACAGAAAGAGTAAGACAAAAAAGTATACATATAATAACTTATTCCTTTATAAGTTTCAATCTTTGTTATTCATGCTATATTTCTTATTTACTTCACTAACCTAAACCAAAAATATTGTAATAACTTTTAAACATACCAAATAAAACAACCCACATCCCATAAAAATATTTTATCAATATCAAAATAATTGAACATTAAACTCAAAATCATGAAGTTAAGTGTATTTGGGTAATTGGATACAAAATAACTATACTTAAAAATAAAATTCATAATATTTACATAAATTTCCAAAAAAAATTTAATTATTCACATTCAACATATATTACTATGTTAGATAAGATGAGGTCGAGAACCCATAGTTTCACCAGAACCACCTCATGCTCGATCAAGATATTTATTCCTTAGGATACTTCAAATAAAATGTTCTAATCTTTGGAATTCAATAAATTAGGTGTCTCGGTTCCAATAATATTATTTAGAAACATTATAATTCTTAATTAAATAACCCACATAATGGTCCTCATTATTGACACCCAAAGAATGAGTGTTGTGGTTCCCTACCAGTAACTTCTCTTCCTTCTCTGTATTCCATTTACCTTCTTTATTATTGTTGTGATTCAGTGGATTTTAACATTTTCCCACCAATATCTGGTGTCACTACTTCTTCTATATTTTATGGTGTTGTTGTTCCCTTATTTTAATTTATTTCCTAATTTTATTCCCATTTATTACATAGATATACCCATTTTCAAAGAACATCTATTTTGGTTTCCCCCCAGATGTACTATTTCATTAATTTGGGATTTCCATATCTCTTTCCTTCTGGTGATGGCATTCTCAATTTCTTTCCATGATTTGGATCCTTCCCTACAGTTTAACATCACACTCTAAGTTGTATCAGATTCCATCTCTATTGACTAATTCTATCTTGTATGTTGTATTCCCTACCAAATGAGGTCTTTCGTATCAACCTAACTCACAGGGGCCCACCTGGCCGATGGAAGGCCGAGTTTTCACAACCTCATTCCCACCTCCAACAATCTAGGGGCTAGTAAAAATCTTCATGAGCATATAATATAAATGGGGTTCCTTTTACTATTATACCTATACTCATGTTCCAATCACTCTCCATGAAATAGTGGGGAGAAGTAATAAAAAGGGTTGTAACATCTTGAGTAAAATCATGAATGAAATAACCTATAGAGAATACATCCGAGTATAATAGAATAAAACCAAATTGTAAAGGGGAAAACACACGCCCAACCAAAACTAATTTCCGAACCTAAAAAAACTGTAATAAATAAATTCTGAGAGAGCACAACTCCTAATCACTAGTATCGACCACTATACATGGTATATTACACTTGGCATCCCTATTATCCACTAAAAATATTACTAATATACCATGAATATAAATAATAAATGAAAGGTGTTGGTAAAGCCAATGTAGGTGTGATTTTATACATACCCACATGGATTCCCTAAAAACTAAAGGGGGAGAAGTAAAAGATATTATAGAAGTATTGATATTAACCAAAAAAGAGGAAAAATGCATTATAATGTATAAAAATTATCTAAAATGAAACCCAGATAGGAGAGAAAGGGGATCTATATATCAATTCCCATACCAGACTGATGATTACAATATTAAATTTAAAAGGGTCTTTATCTGTGGCCCCAAATATCTTATACCTACAAAGGTTACTTTGGAGAGGTCCCAGAACAAGCCATTAACTCACAAAGATAAGGTGGGATATTTTAAATAGAGGACCCATTCCCTAGTGTTTCGTGGGGTCCCACATTATAGATAGAGGAAGTGACCCGTAGTATATGGGGGGGGGTGACACTAAGTAGATAGAGGAATCACACCCTAGTATGTGGGGGGGGTCCACTCGATAAATATAGGACCCACATACTTGTTCCTCATGACGGTGAAAGTGAAAAGGAAGGGGATACATTCCCTAGTATGTTAGGAGGTTTCACTCAGTTGGTATATGACCCATAACCTAGTATTCTATGGGGTTATTCTCAACCATTGTTAGGAGTAGTGGGACCCACAACATGATTCTATAGGGGGTTCCCGACTCCAAACTCTCTCACTAATGATACTTCCTGATCACTATCACTATCAAGCTTCACATAAAGAATAATTGGGGTCATTTAATAAAACATTGTGTCTTGAAAGACACTATAAAGAATATCATAATGTTTTACACAGAAAAATACTCTTGACAAGCTATTCTGAGGCTAAAATATGATTATAGATGAATGGGATACACAAGGACGAAGAATCAAATTGTGGTACACGGTGTGTATGGGGTCCATATGGCATGTTTTATATCTCCACTACCTAGACATGTTCTTCTCTAGACACAAATATGAAGCCACTTTATCATACATGGCCTGTGAGGGGATGACATGGAATGTCTTAGCCACCTGTGTTCTACTTTTGTGGTCCTGATCATGCTTGTGTTCATCAGGCCATGCCCATATACCTACATGTGTACTAGTCCATGCTCGAGTATGATCCCATGCCTATGTACCTCCAATGTACATGGAATTTTCTCCCATATAGGGTCAGGTCCGTGTGTACCTGGAACATATATTAGCCACCTGGGGAGGGTCAGATAGTGTGGAACCACCACACGGTGTGTTATCCATATCATCACTAAAGCATTATCGTCTATAGCAGGGTAGGTCTATATGGTCTGTTTTCATCTAATACACATTTTATAGTTGACTTTTTTCAAAGAAATACTAGATCTATACATGTTGCTTAGATCTGACCTCCTTACTATGAATCATTCCTGTTGACTACCTGAAATCAGAGGGAACTACCATTAGTCATCAATTCAAAGATTCTGGTGGTTGGAAATCAAGTCCTAATTGCATGTATTGGTTCATGGTTGTATCACCCTCATGATTTTATGATATTAGTCTTTGTTAAAAATACTATTTTTAGAAGCATGTGTTTCCTACAAAATGCAACATAAATGAAGAATGAAATTTTATTTTAACATACACATTTAATTGGAAAGAATTAATATTACAAACAATATAGTAAATTTATATATTATATATTAAATAATGTTTCTAAATTCATCCAAATGATATTATTGGCATAATATAAGAATAAATCCAATTCTTTACATTAAAATACAATATTTTTTAAAAGATAATTTTACCTCCTTCTATTGTCACATTTGATTGAAATCTTATTTTGAAAGTTGTATAAATTTAATTAAAAAATTAATATTATTATATTAAATAGGAATTTAAAAATTTTCAATAATTTTCTGGTATTTTTTTGATAAGTTTATTGTTTTGATAAATAGTGGTAAATTGTTACATTTTAATCAAAAAAAATTTGTCATCTAAATTATATATATTTTCAAATAAATCATTTATTATTTTTATTATATAATTAGATAAATTTATATCATTAAATATAATTTAATTCAATGGAATAATTTTCTCATTGAATTGGGGAATAAAAGTTTTTCAATCTTTTGAATTATTACACATTAAAAACATATTATTTTGTTCCATCGACAAGATTAATTTTAAATTAATTTTAGAAAATTATGTGTTTTGAATTTTTTGAAATTGATTCCATAATTACAGTCAATATTTAAAAATTTATTAAATTGGTCCCTTTTATTTTCTAAAAATATGAATAGAAATTTTTTTATTTTTTTAATTACTATGCTTAAGGGTAAATTAGGTAATTAAGGATAAAATGATATTATAAGTGTTATAAAATTATCCATAAAATATTACTAATTTTATTGTATGAGTGAGTGTTAACATAAATGATCATGGGGAAACTTTAAGGACTCTTGGAGACGCTGGTATGACTTTAATCCTTTTATAGTATTTTATTCAAAGAAAGGTAAATTTTGTCATACATTTCATTTTAAATGTTTAAATATTTTTAATATGTGGTTATATAAGAGATATGTTCACCTATAAATATTAATTGGAAATACAAATTTGTTTTTCTGAATCATAATAATTTGTTTCAATTTTTAGTGATGATATGATTAAATTAATGGCTTGCACAATGATAATGTAGTAGTTATTTAATTAACAGAGACAACAATTAAATTTTATTTAAAAGATTAAAATAAATATAATTTGATATATACTAATGTCATAAATGTATTTTATAGACTCCCTAGACATATAAAAGAATTAATAATGTTTTCTATCAAATTTTATCATGTAATTTTGGTACTTTTAAAAAGTCATGTAATTAATTTTGTCAAAATCAACACTAATGATATTTTATAATTAATAATAATTTGTTAAATTATATAAAAATAAATAAAATATAAAAATAATCTAAATTATCAGGATATAGAATAAAATTTCATCCATGGATCATTTATGGTTCTTTTGGCATCTTATAATAATTATATGGACCCAATCATTGTAGAATAACAAGTTGTAACGAGAAGAGTTAAAGGGTTTGACTATGAGTTAAATCCAAAATATAAGTGTATGAATGTGAACTAGAATTGTATAAAAATACATTTATTGAGATTAATTGAACCCATAATAATCATATATTTTAAATAACTCACTTTAGAGTCATTTTTTATTGAAAATCAATTCATAGTAATGCTATTTTTGGAGAGTTTCCAAAGGTTCCCCTTACCTCAATTATTAAAGGGTTGCCTCCTCCCTCACTTAATATTTCCAAATTGAGCAATATAGCTCCTATAATACCTGAAAAAAATAATCTCCCAACTTCCCTATTCTCATCCTATATGTATTCATTTTTTCAAAAATCAAAAAAACTAATTCTATTCAAATAAACAAAAAGAAGTTACCTAAAAACAAGGAAACATTTTTCAACAATAATATTCATTTTATAACATTCTAAAACAATTAATTTATTACTATTATATGATTATATAATATCCTATGTATCTTTAATATATATCTATATATTTATTCTATGATTTTTAACTACACATTCACACACATCCATAAAATGGGATACACAATCATCGTCTATGTTTACGGCGGACTATCGCCTCGTGAATGGACGTCATTCGTTCTGCCATTTACAACATTTAAAGATCAAAATCATTATTTTATAAGGTTTATATATATTATATATATATATATAATTTTTTATTTATGTATTTATGCTTTGGGATTTATTTTATAACACATAAATTTATTCACTCCATTTTTGGGATTACGATAACATCATTTGTGGACTTGTGGAATAGCCACCTCAAAGTGATACAATTATTTCACGCTATAAATGTAATTTATTAAAGAAGATTTTAAGAAAAATATGTGAAATTTATGTATTAATCATGATAATAGAATTATAATATACATATATATCATTTAATTTTCATATAAAATAAATGGAAGTAGCGTTCATGCATACATACTGCCTAACGTATCTATTAATGTTGCATTTCATTTCATATCTCCAAATTTAATGGATTATCCTAAAAAATTATACTGATTATATATGATATTTAAATTAAGATATAAATCATTATATGATGAAATCACAAATTAATTAAATTGAAAAAGCAGTAACAAGTCAAAAGATATAAAAAAACTAGACATTCAACACCCAAAATGGTGAAAATATGGGATGATTGTTAACAAAAATTAATGAGATATTATAATAAGTTAATTTATGATATTATATGTAAAATTATGGTCCTATTGAAATTAACTATCATTCTTGAAACAATTATACAAGATTTTTATGGGTGTTCAAACCAAAAATAAAATACAAGACATGTGATTTTTGTCTCACTTCGATTTATATGGGACACATGCCTTATACATGACTTGATTATTTTATGTGGTGTATAAAATTACCAAGAGGTTATTTTATGTGTATTATTATGAATATTATAGAAATTTCTTATCCATATTGTTTTATTTCTTTAATGGTACATATTATTATACTAATTAGAAAGCGGTAAGGGTTATTTCACAGTCTCATTACTATTAAAGATTGGTTAAGTTTACATCTCCACTGGGGAACATATTTCTTCCAATTCCATTTTTCTAAAAAAATGTTTTAAAAATATTTTTACTATTATTCTATAATGTTTTAAAAGTATTTAACCCATATTATAATTTTTATAATATGGTTTTATATGACTTTTTGTCATTTTCTAAATGAGAAAATTTATGAATTTTTCAAAAAAACATAGATTTTTTGTTTTTTTAACTTATATAGAACGAATGAAATTTTTTACCTTCATCACATCTAAATGTTTTAAAAATTCATTTATATGTATAATATTTTTTTTTTCAAAGAAAATATTCTCTTTTATAAATAATCTTTCATTTAAACAAATGATTACAAAGTTTTATGGGATTTCATCTCAATTTTTATTCCATTGAGACATATTCATTATTATGAACCCATTCACATTAATGTGGTTTATAATATAACCCTTTGTAATTTAATATAGTTATTCACTCATAAAATATATAATATTTTCACAAAAGGTGTTTAATTTGACAGTTATCTAATTGTTTGGGTAAATATTAGTAAATCAGTTTTCTTCATTTAATATGAATATTTGATAAGTAACATTGTTTATAAAAAAAATAAATTATATGGTATGAGGAATTATTTGATTGGAAATGATGTTTGGGGACCAAAATTTATATATCCCCTTGATGCATCAACGAGTTCTCATGATACAAATTTTTTGCAAAAATTAAAACGGTTTCTACATGTGGATAAACCCCATTTGGTGAAAGGTCATCATTATACCGGTATTCATGTGCCTCAGACAAGATATAAAAAAATAAAACATTTAATTTATAGATATTTTTTATAATTGTTATTATCCATGAGGGTTTCATATGATAAAATATAAGGATGAATATTATTCACTGTTTATTGATTAAAATGGAATGTTTTTCGATCATATAAATTTCATATATCTTACGACTTATTCGGTTATTTGAATGGATTGTGTTATCAGTTATTTACATTTCTATGTTAATTTATTATCAATAATAAATTATTTACTTATCCAAACTCATCATTTTATATAACCGTTATATTTTTTCCTTTCCCAATGTTAAGAAGAGGAATCCTTTGAATTTGTTTAAATAATGTGGAGATTTTATTTGTCTAATGATTTATTTTCTATAATAATTTATTATGGATATCATGTATGTAAACGAGTATTCAAAATCTACAAAACCATTCGGTTCTTCTGAATGAATTTCCTTATAATCATTCCAATGTAATGGTAGTAGATGCCAGGTCCAGGTTTACTAGGGTTGGGTTATTACTGTTGGTACCAAATTTAGATTTTTAGTAACCTTGGAAAATAGTTTTATTAAAATTATATTAAATAACATGTCCATATGGTATAATTTGAGCATATGTATTTAAGATCATCATAATGTTTTACTTAGATAGAGATTATGTTATTTTTGTAGTAATACTTCCTTGCAGGGATACTAAAAGTGGATGAGGCTTTAATACAACTCTATCTAGAGGTAAAAACTCTAAAAAGGTGTGTCATTCCTAACTCCAACATAATCAGGTACCTGAAAATGAGCCTCACTACACACCTATATTGACACTCCAATGGTATACTATTAGGATAGTTTATATTTTCATTACAAAACATTATGAAGGATTTAAATATATAATAAAAACGAATAACCTAGGATTAAGCTAAGGTGTTTTATATTGAAAATTAGGTGTTATGATACTCTATAATTGATTATAAGCATTTATCAGTATGAATAATGTTTCACACACAATTATTTATGGTTTTTGTAAATGGTTGGAACCCGAAGGAGTCACGTTAAAATTTAAAAGGATGGTCATGGTGGTGGTGATGAGAAACCTAATGAGATATTTAATGAAATGAAATAAATCACATTATACCCTAAAAAGATTTTCCAATATATGATTAACTACATATACCTTAACTACCTCATGAACTCACTGATTAAGATAAGGATAGAGTCTGCTAAATTCAATATTGGTGGAGACTATGGAGAAAACAAGGAATGATTTCAATCATACAAGAAATATAGAAAAGGATACCCAATAAAGTCTCTCAAAGAAATAGAGAATTGATTTATGTGTGGTAATGAAATACATAAGGAAAAAAATTTATGACAAAAAAATGAAGAGTATGATTGAAGAAAATAAACACATTCTAAGAATCCATTGGTTGTTCATTTCATTATTCCTGGGGAAGATAGGCATTACCTGAGTAATTTCACTATTCTATAGGAAAAAAAATTTTTAAAGTAAGGACCTTTGTGGATATAAATGGGTGTATCATTTATGTATTGGGGTTGTTTTGAAAACCATAGATAAAATTCTATTTACTGATTAGCCTTATTTTAGGTATGTATAGAATATTTATTTTCTAATTGATACTAATATAGTTTCTTATAATAGAAAACCAAAATTTTGGGTGACAACCCATTGCATCTAGTATGGTCATAGAGTTTGAACCCACAACTGAAGGGAGAAAAGGGTGCAACTCCTACCACTAGACAACGTGATGTCCCTATTAGCATTATATTTTTGTTTAAAATATCTAATGTATAATGGTAATTTTGTTTTAAGGGATATTTATTTATTTAATTGATAACCTTGTTAATGGAAACTAATTTGGTTATATAGTAATTAATGTTATTGAAAAATACATTATCTATTTTTGGAACCCTATAAGATTAAGGTAAAAAAAATTATGGAATAATAGTTTTTTTGTATTATGGAGTCAAATATGATTTTATTGTGGACATATGTATGTTCTATTTTTTTTGGAAATATCTTAGGGATTACGTGGTGTATGAAATTAAATTTTTGGTATACTATATTAAGAGAGATTGATGTTATATTGAGGACTATATAATCAAATCCTTCTAACTTGTTGGGTCACAATATTAGTCCAAAATATTTTTGAGTAAGTATAATAATTTTCAAAATAATATATATTTAACATTGAGAAATAATTTTAAATTTTTAAGAATAAATTTTATTTTCATCATATAAAGAATTGTTTTTTTGGAATCTAATGTTAAGATTGATTTTGTAATATTGGAGTCCTTTTTGGACTATGAATTAGAATAGTAGTATTTTGGATAAGTCTTAAGGTTGGAATGGAATTATTTGAACATTGGATATTATATTTTGAGGTTAATGTATTATTTTTTGGATACTTTGTGCTGAAATTTGTTATTTTAGTAAATATTTATAGGTCGAAGAAATGATAGTAGGATATTATCATTCATTAAACATATTCTACTATGAACATTTCAACTTGAATATCTATTTCCTTGAATAGGAGATGAAGTGAAAATAGATTGAAGCACAACCAATGGATAATATCATGCTTATAACATGGAATGAAGTCAAGTTAGGTTATTTCCTTTTGTCTATATCTAGATAATAAAATAATCCCTCAACTATAGGAAATGAATTTTTAATGAAAATTATATTTGTTTAATTTTCTTACTGAAAATTTGTTATCCTTTTAAACACATCATAGATTTATGGTTTTTGTGATGGTATAATTTATGATGACCAAGTTATGGTACACTCTACATTAAAACATGTTTTTTTATTTCTCTTCTATGTAAAAATTTTAACAATTCCCTTATTGATTTACTATTTGATAGCCTAATTGTTTGATGACCTTCTCGTCTCCCTTCCCCTCTTATTTAATGAATGTTTTGTTATCCTTATTTCTATTGTGGGTTTTCCTGAAAAGAATTTTCAAGTATAAAACATTGATTTTTGAAGTGAATTTTAAACTAAATGGAAAAAAAATTATTGAATAAGGGTACAGGGTAACAACCCATGATTTTATGTTATGTCTCTTTTTAATGTCAAACTTTTCATAAGATTGTGTTGCACACAACAGCAATCTTAAGCAATTAATGAAATATATTTATAACTCAAAGGATAAATTGGTAGGAATGAATATTATTAACCAAATTATGAAATTAATATATTATATTTTTAATCAAATTTTCTTAAATTCATCCAAATGATTTTAAAAGCATGAGGGAAGAAAAAATCCAATTTTTGGCATTAAAATACAATATTTTTCTATAGTCAGTTTTTCCGCCTATTGATGATGCACATGTTTTGAATCTAGTTTTTAAAAATTTTATAAATTATATTGGATAAAATTAACTTATAATTTTAAATATATGTATAAAAATTTACTTTTGTTGATTTTTTGGAATTTCTCTAATATATTTTTTATTTTGATGAATAGTAATAAAATATTACTTTTCTATTGAAAATAAAATTTTCATATAAATAATTTATAGTTCTAAATCACATTTTTAATTAGTTTTAATGTACAATTATATCCATTTTTTATCATTTAATATAATTTGGTTTATTTTAATTAATTTCATTTTGAATTTCGATATAAAAATATTTCAATATTTTGAATATTTTCACATATAAAACTCGTTTTCTTGTTCCATAAATGAGATTAACTTGAAATTATCTTTAACCAATTTTATGTTTTTAATTAGGAAAAATAGATTCCATATTTTTAATAATAATATACAGATTTGGTAAATATGACTATTTTATTTTGGTACAATACGAATATTAATTTTCCTATATTTTTTATAATTACCACGGTTAAAGATAAATCATGTAATTATGGGTAAAAATAATATTATATGTATTATAAAATTATACCGTCACGTACTATAATTTTATTTTATTATTTATTGTTGACCAAAATCATAATTGGACTGATTTTATGGCCTATTGGTTCCACCTATATGACTTTAATCATTTTATAGTTTTTCATTCAATGAAAATACTTTTTGGTATTACATTTGTATGTAATAAGTAACATATTTTTAATAAGAGGATAAATATGGTATAGGTTCTAAAATAAATATTAATTAATATGATAATATTATTATCTTCATCAATAAAATTTATTTTCAATTTTTTGGGTATAAATATTTAATTTTATGCCATGTAATATGATGATGCAATAATATATTAATTAATGAGCATAAAAATTCTATTCAAAATGATAAAATAAATATAATTTGAAAATTTTAATTCCATCCATGAATTTTATAAATGAACTTTACCTATTTTGGATTTATTGAAGCTTTCAGTTCAATTTAATCATGTAATAATGATTTTTTAAAAATTCATGTAATGAATTGTGTGAAAATTGACACTAATGATATTTTAAAATAAATAATATTTTATTAAATGATAAAAAATTCATAAAAATATATAAATTAAAAAATTATTTTTATAAGGTTTTAAATTTCATCCATTACTCATTTATGGTTCTTATCGAATGTTATAGTATCTATATTAAATCATAAATTGTAAAAAACCAAGTTATCACAGTTTGAGTTAGTGGCTTTAACTAAGGATTAATGATAAAAGATAAGGGTATTAACGCGACCTAAACATGATTAAAAATTATTTTTTGATGGTATATAGACCCATACTCAGCTGATATTTTAAATAAATTAGTTGTAATAATGTTTTAATTGAACATTAATTCATATTAATTTAATATTTTTGGAGTTTTCAAAAGAGCTCTTTACCTCAATTATAAAAGGGTCCCACCTACCTCACTTCCTTGCACCAAATTGAAGATTATATCTCATGAAAAAACCATACCAATTATGATCCTAAATTACATCTCCTAATAATATAATAATACCTTATTTTGGAAATCTAACCATGGAATCCTTATGGAATAAACCAAAAAGAGTTACCAAAAAATGAGGTAACATTATTCCCCGATCACTTCTGTATTATTTATTTCTATAATGATTAAATAATTATTATTAAATTATTATATAATAACCTCTGTATTTTTAATTTATATACATCTTTTATGCTAATAGTTTAACCTACACAGTCACTCATATACACCAACTGGGATATGTAATTATCGTTCGTGTGTACGGCAGACTACCGCCTCGCTAACTGATTTCATTTGTTCTTACATTTATAACCATTAAGGTTTGTAATAGTGATGGATTTGTAGTTTCTATATGATATATATACTACTAATAATTTATTTATCCTTATTTATTTTTTATATAACACACACCATTATTCACTTCATTTGTGGGAATATGATTATATCGTTTATGGACCTGTGGACGGCCGTCGCCTCAAAGTTATGTGATTAATTTAGGATTTACATGGAATGTATTTAACATGGTTTTAATAAACATATATGAAATATATGACATAAAACTGATACTAATATTATAATATATATATATATATTTATAATTCAATTTTCATAGAAAAGAAATGGAAGTAGCGTTCATGCGAACATACGACTAACCGTCTCCATGAACAGTTCATTCCTTTTATTTTCTCCATAATTTATGGATTTTTTTAAATAAAATATATACTCAAAAAAATTATATTTAAATAATTCATTAAATTATTGAGATAACTAAATACTGATATAATTAATATGAACAATAGGTAATACTCCAAAACATACTAAAAAACTAGGCAATTAACTACTAAATTAGTGAAAATAATGGATGATTGTCAATAAACAGGTAATGAGATATTATAAGAATTTAATATATGATATTATAAGTATCAATATATTTACATTATATGTTAATAAAGAGATTAAAAACAATATAATATAGGTCAAATTACAATCACCCCTAATGGAAAGAGAGGGTACAATATTTTTTCCTCACTTTTATTTCTATGGGACACATGCATTATATAGTACGTGATTTATTTTTATGTTGTTTATAAACTATTCATAAATTAAATTTATAAATTCAATTATGAAAATTATGGTGTTCCATATCCATATTTTTCCCTTATTTCTTAGGGTATACTATTCTATTGATTATAATGTGGTAAGGGTTATTTCACAATCTCATTATTATTCCGGATTGTTTGTGTTTAAGTCTCTAGAGGGGAACATTTTTCATCCATGTATATGTTTTCTAAAAAAATATTTTCAACATGGTTTTTCTATTATCCAAAAAAATTGTAAAATAATTTTACCCGTGTTGTACATTATTATAAAATGGGTTTAATGAAATATTTTTATCGTTTTCCAAATGAGTTAAATTATGGATTTTCAAAAAAATATGGAACAAATTTTTTTTTAACTTATTCTAAATGAACAGAATTTTCTGGCTACATGATACCCAAATGTTGTGAAGATTCCTCTAAAATTTTTAAGGGGTTTTTTTCAATGAATGTATTTTCTTCTATAAATTCATGACCTTTTAAATAACACCACCATAAAACAGGGCAAGGGAAGCACTTCCCTTTATCAGCGCTAAACAGAAAGCGCTGATAAAGGGTTATGCCTTTATCAGCGCTAGTTAAAAGCACTGATAAATTTAACCTTTATCAGTGCTAAAACAAGCACTAATAAGAGGGCACATTTATCAGCACTTATTTTAGCATTGATAAAAATTTTTATTCTTAATTTCTATAAAAATATAATATTTATCAGCGCTTTTATTTTAGTGCTGGTAAAACATACCTTTATCAGTGATTTTAATGAGCACTGATAAAGGTTCCAGTGGTTTCTATTTAATAACCCTAACAGTCCCTCCTCTCTCGCACCTGGTAAAGCATTCGCGGAAGCTGAACCAGGACCCTCTTCTGCCGCAACTTCTCCTCCTCGTCCGTGTCGCGTCCTCATCTTCTTCCTCCTCCTCGTCCTACTCCTCCTCTTCCTCCTCCTCCGCCGCCGCCGCCGTTTGGTTTTTCTTCTTTGTGCCGTTGGTTTTGCTCATCCGCCTCGACCGTCCCTCTCTCCGCCACCGTGACTACAGCCACAACCGCTACTGCCTCTGCCTCCGCGACCGCCACTCCCTCCACCGTTGCTGCCTTCGCCGCCATCGCCGTTGTCGATCAGTGTAGATGTATATATAATCATTAACTATAGATAATATTTATTCAATTTCTGGATTATAATATAACAAACATAAGATTGTTTTCTATAGTTGGATTTTGATGATGAACCTCTTATGGATGGGGATTCGGTGTAGGAAATTGGTCATGAGGTGGTACCTCTCAATAAAATAGTGGTCTTACCGATAATTCTTTTTCTGGTATTAGCTAGTCGATGGTTAATTATGGTGATGAATAACCATAATGAGATGGTTCCCACTTGGATGAATATTAAGTTATTTTTTTGGGTAATGTCTTATCTAGACATGTAGTGCTCAGTCTGTATCTAAGAGAGTCTGCACCTTATGAATAATATCATGACCTTCATAGAGATTTCATTGAGGATAAAAAGTCTTTCAAAGTAGAAAATGGATATAGTATGATAGTGAAGGAATGGTCATATATTGGATCTGTATAAGGGAAGCACTCTCTATTCTTGAGTTTTGGTGTTATGACTGGGTTGAGGGACATGATAATTTGGATTCCTAACCTTATTTATTTGTAGAATTTTTTTAATGTGGCCATCACTATTGAACCAAGATGGATGGGTTTAGGGTAATGAAGCATGGGTAAATTCCTTTGGTTTTGTAATAATGTTGGGTAACTGGTGATTGTGTGGTGAGTTTTGGTATGGTGTGATGTTAAATTGGAAAATAGTACCAGGGGTGTCCCATTAGAAATATGTGTGTTCCCCCTAATTTTTTTCAAGATGTACGGGTAGGCTCATTGAGTTTGAATAGGGATATGATCCTACTCACTAGATACCACGTGTTGTGTTGAAAAGATTATACCATGAAGTTTAAAGTCATGTGATTAGGATGTATGTGTCGTGAAAGGTGTGATAATAGAGGATTGATCATGGATTACTCATTTGGGATATGCTATCTAGAATAAACTTGGATATTATACCTAGTAAGGAGGACCTATAGGTTAGGTCTTACCATTGTAGGTTCATCTTTTATATTTTATAGTCTGTTGAACTCATTCTATCGAAGGTGGGTTCTATAATTTCTTGTTATCATAAGGTGTGTTTAACCATGGTGTGTGTTGATTTTTGTTTTAGTGGGTTCTTGGGGTTTTTCGGATGTGGTAAATAGTGTACTCAGTTTAAGATTATTTTATTCTCTTGAGTTTCCCCTATTTTATGTTTTCTTTTCATTTGGAAATCTCATTTGTTGTGTGCCTCTCCTCTGCCACAAACGCATCTTTGTCGTGTACTAAACGACACCTTCACGGTGAGTTTTCTCCTATTACTCATTTATTTCCTTTTGTTCTCATGTTAATATTGTTTGATATTGATGGTTATAATGTGAAATGTATGGGCTAAATGCCCCGCTGAAAATCGTGGCCGTTGGTGGTCCTTGTTTGCGCACTAAATGAATTGCATGTTGGTTGGTTCTTGTTGATCATTTGTATATAAAAATTGGTAATTTATGTATACATAACTTATGAATGAACTCCACATTATGATAAAACTTATGTGATAAACCCTGAATTAACAAACAAAATTGAATAAGGGATGCTTTGTAAAATGTAAAATTGTGATTGTTTGGTTTGTATCTAAAGTACACACCTTTAGCTCAAGTTGTTCTATATGTCAGGTATTTTCAAAGGAATCATGCAGTCTTTGTAAGACTAACTTGTAATTAATTTTATATATGTCAAATTAAATCAGGTATCTTATCCATAGATGATGTTCACCCTATTATACACACCATGTATATGGATTTCACATGAGTTTAGAAATGGTAGTATACAACCAACCTTGACTAAGAACCCTACACATCGTGTATCCATTGAAAAATTTGTGTGCTATGTTAATTTCATTATTATTATTTATTTTTTACTTAGAGGATAATATTTCATGTATGAGTAGCCCATTATAAATATCTTTTCATGTATATTACAATATTATGATTCCCTCATTCATTGGAGATTGCACACGATGCGGTTTGGATATTTTAATTATCTTCACTCTACTTGAGAGTTGACAAGTGAAAAGTGAGTTGTTTGGAGAAAATATGGAGTATGGTAATCCCCCATGTTTCAGTGAAGAGTCCTCCATGTATAGGTTTATGGCACTCCATGGAGATATACAAAAGACTAGGCACAATCCCCCGTATATCGATAGAGTTCAGGTACTTTTACATGTTTTGGGGTAGGTTCCTCTATTTCATTGTAGAGGCATTTGTACCATGATTTTTTTATAAAACCTAAACAATGCTACTTTATTAATTAAAACATAATATTAGGAAAGTTCAATATCGAACCCATAAAGATGATGAATATGAATAAAGAATGGATGAATACCAATCAGTTGACAAAAGAGTATGAAGATGGCATGAACGAGTTTATCAAGTTTCCAGTAGATCATGCATGTGACCCATATCAAATCCTATGTCTGTGTTTACGCTATTTTTATTCAAGAAAAATTAGTCCAGAGGAGTTGGAAGAACACCTAATTTGTCATGGAATAGATTTATGTTATACATGTTGGAATAAACATGGGGAAAAATGAATGTAGGTAGTGGCTCGGATAGCACGACATTTTATGGAAGATCTGATATGATTACAAGCGTGAATAGTGAAGATGATCGTATGGAGGGTGTGATTACCGATGAGAATGATGATGAAGATAGTATTGAGGAAATGAAAAGGACAGTTGAAGATGAACATCGTGATTGCCCAAAATTGTTTGAGAAGTTAAAGAGTTGTGAAAAAACACCATTGTATGCTGGTTGCCCTAAATATACAGCATTGTCAGCCATACTGAAGCTATATAATTTGAAAGAAGGCAACGAGTGGAGTGACACCAATTTTATGGAACTACTTTCTATCCTGAATGACATGCTCCCAGAAGATAACTAACTCCCAAGCCGAACATACGATGCCAACCGAATGCTATGATCGATGGGTATGATCTCTAAAAGAATACACGCCTGACCGAATGACTGTATATTGTTTCGCATGGACTACAAATCACTTAAGGAATTCCCAAAGTGTGGTGGTTCTTAATACAATAAAGATGATTCTAGTCCTACAAAAGTTGTTTGGTACTTTCCAATCATTCAAAGTTTTAGGCACCTATATGGAAGTGAGGAGACTGTAGGAAAATTGACATGGCATGCAGATACAAGAATTCAAGATGGGAAACTACGTCACCCAGCAGAATCTCCTCAGTGGAAGAGAGTTGATTATGAGTATCCTGAATTTGGAAATGAGACACGAAACCTTCGTCTGGCATTATCTACAGATGGGGTGAATCCTTTTGGTTTTCAAAGCAGCAGCCACAATACATGGCCAGTTATGATGGTAAATTATAAATTACCACTATGGTTATGCATGAAATGAAAATAAATCATGTAATCTATTCTTATATTAGGAAAAAATAACTGGGTAATGATATTGATGTTTATTTTTCTCAATTGATCGAGGATTTGAAAATATTATGGGATTCAGGTGTTACATTGTATGATTCTTACAAAAAAGAAGATTTCACTTTGAAATCCATGTTGTATGGGACGATAAATGAATTTCATTCTTATGGAAATTTTTTCGGATATAGCATTAAATGAAATCAAGGGTGTCCCATTTGCAAACAAGGTAAAAAATCAATTAGGTTGAAACATTCATCGAAAACTGTGTTTTTAGGACATCACAGATTTCTACCCCGACGGCATAAGTACCGATCTTGGACGACATCATTCGACGGAAGTTCAGAAGAACGAACAACACCGTCTCCACTAACAGGTGATCAATTGTTTGAGAAGGTAATATATTTGAAAACTACTTTTGGTAAACTGTTTTCGAAAAGCCTTAAGAAAACTGGTTGGGAAAAGAGATAAGTTTTTTTTGAATTACCATACTAGAGTTGTTTGTATGTTAGAAATTTTCTTGATGTTATGCATATTGAAAAAAAGGTATGTGATAGTGTCATCAGTAAGTTTCTAAATGCATCCGAAAAAACGAAGGATGCAATTAAGGCTAGATTGGACATGGTTGAGCTGGGAATATGAGAAGAGTTGTCACCAGTGAAGGGTGAAAAAAAAAATTCTTCCTCCTGCTGCTTACACTCCTTCCAGGAAGGAGAGATATCAGTTTTGAAACTTCTTGAATGATGTAAAGGTTCCATATGGGTATTCATCAAATATCAAGAACATCGTGTCAGTGAACAATATCAAATTAAAGGGTCTGAAATAACATGACTGTCATGTTTTGATGCAAGATCTAATTCCTATAGCATTACATTGCATTTTTCCCAAGAATGTCCGCCATACATTAATGAAACTATGTTTCTTCTTCAAAGCTATATGCATAAATGTTATAGACCCGACAAAATTGCCAACTATGGAAAGAGAAATTGCCGTCATATTATGTGAATTGGAAATGTTCTTCCCACCGACATTTTTTGATATGATGGTTCATTTGATGGTTCATTTAGTGAGAGAGATTCGACTATGTGGTCCTATACATTATAGAAGGATGTACCCCATTTAACGGTATATGAATATTTTGAAAGGGTATGTCCAAAATCGAAGTCAGCCAGAGGGTTGTATTGCGGAGCAATATATTGTTGAGGAAGCCATTGAATTTTGTACTGAATACCTGTCTGGTGTGGAAAATGTTGGCCTACCGAAATCTCATCACACTGAGCGAAATGAGGGTGAAATAATTTCTGGAAGAGAGGTTGTCACAATCAGTATTACAGATCAGGAGAAGGGTCACCTTTACATTTTTCATAACAGTTTCTATATTGACCCATATGTTCAAACCCACAATGAAATTATTAGTCATTTGAATCCATCTAGGGATGAAAAATGGATATTAGATACACATAATAGATAGTTTATATGATGGTTTCAAGACCATATTTTGTAGTATTTAGATGAAAACACAGAATCAATTTCATAATGACTTTGATGGCTAGCCGGAGGAGCAAGTGTGTATGTATTATCTTAAAATGATTATACAGTTAATGGTTATACATTCTATACTAATGACCATGATGAAGACAGTACCATGCAGAATAGTGGGGTTACACTTGTGGTTGACATGATGCATGTTTCCGGTGCTATGGACAAAAATCCAATTTATGTGAATATGTCATACTTTGGCATCATCAAATGAATGTGGGAGTTGGACTATATGAAATTCAAAGTTCCGATTTTTCAATGAAATTTGGTTTATAATAGGAGTGTTGTTTAAATAGATGAATTAGGATTCATGAAAGTTTATTTTAGTAAGGAAGGGGAGAAAGACGAACCATTTATAATGGCATCACAGACAGTATAAGTATTTTATGTTCCAGATCCCGCAAACCGAAATTGGTCAATTGTTCTGTTATCGACCAAAACAACTGAAGGGTTTGATGAAAGTTCAACGGAGGATGAACCTTTAATAGGGACTTCACAATCATTTCACAGCGGTCCAAATGTAGATGGATTTTTTTATGTCAGAGGAGACCACAATGAAGTGATTTACATAATCGATAGAGGAGTCAAATCTCTTCAGCCTATAAAGAAAAAAAGAGATTACAATAATCAGGTTATTTTTTTATTGTAATATACATTGTGTTATGTTATGTTATTATCTGTCTACTACTGCTTTTATGTAATCTAAATTAAATGTAAAATCACTTCTGCAGATAATGACTTCTGCACCTGCTGATGTGCCTAATCCCGAGGCACAAAAGGTCTCTAAACCACCTGCTGGTGGTCCCAGTGTAGTGTAATAATAGGTTTCTCAACTAGCTGCTACTGGTCCTAGTGTAGAGCAGTAATAGGATTCTCAACATGTTGCTGCTGGTCCCAGTGCTGATGCTAGTGCTCCAGAGAAAGATATTGATGATACTTCTGAGGAAATGGTAGGAAATGAATCTCTAAAAGTGAAAAAAAACAAGATCACCATAGTTTTACAATTTTATCCAAAATCCTTAATGAAAAAGAAAAAGGCATCAAATTTGAGGTGGGATGGAATAAGAGAGGCCAACATGTTAACCGCAACAAATCCATCTTCAGTAGCTACATTGGAATCTTCACTCGGGAACGTGTGTCGATTGATGTATAGTCTTGGCACCATGTTGTCACCGGTCTTAAGACACTAATGTGGGAAGATATTACGGTAACATTATGACATCGTTTTTTTAATTTATTAAAATAAAATACAAAAACATTGACTTACACATCATAATCCATTTCAGACTACTTTTAAAGTAGATGCCTCGCACAAGGAATATGTATTAAGAGTTGCAGGAAGGATACATAGAGGTTTCCACTCAATTTTAACGAAATATCATCTTAGAGATGCTGAAGGTAAAATCAAGCTAAACCCACCTCCTCTTTATGCACACCTGATATCCCAAGGAGCGTGGGATGTGTTTATCAACCGTCGTGGGGAGCAGAATTTTTTGGTACATTGCGTGGGGTAATACAATGTTTGACGTTGCTTGTATTCATCACTTTGATTGACAGTTTTTTATTTATGAAATAGCAACTGAGTGCTGAAAATAAAAAATGTGTAGCAGAACCAACGTACCCTTACCATAATGCAAGGTTGGGGTACACTTAACTTGGGCAAAAATTCGTACATCTTTTAAATATACCGTACTACTTATATGTGACATAAAACAACACGATAACCATGTTTCTCTGTTTATATGCAGATTGATGAATCACAATCAAAATCCAAATCCATCCCACGCCATGTGCTATGGATAGAGGCTCGTGTAATTAAAGAGGGGATACTGATAGATGAAAACAAGCAAAAAGTGTGGGAAACATGTGTAATTATGAAATAATATAAATTTATTTTGTTTCAAAACGCTATTACATTACAATGAATACTTATTTTTCTATATTTTCTATCTGACATAGTTACAGGAATCAACAACACCCGCACTAGATGTAGAAATACTTTCAGCAGCCTTGAAGTGGCTAGACCAGTATGGCCGCGTTAGAGGTGCGGTTTTTAGGGTGACACCCCGAACATATTTTCAAAAACAAAAACAAGCGGACAATGAAAATAAAAAAATGGAAAAGCTGTAAGAAAAATTAGCTATTTTTCAATAATAATTACAATACCAGAGAGATATGATAGAAAAATTGATGGGGGAGAGGCAAAGAGAAGAAACAACTCAACAACAACCCATGCGTGATAATCCTGCCCCACCCCCACCAGCTTTGAGGCAAGCCATTCCCCTAAAAAACAAGACTTAGCTGAGGTAATAAATGTTTCAATAATTGTTTTTGTGAAATGTGATTCACATAGAAACTGATACCTTTCCTGTTCTAATATTCTACAGGGTGAAAATGACTGTGATTTATATCTAGAAACTCCCACATATCACCTTGTAGTGAGGGATATGGTGTTCAATACGCAGAATGATATGCTACACAACATTCACCATCCAACATATCATTTCAGAGTATCAATTAATGTATCTAATGATCCGAGTTCCGAGATACCTATCCCAAATGATGATGACGACATTCATATGGTCAAACAAGCTGTTGGAACATTCATTGCATGGCCGTCAGTTCTTTTAAAAAAACAAGTCGACAAGGAGGTATCTATTTCCAAGTTATTTTTCAAGGTGTACCTTTAACATTTTTTTAAAAAAAAGGTGTGAACCGATGAATGTTATTACAGAACGACAAAGATAAGGGGTGAAACAAAATATCAGCTCAAAAATATCTCAAGGATCAACCAACATATTGAAATGGTCTACTGAGAGCACCTTCACCCCACCCATTTTATATCCATAGTTAATATCATTGTTGGCTCATGTGGATAAAAAGTTTATAGACAAAAATTCTCACATAGTTGTTTTTGAAAAAACTATATACGGAGAGGAAACATCAGATTTCATTAGTGCTAGAAATGTAAATGAAATCCTCAAGTATTAATGTCTAGGCGCCTCAGTTGTAAATGTATACATGAGGTATGTTTTCATGATTTGATTTCACAAAATCTAATATACTTTTATAATAATGACTAAATAAATTTTTTATTTTTCGCAGGCGTATATATGAAAAACAATTAAATGGATTTCCCCATGAACAAAAAGTTGGACTCGTAAGTCCTCACACCACCTCTTCAAAAGAAGAAATAGATTCTGATAAAGAGGCTGTAATAATGTCCCCCCTTCTCAAATAGTTTTAAAACAAAATTACAGATGGAAGACTCTTTTTAATACCAAAAAATCATGGGTAAAACTCTACAATTTAATCATATCAACTATATTTTCATTTATTTCTTTACTTATTCCTTTTTGTATTTTTAGGGAGCATTAGATGCTGATTGAAGTCTATTTGGATACTCCAAAGATTTATTTTCTAGATTCAACACATGGATATCCAACAAACCAACCACACATGGTGGTGGTTGTTAATTTGTAATACACTATATTCAGTATTTTAAAACTAAACATCTAGTTATATAATTTATGTTATCTTTTAATGAGGATTCTGTTATGATAGGGCGGTGCATCAATATCGTCTAATGCATGGAATGAATCCAGGGCATGAGGATGAGAAAGCCTACAATATCTACAACTTGAAAATTATCTAGGTATATATGATAACATTTAACTATCCAAACACATATCAAAAAAATTTCTTATTGTTGTCGATGATTCTGTAGTGTCCAAAACAAACAAATGGAAAGGACTGTTGTTATTATGTTTGTAAATTTATGAAAGATATCATATTTCATCAAAAAACTGGCATCCCTGATGAGGTATTTTCGAAAATAATTAAAAGTTCATTTAAAATATTTATTAATCCTTTTTGTATTTATATTTTTTCATTACTACCATGACTGTCGCAAAAACTCATATTCAAATGATGATATAGATGTGTTTAGAAATTAATGGGCATCATTCATGATGGAAGATTTTACACAAATAGGATGAAAGTGAATTCCTACTAATTTTATCTGTATATGATCATTTATATCTCCCTTTGTTACACTTACTGATCATATATGATCACCCTTTGTTAAGTTTTATATCCTTTGGTTATGAAGAATGGTTTTAGATATGATTTGTCTTTCTAGTAAATCATAACTCATTGGGTAAAACTGAGCAGATGCATTCAGATTGTTTTGATACTTTAGGACAATGATCCATGAGTCATTTGAGAGGTGTACGAATTGACCAAACCTCAATCTGATGCACATTGTGACCGGCATGGCTAAAAGTGTCTGATACCAATTCAAATTGACATTAACTTTAGAAAACAACACTATTGACAAATGGAAAACCGAGAAAACACATTCAGATTGTTTTTATACTTTAGGAAAATGATCCATGAATCATTTTTGAGGTGTAAAATTCGATCGCACCTCAATCTGACGCATGGTGTGACCGGTATGGCTGAAAGTGTCTGATAATAGTTTCAAATTCGAATTAACTTTAGAAAATAGCACAAATGATATACAGAAAACTGATAAAATGCATTCGAATTGTTTGTATACTTTAGGAAACGATCCATGTGTCATTTTTGAGGTGTACGAATCGACCACACCTCAATTCGGCGCACGGTGCGACCGACATGGCTAAAATTGTCTGATACGAGTTTCAAATTGACATTATCTTTAGAAAACAACACTACTGACATACGGAAAACAGAGAAAAAACGTTCGGATTGTTTTGATAATATAGGAAAACGATCCATGAGTCATTTGTGATGTTTACAAATCAACCGCACCTCAATCCAAAGCACGGTGTGACCGGTATGGTTAAAAGTGTCTGATAATAGTTTCAAATTGACATTAACTTTATAAAATAACAAAAATGACATACGAAAAACCAAGAAAACGCATTCGGATTGTTTTGATACTTTAGTACAATGATCCTTGAGTCGTTGTTGAGGTGTAAGAATTGACCACAAGTCAATCCGACGCACTGTGTGACCGGTATGGCTAAAAGTGTCTGATAATAGTTTCAAATTTACATTAACATTATAAAACAACACTAATGACATATGGAAAACCGACGAAACACGTTAGGATTACTTTGATACTTTCAGAAAACGATCCATGAGTCATTTTTGATGTGTACGAATCAACCACACCTCAATCTAATGCACAGTGTGACCGGTATGGCTAAAAGTGTCTGATAATAGTTTCAAATTGACATTAACTTTAGAAAACAAAACTACTGACATAATGAAAACCAAGAAAATGCATTCATATTGTTGTGATACATTAGGAAAATGATCCATTTGTCATTTTTGAGGTGTACAAATCTACCTCACCTCAATCCGATACACGGTGTGACCGGTACGGCTAAAAGTGTCTGATAACAGTTTCAAATTGGCATTAACTTCAGAAAACAACACTACTGACATATGGAAAACTAATCAAATGACTTCATATTGTTTTGATAAATTATGATAATGATCTATGATTCATTTTTTAATTTTAAGAATTTACCGCACCACAATCTGATGCACGGTGTGACCGGCATGGCTAAAAGTGTCTGATACCAGTTTCAAATTGACATTAACTTTAGAAAAAAACACTACTAACATACGGAAAACCGAGAAAACGAATTCGGCTTGTTTTGATACATTAGGACAATGATACATGAGTCATTTTTGAGGTGTGTGAATATACCTCACCTCAATATGATGCACGGTGTGACCGGTATGGCAAAAAGTGTCTGATAACAGTTAGAAATCGACATTAATTTTTGAAAACAACACTATTGACAAACGGAATACCGAGAAAACACATTCGGATTGTTTTGATACATTAGGAAAATGATCCATGAGTCATTTTTGAGGTGTAAAAATCTATCGCACCTCAATCCTATGCACGGTGTGATTGGTATGGCTAAAAGTGTCTGATAATAGTTTCAAATTGACATTAACTTTAGAAAACAAAGATACTAACATATAGAAAACGAAGCAAATGTATTCGGATTGTTTTGATACTTTAGGAAAACGATCCATGAGTCATTTGTGAGGTTTACGAATTGACTACACCTCAATCTGACACACGTTGTAACCGGTATGGAAAAATGTGTCTGATAACAGTTTGAAATTGAAATTAATTTCAGAAAACAACACTACTGACATACGGAATACTAATAAAATGTGTTCATATTGTTTTCATACATTGAGAGAATGATCCATGATTCATTTTTGATGTGTACAAATCGACTGAACCTCAATCCAAATCACGGTGTGACCGGCATGGATAAAAGTGTCTGATACCAATTTCAAATTGACATTATCTTTAGAAAACAACACTACTGACATACAGAAAACTGAGAAAACGCGTTCGGATTGTTTTGATACATTAGGACAATGATCCATGGTTCATTTTTGAGGTGTTCGAATAGACCGCACCTCGATCTGACGCACAGTGTGACCAGTATGGCTAAAAGTGTCTGATAATAGTTTCAAATTGACATTAACTTTATAAAATAACACAAATGACAATTAGAAAACCACGAAAACGTGTTCGGATTGTTTCGATACTTTAGTAAAACGATACATGAGTCATTTTTGAGGTGTACGAATCGACTACAGCTCAAATCCAAAACACGGTGTGACCGGTAGGGCTAAAAGTGTCTGATAATAGTTTCAAATTGACATTAACTTTAGAAAACAACACTACTAACATACGGAAAACTGAGAAAATGCTTTCAGATTGTTTTGATACTTTAGCACAACGATCCATGAGTCATTTGTGACATGTACGAATCGACCTCACCTCAATGTGACGCACAGTGTGATCGGTGTGGATAAAAGTGTCTGATAACAGTTTCAAATTGACATTAACTTTAGAAAACAACACTATTGACATAAGGAAAACCAAAAAAAATGAGTTCGGATTGTTTTGAAACATTATAAAAATGATACATGATTCATTTTTTATGGGTAAAAATTGATCGCGCCTCAATCTGACGCACGGTGTGACCGGCATGGCTAAAAGTGTCTGATACCAGTCTCAAATTGACATTAACTTTAGAAAACAACACTACTGACATACAGAAAACTGAGAAAACGCATTCAGATTGTTTTGATACCTTAGGAAAACGATCCATGATTCATTTTTTAGGTGTACGAATCGACCACACCTCAATCCGACGCACGGTGTGACCGTTATAGCTAAAAGTGTTTGATAACAGTTTCAAATTGACATTAACTTTAGAAAACAACACTACTGACATACAGAAAACCAATAAAATGTGTTCATATTGTTTTGATACATTATTACAAAGATCCATGAGTCATTTTTGAGGTGTACGAATCAACCGTACCTCAATCTGACGCACGTTGTGATCGGTATGTCTAAAAGTGTATGATAACAGTTTCAAATTGAAATTAATTTTAGAAAATAACAATAATTACATACAAAATAATGAAAAAATGCATTCGGGTTGTTTTGATACAATAGGACAACAATCCATGATTCATTTGTGACATGTAAAAATCAATCGCACCTCAATCTGATGCACAGTGTGACCGGTATGGCTAAAAGTGTCTGATAACAGTTTTAAATTGACATTAATTTTAGGAAACAACACTACTGACATACGGAATACCGAGAAAATGCGTTCGTATTGTTTTTATACTTTAGTACAATGATCCATGATTCAATTTTGATGTGTAATAATCAACTGCACCTCAATCCGACGCACGGTGTGACCGGCATGGCTAAAAGTGTCTGATACCAGTTTCAAATTGACATTAACTTTAGAAAACAACACTACTGACATATGGAAAACCAAGAAAACGCGTTCGGATTGTTTTGATACTTTAGGAAAAAGATCCATGAGTCATTTTTGAGGTGTAACAATCGAGCATACCTAAATCCGACTCTCGGTGTGACCGGTATGGCTAAAAGTTTCTGATAACAGTTTCAAGTTGACATTAATTTTAGAAAATAACACTACTGACATACAGAATACCGAGAGAACATGTTCAGATTGTTTTGATACATTAGTACAATGATCCATGATTCATTTGTGAAATTTACGAATTGACCGCACCTCAATCTGATGCACGGTGTGACTGGTATGGCTAAAAGGGTCTGATAATAGTTTCAAATTGACATTAATTTTTGAAAACAACACTAATGCCATACAGAATACCGAGAAAATACGTTCGTATTGTTTTAATACTTTAGGACAACGATCCATGATTTATTTGGGACGTGTATGAATCGAACGCACCTCAAATCTGATGCATGGTGTGACCCGTAAAGATTTTCATTAGATAAAGAATCAGTATTTATTAAATGAGATAAATCATCCAAAAACATATTGATTTTACAATATTCCCTTTCATTGTTATCAGATTGAAGAAATTTGAGTTTATCATTTCCATATTTTACATTCACATTTCCATATTAATGTATTGTTTCATATTGATGTTTTAATTTATTTTATTATTGTATTACTAAAATAATATTTGTTTTCTTATATAGGTGAATTCTTTTTCTTGAGTTCAGATATTTTGTTTGGCAACAAATACCATGGATGAATATTTTTGTGAGATGATCATAGATATCAAAGGATGAAAAGTTAATGTTTATAACTATTGTTGGATAATTTTAATTGTAACCATGTAAAACATTGTTTGAAATGTATATAGCAGTGTGTTTTTTTGTATTCATGATTTTAAGTAAATGTATGTATGATTTGTTTTCAAAATATTGTGTGTGGGTGCTAGTTTGTACAGGTGTGGGTGCTAGTTTGTACAGGTGCTGGTACTGGTTTGTGCAGGTGTTGGTTCTGCAGGTGCAACTGAAGGAGCCTTTATCAGCACTATCCTGAGCACTGATAATATGGCCCTTTATCAGCGCTATCCTGAGCGCTGATAATATGGCCCTTTATCAGTGCTAGAAAAGCGCTGTAAATGGTGGCGAAGATAAAGGGGGGGTTGGTCCCCTTTATCAGCGCTCCGAAAAGCACTGATAAATGCCGCCTTTATCAACTCTTTTTTAGCACTGATAAAGGCTGACTTTATCAGCGCTTTTCGAAGAGCTGATAAAGGGTACCCCCATTTATCTTCGCCAACATTTACAACACGTTTCTAGCGCTGTTAATATTGGTTTTTAGCGTAGATATAGGGCCAATTTGTAGTAGTGTAAATTATTCCAAAGTGGTAAGAGATTTCATCTAAATTAGTATTCTATTATGAATTATTATTTTTTAGGAATCAATTCACATTATTGTTGTGTATATATAATCCATTTTTCATTTAATATCATGATTTAATAAGACACATTTTTAATTTTTAAATATGATGTTTACTATGATAGTTATTTAATTATCTGGGGAAATATTAATAGATATTTATTCTTCGTACAATAAGGATTTTTGATAAGGCACGTTATTTATATATTAATAAATTAGCTGATATGAGGAATGATTTTTTCATCCAATGAAAATGGGGTCTAGACATTTCATATCACCTTGGTGCATCGACAGGTTATCATGAGACAAATTGGTTATGAAAATTAAATGAGTTTTTAATAGTGGGATTAAACTATCTTGTAAAAATTCTTCACTGCATTCATTTTCTTATGCCTCAAATATGAAGTTCAATACTTAATAATTTAATTTATATTTATTTATTTTTTCATTGATATTACCAATGGGGTTTTCATATGATAAAATTATATGGATGTATTTCATTCTCAGATTATAATTTAAATGACATGTGTTTCAGTTATTTAAATTTCCATATTGATTATTCCTTAACCAAATATTTGAATGGAATGTGTTATGAATTATTTACCAGTACATATTGATATATTCTCATTAATGAAATATTAATTTCATTTTACATTCCATTGTTGGGAATTTTTTCTAACCCTTATTATGTTTCAATTCCCCATGTTATGAAGATGAATCCTTTGAATGAGTTTCAATGATCTTGAGATTTTATTTTCCATTTCATTAATTTTACTTTCCAATGTATTCTAGGTATCATTTATTCAATCTAGTATTCTAAAATGATTATAGTATTTGATCCTTCCGGAAAAGGTTCCTTCCATCATGCCAATGTAATTGTATTAGACAATGACTTTGTGATTATTAGGGTAGGGTCATAACAGTCATGCATCCCATGCAACTTATAATTGATTCCATCACCCCATTAGATTTAGGATTGATGGAGTATTGCCCATATCTCATTATGTTCCTCAATCAATAAATAACCAACTGATTATTCTCGTTATTTGGGCTATTATAATGAATATGTGGGTTCTATGATGCTTGTACCCACCCCGCTAATGTTTAACTGTAGCCTGGTAGGCCAACAATGAAGAATATGATGAAGTGTTAAGGGAAAAGAATAATAACATTAGTGAATATATCATTTTTAAAATAATAATGTATAGAAATCATATATCAGGGTTTTCCAGGAGTGGTAACATGATTAATAAGTATATAAATATTAGATTAAAAATAAAATAGGAAACATATGTAATAGGAAAGAACAAATAAATCACAAAACAAGAATAACATATAATAATCTATGTTAAACCTTTTAATCAAGGGAGGAATCTAAAATTGAAGATACCAACCTCAATTATGGATTTATATTTTGTGATTAATGCATAAAAAATGACATAGAAGACCTATAGTGTTCACCACCACTTGATCCTTCTCAATCTGATCATTATACATTGTCTGATTCTATTTTTCCAATAAATAATATCTAATTTTCCTCTCAAGGATACCAGTTTTATATATATAACCATTGTTTATTTCTATATTAAAAATTATATTGTGTAAATTAATATAAGGGTATTTAAAGAATTAATTTATCTTATTAATTAATTAATCTAATTAATGTACCCATTAACAACTACCTTATATAAACATCTCACATCGACCAACTTTATGTCGCACATAGGGTAAACAAAAAACTCTAGATTCAACCATGTTATTATATTTTCAATTGGAGACTCTTTTTGAGAGATATTAGACAATTTTTGTAAAACTTCATAAGTTTGATATTAATATATTTAATATTTCTGTAATATCAGTTTTTTGGATCATTGGGACTTATAATTTGACATTGTCTCTATGACAGAATCTTAAAATATATATATTAATTTTTCTCAACGTCTTATAATTTTAATAAAATGGTTACTACATTATTCATCATTCATGGACTTTATTCTCTAAAATGATCTATTTAATAAAAGAATGTGGGGATATTGTGCCTAAATTTGGTACTCTCGCTCTCAAGTGATCTCCTGCATTCTTTCATGCTTCCAGAACACAAAAAACATGGAAATTTTCCATCATCATATGATTCTCTTCTTATGATCCTCAATCGCCACTGGGTACTCTATGAAGATGGCTCCACCATCTATTTCATGATATTTCTAGTCAATGACATGCATAGTTTCATACACATACACTTCTATAAAACTAGGTTTATCTAGCACTAGTGTTTTAACAGTGCTCATTAAAAGGAATATAAATCCCTCATTTTTCAATGCAGCAGAAATTGTTGATAAAGGGGGGTCTTTGTCAGTGCTATTTTCATTGTTGTTAAATATGGTATTTAGCAATGATAAAAAATATATTTTAGGGGATCCTTTATTAGGGATAGTAAAAAAGTACTGATTTATCCCCCCTTTACCATTGTTAGTACAAAAGAGATGATAAAACGAGAATTTATCCCCACCTCTAAAAAGCACTAAAAAGGGATTCTTTATCAATGTTTTTTTACTAGAATGGATAATGGTTATATTTCAAGAAATATATATATTTCATTTATGGAAAACTATAGTAGATGTTATTGTCATTTGGGGGCCTTTTTCCCTCAGAAGAGGTGATTTAGTGTACATGTGGGTCACTAAGGCTTATGGATCATCACAAGATTCGAATTTATATGTGGTATCGGCAAACAAAACACCAGGTTTAGAAGTTATGGTCATTTTAAAGGCCAATGAATGTAAAAACCCCTAAAATCCCTAAACACTCTAAAACCCCTAAAAACCGGAAGGGATCATAACTATTGATCTGGGAGTCCATTTTAGCTGCAAAATCATTAAAATCGATGATAATGAAATGAGATGAGACCCCATGAGATTTAAATCATGTGATAAAGGAATACAATATATTATAGTTTCAAATGTCTTAAATCAAACTCGAATATCAAACAATCATAAATTTTGATCCATTTCTCTTTTTTTCCTCTACGACATATAAAATCAATGCTAGTGATGAGATCTACGAAAAATATTGTATGGGATTGATTTCTACATGCTCCATCCTGTTTTCAATCACATAAAAGTCTTGGAGGGCCTCCAAACCTGAGTTCTCAGTTTCCAATACTGGTTTCATAAAATTTAAATAACTATAACATTTGATCCGAGAGTCTGTTCATCCAGTACTATATATCATATATAATATCATTTTATAAGATTTTATTTTACTATCTTTTTATATGAAATGGCTCCCAAAATACATCTTTTGGTCATTTCCATGTTTTTATGGGTTTTGGGGTTTTCAGGGTTTCATAAATCTTATTTTTAAGGGATTTTATATTTAATATCCATTATAAAAAATATAAATAAATAAATATGTATTTAATGTATTTATATAAATATATATATATGAATATAAATATAAATATAAATATAAATATATAAATATATATGCAAACATATATGTAAATACATGGATAAAAATATAATGAAATATATATAAATATATTGATGTATACTAAAATGTAATGAAAAGAATTATAGGGGAGTTGAAGTGACACTGTTTTATAAGTTATAGGTCATATGTTTGAAAATCATTTGAGGTAGTGGGGAGTGATAAAGTGCGGAAAAAGGTGTGGGGGAATTGATGAAAAAATGGTCAGGGGTGGGAAGCACTGATAAAGAGGCGGTGGGGAATTGAAATAAAATTATACCCATTGTCAACAAGGCCTTTATCAACACTTCATTTATCACTGATAAAGGGGGACCTTAACAGTTCTAAAAAAGCACCATAAAATCCCCCTTGAATAGAGCTGATAAAGTCCCCATTTATCGGTGATTTTTTAAGACTTCTTTTAATTATATCCCTTTAACATCACTTACATTATCACTCCATATATAACTTTGAAAAAATCACTTTAACTAGTTATGATAAAGGATAGATTTTAAGTAGTGATATATCCTTATCTATGGCACACTGAATTTTTCATTCACCCTTTCTATATGTGGGGGTAAGGATTGAAAATATGCAACCTCATCTACACTCCACAGAATGTTGAATGGCCTGATGAACCTTTGGGATAATTTTCCTCTATATCCAAACCTCTATAATATTAATCCTGGGCATACTCTTAGGAAAATGTGGTCTCCCTTATCAATCACTATGTTCTTATAACATTCCCTTACATAGAATTTTCATTGACCCTGGGGTGTCCACATACACTTGTGGATCACTGAGACCATAATTTTCATTTCATGCACCATCTATGTACCATTAAGATATGTCTCACTAATATTGGTCCTATATAAGGGTGACATGTACGTAATCCCATAAAAGACCATAAAAGGTGACATGGTGATCATTGAGTAAAACATGTTATTATAAGTGAACACTACCAATGAAATGTGGTCCTCCTAGCTCCTGATGAAGTCAAACAGTTATGATCCTTTCATATCCAACAATACCTATATAGTAACCTCGTTTTTAAATTCTTATTTGGGGTGGAATGTTGTAATCATCCTCAACTGGGTTTGAAATTCTTCCAATATGACTCTCCAAAAACATGTTACGATATGTACATCATGCTCAAAGATAATTATTGACAAATCCCCTAAAATTAGATGATGTCCTACAAATACAAACACTATATACTCTTGATCAAAATCAACAGTCTAATAGAAAATAATAGCACTAACTTCATGAGTTGGTCAACAATCACCCATATAGAATCATGGCCTCATTCAATTCACCAAAGTCCTGTAATAAATTCCATGGATATGTCATCTCATTTCCACTTTCATATCTCAAGTGGTTGTATCAAACCTTCCAGAACCTGGTGCTCAACCCTCACCTACTGACATGTGAGACAACAAGGGATGAACTCAGGGACACTCATAATTCTATCCCCAAAAAAACTATTCGTAAAGGTATATGTACTTCATACATACATCGGGTTTTAAAACAAATGTATATGCATGAAACTCCCTCATCACATTCACTCACATACTGACTAAAACCATCATTCCTACCTAGAAAGGGATAATGTTCTCCCCTCCATCAAAAAATTTCATATGGTCAATCTATTAGGGTTTTTTGTTAATGAATAACTTTACATTAGTTGTCTCCCAACATAGCATCCATCACATGTTGATGAAGAAAATAAGTCATGATCATTTGTAGAATAAAAAATACAACCCTCTCATCTACTAGGGTTGGATGAAATATATATAAATAATCAGAATCATCCTCAACCGAATGTGAATGGGACTTCCTACTAATTGAATCTAAAAACGTGTTTCCCTATATAGAAAAATATACTATCTCTAATTCACAAACCTATAATAAATCGTACTAGAGCCTTTTTCTAATGAAATAAGATTTGTATACTATAATATACCTAAGACTTTGATGGTCTAAGTAAACAACAAATCATTATCCTAAAAGATAGTACCTCCAAATATTTAGAGTGAAGACTATCACTGCAACATCATGGCCATAAGTAATGGTGTCTTAATTTCCTCATCCCACGTGTGATTAATTCATGCCTCTCCATAAACATATAGTTTATTATATCTATAAAGGAATTTTAATACACTATATACTCCATTCCTTCCTTTGGTAGTCTCAACATTGGTCAAACTCATCCTAGAATACTCAAAGGCTTTCTAAAAATAACCACTCTAGTTTAATGGCTACCCTTTACACATTAGATTTTTTAAAAGGGGATATAATCATGTAATACCACATAATGCACATAAAACTATGCACTATTGAAATGAACATGGGTGGATCAAAAGAAAGAACTGCATCAATATTCTCATATTCAATAGAAAAAACACACTCAGAAGAGACATATCTCAAAAATTTTACCTCATAGATCCATAAATGTAACATCAAGATCTTTACATAATGATTTTTCTCCAATATTATGTCTTTGTACATCCTCAAATACTCTTCCAGAACCTCCTTAGACACATATTATAGGAGTAATTATTCAAGAAGATAACCAAAAATCATCCCAAGTATGTCTATAAGACACGGTTCATCAAATACATAAATACAGTGGGTTAAATGGTGGGCTCGATATGAATGCACATAAAGTTATCCCACCATTTCCACCATAACATCCAAACTGATGCGCCATATTTTCTGAAATTTTTACATATCATATAGGGCATATGGACGATAATATTTCTCATCTACAACCCCTCTGGATTCGGCCTTCAAAAATTATAAATTCACACACTAAAACGGTGGACGAATCTGGATGAATTTCTGAGTCAACTTCGAAACATCAAATTCCCTTGATTTTCTCACCCTCCATTTAACTCACCCAATTAATGGAGATGTAATTTATTGTTGGGGGTGTATATTAGTCTCCAAATATTCCTATATAAGGAGATTATGGTGAAGGGAATAATCATCTAATATTTTTCATTCAATATGAGTTTTTCTTTCATCCATTGTATTCTTTCAATTGTAATTTCCTGCTTTCAATTTGTAATCGCATCGTAATGTTTTCCTTGTAAGTTTTTCTTTCACATATAGTATTTTAATAAAATTTATTATTCTTGTTCACTTATTCTTTTTATTTTCTTCACACATTGATACCGTTGAATCAAGGTGTGAATTTATTCATACCATCACTTGTGAATTCAATCACACAACGGTGGAGTGTTCGTTCTTTTAATAATTTTATTCTTCTTCAATTCCGCCACCATAAGTCTACATCCTGCTTACATTGGTAGAATATAATCAATCGAGTGATAAACACTTATGATTTGATCCAAGGGAGTAGCAAGGTCATGGATTGAATGTTATTTCATGTACATAATATTTAAATCTTTTTGTTATTTTAGGATTTCCATTTATGAGTTACATTCTTTTTCATCTTCACCAACCTTAATGATGACAGATTTTGAGTTCTAGTATGATCTATTTAATTTGAGTGCTCAGTAAAGTGATCGTCAACGTGAATTTTTTTATTGTCCTTGGAATTGTGTAAGGATTAAATTGGTGAATGATTTGGGAGAATTATCTCGTTGTTTGGATATGTCTTCAATTAATGACATGAAATTTTTATGAAATGAAATTTATCCAATCCACCCCAAGAGAAGCCCTAAGATCCACCCATCATCCATAATTGTTTTATTCACATCAATATTGTTGTCTATAATTTAAATTATATCATTAGTTCTACAATTAAAATCTACCTCAAAGTTGTCCACTTCATAGCCAATCCATCATCAAATTTGAGTGTCTCAAGGTTTATTCTTGGGTCCCTATAGATTCGATCCCTACTTGTACTTCAACAACCTATTTTACCAGTAGGGTAAATTTTGGCACAACCAAATTTTGGAACCGTTTCCAGGGACCCAAGTAAGTACCTTATACACTCATTTTCTTTCTCACCCCAAATTCTCTATTCTCAACCTAATTTCTCTTCTCTATTCCCCTTTCTATTTCTGTGTGTCCAATGAATCCAGAAACCAATTTTCAATAAACTCTAATGGATTATATTCCACAATAACCATTGATAGACCATGGCTATAATCAACTGAAAAATCAATATTTGGAATCACCTCACATAGGGAATTTCATTGACCAAACCTCTATTGAATACACCACACCAGATAAGGTGTACAATCAGTGGGATGCTGATTGTTTAAAGGTTAAATTTACATCCCTCTTGAGGATGAATGAAGAGATCAAACATAATGAAATTCATTATGTCCAAACATCTATCAATCCTAATCCTGAAACAATTCTTGAATATTTTTGTGAGAAAAATATTAAAATTAATTATGAAGTTTCATCACTGAGATTAGAAATATAAAACATTGAGACTTATGAGGAAACCATTCCCACTCAGGATGTCATTTCCTCATCACTAATAGAAGAATATTTTATCCCACAAACCATTCATGAATTGAAAAAAGAACTAACATTTGGATATGGGATAACTAAAGAAGATCAATGAAATTTTTAAGGGTATTTAAATCAGGAGGAAATAAATTTTTTGGATTCACAGGGGGAAAATTTGTCTTCAAGGATTGAGTTTCCAGAATATTGCTCCAATAATGATTTTTTAGAAACACCGATCATTGAACCATTGGGAGAGATAATAAATATTGAGTCGATAATAACTCCATAAATTCAAATAGATAATTTTTGGGGTAAATCTTATTTTCAGAAGGAACCAATTCTTTAAAAAAATTAGAGAAGAAACAATTTTTTATTCAAAATTTTATTATTCTTTATGAAAATTCAATCAAAATGAACTCGATGTTATGATCCTTCCTTAACAACTCAATAATCCCTCCAATTATGATAACTAATACCATTCAATAATCATCCATTTTAATCATGAATTCCAAAAAGGTGGAATGACCCTTGAAATATTAAGAAGGACTCCAGATGAAACTCAATCAACCATTACCAAATTTCCTTGGACATTTACACTTATTATTGACCATGGGATTTCAAAAGAATCAAATTCTAAAAAAATCATTCTAAATCAAGTTGAAGTGGACAATAATGGGGTCCTACAAATTTTGAACGTTGGAATTGGATAATTTTGGTTGTTCATGTTTAGCTAACGACGTTATACAAAAGAACTACGTGGGAGGAAACCCATCGTTTTCATGTTTCCAATCAATGTGAATCATCTTTATTTTTTTCATATAATAAATTACCAAAGACTATTGACATGTTCTTCTTTTATGAGTAAGGATATGTATGAAAGGGGAGCGCCATATTTATCTGTGAGACGTGGCGTGATATCTGAGTAATACCTTACCCAAAAAATTAAAAAGAAGACAATGCATCATCAATTTATTATATTTTTATGTTTTTTGTAGGTTAAAATAATAATAATAATAAAATATATATATATATATATAATAAATAAGTTAAGGACACATCGTAGTTCATGGGGAAAAGCCCGTCACA
This sequence comes from Viscum album, assembly GCA_963277665.1. Classification (NCBI taxonomy): domain Eukaryota; kingdom Viridiplantae; phylum Streptophyta; class Magnoliopsida; order Santalales; family Viscaceae; genus Viscum; species Viscum album. The sequence goes on from OY728132.1 coordinate 130,514,143, forward strand.
ACCGTCTAAGCTATTGAGACTCTAACCCATGATTAAAGGGAGACAGTGGAATGTGCTTTCATAATCAACCACTAGGTGACTTCATTCCATGATTACCATTTTAAATTTCCTCTTTGAACACCTCTCCCTTACCCCCATCTATGTTTTCTTAAAACACTGGGGAATGTGTTATTCTATGTTGGGGGAGATAACAAAATGATTTTTTTGTGAATAAAAACAAGCATGAAAAGAAAAATTACATTACCCTTAAACATGATAAAACACATTTAGAACTCTGAAATTGGATATCAGATAATTTTTTATGCCTTGATTCTTTTTTTAATACATGTTTATGTTCATGAGCATAGTTTTTGGAAAGTGTAGTTGTCCAATGTGATTTTTCAAACTTTACATTTTTATCCTCTTAATAAAAATTCCACAATGCACGTCTACTGGATCTTGGGTGTAAATTTGAGTTCCTGGGTCCCTTTCATTATAGCACAGGGTTCTGAGGTCACTTTTAGTTTAATTTGAGTTTCCAAAAAAACAAAACAAAAACAAAAACTTTTGAAAAAAAATAATGACCACATAGAGCAATGTTTTGTCAAAATGTGTGACATCTGGCACATGGGTATCGTGACTCCATAGTTTTCTTTCACATAGTTAGGTTTTATATCTCTATTGTAGAGCATGGAATTGACAATATGTGTGGCGTCTGACACTTGGGGATCGTGACTCCATAATTGTCTATCCCAGAGTTAGTCTTTTCATATCTATTGTGGTTAAAAAAATATAAAAAAACAAACAAAAAAATCAAAAAAAATTGGATACTCATCTTAAGGATTAATGTGATTCCGATATAATGCTTCCATTTCCCCCTTGAACAATAAAATTGGCACCATGTCTTTTGTGATGCACAACACCTTATCATGTTTAAATGAAATTGGATGAAATGTGGTGATAAATTGGAACAAAGTAATGGGCTTGGGCTTGGGATATGCTTATGGACATAGCTTGTTTTAAATTATTTTGATGGGTTTCATAAAATATTTTGTATGAGGTCTTTGGGTGAGTAATGTGTATTAAAATGTTTTTGGAAAAGGGAATTCGAATGTCACATTTGTAATATATTTTTCTCGGGACTACCAAAACTCAAGTTGGGGGGGGGGTGCGCGATTAGCTGCTAATAAAAGATAATATTCGTTTTCAATATATTAATAATAATGTGTTCCAAAGTCCATAAACATAATTTTTAGTGCATTATTTAAATTAAACTTCATTTCTCATCTTAAAAGAAATTCAAGTTTTAAATGAAAATTTGGGCCCAATCATTCTTCTGTTTCGGGACAACATTATATTCACATTATGAACTTTATATTTTGGGATATGATTTATCACTTTGTTTGGAAAATGTTTTCTTTTAGGATCAATGGATGAATCCCAATAAAAGAATCAGATTCTTGTGGATGCATGCAGAACTTTTCTATAGAAAATATAATGGGCCTAAGGGCCATCAAACAAATGTGGGGCCCACAAACCAAGACCATTGAAGCTCAAATTTTTAATGAAGAAAGATAAAAATATGGGTATAATTTTAGGAAACTGTGACCAGAGCTAATTGTAATCTTTTTATGATGATAAAGGGATCTGAAGTTCAGATTTAAATGGTGGGCCCGATATGAATGTACATAAAGACGTCCTACCATTTCCACCATAACATCCAAACGACTGCGCCATATTTTATGAAAGTTTTACAGCTCATATAGGAAATAAGTAAGAGAATATTTTTATTCTACTACCCCTCCCGATTCAGCCTTCTCTAATTACAAATTCACACATCAAATCGGTGGAGGAATCTGGATGAATTTCTGGGTCAATTTCAAAACGTCAAATTCCCTTGATTTTCTCACCCTCTTTTTAACTCTCCCAATTAATGGAGATGTAATTTATTATTGGGGTTGTATCTAAGTCTCAAAATATTACTATATAAGGATCTTATGGTTAAGGGAATAATCATCTAATATTTTTCTTTCAATCTGAGTTTTTCTTTCATCCATTGTATTTCATTCAATTGTAATTTCCTTCTTTCAATTTGTAATCTCATCGTCAAGTTTTCCATGTAAGTTTTTCATTCACATATAATATTTTAATAAAATTCATTCTTCTTATTCACATATTCTTTTCCTTTTCTTCACACATTGATACCATTGAATGAAGGTGTGAATTTATTTACACCAGTACGTGTGAATTAAATCACACAATGATAGGGGGTGTTTGTTCTTTTAATAATTCTCTTCTTCTTCAATTCCACCACCATAAGTCCACATCCTGCATCCATTGGTAGAATAGCATCAATGGAGGTCTAAAAACTTATGCGTTGATCCATGTGAGTAACAAGGTCCGGGATTGGATGTTATTTCATGTACATAATATTTAAATCTTTTTATTATTTTAGGATTTCCATTTGATGAGTTACATTCTTTTTCATCTTCACCAACCATAACGATGACACATTTTCCATGCTAGTACGATCTATTTCCTTTGGGATATTATTAAAATGATCCTCATAGTGAACTTTTTATTGGAATTGGAATTGTGTAGGGATTAAATTGGTTAATGATTTGGGAGAATTATCTCATTTTTTGGATATGTCTTCAATTAATGACATGATCTTTTTAAGAAAATAAATTTATCCATTCCACCCCAAGAGAAACCCTAAGATCAACCCATAATAAATAATTGTTTTATTCAAATCAATTTTCTTGTCTGTTATTTAAATTATATCATTAGTTCAACAATTAAAATCTACCTCAAAGTTGGCTACTTCATAGCCAACCCATCAACAAATTTTTGTGTCTTAAGGTTTCTTATTCGGTCTATGTGGATTTGATCCCTACTTGTAATTCAACGACTGCTTTTACCAGTAGGGTAAATTTTGTTGAAACCAAATATCTCCACATCATTAAGTCCCTCCTACTCCTCTACCTCTCCATATCCCTAGGGGCCTCCATGCACATGATTGTGAGAACACTGATCACAAAAATTACTCTATCATGGATATCCATCTGCTAGATTCTTGCCATACCTGGAATTCTAGATTAAGAAACCATGTGCTATGTGACCATTCATGTCACATGAATAGCATCACCCATCTCAAAGATGATGGTAACCCATCACTGCATGTCCTCATTACTGAGAATGGTCATGAATGATCTCATATTCCTAGACCCTAATTATCAATACCTACTATATTTTATAGATGAATCAACCCCATGACACCCACTATCATCCATAGTTTTCTTGGATCCTTTATATAAGAATTTATCTGTCTCCAGTGATGAAATTATTACTCCATCACAGTAGGGAATACATAGGGGAACCACAGTAGAATGGATTTCATTGTGAAGAACTAGCTCAAACGTCCATTACATGAAATAACCATCATTCTTCATGTGAATAGAGTACCACATAATGTAATTGAACCTCATGAAATAGTCAGAAATAAACATACTACCCTACAATATCTACATAAGCTCTTCAATCAAAACTAATCACCCGAAAAAATGGGTAATACTACACACATAATATTTTCTACATGTCAAAAAATCATAGAACTGACACATAATATGTCTCTATAGATAGGATCCACAAGAACCTTGTAGCTCCAATTAATTTATTGACTTATAGTGAACCATTTGATCAGTCATCATTTCCATTATTATGAAAACTTAGATAACAAAATCAATCCAATCCTCCACTATATATGGATCTTGCTCATTGTAGAACCTCAATGACCATTTTCACTAGTTCTTATGGAGTGTTCTCATTTTACACGCATCCTCATACTACCATGATGGTACAATATACTAATTAACATATTGGGATGATAATAACTAACTTCCTTGATGAAACACATCATAGGACGAACCATAAACTGAGGCCTCATCACTCATAAAACCATTGTCACAATCATGAATTGGTAATACTATTCACTATCTTCTTGCATTCATATTGAAAGTGATTAAGGCATACCATGAATTTTGGTGGATAAATTTATATATATGGGGAGATGGAAAAAGACATATAGTCGAAGGACACAATCATTTATTATTCATTTACCATTATTCCCTGAAAAAAAATGTCACAATATATTTAGTTGACAAGAAATTAGTTAGATTCACAGTGTACAGATTCACTGAATTCTACACTAACACATTGTTCCTTGGTCTGAAAGACATACTTATTATACTTTGACACTATTTCCCAATGTTTCAAAAAACATCATCACCATGGGTTTAACTCAAAATATGGCCCAAGTATTAACAAACTTTGATAACACACTGAAACAAAATGACCAATCGAGGACTGCTTGGCTATTTGATAGTCAGGCCACAAGAACCCCAATCCCACATCCAATTGGCCAGGCGATGATGAAAAGCATTATTAAGGAATAATATAAATGTGAGGTCTTTTAAAAGTGTACCTATATTCACACACCTAACCATCTCCATGAAATAGTGTAGAGAAAAATAAAAAGGGATGTAACATCTTGAGTAAAACCATGTATGCAATAACATCTAGGTAATACATCATAGTAAAATGGAATAAAACCAAAATATAAAGGGTTAAAATAAAAATTCAACAAGAAATGATGTCCCAACCTAACAATAACATTAACAAATGAAATATGAGAGACATCAGTTTGTGATCTCCAATCCTGACCACTGTACATAGTCTATGCTCACTGGTATCTCTAGGATCCGTTGAAATCACTATCGATCTATCCATCATCTGATTAGTCATGAAATGTTTAGGAAAATCACATACAGCAGTGATTATATACATACCTAATAGAACACCATAAAACTAAAGGGGGATAAATAGACTCTATGAAACAAGTAGTCAGATCAATCTAAAGAAATAGTTAAAATAAAACCCAATAATGCATAATTATTCTTTTAAAAGAAACATAGATAATAGAGAGGGGGGATCTCCATATCACAGCCCAACCATGGTTGACGAGTCTACAAAAATCTCCAAAGGGGTCCTTCCATTATTCCCTACATCTTGTGTATCCAATGAGGTAACTGTGTGGATATCCTAGACCTTAACAGTATGACGGATAGTCAAAGGTCCACAATATCTAATATAGGTCCCATACCCTAGTGTGTTAGGAGTTTCCACCTAATATATAGGGGGCCCTCACCCCAGTAGGTCATTAGGTATAATTTGGTATCTAGAGTACCCAAACACTAGTGTACTATGGTTGAAATATAGCATATTGAGTACTCCCGACCTAGTGCATCATGGGGGAACCACCGAATTATAAGAGGACCCAAAACCAAGTATGATAGAGGTTTCTACAGAGTAGGTTAAAGACCCATTACCTAGTACATTAGGGTGGTTCCACTAAACCATTTTAAAATATATGGGGGACCCCACCCTGATAGTAAAGGGGGTTTCGAACCCAGAAAAATAACATTGATGATCCCGCCTAATAACTTACATCATCAATCATCACCTAAAGAATTTTAATTCATAGAAAATTTGACATCATACCATGAAATACGATATAAAATATAAAATCACATCTTGTTTGAAAAAATTCACCGGATATGATAGTCATGGGTAAAAAATTGAGTCCATACAAAGGAGGTACAGAACATAGAAGTTTTTATTAGGGGTACACAATGTGTGTGCGGTCTATACAAAATGTGGCCCCTCATAGATTTTTGGCCATATTCTCTTCTAGACATGTCAACATACATGGAATGTAATGGGATGATAGGGAATGTCTCAGCCACTTGATCCAATCATTTGTGCTCCAAGCCATGCACATGTTTGTCGAGACATGTCTGTATACCTACATATATACCTAGCCATGCCCAGGCACCTACCTATTATTATATACTCCCAATGTACATGGAGTGTCCCCCCCACATGGGGTCCTATCCATGTGTATCTAGCACATGTATTTTCCATGTGGGGAAAGTCACAAGAAATGTGGTCCCACTAAACTTTGTGTCATCCTTATCATCCCCAAAACCCTATCCGCTATAACTAGGTGGGGCAACAAAATTTGTGCTCTTCAACAACATTATGTGTATTCTAATTTCCTTATAAGTTTTTATATTTATGGATTGTACAAATTCATTATTATTTCCATGATTCATATTATTTTACCACTAAAAATCATTAGAAATCACCTCCATCCATATATTCTACACCTCTATTAGCCGGAAATAGGAATTGATTGCCCACGGTGGTTTGATTCACATCTAAAGATCCAAACACTCAATAACATTGGGACTATGGACATTTAACCCATATATTATCTCAAGTATCACAAATAATTTCTCAATCCATCCACAAAACATCAATTTCACTTTTCATTAATGCTACCACAACGAATTAGGGGTTTCAATCATGCTTAAACGCATCCCAATAATGACAAACCAAGGCCCGATAGGAAAATTGTTAAGAACATGATGAAATGATATGGGAAAACAATAAAACAATGTGAATATATCATTAGTCAAATGTTATTGGACGAAAAACACAAATCAAGGATTTATAGGGGTGATAACATGATCATCTTGTTGAGTAATTTGTAATTAATAATATAATAAGAATCAAAGATCATAAAAAAATATAAACTGAATAACAATCATATTCAGTTAATAATACATATATAAACATTAAATAATGGGTAGAAATAATAATATTTGATCACTACCTCAATTATGGATCAATAATTGGTGAAGAACGCATTCTATAGAGATAGAGATCACTCAGAGCATTCACTTCCTATTGATGCACATCTATTTGATCATTTTCTCCATTCAATTCTAATTTACCAACCAAGAATACACAATTCTTCTACTAAGGCCCCTAGGGTAATATGTATAGCCCTAGAAAAATTCTATGTAATGAAATTATATATTGGAAATCTAGTTAAGGGTATTAAATGAATGAATTAAATTAATTATTTAATTAATCCACTTAATCTTTCTTCTATTGACTCCCTTATCTGAACATTTGGTACCAACCAACTCTATATCACACCTTGGGTAAAACCAACATTCTTGATCTAATTGTGGTATCTGATTTCGGATCTGAAAATAATATTGATAAATAATCTACTATTTATGAAACAATGTATATTCATAATTTTAATATATTCAATATATTTATAATATCTATTTCTAGACCACCATTGTTTGAAATTTCACACAATCTTAAAACATACATCTGAAAATATTTATTAATATATATTCAACGTCATATATGGAAAACATAGGGCCACTAAATTATTCTCCCTTCAGGGCTTTTTCCCCTAAAAATACAAGATGAAACAAAACATTGGGATAATGAGCCCGTGTCTGGATCTGTCGCTCCTAGGACCTCTCTTGCGTGCTCCTATGCTACAACAAAACAAGAATGGAGGGAACAATACATCATCCCAAGAACCTATCTAGTCGATACTCAATCTCCACCAAGTACTCCATGTGGTTTTTATGTCCATGATGTCCAAATCAACCTTTTTAATGATGTTTATTTGATCATTCACATATTCCATCAGCTACAACGCATTGGAGACATCATGAACCCAATCAAAATGTGGGATAAGGAAAGGTGGTAAGCAATGTCCCTAACCGTCCATGGGATATTGAATGATCTGATGAACCCCCGGTATAACATTTCTCTCCATCCAAACCAATGAAATCCTCATAGTGGGGATACTCTTGGGAAAACATGGACTTCATTATTAAACTCCATGGGCCCATGATGTCAATCCATATCATATTTCAATCTACTCTACGATGTATTCATATGTTTTTCGATAGTCTGGACCTTCTTTTTCGTTTCCTACACCATCTCTAGACTAATAAGAGATATCCCACTAGTCTTAGTCAAAATAAGGGTGATCTTTAGGGTCTCACTTATAAGAACTCGAACGGTTCATTTCCTATCATAGATTGATAGATGTAATTTTATGTAAAATCATCCAGTGTTATTTTCTCCTCTTAGATCCAACTAAAGTCCAACATGAAGACGCTAGACATATCCTCCATCATCTAGACAATGTGCCCAGTCTACCAATCCATATGGGGTTTGAAACCTTTAATTATCCTCAACTCGTTATTTAATTCCCCATGTAGGCCTCTCCAAAACCATGAGATGAACCATGTATCACGTTCATAGGAAATCATCAAGGGTAACCCATGGATTCAAATGAACTCTTGCATGTACAACTATCCCAAACTCTCCACCAAACATTTCTCTCTAATGGAATGAAAGTACATGGACTCTGTGGGTCCTTTACTAATCACCAAGATGGAACCATGTCCTCTCGTCACCCATGGAAGAACTATAACAAAGTCCATGGATATTTCATCCCTTCTCCAATCTTATATTTCAACAGGGTATGTCAAACCTTTTGACATTTAATTCTCATCATTTAGTTGTAGACATGTGATACATTGAGATACAAAATCGGTGAAACTCTTCCACATGCCATACCACTAAAACAACTGCAAATGTTCCATGTACATATTATCTTCACTAGGATGTTCAGATAAATGGGAAGTTTGGAACTCCCTCATCACCTTCACTCACTTCACGATCAGAACAATTGTTCTTCCATGTAAAAGGATGAAATGCTCCCACCTTTAAAAAAATATATCTCCTTAATCTCATAAGGATATTTATCCAGAAAGAATATCATAGTCTATGTCTCCCTAATGATCCTCCCTCACATTTTGAATAATTTAAGGATTGAAAAATGCTAAAGAAGAAAATATACACCCATATCCTTTACTAGGGTAGGATATACTGAAGCAATCTTCTTAGACTCCTATACAAAATGAGAAAATGACATCCCATTAAAGGAATAAACCACCATGATTTCTTTCCCAAGAGTATAGACTATATAAAATCCATAGTTCTATAATAACACAAACCTATACTTCTATATTAGAATTTAATCTTTATTTGTGATGATATACCTAAGCCTGTAATAATCTAAGTACTAAAAAATCACTCTCCTAGAAGATTTTAACAACCAAAACGTTTATCAGTACAATTTGTCCCTTCTTATAGTAATGTCATAATTATATAAAATCACATTATGAAACAGAATTCCACATCATGTCTATATGAAATAACATGTTACCTTTAAACCAAAATTTTCCACATATGTGTTTTCAATTTTGAAAATTTGACATACAAGGTTGTGATCAGTAAGATTCTTGGAGTCCAATAGGACAAGTATAATTTTTTGGTTTATAGTAACATACCCTTATGAATTGTGACCTACACTTATGAATAATAAATCTTTCCAAAGAATAATAATATAACCAATTAATGTATAAATAAAATTTATGCATCTTATAAGTGATAATATGACCATAGTAAAAGTATTGGAATTTTGGTAAGTAATAAATAATTTATTGTTATTTATTTATTTTTTAAAAGAAAATTTATTTTCCTAAAAAGTGTTAAAAAATTAAAAAATTTATTTCTTTTGGTTTTGGGATAACTTTATATGACCTTATGTAATTTTTGGATGCATTATAAAATCAGTTGTAATTTAAGAATTTGTAATTTTCAAGTAAATTATGATTTAAATTAAGAAATAAATTGTTCATATTTAGATAAATATTTTTGAAAATGAGAGTTCCTTTTTGGATTCTACAAGTCGAAAAATGGTTAGGGTGAATAATTTATTTTAATACATTAATTTTTGGTGAATAGTTAAATTTGATTATTTAGAAAACATTAAAAAAAAATTTCAGAATTATTTATCAGTCAAGGATTATGTAAATGGGAATTGGTTTAAAATCACATGCACTAATTACTGTTTTTAGTCACATGAATCCACATTATTTCTTTTCATGTTGAGAAATAATTAATAAATGAATATAATATTAAGAAAACCCTTCTCCCCTATACTATAAATACATGCCCTATAATGTCTCATATTTCTTGTGTGTTATTTTTAAATATTATACGGAATTATTATGAGACCGGTCACAAAGACAGCACATCATTCTGAGGTCGGGCGGGCCCGGAATGGTGGTTTGAAAATTTTTTATGTTTTGTGAGTCGGCGCTTGTGTGCGGTTGTGGCGGTTTTCAAATAGATGTCCGGATTAAAAATATGAGGGCACCATTGCGTCCAGGACGACGACTTTATCTAATAATGGGCCTAACCTTGACCGGCACAGGTCGACAGATAATGTTAATTTTCGGACGTTTTTATGAAAATAAAAATAAAATAAATTGCTAAATGTTTATTTTGTTTTTATGGAAACGTCCGCTGCAGTGCAGCGAAGAGACGTCTGATTCCTTAATTAATGACGTGTCATAATGTCTCAAAAATGGAATGTTGGCGTCATTAATTCTGCCATGTAATTAAATGCCAAAATGTTTCCCTTTTTAATGGTTTAAGCATTGTTGATCGTTGGCGACGTTTGAGAGGCACCTCTGCAGAATCTGCGGGGCGTTGGAGAGATTTCTCGGCGACAAACGATGACGGATCGAGGCAGCGAATCATTGCGCCGATGACATTGAAGTATCTCTACGATGACGACAGCGCGACACCTTCATCAATGATCGATCCTTTCTAAAGGTAGGGGTTGTTATTTAATTTTTTTCCTCTTTCCTCGTTCTTGTTCTAAAACGACGAACGTGGGTCAACCACAAACATGTTGATCCACAAATTCATACATTCGTGCGGGAGGGATTTTTCTCTTGGGATGATTATGGGGAAATAATCCATGTTATTTATTGATGTTGATTTCTGCTCTGTTTAAGCCTATTAACGGGATCAGATCAACGCCGTGACGAACAACGACGGAGGTTCATTCCTCAATTTGTTTGTTGGATTTCCTCCCCTTTTTCTTTTTCCGTGCGTTCTTCGTGTTCTTCATGGGACGAAGAACAACGGATCGTTGTGCATCCTTTTTTGGACGCAACGATCCCAAATCGAGGATTCGACACCGCAACGGCCTTGTAGAGGTGTGACGATGATGGCGGACGATGAATCAGACCAGATCGATAAAGGGAATTCTTCACGCGAGAGAATCAAATCATATTTTCAGAGCCGATCAGAGTCCCTAAAACACCGAAAGTATCTTCGTGGTGTCGAGGCGACCAAATCATGAAGGTTTCGTGGAGATCGAATGGCTGGATCGACAATCGGAGCAGCACGGGAGGCGCGCCAGCGAGGAGCACCGTTTCTGGAAATTTCCAGAACACACGGTGTGTACTTCCGAAGAACACGCTATGTAGTGCTGGTGGTGGCTAGGGTTTCTTGGGTCAAAGAGGAATCACACGGTGTGTTAGACTTTCCCTGAAGCTCGGCGTGTATTTTGGAAAATACACAGACACGAGATGATATACATGGCTTCAGGCGACACGGCGTGTAAAGCATGACAGGAGCGGCTATGCAGGACTCGGCGTGTACCAAGGGGGTACACGGACACAGGATGGAGTACACGACCATCTAATCCATCACACAGTCAGGTGAGGCCAGTAGCGTGGGTCACCCCGTGTGCCGATTACACGGGTTGGAGTACACAGGTTGATGACTATGTACAGGCACATGGCCAACATACATGGGGCCAACCCCAGTCACTTGGACACGGCGTGTACATCGTACTACATGTCATGTACTATGTTTTTCCTACACGACTAGCCTAAGACACGGTTCGTTATACCTAGGCAGTACCCAGGTTCAGACAACACGACATGTATATTTTCTACATGCCATGTACTTTTTGGAAAAACATCACGGTCCTCTTGTTTACCATATCATGGACATATTTCATTTGGGTTAGTTCCCTTATTCTCATTCCCTTGAAGGATATACATTGTTTCCTTCAACAGGAGTATGATCCCTTCAGCTGGACATTCTGTGATAGAGTCGGCATCCCTCCGAGAGGCCCATAGCAAGATCAAATATCCATTCCTAACCCTAGGTAGAGTCAGGCATCGACGTGGCCAACTCTATCGGGCGTTGATCCTCTACCTAGCTGGTGTATCACCTAACTGGTGAATCCGGATGCGTCACGGTATCCTCCATGGCCCTGGCAGTGATCCTCATTAGTGTATCATGATATTTCCCACTCAGGATTCTATCTCCCGTAATGAGTGATTCTCTACTATCGTGACCTTACCACTCAAGAGGGTGTCTCCCTTAATGAGTGCAACTACCTATCATGATGTTTCCCGATGAACAACACTTCTCGGACAGACGTCATCATAGATATAAGACTCGTGGAGTGTGTTATCCTAGAACGAGTGCATCACGGAATCATCGATCTGAATCCCTAACGGGGGTATGTGGTTGTGTGACTTGTCCCTTGACTACGAGTCTAGGTTTTGAGTATATCTGGTTTGTTCTATATATTCTGTAGACATATACTATGCATAGCTGACTGTACCATTACTTTGTTTAATACTTTGTGGTTTTTGGGTTCCTCTACTATGTATTGTTATACTAACCTCTGCACGAGCTTTGCCCGCATGTCTGGTGTCTTTTGCAGATGAACAACCATTTGACAGATTCCAGGGCAGACCAGGATTTGACTGAGCTTTCTGAGTTCCCTACCGGCCGACACGTTCCTACGGCTGCGAGCAGTAGTCCCAATAACTTTTATTTTACAGGTAGGACATTGCATTTTTCAGACACTTGTTTGTTTGTTTTGGTGGTCTTGTATTCTAGCCCAGTTTACTTTTAGTACTCTACCTTTCTTCGTACTCTGTTGGTTGGGGTTTAGTTGTATGCATGCATTTTGTTCCTTAGTGTTTTTCATTTCAGCATTTGCGGGCTTGGAGATGTGTGCATGTGTATAGGTACTTAGGCAATGCCTCCCATGTTAGTGATATGCCTACTCGGTGCTAGTTGCCAGCCCCTGGAATATTGGAGGTGGGCTTGGTGAGTCACGGCGCGTGCCCCACTGGGACGGGTCGTGACAAGCCCTCACACCCTCATTTCTTCACACATCTCAAACTTCAATCCTCAACTGAATTCTGACCAAATCTCCCCCAAGATCCTTCCCCACATCCATAAGGCCATTGTCTCATCAAAATACCAAATCATCTCCCCTAATGATGTTCTCCAAGGAGATAAACTCAATAGTAAAATTTCTCTTACCGTGTTTTTTATTTTCATTCAAGTTCCATTATTTTTTTCCAGACCAAATTTCACCCAAATTGTATGATAACTCTAGTAAAATACATGTAGTAGAATTATATTACTCTAATTAGATATTTCATCATAATCACATCTTCCCCCTTTTTTATGCTATAAATGAAAACACCATACGAGATGTTGTAGTCATGAAACCATTTTAAGGGTTAGTCTAGCTCAAAATATATTTATTTTATCCTATGTTATGTTCTAGAATCCTTATACATTCATTATATAAAATAATAATAAAAAACAATTTCAATGTGAGAAAACCCACCAATCAATGCAAGCGTTTATCATTAAAATTTTATCTAATGATTCATCCTCATAGTATATTAAAAATTCATTATAAGAACATTTATATAACTATTATGTAACTAATAATATATATTATTAATTCTGGAAATTTTACCACATTTCAAATGGACATCAATTCATGAATACAATTGAACCATTCATAAAAGAAAATAAAGATAACACTCCCAAACAATGAATTTAATCTGCATAACTCCTCCAAAGGTCAATAAAAGAACATTATAAAAACAAAATAAATCAAGTTCATGTATTAAATGCAATATAATTATTATTTAATGAATCTAAATTCATTATAGAGGACTTTAACATAAATAAAGCGTTCATATACAAGGTAAGGGGAAATTCTCAAACCCAACTCTCTTTCTTCGATTTTTTCCTCTTCAACCCATTTTTAAAATGAACATTACCTAAAAATAATTTATTCATCATTATATTAACTTTTATATCAAAAAATGTTCTCTAAGGGATTTTATGAAATATCCAATGTTTTCAAAAAGAACCATTCATTCAAATAAACACAGCCTTTTTCACTTCTTGAAGATTACTTCACTCTTCACTCAAGGTTAATGGTTCTATGAAATTAAAGATAATCCCTCTTTATTTTGGGATCAAAATGTTTTTTAATTTATGCTTTATGATATGAAAATAATTTCTTTACAAGGGATATGATATGTTGATGTTTGACATATTTTCTATGTTGCATGCATTATAATGTAAATGTTAGGATAAGATGTGTGCACCTAGAATTATATAGCACAAATATGAATGTTTGAACATGATGGGTGCACCAATAATTACACAATGCTCCAATTCCTTGGTTTAAGTGATGATTCTAATGAGTTAAAGTTAACTAATGCATGAGCAAGATTCTATATTTTTTCAAAACTATGTTAGTTAGTTAACCACTAAGACATGATGTTTAATTTTTATGCACTGTCACATTCCATACCATTATATAAACCATGTTATGATTATTCTCACCCCATGTTACCTTGTTTCAGGTTCATATCTTTTCCCTTACTGGGATTTTATATCACCCCTTTTTGATGTATATCCTTTAGTGAGTTCTTGTCATAAGGAGTATACAATGGCTGATATGAATCTAGATATGTAGGAATTAAATATAAGTTTATTATTTACATTTTAAATTTTATGTATGGTCTTAGTTTTCCCATGAAACTATTTCTTTGGATCCTCATTATGTAATTATTTTATGTTTTTTTTCATAAAAATTATGTAAAAGTAATTTTAGAAAAATAGTGTCACTATCGTTGGTATCAAAGGAATTTTTTAGTTAATCTGGGAATTAGGTTTAGTGAACTTTAGAGGAAACCTCTAGTATGAGACTACGTACATATATGCTCACAAGAAGATTTTATAAACATAAGGATCCCATAATATATGATTTTAGTGTAAATAGCACAAATTAATAAGTTATTTATTCATTAATTGTTGACTTATGTTTTGTTCTAACATATTCTATTTTAGAAAATGGTGGGAACTATGAGATACCCATCCAACAACCCATACGAGGGACAATGCAATGATTTCCCGAATGATATCCCCAATGCTTTGGGAAGGGGAGTTGAAAACATCATGTAAATTCGTACCGAGTTGTCTTTGGTTATGAAAAATAACCTAAATAATGTGTAACATCATCCTTCACCTAAGAGGGAGAAACAAGCTATCGAGTGTTTTATGGAGCAATGACCATCACCATTTAGTGCATATTATTATTGACTAGTTACATAATAGTGGTTCAAAACCATGGAGAATATCTTTTTTATGCTTCACTATTCTAAGACAGAGAAGGTGATTTTGACCATTTATCATCTAGATAGATATGTTGATCAATGGTGGTATTTTATTAAGAACCCAAAGCTTGCTAACTAAATGGAAGAGATGGAATATGAATTGTTTTAGATCACGGTACTTCGCATATCCTTACCAAGTACTCTTTTTAAAAATATGGGGAGATAATTCACAAATAATAAGGAAAAGGAACAAGAATATTTCCTGACAAATGAAATAAATTTCACAAGTCTTACGTGGTACGCTTTGGGTTTTGTGATCAACAATGATTGAAAAAATTATTGATTATTTAGTTTGTTAAAGCCACACATTTGAAAGGATGTTTCAATTAAAGAGATTAAATTTTATCAAGAATTTTTTCGATTTGATCTCAATTTATAGATGATGTTTGGATAATGGTCATATGGATATGGTGATAAGAAATGAAAGGTTCAGTTCCAAGCTGAATGATCCAATGATAAACGAGGGAAGACAACTCAACCACTTAAATTCCAATAATTTGGAAAGAAGAATCATAATAACTTCCACAAAGAAATTGGAAAATGTTCCAAGTGTGGTAGAGAATATCTCCATGCTCTTGAATTTTGAAAACACGTGAAAAGGTAGGAGATCGTGGTGGGAGAAAGAAAAAAACCACAGAAGGTCCATTACTTCAACTGTAGGGAGAAAGGGCACTTTGCAAGTTAGTTCACTAAACCATGAGCCCTCACGGGTAATCAATGTCAGAAGCCACTAAATCCAAATGAAAAAATGGTATGGATTATGATATCAGTACTATAAAAGATGAAAATGAAAATGAAGTCATGAAAGGTACAATCCCTATTCACTCAAGAATGGAAAAATTCATATTTGATTTTGGTTCTATGCATTCCTTTATATCTTCCATGTTTTCTATAACTATGGAATCAAATCCCCAAAACATTAAAGATGGTATATCCATAAATACACCATGGGGTTCAATAGTTGCAACTAAAGTTTTAGAATCTAATTGATTTGGAGTATGTTGGATGATTCTTCCAGCGAATCTCGTGATACTTTCCTTGGTGAAATCAGTGCAATAATAGGAATGTATTGGCTCTCGTTATATATATCATATAAAAAATATTAGGAAAATGGAATATCTTTTCATATTTCAAACCATATCATGATCTTAAAAAAATTCAAGGACGATCTTGAATATCCTATGAAAAATAATTTAAGGGTGTGGGTGTTGATTCACTGTGAAGTGGAATACCTCACCCAAATGGTTGAGTCGAAGGAAAGATTCAACCTAGAAGAAATTCCCATTTTGAGGGAATACAATGATGTATTTCCCAAAGAGTTACCAAGACTTCCCCTAGATTGTGAGGTAGTGTTTTTTTAGAAATCATACCTGGAGATAATCCTATCTTAAAGTGTCCTGATAAAATGGCTCCTATCAAACTGGATGAGTTAAAGAGGACAATTCTAGTGAATTTTATAAGAGGGTTCAAATTCCCCAATTCATCACTTTGGGGTGCTCCTGTGCTCTTTGTAAATAAGACTGATGGATCAATACAGTTGTGCATTGATTATCATGAACTCAGCAAGATGACCACAATGAACAAGTACACTCTCCCATGGATTGACGTCTTGTTCAATCATCTATGAGGAGCTCAGTACTACTCAAAGGTGGATCTTCATTCTGAATATAATTAACTAGAGGTGAATATGCAAGATATTCATAATGCTTCCTTATGTAAAATGTATGGGAACAGTGGGTTTCTGGTAATGTCCTTCAGACATACTAATTCTATTGAAATATTCATGGATATGATAAATAAAGTCTTTAGACATTACCTCAACAAATTTTTGGTAGTGTTTATCAATGATATTCTCATTTACTCAAATATAATGGAGGATCATTAAGTACATCTAATTATTGGGTTGGTGACATTGATAAAGGAGAAGTTGTACGCCAAGTTCAGAAAGTGTGGCTTTTGGATGAGGCAACTCACTATCTTGGGACAATAGATCACAAGTGATGGAATTTTTGTGGACTGTTCAAAAAAAGATGATAGAGGAATGGGCCAGACCCTCTAGTGTCATTTAAATTTGTAGTGTACATGGATTAGAGTGGTACAATCGATGTTTTTTGAAACATTTCATAGGATTTTCAAGACCAATAACTGTGTTAACAAGGAAATTGGTAAAATATGTTTTAATGTAAGAATGTGAGGGAAGCTTCAAGGATCTAAAGAGAAGGCTAGTCACTACAACTGGACTAACAGTACTGAAGAGTGGAAAATGGTTGGTGATATAAAGTGATGTTTCAAAGAATGTATTGGATTGGGTACTCATGAAAAATGACAATGTGATAGCCTAAGCACCATGGTGGTTCATGATCCACGAGATGAACATCATGACACTTGATCTAGAGCTAGAAGCTCTGATTCTTTCCTTGAAAATATAGTGGCACAACCTCAATGGTCGGAATTGCGACATATATATAAATAAAACGAGTCTAAAGTTTATATTCTCACAAAATGAGCTTAACATGCCATAAAGGTTATGGTTAGAGATAATTAAATATTATTATTTCTCTATTCAATATCATCATGGAAAGGTGAACAAGGTAGCTAATTCTATAAGATGAAAATAAACTTCTACTCTATCAATGATGTGGATTTAGGAAGACTATATCTTCATGGATATGAAAATGATATATTTTTAAATCATAAAGGTAGGGAATACATCCTACCTTTCCTAAATTATTGCCCAAACATCTATCCAAGAGATGATTAAGGATGCACAAAGGGATGATCCAGAGCTACCAAAGAGGGTGAATTCAATTAACTAAGGGAAGATTCCAAAGTTCCATATCAATGATAATGGTTTGCTTTGGTTTCAAATGTGACTTTTTGTGCGTTCATCGCATAGAATGAAGATGGATCTATTTGATAATACACATAGCTCAACTTTCTCTACCAATCCAGTTAGCACCAAAATGTATTGTGATCTCTGAGAATACATCTGGTGGAACCACATGAAGAATAATATTGCTAAATATATATTAAGGTGCCTTATATTTCAGTAAGTTAAAGTAGAGTGAAAAAAGAGAAAAGGTATGATGAAACCATTGCCTACTCCCATATGTAAATGGGAAAATGCCACTATGTACGTTCTCACAGGTCTCCCAAAGATGTCTAAAAGGAAATAATGTGATATGGTTTGTGGTTGACCGACTCACCAAGAATTTACACTTTATTGATATTCTGGAAGATATCTCACTTGATCAACTTGAAATGATATATGTGAACGAAGTGGTGAGACGGAATGAGGTTCCACTCTTGATTGTCTTTTATCATTATCCAAGGTTCACTTGTAAATTATGGAATAATATCAAACATGATTTGAGTACTGTATTAAATTTCATCATAACCTATCACCCCAAACTGACAGCCAATATAAAAGTACTATTCAGATTATCTATGATATGTTAATAGATTTCTCTCTAATATTCATAGGTTTATGGGATCAACGTATCCCATTTGTTGAGTTATCATAAAAATATATATTCCACTCAAGTATTCAGATGGCTTAATATGAAGCTTTGTATTGAAAGCAATGTATAACTCCAACCTTTTGGGATGAAGATGGAGAAAAGAAGCTACTTGGACCAGGTCTTTTGTAGGAGATAACATATAAGGTTCATGTCATTCGGAAACATATTGAAGCTTCTCATAGTTAGTAAAAGAGATATTCGGACAATGGTAGAAGGTACTAGGTGTTCGAAGTTAGAGACAAATTATTCCATTAAATATCACTATGGAAGAGAGTTATGCAGTTCGGAAAGAAAGGGAAACTAAGCCCAAGGTACATTGGCCCCTTTCAGATCCTTCACTGCATAAGAGCAGTGGAAAATCATCATGCACTTACCCTATATATAGATCAATTTCATGATGTGTTTCACATATAACACCTGATAAGTACATAACAGATCTCTTATATGTAATGAACTTAGTGGTGGTGTAGTTGGATAATGATCTCTCTTATGAGGGGAAACTAGTATTGATTCTAGATTAGAGGGATATGGTTCTATGCAACAAGACAACCCACCTTGCCAAAGTGTTGTGAAGGAACCATAAGTATGAAGAAGAAAATTGGTTACCATATGATACGATGAAGGAGTGGAACCCTCACCAATTTTGGTAAAATGGAATTTTATGGGAGAAATTTCGAGGGTGAAATTTCCAAAGGGGGAAGAATGTAACGACCAAAAAAATTATCAATGAACTTACTCCCTTCTTGTAGTAATGTCGGAATCATATAGAATCAAATTTGGAAACAAAATTCCACATCATGATTAAATGAACTACTATGTGGACATTAAACATAAATTTTCCACATCTTGTGTTTTGAATATTGAAAATATAACATACAAGGTTGCAATCAGTAAGATTATTGGAGTCTGATAGGACAAACATAATTTTTTGGTGAATAGTTTCCTACCCTTATGAATTGTAACCTATCATTATGAATAGTAATATGCCCCATATTAATAGTAAGTCATTCAAAATTACATTAACCACACCCATTAATGTATGAATAAAATTCAGGTTTCTTATATGTGATGATATGACTATAGTAAAAGTATTAGTATTTTTGTATGTCATAAATAATTAATTATAATTAATTAATATATTTAAAAGAATTTTTTTTTCAATTTTATTTTCATAAATTAAAATATTTGCATCTTCTTGTTTCAGGATAATTTTATAAGACCTTATGTAAATTTTGAAAGCATAATAAAATTAGTTTTAATTTTAAAATCTATATTTTTCATGTAAATTATTATTTTAATTAAATATTAAATTGTTCATGTTTAGATAATTATTTTTAAAAAATGGAGTTCAATTTTGAATTCTACATTTCAAAAAATTGTTTGGGGATATTTATGGGATTATTCTGAAATAATTTAATTTTTGGTGAATAGTGAAATTTGATAATTTTCAAAATATGCTAAATAAATGAATTTATGCATCATGGTTGAGTCATGGATAATGTAAAAGGACATTGTTTTGAAATAAAATGAACTTATTGCAATTTTTAGTCACAATAATCCTCATTATCTCTTTTTGGTGGGAGAAATAATAAATTAATGAATATAATATTATGAAAACCCTGCTCCTCTCCATTATAAATACCACCCTCACACCCTCTTTTCATTACACCCCTCAAGATTCAATACATAACTAAACTCTTCCAAAATAACCCCCAAGATTTATCCCTAGGTCTATAATACCTTGGCCTCTTCAAAATACCATATCTTATCTCTTAAATAGGCTATCAATGGATATAAAATCAAGAAGTAAATTTCTCTTTCTGATTATTTTATTTTCATTCACATTCCTTCCTTTTATTTTTATTTCCTCACCCAATCTCACCCAAATGGTATGATAAACGAAGTAAAATAAATGTAATGGAATAATATTATACTAATGGGATAGTTCATCATAATCTTACCGTACCTCTAATTTTATACTATAAATGAAAACATCGTCTGTTATGTGTTAATTTATCATATTCAAGGATGATGGGTTTTGAATTTTTATTAATATCTTAGAGACTGGTCATGAAACGATTTTAATGGTTTAACCAGATCATAATTTATATATTTTATCTTATGTGATGTCCTGGAATCCTTATACAGTCATGATATAAAATTTTAATACAAAACAAGTTCATTGTGGGAAAAACTGCAAAATTTATCCAAGAGTTTACCATTAAACAAATTTCTAATGATTCATCCTTAGGGTATAAAAAAATCATTAAAAGATCATTTATATTTATATCATTTCACTTATAATATATATTAAAAATTATATATGTTTAACCGCATTTCAAATGAACATCCATTCATGAATTTAAGTGAACTGTTCATAAAACATAAGAAAACTAACACTCTCGAACAATGAATTTAAGCTATATAACTCATCCAAAGGTCCATAATAGAACATAATAAAACCATAATGAATAAAATTCATTAATTAAATTATAACTATTTTTTAAATATAGAATCTAATGTCATTATACTGGACTTCAATGTGAAGAACACATTTAGATACATGGTAATGGGAAATTATTGAACCCAACTCTCTGTCTTTGGGTTTTCCCTATTAAACCCAATTTCAGTATGGATATGCCACTAAAATAATTTACTCATCATTATCTTAACTTTTTTGTGATATAAATGATCTATAATTTATTTTATGAAAAAATATAATGTTTTCCAAATGAGCTCTTCTTTCAAATAAACACACCCTTTTTTACTTCTCCATGATTGTTTCACACTTCACTCAAGGTTAATGATTCTATGTCAAGAATTATCTTCCATATTAATTTTTGGAACCAAATGTTTATTAATTTATGCTTTATGATTTGAAACCCATTTCTTCCCATGGGTAATTTTATTTTCATGTTTGGTATATTTTTTTGTGTCATGCATGATAATGTAAATGTTATGATATGACGGGTGAAAAAGAAATTATATATTGAAAATATGAATATTTGAATGTGATGGGTGAACCTAAAAATATAAATCACTCTAATTAATTGGGTAAAGTGACTAATATCATGATCTAAACTGAAATTATTCTTGAACATAATGCTAGCTTTGTTCAGAACTATGTGTGGTAGTTAACCATAAAGACATGATGTTTCTTTTTTATGCATTTCTAAATTCCTTGAAATTTAATCAATGATGTTATGATTATGCTCTCACCATGTTACATTTATTCATTTTATTATCTTTCCTCTAACTATGTTTTTAGCTCACCAATTTTTGGTGTATATACTTAGGTTACTTAATGTTTTAAGGAGTACATAAGGGATGATAAGAAGATAACAAAGAAGGAACTAAATAAATGATCATTCTTTATGTTATAAATTTTATTTGTGGTCCTAGTTTGAACAAGACACTAAGAATTTATATTCTCATTTTGTAATTATTTTTTTTGTCTATAATTAAAATTATATTAAAATTAATCTATAAAAACTAGGGTCACTAAAAGATACTTCCTCCACATCTTTAGAGTGATGACTAAAACATCCATCTATAGGTCACGAGTCGTATAGTTTAGATTGACAGGTCTCAAATAACATAACCCATCTATAATAACCACATAACTCTACCTCATAATGAAACCAATACCAAATCTAGATGCATCAAAACAGAATACATAATCCACACCCTCTTCTGATGCTATCTACATAGGTTAACTAGTCAACCTATGCCTCAACTACACTAAGGATATCTAACAATGATCGGCCCAGATAAATAAAATACTATACCACTTCAAGATGATAAAACGAACTAAAATCCAAGATAAGTACACCAAAAACCTCTTGTTTTACACTGAAATTCCTTGAAAACTATACACCCATAACCCACACATGTTTGGATATTATGAAATAATTAAATCAATCATCATTGGGTCCATATCTAAAATGCACATAGAAATTACATACCCATGGAAGAGAACCTTATGGATCTAAAATTGGAACATCAAGATGTTATCATAAATTTCATGCTATCGGTGTATGTCTAGGGAAATCATCAAGTGCTCTTCATGCTCCACCTATAACATGAGGTATATGAGTATTTCATCAATTAAGATAACCACAATTCATTCTATGTATATATTGAAGATCCAGTTCATCAAATCCAAAAAAATAGTTGGAAATTCATCATACCAAAAATAACCACCATGAACTCATAGTGTCTATAGTGTTATCAAAATGTCATCTTTAGAATATCACTTCTATTAACCCTCTAATGGTGGTTTCCAAAATGGTGATCGGTCTTCAAGAACCAACTCAGGGATAGTAAGTTGTAAAACAGGTCATCAATACATACAATAGGGTAACTTATCTTTTTGATTAACTGGATCAGGCGATGGTAGTCTACACAAATCCTAAAGAAAATTTCCCCCGTTTTTGAGAAAAAGGATGATCTTTATAGAGTGACACACTAGGTTTGACAAAACCATTCTCTCGATGGTCCCCTAACTAGACCCTAATTTCTTAAAACTCATTAGGAGTCATACGATATTCAATGGGGGATATCAACAAGGTCTCATGGTACAATTCAATGAGGAATTCTCTCTTCCAACTCTAATGTAGTATTGGAATGTCCTTGACATAGATATACATAAAGTCCTCCGCTACTGAAGGAATCCAGATTCTTCAAGATCCCACTAAGCCAAGGGAATTCTCACATACTAATGGGCGATAGAATTTAACCTCCTGATCTCAATACCCACTCATTAATCCATGATATATCTTTTTCCTGTAATGTTGAATATTGACCCATGTGTTAGAATGTATTTTACCCACATGATATGATAGTAAATCTGGGCTCAAACTGTGGAAAATAATTCTATACTGATTATTATTTAATACAGTTTCATTATGATGTCCAAGAGGACCCACGTGATAATTTCTATATTTAGTGATATCTCACACTTCTAGTAGATAAGAGATAACAATGAGTCATAACTATTCAAAATCCCAATAAAAATTTAATATGCTATGGTATCAATGGGGAGCTCTTTCTCTTGAAAAATGCCTAGAGAAATGAGGGAGTGAATGAAACCTATGTCTATAAGTAATAGAGAATTTTTATAATGAACATAGAGTATGTCATATATTATCATGTGATCTATTAGTTCATAAGACTCCTTGGTACATATCTACCCAAATCCCCTTCCTATAGTTCACTAAACTGGTAATGGGCTTCCAAGTTGTGGTGGCGGTGGAAGGAGCTCATAGTGAAACCCTCTATAAGAATCTCTTCCACCTGGAACCCCTCCTTCTCATTTTCCATCAGCTCCTCCCTAAGAGTTTCCCTAATCAAATCTATGGGAATCTTGATCATGACAATTCCTCTATCATGGTGGTATATCCACTACCTTTCTACCATCCTCGACAAATAGGGTCAAGAAACCCAATGCCATGTGAGCATACCCATAAAATTCATAGCATCACCCCTCTCTGGGATAACTTTTTCCTCTATATGAACCCAAAACTGCTTGTCCACATGACTGATACAATCAAGGGGAAGATATATTATTCCAAGACCCTAATGATTGATTCATTCGATCTACTACATATGACTCAACACCACGATACCAACTATCAGCCCCATTTTCCTAGAGTCCCTCATATGAGAAGCTTCATGTCAACAATTCTTTCTCTAACACTTTATCATTGGTGTAAATTTATATGGGAACCACACTATCATTTATGTCTATGAATATACAATACTAATAATCTTATACTCATATATAACCACCCCACTCCAGGTTTATGGATTACTAATTTAGTTTAGCGAAACTCATGATATACTCATCAACATTTGTACTATAATTTTAGAGCTTGATATGATACTGAATACAAACTTAGCATAAGAAAGAGGAATTATACTCCTCACCAAATAACTGTTGGATGGTGTACCATGATAGTACTAACTCGTCATGTGTAACATCCTGACCCATAAACCATTGAATACTATCCAAATCTAGTTAGTCACCAGAAATCAAGCAAGCCTCCCGTACACCAGAGGATACTAACTAGAAGTAAGGGCCTCGGGATTCCCTATAGGGAGACTATTCCATCTTGATAAGAGTTTAATGTAGTAGTGAATGATAATGATAATAATTAGAAACTTAAATAAATAAATTTTAGTGGAATAATGACATAGAATCACAAAATATAACTAACAGGAGGAAGGTAAATCAATATCATGTAAAAAAAGATTTCATATATTGATGATGTAAAAAATGGGGGATACAAATGATAGAGATCACATGAATATAAAATATTCTAATGAATTAGGATAAAAAACAAAATCTTCCTTTAGATTCATCATAATATTATGATTGGTACTCTTCTCCAATACTTCATTCAAGTATAGAAAATAAAACATCAAAATATAGGGGAAACCATCTTTATACTCTAATACACATAAAATATATTGAGGGTAACATAAGTAGTTCAAACTAGGTGTGAAATAAACCATGTATTCCACAATTAATGGTGTCTAAAAAATCTTGTTTTACTAAATAAAATGAGCACTGCGATGGTACATAAAAATTGTAAGGAAGTAAATAAATAAAACACAACGGACATGGAACCTCATGGGATAACTGACCAACACTACCTAATTCAGCCTATGATAGATATATACGAACTAATTTCAAAAATATAGATATAATATTATATATAACACGTTTTTAAAAATCATGTATCAAGAGTACGATGAACCCAAGGATGTTATGTTTCAAAGAAAACACATCATTAGGTTTAATAGTTTTAATTTTTATTTTTTACAAGGAAATTATTTCTTATAATTTAATAAATGGAATATTGATCCCGTACAATGAAATATATAAAGTGGAACCCAATTATATCACTAAGTGTACAATAAATTCCCATCACTATAAGATTTCATCCAAGGTGATCCGTAAATGGAATCCTAATGATCACTGTAATGCCTCAGAACCAAAATCCTAGTTTCAGTGTATTATATTATTACATTGGAATTTTTTAATGAATCTAATACCAAAGGACCAAAAAAATTTCAATTTTGGAAAACAGTATTTCATACGTGATACCCATAATACAATGATAAAACAAAATAAAAACCTGACACATAATAACCTGATATAAAAAAATACTCCAAATATTATTCAATAGTTAATTGTCCATAACATAGGGAAATGAAACCCAATAAGGGTGAGCTCAAATGCTCAGTAAGGGTATGTAAAATGAAATTAATAATGAATCAATGGGAATAAAACAACATGGAAAGGTATATAATGGAGAACACATTTCATTTAATCATTTGACCGAGAATAAACACCATCCCTAAAAAAACTATAACAAAAATAATCTCATGGATTAATAGAAACTACATATGAATGAGTGAAATGCTTAATTATTTGATTTAATGTCTCAGGTACATGAAAAAATACTCAATCAAGATGCTTCCTTCTAACAGTTTAAATCTATATATAGAAACCTATTTAATTTTCCCCACTGAACTTCCTCACGAGAACCTGTCAATGCATTGAGGGGATATATAAATTCTGGGGTCCACCCATCACTACACGTCCATGTAATTTTTCATATCAACTAATCAATTCAATTAACAAATAATATGCATTATCAGACATAAGTATTGAATAAAAGATATGGATTCCTCAATAATTCCAAGTTAATTTAATAACTATCAAATCAAGCACCGTTTGTAGAAATGGTATACATTTTAGGGAATAATAATATCCAATTCATGATAACATGAAAATTTAAGATAAAATTATCACACAGAATTAATTTTTTCAAGGGAAATTTAACAATCCCAAATGAAATCGTTACTTCAAAGATAACATTTATAATTGGGAAATTTTCAAACCAATACCTATTAGAAGATATAATTCATAGAAAAACTATGAAAAAATGAACATAAAATTATTATTGATATAACATATCAAAAATATTATTAGACACAACAAAAAATTATTATTTTGTGAATATGGTTAATCTCACAGATGTAAAAAATGTGATGAAATTCCATTACCTTATGTCTGACTTATCACATGTGTCATTATATTACTACTTTATAAACTAATGTTAATTATAATATTACATAAAACCCATTTTCATGTTTATTATTACATTATCAAAACATATTAAAATTATTTATACAACTAATTAAATAATTATGGTCACGTCAGGTGTTTTTTACCAAATTTGGATCATGTGTCAAAAACAACTTTGGTAGTTTGGCTATAGTCATAGGAATCATTAAATAAACATATAAAGAATTATAATCAAGAAATATTTATAAAATTTATACATTAATTATACTTTTAAAACCAATTATGAAATACATTTATAAAAAAAAGAACCAATATTAGAATCTTGGAGGTGGTATGTCATGTTTACGAATATATAACATTCCCATTATCAATTATTATTATGGAAAGATGGAATGTAACACGATATCATTAAAAATTTATTATTATATCATAAATAACATGATATTTAATCATATATGTAATGCCCCGACCCCAGTTACCCAGAGTCCAGTACATTATTTTAACACATTGGAATGATTACAAGGAATCAAGTCCCAAAGAACCGATCAGTTTAGTGGTCAAGGAAACAAGATACATACATAAGTTCAACATTACAATTTGAAAAGAAAAACAACACTAATTTAATCCATTAGAAACATCCATTCTTGAATGACTATTCCTGCAAGTCAAAAATAACTAACTTCTTCATATCCTGGGAAAATGAAACATGAAAAGGGGTTAGCTCAGATGTTCAATAAGATTATGAAATACAGAGGAAGATAACATAAACATTAGGCATGGTGAATAATTGAAAACACATGAATTATCGAATAATAAAACATAGCACTTTATGGAAGGAATATGAGATGAGTAAATAATTCCATAATAAAACATAGTCATGTGTATTCTACTAGTCAAAAAGCCATCAGAAATATCAATAGCTAATCTCATAGTGATGGAATGCATAATGCCAGACTTTCATAACCACATAGTCAAGGCCTCGTGCCAAGACTACACATATCATTTTGTCAAGGCCTTGTGCCAAGACACTAGTTTGTCTCATGAGACCTACCGATGCATTGAGGAGCTATAGCGGGCTCCACCTGTCACTTACTAAGTCCAATGCATTCCTCATATGAAAAGGTTGAAACATAACTTTAACATTCGTATTAAAACTAGCATACGAAATGTTAATATTTTAACCACAAACCATGAATGGTATAAAAATAGCACATCCATAGTACAACATAACTCATTCAATACAATATGGAAGATTGTATTTTTATAGATCAACCTCAATAGAGAATAATGAAGGATATTGATATGAATGAAAATAATCATCAAAACCATTTGAGAGAAATATCCCCCTTTTTCTTGAAAACATTTAAAGATCTCACAATTTATAAAGAAGATGTATAAAATAAATTTTTGAATCAAAGTGTCGCATTCCACTTTGGAACATTTAAAAGGAATTTTTATTTTAAAACATTAATGCCCATATAAATAAATCCTTAAAACCATTTTTAAATCATGGAAATTAATGAGAACGATTTAGAATAATAAATATTTAAAACATTTAAAATGATATTTTAGTTAGAGTTCCTAACCAAAAGAGAGACACTTGAATAAAAATAATTGAGGGAATAAAAACATTATAATATCATGAAAAAAGGTATTCCTGATATACTATGTCAAATTACATTGTATACACCATATAAAAGTGAATTGGCATATAACAACAAAGAATCTCAATGGAATGTAAATTGTGATGAAATCTCTTATAAAGACCTTATCCTTAGGTTAAGGATAAATAAAAGACATAATTATGTGTGAAAAATATAAATGCACTCAATATTATTGGATATAAAGTGTAAATAAATCATAGGACATTCACACATATTCTTGTAAAAACAATGCCAATGAATTGGATGTTCAACTCAATAAATGGAGATTGAGTTAAAATTACTCTTATCAAGTTCATATCGATGACTTGAGAATTTATCAATGGAGTGATTATGTGTATCAAAAGTATATACACAGAAAGTGGAGTGGAAATTACTACCCAAATAATAAATAGTGATTCCTCACATAATCATGGAGTAAGACAATCAATGAATTATGTATAAAGATGAATTAGTGGAAATTGAAATTTAAATTCCCTTACCAATTTGGTAACTTATGAAACATACATCCCACGAAATATGGATCATAAAATGAAGACATTATTACTCATAAATTAAAGTATAATCTACAAAGAATACAATCATTGGGCAGTACATACACTACACAAATGGAAATAGTGGCAGTATGGCATGAATCTCACAAAAATAGGAAGTGAGATGAAAACCCTTACTTCATTGTAATAAATTGAGTCGTATGGCCAAAGGTTAATAACAACAAAATGAATCACAAAATAGAATGAATATAAAGAGAATCATGATAATATAAATATCAAATTATAGTACACAATACACCACATTTAATAAATAAGTGGCGAAAAATGGAAATCTCACGAAATTAAAATTGAGATAAGAAACCCCTTACCAGGTACTTTTCCTTGGATGATGGTAGGTTAACCTCCAGTATAATGGTTAAATAATGGTTATTAAATTATTCATGAATCATATACATTAATATGATATCATATATGATCTTTTAATATTTCTTTGTTAATAATATTTTAGTATTATCGTCATTTCAGGTGTTAACTGATTCGTTTTCCTTTATATGATTTGTTTCGTAAGTAGTGTTTGATATGAATAGGATGTATCATATTCATATTCATAATGATATTATGTCTTTAAAAATTATTTTTAATCATAAAATGAAAATTAGTCTTGAATAGATTACGATGGTGAATGAATCTCATCGCGTTCGTGGAGATGGTAACCCGTACGTACGCACGAGCGACAATATCATTCTTGTGATATTAAAATAATATATAATTGGATGTTATATCATATATACATAATCCTTATCATGTTATATTTATTATTTACATTAATTACACATCATTATTATACCCATCCAAATAATAATGTATTTAATAACAATTACACCATGACGTGGAGACGGTAAGCCGTAGGTATGCACGTATGGTGACATGTCATTCAATGGATGGATATAATAATGAATATGGTTGTACCATATTTATAGTAACATCAATGTATATATAAGATACTATAGTTATTATTTTACAATGGAAACAACAAAGAATGGTGAAGGGGAAGAAGAAAGGAACATGAAAGAGGTAATGAAATATTACCTCTTCTTCGGGTTCTTCCTTTTGATTTGATCACAAGGGCTCCTTTGGTTGGATTTATGAATAAAGGAAGGAATCTAGGATGAAGGTAGTATAGTTGAGAGATTATTTGGGCAAATTTTGGCTGATCCAGAAGGTTTTGAAGGTGTCAATTTGAGGGAAGGGGAAGTTCCCTTTTATAAGAGGGGTGAGAGGCACCTTAGGAAAAGCTAGAAATATTATTTTATAATTAAATCATTTTCGGTTTCTAATGGCTCCAAAATGAATTATTTAAAGGATATGGTGGGGAGGGGTCAAAAAACAATCAACCAATATGTTTTAGACAGGTTAGAGTCGCTATATTATCCTTATCTTTTAAATTTTACTCTTAGTTAAATAGTTTTACATTTAACACGTCTCTTTGTATTTTTATATTATATGCTTAATAAACATACTATATACTTCCAAGATAACCCCAAGTGTTTCATTAATGATACTATTATCATTATATAAGTCTTTTGGACGAATATTAGATTTTTAAGAATTCAATATCAATTAATTATATAATATTTGTTTTAAAAACTCTTTAAAAATGTCATATTAACCTATAAAATTAGTTTATTTCATAAAAAGTCTCAAATTAAATTTATTTGGATATTTATAATATCAAATATTTTTATATTTCATTAATTTGGTAATTACTGCGTCATCATCGTGTCATAAATAAATTTAATTATTTAATGTATAAAAAATATAAATAACATATCATTATTTAGGAAATCATTTTATATTTCTAATGAATATTTATAGTCGAATTTATCTTATGTGTAACCCTATATTAAAAATGGTTTAGTTATTAAAATTTAAATTAACACTTTTAACTCTTATTTGAATTAAATAATAATAAATGTCCTAATCTAATCCAAGTGAACCTAAAGGATCATATTTTATTTCTAAGGTTGTTTCTATTCTAATTACACTTATCCAATAGAATTGAGTCATGTGTTATGGTAACAATAATATCATTTTTACCCTTAATTACCCTATTTACTTTTAACAGTGGTAAATAAAAGTCAAAAGTTACTATTGACCAAAAATTATTTTTATCTTATTGAACAAAATTTTACATATTGATATCAATTGTGTGTGTCGAATTTTTAAAATTAAATTCACAAAAGTAGTAAAATTATGTTTTATACAAATTTGCAAATGCTTCTAGAAGGTGGGTAAAAGACGGTTAAAAAGTTCGATAAAATTTTTATATATCTAAAATTATTATAAACTAACTACAATGAATTACATTGAACTTATATAGGTATTATGTACCTATTTTTCCCTAAAATAAATTTAAATAAAATAAATTATTATTTTAAAAAAATCAGTTTTAAACTATAACTTAGTGTTTTTCACTATTCATCAAAAATTGAATGTTTTCAGAAAAATTTTCAAAATTCACCCTAAACTAATTTTTATATTCCGAATTCCAAAATGAAGTCCATTTTGAAAGATAAAATTTTTAAAATTTCAAAAAGATTGTATTACTATTCATAACACCTAGTATGATTGGTCGGAGTGTGTTAGAATCTTGAAGTTGCGTACAATGCAAACTATTATATTATTCAAAGGGAAACATACCGTGGAAGCTTGGGGTATTACATTATTCCCCCCCTTTGGAAATTGTTTCCTCTCAATTTTTAAAATTGGGATTGGGAACATAATTTAAAGTCCCACATCAGAAAAAGATTCAATAAAACTATCACTTTAAAATAATGAAAGAGAATTAAAAAGGTCACCCGAGATAACCCATACTAGGATTCTATGTAAGAAAAACTAGATATGGAAGATAAAATAAGTGTCAAGTTCTAATGGAGAGGGATAGAAAACATGATCAATAGAAAGTCAACAATAAGAAAATGAAAAACTTGTTAGGGAAAAAATGGTCATTAGTTTCCCAGTATGAAAAGTAAATGGACAAAAAAATATTTAAGTTACATTTCATAAAGATGAGGAATTTATTTATGAGATTGACTAAGAACATAAAGAGATATTCATACTTTTATGTAGAGTTTCATTATTTAATAAATTTCTACCACCAACTCTGTTTTTTAAATGATGAGTATTCAAGATGACTTGGTCACACGGAAGATCTAGAATCAACTTCTAGAGAATCACATGATCCACAATGGATAAAATATATATTTACCTTGCCTTTAGAGATTAATCAAAACCAAAACGGTTAGTAAAAGATCAGATGATCCCCTAAAAGGATATTCCTTTATAGAAAGAAACACTAATCTTAATTTCTAAATTTAAACCAAAAATATCCCGAAGTTAAATAAATACCATTCAATAAACAATTGTCCTTAACATCATTTAATATAATATAATCTAATATTGAAACCCAAAACATAGAAGAATAGTATTCCATGTTAAATTGTATCTCCAAATGACATCGACTACTCTTAAAGTCACATACTTAAATGTAATTAACCTAATCCCATATTCTCTATTATAGGTTAATTATTTCCATAAATAACTTAAATCACTATAAATCCAAAATAAAAACATGGCTAAAAATCCACCATTACTCTACAAATGAAATCCCATAGTATTATATTTTCCTTAGGCATATAGTGTTCCCAACAGAGCGAATGTCTTCCAAAATAACATTTATCACTTAATCACCAAATCATTTTCCTATAAAAAGGGTATTCATTTGATAAGACAAAAGCTACCAAATAAACTTATTATTGATCAATAAAATCATTTAAATATAAATAATTAGTCACACTAACAAGGTACTTCACCTAGTCCAGTAGTAGGAAAAAAATCCTAATCTCACTTTGGTTGTGGGTTCGATTCCCACAGCTTTGTCTGACACGATGGGTTTTCACACAGTCTTCATGTTTTTTCTTTTTCAAAAACTATATTTTATTACATTACCTAAATGATATATATTCCTCAAAATAATCATAACAAAATTTAATCCTCAATGTTATCTCCTACCTCAAATTTTCATCCCAAAAATTAATAACCTATAATTTCCTCAAATTCAAGAGTAATATAAACCCAAATGGTTATTTATAACTATATCCACAAAAGAAAAGATAACTATTACTCAAATAGAATTTTCAC
This sequence comes from Viscum album, assembly GCA_963277665.1. Lineage (NCBI taxonomy): Eukaryota > Viridiplantae > Streptophyta > Magnoliopsida > Santalales > Viscaceae > Viscum > Viscum album. The sequence continues at coordinate 130,547,422 of OY728132.1, forward strand.
ATAACAAACTGAAGGGTTACACATACAAGAGAAGAGTCATCCAAAGTAATCTCATCAACAAAGAGCACTAATACCTTTAAACATTTTTCCGTCCATTTATTTCCACATAGGTTCTTCCGTGACAAAGAGGATATCTTATAGAATAGGGCATTGACTTGGGTGATGATAAGGACCCTTAAATTTATGAAAAATGACCGTAATTAGATTCTTAGGATCATTTTTATTTTCTTCCATAGTACTCTTCATTCTCCTCAGCAGTTCTTTACATTATGCCCTTATTTCCCACAAATAAAGAATTTACTAGTTCCATTAAGACACTTTCCTGGGTGTCTCCTTCCACATTTCCTGCATGATGTAAATTGGGGATTCTTTTCTCTATAGTCTTCACTATTGAATCTCTTATAATTCATCACCTTTATCTTCTTTGTTTAGTCTGGGAGTTGGTTAATATATATGTTGTTGATCATTTTTTGGAAAACCGATTTGGCATGAACATGATATCTTTTATGCCTATCAACATTCCATTTTTTGCTCATTTCCACCACTATTCCCACCTTTTACATCATTCTCAGAGTTACTATGACATCCTTGGAATCCATCAACTGACTAAAACTAGAATTAATTGTGTGAGTAACAGTAGTCATAAAATCATTTAGAGAATATCATTACACCATATTTTCAATTTGAAACACCTTAGGATTAACCAAGGTCATTTATTTTCATCTTATATTAAAATCCTTCAAATCGGTCTGTAAATAAAATGTAAATTATCCTAAGCATATCCACCAGGAGTGTCGTAACCAAGAGTGCAGCAAGGACCATTCTCGTGCACCAGTTCCCATTTGTGTCTAGCTCAATGTTGTTTTTTCAGGTTTTACCCCTAGGTACATCTATTCTAGAGCTGCCTCTACCTGCTCGTATCCAGGTGGGGATGTATTACTTTCAAAACTCAAAAAATCTCTACAGTATCAAACTTTTAGGAGGTTCTTCTATACTAATCCCCAAAGTCTTTCTTAGGATAATGTGCTCTAATCAGATTTTAGTTATATCTAGTTTCCAAGGTTTGTACTAAAATTCCTCTGATCCCAAATGTAATTCCCCGACACCAGTTACTCAGAGGACAGTACATTATTTTAATACATTGGAATGATTATAATAAATCATGTCCTGAAGGACCGATCAGTTTAGTAATCTTGGAAACAAGATACATGCATAAGTTCAACGTTACAATTTGAAAAGAAAAACAACACTAATTTAATCAATTAGAAACATCCAGGCTTCCATGATTATTCCTACAAGTCACACATAAATAACTTTTTCATATCCTGGGAAAATGAAACATGAAAAGGGGTGATATCGGATGATCAGTAAGAGTAATAAATACAACATAGGATAACATAAACATTAGGCATGATGAATAATTTAAAACACATGCCTTATCGAATAATAAACATGAGCACTTTTTGCCAGGAATATGATCTTGGTAAATAATTCCATAATAAAACATAGTCATGGGTATTCTACTAGTCGAATAAACACATGAAATATCAATAGATAATCTCGTAATGATGGAATCCATAATGTTTGACTTTCATAACCACATAGTCAAGGCCTCATGTTAAGACTACAAATAAGATATTGTTAAGGACTTGTGACAATACAGTAGTTTGTCTCATGAGACCTACCGATGCATCAAGGAGCTATATCGGGCTCCACTCGTCACTTACTATGTCCAATTAATTCCTCAAATGAAAAGTTTGGAACATAATTTGTACATTAGTATTAAATCTAGCATATGAAATGTCAATATTTTAACCACAAACCATAGATGGTATAAAAATAACACATCCACAGTGAAACATAACTCATTAAATATAATACGGAAGATTTTATTATAATAGATCAACCTCAATAGAGAATAATGAAGGATATTGATATGGATAAAAATAATCATCAAAAATATTTTAGATAAATAACCCCCTTTTTCTTGAAAACATATAGAAGTCTCACTATTTATCAAGAAGACTTAAAAAATGGATTTTTGAATCAAATTGTCCCATTCTACTTTGAAACTTTTAATAGGAATTTTGATTATAGAACATTAATTTCCATATAAATAAATCCTTAAAACCATTTTTAAAACATGGACATTAATGAGAAAGATTTAGAATAATAAATCTTTAAATCATTTAAAATGATATTTTAGTTAGAGTTCCTAACCAAAAGAGTGAAACTTGAATAAAAATAATAGAGGTAATAAAAGAATTATAATATCATGAGAATAAATGGATTCATGATATACTATGTCAAGGTACATTATATACACCATATAAAAGTGAATTGGCGTATAACAACAAAGAAGTTTCAATGGAATGTAAAATGAGATGAAATCACTTATAAAGACCGTATACTAAGGTTAAGGATAAATCAATGACATAATTGTGTGTGACAAATATAAATACACTCAATACGATTGGATATTCAGTGTAAATCAATCAGAGGACATTCACACATATTCTTGTAAATACAACACCAATGAATTGGATGTTTGACTCAATAAATGGAGATTGAGTTAAAATTACACTTATCAAGTTCATATCGATGACTTGAGAATTTATCAAGGGAGTTATTATGTGTATCAAAAGTATATACACATAAAGGGGAGTGGAAATTACTATATAAATAATAAATATTGATTCGACACATAATCATGGAGTAAAATAATCAATGAAGTATGCGTAAAGTCGAATTAGTGGAAATTGAAATTTAAAATTCCCTAACCAATTTTGTAACTTATGAAACATACATCCCATAAAAGATGGATAATAAAATTAATATGTAATTACTCATAAACTAAGGTATCTTCCACAAATAATAAAATCATTGGGCAGTACATACACCACACTAATGGAAATAGTGGTAGTATGGCATGAATCTCACGGAAATAGGATGTGAGATGAAAACCCTTACTTCCTTGAAATCAATCAAGTCGTATGTCCAAAAGTTAATAAAAACAAAATTAATAACAGAATACAATGAATATAAAGATAATCATGATAATATATATATCAAATCATAGTACACAATAAACCCCATTGAATAAATAAGTGGCGAACAATGACAATCTCAAGGAATTAAAAGTGAGATAAGAAACCCCTCACTTTGTACTTTTCCTTGGTCGAGGGTAGGTTAACCTCCTGTAAAATGGTGAAATAATTGTTATCAAAGTATACAAGAATCATATACATTAATATCATACCATATATGATATTTTAATATTGATTTATTAATAATATTTTAGTATTATCATCATTTCAGGTGTTAACTGATTCGTTTTCCTTTATATGCTTTGTTTCGTAAGTACTTTTTGTTATGAATAGGAAGTATCTTATTCATATTCATGATTATATTATCTATTTAAACATAATTTTTAATCATATAATGAAAATTATTCTTGAATGGATTATGATGGGGAATAGATCTCATTGGGTTCGTGGAGACGGTAATCTGTATGTACGCACGAGTGACAATATCATTCTTACGATATTAAAATAATATATAATTGGATGTTATATCATATATAAAGATTAATTATTATGTTATATTTATTATTTACATAAATTACACATCATTATTATATCCATCCAAATAATAATGTATTGAATAACAATTACACCACAACATGGAGATGGTCAGTCATACGTACGCGCGTATGGTGACATGTAATTCAAAGGATGGATAAAATAATGAATATGATTGTAACATATTTATAGTAACATGAAAGTATATAGAAGATACTGGAGTTATTAATTTAGAATGGAAACAAAAAAGAAAGAGGAAGTAGAAGAAGAAAGGAACTTGAAAGAGGTGATGAAATATTTACCTCTTCTTCGGGTTCTTCCTTTTGAATTGATCAAAATGGATCTATTGGATGGCTTTAGGACTAAGGGAATGCATATAGGATTAATTGAGGAAAGTTGAGAGGGTATTTGGGCAGTGTTTTTCTGAGCCAAAAGGCTTTGAAGGTGTGAATTTGAGGGAAGGGGGAGTGCCCTTTAATAAGAGGGGTCAGGGGAACCTTAGGAAAAGCTAGAAATATTATTTTATAATCAAACCATTTTCAGTTTCTAGCGAATACAAAATGAATTATTTATAGTTTAAGGTAGGTATGTGTCACAAACCACTCATCTAATAGGTTTTATATAGGTTTGGGGCACTATATTAACCTTATCTTTTAGATTTAACTCTTAGTTAAATAGTTTAACATTTACGATATCTCTTTGTATTTTTATATTATATGGTTAATAAACTTACGATAAACTTACAAGAGAACCCCAAGTTGTTCGTTAATGATACACCTATAATTATATAAATCTATTGGCGGAAGCTTAGATTTTTAAGAATATAATATCAATTAATAATATAATATTTTTTAAAAAAACTCTTTTAGGTCAATTTTGACACTATTTGGTATTTTGTATTTTCTAAATTCATAACAGCATTATTACTTAGAATAAAATTTATCAAACCGACCCTAACATGTCATATTAACATATAAAATTATTTTAATTCATAAAAAGCCTAAAATTACATTTATTTGGATATTTATAATATCAAGTATTTTAAAATTTTAATTAATTATGTAATTACTACATCATCATTGTGTCATAAATAAATTTTAGTATTTAATGTCTACCAAATATAAATAAAATACAATTAAGTAGGAAATTTTTTTAGCTTTATAATTATTATTTATAGTCTAATTTGTCTTATGTGCAACCCTATATTAAAAATGGTTTAGTTATTAAACTTTATATTTAACACTTTTAACTCTTCTTTGAATTAAATAATAATAAATGTCATAATCTAATCCAAGTGGACCTAAAGGATCATATTTTTTTCCTAAGGATGTTTTTAGTCGAATTACACTTATCAAATAGAATTGGGTCATGTGTTCGGGTATTAATAATATCATTTTTACCCTTAATTATCCTATTTACTTTTAACCATTCTAAATAAAAGTTAACAGTTACTATTGACCAAAAATTATTTTTATCTTATTGAGAAAAATTTTACTTGCTGATATCAACTGTTTGTGTCATATTTTTCAAATTCAATTCATAAAAGTGTTAAAATTAAGTTTTATTCAAATTTGCAAATGCTCCTAGGAGGTGGGTAAAAAGATGGTTAAAAAGATCAATAAACTTTTTATATATCAAAAATTATTATAAACTGACTCCAATGAATTACATTGAACATATATAGGTATTATATATATATTTTTACCTAAAATAAATTTAAATAAAACAAATAATTATTTAAATAAAAATTCGGTTTTAAACTACAACTCGTTGTTTTTCACTATTCATCAAAAATTGAAAGTTCTCAGAAAAATAAAAAAAATTCACTATAAGATAATTTTGATATTCCAAATCCAAAAATGAAGTCCATTTTGAAATGTAAAATTTAAAAAATTCCAAAAAGTGGGTATTACTATTCAGAACAGCTAGTTTGATTGGTCGCGGTGTGTTAGAATCTCGAAGTTCCGTACAATGCAAGCTATTATATTTTTCAAAGAGAAACATATCGTGGAATCATGGGGAATTGTAATATAGAATTATTTTTATGTTAATGTATTCACATATTGTTTAGGATAAGGTAGTCCACATATCAACCAATGACATTATCACTTTTCTAGTTTGTGAAAAGGGTAATAAGAAAAATGATATATTATATTTCTAGAATGATAGCTATTTCATGAATATCATATTGATTTTATTTATGTTACATATGTATAATTAAAACCAACCTTGGCTAAAAATTAATTTTTTTATTATTCAATGCACTTATGGAAAAAGTGGAAAACTGTTCTGTTCTAGAGAAATGATCAACCGATACCAAATCAATTTAATGAATTATTAAAATGAAGTATGAGTATATTAGAAACTTGAAATCTATAAATCATCCAATTAACGAAATGGCCCTATGTGGTAATGTCATCAAAGAATACATCTTTGAAATAATATTCTATGTGGGCCCATGCTTTAATAAATACATCAACATCAAATTTCATAACAGAGAAGCCTCGCACCAAAAAAATTGTTTATTAATCCAATCCCATTATTATGTGGCGAGAATCACTTGAAAAATTCTCTTTACCATAATTTCTTAAACCACCTATGTGGTTTTGACATCAAATTTATCCTCTTCCATCTCTTCATTAGAATAGATGATGAGTTCCCATGTATCCACATGAGCCTCATCTTATATTGATTTTCATATTCACTTCTCTCCTACTTACTCCTGTAATAGTTAACCCGTCTTATCACTAACTTTTGTTGGCAGCATGACTTCACAAAATTCAATTTTCTAGTTTTCATTCTGGTTAGGTGAACACTCATTTCCTCTCTGATAATTGGAAATGTGGTCACTACCCACCTACTTGTTCTTTTTTTCCGATCAAGATTCTATTAGATTTGTTAAATGAAAATTGTCCTTGCACCCATTATAATTATTTCTCTTTAGAACAATGTATCTCCCAGTATCTATTTTTTCTTACCTCCCTTTCTTCCTCCTTGAGTGTTGGAATCCTCTTTCTTTCTTTTCATCAATACATTCCACGAAAACCCAACTGTAAGCCTCAAACTCTGAATCACCCCCATGTGAACTATGATCATTCAAGAGGTTCTAAATTGGTTTTTTCTTATTGGATGTTTTCTTTGATATCATATCATATAACATGTTATAATCCTTTGGCCTCCAAAATCCCACACAAATTGATAACATTAATGTTAATATTGTACCTTCTTGACTGAGGCCTTCTTTCAACCTTCACTCACTACCCGTTGTCTTTGAGAGTATTGAAAAAACATATCCCTTTCCCACCTAAGACTCTGCCATGTACATAATAGCATCATGAACTTAAACTCCATACTAATTATGAAATAAAGGAGTTTCTTTAAATCGAGAGGCAACCTTTGATTTTTCAGGCAAAATATTTATGTCACAATATAGTCTTATAAAAACCTAAACCACCTTCAAGTTTAGAGGTAATGCCTATTCCTCCTTAAGGATGGAACCATTCTTTATAAAACCATTAGAAATCATTAGTTCATCTAAATTATTTAAATGTGAATCAGGTCATTCCTACTCCTTGTGCGGGATTAGTCCATATTGTGTTTCCTCTAAGTCCCCTATTTGGTTATTAGAATCACCAGTCAGACCCAACTCCATAAAACCTATTACAGTATCCCCTATTCTAAGTCCCACATGTGTCTTTAGAGAACCATACATAACCCTAAACATACACACTATCATCTTGTGTAACATTTTCATTAATGAAGAACAAAAAATCCTACCACAATTCATTAAAGAATTATTATTTATACGAGAACCCCACTCCAACAACAACATAAATGAAATCGAATGTCTCTTTAAAGACATGAATTTCAACACATTTTTGAGAAAAAAATTGATGACACAAATAATGGGTTATAATATCCTAGAATAGATAATTACCAACTATGTTTCCTATCATTATGCTAATTTATGGATTTTGAAAATGGAGTGGAAGTTCTGAAAAGCATACCTGAATAGCTATGGTTGGGGAGTCTTTCCTCAAATTAAAATTAGGGTTCCATGTAAATACGAAAAATATAGAACCATTGTTGATGTGAAAAAAAATTGACCATGACTAAATTAGAACCTCATCCAAATAAAATCTAATCATAATGTTCCTTCTGTCAAGAAGTAGTAATGTACAATGTTCATGTAACCCCCAGAATTAAAAAAATCCATCAAAAATGTCCACTGATGATGGTATGTGAAATATCTGTTCAATTTAAAATTAAAAATATAAAAATAGTTTTTGATGTTCTATAATGAGAGAGTAAGTTGTGACTATCCATCGAATAGATCAATAACTTTGGGTAAAAGTGAGATCCATGGGAATATAGGGAGGAGACCTGGATTGGAGAAGGTGTTTGTAAGTGTAGTTATAATCATTGGAATAAAAAAATTTCAAAATACATAATATACTGATTTTATTATATAATCATGGAATAAGAATATTTTGGGGGTGGATAAGGAAAACAAAACCAACAATCTTGAGGAAGGATGTTACATCTTCATTGGGTAACTCTATTTTATTTTCCCTAAAGGGATACCTTGGATGGATTTTTTATCCAAAATAGAGGATTATAAGATTTGGGGAGGGATTATGGGATCTTATTTCATTATATATTTTTCAAGAAAAAGGTATTAATATGTGTGAATAAGTGAGGGGGTGATTTATTTTTTATAGTGGAGGAGGACTAGCATTCTTGTAAATTTCAAATAAGGGAATTACACCCATGTTTTCCCTTTGAAAATTCAATACATTAGGGGTAAAAATAATATACAAAAGTGGATAGGGTCTATATATGGCCATAAAATATCTTTTGTACATGTTTTTAGGTGATTTGGCCCTTATGTTTAAGGTTTAGTACTTTAGTAATTCAGTTTTCCTCGTAATCACTTTAATTAATTTTAATCACATTAACTAATATTTTTTGTAAAAAAATAAGTTTCACATATTAAAAATTATAAATTATTGTGATTAAAAATCTAGGATACATTTTTCCAAATTATATTAATATAAGTGGAAGAATATAATTTAAAAATTAATCCAGTAGATAGGATGATAATTGAGGGTTTTAAATTAAATTTTATCAAAAGGTTGCTTTGTTTTTATGTCAAATTTCATTGTGAACATTATTATAATGAACTAAATTAGACTGAATAATGTACAATTTATATAATTTAACTTTAAAACCGATCAAAAATATAATAAAACATTATAAATAAATTAGATGAAAAAGTAGTTTTGAATTAAAAATCAGTATTTTTCATTATTCATCAAATAATGAAACATCACATGAAAATACCAAAAATAACCAAATCTAAAATTTTTAATAAATAAAAATTATTTTGAAATATAAAATTTATAAAATTTCCAAAATTCTGATAAAAAATATGTGCACCATCAGAAGTTAGTAAAACTTCCATTATAGTAATATATGTTTTATGTGCAAGATGGGTTTATTATTATCTAATGTGGATAAATCCTATTCGATGAGTGTTAAAATTTTTTATTGAATATATAATATATAAATATAATTAACATAAATCACTTAATGTATTTATTTTAACTTATTTAGATAAATCTATTTTTGTATATAAAAATAGAATTTTATAAAATCATTCCCATTATATTCATTTGGGTTCTATATACATTTCTATTTAATAGGTAAAAAAATTTCAACAATGTTTTTTTAAGATTGATAATCCTATACATAAACATAAATTTAGCAGCTATTTTGCATCTTATTATATTTAATAAATATATATTACTAATATTTTAATGTTCGGTAAAACCTGATCTTGTGTGTTACGCAATCCATTGTGGTAGGTAAGTATTGTGTGGAACGAAAGATAAAATTGGTGTCATGTATAGATAAAGCTACAATATATGTTGCATGAAATATATGATAAACTAGATGAATCTTATAATGTAATATAGGAAAAAAATGATTTTTTTTATAAAAAGAAAATATTGTAATGTCTTGTGGTTTTATATTCTCCCCACCTTAAATAAATTTTGTCATCCTAACTCAAAATTGATCTTTATAATTAGGGTATTGATATTTGAAAATGAATTAATTATAAAAAAACATTGTGAATATGATTGATACTAAATCTTCTTAATAACAGAAAACGTTAAGTATAATGGTCATGTAACTAGGTTATAAGGTTTTAAAACATAGGTGGGAAATGGAAACCCAAATATAGATAAAACATTCAACAACCATGTTATGAGGGAGTGTGATAGATAACATGTTCCGATGAATGTTGATATCCAAAAATTCGTAAACCACAATTATGAAAAGGTTATTGATATCATAACAAATGATGATAATTGGAAAATTATATTGGTTGAAGACCATTTTTCCTATAGTTGAGAAATTATTCCACTCTATAAGAATATAAGTAAATATAAATTTCTATTTAATAAAAACAATATTTTCCTTTGGTTGTGCGTTGAATTTTTTCTACTTCATTTCTTAGAAAAAGATCCATCACATGGTGAAGTAATACATCAATCTCTAAAACCACATCTGGATTTCAACATAAAAAAATAAATATATGGAGAAACATTCCAAAATATTATGATCCAACACTTTAGAAAGAAGGTTACTCTGTTTATGAGTTGAAATTGTCATTAATATTTCTACAACATGAAGAAACCCATTTTTGGAATATTCCAAACCTATAAATACCTTTATCCTATATAATCTTAAAACAAGGTAATTAACTAAATTACTATAAAACGTTTTTAGATACACCAATTCACCCTAATTCTATAATTAAGACACATGTTTTTTGAAATATTTCATAAACCCAATAAATGTTGTAAGATCCATCAAGGATAGAATAAACCAATGTGTTGAAAAGTCATTAATCAGTTCCTTTATAATCAGTACTTAACCAGTTTTCATTATCTAAATAAACCCTATATTTATCCTAATTTCATTACTTCAACATTATTAACATATTACATATTATATTTCCTTCAACCGTGTGCTTTATAAAATTTTCAACATGATACTAAATCACTTTTCATGGAACAATTCAATATATGATCTCTAATGTATTATGAAAAATTATTTTAGTACAATCCTTATATATTTCATAATTCATATAATGGGAACATAATCAACAAAATACTTTTACAAGATTTTAATTAGATTGATGTACATAGGCTCATTAATTATTACACTTATGTTGTGTCCATAACATATGCTTGACATTGATCCATTAGCTTATCTGAGGTACAAACCCTGGATGTTTGGGGAACTCCATTGCATAATTACCCATCTCTTAATAAGTGTTACAATGAATAATAGTGTTTTCCTACATTCCCTTGCATACCTTTTCATGGTGAACCTTTTCACCACACTTGTAAAAAACTCACAATCCTTTCAAGAATTTACTAGAGTGATTATTTCCCCAATTATTGATTATGGAGAAATCATACTTTCAATTATTCCCTTTATCTATTATTTTTTATGTATTTCTTTTGTTCTATTACTTACCATTGAATCAATAAGTCATAAATAATTTATTCCCTCTCTAGATAGCACATAATACTATTTCATCATATGAAGAAAACATCTATGAAAATAGTTCCCTTCAGAGATCTTTATTTGGACCCTACAAGAAAGGGTCAATATTGCACTAAGTGTTTCTATGAAATCTATAGAAAACCTTGAAAACCATTTAATGGTAGCATCATAATCTTGAAAAATATCTTCATAATTTTACATTAAACTAAGGAACATTTTCAAAATATTAGTTTGTTTCTCATGAGGTAAATACTTTTCAAAGAATATTTCTTTAAAAGTTTCCCATTCCATGAGTTCTATTTATAATTACTCCCTAGTATTATATATCAATTACCAACATTTATCTCCGTATATATTGAGAAAACACACTGATAGTCAAAACCCTTTATTTTTTTACCACATCCCAATTCCATAAATATCTCCTCCAAAGACTTAATCCATTACTCATCTTCTATTAGGTTAGTAGTCCCACTGAATGAAGGGGCCTCTATCACTTGAACATATCCCACATCGGATAATGTCATTGTGGAACATACACTTTATCCGTGAAAGGATATGTGTCTTAACTTTATTAATATTCACTAATATATCCATAAAATTCTTAGTTCCAATATCAACTATATCGACTTTCTCAGTAGGAGAACCTCTACATTGTCCTTGGGTACCAGTGCCATTATTCCTTCCATGTGCCATTCATAAATAATGGTATATATTGGATTGGATCATAACATTTTGTAACATAATGTATAATCAAAAAATATTGAAACAATTATAAGTAATGAAAAATTATTTCCATAACGAATCTTATAATAATAAACAATGTTTACTAGGGTATATCCCAACATTGAAATCCCTCATATTGGTTTGTAAATAAATTTTTAATTATGGAAATCATATCCATAGAGAGTGTTAAACTAAGTGCACAATAGGGACCATTGTGATGTATCGAGTTATGCTAGAATCAATCCCCTATGTAACTTGTCATAGTTGCTACCCCTATGTACATCTCTTATATAAACACATTAACTTGTAGTATCCATGCATGGATATACTTCCTGGATGACCAATATAATCTATACCTTTAAAAAATTATAGAATGTTTTTATAGAATTATAATAACTGTATATCATAGGGTTCTTTTCCCTAATCTATGTTTTCTAAATCTAGTTTCTATGTTAGTTGTTAAGCCTTATCTAATACCAACTGTAACACCCCAACCCTATAACCCCAAAGTTGGTGCATTATTTTATTACATTATAAATATTACAAGGAATTGAATCCTGAAGGACTAAATGATTCTATGTTTTTGAAAACTAAATTAAAAATTGATACCCATATTAAATTGGGAAATAAAAAAATTATACATAGTAAAATGAAGTAAAAAACATCCATGAAATATAATTCAATGATTTATTCCTCATAACCTGGGTAATGGAATCAAAATATGGGTGAGATCAAATTCTCATTCATGGTAAGTAAAATGAAATAAATAATGTATAAATGGTAATAGATCGACATGGAAAGAATAATAGTTTATATCATGTTACATTCAATCAATTATGAAACATGGTTATGAAAAATGAACCAACATTACAATAATGGAGATGGTAGACCTTACATTTCATGAGAAAAAGTCCATTTTTGTAATGATCTTTATAGATAGATTATAAGTAACAGTATATATTTAAATAATTATTATTATATTATAAATAGTTTTTTTCAATAATATGTACTTATTTATTTAATTATTTTGATGTAAAATGATTTACACCACATCGAGGATGCAGTAGTCCAAACATCCAGTAACAACATTATAACTCTTTGTGTGTGTGAAAAGGGTCATAAGAAAAATGATATAATATATTCTAATAAATTAAATTACATCATGAATATTATATATATTTAATTCATGTAACCTATTTTTAATTCAAATCATTTTTAATTCATTCCTTGTATATAGTGAATGAATCACATCGCTCTTAGGAGGCGGTACTCCACACTTCCATGAAGGATGTTATTGTATTCCAACAAATGGAGTGTATAATTTTATGTAATTCAAAAGATTTATAAAATCATTATGAAATAATATAATATATATATATATATATAGTTTTTTCATCATAATTCCCAACATGAGAGGTGGTAACAGATGAATGAACAATCATCATTTCGTAAGGTGGCAGTTCATCACACACACGAATGGAAAATTAATTACCCTTTAGATGGATGTGTGTGTGTGTGTAAGTGTAGGTATAAACCATTGAATAAAAACATATCAATATATTAATGATTATTAGGTAATTTTAGAAGTACGTAATCGGATATTTTAGGTGGTTTAGAATGAAACTAAAATTAAATATATTGACGAACGTTGTTACCTCTTATTTAGGTAACTCTTTTTCATTTGTATAAAAGAGATTACATGGATATACTTCATCCTAAAGATATTGTTCTAGTATTATAATAGGCATTTTTTTATTATTTGATTTTTTTTCTAGGTGATTAAAAGGGATTGAGAGGTGTGAATATTCGGGATGGGTGAGTGCCTTATGATAGTGGAAGATGAGTGACATTCTTGTAAATTTTGGAAAAGGGAATTCCACACACGTTCTTATGAAATCTGGCTCTAAAATTGTAAAAAAATAATAGTGGGCGTTTTTGGTCGATATATCGCCATAAAATAGTATTCAGACATGTTTATAGGTCATTTGGAACTTATGTTAAAGGTTTGGTCTCCGATTAATCTAAATTTCCTCTTATTAGCTGTAATTAACATTAAACACTTTCACCAATATTTTTTGTCAAAAAATAAGTTTAAATTATTATTAAATATAAATCATGATGAATATAAATATGAAATCCATTTTTCATAACATATATTATAGAAGATGAAAAAATTATATAAAAATTTAATCATATGGACGGTACGATAATGTGGGTTTTTAAAGTGAAAATGTTCAAAACATTACTATCATTTTATCCATTTTAAATGTAAAATTGATGAAAATGAAATAATTTAGAATAATATTTTTATAATTTATCTAATTTAACTTTAATATAATTTTAAAATATTTTCTCATTATAAAAAAATTAGTCAAAAAAGCAATTTTGAATTAATATTCAGTATTTCTAACTATTCATCAAAAATGAAACTTCACTGAAAAAAAATAAAAATTCATCGAAACGTGATTTTTAGGTTTTTATTTAAACAATTAAATTTATTTGACATATAAAATTTATGAATTTTTAATAAATCATATTTAAAATATTTTCCCCATTAAAAGGTGGAAAAACTCCCTTTATAAAAATATGTGTTTTATGTTTAATATTTGATTTGTTTTTATCTTATGCCAATAAAGCTTATTGGAAGAATGTTAGAAATATTTAATCAAATGTATAATATATAAATTTTATTAATATCATTCAATAATAACAATTAATTTAACTTATTATGATATATCACCTTTTACACATAAAATTTGTCTTTTATAAAATCATTCCCTTTATATTCATTTGGTTTCTATATTCATTTCTAATTAAAAGGAAACTGATGAATTAAACCATATATTTTTATAATTTATATAATCCTATCCAATCCCATTAATTTAATAGCGAGGTTATATCTTATTATATTAAATAATATTATTTTTAAAATTATATTTTTTTTTGGTAAAATAAATCTTGCATGTTACACAAGCCACCAATGAAAGTTTGTCTTGTGTGTAAAGCATAATAAACATGGAATTTTGGTTATAGAATGCTAAAAATTATATTGTTTTTTACTTAATACTAACTTTTTGTTTCATATAAAGAAATATAAGAATAAAAATTAAATTTATTCTAAAGGGATAATATTGTAAAGTCATTGGGTGTTACATCACTGTTAGCATAGTGTAAAGTATAACCCTATTAAACCATCCTAGGAATATAAAATAGGGGACCAATTATCACTCATGTAATGGTACAATATTATCACCCACCAAGCCCATCAATGGTAACTCTTCTAAGGAATCAATATCGCTCATGGGAAGGTACAAGATTTACCTGGTGAGCCCTTCTAGGGAATGCTATAAAGATTCCAAGTATCACCCTCAGGAATTAAAATTCAATGGATAATTAATTAAAAACAATGAATATCCTTTCTAGGGTGACCTTAAGATGGAACACATATGTCTCCATCATCTTTACCATTTGTTATATCTTTGATCTTAAAAACTCATACCATATAACGAAGGGATTTCATCATAAACAATTAATCATGTTGGAAACATCATTTATTTGAAAAAAAATGGATATGTTAGAAAGAACAAGTGACCAATCATAAGGTACACAATCTAATTTAGATCAATTAACATCTGATACATTTTTTACAAGGTTATTGACACATATAATTTGAAAATAATCAACTTTCTTTCCAACGAATAGGGCTCTAAATCCATTTAGAAGGTGTTACACACATGGGGTTGATCATGTTGAGTTAATCACCCCATAGAATTTATTATTGGGTAGATAATGATATATTATACATGAGAAAACATTAATTTAATTTATTATGAATTTTAGAGTCATTATCAGAAGATTTTAGCATGTCGCACAATGACACAACATAAAATACAACAAGGCTTTTAGGGAAAATAACTGGACCATATATCATAGTTTGGTAGATGATACCTCATTTTTTTGGAATTTGATTTTAGCTAGAATGGAATGAATTTTTTGAATATATGAATACCCTAAAAAATTTCATATAATCTCGCACCAAAATAGTATAGAATATGGGGAGATAAACTATGGATGTAAGGAATATTAGTGGAGAGATTAATATTTTCTATCCAAGACAACTGAAGTTGATTTAAATGAAGTTTGGACGAGAGAGTTTTTACAAAGACTAGAAAATAAGAAGGTGGAGATCTCAATAATAGGGGGGGCCTACTGTGTGTGCAGGAAGAATGAAATGATCTTGTGTATTAAAATGGGATATAGAAAAAATAGTCATTTCACTGAATATTTAAAGTGGATCATGGTTAAGACAAACGGTTGTCCAAATAATGTTCCAATCATGAAAAAGCTATAGTATATGTATAGTGGCTTGTATAGATTGGGAGTGCATTTGTCTAACCATGATCTGCCCATGCATCCCCCTCTTCCAAGGGAATACACCTCACATAAACTACAGTTCATGGTCAGAAAAACCTTGTATAGGTAGTGCACTCCCCAATATGGATCCATACTATAACCAATGTGATTTATCTATCCATGTGGAATGTGATTCAATGTTTATATTGATGGTGTGAAACAATTTATTCTTCAAATGGTTAGATCTCAGGGCTCCAAACCATCCATAGACACAATTTTTTCTGTTATAACTGCATTATAAATTTATTAAAGGATAAATTCATTGAATTAAACCAAAATCTAAAGGTTTTCAACATGATAAGAGATGTTGGGAACTTACATCATGTGTTGTCAGGACTAGGGTTCACCATGACCTAGATGCTCTCTAGGAAAGACTTACTACTATAACAACCATCTTATTAGTTAGATTTGTGACACCATAAGATTTCATAGTACGTTATCTCTTCAAAGTAATTCAATAACTTGTGCTACACGCAACACCGAGTTTGAGTGCACCACGAATTACCAAAATAGCCATTCAAAAAGTGGTTATAAATATTATTTACTAAAGTTTAAATTTTATATACTCCATATAATTTTAGAATCCATATTATGTGTTTCTTAGGCATAATATAATAAAAAATTAATTTTTTTCATATAAAAGACGTATTTTTCAAAAAAATAAATTTTACCACCATTAAATGGAGATCCATTTTTTAAAACCAATATTTCACACTTTTATATTTTCAATTTAATGAAATTAAATTTGTCTTTAGAAGAGGGACAGAAAAATTTTACTTTGGATAATGTTTTGGTACTTTTCTGATAACTTTCTTATTTTGATAAACGCTGAAATAAACTAAATTTAAATTGAAAACAACCTTTTTAATCAAAATAATTTATAGTGTTAAATTATGAATTTGAATGGTTTGGAAGTGTAATTAGATTATCTTTTTATCATTTAATACAATGTAGGTCATTATATGTAATTTCACATTTAAATTTGACATAAACACAAATCAAACTTTTCATAGTTTTTACTTTTTAAAAACCCACCTTTCAGTTTTGAAAGAGGGAATTAATTTTAAATTAATTAAATCAACCTATATGTTTTGAATTTTTTTAAATAGAATTAATTTTTGAACTATGAATATTAAAATTAGTTTAGGTTGATTTTTTTGTATTTTCCTGAAAACTTTCAATTTTTGATGAATAGTGAAAACCACTATGTTATTGTTTAAAACCGACTTTTTATTTTAAAAATTATTTATTTTATTTAAATTTATTTTAAGTCAAAATAGATAAATAATAAAAATATAATTTCAATTTAATTCATTAAATTCATTTTAGAATAGAATTCTATGTGTAAAATTTTATTGACCTTTTTAACGTCTTTTACCCACCTTCGAGGCATATTTGAAAATTTGTATAAAACATAATTTTACCGCTTTTGTAAATTGAATTTAAAAAATTGAAAGACACGATAGACATCAGTATGTGAAATATATTTCAATAAGTGAAAAATAATTTTTGGGGAATTGTAACTTTTGACCTTTATTTACCCCGATTAAAAGTAAATATGGAAATTAATGGTAAAAATGATATTATAATTAACCTAACACGTATCCTAATTCTATTGGATAAGTGTATTTAGACCAAAACCAAACTTAAGAATACAATATGATCATTTTGGTCCACTTGGATTAGATTAGGGCATTTATTATTATTTTATTTCAAGAAGAGTTAAAAGTGTTAAATTCAACGTTTAATAACACAACCATTTTTAACATAGGGTTATACATAAGATAAATTAAACTATAAATATTAATTAGAAATATGAAAATATTTTCTAAATAATGGTATTTTATTTATAATTTTTAGATATTAAATAATTAAATTTATATATGAAACAATGATGATTCATTAATTGCTTTATCAATGAAAGATTAAAATAATTGATATTATAAATATAAAATAAATGTAAATTGAGTATTTTTATTTGAAACAAGAATTTTATAGGTTAATATGACATTTGATAGTTGATTAAATAATTTTTTTGATGTGATAAATTGTTATGACTTTAACAAAAACAAAATACCAAATAGTTCCAAAATTGACATAAATGAGTTTTAAAAAAATATTATATTATTAACTGATATAATTTTTCTAAACATATATGGTTCCACCAAAGAACGTAGATAAGAATATATATATCAACAATTAACCACTTGGGGTTTGATTGGATTTTTATAGTAAGTTTATTAACCATTTATGAAGATAATACAAGAGAAAATGGTAAAGTTAAACTATTTAGCTAAGAGTTAAATATAAATTATAGGGTTAATATGGTGAAATAACATTTATAAAACCTATTGGTTGAGATAATTATGATTTATTATCACATTTTCATCGAAATAAATCCACTTGGATCCATTATAAATTGAAAATGATTTTATAATAAATTAATATTTCAATCCTTTCCTAAAGTCACCCTCGCTCTCTTATAAAAGGGTACTTCGCCTTCTCTCAAAATCGCACCTCCAAAGCCATTTGTCTAGGGCCAAAACCTACCCTAATATCCTCCCAAATTATCTAACTGCAACCAAGAGACCTTCCATTTAAAATAATTCCAAACTAAGGAGCCCTTTTGTTCAAATCAATAGAAAACACCCAAAGATGAGGTAATTATTTTATCACCTCTTTCAAAGTAATATTCTTCTTCCACTTTCTATTTTTATTATTTACATTCCAAAATAATAACTCCATTAAATTATAAATAAAATTATGTTATTAAAATTATGTTACAACCATACTCATTATTCTATCAATCTTATTAATGATTATGTCATCATGTGTGCGTACGTACGACTTACCGTCTCCATGCCGTGGTGTAATTTTTAATTCAACACAATGCGATTTAGGTGGATATAAGGATGAGTAATATTTATTAAAATAATAAAAATAACATAATAATTTCTCTAATTAATTAATATAACATCCAATTCCACACCTTTTAATCATTAAGGAAATGATGTTGTCGCCTGTGAGTACGTATGACTTGCAGTCTCCACGACACGATGATATTCATTTCCAAGTTCACCATTGAAAGATGATTATAAAAATATATATTATTAATAAGTATTTAATATATAAAATAATAATTCTACTGGGGAGATATATATATATATGTATGTATGTATCTATGTATGTATTTATTTATATATATCTTATTCACATACTTCTGTTCAATAAGATATAAAAAAACAACGTTTATGCGTACGTACGGCCTACTGTCTCCCTAAATAGTGTTTTCCATTTCATATATATATCTATTATACATATTTATATTCTAAATATATATTATGTATAAATCATGTTTTATATTCTGGATTTATTTAAATCATGATCTAAATGAAACAATCAAGAATAACATGTTAAAACACATACGATAAAGAAACTGATTACCTCCCGAAATGATAATTTAACCTGGAAATCATTATTAATTGGGTAATATATACTAATTAATGAATTATTTATGATATAATAAATTTGAATATTGTTATGGAATAATTAAATAACATACTACGGTCAGTATACAAGAGTTTAATCGTACCCTCGACCAAAGGAATGTTCAATGTAAGGGTTAATTCCTCAATCACATTATTATCCTATATTGTTTATGTTTAAGTATTTTCTAGGACATATTTATTATACATGTCCATGTTTCATAAAATACATTTCAAAATGATTCTTTTAAGGTAATCTATAACTAAAACATCATTTTAAATGTTTTAAATATTTATTCTTCTAAATCATTCTTATTAATGTCTGTGTTTTTAAAATGGTTTTAAGGATTTATTTATATGGACATGAATGTTTAAAAATGTTAATTCTTCTCAAAAGTTTCAAAGTGGAATGGGAAAAATTTATTTCAAAAATACCTTTTAAATTACATCTTTTATAAATGTGGGAGTTTTAAATGTTTTCACAAAATTCGCATTTCTCTCAAAAAATTTTACTGGTCATTTTCAACTATGTCATCATCCTTTACTGGATATTATTTATGATTAAGGTTGATTTATTATATTACAATCATCCATATTGTGTTGAATGAGTTATGATATGTTTGACTATAGATGTGATATTTTTATTCCCTTCATGGTTTATAGTTGAAGTATTTTCATTTCGTATGCTAGTTTTAATATAAATGTTTATGTTATGTTTCAACATTTTCAAATGAGGAATTCAGTTGACATAGTATATGACGGGTGGAACCCGCAATATCTCGTCGATGCATCGGTAGGTCTCATGAGACAAACTAGTGTATTGTAACATGTCCTTGAAAAAAAATTTATTTGTATTCTTGGAACAAGTCCATGACTATGTGGTAATGATGTCCGGCGTTAGGCATTCCCTCATTATCATCATCATCATTTCAATTTTTATTCATGACTGCTTGCAACACAATAGAAAACACTATGGGGGGGAATAATAAGGGAATCACCTAGAATCAAATTCACCACATTTGGATTAAACATTGATACATGAGAAAAACAAATGACCGATAAATCATCTCCTGCAAGTGAAGCCAAGTGATCCTCCAATTTGTTCCCCTCCCTCCAAGTGTGGGTCCCGCTAGTGTTTCTAGCCAGTAAGGATTTTTATTCTATAATAATATAAATTATAGACCGAGGACTAGTACCAATACCTTTGAGCACATCATGAATAACTCGAGAATCCATCTCCACCTGATATAAACAAAGATGTGTATTGTGAATGATATGCAGGGTAAAGCTTGGGGAATAATGGTTTTCTAAAAGGATTATTTTTTCTTGTGTTTTATGTTTTAATGTGTAATGTAATATTCATATATGTAATTTATTTTACAAGACTACTAAATTGATCAGTCATTCGTGATGTGATACCCTGTAATCATGTGAATGTATTAAAATAATGCACCAGCTCTGGGCTTCTGGGGTCGGGGCATTACCCTTGGTATTAGATGAAGTTAAATAAAAACCTTGGAAACTATATTTAGAAAAACTATAATTAGACAACAATACCCTATGATAGAATTAAAGTATTAGTATAGAAGAACTTCCTAGAATTTTAGTAATGTAGAAATTTTGTGAATTTTCCAAAAATACATATCCATCGGGATACAATCAAGTAGAGGAAGATTTGGAACAGATATACCTAGGAGTGAAAAATCTTACAAGGAGTTTCAGGCTTGACCCATGGTATCCTAGCACATGACAATGGGCCTTGAAACACTCTTGGATATGACACTTCTAGGGGATATGCTTAAGATAATTCACATTTTCTTTACAGACCATTATGAAGGATTTCTGAGTAAATACTTCCTTAAAGATTTTTTGTATGATTATCTATTATATGCATAAAATATTTAAATTTGGTGTTTTACAATTTTGGAATTATTCATTACTATTCATAAACTAAGCTAGTGTATACCATTATTTAGATATAGTTCCCTGTAGAAGGAATGAGAACTCCAGCAATACACATGATCTAAAGAGTATGAAGGATAATATCTTTCATGTTCTTAATAACACATTTAGAAGGAAAATAGTCACCCACATATTCTTATCATATGATGAAATAGTATCACGTGTTAATAAGATAAGTAAAGAGTTCTCAGAGTCCTATGGATTTAAATGGAAGCCCGAGGATAATATGAAATGTCATGAAAAAGTACTACAACTGAAAGGGAAAACTAAAAGTACCCAAAAGAAAGAAAAACGGCAGCGACCACAAGCCCGAACAGCTCCTCCTCCAACCACAAGCTAGTAGTAACCAGCTTGATCTCCAACCTGCTCCAAGTGACCTGAAAAACAGTTTATATGTACATAGGGTGAGTATAACAGTATACTCAGTAGGATCCTCCCCAAGAATCTCGTGCCAAAGTAAAGAAAGCATGCTAAAGCCCTGTGAACAACAAGTGAAACTAACTCGTCACCTAAACAGGTATATTATGTTCCCAACCTCACCATGGCTACTCTCACCAAGTAACGCATACAAGAATATAGCATATAATAAAGAATATCAAGGGTACCCCGCTACCACTTCCCCACTGGTTTGCCGCTTTGCCCCAACGACATACGTCCTGTGCATCTCTCTCCAAAGGCTTGCCCGTATCAACATGGGGCCCACACGAAGCTCCCAGCCTTTAATCTTCTTCCAACTCCCTTAACCCCTCTTTAATGACTTGAGTTATTTAATTTTGGAGTTAATCTTTTTGAAATTCAATCCTTTGAAATTCTTTTGTTAGGTTTGTAAATAAAATAAGCTCTTATTTTATTTGGTTGGGTTAGAACACTTTGGCCACCTTGAGAGCTTTTGGGAGATTTTCTTCTTCTTCTTCAACTCTGACGAAGAACACGAAGAACCTTCGAACTTGACGAAGAACGCTCAAGTTCCAACGAAGAACGCGGCTCCGCTCTTCTTCGTCTTCCGTGTCAACGAGAGGGAACGCCGCTTCCTCCTCGGATTCCCTTCGTCGGCATACGAAGTTTCGCCAACGACGTATCACATCGGACGCACCCCTTCGTCATCGGATTTGACGAACGACGACCGCGACGCCCGACCTCCGCGACGTTGTCTTCTGCGGAACGTTGTCAAATCTACGAACCTACACCCGAGGTAGGGGTTGTTGATTATTATTTAATTATTTATCCTTGCTCGTGGTTCATGCATGATTAACGAAGGATTTAACTTGTGTTTTAACGTCAGGGGGCCGGACCGCATGAACACGGCCGAAACCCTCCTTCGTTCTTGGTGTTTAATTTTGCGGGTGAATCAAGGAGGCGTGGTGTCGTCGCACCACGCGGATATTCGCCCAATTCTTATTACACGACGCCGTCACGCCTCGCCATGGAAGGATCATCAAGAACGCGACGCCGTCGCGCCGCGTTGAGGAAAATCAAGGTGCGGCGGAGGGGCACGGTGCCGTCGCACCGCGCTGGACGACGAACACCGCGGCCGGTTCCGGGCCGCGGCGGAAAGAGAAGACTGGCGGCCGAGCCGCTGGCGTCGGAAGCCGAAGAGGGGACCGGATTCTTCCGGTCCCGTTGGAGAAAACCGGCCGGCCAGCTGGCCGGCCGGATGGTCAAAACTGGGGGAAATTAATCCCCCGGCCAGCACATAAAAACCCCCCTCATAAAGAGGGGGGCAGTTTCCATGAAGGGGGGGCAGCAGCCCCCCGGTTTTTCTCCAAACCGGCCCCCACGTGGGGGCCGTTTTTTCTACAAAGGGCGCGGCACTTAGCCGCCCCGCTCTTCAAACAAGCGGGGGGCTTTTCCCCCCCGTTTCCTGCCAATCAAGCCCCTCCACGTGGGGGGGGGGGGGGGGGCGTTTTTGCAAACAGGCGCGGCTAAAAAGCCGCGCCGTCTTCAAATCAAACGGGGGCTTGATTGCCCCCCGCGTGCTGCCTCCGTGCGGCGCCAGGCCGCCGCACCTCCGCCGGGCCGCCGCGCCCCCGCCAGGCCGCCGCGCCACCGCCGCGCCGCCGGCCGGCCGGGCCGGGTCGGGTAGACCCAGTTCGGGCCGACCCAGGGGGGGGTCGGGCCGGGTCGGCCCGGACCCGGACCCCCCGTTTCGAATCAGATTCGGTCTTTTGGCCATAACTTGAGCCTCGGACCTCCGATTGACGAACCGTCTACGGAAACGCGATCCTTGGATCGAGACGGTCGTTTCGGTATATCGCACTCAAGGTTTCGGATTACTTGGGTTCGGCCGAGTTGGTTCGTTCACGAAACCAACCGGGCCTTCGGAGCGGAAACGCTCATATCTTGAGCTACGGACGTCTGATTGACGTGCCGTCAGCTGTGTTGTGTTCCTCTTAGTGAGACGAATCTTTTGGCATACTCCGCCCGAGGTTTGGACGCAGGTGGATTACGGTCGGGTTGGTTTTCCCTTAAAAACCAACCGGGCCCCGGGGACAAAAATGTCAATAACTCTCAGACTGGGCGTCTGATCGACGCGTCGTCTGTTGCGTTGAGTTCCTGTTAACGATACGGAAATTTTGGATACATCAACACTGGACTTTGTGACAGTTGATGTATCAGCCTCTCGGCTCGTGGAGGGGACCCTCCTATACGAGTTTGCTGTGTGCGGGAACCTTAGTGCTGGCTGCGACTGTTCTACTGCTACTACTGCTACTACTGCTACTGTGACTGCGACGATGACAGTACAGAGATCCTGTGTGGATTCGACGACGACGACTTCAGCACTCAGCGATCCTACGTAGATCAGTGCTACAGGTCCTGTGTGGGCCCGATCCTGTGTGGGTCCGATCCTGTGTGGGTCCTTGCGCTCAGCGGTTCTGTGTGAGCCAGCGCCTACAGGTCCTGTGTGGGCCCGATCCTGTGTGGGTCATTGCGGGGGTTAGTTACCTATCGATCCTTCGTGGGTCCGACGACTTAGATGGATCAGTGATCATCTTTATCGTCTTTTGAAGAAGTATACCTGTGTGAGCTGAAACCTTTTGCTTTCCTGTGTGGATTGTGTTGTGCAATCCTGTGTGGATTACGTTTTGCTTTCCTGTGTGGATTGTGTTGTGCAATCCTGTGTGGATTACGTTTTGCTTCCCTGTGTGGATTGTGTTGTGCAATCCTCTGTGGATTACGTTTTTCTTTCCGGTGTGGATTGTGTTGTGCAATCCTGTGTGGATTACGTTTTTCTTTCCTATGTGGAATACGTTTACTTACCTGTGTGGACTGAGTAGTACATGGGCTCGGAGGTTGGAGCGTATTTGAAATTGGTGACTAAGGTATATGTATGGCCATATACCTAAGCAGTGTCGGTTGTTACTTCGTGATTGTTCCTTTCTTCGTGGTTTATCCTTTGTGGATTTGAGAGACCTTCAGGGGTCTCGGGGTCCCTACTGAGTAGCTTATACTCACCCCTGCACGGGCTTTGCCCGCACTACATTGTGTTGGTTGCAGACGACGGACAGCGTTGACCTTAGCTGAGGCTTGCAGAGCGGGACGGTACCCGGAGGCGGACCACTGGGCGGGACGTGCTCGGAGCGGACGACGGGACCCGTGGAGCAGTGGAGCTATCTGTACCCACCCTTCAGGTGGGATTCCCGGTGGACAGCTCGGAGTAGCGGCTTTTACTTTTCAGGTGCTGTTTTCCCTTTCGAGTTGTACTTTACTTTCAGTTTGGGTTTGTATACTGGCCCATTTACTTTTCCGCACTTTCAGTTGTACTCTGCTTTTGTTTAGTGTTTACTTTCCGCTTGCTTACTCTATGGTGTTTGTTTACTTTTCAAAGGCAATGTCTTCCCTTTTTACAGGGATTTACGCCTTGGTGCTAGTCGCCAGCCCCTGGCCTATGGAAGGCGGGCTTGGGGTAGTCACGGCACGGACCCCGAGGGCGGGTCGTGACAAATTGGTATCAGAGGAGTTCGGTTCTACCGCGAACTCTGATATTTTCTATGTGAAGCAATAATTTTTAGCGTATTGAGTGTGGTTATCAGTCCAGGGAGTCCAGTGTTGGTGCGGCGGCCGACGTATCCGTACACCAGGACCCTGACTTCTGATTTCCGACTTAATGCACGAAAACATTGATTGTGTGTGTGTTTCAAAGTTTTCTTTGTGATTACTTATATCAGCTCACCAGGTATACTGTTCTGACCGTGGCGCACCTGTTTCCTTTTCAGGATGGCCCCACGACGGCAGCCAGCTAGGGTTCTGAGAGTCGAGCGTGACGACAGCCCACTGAGCGACGAGGCCTCAGTGCAGGGCCCTTTGTCAGCAGTGGCACCGGCGGTAGCTCTACCCGCCGAGCCCCCGATGCTTCCAGCAGCATCCGCTGACGATGCACGTCGCCTCAGCGCACTGCATGAGTTTCAGCGCCAGCGACCGCCCAGGTTTCGCGGGGAGACGGATCCCCAGGCAGCAGAGGACTGGCTAGAGGCAATGGTACGAGTGTTTAGGCTAGTGAGGACACCAGCAGACCTCATGTTGATCCTCGCTGTGAGCCTACTACACGCAGCAGCAGGACGATGGTGGAGCTTGATGCTCCAGGTGCACGATGAGGCATCTCTACTATGGACGGACTTTGAGAGCCTCTTCCGCTCGGAGTTCGTCCCAGCCACCCTTCGTGCGATGCGCATCCAGGAGATTCTTCAGCTGCGGCAGGGCAGCATGACGGTCGCTCAGTACTCGGCGAGATTTACCGATCTCTCGTGCTACTCGACCGACATGGTACGGGACCCATTTTTCCGGGCCCGGACTTTCGAGCAGGGTTTGAGACACGAGATCAGGGCATCACTGATCTCCCTCAGCATACCGACTCAGACAGGAGTACTGGAGCGGGCCCTTCTGATCGAGAGCTTCCTTGCTGAGTCTTCACCAGCGCAGCGACCCACCGCAGGGTAGCACGTAGTGGAGTCTTCGGTAGCAGGTAGCCGACAGATGACTCAGGGGTCCAGACAGACCAGACCTTCAGGAAGACGACCTCAGGGCACTGGCTCAGCAGTGCAGGGCACACGGCGCGGAGCCAGTCTTTTGAGTGGAAGACAGTGCTTTGCATGCGGCGGGCAAGGCCACATGGCTCGTGACTGCCCGACCCGCCATACAGAGGAGCAGCAGACGGTTGAGGAACCACCTAGGCAGATGCAGAGGTTCGACCGTGGGGGTCCGCAGGGAGGAGGCGGACGAGGCAGAGGAGCTGGCCGAGCAGCAGGTGGTGGGCGACGCTTTGAGGCTCTACCACTACCACCACCAGGAGGTCCACCCCGACCGCAGGGGAGAGCACAGCTTCAGGCAACCGAGGCCTTCGATCATGGAGCTCTGGGAGCCGATGAACAGGAGCAAAACTAGTGGATACATCCTTTGTACTTCTGGTTCCTTGTTGCATTTGTATAGCGTCTTGTATTATGAGCTGCAATAATAAAAGACGCATACCTTTGTGATATTTCGTTCCTGTTCTCTTTCATGATGTTACTAAGAGGTTCCAGTTTTGGCTGTTGACTTGAACCTCACTTGTGAGACATCTACTGGAGGAAAACCCAGTTACCACACACTGATGCCGACAGTGTGACTCAACCCTTGGAGGCGAGAGTAACGGTTGGATCTCTTAGTAATAGCGTCGAGGCCTTATGACGTCATCCTTGGTATGGATAGTATCATCCATGTTAGGATTGACTGTATTAGGCGAAGAATGTGGTTCATCCAGGGGATGAGATCAGATTTCTCTTATCGGCAAAGAAGAAATCTTGCAACTCTTGTGGGACCTGAGATGGTCCAGGTCATCCAGGGGCGGATGAGTGCAGCTCAGAGCCGGCAGAAGCCTTATGCTGACAGGAGGCGGAGGCCACTGGAGTTCGAGGGTGGTGACCACGTCTTCTTGCGGGTCTCACCTCGACGTGGTATTCGGAGATTTGGCCAAGGCGGCAAGTTATCTCCACGCTTCATCGGACCCTTCCAGGTCCTCAGCAGGTTTAGCGTGGTGGCTTATCATCTGGCTCTGCCACCTCAGTTGCACCGGGTGCACGACGTTTTCCACGTATCTCAGCTGAGGAGATACGTGCACGACCCGACGCACATCATTGACCATGGGGAGCTTGACGTTGACGATGGGGTGACTTTTACGGAGGTCCCGGTGAGATAGAGGATCGACAAGAGCGGGTCCTGCGTGGGCGACCGATTCCTCTTGTGCGCATCAGATGGCAGCACGGGAATCTCCAGGAGAGCACATGGGAGCGGAAGGCTCAGATGCGTGCTCAGTACCCTCATTTGTTTCCCTAGTTTTTGATATATCTTTACGGGGACGTAAAGCCCTAAGGTAGGAGTAATGTAAAGACCCGTAAAATTCAAGGGAAATTTTTTCTTATTTTTCTTTTGAATTTTACAAGAGCGCGATTTCAGATAGCACCTGATTCTGAGGCCCGGAGTGCCCGGAATCAATTTCCGAAGTTTGGCTCGGGTACGTTCAGTGAACGAACGAGCGGGAATTCCTAACTTTTTATCCGGTGCTAGGAATTGAAATCCGAGGGCACCAATGAACTCGCAGCGCCGATATTCGCTTAAAGAGACCTTTTTGGAAGTTGCGTTTGTTGCGGGTTGAAAGTTAGTTTTTGGGTTTTTAGTTTAAGTTAAATAAAATTCGTGAAGAACAAATTTTATTTTAACTTGTTAAATCCTACCAAAGGGGGTTGGAAGTGGGACCCACATCCACTTAACCTTCCTTGGGAGGATTAAGTGTGGGGGGGCCCACACGAAGCTCCCAACCTTTCATCTTCTTCCAACTCCCTTAACCCCTCTTTAATGACTTGAGTTATTTAATTTTGGAGTTAATCTTTTTGAAATTCAAACCTTTGAAATTCTTTTGTTAGGTTTGTAAAAAAAATAAGCTCTTATTTTATTTGGTTGGGTTAGAACACTTTGGCCACCTTGAGAGCTTTTGGGAGCTTTTCTTCTTCTTCTTCAACTCTGACAAAGAACACGAAGAACCTTCGAACTTGACGAAGAACGCTCAAGTTCCGACGAAGAACGCCGCTCCGCTCTTCTTCGTCTTCCGTGTCAACGAGAGGGAACGCCGCTTCCTCCTCGGATTCCCTTCGTCGGCATACGAAGTTTCGCCAACGACGTATCACATCGGACGCACCCCTTCGTCGGCATACGAAGTTTCGCCAACGACGTATCACATCGGACGCACCCCTTCGTCATCGGATTTGACGAATGACGACCGCGATGCCCGACCTCCGCGACGTTGTCTTCCGCGGAACGTTGTCAAATCTACAAACCTATACCCGAGGTAGGGGTTGTTGATTATTATTTAATTATTTATCCTTGCTCGTGGTTCATGCATGATTAATGAAGGATTTAAGTTGTGTTTTAACGTCAGGGGTCCGGACCGCATGAACACGGCCGAAACCCTCCTTCGTTCTTGGTGTTTAATTTTGCGGGTGAATCAAGGAGGCGTGGTGTCGTCGCACCACGCGGATATTCGCCCAATTCTTATTACACGACGCCGTCGCGCCGCGCCATGGAAGGATCATCAAGAACGCGATGCCGTCGCGCCGCGTTGAGGAAAATCAAGGTGCGGCGGAGGGGCGCGGTGCCGTCGCACCGCGCTGGACGACGAACACCGCGGCCGGTTCCGGGCCGCGGCGGAAAGAGAAGACTGGCGGCCGAGCCGCCGGCGTCGGAAGCCGAAGAGGGGACCGGATTCTTCCGGTCCCGTTGGAGAAAACCGGCCGGCCAGCTGGCCGGCCGGATGGTCAAAACCGGGGGAAATTAATCCCTCGGCCAGCACATAAAAACCCCCCTCATAAAGAGGGGGGCGGTTTCCATGAAGGGGGGGCAGCAGCCCCCCGGGTTTTCTCCAAACCGGCCCCCACGTGGGGGCCGTTTTTTCTGCAAAGGGCGCGGAACTTAGCCGCCCCGCTCTTCAAACAAGCGGGGGGCTTTCCCCCCCCCCGTTTCCTGCCAATCAAGACCCCCACGTGGGGGGGGGGGGGTGGTTTTGCAAACAGGCGCGGCTAAAAAGCCGCGCCGTCTTCAAATCAAGCGGGGGCTTGATTGCCCCCCGCGTGCTGCCTCCGTGCGGCGCCAGGCCGCCACACCACCGCCGGGCCGCCGCGCCACCGCCGGGCCGCCGCGCCACCGCCGCGCCGCCGGCCGTCCGGGCCGGGTCGGGTCGACCCGGTTCGGGCCGACCCAGGGGGGTGGGGGTCGGGCCGGGTCGGCCCGGACCCTGACCCCCCGTTTCGAATCAGATTCGGTCTTTTGGCCATAACTTGAGCCTCAGACCTCCGATTGACGAACCGTCTACGGAAACGCGATCCTTGGATCGAGACGGTCGTTTCGGTATATCGCACTCAAGGTTTCGGATTACTTTGAGTTCGGCCGGGTTGGTTCCTTCACGAAACCAACCGGGCCTTCGGAGCGGAAACGCTCATAGCTTGAGCTACGGACGTCCGATTGACGTGCCGTCAGCTGTGTTGTGTTCCTCTTAGTGAGACGAATCTTTTGGCATACTCCGCCCAAGGTTTGGACGCAGGTGGAGTACGGTCGGGTTGGTTTTGCCTTAAAAACCAACCGGGCCCCGGGGACGAAAATGCCAATAACTCTCAGACTGGGCGTCCGATCGACGCGCCGTCTGTTGCGTTGATTTCCTGTTGACAATACGGAACTTTTGGATACATCAACTCTGGACTTTGTGACAGTTGATGTATCAGCCTCTCGGCTCGTGGAGCGGACCCTCCTGTACGAGTTTTCTGTGTGCGGGAACCCTAGTGCTGGCTGCGACTGTTCTACTGCTACTACTGCTACTACTGCTACTGTGACTGCGACGACGACAGTACAGAGATCCTGTGTGGATTCGAAGACGACGACTTCAGCACTCAGCGATCCTACGTGGATCAGTGCTACAGGTCCTGTGTGGGCCCGATCCTGTGTGGGTCCGATCCTGTGTGGGTCCTTGCGCTCAGCGGTTCTGTGTGAGCCAGCGCCTACAGGTCCTGTGTGGGCCCGATCCTGTGTGGGTCATTGCGGGGGTTAGTTACCTATCGATCCTTCATGGGTCCGACGACTTAAATGGATCAGTGATCATCTTTATCGTCTTTTGAAGAAGTATACCTGTGTGAGTTGAAACCTATTGCTTTCCTGTGTGGATTGTGTTGTGCAATCCTGTGTGGATTACGTTTTGCTTTCATGTGTGGATTGTGTTGTGAAATCCTGTGTGGATTACATTTTTCTTCCCTGTGTGGATTGTGTTGTGCAATCCTGTGTGGATTAAGTTTTGCTTTCCTGTGTGGATTGTGTTGTGCAATCCTGTGTGGATTACGTTTTTCTTTCCTATGTAGAATACGTTTACTTACCTGTGTGGACTGAGTAGTACTTGGGCTCGGAGGTTGGAGCGTATTTGAAATTGGTGACTTAGGTATATGTATGGGCATATACCTAAGCAGTGTCGGTTGTTACTTCGTGATTGTTCCTTTCTTCGTGGTTTATCCTTTGTGGATTTGAGATACCTTCAGGGGTCTCGGGGTCCCTACTGAGTAGCTTATACTCACCCATGCACGGGCTTTGCCCGCACTACGTTGTGTTGGTTGCAGACGACGGACAGCGTTGACCTTAGCTGAGGCTTGCAGAGCGGGACGGTACCCGGAGGCGGACCACTGGGCGGGACGTGCTCGGAGCGGACGACGGGACCCGTGGAGCAGTGGAGCTATCTGTACCCACCCTTCAGGTGGGATTCCCGGTGGACAGCTCGGAGTAGCGGCTTTTACTTTTCAGGTGCTGTTTTCCCTTTCGAGTTGTACTTTACTTTCAGTTTGGGTTTGTATACTGGCCCATTTACTTTTCCGCACTTTCAGTTGTACTCTGCTTTTGTTTAGTGTTTACTTTCCGCTTGCTTACTCTGTGGTGTTTGTTTACTTTTCAAAGGCAATGTCTTCCCTTTTTACCGGGATTTACGCCTTGGTGCTAGTCGCCAGCCCCTAGCCTATGGAAGGCGGGCTTGGGGTAGTCACGGCACGGACCCCGAGGGCGGGTCGTGACAAAAGGGATGGTAGAGAGAAAGATGGATAAAGGGAAGAAGGGAAAGAATAGTTTTCTCATATGTGATAACTATGGAAAGAATCACCTTGGTAAATTATTGAATGGAATTCGAGTTTGTTATAAGTGTGGAGAAAAAGGAAACCATGTACGTGATATCAAGGTTATGAGAAAGGAAACAAATTTACAATGATTCATCTACAAGGTATTGGGACACTACACAAATCAATTTCCCAATCATTAGAGTATTTCCCAAATGATGATATTGGATATTAATCAAGTTATGATAATACCATAGATGAAGAGGAATGACTAGTGTTCTTATGTTGTTATTAAATAATTATTTCATTTGAGTGTTGTATGAATTATTTACTGGTTATATGAATTATGGAAATAAATATGGATTTTACTGCAGTACTATTTCATTAAGGATTTGAGATTATATGGTTCTAAGAAAAATTACTCAATATAACGTTAAAAATTTTAGAAAATACATGGTTGAAAGAAAGATAAACCTTAATATGGTTCTTATATGGAGGTATTCATTTTGGAATAAGATATGATTTATTTGGATAAAATATATTTGACATTCTTTCCTTCTTTGAAACTAATTAATTATTTTTTTATTCCATTATTGTTGGAGTTTACAACATTTTTTGGATATAATATGTATATCCAGTATTCTATAAGGAATAAGGGAGAATGAATGTAATCAATGTGGTTTTATGGTAATTCTGGGTGTTACTGTATTTTAAATGAATACATGATGAAGGTATTAACATGTAATTACATGGAAAAAAGATCTTCATTATGTTTACCTTCCTTACAAATTTTGGACTGTGAGTTTGGACAGAAGTATTCTAAATAAGTCTAAAGGTTGGAATGGATTATGTATGACATTGGATACTATTATTATGGTTAAAAAAATCTTAACATTATTTTTAAATTATTATAAAAAGTACAACGAAGAGGTCGGGTGACAACATGTCGCATCCGGCAAGGCTGCAAGACTTGAACCCGCAACTGAAGGGTGACAAGGGTGCATCATCTAACACTGGCCTACATGATTTTCTGGTTTCTATATAGTAGTTTTTTTAAATAGTCTGAAAATTGAATTTGAAATTCAATATTTTTGGAACCCTATACGATTAACGTAAATAGAATATTTTTGAATTCTATTAACTTTTAGAGTGAAATATGAGTTTGTGTTAGGAATTAGTTGAAGGACGAAACTCTACTTTTTAAGTATTTTTTCCCCTTATTCTATGAATAAATTAATTCTTAAACTTTAGGGAAGATATCTTCAAACCAAAAATGTGTTATCCTAGTACCTTATGTTTTGTTGAACCGATGATATTTTAAATCATCATATATTTTTGGATTTGAGGCCTACAATTTTACACTTTTTTGGGATTAATGAACTCAATAACTCCCTATAAATATTTATGTTTTAACTCCAATTATGTGTCTATAATTTCAACCAATGTTCTTAGAATCAAGATCAAAATTTGTGGGTGACTTTTTCATTTTCTGCTTCTTATTAAGACTAAATTTTATTAACCCAATTTCTGATGTGGGTTTTCAACAAAGGTATTTATGTATTATTAACATTTTATTTTCAAAGAACAATTTCAAATTGGAAAGACGATATTTATTAAAAGATGGGAGAATGTAACACCCAGAGATTTCAAAGTAAGTTATGTCTTCAATGTAAATCAATAACTTGTGTTTCACGTAACACCAAGTTTGAGCGCACCACGACTTACCAAACTAATCGTTCAAAAAGGGGTTATGAATAGTATTACCTGAATTTTGAATTTCATATACTCCATATAATTTTAGAATCCCCATTATTTTTTTCTTTGGCACAATATAATAACAAAATAGTTTTTTCATATAAAAGAAGTATTTTTAAAAAAATTTAATTTTACCACCTTTTAATGGAAAACCCTTATCTAAAACCAATATTTGACACTTTATATATTCAATGTAATTAAATTATATTCTTATTTATAATAGAGACATAAAAATTTAGTTTGGATAAATTTTTGTACTTATTTAATATCTTTCATATTTTGAGGAATAATGAAAAATACAAAATTTTAATTAAAAACAACATTTTTAATTGAAATAAATTATAGCATTAAATTATGAATTTTAAGGATTTTTAAGTAGAAATAGATTATATTTTTATCATTTAGTACAATTTAGGTCATTATATTTAATTTCAAATTTACAATTGACTAGAACACATGTCAATCTTTTGATTCTTTTGACTTTTTAAAACCCCCCTTTTTGGTTTTGACAATGAGAATTAATTTTAAATAAATTATTGAAACTTATATATTTTTAATATGGTAAAATAGAAATCATTTTTGAATTCGTAATATCAAAATTAGCATAGGGTGCTTTTTTGGTATTTTTCTAAAATCTTTCAATTTTTTTGGATGAATAGTGAAAAAACATCGTTATTGTTTAAAACCGACTTTTTATTTAATATTTTTTATTTGAAATAAATTTATTTTCAGTAAAAAAATATATATAATACCTATATATTTTAAATTTAATTCATTGGAGTCATTTTATAATAAAATTAGATGTATAAATTATTTTGAACCTTTTAATGACTTTTACCCAACTTCTAGGCAAATTTGAAAATTTGAATGAAACGTAATATTACCCCTTTTGTGAATTGAATTTCAAAAATTATAGAATCATAGTTGACATATGTATTTAAAATATGGTTTAATAAGTTGAAAATAATTTTTTGTGAATAGTATCTTTGGACTTTTATTTACCACCATTAAAAGTAAATAGGGTAATTAAAGGTAAAAATGATATTATAATTACCCTAAAACATGTACTAATTCAATTTTATAACTGTATTTAAACCAAAAAAAAAATTAGGAATAAAATATGATCCGTTTTCCCACTTATAATAGATTATGACATTTATAATTATTTTATTTAAAGAAGAGCTAAAAGTGTAAAATTCAAAGATTAATAACAAAATAATTTTTAATATAGAGTTATACATAAGATAAATTAGACTATAAATATTCATTATAAAGATAAATATATTCCCTATATAATAGTATTTTTTTATAATTTATATATATTAAATAATGAAATTTATTTATGACACAATGATGATGCAATAATTACTTTATCAATGAAAGATTAAAATAATTGATAATAAATATAAAAATAAATGTATATTGAGGATTTTTATTCCAAACCTGAATTTTATAGGTTAATATGAAATTTTAGGGTTTATTAAATAATTTTTTTGAAGTGATAATGTTGTTATGACTTTAACAAAAACAAAATACCAAATATTGTCAAAATTGACATAAATTTGTTTTTAAAACAAATACTATATTATTCATTGATATAATATTT
This sequence comes from Viscum album, assembly GCA_963277665.1. NCBI lineage: Eukaryota > Viridiplantae > Streptophyta > Magnoliopsida > Santalales > Viscaceae > Viscum > Viscum album. Next base: position 130,582,631 of record OY728132.1, read on the forward strand.
CTAAAAATATAAGGTTAATAAAAAGTACATAAATAAGGTAAGATATATCAATAATGAACCACTTGGAGTTCTTTTGTCTTTTTATAGTAAGTTTACTAACCATTTATTATAATAATACAAGAGGACATGGAAAAATTAAAACTATTTAACTAAGAGTTAAATCAAAAAGATAAAGTTAATATGGTGAACAAAACTTGTCTAAAACCTATTGATTAAGAGGACATATACCCATCCCCAACTTATATTATAAATAAATCAATTTTGTGCCATGCGAAACCAAAAAGTATTTTATAATAAAATAATATTTCAAACTTTTCCTAAAGTGGCCCTCGCCTCTTTTATAAAAGGGTACTTCCCCTTCACCCAAAATCTCACTTACAAATCCATTTGGATCAGCCAACCACTGCCCAAATATCCTCCCAAATTCCTTAAATTAAACCTAGAGTCCATACCATGAGTATTACAAAAAACCTATGGAGCCCTATGGTTCAAATAAAAAGGAAACACCCAAATAAGAGGTAATTATTTTATCACCTCATTAAAAGTTCTTTTCTTCTTCCACTTTCTCATTTTTTTGTTATTTCCATACCAAAATAATAAATCCAGTACCTTCTAAATACAATAATTTTATTATAAATATGTTACATATATACTCATCATTCTATCCATCCGATGAATGATAGTATCATCATCCATGCGTACATACAGCTTACCATCTCAACACCGTGGGGTAATTTGTTATTCAACACTGTGGTTTTTGGATAGATATAATGATTAGTAATAGGTATATAAATAATTAAAATTACATGATAATTTCTCTGTAAAATTAATATACCATCCAATTCCACACCTTTTAATGATTAAGGAAATGATATTGTTACTCGTGTGTACGTACGGCTTACCGTCTCCATGACGCGATGAGATTCATTTCCAGTTCAACCACTCAACGATGATTATAAAAAATATATATTATTAATAACTCTGTAATATATGAAATAAAAATTCTACTGGATATATATATATATATATGTATGTATGTATGTATGTATGTACTTACATATATCTTATTCACTTACTTCTAGTCAATACGATATGAAAACGGAAACAACGTTTATGCATACGTATGACCTACCATCTCAATAAACGATGTTTTCCATTTCAAATATCTATATGTTATATATATTTATATTCTAAATATATATTATATATTAATCATGTTTCATATTCTAGAAGTATTTAAATCATGATCTAAATGACACGATTAATAATAACATGTTTAAACACGTACGATAAAGAAAGCGATTATTATCCAAAATATTAATTTAACATTGAAATAATTATTAAATGGGTAGTATAAGGTCATAAATTAATCATGTATGATATAATAAATATTAATATGGTCCTTTTATAATTTAATAAAATACTATAGTCATTATACAGGAGGTTAAACGTACCCCTGACCAATGGAATGTGCAAGGTAAGGGTTAATTCATCAATCTCATTATTATCTGAGATTCTTTATGTTTAAGAATTTACAAGGACATATTTATTATCCATGTCCAATTTCCATAAAATAAATTTCAAAATGATTCTTCTAAGGTAATCTTTAACTAAAACATCATTTTAAATGTTTTAAATATTTATTCTTCTAAATTTTTCCCATTAATGTCCATGTTTTCAAAATGGTTTTAAGGATTTATTTATATGGACATGATTGTTTAAAAATTTTAATTCTTATCAAAGGTTTCAAAGTGGTATGGGAAACGTTGATTCAAAAATCTATTTTAAATCACTTCCTTTATAAATGTGTGACTTTTAAATGATTTCACAAAAATTGATATTTCACTCAAAAAGTTTTATTGACCATTTTCAACTATGCCGGCATCCTTTAGTAGATATTATTCTTGATTAAGGTTGATTTATTATAATACAATATTCCATATTGTGTTGAATGAGTTATGATATGTTTGACTATGGATGTTCGATTTTTATACCCTTTAGGGTTTATGGTTGAAGTATTATCATTTCGTATCCTAGTTTTAATGTGAATGTTTATGTTATGTTTCAAAATTTTCATATGAGGAATGCAGTGGACATAGTAAGTGATGGGTGGAGCCTGCAATAGATCCTCGATGCATTAGTATGTCTCCTGAGACAAACTAGTGTATTGTAACAAGGCCTTGACAAAAATTTCATTTTTAGTCTTGGAACAAGGCCTTGACTATATGGTAATGATGTCCGACTTTAGGCATTCCCTCATTAGGAAATTAAATATTACAGGTGATTATTACACTAGTATAATATCTATATGCATGTTTATATGGTAATTTTTGATTTATTTTCTCCATATTATGTTCATGTTTATGTCTAAAAGGATGTTGTTTTTATTAAAAATCTTCCCTGAAAAGTATATAGCTTACACTAATTTATTTACCCTTACTGAGCATCTGAGATCACCCCTTTCTTTTCTTTTATTTTCCCAGGATTCTAATAAGTGTATTTTGATTGATATGAAGGGTCAATCTAGGAAAATAATTTAATTATCAATGGATTATTTATTTTGTGTTTTATGTTAATATATGTAATGTAACATTCATATATTTAATCTATTTTCCAAAACTGCTAAACTGATCAGTTCTTAGGGACTTGATTCCTTGTAATCAAGCCAATGTATTAAAATAATGAACCGGATCCTGGATTCTAGGGTGGGTGCGTTACTAGATTCCCCATGATCATGAATTCTTAGATCACAGAATCAAGACCATCCTACACTTCATAGGGATCTGGATCACTAGGGAACATTTTTGGGCTCTGGTGTTAAAACTCACAGAGTTCTCTAAGACTACACACATACACATCCTACCATGATGGTCTAATATATTTTATGAATTTAGTGGGGTTTTCTACCTGAATGAATATAGGAAACACCTTTTATGATGGCCTTTTAACTGAGCCATCATCGCTTATTAGATCATTTTCACATTATTGAATTTGTATCCTAGATAACTGTCTCTATGGACGAATTAGAAAAGTGATCTAGACATATCACAGTAACACGAGAATATATATATATGACAACTTAACAAAAGAAGTATATTTAAAGAAATAAATACTATATTATTCTTGTATTATTTTTCACTCAAAAAAAATTCTTAGTATGTCAAGTCCATAAGCAGGTAGTCGGTGGCTTGGTGTTTGGATATGTCGGCTGTCCCAAAATTATTGAGTTCCCTAGATTTAATGAAAAACTTCAGACTATTTGGCATAGTTCCCCTATATTTTAAACAAAATCCTCACTACTGTTATAACTCCTACTTCATATCAAGGATGGGAAACCTTTGATACAACTCTTTAATGACTAAACCCACTGGGGCCCAACAAGCTTGTGGAAGGACGATAAAAAAAAATTCAAGCCCACCTCCAATAGGACAGTTATTAGAGACCATCCTTAAGAAGGAATAATATATTTCTGAGGACTTATCCCAATTCACCTATACAAATATACCCAACCATATCTATGAAATAGTGCATAAGAATAATAAAAATGGTTGTAACATCTAGAGTAAAACCATGAATGAAATAAACTCTAAGGAATATGTAGGAGAATAATAGAATAAAACCAAAGTGTAAAGGGGAAAAGTACACACCAAACTAGAAATTAATTCCCAACATAACTATAAGTGTATTGAAGGTATTTTTATAAAACCTTGATCCTGATATCCAATCTCAACCACCATATTTTCTCTATCGCCATGGGTATCCACAAGATCTCCCAAATCAAAACTGATTTATATTTTATCTTCCAATGTCAATAAAAATGTCAGAAAATAAAATAAATAGGTGAGTATAAACTTACCTAGTAGGAATCCACAAAAACTGAAGGGGGAGAAACTGAATATATGATAGAATTAGTGAACTCAGCCAAATGAAAAAGTGAAACAAGGAACAATAATTTACACATATTATCATAAAAGTAAACAATTTGAGATAGAAAGGGGATAACATTATCACATACCATCCAAGATCAATAAGTCATCCAATAGATCTAATGGGTTTATTCTTTGATTCCCACTATCGGAAGTAGTCGTTGAGCTTATGTGTTGAAGTCACACATTTTTTTTACAATATGACAAGACTGAGGGGTAACGACCTCTAATAGAGGACCCACATCATTGTGTGATAGGGGTATCACTAGATAGATATAGGACCCATTTCCTTGTTCATCAGGGGGTCAACATGATAGGTAGAGAAACCATATACTAGTGCATCTGAGGGATTCCACTTATTACGAACATGACCCACACCATTGTACATTAAGAGTATTACACTAAATAAGTATATGAAAAACTCCCTATTACAGTAGGGGGTTCCACTAAATCAGTATAAATAGTATGGTGGACTGACACCCTCATATGATAGGGGGTTTTTGACCCCGAACTGTCTCATAGATTACCCTGCCTGATCCCTACCACTATCAAGATACTCCTAAAAAAGTTTCACACATGGAAAATTATACATCATTTATTGATATCATATATGATGGATACCATCATTTTTTATGTATAAAAATAATCAGAATATGTTATTCACAGGACACAATGTGAGTCCATATAAATATGACATGTAAAGTGTATGTTTCTCATAGGGGTACAGAGTGTGAATGGGTTTTGCATGATCTGCAAACAAACTCATATTTGTGGTCGTGTAATTAGTTGGAATCTACTAAGACGATATGTCATTATAAATTCCATTTAAGGGGATGATGTAGAAAGTATCAAATAAATAGGTCCTACCCGTGTGCTCTAGGGAATACTCATGTATGTCAGGCAACAAATATTTTCCTAGTTGGGCACCTTATCATTACTAGGATGTAGGCTCATTCCCATGTATTACCGAAGTACACAAAAAGTACTCCCACATGAGTTCTTGGATGTGGGTGATAAAACATAGGTCATCTACCTTGTGTGTCCCACGTAGTATGTGGGCCAACCACATAGATTATGATTCTTATCATCCCCAAAACATTAACTACCATAGCTAGGGGCTACATGGAATGTGTTATTCAACTACATAACATGTAGTCAATTATTCAACATAAATTACTTGCCTTTAAGTGTTTTTCATATTCATTATATTTTCCAAGAATAATGCCTACTGACTACATGAAATTAAATTATGTGACCTTCGATCATCGATTCATGGCCTCTGATGGCTGAAAATCAGAGCCGGGTCTTCTACGGTGGTTTATCAAACATTTTATGTGAATGACACTCAATCTTGTCAACCCGATAGATATCAGATCCATGTAGTATCACCTGTATCCTTGATCGTGCATAAATCAATCATCAACCATCAATTTGAAATGTCGTGTCTGCTACCACAAAGAATTTGTGGGTTCTATTGGGCTCAGACCATCCTAGATAATGTTTAATCACATCCCATTAGGCTAAGGGTGAAGAAAACAAGTAAATGAGAAAGAAAAGAAATTAGAACAATGTAAATATGTCATTGGAAAAGTTTTCATAGAAAATTACCATAGATCATGGATTTTTAGGGTTGATAACCTAAGTATAATAGAGAAAAATATTAATTAACAATATAATAGGTAAAATGGATCTTAATAATGAAATGATAAAGAAAAAACCAAAGATAATTTTTCATTCTCAAACTTTTAATCCAGGGTGGAATCCAAAATTTATGATCCCTACATCAATTATGGATTTTTTTTGAGAAATCCTTTATAAAATGATGGGGAATACTACCTGTGGTTGCTACCTCTCAATCCACCTCCAACTAATCATTAATCATAATGTTGTTCTAAATCTCCAATTAGGATCACCCAATTACCATCTAAATGATCCTAAGGTTATATATAATAATATGTGTAATTTATATTTTATAAATTGTATAGATGAAATTAGGTTATGGGTATTAAATTAAGTAATTAATTTTAATATTTAATTAATCCTCGGAACGTACCTTACCCTGGATACCTCATCCGATTGTCCGACATAGGCCATCTTTAGATCACATGTATGGTAAAACACACATTCCAGATTCAAATATGTTCCCCTATTTTATATCAGAGCCATTTTTGGTATATATTAAATTATTTCTAAATAATTTCATGGGTGTGAAATTGATATATTTTATATTTTTATAATTACAATTCAAGACTCATATAGCCTTGGAATTTTATACAGTCTCAATTTATTGTAACAAATAAATTGTTTAATATTTTTCAATCTCTAAAACGGAAAAATAGTGCCACTATCATTTGAATTATTTTATTTTCTTCTATGGTGGCCTGGTTCATTATAGGTTTTGTCATTTCATCAAATTGAGCGGTGATGTTGGGAAAATAATATTAGTGAAATAGTCACTGATTGAGGATGTTTTTATCATGTTTCACCTTTCTGAACTATACCTTTTTTAGTGGTGATATTTTCACTTTAGATCTGGTTTCTATTACGGGGATATATAGAACTTCAGTTATTGATTGTAAATGTTTGTTTCATATGTCAATCAGTGAATTAGAGAAGATAAAATTTTATATAGGTCTTCTATATGCAGTATATTGAATATTAATTTGGTATGCTTCTATAAATTTAATGTAACATATTTGAAATTATTACCATTTTTGGAAAATTATATGTTTTTATATTGATAAATCATTGTGTTTTTTCATCTAGTGTTTATTTATTTATTTTTTGTTGAATTTGGATTAGAGTGTTTCTTGAGATACATTGTTGTGAGTGTTCTCATTGAATCTAAAATGTTATTTTATTTTAAAATAGATAAATAGTCCTTTAGAGAGATACTTTATGCCAAAAAACAAAAGAAAATGGTGTGATAAAAACACAGAAAGGGAATAATTTGAGTATAACTTGATTATAAAGTAGTAGATATTTTTTAGAGGCATATAATAGTTTCATAAAAGTAGAGGATCATAGGAAATTTAAAATAAACATTTCATAATGGAAAATATATCATAAGATCATTTAATCGTAATAATGTGACATAAGTATAAAACAATTCTCCGTAGACCAAATTTGAGTTTAACAACCAAGCCATTATATCAAAATATGGTAGGATAATATATTGTTCACCACACATGGAATTTTGTGAGATATAAGAATTAACTAAACTATTGGAGAATTTATTATTCTAGGACCACTCATCACATCATAAAACGTACATTAATGTGTTTTACAATGAAAATAAAACATATATTAAAAAAACATTACAAATTCCATGATAAGGAATTGTGTTATATAATTATATCAAAATATATAATCGAATCAATCATCATAACATATCCAATGGAAATGAAGGATTATGGAATATTAGACATTAATAGATAAATAAATAGGTATATATCATTAAAATAAATTCCTATATGTAAGTTAAATCATAAAAAATTGGTTAAGGATTACATATTTTAATGAACCCATAAAAATATATTTTATGAAATAGGTTAAAAAAATTAATAGTGAGAAGATATTGTGAAAATCTCAAAACAAAATAACTCTAATACTATATTATTTTAATAAAAGGGTTTTTAGAAATAATAATATCCATAATAGTGATTGTGGTCAAGGAAGGAAAAAATGTAAAACTTCTCTCTTACCATGTTTGATTTAAAGAACATAATGGAATGTGAACTTAAAAAACGTGTATAGCTGTAGAAAACAAAGTGAAAATAAAATTGCACATGTAAATTAAGTATGTGTATAAAAAAAATATTGAATATATGTATAAATAGGAAAGGGGAATAGAGGGAGAGGGAAAGTGAGAGAGACCATGAATTAATAAAAAAATGAATCTTAGGGAGTTCTCTTACCTCATCTTATAATGCATGCCTAAAATCATAAATAATTAAATAATATTTATAAAATTCATTTTTTGAATATAATTCACATTTCTATTGTTTATTATTATTATTTTTATTTAATAATATTAATTTCTTTAAACATGATGTTCATAGCCTTCGTCATTTTTATGTTTCTCTCATAGTTTAAAGGTGAAGTTAATTTATTAGTAATGGTAAACAATATTGTAAAATGAGTCTGAAACACTAGATGTGTACTGATATATAGTTAATATATTTTCAATAGTTTAAATGTTGTAGAGGATTAAATTTTCAAACCATATAGGCATGGTTCAATTAATATATATGTTTTCATGTAATGGTTTTTTTCATTTAGGAGGTTTTATCATCCATTATTAACTATATTTGAAATGATTAACATTATGATTTTTAACCATTCCATCAATATTAATTATCTAATAATATTATTATTATGTTTATATTTAACCACAAAATAATTTCTATAGCCATTCACGATGGAAACAATAGTTGATTAGAAGAAACATCCTTATTGGTAGTCAAACCAATGATGAATGGATTTTTTTTAAAAGATATTTCCTTCATTATATGGTTATAATATTCTTAATAATGTATTCTAATATAATTAATTTCACTAAATGTATATTATTTATTAGATTTATAGGGTTTGACAATAATAAATAAATGAATATATTATAAAAAACTATGACTAGGTTATCTTAACTTATTATTTGGGGGTGATTTAGTTTTATAGTAACATTCCACATTTTGGGGAGTATCTTTTGATGATATGGAGGAATACTAAATGTAGATAAGATGAATAAGGGATGGAATTTGAAAATAAAATTAAATTTAAGATGCTTAAGTTGTGGGGATTTTTGAGCTGGAGAATTGATAAATGGTGGAGATGAGGGTTTTAGAATAACATTTTATAGTAAAGTATTATATATCCAGACATTGATCTAAAATATGATTAAATAGTTATGAGATGATGATTTAATGTTAAATGGGATGTACAAATATTTATCTAAATTTAATAAACCACATAAAATCAATCTCATAAATTATTACACACTTCAATATTTATAAAGTGGTCATACGGTGTTTTACAATTCACCTATATATTTTACTATCCATGAAAAAACCAAAACTCAATAATAATTAATTTTAGATGTGTTACTTCCCATAATGAAGTCTATTTAATCAAAATATATTTCCAATTTTGTGAAATTTAATTTCTAAATATTATCGTAATTTGTTGGAAAAAAATTATTTTAATGATACATCCATTTTTTTATTCTTATAAAAATTATGTCAGATATCATATTTTGTGTTGATATATATATATTTATATATATTTGTGTTTAACCACACTATTAAAATAGATTTCAATTTAATATTTTTATGATTAACATAAATTTCTTTTATATAAATAAAATATAAATATTTTCCCTAAAATATTATTATTCATTCTTTATGTCAAAGATTTTTTTCATTAGATTAAACTCTTTTATTTAATAGTTTAAGAAAATAAATTTCACATATTAGTATTTCTTAAGACAAAAAATATTAATTTTCTATTTAATTTTCGAAGATGTTATTTTGAAGGCCATATTATTATTGTAAAAATCATGTTACTATTTTCATGATGACATTTACAATGGCCTTATCATCTTTAGATATCATATAAATACCTCTTACTTCAATAATTCATCATTATTAAATTTTCTATAAATTTATTATTATTTTATTTACAAAATTATAACTTGGTTTCTAAGTATTTATTTTCTTTTTATGGTGTGGTTTAGTCTGCAATAATATTTATTGATTTTAACATAAGAAACTATCAAATTCTTGTTTTGTTATTTACTTATGAATAATATATGATCATACTATTTTTAATTATATATATTTTATATAAACATCATATATAATTTTCTATGAAATAAAATAGTTTTAACTTATTTTATCTTGTTTAGGTATTTTATTTATACACATATATATTAGAATGGAAATTTCATATAGATAAATTTGTGCAATTACATGTTATACGGTGATGAAATGTAGTTCTGATGAGGGGATTTCATAGTTATGTGATGATGTGGTATGAGGTTGTGGTTATGTGATTATGGATATGGATTATAGTATGATGTTTAATTTATGTGTTTTTTTTAGAATGTTATTATAGTATATGGTGGAAGGTATAATACTGTTGTGTGGATATGGTATGAGGATATAAAAGGGATGAGGGTTCCAAAACAAACCTTTCCTAGATGTGACGGTGAATATATCTTTAGTGATGTGGATGTAGAGTATATTTTAGGATATATTGTCCTGATTCATATATTACTTTATTTTTATGTAGATTTGTTGAGTTATTCTTGGTGTAGTTGGGATGTTATTTTAATTAGGAGTAGTAATGTATTAGTTTCATTGTTTATGTGTAGAGTATTTAATATTATTATTCCACATTTTCATGTAAAGTCATAGGGAAGATCATTGTTATTATACTTGTATGGTCAATCTAATAAATATTTTTACATTTGAACAAGATTAATTTAGTGGTTAGGATGAACATTTAAAGATCATGGTGTGGTGGCTTGTACTTTCCCTGAAACATGAATTCTATAAGTATATATGGAACCCCACTTGAATAAAAAATGCAGATGTTCCATAGTTTGATATCAACCAAATTCCATGTACAAATGAAGGAACTAGGCTATGTCTTGTAACAAAAAATCACCTTCATCATCAACAGATGTTCTATAATATAGACATGTGGAATATAGAAATAACTCTCACACAATACCAAGAATTTATTTGGTACAAAACATAATCCTAATCCATGGGATAAACATTTCCACCCATTATTGCATGTAGTAAAAAATATAATAATATTGTGATACCAAATAAGTGATCTCATATCGTCTACTTTTAGAACTGTCCCATTGGTAGATACAATACCACCACCTTGTGATATATGATGGTGGATGATTCAAACCTATCAATAGGTCAAACAAAATAAATTTTTTAATTTGTTTCCCTATTATAGTACAATAGATGACCATGGCCATCTCACTTGAGTAGCATCAAAGTTTGTGTACTTATATAATATAATTCACTTATGTTACATATTTTTTTATTTTATATAAACAATCGAAATTGAGAAAATATATGAAATTCTACAAGATAATATGAAACAAAAAATTGTGACTAGAAATGAATGAACATGGCCTTTTTCGTTTGGTTTATGGGTTCCATCATTCACCTTGTTGATGCTTAAATTTATTTTGATATCATAAATTTGAAATCTCACTATTAAGTCACTATTATGTTATTTGCTGATTGTGAAATATTAAATTTTTATTGAATAATAAATTCGCCCTCCTCTTATAATCATGGTTTATAAAAAACCTAAATCAAGAATGTGACACCTTACAGGACCTAATTCCATCATATGACATTTTATCCAATAAATGGATCAACATTATCTCATGAAGAGCATATTTTTAGTTGAAGTGATGGAAATTTTTTTAACAAAACAATAGATGTTATTTTGAGTTATGTTTCATGGTGGTAAATTTTCATGCTTGTACACTTCAATATTTCTCACAACAAATGTAAATAAGAAATATGAATTGAACTGAATAATTAATGGAAATACCACTTACCTCACCCAAGACATGCCTTAGGATATAAACCAATTTTTAGGGTATGAGGTAACTGTATAAGAAAATTAAAAAAAATTAAAGAAGTGAATAAAAATAAAATAGAAGAATAATGCAAAAAATAATAATACGATTAAACACATAAAACACAAAAATAAAAATATAAGAAGAAGAGAGAGAGATGGAGAGTGGTAGAAGAATAAAATAAGATAAAAAAGTGGGGAAAAGAGAAGAAAATAGGAATAAAAATTAGAAAATGAAAATAGTTGTCAAGAATGAAATAAAAATAATAATTATAATGAGGAATAGGAGGAGGAGTAGGAGAATAATAAGAATATGAAAGAAGAACATGGGTGAAATATAAATTTAAAATAAAAATCAAGGATGATTTATTTTCAATCCAAGAAATTGTATTAAAAATACAATTAAAATAATAAAAAAACTAAATAAAAAGAATATATAAGTTGAAAAAACTAAGAATCTGTAGGTCCTCGGTTGTTTTTCTCCACGGTGGTGTCTAACTCTTAGTAGCGATTGAGAATATCCTTTATAAATATAGGGACAAGACTACAAATGCCCCCATTGTTTTGGGAAAATATTTTATAAAACCATCATATATCTCAATTTAAAATACCTTAAGAAAAGTAAATTTTATGTTTTGAAACATCTAAAGATTTTGATTATCCAGCATGGCCATGTTCGGTGGCCAGACCCTTATTCCCAATGCATGTGATTTATGTGTGGTTGGGGTGATGAAAACACATGCCAGTGACATGGGACTAGAAAAGTAAGTGATGTAGTAGTGGAAAAAATATTATCTATCATCTAAATTTAAAATGGTCAGAAGAATAATAAAAATGGATTCATCGATATTAGAACAATGTATGTAGGAAATCATAAGTGGTGGGTATTGTTGAAAATGGTGAGCAAGCTCAAGATAAGCTCCTTGATGGATGAACATGGAAGTATGAGGGGGAAGTATTAGTGGCCAGTTATGTCCTGGAAGGAGAGTATGATAGAGTGTTTCAGCATGAATTGTTCTAGTGAAGGTGATTTAGGATGATTATAAATTGAATTTTTCAAATAAAGATGAATATTACCCATAACAAGGTTGTCCAACATTTGAAAAGAAGGGTGGAGGTGCTATAATATATCAAAACATAAATGATTCTACTGGTTAAGAAGAATTCACTAGAGTGGTATTCTAGATATAAATACACACAAGGAAATAAGATAAGCTTCCCCATAGTCTTCTTATGCACAACTGCCACCTTGAATGGGCTATCTCAATTTTTCACTTGGAAATAAAACATTTTCAAGACATCTATCTATGTGACTATGAGTTCCATTGTTGAGGGCCATCACATAGATGACCCATATTTTTACTTGAAAAAAAAATTGAATATAAGTAAATTAAAAAAACTAATGAAAATACACACAAATATTTCATAATTAAAATTTATATCCACAATTTAACATTATCAACTCAAATTAAACCATTTAAAATACAAATTTACAACTTCCCAATTTTTAATAGAACATTGAAATACATTGGTATTATTCACTATGATCCTTATAAAAATATTAAATTATTATTATAAATATTCCTGAAATATGAGTGTTTCAAACACCCCCACACATAAACTGTGCTTATCCTAGAGAATTAAATATCAACATGGAATTATATGGGTATCAATGTTACAATTATTCAAATTTCCAAAAAATTAAATAGAATTATAGTTAATGTTAAATAATAATTTAAAAATTACACATAAAATATAAATTTAATTTCTCGATTTTCAAATAAAAACTAATTTCAATTATTTGACTTTTACCCACTTGAAGATGATGGAATTTATACAGTCATCCATTTATGTTCCAGATGTTATTACTATTAAACATTCCAATAATGATCTAAATATCTTGATTTTTTACTCATCACTCCAGGTCCAATTCAAATAGTGTTATGATCAAATTTTTTAAAAAAGTCTCTTCATCTATAAGATTGAAAATGAAATCCTTTCTTTTCATTATAAAGACAAAGGTATATAAAATCATCATAAAATTTCAATCATATTTCATGTGACTCTATGAATTATGGTTGTTAAGAATAGATGTTTAAAAATTAACACCCAAATTGGAGGCTTATCTCTTAATGTACATTGTATGATTTCAAAAGTAAAAGTGTAATGACATTCTCCCATTCAAAGTAGCAACTCAAATTTTCTGAAAACTAAAATTTATAGTATATGACCCAAATAAATAATAATGAATGATTTCTTTACTTTCCTAAAATTATCTTAACAATTATACCCTTTTCTTATGTAATTTTTCATTTTTTTTCTTTTTCGAAAGTTATACTCATAAAAAACCTGACAACCACCACATAATCACATATGATAAAAATAATTGGTCTGGTGATAGTGATTTTTTATAATCCAATACCACAACCCACATTCCTCTATCTATTTTTTAATTTCCATTTTTTTAAGAAGTATAAAATATAAAGCATAATGAATGAATCAATCGACCATTCTTAGTACCAAATACAACACCACACACACATTTCCTTTACAATTCAGAAGATCTATTTCACTAGGATTTTTATTACACCCACACATCATCTTAGAACTATCATTTAAATATTATAAATCAGGAATAAATTGATAAAAATGGATTTTAAATGTGGCACATCCTTGTTAAGTTTATTAATGATCTCTCTGAGATAAAAAGGTCTGATGTAAATTTAGTTTCAAAGATAAAGAGATTTTAAAATATGACTTAAACATTTTTAATACAGTTTTTCATAGTCATTAGTTTTTGAAGGTTTAAATGAATGTTCTCGTGGATGGAATATCCCATGATCTATCAATAAATATTCTCATGAAAAAAATAAGAAGGACTTGACATATAAATCATCTCATGAATCAGAAATTTGATTTGGGGAAATCATTTACGAAATGACTATTAATAATATATAAATTTAAAAAAAATTACAAATTCAATGTGTAAAAAATGATGGGGAAATTTCATTAACATGAATCAACTAATTCACTATTATTACGATTTCTAATTTTAATTTCTATTTCCCACTTTAATCAAAAAATTATCAATTTTACTCATTCAATTTCTATAACATTGAAATATAAAACACTAAATTATAGGATTAATAAGAAACTCATGAATCCTATATAAACCATTAAATGATTTAATTTATTCATGGTCATGTAATTTATAGTTTTAATGCTCAGAACATGTCTCATGAACATGTATATAATGTTTTAAAATAGTAAATGAAGGATTGAACTGCATATACCACGATTCTTAGTCCTTTCTTCTCCTTGGTTATTTTGGTCATCCCTCTTCCATTATAAACCTTCAAACAAATTAAGTGAGTAAACACAAAAAATGTCATTTAATCTTAAAATGAATATTTGTTGTGGGTTCCATGCCAAAAATAAATAAATTTTAAATATGAAATTGCTAGATAGAAAATCAAAAAAAGACTTAGTATAACCCCCCCAAATGGAACTATATTTTTACTACCTCCATTGGGAAGTACAAAAAATTATCCATACTTAGTCAGTGCATGGAGCTTCTTGGATTTGAACCACCAAAGGTGGCTTTCCCAACATGCACTTCTTTCGTCATGGTGGGGAATGAAACATGTATAGAGTGTACCATATCTTATAACATTATAATTAATAATAGCATTCATGGAGGGGAAATTATTTTGTAAGGATCATCCTAATTAATAGATTCTAATTGTGAATAATCCTATTACTTATCCATTATTGGCTCAATTTAGGATATAGGGATTGAATTATCCAAGATAATTTAATCATGTATTTTTACAAGAATAAAATTTAAATAGAAATTAAAATTCACCCTTTTAACTTTATCTTCATGTATCTTATTATCCTAAATTCAACTACTTTTAAATATTCATGGGATTACTCAAAAGAATTTTCATCATAATTTGGGAGATCTATGTTTTCCTTAGTATATGTATGTTTTATTTCATCACCATATTGTAAGGACAAGAATAGATGGTCTAGATAATAAAATTAAAATAAGTGGGAATTAATACATAGTATATTTTTAATAAAATTTTATAAAATAGTGTTGGAGATATGATCAACCCCCTTAGTATTCCCTAAATTAATATATTCTTCAATGGTGAGTTCGTCTTAATGTTGGATGGTAGTTAGTGGTGGTACATAGTCAGTATCACCAATCATTTCATCAAATTATATCACTAGTGTGGACTCATACTCTTACCTGGATATAGACATTTATAGTGGTGCTAGAACATATTATTTATATCGAATAACTGTACCGTGTTTTATGTCACACTCATTGTAGAAATTGTCCATACCTTATTAATCTCCCACACATGGATTAGTAGTAAATTTTTCTTCATCATGAATCTACTCTTGCTCATCATAGTCATATTGGATATTATACATAAGATGTTTGGGTTATGGATACTAATAAAATTATCCTCAACCTCTTGGATGTACTCATAAAAATCAAGGAATACTCAGGGAACTCCTATTTTAGGTTCAGGATCATTTCAGGATACATTGAAATACTCAGTTAACCAATCTATTTTTTCCTTGAAAATATTTTATAATCTATTCCATCCACTGACCCCAAAATTTTATTTTTTTTCTATTGGATTATTCTTGAAATTTAACATAAGAAACTTTTTTAGAATTTTTGGGATGAAAGAAGGTGGTATCTTCTTGTGTCTTGAATCTTTCACAATAAAACTACAGGAATAACTCATGAAGATTCGTTAATTCCCTATATAATCCATCAAATAATTTTATTTTGAGGGTATATTTGAGCTTCTAGATGATGTCCTTGAATTATTCCTATTTTCAAAAAAAAATTTGGGAACCCATGGTCCTTCTGTAAAATATAGAAACACTATATTCAACAGACTAGGGTGAGTCATTTACTAGTTCTCACACCCATGTGTTTCTAGTCCATGAAGAATAATATTAAATTTAATACAACCTAGAAAATATTCTTTTTTCTATTTATATAAAAATGATAATCTATAATTTGTGAAAAATATTAAAATAAATCAAAGTAATGATTAGTTCCCAAAAAAGTACTAGTTTTGATTTCACCCCTACCATGGGGAGTAGAAAATAAAAATTTCAAAATTATTTTTAAAGTGAAACACTATAGCAGACAAGGGTCATATCACTAAATAGAGTTTCATAATTTTTTACATACTTAATCTAATTCTGTTATTATATTTTATTTTGTTTTTTATTGTTTTGTGACAATAATGGAATTTGAGAAAATAAATGAAATTATTAAGAATAATATGAAATAACATAACATTATTAGAAACGAATTAACTTGGATTTTTTTTGTTTAGTTTGTGGGTTCCATAATTCTCATTATTGGTGTGTAAATTCAATTTGATATCTTAATTATGAAATATCAATCGAAAAAAAGTATTATTTTAATTTTAAATTGTTAAACCATGAATTCCTATAGGATATAAAATTCTAATTGATCTTATAATCAATGTTGATTGACAAACTCAATCAATAATGGGACAAATTCTAGGACTCAACTCCATTGTACGTTCTTTCATCAACTAAATTGTTCAACTTCTTCTCAAGAATATCTTATGTTTTGTTTGAGGGAGGTAATTTTTTTAATCAAAATAATATATGTATGTTTAGTTTCATTATCTTGGTGTTCAATTCCTATACTCGTACACTTTACACTTTCTCACCAAAAATAGAAATAGAACATATTAATTGAAACACAAAATGAATGGATGTAAAAATTACCAAACATATTCCATGTCTCAGGTAGGACCCTTATTTATGAGGGTAAGAGATCACTATGGAATAAAATTAGAGTATAATAAAAAATAGAATTAAAATAAAATAGAAGATGAATAGGAAAATAATAAGAATATTAAACCCAAGAATAAAACAAAAAAATTTAAACTGAATATATAGAGATATATTGAGAGAGATAAAGGGAAAAGAATAAGTTAAAATAAAACGAAGTGCGTAAAAAAGAATCATAGAAGAAGAAAAAGAAACAGAGAATAATAAAATATTTAATACTGAAATTAAAGAAGAAGAAAAAGAAAGAGGGGGCGAGGAGGAGGGGGATGATAAGAATAAGACAAAGAATAAGAGGGAAAAAGATAGGTGGAAGACAATTATATAATAAAAACTATGAATGAAATATTTTTTAACAATGAAATTGAATTAACGTAAAATTTTTAAAAAAAATAAAACAACGGCAAAGAAATATAGAAGAATAAAATGATATGATAAGTAAGTAGCAGGAGAGATTTGATTGTTTCCCTCTGCAATAGTGTACAAATCTAAGTAGTGGCCATGTATCACTTTTATAAATAATGGTTAAAGAGGCTTGGCTCCCCATCTATTTGTTTAACGGATCATTAATATCATCATGTCTTTTAATTTTAAATATCCAAATCCCTAGGAGCTTCATGTTTTAAATCACTTGCTGATTTCAGGTGGGCAATGTGGATACAGTATGGAGTCGCACCGTTATTCTCCCTTTGATGGGATGTATGTTTAACAATGGTGATAAATGTTTTGTGATAGGGATGTGTAAGCATATAAGTATTTGATAATGTGGTGGAAGCAAGCTCATACCTAATTATGCCTTTGAAGTGGCCTAATGATGTTTCCAATGGCATCATGGTAGTTAGAACATGGTATGGAATTTTTCTCAAGTGGTGGATGTGGTTAAATATAGTGATCAAGCTTGAGAAGAGATCATTGATGGATAACCATGGTGGTCCCTAGTTAAACCAATGTTGTATAGTGATCTCAAGGACAATGATCATGATAGAGGATAGTGGAATAAAATATGTGATCATTGGTCAATGGGTCCAAGTTGAAATGACACAATTCCATTGAAGATGAAGAGTAACCATAGTAAGGGTTGACAACATCAAAAGAGAATTGTGGAGGTTTTCTCACATATCAATCATAGCATGATTCAACAATCATGGAAGCCTTTTCCTATGTGGGTTCTTGGATACACATTCACACATGGAAATGGGTTGAGCCGCAACACATGACCCATGTGGGAATAGGCCCACCTATACACTTACACTCCTCCTCTGGTCTTCTAAGGTAAAACTGCAACCTTTGGAAAGATCCCCCAATGGCTCGCTTAGCCGAATGACTTATTTAAGTGGAATAACTATGTTGATCCAGGTTTCTTGGTTGACGGAAACCCCTTGGATGGCCTACTTTTTTACATGAAATAAATTTTAGAAGATGTAAATTTCAAAACACTAATCAAAATACCAAATTATATTTCATAATTAAATCAATAACTACAATTTATCACTTTCCAATCATTTTAAATCACTTCAAATAAAAATTTATAATTTTCAAATTTGTAATAGAAAAGTGAAATTCAAGAGTATTTTTAATTAAAATAATTCACAAATCAGAAGATTATATTTAAAATATGAATGAAATATGTGTGTGTTAGTGGACATTTTCTTGATAAATGAATCATAATTTCACAGAAGATTAACATTCTAAATCTGAGTTTCCAGTTTGGTTAAATTTTATATATCCTTATAAATATTCGTATATAACATATTAAATTCACCAAGATTTTCATAATTATATATTATATTAAATCATATTTGAGTTAGTTTCTCCTTATTAAATGTATCCTAATTTAGGCTTTGACATCCACTAGGTCTTTCTTCTACATATAAACATCATGGCTCCATTACTCATGACTCCATTTGGTTCAGGAATATTTTATTTAAAAACAACTATTCTAAATGATATTAAACCTTTAATGAAAAATAATACTCATAGAAAAAAAATAATCTATCACTTGAAAATTGTTTTCCTGGATTCAACGCCAATTCCTTAGACTACTTAAGCATTTAAACATCCATTCTTTCTACATAAATAGTTATGGAGTATCCAACCTTTTCTTAGTTTTCATAAAATCCCCACTAAGGAATAATATTTACTTAGACATTCTAATACAACCACCATGGTTATCATATCATTCTGTTTTAAACTCCCATCTATCTTATATAGATCCAACTCATCGTCCTCCATAGGATTCCTCATGTAGTGATATTCCATATAAATGTTTTTTATATAGTGAATCACTGTATTCATTAAAAAATGTTTTACACTCTGAATATCAAATAATAACACTCTATTCCATGGCTTCCTTATGATCTCACCCAAAAAATATTTCAATCAAAACATCACCTTTGGTGCTTTCTTTATGACAACATATTATTATTCCATGGTTGATAGGGTAAATATTAATTAATATATTGAAATATAACTTTTGATATTTCTCTTATAGGTAAACATAAATGCTATGGTACAATGGTATTTGTTTTGAGGCAGTTTATTGAACAACCACTAAAATAAATTTAAACGACTTCATGCGGGTTTTTGAAAAACATACACTAAATATTAAATTTCTGTTAAAAAAATGACACTTCTCCACATTCCATATATTCTCCCTTTGACTACCCAAGATCCCCTTCCCACCAATACCCTAACCTCCAGCTCCACTATGCTTCCCCCATCATTGGACCTCAGTTATCTCACGAACCCTCCATGGATGAGCACCCTGAGACCTGACTAGCTCTGCGCTCACAGCATCCCGACCAGTATCCCCCGCCCTTTTCCTATTTGATCCATCTACCCCATAGTCTCCCTCTCCCTCTCTTACTACTAAATTCACTTGATCCCATGCTAGAGTTGTGGTTGACCCTAATCCCCCTATCTATCACCCTAGTGGTAAGTCCCCACTTATAATAATTTTTTCTCCTCCCTTCTTCACATTATGCATCTCTTAATTTATTTTACTATTACTATCTCTTGGGATAATATAATTATTTTTATTTTGGTTTTCTAGGTAGTTGAGGTTGAATACCAATTTTTTTGTGTCGTCACATACTTTTATACATCACCCAGGCCTCAATGTACAATTTTAATCTTAATGTTTTAGTTTTCTATGACAATTTATTTAGACTAATTATAATAAAAATATTATATAAGGTGTTTCCTAGAATTAATGCGTGATATCATAATTTTTAGAGATTTTATGTGTTGTAATTTTTCGAGTAGTATATACTTCATTTATATTTTTGTTAAATTGACTGGATTTCTTAAAGATTATAGGTTTGATAATGTTCTCATATAGTGTTTTTTTCTAAAACTATTGTGTGTATTTTGAAAGGAGTAGAGGCTTATATTTTGGTGAGTTTTATAATTAGTTTTAAAATAAATATATTGTGTGTTTTCCCATATATATGTGCATTATTTTTTATTTATTGGAATAATTAAAATTATATCATTTTGTAGATATTTTTTTATAAGTATTCCATTTATTTTGATGTATTAAATTGAATACAACCTGATTGAATTATTCGTTTTTGACTTTCTTATTTACATTTAATGCATATATAGAATTTATTGGGTGTTTTTCTTTGTTATATAATAGGTAGATCAATGATTAATAATTTTAATACTATGTTTTCTAGGAATTATATTTGGTGAGACTATTAATTTGAGCCTTAAATATGTTAATTAAATATTTCATAGATTATAAAATAATGTTCTGATGAATGTTTTTCAGTAGTTTATTAATAGAGTAGTTTTAGCTACATGTGTTTTTGTTTAAATAATCTAGTAAATTTAATTTATAGTCTCCGTATAAAATAAAAATATAGATTAACCAAATTTTCATTTAAATCACTTTTTTTATATACATCATGGTTAAAGGAGACTGATATTTATGAATAGATTTTTTCATTCTAAAATCACTATTGTTTACATGAGAATTTAAATGTTTAAAAACATGTTTTTACCTAACTAATTTTTTTGGTTTCCTATTAATTATTTTTAAATATATGTTACTTTAAATTTTTCATTTGAAAAGTGTTTGATAGGGGTTTGGGTAAAGGTATTCATATTTATTTTGGTCCAGTAGAACTGTTTTGTTATCCATTGTTTCTATGATTCCAGATAGTATATGTATCTTAACTATCTAAAGGTTCAAAATTTTAATTAATGTAATGGATTTCCAACTAAAGGGATAATTAGTATTATTTAATTATCTCATGCCAAGTGGTTTTTAAAATTCCCAGTTGTTTTTATAATGGTAATTAATATTTTAAGGGGGTATTTGAAAAGATCTTTTTTCTTTAAAATATGTGTCTGTTATTTTAGAGGCCTATTATAGGAATTGATGGAATTTGGTCTTTAATATTTTCATGTTTTTTTTTATACCATATGTTTCATGGTGTCTTGAAATATTTGACAACTATGAATGATTGGTCTTGAACATTGGGTTCTTGACAGTAGACGACTTCCTTTAAAGAGGGATATCTTTCCTTCAAATGAAATTTTAGAAAAAATGTAAATTTTTAAATAGTTTTTCAACGTTTTTATTTATAAATGACATTAATATAACATTCTAAATGTAATTTTCAAATGTTTTGTAAATGGAGTTTCTTCAGAATCTCATTAAGAATGTATGTTTGACGTTTTTTGTAAAATGTTTTTATAATTGTTTGTGACACTCTTGAACCTTGTTTGACTACAATTACTTCCAAGGATACTTGTGATCCCATGAGTGAGATTATTTTCAATGATTCATATTTTTTTGTTTCTTAGTTATTTTATAATTTTTCTCATGATTCTGTTTTACCTAATACACTTCATGATTTATTTCCTTTTTTTACTATGAGTTTTTTAGTACTTTTATGACTATTCTTATAACGACCTTCGTTGTGTCTTTTGTAACAACCCATTGTTTTATAAAGGGAAATTATTTTCTTATAAATATTTCATGTAATCACATGAAAACACAATATAATGAACTAATATGTTCTATGTAACCTTTAAACATAGGTTTGTCACTTATATGTTTGGAAATTCCAAAATCTGACATACACAGTTGAAATCAGTAAGTTAGTTGGTGTCTGATAATAAAAAACTTAATTTTTTGATAATAGTAACCTAACCTTTTGAACTGTAACATACCCTTATGAATAGTGATATACCCTAATGAATATTAACCTTACCTATGATAATATATAAATAATATTCAAGTTGAAAGTACGATATACCTATATTTTAGAATAAGTAAATAAATGTTTTAAAACTAGTTTATAATAATAAATTATGATTTTAATTAAACATTAAATTAATATTATTTAGAAAATTATTATTGAACAATGGACTTCATTTTTGAATTATATGTGTTGAAAAATTATTAGTGTTAGTTTTTGATATTTTTCTAAAATAGCTGATTTTTTTATGAATAGTTAAATCCGATAATTCCCAATAAATGCTAAAACCTAAATTTTTGCATCATGCTTGATTCATGGATCATGTAAATGACCTTTCATTCGAAGTAAACTATAGTTATTACTATTCATTATCATGGAATAATTACTATTCCTTGTCTTGTGATGAAATAATAAACTAATGATTATAATATTATGAAATCCCTCCTCTCCTCCACTATAAAACCCCCTCACTCTCTCTTCCCTTTAATACTCTCAAGTCTTGTTCCTTTCTAATATTCCATCAAAATATCTCCCCAAGATCCTCCCACATGTATAAAATCCCCTATCCTCTTCAAAATACCGCAAACTCTCCTCTTAAGAGGTTCTCAAAGGAGTAAGTATCAAGAGGTAAATTCCTCTTTCCAATCACTTCATTTCTTTTAAGTTCTTTTCTTTGAATTTCATTTCATCACCTCCCTTCAACCAAATAGTATGAATAATCTAATAATATAAATTTACTTGAATATTTATTATGGTAATGTGATATTTCATTATATTCTCTCTTTTCCAACCATTTATTTGAAATAAATGAAAGCACCATTGGAGATGTGCGAATTTAGCACATTCATGGACAACGATTTATCAATTTATATTATTATCTTTAGTTATGGTAATGAAACCATTTGTGTTAGGGTTGAACCAGATTATTATATATTTAATATATTCTATTTTTGGTTCTGTAATCCTTTTGTAAAAATGGTATTAAGTTATAATGAAAAACATGGTCTTCGTAGTCAAACCCGCCGTTTAACAAAAATAGTTGTCACTATGGTATTAAATAATAATATTAATTCCCTATAAGTAACCAAATAAAAATTTAAAACCATGTAATATCCTGGATGTTCAATAATATAATATAACTTCAATTCTGGATAACCACTTTCAGATTACATGTTTATCCAAACATGAATATAAGCGAACCGGTCATTAAAACCATGTAAACAAACAAGCCCGAACAATAAAATTGAACCTCATAACCAATCCAAACGGTTATAAATGAACATAAAATGATTATAATAAACAAATTAAATATATAATAGTTTCTGGAATTATTAATTAATAATCCTAATAATTTTCTTCAGGTATTTAATAACAACTGGAGAACACCAATTGATTTAAGGTAAGGAATCCTCTCCATTTCTCTCTTATTTCAAGATTGTCATCTATGCTATACCATTTTATGTATTATCCCTTATAATGTGGTATTTTTTAGCACCTACCCCGTACTTCCCTCATGTTTTATAAGTGATGAGAAACCCCGTATCTCTCTCATCAATCCCTCTTACATCCACCTAACACTATGCCGATAATCCGTAACAAAATCTACCTGAACCTCCTTTGATCTTTCAGGTTACATTATCTTTATTTATATAAATATGGAGTTATATTATCTGTTTTTGTGAATCTTATAAATTATTCTTAGTTTTATAAAATTCTTTCATGTGTACCCTTTCATCACTCTCTTTCGGGGATATATATGTATTAAAAAGATCCCCTCCTTAGAACTTTCTGATAAGAAAACGAGTTTTAAGGGAACTTCCTGAATTTTCACCCAATTTCAAGTGCACTCTATCCTAAGTTTTAATCCACCATTTTCATTATATCATCAGTATTTTTTTATGAAAACCTTCTTGGTTTGACTATGGTTTTATATAATATATTTTCCTCTTTTCTATTTTAAAAGCTCTATAGTATTTTCCTTAAAACGGAACAAAATTTTGTTAATGCTAATGTTTCTCAAATACATTTATTATGTGTTCTCACTTATGATTGACATCTATTACCATTTTATATGCCTATTTTTACTTATTAACTTCCATTTATGTTCCAATTCCTTTCTTTCATGGACACTTTCCTGATATGCCCATTGGTTATGTTTTATGTCATGATTGTGGAACCCAATTCTTTCCTTGGGTACCCATATGTTTATGTTTGTTTGATTATGTATGATTATTTTTGTGGAATTAATATTCATGAAAATGTTGAGATGGGTATTCCTAGATATCGGTCCAATGAATTGGGTAAAACTAAGTCTCATGAGATCTGATGTAAAACGGGATTGGCGGTTAGCCTTGACCTGTACTAAAATGGGAAATGGGACTGGCAGTTAGGATTGACCTGTACTCCTGAAATGTTTTATGATTATTCCAAATTTATATGATTCCATGTTTATATGATAACATTCTTATATGATATGATTTTATATGTTCTATCCTTTGGATATCATTATTCCATGCCTCCTAACTCATGTGCTTAAGACATATCCTTATTTTCATTCCCTTACTGGGATTTTCAGCAATTCCCTTTGTTCATTTGTTTCCCAGGGTACCCTAGGCAGATGTAAGGGCTCAAAGGAAGTTAGGATCTCTTTATAGATATTAAATAAAGAAGTTTGTTTTCACCACATGCTTTATGTTTTATTTAGTAATTCTTCCAAGACACTAGACGTAATGATCATTGGCTTGTACTCTGATGTCTAATCATGATTGAAATCATGTAATGATATATGTAAAAGCATTGGGTCCCCATAGATGGTATCAGAGGGTGGTAGAGTTATTTTTTGAGATTTAGAATAAATAACCTTAGTAAGAACCTTAAGTATGAGACTATGTATAAGAAAAAATTACTAAATTTTGGTGAGAATTGAGTAAGTAGTTTATCAATAAAATACATCCCTATCTAGATATGAGTAGGTAGATGAATCCCTGGAACAGATGTAACTAGGAGTGAAAACTCCGGCAAGGAGTTTCGGGCTTGACTCGAGGTATCCAGGTACACAACAATGGGACTTTCTGCACTCTTGGTTACGAAACTGTCAGGGGATATTCTTTGGTAGCTTCATGAGTTTAGTAAAAACTATTATTAAGGGAACAAAAAGGCCATAAGAATATATTCTAAGAAATATATTAGGGATAGCCTTGATTTAAACATGAGGAATCTCAAGTTGGTATATACTTATTTTTTATAATTTTATCATTTTATGTTCAAAGATTATTTTTTATACTCAATAGCTAAGTATTAATGACCTCTAATTGAACGTTATTTTCCTAGTTAATGACCAGAAATAGAAGAACATGTTCCAACAACCAATGTGATAGGCAATGTGAAGATTTACCTAAATATATGCTAGGTATGATGGGAGCGGGTTCTCAAAACGTCATGGAAGTGATTTCTCAATAGGCATGAGTTTTGAATAATAACATGAATCATGTGGAACTCTTTCTTGCTCCAAGGAAAGAGAAATTCCTAGAAGAATCCTTCATGTGGAAAATTCCTCCCATGTTTATCGGATCTTCTAATCCCTTCGTCGAAGAAAAAGGAATTAACTCTATTGAAAAGATATTCTCCATCCATCAGTGTTCGGAAGAAGAGAAGGTATTACTGGGCGTATATTATTTTGATGAGGAAGCTGATCAGTGGTGGACACTGATCAAGAATACAAAGTCCCAAGAGAAAATTGATTCCATTGATTTAGAAGAATTAAAGAGGATGATTTTCAACAAATATTTTCCTCGAACCATCCATCTTAGGATGGATAGAGAGTTCATCAGACTTAAGAAGAAGGAATATGAGTCTATCAAGGAATATGAAGAAAACTTCACAAGGGTTTCAAGGTAAGTAGTGGCATTTTCATGAACACTAAAAGCAACGTGGATCTCTTCGTTAGCTAACTAAAGTCAGGTCTACGAAAAGAGATGGTCATTCAAGACATTGACAATTATGAGGAGATTGTCCATTGTGCCCTCAATGTTGAAATGAAGATTGGAGACTCTCAGTGGCCTCTAGGGACCAATGACAAGAAGGGAAAAATGGAGAACATCATGGGTGAATCATTAAACAAATCCCATGATGGAAAGAATCCTGAATTTTCACCTTGAAATAATTATTGAATGAAGTAACCTAGTAATTGTCTGGAGGGAACCATGAATTACTTCAAATGTGGATAGTTTGGTCATTTGGCCAAGAATTACCGAAGGGATACGAAAAATACTACAAAACTAGAAGAAGAAAGGAAGATTTAGATCAACACTCAGCAAACAGTGCATTGTTACAACTTCATGGAGCATGAGAATTATGGGAACAATTTTTCTAAGATGAGGGTTATCAGAGGAAATAAGCAACAATATCCAAGGAAAAAAATAAGGGCTTATGTTATCACTACTACTGAGGTGGATCCAGATAACAATGTGGTGACATGTACATTTTTTATTCATTCAAGAATAGAGAATTAACTATTTGATTCTGATTTTATGCATTAATTAATATCTTGATAGTTTAGTAGAAATACTCAAACACAACCTCAAAAATTAGAGGAAAAGTTATATTTGAGAACAACGAATTGTGAAATCATTGTGTCCATGGTGTATATGTAACACCCTGACCCTAGTTACCCAGAGTCGGTGTATTATTAAATAACATTGGCATGATCACAAAAGATCAATTCTCAAAAGACCGATTAGTTTAGTATCCTTGGAAGTACTAGATACATATATAAGGTTTACATTACATCATGAAATGGAAAATTATAACAACATTGTTTCCATAGACAACATTGAGATCCCATAAACTATCCTTGTAGGTCAGTCATAATATACTTCTTCACATCCTAGAACAAATAAATCATAGAAAGGGGTGATCTCAGATGCTTAATATCGATAACTATGTATCGGAAGCTTTCATAAATATGCATAAACATTTAAGGCAATGTATAAAACTAAAAAAATCCTTTTCAATATAATCTTCATCATAATATGGAAAATATAAATCAAAATAATTCCATTTACCTACTCACATAGACATTATACTAGTCGAATAATCACATGTAATATCAATAGTCAATTTTATAATGATGGAATGCATAATGCTAGACTTTCATGACCACATAGTCAAGGCCTTGTGCCAAGACTAAAATTAAGATTTTTTCAAGGCCTTATACCAAGACACTAGTTTGTCTCATGAGACCTACTGATTCATCGAGGAGATATAGCAGGCTCCACCCGTCACTTACTAAATCCAATCCACTCCTCATATGAAAAGGTTTAAACATAACATAAGCATTTGTATTAAAACTGGCATATGAAATTTCAATACATTATCCATAAACCATGAATGGTATGAAAATATCACATCAACAGTAAAACATATCACAAAAATTTCAATACAATACAGAAGTTTTGTATCATAATAAATCAACTTCAAATAAGCTTAAAATACATCAAAGGATGTTGAAATAGTTGAAATCAAGACATTTATTTAGAGAAATATCTCTTTATATATTGAAATCATTTAAGAAAACATTTATTTAGAAAATATTCCTTTATGATTGTAAGGGAAGCTTCGACGATGTTATAACGGCAGAAAATAGCTGCACCCACTGTATAAGTTAAAAAACATTATTACCTTAATTTTGTCAAAAAGGTCATAAGGTACATTGATTGGAAAATAACCAAAAAATTCCATTAAAACATTTTATAAATAGTCAAAAAAGGGTATAAATGACTTTAAACCAAATTCTAGTAAATAGTAAAAATGTTTTGGAATATATTTTTAAGAAGCATGGATGTGGATGGTAAATTGGTCCACGTAGATAATTACGTATAAATAACCTTAGATAATGAAGTGATTGTGAAATTAACCATTACATTATACTTTTCCTTGGTTGATGGTTGGTTAACATCGTGTATAGTGGTGAAATAATTGTTATTAAATTATACAAGAATAATATACATTAATATGATATCATATATGATCTTTTAACATTACTTTGTTAATAATATCTTAGTATTATCGTCATTTCGGGTGTTAACTGATTCGTTTTACTTTATATGCTTTGTTGCGTAAGTAATGTTTGTAATGGATAGGATGTATCTTATTCATAATCAGAATGATATTAAGTCTTTAAACATTATTTTTAATAATCTAATGAAAATTAGTCCTGAATGGATACGATGGGGAATGAATCTCATCACGTTCGTGGAGATGGTAATCTTTACATATGCACGAGCGATAATATCATTATTTTGATATTAAAATAAGTTATAATTGGATTTTATATCATATATATAGAATCATTATGATGTTATATATATTATTTACGTCAATTACACATCATTATTATACCCATCCAAATAATAATGTATTGAATAAAAATTACACCACGACGTGGATACAATAAGCCGTACATACACATGTATGGTGACATGTCATTCAAAAGATTCATAGAATGTAAAAACAAATAAATAGGAAGTGGATGAAGAAAGGAACTTTAAATAGGTGATGAAATATTTACCTCTTCTTCGGGTTCTTCCTTTTGATTTGATCAGAAGGGATCCTTAGGTTAGATTTATGATTAAAGGAATTCCTCTATGATGAAGGGAGGATAGTTGAGAGGGTATTTGGGCAGGGGTTGGCTGAGCCAAATGGATTTTAAGGTTTAAATTAAAGAGAAGGGGGAGTGCCCTTTTATAAGATGGGTGAGGGGAACCTTTGGAAAAGCTAGAAATATTATTTTATAATAAAATCATTTTCGGTTAATAATTTCTCCAAAATGAATTATGTAAAAGATAAGGTGGGGTTGGGTCGAAATCCACTCAACCAATAGGTTATAGACAGGTTTGGGTCACTATATTAACCTTATCCTTTACATTTAACTCATAGTTAAATAGTTTGACATTTACCATGTCTCTTCATATTTCTATATTATATAGTTTATAAAAATACGATAAACTTACAAGAGAACCCCAAGTGATTCATTAATGACACAACTATCATTATATAACTCTTTTGGATGAACATTATATTTTTAAGAATATAATATAGATTAATAATATAATATTTGTTTTAAAAACTCTTTTAAGTCAATTTTGACACTATTTGGTAATTTATTTTTTCTAAATTTATAACAGCATTATTACATCGAAAAAAATTCATCAAACCAACCCTAACATGTCATATTAATTTAGATAATTAGTTGAATTCATAAAAATTATAAAATTACATTTATTTGGATATCTATGATATCAATTATTTTAATATTTCATTAATTAGGTATTTACCGCATCATAAATATGTCACAAATAAATTTAATTATATAATGTCTAAAAATTATAAATGAAATAACATTATGTAGGAAATCATTTTATCTTTATAATGAATATTTATAGTCGAATTTGACTTATGTGTAACCCTATATAAAAAATTGTGTAGTTATTAAACATCAAATTTAACAGTTTTAACTCTTCTTTGAATTAAATAATAATAAATGTCCTAATCTAATACAAGTTGACCTAAATGTTCATTTTTTATTCCTAAGGTTGTTTTTGGTCGAATTACACTTATACAATAGAATTAGTACATGTTTTAGGGTAATAATAATATCATTTTTATCCTTAATTACCTTATTTACTTTTAACCATGGTAAATAATAGTAAAAAGATACTATTCACCAAAAATTATTTTCAACTTATTATACCACATTTGACTTACTGATATCAACCGTGTCTCTTGGATTTTTTAAATTCAACTCACAAAAGTGGTAAAACTATATTTTATGTTAATTTGCAAATGCTCCTAGGAGGTTGGTAAAAGACGGTAAAACGTTCAATAAAATTTTTATATATCTGAAATTATTATGAAGTGACTCCAATGAATAAAATTGAACTTATATTGGTGTTATGTATTTATTTTTACCTAAAATAAATTTAAATAAAGTAAATAATTATTTAATAAAAATTGGATTTAAACTATAACTGAGTGTTTTCCACTATTCATCAAAAATTGAATGTTTTCAAAAAAAATACCAAAAATTCACCCAAACCTAATTTCGATATTTCAAATCCAAAAATGAAGTCCATTTTGAATGAAAAAATTTATAAAATTTCAAAACATTGGTATTACTATTCATAACGGATAGTTTGATTGGTTGTGGTGTGTTAGAACTCGATATTGCATACAACACACGCTATTGTATTATCAAAGAGAAGTGTACCATATAATCTTGTAGAGTGACATTCTCCCCTCATTCAAATAATTTCATCGTCGAAATTTCTAGAATATTACTGCATAAAAAGACCCGGGTGGTTCTTCATCATAAGTTCCTCAGGTTCCCACGTTGCCTCTTCCATCTTATAGCCTCTCCATAGAAATTTTACCAGACGAGTCATCTAGTTTCTCAACACTTGTTCTCTTGTATTAGGAAAAATGAAATGCTCTTCTCAATAAGACAGATCAGGTTCTAGTTCTAATTCCTCATAGTTAAGTACATGCATTGGTTCAGGCATGTATTTTCTCAACAGTGATACGTGGAACACATCATGAACAATGGAGAGACTTGGCGGCATTTCAAAACAGTAAGCTACAAACCCAATTTGTTCTAGAATTTCGAATGTTCCAATGAACCTGGGACTCAATTTTCCCTTCTTACCGAAATTTATAACACCCTTCCATGGAGATACCTTCAAAAAAACATGATCTCTAACCTGAAATTCCAAATCCTTCCTTCGATTATCGGCATATCTCTTCTTCCAACTTTGATCTGCTTTGATGTGGGTTTGGATTACCTTCACCTTTTCCATTGTTTCCTCCACAAGTTCTGGACCTAAGAGTTTTCTTTTTCCATCATCATCCCAACAGGTTGGTGTGAGACCTATCGTTCTATATAACGCTTCATATGGTGCCATCTGAATACTTGAATGGAAGCTATTGTTATAGGGAAATTCCACCAGAGGTAAATATTGATCCCAAATTCTTTAAAAGTCAAGTGATCAGGACCTAAACATGTCTTCTAAGGTTTGGAATAGTCGGTTCTGATTGTCCATTAGTTTAGGGGTGGTAGGCAGGGCTCAAATGAAGTTCAGTATCCAGGTCTTTCAGAATGATTTTCCAGAATCTTGATGTAAAATGGGGATCATGGTCAGAAACAATTGATAGTGGTACTCCACGAATTCTTACAACTTCATTAATATATAGTATTTCTAAATGTTCAAGTGATAAATCTTCACTTATATCACTAAAATGTGCTAACTTTGTATGATGATCAACAATAACCCATATTGAATCATTCCTTCTAGGAGTCTTTGGTAGTCCTATGACAAATTCCATTGTAATATTATCCAATTTCCACTCAGTTATGGGAAGAGGTTTCATTAATCCTCCAGGAAGTTTCATTCCATATTTCACTTGTTTTCAAACCATACATCTTGACACAAAATTATAAATCTTCATCATCATGTTGTCCCACCAAAAATGTTCCTTAAAATCTCTATACATATTAGTGCTACTAGGGTGTATAGTAAAATTGGAACTATG
Organism: Viscum album; assembly: GCA_963277665.1. NCBI lineage: Eukaryota > Viridiplantae > Streptophyta > Magnoliopsida > Santalales > Viscaceae > Viscum > Viscum album. The sequence goes on from OY728132.1 coordinate 130,614,831, forward strand.
AGAATCATCCAACAATTAACTTTTATGATCAAGTATATCGGGAACACAAAGTCTCTTCCCAAATTTCAAAATCCCATCTTCATACACAAAGTCACTCAAACTCTCATCATTCATAGCATTAATCTTCTTTTGAAACTCTTCATCACTAGTCTGAGAACTCTTTATCCGTTCTAGTAAAGATGGTTTGGAAACCATTTGAAAAAATATTGATGATTCACCTTCCATGGTGATTCCCATATCCATCTTTACTAGATCCATGTATATAGGATCCTTTTCAACTGTCTTCTTGTTCAAAAATCCTTGATCTTTCCTACTCAAAGCATCTGCCACCTAATTTTCCTTCCGGGGGTGGTACTGTATAGTCTAATCATTATCATTGAGTAGTTCAAGCCATATCTGTTGAATCATTTTGAGTTCTTTATGTGAGATAATATACATTAAACTCTTGTGATCGGTATATATCTCACATTTTTTATCAAAGAGATAGTGTCTATAAATCTTTAAAGAAAAGATTTCAGCTGCTAACTCAAGATCATGAGTAGGATAGTTTTGCTCCGGATTTTTAGTTGTCGTGATGCATAGGCAATAACCCTATCATTCTTCATAAAGAAACCAACCAAGTCCATTCATTGAAGAATCAATATAAAAAACAAACCCATCAAAGAAACGATCAATATTACTTCTTGGGTTATGTATATAATCTACTACATGCCTTACTAACCTTGAAATGTTAGCTTCATACTTTGCGACATTCTCATCCTCCTTTTTCCTTAGACTCAGAAATTGTCTTTCCATATTCGCTCGATGGCCATGAGGAAAGTATTTTTTTATGAAAATATCTTTAAACTCCCTCCATTCTATATTTGATACTTCCTCATCTTCCTTTTTGTTTTGAATCATTGACCACAATTGACCAGCATCTCCAGTGAAGTGGTAAACTTCAATGACAACCTTTTGCCTTCTGCTACCCCCCAAGGCATAGAATATTTTCTCTAAGAAATTTATCCATTGTTCAGATACTAGTGTATTTGTATCCCCATTGAATGTTTGTTGTCGTTACCTCATGAAGTGATCTAACATTGATCCTCCACGCTGTAGATCAGGGTGCTCCATACGGGTAAGGTTATTATTCATAACCTAAGTGAGTTGTCCCAATATAATGATAATCTGATCATCACCAGTTGTATCACCAGATCCAATATAATTATATTGAGTTGGAGGGAAATTCCTACATGGAGTGCATGCATTGATATTGTCTCCATTCCTTCCACTAGGTTCTATTTCTAAAAAATGGCATAAACTAAATTAGTTTATGAATCGAAATACATAATTCCAAACTTGTAAAACACTTTACATAAATTGAACAGTTTATGGATATAATCCATAATCCAAAAAAAAATTATTTTAGGAATTATATACTCATTAACACTTCATAATGGTTTGTAAAGAAAATGAGAATTATACTAAGCTTTCCCACAGGATTGTCGTAACAATGAGTGCAACACGACCCATTGTTGTGCACTAGTTCCTGTTTGAGTCTTTCTCAAAGTGGTGTTTTCTGGTTTTACCCCTAGGTAAATCTGTGCCAGAGCCGCATCTACCTGCTCGTATCAAGACAAGGATTTATTTCTTGAAAAACTCACAAAATCTCCACAATACCAAAATTCTAGGAAGTTCTTCTATACTAATCCTCAAAGTCTATCTTAGGGTTATGTTATCTAATTAGAGTTTATCTAACTCTAGTTTCCAAGGTTTGTACTCAACTTCTTATGATACCAATTGTAATGCCCTTACCCTTGTTACCCAGAGTCAGTGCATTATTACATAACATTTTAATGATCACAAAAGATCATGTCTCGCAATACCGATTAGTTATTTATCCTAGGAAGTACTAGATACATTCATAAGGTTTACATTACATCATAAAATGGAAAACTACAACAAAATGGTTTCCATAGAAAACACTAAGATCCCATAGACTATCCCTACAGGTCATTCATAATATACTTCTTCGTATTCTGGGAAAAATAAAACAAAGAAAGGGGTGAGCTCAGATGCTCATTAAGGATAACAAAATAGCAGAAACTATCATAAATATGCATGACCATTTCATGCAATGTATAAAACTAAAAAAATTCCTTTTAAACATAATCATCATCATAATATGGAAAATATAAATCAAAATAATTCCATTTACTTATTCACATGGATATTCTACTAGTCGAATAATCACATATAATATCAATAGAAACTTTCATAATGATGAAATGCATAATTCCAGACTTTCATAACCACATAGTCAAGGCCTTGTGCCAAGAATAAAAATAATATTTAGTCATGGCCTTGTGCCAAGACACTAGTTTTTCTCATGAGACCTACTGATGCATCGTGGAGCTATAGTGGGCTACACCCGTCACTTACGAAGTCCAATGCATTCCTCATATGAAAAGGATTAAACATAACATAAACATTCGTATTAAAAATGTCATATGAAATGTCAATACTTTATCCATAAACCATGAATGGTATGAAAATAACACATCCAAAGTCATACATATCACCAAACTATCAATAAAATATGGACGTTTTGTATCATAATAAATCAACTTCAAATAAGATTAAAATCCATCAAAGGATGTTTACATTGATGACATCAAAACATTTTTTAGAGAAATATCTCTTTCTATTTTGAAATAATTTAAGAAAACCTTTATTTTGAAAATATTCTTATAAGCATGTATTTGATACTTTGATGAAGTTATAACTGTGGAAAATATCAGCAACTGCCATATAAGTTAAAAAGCATTCTTACATTAATTTTGTCGAAAAGGTTATAAGGTACCTTGTTTGGAAAACGATAAAAAGAGCCCTTTAAAAAAAATTTATAAATAGTCAAACAATGGTATGAATGAATTTAAAACATATTCTAGTGAATATTAGAAATGTTTTGGAATAAATTTATTTGTAGCCTGGATGTGCATGATAAATAGGTCCAAGTAGTAATTATGTATAAACAACCTCAGATAATGAAGAGATTGCAAAATTAACCAATACCTTGTACTTTTACTTGGTCGGGTGTAGATTAACCTCCATTATAATGGTGAAATAATTGTTATTAAATTATAAAAGAATCATATACATTAATATGATATCATATATGATCTTTTAACATTGCTTTGTTAATAATATCTTAGTATTATCGTCATTTTTTGTGTTAACTGATTCATTTTCCTTTATATGCTTTGTTATGTAAGTAATGTTTATTGTGGATACAATGTATCATATTTATATTCATAATTATATTATGTTCATAAACATTATTTTTAATCATCTAATGAAAATTATTCTTGAATGGATACGATGGGGAATGAATCTCATTGCGTTCATGGAGACGGTAATCCGTACGTACGCACGAGCGACAATATCATTATTTTGATATTAAAATAATATATAATTGGATGTTATATCATACATACAGAATCATTATCATGTTATATTTATTACTTACATCAATTACACATCATTATTATACCCATCCAAATAATAATGTATTGAATAACAAGTACACCACGACGTGGAGACGGTAAGCCGTACGTACGCACGTATGGTGACATGTCATTCAAAGGATGGATAGAATAATAAATATGGTTGTACCATATTTATAATAACATAATATTATATAGAATATTCTGGAGTTATTATTTTATAATGGAAACCACAATGAAAGAGTAAGTGGAAGAAGAAAGGAACTTGAAAGAGATGATGAAATATTTACCTCTTGTTCGGGTTCTTTCATTTGATTTGATCAAAATGGATCCTTACATTGGATTTCTAACTAAACGAAAGCCTCTAATATAAAGGTAGGATAGTTGAGATGGTATTTGGTCTGGTTTTGGCTGAGAAAAATGGTTTTTAATGTGTGAATTAGAGAGAAGTGTGAGTGCCCTTTTTTAAGAGGGTGAGGGGAACCTTAGGAAAAGCTAGAAATATTATTTTATAATAAAATAATTTTCCATTTATAATGGATCCAAAATAAATTATTTAAAGTTAAAGGTGGGTATGGGTCAAACCTCTAAACCAATAGGTTTTAGACTAGTTTGAGTCACTATACTAACCATACCATTTAGATTTAACTCTTAGTTAAATAGTTTGACATTTACCATGTCTCTTTGTATTTTTATATTATATGGTTAATAAACATTATATAAACTTTCAAGAGATCTCCATGTGGTTCATTAATGATAAACCAATCATTATATAAGTCTTTTGGCCTATCCTTTGGTTTTTATAAATAGAATATCAATTAGTAATATAATATCTGTTTTAAAAACTCTTTTATGTCAATTTTGACACTATTTGGTATTTTGTTTTTGAGAAATTAGTAACAGCATTATTACTTCAAAAAGAATCCATATGACCAACTCTAACATGTCATATTAACCTAGAAAATTAGTGTAATTCATAAAAAGTCTCAAATTACCTTTATTTGGATATTTATAATATCAATTATTTTAATATTTCATTAATTTGGTAATTACTACATCATCATTGTGTCATAAATAAATTTAACTATTTAATGTCTAAATATTATAAATAAAATACCATTATGTAGGTAATATTTTTAGGTTTCTAATTAATATTTATAGTCTAATTTATCTTATGTGTAACCCTATATTAAATTTGTTTTAGTTATTAAACTTTGAATTTGACACTTTTAACTCTTCTTTGAATTAAATAATAATAAATGTCCTATTCTAATCCAAGTTGATATAAACGATCATATTTTATTCCTAAGGTTGTGTTTGGTTGAATAATACTTATCCAATAGAATTAGTATATGTTTTAGGATAATAATAATATCGTTTTTACCATTAATTACCATATTTACTGTTAACCGTGGTAAATAAATGTAAAAAGTTACTATTCACGAAAAAAATTCATCTTATTGAACCACATTATACTTACTAATATCAATCATGTCTCTTAGGTTTTTTAAATTCAAATCACTGAAGAGGAAAAATTATGTTTTATGTAAATTTGCAAATTCTCCTAGGAGGTGGGTAAAAGACAGTAAAAAGTTCAATAAAATTTTTATATATCTAAAATTATTAGAAACTAACTCCAATGAATTACATTTAACTTATATAGGAATTTAGTATTTATTTTGACCTAAAAAATTATAAATAAAATAAATATTTATTTAAACAAAAAATGTGTTTTTAAACTATAATTCAGTGTTTTTCACTATTCATCAAAAATTGAATGTTTTTAGAAAAATACCAAAAATTCACCCAAAGAAAATTTCGATATTCTGAATCCAAAAAAGAAGTCCATTTTTTAAGATCAAATTTATAAAATTTTAAAAAGTGGGTATTTCTATTCATAATGGCTAGTTTGATTGGTTGTGGTGTATTAGAACTCAACGTTGCGTACAACACACACTATTGAATTATTAAAAGAAAAGTGTACCGTGGAATCTTTGAGCGTAACATTATAACTCCTCCCGGGTTCATGTTTGGGGACTGAACCTCCCAAAAAATCTCATCATACTTCCTTTAGTGGAGTTTGATGCTGTCTTCAGAATGGATTGGTTATCTCTATAGAAAACCAACATCAATTGTTTGGAAAGAAAGATCACGTTTCACATCCCAAAGTATCCTCTGATTATTTACAAGTGTAAGGAGGAAGATGCATCTCTTTTATAATATTCATCCCATGTTTGGGTATTTATTCCTTATGAGAAAGAATATCTAACATAAATGATTGAAACAAAGGATAATATCTTTCTCGAAAACACACCCATCGTGAGGGATTACACTGATGTATTCCCTGAAGAGTTTTCTAGTCTTCCTCTTAACCGAGAGGTTGAGTTCCCAATTGAACTTATCCCTGGATATCTGTTTATCTCAAATAATCCTTATAGAATGGCCATCGTAGTGCTTGAAGAGCTAAAGAAGAAGTTACAGGAGAATATGGAGAAGGGTTTTATACGCCCGAGTGCTTCACCATGGAGTGTGCCTATTCCCTTAATCAAGAAGAAAGAGAGATAAATGGGACTCTTCATTGATTATTGTGAACTCAATAAAATCTTGATAAAGATCAACTATCCCCTTCCACGGATATATTACATGTTCGAATAGCTTCATGGGGCCAGTTACTTCTCTATGGTGGAACTTCGGTCAGGATATCACCATCTAAAGGTGAGGAACAAAGATATTCCCAAGACTACCTTTTGAACGAGGAATGGAAACTATGAGTTCATAGTGATGCCATTCGGACTCACTAATGATCCTGAAAGTTTCATGGATTCAATGAATATAGTCTTTAAAGATTACCTCGACAAATTTGAGGTAGTCTTTATTGATGATATTATGATATACTTCAAGAGCAAGGAGGAACATGAGGAGCATTTGAATACTGTGTTAATGAATTTGAAATGAGGGAAGTTGTATGAAAAGTATAATAAATGTGAGTTCTGGATGGAGGAAGTATCATTCTTGGGGCATGTTATCACCTGCAAAGGGATATCCGTGGACCCTTCCAAGATGAACACAATTGAAGAGTGGCCCATGCCATCTTCTGTAAACGGGATCCATAACATTTTGGGTCTATCTGGGTATTATTGAAAATTTTCTAAGAACATTTCATGATTTTCAATCCCAATGACCAAGCTAATACAAAAGGGGGTAAATTTTGTCTGGAATCAGGAGTGTGAAGATAGTTTCAAGGAGTTGAAAAAGAGACTTATCATGACGCATGTACTCACACTTCCTAAAAGTGGATAACTCTTTGTGGTGTATAGTGATGATTCTAAGAAAGGATTAGGTGATGTTATAATGAAAAATGATAAAGTGATAGCATATTCCTAATAGAAGTTGAAAATCCATGAGAAAAACTATCCCACGCATGATCTGGAGTTCACGGTGGGGGATCATTGCATTGAAAATTTTGTCACATTATCTCTATGTGGAGAAGTTTTTGATATATACAGACCACACGAGTCTCAAATATATACATATTCATTCAAAAAGAGCATACTATGTGCCAGCAAAGATGGATAGAGCTCATCAAGGATTATGACTGCTCCATCCACTACCATCCTGGTATGGCAAACAAGGTGGCAGATGCTCTAAGTAGAAAAGATCCTGCATCATTATCAATGATGAGAAGTTAAAAGGACCCGATCTTCATAGATGTGAAAAGGATGGACATGAGAATAATTAAGGGAGGAACATCATCAGTCCTTTCTCAAATGACTTCTCAACCATCCCTCTTGGAAAAAATAAATTTTTCTCAAAGAGAGGATGTAAAAATTTAGAAAAGGGTGGAAGCCAATAGAAATGGGAAATCCTCCAATTTCAAAATTAACGAGGAAGGTGTTGTAATATTTGGGACTTGATTATGTGTACCAACCAATCTAGATAAAAAGAAGGATCTATTGAATGATGCACATAGCTCGACCTTCTCTATCCACAAAGGGAGCACCAATATGTATCGAGATCTCTAAAAAACTTATTGTGGGACAATATGAAGAGGGAGATTGCTGAATATACATAAAAGATCCTAGTATGTCAACAATTGTAGGATGAGAGGAAAAAGTATAATGGGATGATGCAACCACTTCCCATACTATCATGGAAGTGGGAGAACATTACCATGGAATTTATCATGAGACTTCCAAAAACATCAAGAGGAAACAATGCTATATGGGTCATTGTGGATCATCTTACGAAGATAGAGCACTTTATCTCTATTCGAGAGGACTTCCATTGGATCAAATTTCTCAAAGTTACATCAATGAAGTGGTAAGGCTTTGTGGAGTACCACTATCAATTGTATCTGATCCTGATCAAAGATAGTCTTTAATGTTCTGGAAAAGTCTCCAGCATTCTCTAAGTACTGAAATAAACTTTAGTATGGCTTATCGTCCTCAAACTGATGTCCAATTTCAGAGAACTATTCCGAAACTAGAAGACATGTAGAGAGATTGTTCTATGGAATTCAAAAGAGGATGGTTCCAATATCTTCCACTGGTTGAATTCTCCTACACCAATAGTTTCCACTCGAGTATCTGAATGGCACCATATGAAGTAGTTTATGGGAAAAGGTGCAGAACACCAGCATGTTTGGATGAAGTTGGTGATCATAAGGTACTAGGACCTTAAATGGTTGAACAAATGGTGGAGAAGGTGAAAACCATTTAGCAACATATCAAGGAAAACCAAAGTTTATAGAAAAGTTATGCAGATAATCGTCGATGAGACCTTGAGATCAAAGTTGGAGACATGGTATTTCTACGCATATCTGCATGGAAGAAGGTAATGTGGTTTGGAAATAAAGGAATGTTATGTCCTAGGTACATATTCCCCTTCGAGATCCATTATTGAGTTGGAGCTATGGCCTATCGACTGGAAATTTTACCTACCATGTCAAAATTACATGATGTCTTTCATGTGTCCCTCTAAAAAAATACATACCAGACCCTTCTCATGTATTCTCTTCAGAGATAGCACAATTGTAGGATGATATTTCCTGTGAGGAGCATCCAGTGATGATCTTGGTTCACAGAGACAAAGTTCTACGCAAAAATTCTACTCATCTAGTCAAGGTACTATGGAGAAACCATAAGTTCGAAGATGCAACATGGGAACTGGAGGAAGCAATGAAGGAAAATTTCCCCCACATGTTTAGGGCTTAGAATATAAAATGAAATTTTGAGTAAAAAATTTCATATTGGGGGGAGAAAGTAACAACCCAATATTTTATAAATGGGAATTCATTTCTTATCAATATTTCATATAATCACATGAAAACACAACACAATGAACTACTATGTTCTAGGTGACCTCAAAACATAAGTTTTTCACTTATGTGTTTGGAATTTAAAAAATTCAACATACATGGTTGAAATCTGTAAATTAGTTGGTGTTTGATAAGAAAAAATATAATTTTTTTTGAATAGTAACCAACCCTAATTAATAGTAACATACCCTTATGAATAGTGATATATCCTAAGGAATAGTAAACTTACCTTTTATAATATATAAATAATATTCAAGTTGAAAGTATGATATAACTATATTTTAGAATAAGTAAATAAATGTTTTAAAACTACTTTTTAAGAATAAATTATGAATTTAATAAAATAATAAATTATTAATATTTATAGAATTATATTTGAAAAAGGGACTTCATTTTTGGATTCTACACATCGAAAAACAGTAAGGGTGAATTTTTGAGATTTATCTAAAGTACATGAATTTTTTATAAATAGTAAAATCTGATAATTCATAATAAATTCTAAAACATCAATTTCTGCGTCATGGTTGAGTCATGGATGGTGTAAATGCCCTTTGGATCAAAGTCACATGAATTTATTTAAATTATTGGACATGGAATATATACTATTCCTTTTCTTGTAAAGAAATAATACACAAATGATTATAATATTATGAAATCCCTCCTCTCCTCCACTATAAAAAAACCCCTCACAGCCTATTCTCTTCTCTACTCTCACGAATTTTTCCTTACCAATATTCTTTCCAAATCCCTCCCCAAGCTCCACCCCAACTTCCAAAATTTCTTAGAATCTTCAAAAGACAAAAAATGTTACCCTTAAGAGGTTCTCAAAGGAGGGATTCTCAATAGGTAAATTCATCTTTCCAATTCCTTCATTTCTTTTAAGTTCATTTTATTTTTCTTCTTTCCTCACCTCCATTCACCAAAATAGTATGATGACTCCTATAACATACATGTACTAGAATTTTTTATTCTAATGGGACATTTCATTATCTTCTCTTCTTTTCCCACCTTTTATTTGAATGAAATGAAAGCACCATTTGAGATGTACTAATTTATCACATTTTGGGACAACAGTTTATCAATTTTTATTATCATCCTTAGTTCTCGTAATGAATCTATTTATGTTATGGTTGAACAATATTATTATATTTTTAATATATTCTATTTTTTTACTAATCATTCTGTACAAATGGTATTTAGTTATAAAGAAAAACATGTTATTTGTAATCAAACCCACCATTTAACAAAAATGGTTATCACTATGGTATTATATAATAATTTGACTTCATTCTCAGTAACCAAATTAAACTTAAAACCATTTAATCTCCATGTTCAATAATAACATATAACTTCAATTATAGACCACCACATTCATCTTACATGTTTAACGAAACATGAATATAAGTGAACCGGTCATTATAACCAAGTAAACAAATGAGCCCAAACAAAGAAATTGACCATCATAACCAATCAAAACGGTTATAACTAAATATGAAATGATTATACTAAACCAATTAAATATAAAATAGGTTTTGTAATTATAATTTAATAAACCTAATTTTTTAATTCATGTCCTTAATAACAAGTAGAGAACACACTACTTGAAAATGGGTCTATACCCACGTTTTGCGCATAACCATGGGTATTGGCCCCCCTATACCCATAGTTTTGGAAACCCTAGGTATAGGGATAGTATCGGGACCTATACCCACGGTTTTGGAGAACCATGGGTATAAGTCCCCCATACCGATGGTTCTTGGAAAAATCGTGGGTATAGGTTTTTTTTGAAGACCTATTCCCACGGTTTTGGAAAAACCATGGGTAAAGGTGTTCTTCTGCGGACCTATACCCACGGTTTTTGAAAACTGTGGGTATAGCTGGTATTTTAATCAATGAACTATACCCACGGTTTTGAAAAACTATGGGTATATCGTTCTCGCGTTTTGGCGGGAACAAAAAATTCTGCGGGAGAGAAATTATTTTGGTGAACAGACGATCTTGAATAATATAAATTTATGGATACCAAATATTAAATTGAATAATGTGTTTTGTTTGGTTGGTCAGTCCACGTTATTCCTCAACACAGGTCGCGGGGTCAAAAATACGTGGATTTATATTTTTTGATTATAGAAATTATATTAATATATTAAAACAAAATTATATTGATATATCAGTTGTGGTGTTAGTTTGGTTGGTTGTTATGACTGTGCAACAAATGGTAGGCGCGGGTTCGAAACCCAGCGGCCTTTTATTTTTTATTATAGCTGTTATATTAATATATTAAAATGAAATTATATCTATATATCAATAGAGGAGTTATACCAGTTGGTCTCTTGGTGTGGCATGAGCTTGATGCGTTGTACCAGTTTGTGGGTTCGAATCCTCCCTACGATATTTTTAGAATTTAAATACCCCATGGTTCAAAAACCATGGGGTCTACCGTGTTCCATGCTAGAACAGCGGTGTGGCACACATTGGCCCCCCTATACCCACGGTTCTCCAAAACCATGGGTATTGGCTGTGACCCCTATACCGATGCCTTTCCAGCCCACAGTTCCCAAAACCATGGGTATAGGCTATACCCACAGTTTTGGGGGCTATACCACGGTTTTGAACCGTGGTTATAGGTCATTTTTTCAGTAGTGACACCAACGGATTTAAGGTAAGGGATCCTCTCCATTTCTATCTTAAATCATGATTGTCCTCTATGGTATGCAATTTTATGTATAATACCTAATGATGTGGTATCTTTTTGCATCTCCCCCACACTTCCATCATGTTTTATAAGTTCTGAGAAACCCCTTAACTCCTTCATCAATCCCTCTTACGTGCAGCTGACACCATGATGACAATCCGTAACAAAATCTACCCGAACATACTTGGTTCTTTATGGTGTCCTTATCATTATTTATATCAAAATGGAGTTATATTATTTTTTTACAACATCTAAATTCTGTTTATTTGTAAAAAATTCTTTTATGAGGACCCTTTCATCCCTCTATTTTGAGGATATCCTTGTTTTTAAAATATTCACTCCTTATAACTTTTAGATAAGAAAACAAGTTTTAAGGGAACATCCTGATTTTTACCCAATTTCAAGTGCAGTCTATCCTTTGTTTAACCCATAATTTTAATTATAAAATCTTTATTTTTATTATGAAAACCTTCTTTGTTCAACTATGGGTTTATATAATATGTTACCCTCTTTTCTATTTTAAAATCTCTATAGTATTTCCCTCAAAACCGTGCCAAAATGATTTAATGCTAATGTTTTCTCCAATACATTTCTTATATGTTTTCACATATGTGGGACATATCGTACCATTTAATATGTCTATTTTACCTTATGATCATCCTTGTATGTTTTAAATTGTTACTTCCATGGACACATTCATGATACACCCATTGGTTATGCTTTATGTCATGATTGTGGTACCCAATTCTTTCCATTTGTACCCTTATGTTTATGTATGGTTGATTATGCATGATTATTTATATGGAAAGAATATTTATGAAAATTTTGATATGGGTGAACCCAAATAGCGCTCCAAATAATTGGGTAATGTTAAGTCTCATGACATGTGATGTGAAATGGGATTAGCGGTTAGCCTTGACCCGTACTAAAATGGGTGATGTGATTGGCATTTATCCTTGACCCATACTAAAGAAATGTTTTATGATTCTTCCACATTTATATGATTCCATGTTTTTATGATCACATGCTTATCTGATATGATTTTATATGTTCCATGCTTTGTATATCATTATTTCATGCCGCCTAACTCACGTGCTTAAGACGTATCCTTATGTTCTTTCCCTTACTGGGATTTTCAGCTCATCCCATTGTTCATGTGTCCCCAGGGTACCCTATGCAGTAGTAAGGGCTCAAAGGATGTTAGGAGAATTTTTTTGGAGACTAAAAAAACTAGTTTTTTCACATGATTTATGTTTTATGTTTTATGTACCTAGTCTTCCAAGATAGTTGACTTAACGATCCTTAGCTTATACTCTGATGTATAATCATCCTTAAAATCATGTAATGATAAATGTAAAAAGCTTGGGACACTATATATTTTCCCTTTTATTTATATATTTTCATATTTAGTAATCCATATTAATTTTTAATAATGTTTAGGTACATTTTAGTATATACGGGTAACTGTTAGATCACATTACAAAAGAACACAACTCGCTATGCAAAGAGTTTAGAGTAGTTTTTAGATTTATCAATTTCTAATCGATCCATTGATGGGAGAATAAGATATCAATTCCTTAAATGTGAATTTAGGAAATCATTGAATAGTGATGATAATTATAAACACTTGATATTGAAGAAATTACCTGCATAAAATCAATGTTAGATTTGGTATGAATAATCGAGTGTTATAGAAATTTCGAGCAATGATGTCAATCAACAGAATGAGATCCCATATTCAATGAAAATAGACAATGTAATAAGCAATGTTATAAAAAATGAATTTGGTGTTGAAATACAAGAACATCATCCTCAAAACATATCAGAAAAACCAGTTGATGGTTCTATAAATAGAATGTTGAAAACTATTGTTTTGGTAATATAGTACAACCAAATAATGTTTGTAACATATCATTGGATCTTCCTCTTGATTCTGTGGAGTCTAATGTAATAGTGGAATTTATGGAGTATAAAAACTTGTTTCATGGTTTAATTGATGATGGAAATAAAGAGCTTTATAGTAGATGTTTGAAATATTCAAAACACTTTTTCCTACTAACATTTTATCATATCAAATGCTTATTTGGAATTACAATTATGGTGATGTCCATGATATTTGAATTGTTTCTTGAATATTTTCCAGAAGAAAATAACCTTGAGTATTTTTATGATATGAAAGAAAAAATTAATAGGTTTGGTCTATATGATAAAAAAATAAATGATTTTATCATTCCTATTATGCTTTAATGGGGAGGGGATTCAACAAGAGAAGATTTTAAAAAAAATCTTATTCTAGATGGAATAAAATGAGTGATTTTGGAAGTCTAAATCAATATAAAACATTAGATAAGAATAAAATGAACACAAAAAAATAGGTTTTGTGTTACATTTATTTTAAATCCTAGAATAAAAATATTATTCAAGTAATCTAAAACCACTGAGCACATGAAGTGGCATTATGTAGATAATAAGAATGACGGGTTAATGTGACATATAAGAGATACAAAATCCTAGAATAAATTTTATTCATTACATCCATATATCTCATCTAATCTTAGGAATGTGTGACTAGGATTCATTATCAATGGATTTAACCCATTTGGGACTCTTAGCACCAGTTATATCATTTGACTGGTTCTTTTGATCCCCTACAATCTACCTCTGTGGATGTGTATCCAATAAAAATCTTATATCATTCAGAATAATATTCCATGAAAAATTTTAGGAAATTATATAGATGTATACCTATATCCTCTAATTAAATAATTATAGGAGTTAGAGAGCATTGGTGTTTAGACATATGTTGAATATTCTATTAAAATTTTTAAAATTCAAGCTACTCTAATGTGGACTATTAGTGACTTTCCTACAATTGGGAATTGTTTTTGTTGAAATACATACATAGGTTTGTATTGAACTATTTTTAACATTCATTTTGAACCCAAATGATAATATCATAGTAAAAAATTGTACTCCTTATGTAATCCATGATTTATAAATGTATCTTTTTTATTTTGGATGAAGAAGTCAAAATTAAATGGTTATACTAATCATTGAATGCCTCTATAGTTATTGAAAGGTTCTAAAATATTTGTACAATTTGGAAATGTTTATAAGGAATTTTAGAACGTGCATCATTTGAATGATAGTGTAAAAATAGATCTAAGTGCATCATCATGTGAAATCAGAACACAACAATGGATGAAAAAGTATATTCTTCAATCTTCCACATTGTGAGATTTTTTTGCATAATATTCATGTTATGAATATTGATAATAATTTTTGTGAAAATTTTTACTTAACATTTCTTAATAATAATGGAAATTTTAAGGACAATCTTAATTATAGGAAGGAATTACAAATAATGAACATAAATCGTTATCTCTAGCCAAATGGGAATGGAATGTATGATCTGAATTTTTTTTAAATGAAAAATAAGGAAATAGATAAATTTTATAGTAATTTAAAACATAAAAATTCGTGTGAGGGGTATTAATGTAATATATAATGGTGTGTTGTATTAAAGTATCATAGGTTACATGGATTGAAAATTCCTGATTCACATATTTTGTTATAGCAATTACTATCGGTGGAATTGCGTACATTATTACCTAAAACTTTTATTGTTGTTGTGCACTAATTTTTCAAATTTGTTACAAAAAAATTTAATAATAACTCAACAGTCATTTTATCTTAAAAACCTTAAATATTGGGTTTTTGTCAACATCTTTTGCAATGTATAAGATCTTTCTTTCTTCATTTTTTTCAGTCATAAAGCATTTAACTATGCATTTGGTCAAGGAAGCCAAATTTTGTGGCCCCATACATTATCAGTGGAATTATCTAGTTGAGACATAATTATATAAATATATATATTCATTTTAAGAAATGAATTATTTGAATGTCATCAGATAAAAAATTATTTTTTATTTAATTTATTTCACATATATAATGGGTATATGAAATAATATGTGAAAAATAAATTTTAAGCTGAAGGCTCTATTCTAAAGGCTATTTTTCATAGGAATGTATTTAATATTATTAAATATACTTTTATAATAATGAATCAAATATTCAATCATGTTTTACATGCGTAAGACACATTGACTCAATCTGAACTACATAGGAAATCAAAAATAATTACAGTTATTGGTCGGTCAGTTGGGAGGACCTCAAATTTTAAACTAATAGAAATGGAATTATTACAATCCCAAGGATATGTGTGTATAAATAGTAAAATTATAGATCCATTAATTGAAGAACATAAGATAAAAACAAAGATAAAAAGGATAATATAAACAATAAATTACAAAGATATAACAAAATCTATTAATAAAGAAAATGTAGAATGGTTTACAAGATGAGTATGTTCATAAATATTTATATCTATATTAATATTAGGTAGGGAAGTATATTTATAAATATAATAATGTATATTAAATTTTTTAGACCATAAATACAGATATTCTAGGTGAGTAGTCACATGATTTGAAATATATGGACCAAGGACCTCTAAAATAGGCTAGAATGTTCAATGATTACAATGTAAATGGAAATAAATTTCTTACAATTAGTCAGGAAGAGGGTTTAAAAATCATAAATATTTGTAAATTTACATATTAAAAGGCGGAATACTATTGAATGTTGACTGATATGATTGAATTAAACTATGAGGGTAATTATTTATTTGTATTGTTCAAAAGAATGTGGGTTGATATTTTCAGGGGTGCTAAAAAATATTCCTTTCAATTTACTTTTGTGAACATCTCTTTCATGGTTTATATTAGTGAAATTGAATTACATGATCCTTATATCATATCATCATACGATAAAATGATTTATCTTTTGGAATATTCAATGGATGTATGGAAGAGTGTAGTTGTTTACATAAAATAGAGACATGTATGATATGGGTGATGGAGTGGAAGATTTAACCTTTGTTATTTCATAATATGAAAACTAAGAAAAAAAATTATTTTTCCACTGTGATATTAAAAATATTAATCTAGAAAGGGTGGATGAAGTAAATGAAGTATTGATAGAGTGGGAAAATGACATGATTGAAAGAAAAAATGATTTTTTATGATGTCATCCATTCATTTATCAACCTATTATATAATATGTGTAGTCATTAATTATCATAGATATGTAAAATATTTTTTCCATACTCTGAATATGTTAGAATTTATAAAAAAATATATACAATAATTTTTTATATATATGTTTTGAACATAATTTTATTTCATTAAATGACAGGAATTCTAAAGATTAAGCATTTTTCTTATCATATTCAACCCTTAGTCAACATTACCTCAACCACGCCGAAAACGATGTTCCATCAATGTACCTCCCTAAATCATCCAAGAAAAACGTCTCCTTCCCCATCCACCTTCTCTCACATAATCTATTATGTCAGCTTCAATAACACCTGTCATTTGTTTCCCATAAAAAATAGTGATAATGACTCCCCAATCAGTAGGCTCACTAGCGAGGCACCAATTCATTCCTCATATTTCATCATGGGGATATTTGAGGGTGACAGTAATAGGTAAAATTTTAATATTAATAGATTTATTTAATTTTTTATAATATTATCTATTTTTTCATGAAATATGTAAATAATACGACAATATAGGAAAATATTAATAGATTTAATGTCTTAAATCTAAACAAACTGAAGATTGTGGTCCTATTTGACTGTTATGGTGTCTAGAAGAATGTTCGAGTACTATTTTTTGGACAAATGGAATTTTTTCAAGGAAATGTATAGATCAGGAATGGGTGCATCGATTACAGATTTCATATGAAAAGGTCATTTCTCTTCATAAAGCATTGGTTGAATTATATCAAAAGATAATTGGATCTATTATCAGTGATATCACATCGATGGCTGGTAGTGAGAATGTAATCACAAAACTACAAAATCATTTTGTACACAATATTTTATTGGAATTATGGTTAAAAATTAATATAAATAACAATTTAATTATTAGTATAATTTTCAAGTAGGTTCTGGTAGAAGGAATTAGGGATGAAGAGGGAGACGGTGTAGAGAAAACTTCCCCAGGTAGTGATTAAGGTTCACTTTGGATTTAAAGATAATGTAAAACCAAACTTATAGAACATGATTTTTAATATTTTCATTGGTTATGGTTACATTTTTATCGAGACCCTTAGTTATTATTAGTTTTTAATTAAGAATATTATGACATTATTATATATTGTATTGATTATTATGTAATTTAAATGGGATATTTGTTATCGGGTGTTAGAGGTGGGATATATAACATAATATGGGTGAAGCACTCATTAATTTGGGGTTTTTATCATGTTTCAACATTATGGATCATACCTTTTGGAGGGTTATATTTTAACTTTAGAGATTGTTCCAGTTCTAGGGGATATATAGAACTTCAACTATTTCTTGAATTTGACTGTTTTAATTGTTGATCAATGAACTAGAGCGAATGAAATTTTCTATAGGTTTGCTATATCTAGGATGTTGAATAGTTTTTAGGTACGATTCTATATATTTCAAGTAATTTGATTTATTGTTCAACATTTATTGATAAATTATATCATTTTCTAATGATCTTTCATTGTTCTCATGTCTTTTTTTTAGTTATTTTTCGTCATTTGGTTTATTAATGTTTCTTGGGATAACATTTGTAAGGTTTATTAGTTAAACTAAAAATTATTTGTTTTCGAAAATAAAAAAATAAAGCTTCAGAGAGACACCCTATATCCATAAATAATACGAAAGGGTGAGATAAAATCATAGTAAGGGAATAATTGGAGTATATCATGATGATAATGTAGTATATATTTTTGAGGACGCATATAATGGTTTCATAAAATTGGAGGAACATATAAAATATCAAATAAACATTTTATAAAATAAATTATATCATAAGATCATGAAATCATAATTATGTGACATAAGTATAAAAAAGTCATCATAGATAAAATTTGAGGCTAATAATAAAGTCAATAAAACATAATGTCATTGGATAATTCGTGGTTCACCAAACATGGTATATCATGAGATATAAGCACTTCCCAAACTATTGGGTAATTTATAATTTTTGGACCAATCAACACGTCATTAAACATACATTCATGTGTGTTCCAAATAAAATACAACATATATTTAAAAAACGTTGATAAATCCCTTGATAAGGAAATGAGTTATAAAATAATATCATAATGTATAAATGAAATAATCATCAAAAAGTATCCAATGAAAGGGAGGGATTTTGGAATATTAGAATTTAAATTATGAATAAATAAGAATATATCATTATAAAAATAACCGAAGTGAATGTTAAATCATAAAAAATGGGTGGATGAGTAAGTATTTAAATGATCCAATTAATTTATTTTTTTAGAAATGTGTTACAAACATTCAAAAGTGATAATATCTTATGAAATTAAAAAACCCAAAAATTTACTCGAATAATATATTTTTCTAACAAAATGATTCTTTTAGAAATAATAACAACCATAAGAGTGATTCATGTAAAAGAAATTGAAAATAGAAAAGTTACCTTTACCTATGTATTATTTTTATAAGATATTGGAATGTGAATATGAAAATTGTGTATACCACCCAAAAAAAGTGAAAATAAAATAGTACATGTAAAAAAGTGTGTGTATTGAAAATATATTGATCAATTGTAGAAGTAACTTATGGAAATAGAGATAGGGTGGAGGGAGAGATATATAAATAATTAAAAAAATGAATGTGATGGAGTTTCTTTAACTCAACATAGAATGCAAGAATAAAATCCTAAATAATTAGTTAAATTTTTTAGAAAAATTTATTTATAAAATTATTCATGTTTCCATTATTTTTTATTATTATTTTTTATTTAATATAATTAATTTATCAAAACATGATATTCATATCCTTCATGTTTGAGGGGTTTGTTCCATAGATTGAAAGACAAATTAATATATTAGTAATGATAAATGTTCTTGGAAAATGAGTCCAAAAAATTTATGCATTTGATGATATAGTGTTAATATACATCCAAGAGTTTAAATGTTTTAGTATAATTAATGGGAAACCAATGTTTTCTTGGATCAATTAATATATGTATTTTCATGTAATGGTGTTCACATTTTGGTAGTTTTATGAGCCATGATTAACTATATTTGAATTTGTTAACATTACGATTACTTAAGCATTCAAAAATATTAATAATATCATAATATCATTATTTTTTAATATTTAAAAATAAAATAATTTTATTAATAATTCTTGATGGAAGCAATAGTTGTTTAGAAAATAATGATTATAAGATGTTATACCAAGGATGAATGGGTTGTTTTTTAAAAATATATTTAGTTATTTATATGGTGGTAATACTCATACTAATTTGTCCTAATATATGTTTACTTTATAAAATGTAGATTTTTATAAGATTTATAAGGTTTGATAACAATAAATAAATGAACATAGGGGAAAAGGTATAAATAGGTTCTATTAAATTAAACTATGGGATGATTCATTTTCTAGTCATATTCTTGCATTTAAGGAGTATCTTTTGATGATATAGAAATGTACACAATGTAGATAAGTTTAATAATGGAGGAAATTTGAAAAGAAATATAATCTAAGAGGATTAATTTGAGAGGATATTTGAGGTGGGAGGTGAATAATTGATAAATAGAGGAGATGAAAGTTCTTAGAATAAAGCTTATATTAAAATATTATATATTCAAACAGTTATAAAAACTTGATTAAATTGTGATGATATTTTGATTTAATTGTAAATAGGATATAAAAATATTCCTCTAATTTCTATAAACCTCAGAAAATAATTGATATACACTATTACACCATATGATATTCATACAATGGTTATATGGTATTTTACTATTCACCAACATATTTTACAATTCATGATAATACCAAAACTCCATAATTATCAAACATAAATTCATTTGTTCAAATATAATTTCCATTTTATCAACATAATTTTCTAATTATGTAGAATATAATATATTAATAAAATCTTTTTTATTGGAAAAATAATATAAATGACACGTTCAATTTTATTTAATATTATAAAAAATATATCACATTTCATATTTTGTATTATTATTTATATATAAATATTTCTTACTTTTAAATACAATTTTATTAAAATAGATTTCAGTTTTATGTTTTTATGTTTAAAATAATATTTATTTTTAACAAAAATAATATATATATGTTTTCCTAAAAATACAATTATGCTTTATTTGTATCAAATATTTATTTTATTATATTAATATCTTTTATTTAATAGTTTTATGAAATAAATTTCTTATATTTTTATCTCATAAAATACTCAAATATTATCTTACATTTTTCAATGTCCATGTTATTATTCAAAAGGTCATATTACTATTCTAAAAATAATATTAAAATTCTCATGATGACATTTCCAATGGCCATATATTATTTACATATCATATAAATACCTCTTATTTCTATCATTCATTATTTAGTAAATTTTTTATAAAATTTATTAATATTCCAATAAATAAATTGTATAATTGTTTCTAATTATTTATAATATCTTTGGGTTGTTTTTTTGGTATGTGATAATTTTCAGAGATTTTAACATAATAAAATATCAAACTCTTGTTTTGTTATTTTCATTTCAATATTAAACATTTAAATAATTTTTAATTATATGATGTATATTAGTAAGTTATATATAATTTTCTATAAAATAAAATATTTTTATTATTTTTTGGGGTGCATGAGTTTTATATATACTCATATATATTAGGATGGAAATTTCATATAGAAAAATTGGTGTTATTAAAGGTTATGTGGTGATGACATGTAGTTGTGAAGTGGTAGTTACTTGATGATGTCATATGAGGGTTCGATTATTTAATTGTGGAAATGGTTTATAGTATAATATTTAATTTAGGTGGTTTTTTTTTATGTGGTTATGGTATATGGTGGTGGGTATAGTAATGTTTTTTAGAAACATTATGTGGATATGGAAGGGATGGGAGTGAAAAAACATATGATATCTGAAAATGGGGGTGACTAGATCTATATTGATGTGTATGATGAGTATATTTTATAATATATTTTCTTTATTAATATATTAATATACTTGTATGTACATTTGATGAGTTATCCTTGGTGGGGTTGTGATTTTAATTTACAGAGGTCTAGTAATGTTTTGGTTACACTATTTATCCATAGAGTATTTACTATTTTTATTCTACATTTTCATTATAAGTTATAGTTAGTATTATAGTGATAATAATTTAATGGGAAATCCAATAATTTTTTTTACATATTTATTGGGTTAATTTAGTAATCAGGATGGACATTAGTAGCTCATGGTGTGGCAGTTTGTGTTGTGCTGGAACCATGATTTCTATAAGTACATATGGAACCCCACTTGAATAAAAAATTTGGATGTTCTAGAGTTTGATATTATCCATCATGAATTTCCCAATGAAGAAACTAGGCTAGAACATGTAAAAATGAATCACCTTGATCATCATTATATGTCATATAGGAAAGACAAGTAGAATAATGAAATAAATCACATGCAATATAACGATTATATGTGGTTCAAAACTTAATATTGTTCCAAGGAATACTCATTTACACTCATTATTTCAATTAGTGAAAAATGATTACCATATTTTGATATCAAATAATTTTTCTCCCATCAATTTATGTGAGAGTGCCATTGGTGGATATAGTACCACCACTCTGTGATCTATGTGGGTGGATGATGCACCTCTATTATGGTGTGTGATAGAATAAAATTTCTAATTTTTTCCCTAGTATAGTACAATAGATGATGGGTGTCGTCTTACTTTAGAAGGTTCCAAATTTGTTTACATACATAATATAATTCACCTATGTTACATTTTTTTATTAATTTATGAAAATAGTTCATATTTAGATAATATATAAATATCTACAGATTAATATGAAACAAAAAAATGTCACTATAAAACAAAGTACATGGATTTTTTGGTTTTGTTTTTGGGTTTCATCATTCTCTTTTTTTGGTGTTTGGATTTATTCTGATAGCTTAATAATGAAATCTAACTCTCAATTCACAATTATTTTATTCAGGGATTCTAATTTTTTGATTTTCTATTGTAAAATAAATTCCACCTCCTCATATAATCATGGTTTATGGCACAACTTAGTCGAGAATGTGACATTTTACATAACCTAACTCCATCAATGTCATTTCAACCACTAAACGGATCAACTTTTTCTCATGTAGAGGTTATGTATAGTGGAAGGGAGGGAAAATATTTTAAAAAAAGTGTAGATGTGAGTTTGATTATAGTATGATGGTGCAAAATTTCCGTGCTCATACACTTAAATCTTTCTCACCACTAACATATATAATGTTTTTATTGATGTGCATAAGGAATGGAAATAACACTTTCATCACCCATTACATTCCTTTGGTATGGCCCTTGTTTTTAGGGTAAGAGGCCATCCTAGAAAGAACTAAGATAATAATAAAATAATGGAATAAATAAATAGAAGAATAATGAGAATATAATACGATGATTAAACACATGAAACAAAAAAAATAACAATTAATGATGAAGAGATAATGAGATATGTTAAATAATAAATTAAAATAATAACAAGTGGGTATAAAAGAGAAAATCATAAGAACAAAAATAAATAATAATAATAATGTAGTTAAGAATGAAATAAAAAGGAAAATGATTGTGGAGGATGAAGAGTAAGATAAAAAAAGAATAAGAAATAAGAATATTGATGGAACATAATTTTCAAATAAATACCATGATTGATTTTATTTTATAAAAATGAGTTAAAACTAAATTTACAATAAATAAATTACATATGAAAAATTATACATAATAAGAAGAAAAATTAAATAGTTTTATATACTAAATGGATTTTCTCCAAGGTGGTATCCAACTCTATGTAGTGGTAGAGCGTCTATTTTATAAAGGTAAGGAGAAGATCCCAAACCTCCACATATAATTGGGAAAAAGGATTAATAAAATTATAATATATATTAATTTTAAATATAACCAAGACCAACTAATTTCATGTTTTTAGATATAAAAAGATTTCGATTAGAAAGCGTGGATTGGTTTTGTAGTCGCACCCTTTTTCTCTTATGCATAGAATGTAAGGGAGACAATGGTGATGATAGCATGGGCTGGTGACATAGATGTGGAAAAGGATGTGAGGAGGTCATGGTAGTAATATTCAACTACAACCAACCATAATTGTGGTCAGATGAATATTGAAAATGGAATCATCGAGATTAAAATAGGTTTTAAAGGTGATCACAGGTTGTGGCAGTGGTTGACAGTGGTGATTGAACTCAAGACGAGCACCTAGATGGCCAACCATGGTCGTTCCAAGTTGAATTATCAGTGTACAATGATCTCAAGGGTAGTGAATATGGAATAATATATAAGTATGAAAATTTCAAGAGGGGGTAAGAGAGGATGATCTGAAACAACAACATTCCATTTAAAATGAATAGTACCCATAAAAAGGTTTTCCTACATCATAAGATAAGAGTGTAGGTGTTCTAATATATCATTTAATGTGTGATGCCACTACCTTAGAATTAATGTGTGTGATAAAAAATTCAAAGTGTAATAAAATTATCCCCTTCATAGTTTCAACTTAATCTTCTCTAAAAACTAAAACTAAAAGGTTATGATCAAAATAATAAATAAAGAATGTTTTTCTCATCTTCTAAAAATATTATTTACTATTATATCCTTTATTTATATTTAATTATTATTTTTTTCATTTTGAAAATTTATACATAGAAAAACTTTACATCCACCACTTAATAACATATGATAAAAATATGCAGTTTGGTGATGGTGATTTTTTACACTCCTAAGTCACAAAAAAAAATTTCCTTCTATATTTTTTTATATTTATTTTTTATGAATGGAAATATATAATGAATAATTAATTAATCAATTAACATTTCCCAATACCAAAAATAACACCCCTATCTTTTTTCCATATAATTTAGTGTATCCCTTTCACCCAGGATTTTGTTACCCCCACACATCAACATAAAAATATCATGAAATACATAGAGGAAGGAATTATTGGATTAAAATGGATTTGAAATGTGGATCATCCTTATTAAGGTCATTAATGGTATCTACAGGCTAAACCTGGGATGATGTAAATGTGGCCTCAATGATAAGTGATTTCTAAAATATTATTTAATCATTTTAAGTCTATTTTTGTATAATCATTCATTTTTAATAGTTTTAATTCATGTTTTGGAAGAATGAATATAATAATATCACTCGAGAAAAAAGACGATGATTAAATAAGATGTACATGGTACAGAAATCATTTTAAGAATGATAAGTTTGATATAGGGAAATAACTCTTGGAATGAATAATAATAATAAAACAATTCACATGAATTTCAGATATTAAATGTGTGAAAAAGGATAAGGAAATTTCTTTAACAAGAATGTAATAATGCCCTCAAATCACGAGTCCTCATTTTAATACAAATTTTCCACATTAATCATAAAAATATAAATTCAACTCATTCATTGTCATTAACATTTAGATCTAAAACATTGAATTACATGATTCATAAAAAACTAATGTATTCAAGATAAGTCATGTGAAGCATAAATTCAAACATCATCATGTAATTTCATTTTTTAAATCTCATAATAGTTCTCAAGAAAATTTATATGAATATTAAAAAAAAATCATTGAATTAACTCCCTATCCCGTGATACGTAGTCCTCTTTTATCCTTTGGTTATTTTGGGGATTCCTTATGCCATTTGGAACCTATAAACAAATAAACCCAATTAAGCACAGAAATCATGTCATTTAAGATCAAAATTATTAGATAGAGTGGGTTTAACGCTAAAAGAATGATATTTAAATAATAAATTACATGAATGAAAATTAAACCAAGACTTTTTATAATCCACCGCCCAATTGGGGCTAAGATTTTTACAACCTCTTGAGGGAAGTAAAATTATTTTCCATACATAGTTGGTGGATGGGGATTCATGGATTTGAAACATGACATTTGGATTTTCCCCACATTCAGTTCATTCATTTTTGTGAGGCATGACCTGTGGATAGAGTATTCCAAATAATCCACCTTTAAAATTAAGTAATACTATATTGGAGGGGGTTTTCTTATGTAAGGATCAACCTCCATATTAGTTTCTACCTGTGAATCATCCTATTACTTATACATTACAGGCTCAATTTAGGCTACATTGATTAAATGATCAGAGAGAGTGTAAGGAGGTATTTTTATATGAATAAAATTTCCATTGAAAATAAAATTACCCATTTCAAAATGAGATACATATGACTTTTTTTCCTCTGGATAAGACACTTGGAATTATTCATGGTATTCTTCAAATAAATTTTCATCAAAATTAGGAAGATCAATCTATTCCACAGAAGGTGCCTATTCAATTTCTGTATCTCACTCTAAGGAAAAGAAAGGATTGTCTAAATCTAAAAATTAAAAGAAGTGTTAATTAATTATAAATTTATATTTAATAAAACATTATTAATTATCAACTTATATATGATCAATTACCTTAGTTTGAAATGATTTAATCACTTCTTCAATGGTGAGTTCCTATTAGATTTAGATGGTATCTTGTGGAGGTACTGAGTCTGGATCCTCTATCATTCTTTAAAATTCAGTCACTAGTGTATATTTCTCCCCATCCATGGATGGATACATTAAAATTGATGCTTGAACATATACTTTTTACGAAATAAAGTGATCATGTTGTACCTCATAATCATTCTAGAAATTTTCAAGATATTTTTTATCTCCCAAAGATATCTTAGTAGTCAACTATTCCTCATCAAGAATCAACTCTATCTCATTATTTTAATATAGGATATATTAATTTAGATGTTTGGGTTATTAATACTCATCAAGAATAGCCTCAACCTCTTGGATGTTCTCTGAAAAATTAGGGAAGTCTAAGGGCAGTCCATCTATTTTATGTTCGAAATTTTAGAGGGATACATTGAAATATTTAGTCAACCAATCTATTTTTTCCTTTTAGATGGTTTACCATATATTCAATCCAAAAACTGTCAAATTTCATATTTTTAGCCACATGTTCATCAAATATAACATGTTAAATATCTTTATAAATTTTGGTAGGAAACAAGGTGGTCTCTTCTTATGTATTGTATCTTATTTGATAACACTTCAACAAGTACTGCTAATGTTCTGTTAATTCCCTAGTCAGTCCTTCAACCACTAGTATTTATATGTTCTCATTATGATTCTAGATGAGATACGTTAATTCCTACTCTTTTCCAAGTTTTTCATTGGGAACCCATAATCTATCTATAAAATAAATAAAAATAGTCTTCTAAAGACCAAGGTGATTTAGTTACTAGTTCCTACACCTACGACCATTAAATCCATGCATAATAATAATCATTTGATGAAATCATGGAAAAAGAATTTTATTTTGTTTATAAAATTAAAAAATGATCCATTGTGTGACAAATAAAAATTAATAAAACTAATTATTGGTTCCCCAATAATAGTGATAGTTTTTATAGCACTCTTATCATGAGGTTTGGAAAAATAAAATTTCAATGTTATTTTTTGAGTGAATCACTGTAGATGACTAGGATCATTTCTCTTTGGAACCATCACACTATTTTGAATTACTTAGTATAATCCACCAATTCTATTATTTTTTGTTTTTATTATTATATGACAAAACAAAATTGCAGAAAATATAGTAAATTCCAAAAAATAATATGAAATCAAAAAATTTGATTAGAAAATAAGGAATTAGCCTTTCTTGTTCTCTTTTTGGGTTCCATAATTCTCTTTGTTTGTGTTTAAATTTAATTTGATAGCATAATTATGAGATCTCAGTCGTAAAAAAATATTATTATTTTTAGTGATTGGGAAATCATTAATGCCAATAGAAAACCAAATTCTACGTAATCCTATAATCGATGTTGATGGATGACCTCAATAAATAATGCAACACCTTATAAGACTGGAATCCATCGTAAATCATAATCCCCTAAATGGTTTATCTTCATTGCATGAAAATATTATTTTGTTTGAAGGGAGGGAATTTTTTTGATAAAATATTTGAAGTATGCTTGAGATTAGTTTCATGGTGGGTAATCACCATACTCCTATACATCACTCTTAGTCTCCACAATCATAAATACAATATATTTACTTATCTTCACAATAAATGGAAATACCACACACCACACTCAAGAAAATTCTTAAGTTATACCCTAATTTTCGTGGGAAAGAGTAAAATATGGAAAGAATTAATAGTAGATGAAAGGAATATAGTAAAAATACAATAGAAGAAGAATAATAAAATAATAATATTATTAGACACATGAAACTCAAAAAAAAGGAGAGAGAGAGGTATAATAATAAAAAAATTAAATCATAGAGATATAAAAGAAAAAAATAAAGTTGAGAAATAAAAGAAAATAACAATATAGTTAATAATGAAATAACATAACAAGAATAAAGAGGAGGGGGAGAAGAATAATAAGAATAAAAGGAAGAAACATTTTTATGGGTGGAACATAGTTTAAAAATAAAATACATGAATGAAATAATTTTTATTTACTAAATTGAAATAAAAATTCATTTAAAATAAAAAATAAATAAATAATACATAATAAATATTAATGAAATGTTAAAAAACAAATCTTTAGGGTAGAATCAGTGGTTTCCCTATGTGGTGGTGTCCAACTCCTAATAATGTCCATGTATCTCTTTTATGGAGGTAGGTAGAAGTGCCTTGGTCTCCCCGTATCATTTTTCAAAGGATTCATAAAATACTCATATATATTAATCTAAATAATCCAAAAGAAACGTGAGCTTCAATTTTTGGAAAACCTGATGATTTATGGTGGCCAGCATGGGAATGAAATGTGGCCCCACCCTTCCCCTCGAATGCATAAAATGCATGGGTATTGGGGGAGAAAAAAGTTTGGGCTAGGGATGTGGAAATGGAGAAGGAAGTACGACATTGGTGGAATCAATTTCCTCCATTTCTTTCCTTCGAAGTGGTCGAATGAAGCTTTTAAATAGATTCTTGGTGATCAAAACATAGTCCATTGGTGATTTGAGGTGGTGTAAGTGGTTGGTTGTGGTTATTTATCTTGTGATGAAATCTTTGATGGCCGACCATGGTAGTCCAAAGGTGAACTAGTTGTGGTTGGTGATCATGAGGACAACTAGTATAATAGAGGATGGTGGTGTAATATGTATCAGAATTGGTTAGAGGGTCTAATAAAAAATTACCCTAATCCATTGAATATTAATACTAATCATAAAAAGGTTGTCACAAATGAAAAGGGAATAGTATAGGTGATCTTGTATATTAATCAGAGTGTGAATCTACATGCACAGAATCCATCACTAGGGTGGGATCTTGGATACACACACAAAAATTGAAATGGTCTGATGCAAACCACATTAACCATGTGGGATTATTCCCACCCTTACACATAGGCTAATCCTGAAGTCTTCTCATGAACAAATTCCATTGTGCATCGGCTCTCACAATGGCCTACTTCCTGGAAAACCTCTTCATGCGAGCTGGTTATGTCGTTGAAGGTTTCTCGGTTGAGGGATAAACCATGGTCGACCAAATTCTTTACATGAAATAAATTTTAGAACATGTAAATTTAAAAACACTTAAAAAAATACAAACAAATAATTTATATTTAAAATTAATAAACACAATTAAACATTCATAACTCAATTTAAATCATATTAATTCAAAATTTAATATTTCCAGATTTTTATTAGAACATTAAAATACATGTTTAGTTTTCTTTAGACTACATCCAAAATCATTAAATTATGTATAAAAATATGTATTAAATATGACTATGTCAATTGACTATTACCAGGTAAAATAATCTGAATTTTATACCCAATCAGCATTCTAAAACCTAGTGAACAATGTGGATTAGTTTTATATATCTCTATGAAGATTCAAATATAACCATGTAAATTAATAATGATTTTAAAAATAAGATATTATATTTAATCTTACAAGATTTAGTTTCTCTATCTAATGTGTATCTTGATCTAGGATTCCATATCCTCTATCTCCGTCTTCTACTTATAAACATCATTGATCCATTACACATGAATCCATTTTGTTCTATAATATTGTATTCAAAAAAGTTATTCTAAATAATTTTGTACATCCAACAAAAAATACTTCTCATAGAAAAATAAAAAATGATCACCTACGAATGTTTTTCAGGGCTTCGCCCCAATTTCATTAGATCACATAGGCCTTTAATCATCCCTTCTTTCTATATCAATATTTGATGAGTCTCTACACATTTCTTATATGTTAACCAATTTCTATTTAGGAACCTAATTTCCTTATAAATTTTAAGAATACCACCTTCATTGTCATATCATTTGATTTTAGACCCTCTTCTTTCTTATATATATCCAACACGTCTTCTTCTGCAGGAATCCAAGCGAAGTGATATTTCATCAAAATTCATTTTTACCTATTTTAAAGGAATAGACTTGTTGAAAAATGTTTTAATCTCTGATGATCACATAGTGACACTCCATTTCATTTATTCTTTATGATATCCCCCAACAGAGCCTTTAATAACCCTATCTTTTTTGTTTATTTCATTGTCATAACATACTATGATTCCATCATTGTTATATTAACTATATATTAATGTTTTAAAATATAATTTTTGATAGTTTTTCCATATATAAACATAAATCTCGTGGTATATCTCTATGTGTTCTCATTACCATTAATGATGGCATAAAAATACTATTTAAATAATTCGTCCATTGAAAACTATATGTCATGTGTTTTTTATTTTTTTAGTTACTGAAGATTCCAATTCATTACACCATAGTGGTTCTTTCTTAGATTTTCTTATAATATTCTAACCAGTCCCACTATTTTAGTGATTTATATACTTTTATTAAAAAATAAATAAACAAAACCTCTAACTATGGATTCATTTTGAACCTTTTCTATCCACTATACCTCATCTTCTCTTTACAGTTTCATCTGATTAGATAGTTTGAAATTTAAGAATAATGGGATTGAGATAGGTTTGGATCCAGACAATACAAACCTATCCAATATTATTTATATATATATATTAACTATAAAAATTTATTTGTTTCATGAATCTAGTCTGAAATACTCTAGGAAAATAAATTATTTTTGTTTTAGAATAAATTTAATTTTATCAATAGCATGTGATGCACATAACACGAGGTTTAAACAAAACACGATCAAATCAAGATTTTCACACATCATTCGAAATTAATTTTAGCAATTTTATAAAATTTATTTTAGAAAATAAATTTATTTTCTTAATCATCCTATAAAAAATAATATTATTTTTATTTTTATGGTGTTTTTTTGAAATGTCTCATTTTATGATTAATAGTAAAAAAATAATGAATTATAATTTAAAATTTTTCTTTTGTTTAAATAATTTATAATTTAAAATTGTATTATTAACTTGTTTAAAAGTAATATTTGTTAAATTATATAATAATTTATCCCTTTTATTATATTTTAATAATTTTCATATTTAATTTTGATAAAAAAAACCTTTAAATATTTATAATAATTTCTCTATAAAAACTCTCTTTCTCAACACATCTGAAGGATTGATTAAAATATAAAATTTTACATTTATATGAATTTAATTTTGAATAGTGGATTCAAAATTTTGAATCAATATAATTTATAATACATAATAATTTCAACTTAATTTTTTACCAAAATGAATAGTTAATGTAGAAAAAACTAATTATCACGGTTATGTAAAAATTAGTTTACTATGGGGTTAACCTAATAAAATAACAGTGGAATGACCTAAAATAATATCATAATATTATTTCACGAGTTTTGTTCTTCCTTTACCATATAATTATATAATATATGGAAATTTAATGCCACTTTTCCTTGAAATTTACCCATATAATTATTTATTTAATGAAAAATACAAAAATGTACCTTTAATGATTTTAATATCTATAAAGATTTTGAATAGGGAAAATTAATATAGTTTATGTTATAAAAAACCTTTTTAATGATAAATAAGTTTTTCTAATTGTGATAATTTATTTTATTTTATTTTAGATGAAATTTTTACTTAAAATGGTTTTGTAATGCCAATGGAGTGATTTCTTAGATAATAATTTAACACAATATATGAATGTAAAAATATTAAAACTGAAATAAATTGAAATATTTATAATAATAAATTATTTATAGATGAATATATCAATTTAAAAAAAATTAAGGTAATTTATTTTAATTACATCATTATCTTGATATTCGTAAAAGAAATTTAAATGAATAATGTTAAAATTGACATTAATTTTATTTTATGATAAATTTTATTTTACTAAATCATTTAAAATTACTAAAAATAATTTATTATGATATTTTATTTATAATTGATAATAAATATCAACCATTTCCTATTCAAGGGGAAATTATTCTCTTTGGTTGATTATATTGACCCCTAAATAGTATAAATACTTTTTGTGTAGTAAAGGTTAAAACAGTGTTTTTTCATGTTACATGTTCTTTTGTTAAAAATAATTTTCAACACACATGATTTTTATTTTATTATTTCTAAATATTAATTACTATCAATGTATAATAACTATCTTCTAATGATAATTTTATTTTATTTTTTTAAAGAGAAATTTACCTATGTTAAAAAAGACGAGTTTCTATAGTGAATATCTAAAATGATAAATATAACTAAACATTGAATCTAAGGAAATAAATCACTAAAAATGAGTTTTATCTTGTTATGGAGATTTATATAGACCATATTATTCCAAAAAACCATTAATTATCAATATTTGATCAACTTTATGTATTATTGACCTCCCAACGATGAATACTTTTGGATATATACAAAAAAATGGCACACCCTCAAATATATAAGGGTACACACTCCCCTATACAATCTTAAGATTAAAACCACTTTGGTTCATCCAATAACTTAGAATATAAGTTCCCAAATTCACTCCCTTCATCCTACAGTCCTTATGTTTTTTATAAATCCATCCTAGTAATGTATTAGTGCAAACCTACAGAGGAAACTTGATGAAGAGGTAATGTTCTTCAATGAGCGTATTTATTTTAATTCTTCCTCCACCTAATTAAACATTAATTAAATAATGATGATATAATATCGTAAGTATCTTAAATAAATTTTTATTTTCATATAATAAGGGTTTGACCTAAAACAATCTCAAATTATATTAAATAGGTTATGAAATCATCATTGGTGTGTACAACGGACTACCGCGTTGTGAACCGAATTTATTCATTTGTTAATTTACACATCTCAAGGGTGGGTATGATGATAATCAGAATGTATATATATGATATTTATAACATATATATACCTCTTTAGTAACTGTACTATATAATTATTTTTATCATCTATTTTATAGGATATATGATAATTTCGCTCTCTTGTATAGTAGACTACCACCTTATGAAGTGATGTGATTCGATTTTCACTAACTCTCCACATGGAAGGTGATAAATATAATTTTAATGATTATATGTGATAGAAATGATATAATAATAATATTTTAGGAATTTTTTTAATTTCTAAAATATAATATATATCATTTCATTTCATTCCTTTTCAGTGAGATAAATATGATATCATCATTCGTAAACATGTGGACTACTACTATTACGAAGTGATGTGACTCTCTATTCATCACCAAACCACAGAGATGATATATATATATATATATATATATATATTAAAATAAAAAAAATTCATGTGATATTACGATCATTCTGTAAATATAATTAATTACTTACCTTTTTTCCACAATGACCAATTGAAAATAGTATTTTTACTCATGTGTACGTATGACATACTATCTCCATGATCACAACATACTTCATTTTTCATGAACATAATTCATGATAGGTTTTAATGAAAAAATTATGTATAAATTTGATACTTATTCCAAGATTATTATTTTGGAGATGATGGAAATATATAATATACACATTAATTGGATCATTCGTAACAAAGCACAGATGTGAAAAAGGCCATTAACAAACAAAATAATGAAAATAATAAAATATTATTAATAAATGGGTGGAAAATTATATAAGAGAATAATATAAGGTATTATAAATATTTTTAATATTATATTATAAATTAATAACATTATTAAAACCAATATATAAGAGAATAAAGCATGTTTAACTAATGGAAAACATGGGGTAAGGGATTTCATCAAAATTTTATATTACATTGAGACATATGTGTTATCATGAACTAATTCAATATTATGTGGTGTATATAATTACATTTGACATGTAATAACATTATTATTTCATAATACAATATAGTTTATGTTTCCCTTGGAATCATTTCATCCAAGGGTATTAGACAAGAAAATTACTAAGTAGTAACAGTTATTGTACAGTCATACTTAATATTTTTATCGATAACTTTATATTGAAACAATAAATTTATAGTGATATTTTTTCATTTTTAATTACAGTTATATTATATATACATATATATATATTTATAAATTATGTGTTTATTTCCATTGTTTAAACCAATTTTTATGTACATTTTTTACTTTCAAAGTTAGTTAAGTAACTTGAAAATATTGATAAATATATATCCTTTAATAAATATAGATATTTAAGGATTATAAAGATTTATTCATGAATTAAAAATATTTTTTTATATATGGGTAATTATTTTGATGTATATTGATGGGTGGTTTCCATAATTATATATCCATTTTATGCATCAGTTGGTCTCATGAGGCTAATTAGTTGGCCAAAATAAATGAGTTTTTACTTGTAGTTTAAACTATCTTGTGAAAGGTCTTCATAGTAGAGGCATCATATGATGGGGAAATGACATAAAATAATTAAAAATTACCTTCATAACGAGTTCAATTATTTTTATCCAGAATATTTTACCGATGATATTTTAGATGGATGAATTTTATCCTCAATTTATTGTCTAAATAACATCTATTTTCAAATATTTATTTCTTTATTAATGGTGATTCCTTATCTATTCATCCAGAAATGTTATTTATGTGACATGTGTGTTTATTTATTTACCTTCCCATATTTATTATCCAAATTGATTAAGTACATACTATGATTTACTTAAACCTTACTAATCATTTAAGCTCATCCTTATTTTTTTCCATTACCCACAGTATGAGGAGGAATCCTTTGAATGTTTCTTCCATGACAGTGAGAATTTCAATTTGTATGCCGGACGTTTTGTTTTCTATTCCTAATTAAATTTTTTAAAAATATGTATTTGTATACAGAAAACTACGTAACTGATTGTTCCTTTATTATTTGACCAATTATATCCATGAAAATGTAATAATGTTAGGCCTGAAATTAAGGTTATATGGGTTGGGGTTATTTTAAAGTCCCTCTGATCTTCATCCCCAATACTCATTTGGCTTCCCTGAGATCATTCACCTCAAACCTTACAACTAACTCATCTATTTTCTCTTCCATCTATTACATTTCATGAGCGTGTAATAGCATGTTTACCATATATGAGAGAAGTATGATTAATATTTCATATTAAAACACCTTTTGATAGAAATTATTTGTTCCTTTTCCCAAATTGAACATTCATTTTCCATAACATTTATAAAACTTACAGTTCCATTATATGGGTGATTACGTCAACTTGATAATAATATATTTATTTTTTTAATTAGTTTAGATATATATTTTTTAAATCATTCTCGTATCTCCATGTAGATTTTTATATCTATGTCTCAATTTAGAAGGATAGTTTTCAAATCAAACTATTTAAGATCCAAGGATTCATTCTCAACCACTAAAATCACTATTCAAATCATTTTGTGAATGAAAAATTTAAAAAAACTCACTAATTTACACTCTTTATTATCGAATACTATTCATGACTATACTTGCATTTTACCATTTCATTCTTCCAAATTCATCCATCAACTAGAAGAACCATTTTTCTATAGTTCCTTATTTTTTAGTGTATGTTCTAAAATTGACTATGTTATTGAATTATATAAGGATTAAATATTATAATACACTATGTATTCCAACTATTTGTTCATAAATGATAATTTCCACCACCTTTGAGCCGTCAAGATCTACACCATCAATTATTTGCAAATGATAAATATAAGAACCATACTGTTTCAGCAGTATTATCACCCTAGTATTCTACCTCAAAACCTAATGTTATACCCCTTATGGTATTGATTCTTTTATAACTATTCATTGATCTTTGGTATTGCCTGATATTTTCTATAATTATAGCATTGGATGAACCTCTGGAATCTAAACTCTTTAAAAAACAACACCATTTAGACAATCAGGTTCTACAAGAATATGATTTCTTATTTAATAGGAAAAACTTATGGACATTTATTTAGATGAACATATTCATGTGATAATTATTTATTGCCATCAATATATTTTTCATGGACCCATTACCTCCATAGGATCCCTCCATTGAAGTGAAAATTTGATATTTTAATGACTTTTCGAGAGATAAAGCAACCTTCATGTGTTTATTTGATGTTTACCACATACTATAATGAATACCTAAATGGGAAATATACCCCAATAAATTAAAAAAAGATAAATAATCCTTTACTGTGGTCCAAAACCATTTAGGGATATCATTCTTTAGTGGATAAGAGGACTCATGTTAAAGATATATAACACATAAATATTATCTTCTTAAAACAATTCCATAAAAAAATATAATGAATTCTCATTCTTCACGATCACTCATATAACTATATTTATGTATTTCAACACTCAATTTTTTTATTGTTTCAGTCATTTTTCACTAAAAATAATTAAAGTTATTGTATAAAACAACTTGAACTCCTGGCTTCTATATTTCAAACAGTCATTTGACTTATGCATAGAGGCTATAAACTAGCCTATATTTCAAGATGGTCTCTACTTTAAATAAATGTATAATTGTCTTATAAATGTTATTTAAAAGTAACACACACACCTTTCATTGTGTATAAATGATTACGGTTAGCTTATAAAATGATCCTTCTTAAGATTAATCCATATCTATCCCCCATACATTCATATTCACTATCTTTAACTTTTAGTTCTTCAATTTTATTTATTTGGTATAGAATGGAAGGTTACATTTCTTCATAAGATTCACTCTACAAATTTTCGATACTCAATATGATTTAATTTTATAATCTCATTTATGTTCAGGTTATTTATCATGTTCTCACCTAAGTATGATATATGATAATCCACAAAAATAAATTTCAAAGTTCTTTTTATGGAATTATTGAAATGATTAAAAATTACAAATGTCACTCCATTTAATATGTTTGCTATATTCCATGTTCCATCCTAAAAAATCATATTGAAACTATCATTATCCGGCTAAATATTATTGAATAATATTTTTAAACGCTGAATGTGTTACACCTTGTAAAAGTCCAATAAGTGTCGACTCTTTGTTTGAATGTTCACATGACCTATTCAAATAATCTCGAGTGTTTCCTCATCCATAATATGAACCATATTGATTCTTCCTGAAACATAATTTTTCCAAAAATCTATCTTATATGTTGAGTTAACTAAAGTTTAGAAATCAATTATATATTAATTTAATGTACTTGAAAGACTTAAAAATATATTTATTACATCTTAATATATGACATGTGTAGAAGTATAATTAGAATTAAACCTTCTAGGATTTGACCTATTTCTAATAAAATCATTGTTCAAGTGTATCTATTCCCCATAATGCTGACATTTGTGTCTAGGCCTATAAGAATTCACCATACTCATTCCATTAACGTCCTTTTCATTTTTTTCTTTTCATGTATAAAATTCCATAATATATACATTGAAATATATTTAATTATTATCATGTACGTAATTATTATTGATCTCCACATTAATTATTACTGGTAGTGTTTCTAATGAAAATATATTTTTCTATGTAAATATGAAAATGAGGTGAATTTACATTAATAAATTTTGAAGAAATTAATAAAAAAGTTGATTCAATTAAGAAAATTATTGAAATTAAAAATTAGAAGAGTTAAACATTGGAATGATATAAAATTAAAAAAGAATTGATAATATTTTAATAATGAGTCTGACAATAATCCATAAAGGGATACTTATTTATCCTCCACTATATAATCTTGAAAGGTGTTTTTTTAAACCCTTTATTTTTAGTTGGTTATATAACGAAACCTAATATCCATTTCTATTTAGTGTTTTTATAAAAAACTCAAAAAAATGTTAGACCCTAGGTTTGTACTTATTGTACTATGAAAACCAATATCATGTTATTTTTAATGGTTCTACTAAGAAAACCATGATTCATTTAGTGTCTTTGTCTAAAAATAAAATCAACATAACTTTAAATTGTGGTGTTTACCCATCCCTACACAGAAAATGGTACTTAGAACCCAATATATCTAACTTAAGTTTATGAGTATAAAACCCCTCACACCCAATGGTAGTCATAATCCATTAAAATAAAAAAAATCAAGATATTTTCATTATGAAATTCCTATGAAGCATAATCTCAACCCTCCAATTATAATACAATAGGGAACAGTTTGATGTAGAGAGACTCGAGTAATTAGAGCCTCAGAGTGATGAAAATGAAGCATCGTGGGCTAAAATTGATATTCAAGGTAACCATTTCTTTTAAAGGACACCATAGGGTGTATATATAGCCTCTAACAAATTTTGGATGTTTTTGGATCCTATTTGGGTCATAATGATCCATAAAGACTAAATTAATGTGTCGTGATCCCACACGAATTACTATTTTTCCTATTTTCTAAAATTCCACAAGATGCACGGTGGGGGTCAATAGTAAGTTAGTGGAACACAAATAAAACAATCATTATATCCAGATCCCACCATTTTTCCAGTGTACTTAACTAAGTATCCACTGATACCGTTAGGTTGGAAAC
Source organism: Viscum album (assembly GCA_963277665.1). Classification (NCBI taxonomy): domain Eukaryota; kingdom Viridiplantae; phylum Streptophyta; class Magnoliopsida; order Santalales; family Viscaceae; genus Viscum; species Viscum album. Next base: position 130,653,395 of record OY728132.1, read on the forward strand.
AACAAAATGGCCCTCCGTGCTCCCCTTGAACATTCCGTCTATTCTAGAAACTTTAGGAAAAAAATACGAGAATAGATGTTCTAAATTTAAGGAAATGAAATGGTTAGAAGTAAAATTGGTTGTTTGGGATAAATAAAACCACCTCAGAGAGTGTGGTACAACATTATCCCATTTTTTATGATAACAATAACCTAAACTATTAATTTGTATAAAGATATGTATGAATAAATTCACAAGATTTTATTTAAAATATCTTTCAATATTTTATAAAGAAATCTAACTAGTAGTTCTCAAAACTCTAAAAACAGACATAGAAATGAAATTATAGAATTATTTGAAATATTATTTATTCAATAAATAATTTAAAAAGTTATCCACCTTTTTGGTCATCAAAAAGTAAAAATCATAGAATTTTCATAATTCATGATTAATTCAATTTCATTATCATTAAATTTTAAAAAGAATTGAAATAATTCAAGATACCTTTGATGGTATTGGATTCTCCCAAATATAACCAATATAAATGATTCTTTTATATCAAACCCATCCAATATAAAATATATAAAACATTAACTATGTAAATAATTGAAATTACATTAGATTTAAAAATATTTGAAACCATTTGAAATTATATCCTCAGAAACTATAATATGGCCTTATGATAATTTTCATATTCATCTCGACCAAAAAAGTGTAAAAAAGGTAATATAAAAATTATACCGTTAATTTCATCACCTTATTCCAAATTTAAATGATCATAAATCTAATAAAAAGTTTTTGATAAAAAATATTCTGTGATATGATAAAAATATCTATGAGAAAAAATTGATTTCTGACTTTATTTAATGTTTGTTAGAGAGAGAAAAATCATCAATATTTTAGATATATAAATCAAATATTTTCATATAAGAATAATTTGAGAATATGATTAAGAGAATAATATATTTCTATATCTCAAATCAGATTTTGGAAACAAACAACTATACATTATATGTGTAATGTTGTAAAGATATAAATTTGAAGTCTAAATAAATTATTTAACTTAAGGAGATTGTTTTAATTACATAAAAACTGATTTATTTTTGGAAACTTAGTGGATTTTAATTTTCAAATTTTATTTTAAATGGTGAACACCAAATGAGGTCAATGTGAAATAAAAATATTTAAATAAAACAAAACTTTTTCTTTTAATAATAAAATATCCATTCATGTCATTTTTTTGTTTTAGGTTCCCTTTTAAACTAACGTAAGTATGCATATGATGGAATATAAACTCAAATTTTAAACCATTGGACCAACCTATTTGGATTTATTATATAATATCTTAATGATATATATAAAAAGTATGTTAATATTGAATCCTAATGAATACAAAAATAGATCTGTGATAGTGAAACAAATTATTTAATGTCTTCAAGATATATAGTCAAGATAGATCAATGACATCCAGAGATAAATTTATATCAAAATAATTAATATTTAATAAAAAAATATAAAAATATTAATGAAAATAGAAATAAATATATCAGTTATTACAAGTCAGGATATATAAGTAATAATATAAATCAAAAAACCAATTTTGATTTTTTTAAAAGGGAGGAAAATCCTTATACATTATAAAGTAAAATAAGGAATCATGTATAATTAATTTTTAACCCCCACATCACATAAAAAATAATTATATTATTATATATTTGTCTCATAGATAAATTTATTTAATGATATGTATAACAAACTCTATTCCAAAAAATGATATCCAACATAATTTGAAAATAATTTCAATGACTCAAAAAATAAATAAGATATAATGTTAATATTTTAAAGAGGTCACAAATTAAGGACATCATCAATAAAAGATAAATAGATTAATGGGTTCAAGAGTTAGAATAAAATATACCTTGATCTCAAATATCATTCACCTTTATGTTTATTAAAAACTCATAAATATGGTTTAGAGAACACATTAAGATGGAATATATAAAATAAACTTCCATTGAAACATTATACATAAAAATATAGAAACAATGGATAAAATAATCAAACGAAATAGAACAAAACAAGAAAAATGATCCTAATATCTATATTAGGGATGATAAAGGTGACCACCAAGAGAAAAATCTCACTGAATAGATAGAGTGAGAGATTGACTATCATACACTATCTAATCTACACTCTATTGTTTTGAAGAGGTAGTTTACTCGATCTCATCTAGAAACCTATCAATATTAATTTAAATATATGTGAGACAATGATCTATGCTCTTATTGAAGTGTATCATATATTTATTGAAAGAGATCTAACTTGGTGGTTGTTACCCCTCGGCAGTAGCATCATCTTGAGGAGCCTCAACCTCAGATATGACAAGAATGCCAACTTAACCTTCTACTTCCCCCTCAACTTCTTCATTATTGTATTTATCATCAAATTATTTTCGGTCTTTATCCTATTATTCATATTCTACCTAATAAAGAGTATATTCTTCAAATATAATAAAATTTTTATAAATTTTAGGGACTTCAATCTCAATTTTAGGAGAATAATTTTTAAGAAACCCAAGACAACCACAAATATACTTATAAGACCAAATTTTCCAACAAATGAACTTTTTTTGAACTAGTAAGTAGTGTACAATTATATTCACCCATGGAATCTTAAATAAAATTTAATTGTGAAAAATTCCAATGTAGGAGAAAATCTGTCTAAGGAAATGACAAAAAGTTAGAGCCTTGTATATTTTAGGGTGAGAAGAAATATAAAAAATTGCTCAAAAATATGATTAAAATTGATATCCCCTAAAATGAAACAAATAACATATGTTTCACTATAATTTATTTTATCATGAACTAAAAGATAAGGTGTAATGAATATTTGGATTCCTCTCTCAATTATTTAGTTTTAATGTGAGAGGATCGATGATTTGACTATGAAAGAGGTGTTCTGGCCAGAAAAAAATTAATGGGAATCATGAAGGCTATATTTTGTGTCATGATAAAATTATTCATGGGTAAAATATCATTGTATCATTTTATAAATAGACATTTTATCCAAAATTTAATGACATGTGACAAAAAGGGGTATTCGATTTAAATTATAAGTAATGGTAAAAAACATTTCAATGAAAAATAGACCATATTAGCATTGAATGGATAGATTAAATAGGGTAGAGGATCTTGTATGTGTTTTTATTGATGAATAACCTTCATCCATGAAATTTTATGACCCACATTAATTCATGATAACAATTTTTGATCCACCTGAAATCAATGATAATTTATGGAATTATAATTTTATCATCCGAAATGGGGTTGAGTTTCTCATTTGTGTGATAACTAAAATATTCTTTTTCCTTTCCTTTTCATTTGGTGTGGGAGGATTGAAAACATCGAGTGACCACAGATTTAGATAAATAATAAAAAATTAAAATAGTATTTGGAAATAAATTAGGAGGTTATAAAAAAGAGTAATCTATGATGAATCTATGAAATATAGTTAAAATTTGTTAAGGAACCAAGTATGCTTCCCAAAAGGTTGAAGGTTTGATATATAAGAGTAGATAGGGATTGAGGTAATTAATGATGGATGGTGAGAATAAAAATTCATGTGTTGCTGGAGTGGAAGGAAGGGTGGGGTTTTCTTAAAACACCCACCCTCATGTAGTTTAAATTTCCATAGCTCGAAAATTATGGTGATATAGTGAGTACCAATACTTAACTAGAGGGTGAATTCTAAAATCCAGGTTCTATAATGCACCACTGGCTAGATGGTGTGTAACTGTGCTATTCAGATGATAAATTTTAATATAAAAAATAATGAAACAAAAAAATCACTTAAAATAATAAAATAATTTATTAATTGAATCTAAACAATTATAAACAAATAAATTATCTAAATATTCAAAATAAGACATCTTACAAAACATAAAATTGGAAAATATAAATAAATATATATTTAAAAAAATTAAATCATAAATATTTAGATACTGAACCCACAAACATATTCTATCTTATCTTAAAAAAATAAAGAATAAATATGAATTAGAATGATATATCATAGATGTTTCTCAAGAATTCTCTTTGTAGTTCCTTGAAAATTACCTTTTATCGAATGTTCCATACAAGAAAATAAGGAAACATATGGTTTTCGTACACAAATATTTCACTTCAAAATGTCATCTAATAATTTATTTGTATCCAACATTTTCCTAGGATATGAAATTTCATAAGAAATATTATTTTTTATAGAAATGTTTTTTAAGGAGATATTAATATATTTGGGAAAACCATAATTATAATTTTTACATTCACACTCATAAATAAAGTTCCCAATATTCTTAAAATTGTGGAAAAATTTATATTGTGAGATACCAAATAAAATCGTAGTTATTTTGATATTCTGTAATTAAATGTCTATCAGGGGACACCTATTATTTAAACTACATTTAAATAATTTTTTGAGATAAAATTTTACTTTAATAAAAAAATTAAATCTTATTTCATAATCATAGTTTCTTTTATAAATAAAATACCATTTCTTTTCGTTTTCCATCTTCAGGTTATAATTTTATATAAAATATTTATCCATCACATTTAAAACATGATTTTATTATTTTTTAAAATCTTTAAATTTTGTGGGATTTTTTCATAAATATTCTTGTAACTATTCTCTGAAATATCTATGATCAAAATAATCTATAATACTAGAGTAAAAAAGAATCATTTATATATGAAATAGTGGATCTAGGAAAATTTACCTCATTATAAGGCATGATTTTCTTGACACTTCCATCACATGAGGATTTTGATAAGTTGGATTCATTTCTTGTATTACATAATGAAACACTTAATGCATTATTTGTTTATATTTTTTGCCCTGTTTTGGGAATAAGTTATTTCCATTTAATGTTTCCGTTGTGTGTGACTTCTAGAAATATCTAAATATTATTCGAATTTTTTCATATTTAAAGTATATTGTTGTAATTCATATATAACCTACAATGTAAGTAATTTATGGAATTTTCATGAACCTCAAATTCCTCAATATCTCACAGGGTCTATTTTTCTAATTTTTCTTAAGTAGGAGTACATCCTTGCCTAATAATTAACCAAACTGGTTATTGAATGATTTTAAAAAATGCACACATTCTTGTTCTTCAATTACCACATATTGATATATCAATGTATATAGAAACCCCTATTGAATGTCACTCAAACCCACTATTGGTATTTTTTTATATTCTATATTTAATTGAGAATTCAATGATAATATTTAAGGTTTTGAAAGCTTTCATTAATCTAATCGAAATGTTTGGTACCAATAAATATTTCATGGGGGTACTGAATAGTGTTTTAAAAACAATTTATAAATCAAACCAAAACATAATAAAATTTAATAAACTGAAGTAATAAATAAAAATAACAACAAATAACAACAATATTATAAATTTAAAATAAAATGGACATGAGTTTCATATTGTAGTATGATAATAATACCCAAAGGGTTCCTTATGTCTCAACCCCTTAATATATTTGATAGATTTTGGTTTAAACCCTTACCTTTCAATGGTTGTAGAAAAAAACCCAATTTTCCTTATTTTTTATTAATCATAAATTAGAATAATTTTATTAAATAGAATCATAGTTTTTATTGGTTTTAATAAGAAACATAATATATCATTCTTTTTAGTAGTTATAGTATGAAACCTATAGGAATTTTAGATCTTATAGAATGAAACCCATTATCCAAAAATTTTAAAGGTTGTGTGCACAAATCCCCTCATAGTCAACAGTAGTGATCATCCATGAAAAGGAAGAAAAGTGAATTGATTTACATAAGATATATGAATCCCACTATCTACCATTTAAAAATTGAAATATAGTAATGTATGAAATGAAGAGAAACAAAAGTATGATAGATCATGTCAATGATGGAAATATAACACAATGAGCTCTAAAATGATCATATTAACCATCACATCCCAATATTATATAAGTGGTTTTACATTTTGATAAAACTGTAGTAATTTAGAAAAATAAAACATCACTAATTCTAGTTAGATCCAAATAATGTTGATGTTTTTACAAGATATTCCATTGTCAATCCTTGAGATATCCTCACGATGAAATGTGACCATAACATGAACTATTTGTTAATTATAGAAGGATTTTAAAACATTTTACTATGATTATCCAATAGTTTCATAGTTTTATTGATCATTCATATGTTGATGGCCACATAAAAGGCCTAAGTAATCTTAATCAAAACTAATTATTTGAAATAAAACCATTCAAGTTATTCAGTGTCAATTGTTTATTGTTTCACACTTTTAAATTGAAGCTTGTGATCTTTATCATACATATAGTTTTTTGTTTGTATCCACTATAATCCAAAGTCTTAACCTTCATAAAATTAATCAAATAACTTTCCTTTAACCAATACCACTCTTTATAAATTAGTAGCTCCATCTAAAATTAAAAACATCAATCCATGAAACTCTTGAAGTATGCAATCAGCCTTGGATACCACTTCTTGGTCGTACAACATTAATTAAAGATGTCATATTGAAACCCCAATTGTTAAAAAAGGTTGAATGTTACAATGTATGGAATAACCCAATTGAAATATCTAAATGAAGGGACTGGGTACTAACATCTCATACATAATTTTCGTGATCACTAAAAGATATTCTTAAGAACATATAAGTAGATGAATAAAAGTAATCGTATACGAGACATATAATCTATGTTTTTTGAAACATAATTATACCCCTAATAAAAAAGAACGAATAATCTATATTAGTAATTGAATAAAAACATTACATGATTTTGAAAGAAAAAAAGTGATCCCATGGACTCTATTTATTGAAGAGTCTCACTAGTAGATACGGTACCACCATTATCTGATCTATGTGGGTGGTCTTCTACCATGTTAAGGAATCATGATTCTATATTATCTTAACATTCTAAAACCTAAAAAACAATGTGAACCAATATTAAAAAGACCTGTATGTATTATTATATAACCTTTTTAAACCACCTTGTTATTCATATATATACATCTTGGTTAATCCTACATGAATCTCTTGGTCCTTCTACACTTCATCTTATTAGATATATCTCATCCATTATATCTATATTATACATATGTAATCCTTTATTTAACATCCTGTACCTATATCCAATTATGTATTATATCCTCTGGAAATAATAATATTATAATGTATATTTTCTTTATGAAAAAAACTTGTCAAAACAACTTAAGAGTTACTAGAGTAGTATTTTTTTCATAGTAGTTTTCGGTTTTGGTATTCTCTTTATAGATGTTATCATTTTCAAGAAAAAATTGCATGATTTTTTGTGTAATTGGATTTATTTTATTATATATATTTTATATGTAGATTTATTTATTCACTCATAGTATTTAAAGGGTAATAGCTCCCAATATATTTTATTTATACCCTTCATGATCATCACTAATCCATGTCCTATTGAATATGATATTATAGGGTCACCCTGAATTTTATTACAAGACCATGATGGGTTCTGATAGGGAATTTCATGAGAGGTAATATATATTTATACCCATCTTAATATTGATTAAATTTCATAATATTTTCTTACAAAACTTACACATGTACTTATTATACTAAAAAATATTTATATTGTAACTATAATGAGTTATTCCTTTTAAGAACAACCTTAAACATAGATCCATTGGTTCTAGAAATTGAGTATACTGACCATTAATAAATTAGTGATGACTTCTTATAATTAATTTGGATATGTTTTATATATTGTCACATGCCCTTTTCTTCACATTTATTCAACACTTCATGTAAAAAAGAGGTTTTGAGTCTTTCATTAATTTTTAATTATTATAGGTATTTTATCATTTTCCCTAATTTTAAAAATATTCAACTTTTGTAAATTAATAAATTCATACAATTCAGAGAGTTTTTAATCTCTTTATGAATCATGCGATTATTTTATTGTTGAACATTCTACAATTTTTATAGATTTAATTACTTGGACCACATAGGAAACAACACAATGAATATTAGTAACACTTATTTTAGAAAATATTAAAAAATAAACTATTTTAAAATACTCATTGGAATTATATTTTTTCATTTAATATTAAATATTCAACAAAATATACATATTTAATTAAAATAATATATTTAATAAGTAATAGTATAACATTTATCCAAAAATAATTTGTATTTTTAGGTATGTATTATTAAATAGACCCTAAAAAATTTCTTTACAATAAGTAATTTGACAATAATTTTTTCAAGTCTTTACTATTTTAAAAATCATTTTGAAATATGAAAGGACATGTACAATATTGTTCTTGTTTATAGAAGAAAAGAATTTTTTATTTATCAATATAGAAACACATTATTCAAGTATTTTTCCAAAAAAAAATTCAATAATCAATAATGGATAAATATATTCAATGTTATTTCATTTTTAGAAATAAACTTTTTTCATATTTGTTTATCATTATCATTAGGACCAAAATTGATATTTCTTAATGGATTTAATATTTATTTTTCAATGTTATACAATTTTTTTTCTTCTTTGTTACATATATTTATATATTTAGATTTATATTGAATGTTTCAATTTAACATTAAACATATATTCATAATTGGGAAGGCATTTTTTGGGAATGATATTATTATTATTCTTTGATTAATGTTTCATTATTTAATAAAATGAAAAGGCAATTAAGGCAATGATTTTTTTGTCTCTACTTTTATTTTATTAAATGTTTTATTGTGTTATATTTTTATTATAGAGTTATTTTAAATTTCATTTATCTCTTTCTTAGTTTATATAAACTATAATGTGTTATATATTTTAATTTCTATGTGTGTGATTTTTTTAAATGTATTTGAAAAAGTAGTTATATACACTGAGGAATATATTAAATATGTTAATGATATATGGAAAACTTTTTTATTGGTCATTTCTGGGTTTTTTATTTTTGAAGCCTTATAATATAACATAGTATGAAATATAAATAAAGGAAAAATAATTTTTAACTTGATGTATTTCTATTCATCAGAAAAGAATATCAACATAATATATTAAAATGATTTCATTTTAATCTGATGGGTTTAGGTATACATCATAATTTTTTTACAACACTTATTTAAAATTTCATGTAACATGTTTTCATATATAAATAAGTATTTTATTGAAAAATTTTATTTACAAAACTTATTTAATTGGTTTTCATATGGATGTTTTTATTATACATTTTTTAAAAAAAGTTAAGAAAAAACAATTATTATAATACTTATCATAATTAATATTTTATATTAGTTTTAAATAATTATTTTCATGCATTAATATAATTAATAATGATTTATTTTTAAATTATATACTAGAAATTGAATAAATTAGTTTTTTTAAATTGATTATAATCGCAAATAAATTCCATGGAATGTTTTTATTAATTACATTCAAAAATATTATTTTTTAAAATTGGGTCATTTTTTATTAGAAATTAAACACTATAGAGAAAATTGATTATACTATATATTCTTGGATTGAATAAAGATTTTAATAATGAAATAAATTTAGTTATTTTATAAATAATATCATGGATCAAAATATGATGGCCACAAATAAATTACCAAATGGAAATAAGGATAGTGTATAGGATTTTATTATTTTATCAACTAAGTTTATGGCCGAATTTTATATAAAATTATTCCAATTTATATCTATTTATTACAAAAAAAAATAATGAATCCATTCAGTTTGACATCAATTTCTATATAATAGTGTTGATCAAAGATATACATGTTGGTTAAAACATAGAGAGGTGATTATTGTATCGATTAGATGGATCAATATGGACTATAGATAAAATTATTTTGATAATAATACATAATAAGAGATTGAATTACCCCTATTAATGAGTTGTGAGATCATTGATGATATTTTAGATTATTATACGATGGTAGAGAAGTTGAAAACTAAAACTGAAACACCATTATGTAGTGCTTATACTAAATTTAAAAATATTTTCCTTTTCTACTGTATCTTTATAACTTGAAAGTGTACATAATTAGAGTAAAATAAGAATAAAAAACATATTTGTTCTATTGATAATTTTTTTCAGTGGATAATGATCTTATTTTATTGATGTCAAAATCTAAATAAATTCTTTTTCCTTATAGGCCTTAACTATTATAGGTTCATATCTAAATTATAACATTATTTCATGAAATAAATATGCATAATTAAATAAATTTTTTAGATATAGTGGATCAATATATAAGAAAAATAAAACTCGAATCATTTTTTTTGTATATTTTCATTTTCATTAGATTTATACTCATATATAGTATTTCTAAAAATATTATTAAAATTGTCATGGAATGAAAATAAATGAATCAAATATGGGATGATTCACCAATTTATATATGAACCACTATCGAAAAATTGAAAGTGATATTAATATATTTTATAAATAATAAATGATCCTTTAAAATAAATTATGCATATATAGTATTTATCATTACGAAATATAGAGTAGTATCCATAGTATTTGGATAATGATATTAGTAATTCAAAAATTACCTCCATATATTTACCTGAAATGAATGTTTGTGATGTTGTTTATTTTAATATTAAGGCCTAAAATTAGGAAATTATATAGATACATACTTGGTTCAATTGATTGAAAAATTAAAGAGAACATGGTTTATAGGTTTAGATGTGTAAGATATATAAAATGAATAAAATTTTATTATCAGAAAAATATTATTTGGGAAATTAAAATTTTTTATGTTGTATTTTAACATGTTAGGATAGAAAATAAAATGAAAAAAATTATCTTTCAATTTTTTACGAAGATACAAATTCAATTTAATAAAATAAATATACAATTTGTTTTCTTAGTATTAAGATGTTTTTACCTTTATAACACCATTATTAGTTGTATAGAAGTTCATTTAAAGGGAACATGGAAGAATAAATATTTATCCCCCCATTAAAAAGACAATAAATTCATGAAAAGTATAAAAAATATAAATAATTTATACATACATCTGAAAAATATATAAATATATATATAGAAAATGAGATAATGTTTTTTCTGAAAAAAATATCTATATTATATATATATATATATAAGTCAATTCCTTGATGTTATTTATAAATAGATAAAATATGAAGTCATGTAACTTGAAAATTAATCAATATTCCTATAAATAAAAATGATGTAATTTAAGTGAGGTTAGATATGGTTTTTATGGGGATAAGAAAATAATTGGAATGATTGAAATGTGAATTATGTATGTTTTTACCTTTAAAAACACACAATATATTTATTAAAAGAAAATTTAATTTCTTATGTATCTTAATAGTGTCAAAGTTCTTAAGACGTATCCTCTAAACATTAATAATAGTATATTAATAAAAGAATTTATGTTAATGTTTTCAATGATGTATTATCATCATATTTTAATATGGAATTTTTTGATTGAATATATATATTATTCCTCATGAACATGGTGATGTTTTATTGGTTTTTTGTGTGAGGTAATAGTCGTTCTATGTTCATTTTAATGTTTAATAGTTGATTATTTCATTTGGTAGTGGTACTCATTGAAGGTTCATTCTCGAATATAAGGTTGTTCGATGTTTCTATGGTGGACTATTGTTTTAGTGGAAATGATGAAGTACGTTGAATGGTTCTTCAAATTAGATAGTGTGGTCTTAGCTAGTGATGATGATAGTGGGGATAAATAAGGACAGAAATATTGATGAATGTGGTTTGTAGGTGATGCAATGTTGGCTAATGAAGTTTTATCTAGAGTCGAGGTTTTCTCAATCCACATATTCCTCGTATGATTTTTGAAATTTGAATTTCTAATTTGGATTACATTTTTCTTTTATCCTTCATGGTGTTTGGCTTTCAGTCATCCTAAAAGTGTCCATTTTGAAAAAAAATATTTAGTCAATCTATTATCCATTATATATTTAAAACAATTCATGAGTATTTTTATTATAAAGAACAAACAAATAACAAGTTTTTTATGGATGATAGTTTTCTTTTAATATCACAATAAAATTTTATTTTTCTAAATAGAAATTTCACTATATATAAGAGAAATTACCCAATGGATGGAATTTTTATTACAATAAAAAAGTCACAAAACATTAATAAAAATTATTAGATTTAAGTAAATATGTATGGTGTTGAATCGTTTATCTATATATTTTTTATTAAAAAATTATACTTATTTAGGTTAATGATGTTTTTTATGAATATTTATTATTATATCATTATATTTTATTATAGATAAATGGATTCTTCACAAAATTCTATAAAACATCATGATTACTCACAAATGTTAGTGTTTGACATCCTAATAGTGAAATAATTAATTAAGAAATGTGTGATCATTGATGTGTAGTATTTTTAATATTTTAACCAACAAATAAGTATAGTGAACTGATTTGAAATATAAATAAATAATGATGTTTTACTGATCAAAAATGAAAAATCAATATTTATTAGTCAAATTGGTACTATTACTTACATGAAAGTGAATATTTTTTTCAAAACATGGCTAAAAAAAATAAATCAAATAATGTTATTTGGGATGATGCATTGGTAAAATGTATTTTCAATATTTAAATATTATTATAAATTGGAAAATAATATTTTTACATTATTATATAGATTTCGAAAAAAACTATTATAAATAACCATCATGAATAAATTTGTGTTGTAGATAGATGTAAATGTTTATATGTTATTTTGGAAAATACTTAGTAAAAATTAAATGAAAACCAATGATAAGATATTCATTTAACATTAATCAAAATTGTATCAAATCATCATCTATCAAACATATTGAGATTCTTTTATTGGAGAAATCATGGATGGTAAATTCAACATATTCTCATATAAAAGAATATATATTTTAATTTTTGGTAACCATTATGTATTTTTTTTATTTGTTTCGTTTTAGTTTAAAATCATCAATTAAAACATGTAGAATGTATCAAATGAATAGTACCCCTATTGAAAATAATAGTTGGGATCTGGATTCCTTGAAAAAAGTTGGTACTTATCGATATAAAATAATGAAAAATAACAAATTATAATTATGTAATTTATTTCTTACAAAATAATTTAAGAAGTTACTATATTTATTTATATTTATCTCATGTAATATGTTATGTAAGGAGGATTGAGTTAATAAATACATTAAAATAGTGAATTAACATTAAAATAATGTTTATAAATATTTTCAAAGTGTTAATTATTATTAATTTAACATATTATTAATTGTATTTATATTAATACATAAGTGTTGTTGGGTGTTATATTAAACTTCAAACAAAATAAATATTCTCAGTAGGGTGTCTTTACTTTATATTTGAATTAACCTTACTTCCCCGGTTATGTTACGGTTATATTTTTTGGGGGTATTTCGGAATGATTAAATAATTAATCTAAATATAAATATTGGTTCTAAAGAAATATTTCAACAATTGGCGAAATGTTGTATATACTTGATTAAAAATATAGTTTTCAATTTTAATTCCCTATAAAAACACAAATGTTATTTAAAACCTGTTAATTATCTTGACACCAAAAAAATGAGGATATACTTATCAAAACTTGTATGAATTAAGTCATTATTCCCATATATTCCACATTACCTATGATTGATTCTCTATTTTCAAATTATATTAACAAATATTGTTGATATTTTACAAATAATTAATTATTTTATTAATTTTAAGGGAAATTTAGTGTATAATAAATTTATAAAATCCTATAAATCCCATGGTTAGTAAGGGTATTATGTTTGATATTATTGGATTAATAATTCACAATACACTATTACAGTACAATTATTTTATAGTTGGTGATCATTTAGCTCATGATACTAATTTTAATTCACCAATACCAATCTAGAAGCTGAAATAACTACATTTATTTTATTCCCCATGATTTTTATAAAGAAACTTAGTCTAAATAATTTATATTAATTTTTTACTTTCTTATATTTATTTTTTATGTTAATTAGTACTTTTTATTAAATAATATAAATCTATTTTAGAATAACAAACTTTTATTGCATTTCAATTCAAATATATCTATTGTGCCAACTGAAAATTTAAATCTTAACCCTAAATCTAAATGTTTTTTACACTTTCAAAATTATTTAATTTTAAGACCCATTATATAAATATGTTTTTTGGTAATAAGATTGGAATGTTAATTTTAAATAAAATATTTGTTATCAAAATGTGAATAATATTATTTTCATTGACTAATTTAATGAATTAATAAAATTATTGATTATGGATCGTTGTTTATATTTTATATACAGTGTATGAATTTATATCGTACAAAATAATGTTTTTAAAATTAAAAATTAATATCATATCTACTATTTCCACTTATTTTTGTGTAAGTAATTTAACATGATTTTTCCCCTATATAGATTATAAATATTTTTTATTTTTTAATACCCAAAATATTTTTTACTCCATCGAGCTGTAGAAAATGATATCACAAAGAATTTTTTTATTTATTTGAATCCAAATATAATAATGATAAATTATTTTTGTAACCATACATTCATTGGGGAGTCATCCATTAATTGTTTTCTCAATTATATCTTTTTAAGGATCTCCACATTTTAAATTTTTAACAGTTATTTGGGTTATATTGTATTTTTATTGTAGTCAATGCATTGATTCATATTATATATTATGTATATATTTAGATTTGTGATCCTAAGTGTCATTAAATAATGAGAACTATATTTAATAAGTATGTATAACATTTAATAATTTATTATTACTTAGATATATATATTTTTTACATTTCCATCAGTTTATACACATTAAATCGTTATTGTGGATTACATCATAAGTAGGGGAAGCGTGTTAATCATTGTGTATAAGATAAAAATGATTATTTCTTGTTTATTTATATTATTATTTCAACTTGAGGAACACTTTTATTTCTCTCCCTGTCGCCTCTCATTTTGTAATGGTAGAAGTATATGGAATTATATATATTATATGGTTCACCCGCACAAGGATACATACATGAATCATGTAATACAATGTGTTTGTGAACATAAATTGCTAACATCTCACTTCATTTGCAAGTTAAAGTTCAAAGCAGTCTCACTAACCCTCCAAGTTCACTACAAAAACATTTGGAAGGATCACAGATATCTTGCATTAAGAATCATACCACTCCACTCGATGAAATATATTTTATTCAACAAAAGATATTGTAACTCTAAATCATGAATTTTTTTCCTCTTTAATACATGAATTATCAGACTTTTATCATGAAAATGAGACTCCCGGAAGAACACATTATTCAACTTTTAGTCACCTAAATAAGATCTAGAATCATCCCATGTTCCTCTAACATTTTGAATCATCATGAAATTTATATAGATATCCCCTAAATGATCTCAACCCTTTTCTAGAACATCCTCGTATTTTAAAGAAACATCATAATTTCCATTACCTATATCGACATGAATACATATATTAAAGGCCTTCAAAAAAATATTATAATTATACATTAAATAGAAGTTACAACCACCGTAGATACCCAAGGTGTGCCGAAATGTTTTTTTATCTAGAAATTAAAATGTTGGAATGGATTGAAATATTCCATAGTGCACAACATATGTTCTTTATTCATTATCAAAACCAAATTCTCGTGGATATCTTCCATCATGAAGCCATTTATCATAGGTAACATTCCAATGATCATAAAATTATGAAAAGACAACAGTTTGGATCCCCTTCACTCATTGGTGGAACCCATACTACCACATCCTTTTCAATTCTTGTAATTTACATCCCAAGGAACATAGGTGAATTACATCTACAACATTCCTTGAGAAATATTGTGCTATCAACTATGCCCAAATTTACAAATTGATGATTTTGACAATGTCTTCTTATACATAACATATCCAAACATGTTAGTGGTTTTCTAGAAACATTTCCAACACCGCCAGAGTGGTACTTATCATTATGGGTGTTTTAGATTCTATAAGGCACCTATGAACCACAACCTACATAAAAAAAACTACACCCTTTTTTCCATACATGTTTCATACATGTATATGAAAAAATCTCCACAGGAACCAATATGGTATGGTCCTATTAATTTTATATTATTTCATCATAAAACAAAATAAAATCCTTACTCTAAATTCCCATTAAGCATCATTCATTATGCATGTCAATAAAACCCAAAAAGTACAATGAGGTATTATTTATAACAACCCCTCATTGGTTTTTTTAAAAATCCTCCAAATATATAAGGAAATATATTTTTTCAAAAACTGCATTCATGATGTGTATCAATAAGCCACCAATAATCCATTCTATGATCGCATGAGAAATTATTTGTGTGAGAATCATGAACCAAATTATAGGTTTTTTCAAGACCACATATATTTAATTATTTCAATAAATACGCATATCTCATATTGATTTTTCAATGATTTACTCTACCCATTGTAATCCCCAATTCACATCTTCCTAATTAAATATGATTTAACATTTATCAATTTTTGGTAATAAAACTAGATATATAGATATCTAATGTTCCAAAAATTGAAGAAGAAATCCAATAAGTATTTCTGGTAAAAATATAATATTATTAGGAGAGAAACCCCAAGGAGTTTGGGTTCTCTATAGTCCACCTAGGTAGAAGAATTTATTTGGACTCTATATGTCAACCAAGGTTTCTCAAATACCACATTGTGTTTTACCTTTATTAATATATCTTCTAATTAATCTTGAGTTAACACGTACACAAATATTGAAATTACATTCTCCAATTTTAACTTTGTTAAATTATGTTTGATCTCCAAAGGATTTGTCCCTAAATATTGTTTTTAATGTTTGATGAGATTGATTATACATTTATTGTTAGGCATAATGGTTATAATAGAAATCACTTAAAAACAAACATCATCTAGTTCTTGTTTTATCCAATGTAATTTTGTGAATTATTTAGTGGTAGTAACACACTCATCATTTGTTATAATCAATGAAATATGATCATAATTTCATAATTTCAATGATATAAATATGGTACTAAGAAAGAATGCACCTCGTGATGTGAGTTTTCTGTCATAAAAAAAACCAATCCAATCTGAATTGGTAAATCCCAAGAAAATTCCATGAACCTCTGTGAATGAATATCCTATAGTCCACATTATTATGGATGTTTCATAAAATTCATCTCATATTGTCACCTATATTTAATTAGGATCCCACTAAAAACAAGAAAATTTAAAATTCTCAAACAATATTTCCCATCTATTTGTCGTAAAATATTGAAGAATTAATTTTATTTTTTATAATTAGTTACATCCACAATGATTAACTATTCTTCTTTAGAAAATTTCACTCTTTACTCTTCTGGTGTTTTAATGGGTCATGAATCCTCCATATAAAATATCTTTAAAACATCATTGGAATATTTAGTTAAGGAGATAAAAAATTCTATCATCCTTTTAAATACCTAAAATCCCAAGATAAATGATAATTAACTAACAAGATACATCTAAAAATCACATCTCATAAGATATGAAAATTTCTTCGATTATTTATATTTCGAGCCTCCAAAAATTATACAATAAATATATAAAACAACCATTAAGAATTTCTCCTTATTCAGAGGATATATAGGATAATATCAACCCATCTATGATGAAAAATGAGATTCATTAGGTATTTATCTAACCTAGTGAACCACGATCATCGTTATTATTTAAGTCCATATAATCATTATTTTTCAACACACTTTTACTTATTCTCCATAAATAAGACACTAATCTAGTTTATCAATGTACACTTCCTATTCATGTTGTAAATTTATGAAATATTAAATTTGTTTCATTTGGTAAACTTCTAAACTCCAGTTGTGAATTATTCTAATTCCCCATTCCACCTTCAATGATTTTATTTAAGAATACCAAATTGGTCCTAGTATCTTTCTTATTATGTTTCCTTTGAATAACTTCGTGTGTCTTATAATTTGGAATTTTATTAAGGTCATAGTCTATAGCCTTGATCTGAATCTAATCACTTTTTACTCTTTAAAATATTTTGTTTCTACTAAATATTATAATGATACATATTGCGGAGCCATCATTTTTTTTCAATTGGGGTTGTCTATTCTTCAATAATATTAACTTTTATGATTTCCAACATACTTTTTCACCATCATAAACCAAGTGGATTTACTATATCGTATTCACCATTTTAGTAACAATCATACTTCTATTAATTACTTGAATCTCCTCGTAAAACTTATGATTCTCCATAAAATAATTATTCTAAAATTGGTCGGTTTTTATTTCAAATCTACTATTATGATACCATCATTTTCCCACTTTCAAATACCATAATTTCATTTCATTTAATGATTTTTAAACATTATTATTTTATAAATTGTTCGATTTACATTTATATTTGTATCCAAGAAATATTACACCATAACCCAGATTAGAAATCTTTCTAATTTTCTGTTTTTATGGAATAAAATTCTAACATTTAATATATAATATGTACTTGAGTGTAGGTTTCATTCCATACCATATTTGAAATGGATTTCTCCCTTTATTTTCACAAAAAAATGATCTATTTGAAATAAAAATAGATATAAGAATAGATTTCTTCCTATAATTTTATGGTGTTGACTTCTTTATAAAAATTGTAAAACATTTTGTTGATTTTTTTATTTATTCTTTCCACAGACCCATTTTTTAGGATGTTCTAAACAGCCCAACCTGATGCGGAATCCCATTATTTGTTAAATATTCTTTGTCTTTTTTATTTGTAAATTCAATACCATTTTCATTTTAAAATTGTTGAATATTCACACCAAGAATATTTTTATCTCTCCTCTAATATAGTTTCACATGTATATGCACCTCATTATATTTTAATAGGAATAACCCATGAAATTTTTCATAAATAAACTACAAGAAACACATAATAACTTATTCTATTTGTTTCTTTGGGTGATATTGATCCAAAAATATCCAAGTGTACAAGAACAGTCATCACTGAGTCCTTCGCCATCATTATGATTTAGGACTTCTAGATAATCTTCCATTTTTGACATGAATCACATATGTTAGTGTGATCAAATGTGAAATGTGGAATTTCAAATTCTCCATCAATATTTTTTAGGGACTATATATATTTTTGGCCTAAATAGAAAAGACACATATTTCATAACATTCTCTCCATCTATTTTAACAAAATTCCAAAATTTTAATCTCTGGGAATCTATATATTTACCTTGGATGATATTACCTATAGAATGAGTGAACTATAATTATATTTATTAATACATTTCATTTTATTCAACTCTACAGCATGTCAAAAGTCACAAAATTAACTAGAACTAATAAGATTATGAATTATCACATTAACCAAGATAACATTATCACTTCTATGATCTTTGACTCTATCAATAAATTTTAGAAAAACCAATAATTTTAAGACCCTCATCATTGTGAAAATAAAAGACACTATATTTTTTTATGATTGATACACATAGAAAGGTTTTCATTTTTGGTTATATGGAATATACAACCACTATCTGATATCCATTAACATTACATTTATATTACCTCGATAATATTTCAGATTAAATTTTCCTTCTCCTATAGTGAACCGACAATGGAATTCCATTTATTAGATGCCCAAACATGCCCTTCACGTACCAAAGAGTTTCACCAACACCCCTAAGCTGTTAAAATGTGTCAAGGGAAGAAGATATAACCACTAGGAAAGGATCAGAATCATGTAACCAAATATATAAAAAAAATATAAGAAGAAAATATAAATGATATTTAATTCCAAAAAATACAGTTCCAACTAACCAACATTTTATAAAAGATCAAAAAACAAAAAATTAAAAATTGTAAGAAATATAAATAAAGTCCAAAAATTCCAAAACAAAACTTGATCCAATCGGTTCCAGGAAACCAAAGGCCAAACCACTATCTCTATTTGACTCTCAAGTCACCATCACAATTTCAATAAAACATCATCTTCCCAATGAATATGCAAATGTATCTACACAAAGTCCAAGAGCTAAAAAACCGTTAAAATACATGGAGACTAAGTATCCCATAATTTTAGTGCATACGGTGCGAGATAAATATGATTGGAGACCACTATGAGTAACCTTAATTACATTTATAAAAGAATCCCATGTTTTCTAGTTTTAATTTAATATAAAAAATAGGTTTTCATTTACTTTTACATTATGTAGGAATTAGACAAAAAATTTAAAATACACTTTCACAAATTATAAATTTACATACCATTCCATAAAATGGTTTTACCCAAACAATTAAATTTTAAAAAATATTCATTTTATCTTTACAACACCACCATTTAAAAAAACGTCCACATGGTTTAAAATATTTAAATGGAATTTCCAACAAAATGATAAGTATAAAACTATTTCACACTTTTACCTTTATAAAAAATTTCAAAAAAAAAATTTTGTTAATAAATGAAACATGAGAAATAATAATGAAAACTCCGCTATATAATTCCATATTGAATGTTAATAGATGGATGGAACCAAATTAAACTACATAATGATAAAAACCTAAGTGGATAAAAAAATCAAGAATATCAATCCAAAAAATAATAATCTAACATGATAATAAATAATGAAAGGCCTAAAAGACGATACACAACATGAAGTAACAACATATGGAATAATATGAAAGAACATGAAATGAAAAGGCAGAACTAATTCGAGTAGGTTAATAGTCACACATCTCCTAACTAAATCCCTCCTTCTAAGTCTTATTTTTTACATCCCAATAGCCAGGTGTTATGTGAAATGTGGTGTGACTAGCCAGTTTGTAATATAAACTATACTAGATACTCCCCACTAGTTCTAACATTGTAACCTAGGTCTTCTTATAGTATAACTAATGGATGTGGGAAATGAGAAAATAACATTTCATCACATAAAAATAAATGATACCTGAGTGATAAAACCAAAATTAAATCCTTCCCACCTCACATACATCCCTTAAAAATTACCCATATATATAATCCCAACATGAATCACATTAAAAAAACATCACATTTATTAGAATAATGTAAAAAAAAGAACAATGAGTCTCAATAACGTCACACAAAAAATCATTTAGTCATCACTTCATAAATATCCAACCACAAATATATATTATCACATATATCATATAAAATTGGGAATACCTTTTTAGAATAATTTGGAATCTAGAAACAATTATAATGATTATCAATATCATAAAAAATAAAAATCATGTAAACCTATAGAAAATATATTTTTCTTTATAGACCAACAAATCCTTATGAAATATTGAAATACATTATAATTAAAAAAGGAAAACCACTTTGAAAATCCCATTTTGAATAAAAGGTAATGAACAAGTGTTTATCTAAACTAAAACTATTCTTTGAATTTAATAAAAAATGTATAATTAAAAAAATGGATATTTTAATCAATTCCCCATCAGATCATAAAATTCCAACCGTTAATCCATACAAGAACTCATTAAATTTATGGAAAACTCTTATAAAAAAAACCTAGATAACATAAACCATTATTATCAATATTATAAAGGAATTTATAAATCCATTCCACCATGAATCACGTAAAAAAGGAAATGAAATGGAAACACCAACCTCATGTGGTGAAATCATAACGCCCTAAAAGAAAACCACTGGATAATAACTCATGGGATTATTTACAACCATTAAAAATGGAACTGTAAAATTACTAATAAACATAAACAAGAAAATCGGAATATTGTTTCAATTAAGGATTTATTAATTATGATATAAAAAACAAATCAATATAGGGAGAGTAGATAATCTCATACGTCTTCATTCGAACGAGGAACCACATGTGAATCACTTCATATTCAACTTGGAGAATTATGTAAGATAAGAAAACCCTTGGAGATGTTACACTATGAGGGGAATGAGTTAGGGGACCTATGAGAGGAGACCCCAATTAAAAATAAGTAAAAGGAGAAACTAACCATATTTATGTGGGTTTCATAGCTTTCAAGAATGGTTATGTAAACCATACAATAACCTTGGATATATATCCTTTATAAGCTATAAATACAATTACGCATAGGCTATATGGTTTTTAAGAATGAACGTTGACCATGAGAATTGAAAAAAAGTCCACAAAATATCACATTTTCATCCCAAAACTCCTCTAAATCTAGTGTCAAAGATATCCATCAAATATCCTTGAAAAAATGTTACATTGGGGTGTAAGAAACTATATTATTTAACCTTGTATGCCTAGAAATTCTTCAGAATAGTTGGATAAGAGGTAAATCTAAGAATACCATCTACATAACAATTACTTTGTTACAAAAAAGCTTACCAAACCATGAAATCATGTTTAGAATACATCAAGAACTAATTCTTGGTATAAACACATTTAAATGCTTCAGAATTCATAAAAAAAATTCACTATGATTTATAAAATAAAGACTCCTCACCAAATGAAAGATATGAGATAAAAAAGATGATGAAAGCATATTGACTCCTTGGATCTTCTCTAATATCGAGACTGTAATGATATCCCCACTGCTCCTAGGGGACTCGTAAATACCAAATTAGAACATAGTAAAAAAATAGAAATATAACTTTCAAAACATTCCAGGGAACTATATCCAAACATTAGTAAATACCAACAAACAAAATCCTGATGGATCACTCCATAATAATGATAAAAACCCAGGGACATTCCACAAGTCTCCCAATTTTTTTTTAAATTTCACTCCAATTGTGACAATTTAATTATGATCACCCAAAATGAATATAGTCACCACAATAACCTAATTAAACTAACCATGATAACTTTCTCAAAACACCATATCAGAGTAAACCCTTGAGAGCATCCAAAAATTATAGCAGAACCAATCACTAAGAAAACATACCCCAATAAAAAATAGGGAAACCCCATCATGCACATGCACAACCCTAGAATTGCATGGTTATAAACTTAGTACATGAAATGACATAGAGGGTATCTTGAGACTAAACTCACGAAACATAATTCATGGTGATAATCAAGAAAACATTGATGTTGTTTCTCTCAAAGTATATTTGGATGACAATAACTTATCCATATTACCATAGCCTACATACAAGGTATCCTCATGTCATCCATAAAAAATATCAACATGTGTTCCACACTAGAAAAAAATATAAAAAGAATCATAAATTAATGAGGTATGAATACCTCAAAAGATATAAAAACAGTGTTAAAAGATATTCGAAACATTATAAATTATGATATTGGTTGCTTAATAGTTTGGGAAATTCCCACACCAAAACAATTAAAAAATATAATACTCCAAAAATAGTGCATTGCTTCTAAATCTCATAAGAATGCGAAAAAATAAATTATTGGCTAATTTTCAACCTAGGTCAAAGAAGTTTTATTTTCTTTAGTGAATATCACACAATACTTTGAATGTGACCAGGATATCCACATATATGATATTTTTTTGGAGAAATAAAAAATGATCACCTAACATATAAATACATCCCACACTATAACCAAATTTGTGGACTTTTCTTTACTAAAATGAGAATAGTATGTTTTCAAGATATCTTCATATTAATACCATATTTCTGCATACAATTTAGATTGGTAGAAACATATTTATAGGATCTAATAGGAACTGAACAATAAACCATTACAAGTTATTATGAAATGATTTCCTCATCTAAGATGACTTTACAGACACTGAAAGTCCTATATTTATTCAGCCAATGGACCTAAAATAAAAATATAGTTAGTCTCAAATAACTAGGTCTCTTTTTGGAAACCTAACCCACTGATACCATTTCTAACAAATTATCCCAGGTTATCCATCAGAAAGACCCCTAAACTATCTCCCTCATACATGAGGAGAATCCCCAATACCGTACTCCCCTAGGATAATGAAAATAATTACAGGTATAAAAAATAACCACAAGGGATGGTTCCACCCTCAAAAAACCAAATATAATAAACCAAACATGGCCTAAAAATTATATTTAATAATAAATTCATACGAATAAAATATTTATACACGATTAAAAAACTATAGATTAAAAATTTGGAAACGAAAGTATAAATAGTCTAAAAGAAACTAAATACAACTAGTTTTATGGAAGTAAATATCTAAGATCCATCTTTATGTGTCTCTTGATTCACCACCATATACCAAAAAACCGTTTACATCCAAAGGAAGACAAAACTAAAAGAAACTCGAAGGCCTATACATGAAGAGTAAATACAAACCAATGTTAGATGTAGGGTGTGAGATGAATCCATTAGGAAACCACCATGAGTCTAATTTAGTCCTGTTATAAAATAAAACATGTTTTTGATATTGAATTTAATATAGAAAAAATTGTTTTCATTTAATTTTTCATGATGTGGAAATAAACCAAATCACATAACATACACTTTTACAAAGGAAACATTTTCAAAAATATCTATAAATAAGTTTTAGAAAACAATTACAAATAATAAACCAATAATTAGTCATCAAAATAATATCACCTCGATGATTTATGATAAATTTTCTTTCAATACATTTATTCTCCTTGATAGCTTGCAGTAGAAGCAACCTCAATCTTCAATTATATTATGTAAACATTATATTTTATAATACAATTAAAAAGGTCAAATTTTAAAATTTCATTGGAAGAAATCTTATTTTATATGATAAATATCAATTTTGAACTTACCTGTTCAAATTAAGCATAGAAGGAAATTTTTAAACATTCCCATAGAAATATTTTTTTTATGAAAAATAAAAATATAGCATTTAAATATTCCCCCTTTTATTTATATAAATTTTTAATAATATTTATAATTTATAATTTATTAACAATTAATTTTATATAAATAAATATAAGATCATTTGGAGGTTAAAGGTATATATATAAAAACTAATTATTTTTCTAAAAGTTATTTCTGTATAAAATGGAATACAATTTATCCATTTTTATTAATTAAAATAATATATATAAAAGAATGATTTAATATAAATTAATTGATTATTTATGTAAATATATGAATTTATATACATATAATGGTGATTACTATTAATATAGATAAAATAATATCAACTAATGCTTGAAAATTCATTTCATGATAACCTATTTTTTTACACTTTTTTGGGTTTGTTTTAGATTCGAATTTTACACTAATGTGTATTTAATTTAATAAAATAGATTCCATATTTTGAATCATAATAATTAATATTAGTAAATATTTTTAATATATTTTTTTCCTTAATGATTACTATAAAAAGTAAACTATTAATTAAGTAGGTTAGGTTTAGAACTAGGTTTTGCGCATTACATGAACTTGTGTTAAAATTAATTTTCCACCTAGAAATATTTTCTTTGATAAATTGGATTTAATATTTAGAATTAATGGTACCAAAATATCTAAAAATGGTTTTATTATTTTAATATTAATGGATAAATTATCCAGGTTAAAAAATTAGTTTCTTTTGTGGGAAATAAAATGGTAAATGTAACTAAACATAGAGGATAAGGGAAGAACATGCATAAAAATATTTATTTTTATGTCTAGGAGGTATTTATTGACTATAAATTCCCTCTACTAAATTATTTATCATTTTTGGTGGCACATTGTGCAATGAACCATTGTTTTGTCCATATAAATGGCCTTATTATAATTATTTCATATAGTGTAAATAAATAGATAACAAAATATAAGCTATATAAATGAGGAGTAAATGATATAAAAAGTGTTTCAAGAAGACAAAGAACATATACCGATAAAATAACAACATGACCATTGGAATAGTAATATTACCCTTATGAATAGAAAACCAAACTATTAAATAGTAACCTCACGAATGAATGAATAAATAAAATTCAACCATATTAAAAGTAAAAATATGATATAATTATAACATTTTATATTTAAAATAATATTCTAAAAATTATAAATTAAGTGTATGAATTTTTATAAGGCATAAATATTGAATTAAAATTTTATGAATAATTTAATAATTTAAAATAAAATTTATTTTCATCAAATTTATTTTCATATTATTATTTTTATGTATTATTACTATAATATGAATTTATGAGAACATAATAAATTTTTCACAGTGTTAGAAAATTAGTTTTAATTCTAAAATGTGTATTTTTTATGTAAATAATGATTTTAAATAAAAATTAAATTAATCATGTAACGCCGCGACCCCAATTACCTAGAGTCGGTGCATTATTACATAACATTGTCTTGATCACAAGAAAGATAAAATCTCAAAAGACCGATTAGTTTAGTAGCCTTGGAAACACTAGATATATTCATAAGTCTTACATTACATCATAAAAATGAAAACTACAACAACATCTTTTCTTCATAGTCCACACTCATATCCCCACATACTATCCCTCCAGGTCATTCAAAAATTACTTCTTCACATCCTGGGAAAAATAAAACATTGAAAGGGGTGAGCTCAAATGCCCAGTAAGGATAACAATATAGCGGAAAATTTCATAAATAAGAATAAACATTTAAGGCAATGTATAACTAAAACAAAAGCCTTTTAAACTTGAAATTCAAAATAGTATGGTAAAAATGAAATAATTTCATTTACTTATTCACATGGATATTCTACTAATTGAATAATAACATGCAATATCAATAACCACTTTCATAATGATGGAATGCATAGTTCCAGACTATCATAACCACATAGACAAGGCCTCGTGCCAAGACAACAAATAAGATTTTGCCAAGGCCTTGTTCCAAGACACTAGTTTGTCTCATTAGACCAACCGATGCATCGAGGAGCTATAGCGGGCTCCACCCGTCAAATATTAAGTCCAATGCATTCCCATATGAAAAGGTTTAAACATAACATAAACATTCGTATTAAAACTAGCATATGAAATGTAAATACTTCATCCATAAACTATGAATTGTATAAAAATAACACATCCACAGTCAAACATATCACAAAACCTTCAATACAATACAGATGTTTTTTATCATAATAAATCAACTTCAAATAAGCGTAAAATCCATCAAAGGATGTTGACATAGATGAAATCAAAACTCTTTTTAGAGAAATATCTATTTCTATTTTGAAATAATTTAAGAGTCATATATTTATAAAATAAAACTTTTTTTTAAAATATTCTTATAAGCTTGTAAGGGAAGCTTCGACGATTTTATAACGGTGGAAAATAGCCGTACCCGCCGTATAAGTTTAAAAAAACATTCTTACCTTAATTCTGTCGAAAAGGTTAAAAAGCACCTTGTTTGGAAAATGACAGAAATATTCCTTTATAAAACTCTTATAAAAAGTCAAAGAAGGGTATAAATGACTTCAAACCATATTCTTGTAAATAATAATAAAAAATTAAATACATTTTTAAGAAACATGAATGTGGATGATAAAGAGATCCCAGTAGATTATTACGTATAAACAACCTCGGATAATGAAGAGATTGCGAAATAAACCCTTACCTTGTTCTTTTCCTTGGTTGGGGTAGGTTAACCTCCTATATAATTGTTAAATAATTGTTATTAAATTATAAAATAATCATATACATTAATATGATATCATATATGATCTTTTAACATTGATTTGTTAATAATATCTTAGTATTATCGTTGTTTCGGGTGTTAACTTACTCGTTTTCATTTATATGTTTTGTTATGTAAGCTGTGTTTTTCATGGATATGTTGTATGTTAATCATATCCAGAAGGATATCAAGTCCTTAGATACTATTATTAATCATCAAATGAGAATTATACTTGAATGGATACGATGGAGAATGAATCTCATCGCGTTCGTGGAGATGGTAGTCTGTACGTATGCACGAGCGACAATATCATTATTTTGATATTAAATAATATATAATTTAATTTTATATCATATATAAATAATAATTATCATGTTATATTTATTATTTACATGAGTTACACATCATTATTATACCCATCCAAATAATAATTTATTGAATAACAATTACACCACGACGAGGAGACGGTAAGCCGTACGTACGCACGTATGATGACATGTTATTCAAAGGATGGATAGAATACTGAATATGGTTGTACCATATAGATAATAACATCACATTATATATAAGATACTGGAGTTATTATTTTAGAATGGTAATAACAAATATGGAATAAGTGGAAGAAGAAAGGAAGTTGGAAAAGGGTGGTGAAATTATTACCTCTTCTTCGGGTTCTTCCTTTTGATTTGATCAAAAGGGCTCTTAGGTTGGCTTTCTGACTAAAGGAAGTCCTCTAGGATGAAGTGAGGGAAGTTGAGAGAGTATTTTGGAAGAGTTTGTCCAAGCCAAAAGGCTTTGATGGTGTGATTTAATGAGAAGGGGGGCTGCCCTTTTATAAGAGGGGTGAGGGGCACCTTTGGAAAAGCTAGAAATATTATTTTATAATAAATTCATATTCGGTATCTAATGGATCAAAAGTAGATTATTTAAAGTTTAAGGTGGGTATGGGTATAACACCACTCAACAAATAGAATTTAGACAGGTTTGAGTTACTATATTAACCTTATCATTAAGTATTAACTCTTAGTTAATTAGATTCACTTTTACAATGTATCATTGTATTTTTATATTATATCGTTAATAAACATACTATATACATCCAATATACCCCCAAGTGGTCCATTAATGATACACCTATCATGATATAAGTCTCTTGGCCGATTATAAGATTTTTATTAATTTAATATCAATTAATAATATAATATTTGTTTTGATAACTCTTTTATGTCATTTTTGACACTATTCAATAATTGATTTTTGTAAAAAAAACATAACTGAATGATTACTTCGAAAAAAGATAATTAAAGCATTAAAAACATGTCATATTAACCTATAAAATTAGTGTAATGCATAAAAAGTCTCAAATTATATTGATTTGGGTATCTACAATATCAATTATTTTAATTTTTCACTATTATGATAATTACTGGATCACTATTGTGTCATAAATAATTTAAACTATTTAATGTCTAAAAATTATAAATAAAATACCATTATGTAGGAAATATTTTTAGATTTCTAATTAATAATTATAGTCTAAAATTAAACATATATAACCCTATGTAAAAATTGTTTTTCTAAAAGATATATGCTTGTATCATTTTTGTATTCATTTTAACTTAATTAAAATAAAGTGTCCCTATCACTTATAAGTGGCACCATGTGGTCCTAAAATAGACCCAAAGATGCCCATGGTCAGAACGTTATCAACAAATAATGTTAGGACACCTTTTAGGGTAATTTTTTATTGTTATAATATTATTTTTTAACCCTTATTTACCGGATTTACCCTTTAACCATGGTAAATAAAATATTTACCGAAGTAATTATTCAAAATGTCTAAAAATAAAAGTTACATATTTACACAATTTGAACATCCTGAATAAAAATATGGAATCCATTTTTCCAAATTCAAAACACAGAAGTAGAAGATAATTTAAAATTAATTCCCGCTCTCAAAACAAAAAGTGTGTTTTTAAGATATAATAACTATCAAAAGATTGATACTTGTTTATGTTCGGTTTAATTGTGAAATTATGTCCAATGAACAAAATTGTATTAAATGGTAAAAATATATTCTAACAATTCTTTAAAACCACTCAAATTCATAATTTATCACTATTACTTATTTTGATTAAAAAAGTTGTTTTTAATTAAAATTTAGTAATTTTCACTATTCATCAAAATATTTAAGTTATCCGAAAAGTACCAAAAATTCACCTTAAGATAAATTCGATACTCCGAATCCAAAAATGATGTCCATTTTGAGAGATAAAATCTCTAAAATTTTAAAAGTTAGGTATTACTATTCATAACGGCTAGTTTGATCGGTTTTGGTGTGTGTTAGAACTCGATGTTGCGTACAACACACGCTATTGAATTATTCAAAGAGAAGCGTACCGTAGAAGCTTTGGGTGTTACATTCTACCCTCCTTCAAATAATTTCATCCTCGAAATTTCTAGAATACTACCGCATGAAAAGAATCGGTTGGTTCTTCATCATAAGTTCCTCGGGTTCCCACGTTGCATCTTCTATCTTATGGTTTCTCCACAAAACATTTACCAGACGCGTCATCCGGTTTCTTAGTACTTGTTCTCTTGTATCAATAATCTTGATAGGTTATTCGCAAGAAGACAGATCGGGTTCCATTTCTAATTCCTCATAGGTGAGTACATGCATTGGGTCAGGCATGTATTTCCCCAACAGAGATACGTGGAACACATCGTGAACTTTGGAGAGACTTGGCGACATTGCCAATTGGTAAGCTATTGCCCGAATTCGTTCTAGAATTTTGAAAGGTCCGATGTACCTGGGAATAAATTTACCTTTCCTACCAAAACGTATGACTCCCTTCCATGGAAATACCTTCAGGAAAACATGATAACCGACTTGAAACTACAAATCCTTCCTTCGATTATCAGTATAGCTCTTCTGCCTACTTTGAACTACTTTGATGTGATTTTGGATTACCTTCACCTTTTCCATTATTTCCTCCACCAGTTCTGGGCCTACAAGGTTTCTTTCACCAACGTCATCCCAATAGGTTGGTGTACGACATCTCTTTCCATATAACACTTCATATGGTTCCATATGAATACTCGAATGGAAGCTATTGTTATAGGAAAATTCTACCAGAGGTAAATATTGATCCCACATACCCTGAAAGTCAAGTGAGCAGGATCTCAACATGTCTTATAAGGTTTGAATAGTTCATTCTGATTGTCCATCTGTTTGAGGGTGGTAGGCAGTGCTCAAATGAAGTTCATTATCCAAGGATTAATGAAGACTTTTCCAGAATCATGAAGAAAAACGGGGATCACGATCAGAAACAATCGATAGGGGTACTCCATGATGTCTCACAACTTCATTAATATATAGTATTTCTAGACGTTTCAGTGGTAGATCTTCTCTTATAGCAATAAAATGTGCTGACTTGGTAAGACGATCAACAATGACCCATATTGCATCGTTCCTTCTAGGAGTCTTTGGTAGCCCCATGACAAAGTCCATCATAATATTGTCCCATTTCCACTCCGGGATGGGAAGAGGTTGCATGACTCCTCCAGGCTGTTTCCTTCCAGCTTTCACTTGTTGACAAACCATACATTTTGACACAAAATCAGCAATCTCCATCTTCATGTTGTCCCACAAAAAATGTTCCTTCAAATCTCTATACATTTTCGTGCTCCTAGGGTGTATATAGAAATTGGAACTATGAGCATCATCCACCAATTCCCTTTTTATATTAGGTATATCGGGAACACAAAATCTCTTCCCGAATTTCAAAATTCCATCTTCATACACAAAGTCGCTCAATCTTCCATCATTCACAGCTTTAATCTTCTTTTGAAATTCTTCATCATCGGTCTGAGAACACTTAATCATTCCTAATAAAGATGGTTTGGAAACCATTTGAAAAATCATTGATGTTTCACCTTCCCTGGTTATTCCCATGTCCATCTTCACTAGATCCATGAAAATTGGATCCCTTTAAATTATCATATTGTTCAAAACTCCATGGTCTTTTCTGCTCAAAGCATCTGCCACCTTGTTTGCCTTCCTCAGGTGGTAGTGTATCGTGCAATCATAATCCTTGAGTAATTCAAGCCATCTCCTTTGCCTCATGTTGAGTTCTTTTTCTCATAAAATATACTTCAAACTCTTGTGATCAGTATAAATCTCACATTTTTCACCATAGAGGTAGTGCCTCCATATCTTCAAAGAAAAGACCATAGATGCTAACTCGAGATCGTGAGTAGGATAGTTTTGCTCATGAATTTTAAACTATCGTGATGCATAGGCAATAACGCTATCATTCTGCACAAGGACACAACCAGGTCCTTTCTTCGATACATCACTATAAATAACGAACCCATCATTACCCGATAATAGAGTCAATATGGGAGCATTTACTAATATTCTCTTCAGTTCTTTGAAACATTCTACACACTCTTTTGTCCAAAAAAATTTATCCCCTTTACATCTGAGCTTCGTTAATGGGTTAGCAAATCGGGCAAAATTCTGGACGAAACGTCGATAATAACCTGCTAAACCAATAAAACTATATACCTCAGTTATACTCATAGTTACTGGCCATTTTTTGATTGCCTTGGTCTTAGAAGGATCAACAGAGATTCCGTCTTTAGAGACAATATGGCCAAGAAAAGAAATCTCCTGAATCCAGAATTCACACTTGCTAAACATCCCATATAATTCATGACTTCTCAAAGTCTTCTGGATAATGCTCAAGTTATTTTCATGATCTTCATAGGTTTTGGAGTATACCAAGATATCATCAATAAACACCACCAAAAATTCATCGAGATATTCCTTGAAAAATCTATTCATCAGATCCGTGAATACATAGGGTGCATTAGTCAATCCAAAAGGCATTACTGTAAACTCGTAATGCCCGTACCTGGTTTGAAATGATGTCTTCGGAATGTCTTCCTTCTTTACACACAAATGATGGTATACATATCGAAGTTTAATCTTTGAAAAGTATTGAGGTCCATGCAGTTGGTCAAATAAATCATCAATCTGAGGTAGGGGATACTTGTTCTTTATTGTTATAGCATTGATCTCCCTGTAGTCGATACATAACCTCATAGATACATCTTTCTTTTTAACAAAAATAATAGGGGATCCCCATGGAGAAACACTAGGGCGAATAAATCCCTTATTACTCAATTCCTCTAGTTGTTTCTTTAGTTCAACTAATTCTATAGTGGCCATTCAATAAGGGGTCTTCGATATAGGCCGTTATCTAGGAATTAAATCTATGGAAAACTCAACTTCTCGTTCTGGAGGATGTCTAGGTAAATCATCCGTAAATACATCTATATATTCTTTCACAACAGGTACATCCTCTATTTGAACATTCCTTTCCTCACCCATAGTCATTTCATTCTCTTCCACCCTAATAATTGAATTTTGTTGAGCTACTGGGGGTGGACCTAGATAAGAATTAGGTGGTGATGATTCTGCTCTAATGATAAGGTGTTCCTTATCATCATTATCAAAAATTATAACCTACTTATTCTTATAATAAATCTTCGCATCATAGTCTGAAAGCCAATCCATAACGAGGATTATATAAAACTCAGTCATAGGTATGACGATGAGATCAGCAGATAAAAAACATGTATGTGCTCTAATTGGGACTGGTTCACAAAACTTTGTTGCAATGATACTTCCCTTAAGAGTTTTAACTGAAAACTCCCTTGTTAAATCAAATTGGAAATATATAATTTTCTTAGCAAACTGGAAAGATATGAAACAATGCGATGATCCAGAATCAAATAATTCATTTTCTAAACTTGATGAAACCATTAAATTTTCTGCCACCATGTCTTTTGGAGCTTCTACCTCAGCAGTAGTGATATAAAAATCTTGGCCTTGATCCCTTGGCCTTTTCTGAGGTATGTTCCCCTAATGATTAGGACATTCATTTGCGTAATGTCCCATCTCCCTTCAATTGTAGCACTGAACATTGGTAGCTTCCTTCTTCCCTTTGCAATCACGGGCTTGGTGGCCTTTTTCACCACACTTGTAACAGACACCAATTCCCTTCGAGCAAGTACCGGGGTGTTTCTTCCCACATTTACCACAGGATAGATATTCAATCTTTCCTTTCTTCCACTTATTTCCATTCCCAGATTGATCAGCAGATCTCTTCTTCTCTTGCTTTTCTTTAAAGTCATAAGACGTAGAGAATTCCTTTTCTGTCTTGATAGCACATGAGACAATGTCTTCGTATGATGAGAAGGATTGTGAGACTAATGCTCGATGAAGAAATGGTTTTAACCCGTCAAATAAATGATCAATCTTACTTCTTGGGTTACGTATATAATCTCCAGAATACCTTGCTAACCATGTAAAGTTAGCCTCATACTTTGCGACATTCTCATCCTCCTTTTGTCTCAGACTCAAAAATGGCCTTTCCATATCTTCTCGATGGTCAAGAGGAAAGTATGTTTCTAAAAATAGATCTTTGAACTCCCTCCATTATATATTTGATACTTCATCATCTTCCTTCGTGTTTTGAATCAATGACCACCATTGATCAGCATCTCCAGTGAGCCGGTAAACTGTCATGATAACTTTTTCCCTTTCACTACTCCCCAAAGCCTGAAATATTTTCTCTAGGGAATTTATCCATTGCTCAGATACTAATGGATTTGTACTCCCATTGAACTTTGGTGGTTTTTTCCTCATGGATCGATCTAACAATGATCCTCCACTCTGAGGATCAGGGTGCTCCATAAGGGTAAGGTTATTATTCATAACCTGAGTGAGTTGTCCAAGTATGGTGATTAGCTGATCGGCACCAGTTGCATCACCAGCTCCACTATAATTTTCTTGAGCAGGAGAGAAATCCCTACATGGAGTGCGTGCATTGATACAGTTTCCATTTCTTCCACTAGGCGCCATTTCTAAACAATGGCATAAAATAGATCAGTTTATGAATCAAAATACATAATTCCATACTTATAAAACACTTAACATAAATTGAACTATTTATGGATATAATCCATAATCATAAAAAATTTTCTTTGAGGAATTATATACTCATAAACCCTTCATAATGATTTGTAAAGAAAATGAGAGTTATCCTAAGCATATCCCCCGGGAGAGTCGTAATCAAGAGTGTAGTAAGCCCCGTTGTCGTGCACCAGTTCCCGTTCGAGTCTAGCTCAAAGTGATGTTTTCGGGTTTTACCCCTAGGTACATCTCTTCCAGGTCCGCCTCTACCTGCTGGTATACAGACAGGGATGTATTTCTCAGAAAACTCACAAAATCTCTAAAATACCAAAATTCTAGGAAGTTCTTCTATACTAATCCTCAAAGTCCATCTTAGGTCTATGTGCTATAATCAGAGTTTATCTAAATCTAGTTTCCAAGGTTTGTACTAAACGTCCTTTGATACCAACTGTAACGCCCTGACCCAAGTTACCTAGAGTCGGTGCATTATTACATAACATTGGCATGATCACAAGAAAGATCAAATCTCGAAAGAACGATTAGTTTAGTTGCCTTGGAAACACTAGATATATTCATAAGTCTTACATTACATCAAAAAAATGAAAACTACAACAACATCTTTTCTTCATACTCCACACTCATATCCCCACATATTATCCCTGAAGTTCATTCATAAATTACTTCTTCACATCCTGGGAAAAATAAAACATTGAAAGGGGTGAGCTCAAATGCCCAGTAAGGATAACAATATGGCAAAAACTTTCATAAATAAGAATAAAAATTTAAGGCAATGTATAACTAAAACAAAAGCCTTTTAAACTTGAACTTCAACATAGTATGTAAAAAATGAAATAATTTCATTTACTTATTCACATGGATATTCTAATAATCGAATAATCACATGCAATAACAATAACCACTTTCATAATGATGGAATGCATAATGCCAGACTATCATTACCACATAGCCAAGGCCTCGTGCCAAGACTACAAATAAGATTTTTCCAAGGCCTTGTGCCAAAAAACTAGTTTGTCTCATGAGACCTACCGATCCAATGAGGAGCTACAGCAGGCTCCAACTGTCACATATTAAGTCCAATGCATTCCCATATGAAAAGGTTTAAACATAACATAAACATTCTTATTAAAACTAGCATACAAAATGTAAATACTTCATCCATAAACTATTAAGGGTATAAAAATAACACATCCACAGTAAAAAATATCACAAAACCTTCAATACAATACAGAAGTTTTGTATCATAATAAATCAACTTCAAATAAGTGTAAAATCCATCAAAGGATGTTGACATAGATGAAATCAAAACTTTTTTTAATGAAATATCTGTTTCTATTTTGAAATCATTTAAGAGTCATATATTTATAAAATAAAACATTTTCTTTGAAAATATTCTTATAAACTTGTAAGGTAATCTTCGAAGATTTTATAACGGTGGAAAATAGCCTCACCCGCCGTATAAGTTAAAAAAACATTCTTACCTTAATTCTGTCGAAAAGGTTAAAAAGCACCTTGTTTGGAAATCGACGGAAAGATTCCTTTATAAAACTTTTATAAAAAGTCAAATAAGGGTATAAATGACTTTAACTCATATTCTTGTAAATAGTAAAAAAAAATTTGAAATACATTTTTAAGAAACATGAATTTGGATGATAAAGAGATCCCAGTAGATTATTACGTATAAACAACCTCGGATAATGAAGAGATTGTGAAATAAACCCTTACCTTGTACTTTTACCTGGTAGGGGTAGGTTAACCTCCTGTATAATGGTGAAATAATTTTTATTAAATTATACAAGAATAATATACATTAATATGATATCATATATGATCTTTTAACATTGATTTGTTAATAATATATTAGTATTATCGTTGTTTCGGGTGTTAACTTACCCATTTTCTTTTATATGTTTTGTTACATAAGCAGTGTTTTTCATGCATAGGTTGTATCTTAATCATATCCAGAATGATATCAAGTCCTTAGATACTATTATTAATCATCAAATAAGAATTATGCTTGAATGGATACAATGGAGAATGAATCTCATCGCGTTCGTGGAGACAGTAGTCCGTACGTACGCACGAGGGACAATATAATTATTTTGATATTAAAATAATATATAATTGGATGGTATATCATATATACCGAATCATTATCATGTTATATTTATTATTTGAATGAGTTACACGTCATTATTATACCCATCCAAATAATAATTTGTTGAATAACAATTACACCACGACGTGGAGACAGTAAGCCGTACGTACGCACGTATGGTGACATGTTATTCAAAGGATGGATAGAATACTGAATATGGTTGTACCATATTTATAATAACATCACAGTATATATAATATACTGGAGTAATTTTTTTATAATGGTAATAACAAAGAAGGAAGAAGTGGAAGAAGAAAGGAACTTGGAAAAAGGTGGTGAAATCATTACCTCTTCTTCGGGTTCTTCCTTTTGATTTGATCAAAAGGGATCTTAGGATGGCTTTATGACTAAAGGAAGGCCTCTAGGATGAATTGAGGGAAGTTGAGAGAGTATTTGGGCAGATTTTGGCCGAGCCAAAGGTGTGAGTTAATGAGAATGGGGAGTACCCTTTTATAAGTGGGGTGAGAAGAACCTTTGGAATAGCTAGAAATATTATTTTATAATAAATTCATATTAGGATTCTAATGGCCCAAAAGTGGATTATTAAAATTTTAAGGTGGGGATGGTTCGAAAACCACTCAACCAATATAATTTAGGCAGGTTTGGGTTACTATATTAACCATATCATTAAGTATTAACTCTTAGTTAATTAGTTTCACTTTTAAAATGTCTCTTTGTATTTTTATATTATATGGTTAATAAACATACTATATACATCCAAGAGACCCCCAAGTGGTCCATTAATGATACAACTATCATGATATAAGTATCTTGGCTGAACATTAGATTTTTAGTAATTTAACATCAATTAATAATATAATATTTGTTTTAAAAACTCTTTTATGTCAATTTTGACACTACTGAATAATTGATTTTTGTAAAAAATCATAACAAAATGATTACTTAGAAAAAAGTTAATCAAATCATTCCAAACCTATCATATTAACCTATAAAATTAGTGTAATTAATAAATAGGCTCAAATTATATCTATTTGTGTATCTACAATATCAATCATTTTAATTTTTCACTATTATGATAATTACTACATCACCATTGTATCATAAATAAATTAAATTATTTAATGTCTAAAAATTATAAATAAAATACCATTATGTAGGAGATATTTATATCTTCCTAATGAATATTTATAGTCGAAAATTAAACATATATAACCCTATGTAAAGTTTTTTTTTAAAAGATATATGCTTGTGTCATTTTTGTATTCATTTTAACTTAATTAAAATAAAGTGTCTCTATCACTTACAAGTGGCACCATGGGGTCCCAGAATCGACCCAAAGATGCCCATGGTCGGACATGTATCAACAAATAATGTTAGGACACGTTTTAGGGTAATTTTCTATTATTATAATATTATTTTTTAACCCTTATTTACCGGATTTACCCTTTAACCGAGGTAAATAAAATATTTACCGAAATAATTATTCAAAATGTCTAAAAATAAAAGTTACCTATTTACACAATTTGAACATCCTGATTCCAAATATGAAATTCATTTTTCCAAATTCAAAACACAGAAGTGGTATAAATTAATTTAAAATTAATTCCCAGTGTCAAAACAAAAAGCGTGTTTTTAAGATATAATAACTATCAAAAGATTGATACTTTTTTATGTTCGATTTAATTGTGAAATTATGTCCAATGACCAAAATTGTATTGAAGGATAAAAATGTATTCTAAATAATCTTTAAAACCACTCAAATTCATAATTTATCACTATTAATTATTTTGATTAAAAAAATTGTTTTTAATTAAATTTTAGTAATTTTCACTATTCATCAAAATTTTAAAGTTATCTGAAAAGTACCAAAATTTCACCTTAGGATAAATTAGATACTCCGAGTCTAAAAATGAAGTCCATTTTGAGAGATAAAATCTTTAAAATTTTAAAAATTATGTATTACTATTCATAACGGCTAGTTTGATCGGTTGTGGTGTGTGTTAGAACTCGATGTTGCGTACAACACACCTTATTGAATTATTCAAAGAGAAGAGTATCGTAGAAGCTTAGGGTTTTACAAATAAAATTTAGAAAATTATTTTGAAAAATTTCAGTTCATTTTGGAATTCAACATATTAAAAAATTGTTATTGTGAATTTTTAGGATTTTTCTAAATTACGTGAATTTTTTAGTGAATAGTGAAATACAGTAATTTATTTTATATGTAAATAAAAGAATATTTGAGTCATCCTTGACTCATGTTTTTTTAAGGGAACATTTTATCAAATTCACATCGATAAATTAATGTAATTAGTCTCAATAATCAGAACTATTTCTTTTCGTGTGAAAAATAATAAAATACTGACTAAAATAATGAGAAAACATCCCCTCCTCCACTATAAATACCACCTTCACCACATATTCTCCTCACACCTATCAGGCCATATAAATTTTCTATATTCTATCTAATACACTTCCCAAACATCCCCCCACGTCCAGAATCATTCAAACATAACAAAATTCCAATACCAATCCCCTAAGGAGGTTCTCTAGAAGAAGGATTCAATAAGTAAAACCCTCTTCTATTTTCATTCAATTTCTTTTTCATATTCCATTCATTTCTAATCATATCATATCTTACCCTTGTCTATGTGTCATGAAAACCCTATTATAATACATATACTATAATTTTATCATTTTTATTGAATAATTCTTCACCAAATCTATTCTCCTCTTTATTTTATTATTAGAATGAAAACATCATCCGTGAGGTGCCGATTTACAACCTTCATGGATGACGTGATTTCATCATTCAAATCCACCTTCGAGTCTAGTTATGAAATCATTTTTATTGTTTAACTATATTATAATATATGTATTATATCTTATTTGATGTTCTATAATCATTCTTTACAATTTATATAATTTATAAAACAAAATGAGTTTGTTGTGATCAGAAAATGCTAAATTAATCTAAACAAGTATCGTTAATGATTTATATAATGAATCATCATAACATATAAAAACAAAGTGGTATTATAAAATTATATAAGTCCATTAAGAACAGATGGGTTCATTTATGGACAAAAATCCTCATTATACATGATTTTACATACACATATACAAGTAAACCAATCAGGAAACCAAGGAAACATATGCTTCCCAGTGATGAAATTGAATTTCATAACCCTCAAAACGGTACATGATTGAAAAGAATAAAAGTATAACAAATTAAATTCATGAATAAATGGTTTATGAATTATTAATTAATTAATATAATTATATTTTCCAGGACATTAAGACCAATTGTAGAATCATTTCAGACCTAAAGTAAGGGATTCAACTCAAACATCCATTATTCCTTTAGGTTATTTATTATCACTTTTTACTCAAATAAAATTCTCTTTAATTTATATTTAAATCTTATAAATTATGTGTGTATGTTCCAAAATCATGTATCAAGATCCATTCATCATTCATTTTTGGGAAATGCATGTTTAAAATGGGTCCATACTCAATTATTCTCGATAATCAAGCTTTATTTAAGGGAACTTCAAGAATATTTACCCATTTTCAAGTGGGATCCATAATATATTTTAATCCAACATTATTTTTATAAATACCACATTTTATCATGAAAAAAAAATAATGGTTCAATTTTGTTTTTCGACAAACAATTATGATTTTTTCATTTTAAATAATCTTGAATGTTTTCCCTTAAACCATAATACAATGTTTTATTTATAAACATTCCTAAAAACTATTTTCAAATTCGTTTGAAATCAATTGTCATGATATATTCTTATATTGTTTTTTTCATTTTCATGTATGATTTAATTTTTTTTCTTTCATTAACACTTTAATGATGCTTCTATTTATTATGCTCTTGAAATGATTATGGAACCCAATTCCTTCCATGGGTAACCATTATGATTATGATGGATTACATATGTAACGAGTTGTGACTCTTGATCGTCTTTGCGCAATGAGCCTAGACTCATGAAAAATTCATGTTTTATGTCACTGAAACATTACTATTCATCCATGATTATATGGTCCCATTTTATTATTTCTTATTTATAAGTACTCTATATGCCCATTTATATCATTATGTTATGCCTCCTAACCCAGGTTATAAGAATTATTGTAATGTTTGTTATCATACTGGGCTTTTAATTCATCCTTTTGATTATGTTTTCCAAGTTTATCCTATAAATATTTAAGTATCAAATGAATTTATGTGATCAAAATGGAATAAAAATAATTTAATGTTTTATTTATCCCCATATATTTAGTATAATGAACCTAGTCTTACAGGACACTGTACATTACAATCCATGGATTGAAATGTGATGTTTAATTATGTTTCAAATCATGTAATGATATTTGTAAATGAATATGGTCTCTATATTTGTTATTAGAGGAATTTTTTTTATTTTTTGAGACTATAAATAGAGAACATTTATAAAAATAGTAGGTATAAGACTAAATGTGAGAAAACATCCCTAAAAATTTATTATTATAGATTAAGTGGTTTATCAATAAAATAAATCCTTTTGTAAATACTAAAAGTGGACGTGGTTCTAGAAACGATATACCTATGAGTGAAAGCACTGACATAGTGTTCTAAGCCTAAATTAGGGTAACTCGAAACTTGAGAATTGGACTTACTATACACATGTATGACTCACCCAATGGATAAGATTTGTTAAATTAACAAGATTACTACGAACTATTATTAAGGGAGAAAAAAATACCATAATAAAATTTAGTTGGAAACATATCATGGATAAACTAGATTGAATCCAATGAAATCACAAGTTCGGATATACTTTTACATTACAAGTTCATCCCATTATGTTAAAAGTTTCCATTTATTATGGATACGTATTCAAGACCCTTAATTTTTTTTAATTTTTTTAGATACTTGCGAGAAATATATGAACACATGCAAATTATAAATGTGATAGGAATGTGGGGATTTCCCTAATAAAAATCTAAATATGATGGTAATGGGTTCTCAAAACATCATGACTTTACTCTCTCAACTGGATCATGTTATGAATGATAACATGAATCACAAGTTACACCTTTTTTCACATAAGAGATGGAATGTTCTCGTTGAATCTTTCATGAGAAAAAAGTATCCCATTTTTAGTGGACATTCTGATCCCCTCTTTTCCAAATAGTTCATTAACTCCTTCTAAAAGATATTCACCATCCATGAGTTCATAGAAGAAGAGAATATCATGTTGTCTATTTATCATTTTTGTGGGGAAGCTGATCAGTGGTGGGCACTGATCCAGAACACAGTGTCCACTGAGGAAAATGATTCTATGTAATCTGAAGATTTCAGGAAAATATATATTCAATAAATATTTTTCCCAAACCCTTCATCTCATGATGGAAAGAGAGTTACTTAGACATAGACAGAAAGAAGATGAGTCTATCTGGGCATATGAAGAAAACATTACTAGGCTTGCAAGATGCACCTTTATATTTGTCATGACCATTAAAAGAAAGGTTGATCACCACATTAGAGGACTAAGGTTGAGATTATCAAAAGTTTTGGCGATTCAAGACTTCAACAGTTATGAGGAAATTGTCCCTTATGTCCTTGAGGTTTAAATACATATTAGAGACTCTCAATGGTGTCATAGGGTTGGAGAAAAAAAGTAGAAAATTGAGTCTAATATGGGTGGATCAGCACATAAATCCCATGATAGAAAGAAGGTTTAATACACCATGTATCAAAAAATGGGAAGAAGTATCCTAGAAACTGTCTAAGGGAAACCATGAAAGGCTCCAAATGTGGTGGAATGGGGCATTTGGCTATTAAATGTCGAAGGGATATGAAGATCCCCAATAATGTGAAAGAACAAAAGAAGGTTCAAATCATCTCTCATTTAGTAATGTAGTGTAAAACTACAAGGAAAATGGCTATTATGTTAACAATTGACCTTAGCCAAGTTTTTTCAGAGGAAATCAATAATAACCGCCAATGAAATGAGGAAGGGATTATGCTATCACTACAGATGATATGGAGCTATAAAACGGTTTGGTTATAGGTACATTGGTTATTCATTCATGAATAGGGAACATACTGTTTTAGTATTTTTCTATGCATTCTTTAATATCTTGTAAGTGTAGAAGAACTATTAAAACACCACATCAAAATATAGAGGTTGGGTTATCTATGAAAATAGAGAGAAAAGAAATTACTACATACAATTCTTATCCCTCCACCCCGGTTACCGTTTGTGGACTAAACCTCCCAAAAATTTATTAGAGACTTCCTTTGGTAGATTTTAATTCTATTTTGGGCATGGATTGGCTATCTTTATACAATGAAAACATCATCTATAACAAGATGGAAATCAATATTCAAATCCAAAAGTATCTTCCAATTTATTAGAAGTGTATTGAGGAAAATAAATCTTCATCCAAATCATCATCTCAAGTGTGTATATTACTACCTTATGAGAAATAATATTTTTCTCAAACGATTGAGATAATGGAGATGATCATGCTCATATACATGTCCATTGTGAGTGATTAAACTGGTGTATTCCTCGAAGAATTGCTTTATATTAATCCAAATAAATTTGTTGAGTTATCTGTTGAACTTATTTTTGGATCTCACCCTATATCAAAGACACCTTATAGAGTGGAAACTTTTGAGTTAGAAGAGCTGAAGAAGCAGTTATAGGAGAACCTAAATAAGGTATTTATATG
The DNA here is from genome assembly GCA_963277665.1 of Viscum album. Taxonomy (NCBI): domain Eukaryota; kingdom Viridiplantae; phylum Streptophyta; class Magnoliopsida; order Santalales; family Viscaceae; genus Viscum; species Viscum album. The sequence goes on from OY728132.1 coordinate 130,696,912, forward strand.
CAGGAGTGCTTAACCATTGGGTGAACCCAACCTCTTATTCAAGAATAAGGATGGATCAACACTCATTTACAATGATTATTGTTAGACCAATAAAATCACAATAATTAACATATATCAACTAACACTGATAGATGAATTGTTCAATAAGCTATGTGGTGCTATTTATTTATCTCAAGTGGATATTTTGTTAGGGTATCTGCAATTAATCAAGGGAGAGGAAGATATTACCAAGACTTCATTTAGAATGTTGTATGGAAACTATGACTTCATTGTGATTCCCATTGGACTCACAAATTATCCATTAATTTTTAAGGACTTAATGAATATAGTTTTTAGAGATTACCTCAAACATTTTGTTGTAGTCTTTATCTATGATATCCTGATATACTCCAAAATAAAAGAAACAATATAAAGTGCCTTATAATAAAATTCTAAAGACATTGTGAAGGTAGAAAATATATTAAATGTATATAAAATGTGAGTTATGGGTGGAGGAATATTCATTATTTGGAAATTTTATCACAATTAAAAGAATATATACGGAACCTTCCAAGACAAAGGCTATCGAAGAGTGGCCGATGCCAACATCTATAACAAATATTCATAGATTTTTTTTCTTGATGGGTATTAATGAAAATATGTGAAGAAAGTATCATGATCATAAAACCCATTATGATGTTGACCCAGAATGGGGTGATGTTTTTATGGACTCAAGAATGTGAGGAAAGCTTTAAGGAGATTAAAAAATATGCTTATCAATGCACCAATAATCACACTCTTGAAAAGTGGACAACTATTTGTGGTGTACATTGATGCATGAAATAAAGAATAATTATGTGTAAAAAATAAAAATGATAAAGTGAGAGCATACACCTCATGGAATTTGAAAATTACTAATAAAATCTATTCTACACATGATTTAGATTTGGAAGCTATGATCCTCCCATTGACAATATGGAAGCATTATCTCTATAAAAAGAATTCGGAGATATATACAAATCACAAGAGTATAAAATATATATTCACATAGAAGGAGATTATATTTCACCAACAAATATGGTTAGATAACGTCAAGGGTTGAAACTGCTCAATCCACTTCCATCCTAGTTAGGAAAAGAAGGTTGTATATTCTCTATATAGAAAGGATCAAGTGTCATTATCAATGATTAAAATTGAGAAGGATCCAGTATTATTAGACTTGAAAAGGATGAAAATGGAAATAATTATGGGAGGAACATTGTCAATCCTTTCTCATATGATTGGTTAGCCATCACTTATAAAGAAAATAATGGATGCTCAATGAATTTTTAAGGTAATTTAGAAAAGGGTGGGAGCTATACAAAATTGAATCTCTTTTGACTTCAAGATCAGTGAGTATATATTAATTAGATTTGGTTCACACTATGTACACCATCCAATCCTAAGATAAGGAATGTGTGTCCGAATTATGAACTTATGTCATCCTTCTATATTCACCTAGGGAGAAAAAAGATGTATCAAGATCTCTAGGAAAAATATCAGTGGGGACATATATAAAATGATGTCACTAAACGTACTATTATGATCATGGTATGACCACAGGTGAAGGATGAAAAGAAAAATTATAAGGGGATGATGGAACCATTATCCATAAAAACATGAAAATGGGAAAACATCACCATGGAAAATGTCACTAGACTTCCAAAGACATCTAAGGGAAATAACAATATGTGGGTTATTGTGGATGTTCTTACAAAGACAACTCACATTATAGAAATTAGAGATGACTTCTAACTAGTTCAACTAGTATAGATATACATCAATGAAATGGGAAGGATATATGGAGTGAAAATATATATTGAATCATAATGAGATTCTATATTCACCTCCTTGTTTTGAAAAACTGACCAACATGATCTTATCACTGAGATGAACTACAGTACAACCAATCATCATAAAAATAATGTCAAATCTGTGTGGACTATTTAGAAACTAAAAAAAATGTAGAAAGATTGATATATGGACTTTAAAGGAGGATGTGACCAACATCATACATTGGTCATATTCTTCAACAACAATAGCTTCCACTCGAGCAACCATATGGATCCATATTAATACCTTTATGGTAAAAGGTGTAAAACACCAACATGGTGGAATGTGGTCGGTGAACGTAAGCTACTAAAACCTAAATTGTTGATGAAATGGTCGATAATGTAAAAGAAATTCAAAATTACATCAAGGAATCCAAAATATTATAGAATAGTTATGCATACAATCATCGATGGGACCTCAAGTTTACTGTCATAGAGATGGTATTTCTCAGAGTATCTTTATTGAAGAGGATCAAGAGATTTGGGAAGAAAGGGAAGTTAATTCCCAGGTACATTGGCTACTTCAAGATCCTTGATTGTGTTAGAGTTATGGCCTATCTTTTTTCACTTACACCAACCATGTCCCAAGTACACGTTGTATTCCACATATTTCTATTAAAGAAGAACATACTAGAGCCTTCATAGGTACTAACTATAGAGGTGGTATAGTTAAAGAATGATCTTCCTTATGAGTAGAATCCTGTGAAGATCTTGGATCATAGATATTATGTTTTACACAACAAGACTACTCACCTAGTCAAGGTACATTGGAGGAATCATAAAAATGAAGAGGATATATGGGAACTAGAGCATGTGATAAAAGAGAAGTACCTGCACATGTTTTCAACATAGACTGTAAAATGAAATTTCATTGTCGAAATTCTATTAGGGGGAAGAATTTGACTTCCTAATATTTTATATATAGAAATTCCCTTCTTATCATTATTTCATATGATCTAAAAATTTATATAAAACAAAACATTCTTTATAAATTATGATTAAATGATATAACAATCATTTATAAAATTTAAGGAACACATACCAATGATATTCTATGGTGACCCATGGAATAGTAATGTGACCCTTATGAATAATAAACTAGACTATTGAATAGAAACCACACCAATTAATAAATAAATATAATTTAATAATCATTAAAGTGACAATATTATAGAATTATATCATACTATATATAAATAAAAATTTAGATATTATTACTTAACAGTTTCCATTTTTATAAGATATAAATAATTAATTACAATTTTATGACTAATATAATAATTTAAAAGAAGTTTTATTTTCATGAAAGTTATTAATAAATTAATTTTTTTTTCATGTATTATGATTTATAGATGATTTTAGGAGACCTTAATAATTTTTTCAATGTGTTAGAAAAGTAGTTTTAATTATAAATGTTATATTTTCCAATAAATAATGTATTTAATTAAAAATTAGAATATATCATATTTAGAAAATTATTTTCATAAAATTTAGTTCATTTCTAAAATACAGACGTTTCCAAATTATTAGGGTGAAATTTTTAGATTATTGTAAAATACATGGATTTTTGTGAATAGTGAAATATGATAATTTACATTATATGTAAATAAATGAATTTTTGAGACAGGATTGAGTAATTGATGATTTAAGTGTCATTTAATTAGAATTAAAATTCAAAAATTACTTTATTTAGTCTCATGAATATGAACTATTTCTTTTCTAGAGAAAAAAAATTGAGTAAAATAAAAAAAACACACCCCCTCCACTATAAATAACACCCCAGACCACCTCTTCTCATCACACTTATCAATACTTGATAACTGTATATATAATTCCAAATAATATTCTCAAACCTATCTCCCCTGTACAATATCTTTTTTTATTAACAGTAGACAAAAACCAATTCTCTTAGGAGGTTCTCAAGAAGAAGGAATCAATAGGTTAAACCCGGTTTTTTTTAATTTCATTTTCTATTTCCTTTATTTTTATAAATGATCCTCAAAAAACCTTCACCATGTGGAATGAAAAGTATTTTATATGACATATAATGGAATTTTAACATGTTTATGGCATAATTATTCATCATATCACTTCTCCTATTTTTTTTATTTTATAAATGAAATCATCGTCTATGAGGTATAGATTTACCCCCTTTATAGATGACGTGCTTTCGTATTTCAATTTCACATTTATGGATTGTGATGAAACCCTTTAATGGTTGAACCAGATTATAATATATTCATTATATTTTATCTAATTTTCTTTACTCATTTTGTACACATGATATTAATTTATAAAACAAAATGAGTTTGTTGTGATTAAAAAGATCAATTAATCTATACGATTTCATTAATGAAATGTCTAATTAATCACCATAAATTATGGGAAAAAGTGGAATCTTAATATTATATAAGTAAATTAAAAACACATATTTCCATTTCTGAAAAAATAACCTCATTATAGATGATTATCCATTACCATATACAAATATAATGATTACGAAAACGATGGAAACTGAGGCTTCTGAGCGATGAAATTTATTTTCATAACCCACCAAAAAGGATATAAATGAACATAATAAAACTATAACAAATAAAATAAATGTATAAATGGTTCTGGAATTATTACTAATTGAATATAATTGTATTATTCAGAACATTAAGACCATGTGATGAATTGCTTCGGACATTAGGTAAGGGATTCTACCCAAACCTATATTATTTTTTCATGTTATTCCTTGTCTTTCTTACAGAAATGAAATTATTTTTTATTTATATATATATATTTTAAATGTTGTGTATATTTTATAAAACCATGTACCAAGATCCATTCATCCTTATTCTTTGGGGATATACATTTTTGTAAAGGTTCCATATTCAATTCTTCACGATAAGCAAGCCCAGTTTAAAGGAACTTCCAGAATTTTTACCCATTTTCAAGTGTGGAAAATAATATATTTCTAGACATATTTATTTTTATAAAATCACTAATTTTATGCATAATAAATATCATGGTTCAATTTGGGTTTTATACAATCAATTATGCCTTTTCCATTTTAAATAATCTCGAATGTTTTCTCTAAAATAGTACTAAAATATTTAATCTCTAAAGTTTCTTAGACACTCTTTTCAAATTAGTTTGATGTCAAATATCGTGATATATGACTATATTCAGTTATTAATGTACATGAATGATTTAATTATTTTCATTCAAGGAAACTTTTATGATACACCCATTTATTATGCTTTTAACATGATTAGGATACCCAATTTTTTCCATTGTTAACCCTTATGTTTTTGTTTGATTACTTTTTTAGGATTATTTATAATGAAATAATATTTACGAAAATCTTATGATTGGTGCACCCAGATTCTGCTCCAATGAATTGGGAAAATATTCATCTCATGAGACATTATGTACAATAGTCTAGGTGGTAGCCTTAACTCATTCTCCTATATATGCAATGATCTATGACTTGTGATCCTTTATTAGCAATGATCCTCGACACGTGATAATGTCATGGTTTATGTTTATTTCCAAATTACTATTAATCCATGATTATATGATCCCAGGTTATGATTACTTATGTATAATCATGGTATATTCCAATTTATATCATTATATTATTCCTTATAAATGATATTCTAAGATTTATTTTAATATATATTACCTTCATAGACTTCTTATCTCATCCATTTCATTATGTTATCTGTAGGTTATACTATGAAGACATAAGGTCTCAAAGTAAACTAAGATCACATAATGAATAACAAATAAAGAAATGTTTTATTGAGCCCCATGTTTTTCAGTTTGATGAACCTTGTCTTCCCAAAAACTAGACTTATGATCCTTGGCATGTAATTAGATATTCAGTTACCCATAAAATCATGTAATGGTATGTGTAAAAGGCTTGAGTCTATATACATTCGGTGGGAGTTACTTCCTGTTATTGAATAGTTTAAGGTATTTACAAAAACATCACTCCTCAAATACAAAAGTTCACTCCTTCCGCCCACTTATTCATAAATCCCAAACCATTTGGATTGAAAAAACCCTATGCAAATACCTCCTCAACATCCTAATACACATTATAGAGGTTCTTTTCATCTCAAAATACCATCCCATGGGTTATAAAGAAGATATAGAAAAGTTGTTTCTCTAACAGAATTTTATCGTCTTAACAATGATCTTTATTTTTATTTATTCATTTACAAACACCAACTATTTATAAACACATAAAATAATATAAAACTAATATATTCCATATATATATAAATATTTATTGTTTATGTAATACTATTTATAAATATATTTCTCTATAAAATGGTTTAAAACTCAATATCTCGTGTGTACGATAGATTACCGACTCATGAACTGATGTAATTTGTTCCCCATAATTGGAACACATGGATAGTGACAATGATGTAAAAAATATAATCCTTATTATTTCATTTTATGGCGTATAATCAATTTGACAAAGTAATTTATTAAAATTTATTTCCTTTATTATTATTATTATTTTCATTTAATTTCCCTTGAAACATTGACTAACTTGTGATTGGTAGACATTACATTTTCTGTTCAATATACAATTTTTTTGTATCATGGTTATTATTACTTCAAAAATATAATACTATTTATAAATATATTGTTTTAAATTTGATTTTATTTGATTTATTGTGATGTTTTGAGATTATATATTCTTTATTCAATATAAAAATTTATTTATAATGCATATTATTCAGAAATTAAATCAATTATTCAATATACAAGGAATGCTTTAGACCTATAGTGATAGGTGGGGTCTAGAATTTTGTTTTCTTCTAAATTAATTAGTTTATCTCATGATTGAAATTATTTTTCCAAATTTAATTTGTTTTTACACATAGTTTTAAACTATATTATGAATGGTCTTGACAATATATATATCATGATGCCTCAGATCATGAAATCGAAAATCAAGCAGTTTTTTCCTTATGAATTTAGTTATCTTTATTCATATGATTATTTTATTGATCTTATACATGGAATAATTTTTTGATCTGGTTATTTATTAAATGGAATGTTTTTTGTTATTTACCTTTCCATATTGATTATTTCTTATAAAATAATGTTATGTAAGTTAAAGATTAAATGGAAAGTGTGTTGTGTTATTTAACTTGAAATATAAATTATGACTTATTGATTCATAATATCATCCATTGTACATATCCCTTACTAGTTATTTGAGTTCACCATTTATTTTTTTTCTTTTTACCAAGAAATGAGGAAGATTTATTTCTTGGATTTTATGATTGTTGATTGTTTTCCAAAACAATGTTTAAACTTTTATTCACAATGTAAAATGGGCATCATGCTTGTATATTGTTATCTTAGACTATGAAACTAATTTGTATTTTGTGATTTTACCACTATATATTTTAATATATGAAAAAGTAGACACTTTTTATGGGTTACTAGATTCTGTTTTATTAAAAAACACTACAATTTTGAAAAATAAAAGCATATATTTTTTAAATCATTTCAAAATCATTTCAAAAAAATAAAACATCAAAACCAATTCCCCTATTTTTAATTTAAAAACCTTTACCCACCCAAATCATATGTTAACAAGGAAATAAGGGAACTAATAATAAAAAAACACACTTAATATGTCCTAAAAATTGAAAATATATTGATGGATCAAAACTATCACAAGTCTAGACTAAAATAAAATAGGATCAACACATCAATAAATCCTATTAAAAATAACCATGTTGCATTCCAATAATGATTGAAAGGCATAAAATAAGATACATCCCATGAGGAAACACTGCTGGTATGAATAAAATAGAACATGATACACAACAGTGGGCCTACATCCAACAGGTTAATGGTCTGACATTCATCAAAAAAAATTCTCTTACTTATCTCATCAATGACACCAAACTAGACATGAATTACATAATACTAGAGGAGACTAGATATTGTGTAATCTCATATATCCTATAACTATATCACTACATCCCACATAGAAACCAAGGTAGGATCATAAAATAACTAAAGTGTTGGATAGTATGTTGTTAAAATATAAAAATATGTTATGTGCTTTGATGATTTTAAAAATTCATATTTTTATTCTAATATGATAAACCAATGTTTTTGGATTTTATTTCTCATATGTTGTGTGTCTAAGTTTTTTTATTATGATGTGTAATGAATTTTATCAATGATAATGCATTTTATCATACAAAAAATTATGAACATATTCAGTTTTCTCTAAATTATAATGTTATGAAAGTTTATTCTAGTATAAAATATTTTATCTTATGTAGCATGATGAGTTTGATGAAAAAATATTTTTTAGCCTAAAAGATATTTTGAGAGAAAACTATCCTTTTAAGAGAGTTTTCAGATCCAAATGACTCTGAATATGCTAATTGTTTCATCATAGTAATATATTTATCCTATAATGAAGAATCATCATATATATTATTGAAGTTTTTTTTCTTATGAAGAAGAGATACTTTATCTTATATAATTTATCATTTAATGAAAATTTCATCCATATGGTATAATATGAAGATCTAAAAATTTTATAATGTCATGATTACTTTTCTAATCTCTTGATTTGTTATTTCATTCTTCTAGATAACATCAAAAAAATATTATCCATTTAATGAAATATCAGTCTGCACTAGACATTCAACAAATGAGAAATCTGATGAATGATGATATTTTTGACATCACTACCGCAAAACTAATTCATATATTAAGAAAGATTTTATGCATATACTAAGTAGCCTAGCGTAGTAAGAAACATTTATGGATCACTTGACCATTAGGTTTATGTTGTCACAAATATCAAATGAAATATAATAATATCAATTAGTCGATATAAACAAAAGGGTGGAGATAGTTGATTACAATTTCACAGAACACATATAAATATCAAAAAATGATGGATACATCTACATAGTTTAAATAAAAATGTTCATAATATTTTTATCAATATTATTAGTTCCATAAATGATCATACAAAGATATACATGGGAGTTTGTCATATTCTCTAGAGTAATCTTAATTTACTGTTATATTCTACTTGGAATGTTGTGACACAAAATTTTTTCTCAAAGTATTGTTTCATTCTATCTTTCCCGCACCTAGCGTAATAGTGTGTTTAAGACTATGGATGTGTATGGTAAATATAGATCATGTTTGATAGTTCTTGGACATTTTTATTAAGAGATAACAGCTTGTACTCATCTGGGAGGCCCTAGAAAAGGGATGTTATAATGAAAATAAAAAAAACTCATGGGGTAGAGTGTTGGTGGAGTAGAGTAGGGGATTTCTATTCATTGAAGAAAATATAATTCTATTATGTTTGATATATTTCTTTAATTTATATTTTCTAATGCATATTATTATTATGAAAATGGTTTTAAATTATCATACCTGAAGAGGATGGTTCTCTGCAATATAAATTTTAAGAACTAAATTCACCGGTTCCTTGAGTATTCAACACAAAATTATATGGGATAAAAATTGGTTTCATGGAATTGAATTTTCATTTCAAATAATTCAATGGTTTATGTATAATGATCCATCACTAAATGGATTCCATAGATTATAACCCAGAGGTTATTACAATGGTTTGATCCCTGTACATGAATTGTAAAAACAATGGTAACGAGAAATCTCACCTGATCATCTATCTAAAAAATATTTTTCAGATTGTCTATCTAAAATTAGTTAAGAACTATGAAATTATTAAGACAAAACATAAATCATGGAATGATATAACCAGATACAATTATGATTTGATTTCCAATGATATCAATTATATCATCCATGATTTAATAAAATATGAGTTCATCATGGTCTCTCAATTAAAAATAATAAATGTAATGCCGACCACTATAATAGTTTCATATGAAGGAGCTGTAATGTAAAATCTCTTTAATATGATGGAGGTATGCTTATGTTAGGAATTATCAAAATGGATGTAAGAGAGAGTAGTACTCAACTGAATAGAAGACATGTTGAGTTTGTGAACAACATTTTAACTCTATTAACACCAATCAATGATCGTGAAAATGCTTTGTAATTTATCTAATTATTACCACCCAAGTGTAGTGGAATATCAAATACTATCATGAAATCTATATAATTAAAATATATCATAATTATATATTTTATCATTACTCTCAGTATTTATTAAACTAAAATCGAAAGACAAATTTAATAGAATATATTGATCAAGAAGGAAAATTATTCATTCAAGGTTTGTAATTATAAAATTGATAGGAGTCATAAAATCATTCAAATCACTGTTGCATATAAAGAAGAAGATTACAGAAGAAAATCTAAATCAAATTATAAGCTTTATAAACTTTATAAAATGTTAAAAATGTTCTATAAAAAGATGTGAGGTTTCCAAATATTCTTCAACTTGCACATAAAGCTTAGTAAAAACACAAAATACATAAATTTTTATGACATAAAAAATTATAGACATATCAAGATTGTCTATTTGAATGTTAAATATGATTAGAACATTGAAAATAAATATTTCAAGTAGGCTAAAAAAATAAATATAAGAAAAATATGAGGTCCACCAATAGTTCTTTTAAGATTATAGAGAATTCACATAATTAGATTCAGAAGAAGAATCTATTATTCATTATGATAACATAGGTTTAATGGAATAGTCAAATGGTGACCCTTCTTATTACTCTTCAATCATGAGAATAAATAAGAAAATTAAAATAAAAAATACAAATAATTAAATGAGTACTAAACCATGTTGGAAAAAATCTATTAAATCTTATAAAAAAAATAAATCCCTTCAAAATTCGTAAAATAAAATTTTTAGTTAAGTGGAAACTATGAATAACTAGATTTTAGACACAAAAAAAGTTTGAAAAATTTACTACCTTGAATAATGAACATGTAAAAACAACTAAGAACCTACAGAAGGAGGTTCAAAACATCAATGATACTGTACTTTTATTTACTAAAGGATAATATTATTTAAAAAATATCCCCATTCAGAATCAACATAAATAAAAAAAATTGAATTGGAAGCTAAGGTGAAATGACCAAACTTTATAGAAAAAATTTTGTTCCTTATTCAAAAAATCAAAAAAATCACAAAGTTACTTATTTTCATTCTAAATAAGTGGGAAATTATACCAACATTTTTTATTAATAAAAAACCTCATGTTAGTGGAAAAAAATGATATTCTTTAAAAATATTTTCTAAAAATTGATATAATTTTTTCTAGAAAGAAAAAAACTATATTCCTAGATATCTTATAGCTAACATTTATGTAACAAAAATAAATTGGGTACAAGAAAATTATATTGTTTGATTTTTAATTGTTGTGAACTGGTCATGTAAAAATCAGTAAAAATGGTTTAAGGAATTTTTTTTGAAGGAATGTGAATGTATATTACTCTAAAATAAATTGACTATCCAGAATAGATGGATGATATGTCACATTTAGTGAAAATGTAAAGGAAACAATCGTTGGTATTTGACCATATGAAAATCCTCTTTCAATTATCATAAAAAAGAAATTTTTGTTGAAGGCTTGAAGAAAAAACTTATATGTAGGTATATAATTTTTGTGATGTATATTCCATTAACATTTCTAATTATTTTAGTTTTTAGTGATATGTTTCACATGTTTAAAGCACCTAGAAGAGGGAATTCTTACACATTATGTCACAATTTATTGTGTAGGAAAACTTTTTGTGGTTTAAATTTGGAAATTAGTGAATCATGGATTTTGGATAGTTTGACTATAAATTAAAATTTTCATTATCTAAGAAGTTTTTCTAAAGGGAATTTGTTTTTAGAGCTTCCAAACCTCAAATTGTATTGAAAGAATCTATGTGATTCATTCCATATGGGAAGGAAAAAAATTCATATTTCAAAAAAATTAAAGAATTTGCAACATATATACCTCTTGAGCTTGTCCATATGGATATATGTGGACCACTATAACTTAAATTATTGTGGTTAAATCATTTTACATATATTAGTTGATATTTTAAAATTTAAATGGATTTACTTTTTAAGAAATAAAGTGGATCATTGTTAGGTTTTATTGATTTTTAAAATGTTTTCCAAATGAAAAATATGTCCAGATCATGTCATTAAAAAGTTATCATAGAGGTAGGACAAGGATTTTTGAAGAATCAACTCATGTGAAGTTTGATGGAAGTGATCCTTTAGATAACAAAATGATTCAAATTAATGATCAAAGTTATTCAATCAATTATATGATATCTGAACCTCCCTTTAATGAAAACAAAGATAATGATTTATAACTTGATTACTTTAATCCAAATCCAGAAATGGTAGATTCCATGGAACAAAAAAGTGGGTCTCCTAAAATCCCTTGAAATAATAAATATAATCCTATATAAGAAGTTGATGAAATATTAGATGATGTTTTATGAACCAGAATAAATGGAGGAAATATAGAACAATTCTCTATATTTTTGTTCCAACTAGAACCTAAATTCTTAGAAAAAGTGTTATTAAATTAAAATTTGGTTTTATTTATTCAATAATAGTTAAATCCATTAAAAAGAAATAAATTATGGGAATTGGTTGAATGTCCCTTGAACTATCCTGTAAATGGAACAAAATCAGTTTTTAAAAACAAAAAATATGATTATGGTATAATAACTACAAATTAATATTGATTTCTTAGAAAAGGATATAATCAATAATAAGGAATAGATAATGAAGAAACCATTTCCATTATATATAGGTTAGAAGGTATTAAAATACTTTTAAAATTTGCATTATAAATTAAACTTAAATTGTACTTTATATGTTTGTTGATCTTCTTTTCAAAATGGATTTTATAATATTGGATGTTTAGATAGAGTAACCTATGGGTTTTAAATATCATCATTTTTTAAATTATGTTTTTAAAATTCCAAAATATCTATATGGACTTAATAATTTCAAACTGAATGGTAAGAATTGTTTTGGTTTTTTAATTTATCAAATGGTTTTATAGTAGTAATGGAATATCCTTCATTATTTAATAAAACTTACTTCTCATATATTTTTTTAGTACAAATATATGTATTTGATGTTATTTTTGTATCAACAAACATAAAAATGTGTAACTATTCTTCAGAACATATGAAAAAATAATTTGAAAGTGGTATGAAGGGTGAACAAAAATATTTTCTAGGATATGAAGTTTATAAAAAATATTTTGGAAATAATTTTTATCAGAGAAAATTCATTGATATACTTATGATGTTTAGACCCTAAAATAGTAAAACCTACTCAACTCATATGATATCTAATAACAATTGTCTCACATGAAACTAGAAATCCAGTTTAAAACAAGTTATATAGAGGAATAAATTGATTTTTGGTATCTTATTTTAATTAGACTATATATTATGCTTTTAGTATGCCATTATGCAGTATTTCAATCCAATCAAAAATAATCACATTTAAATGACACTAGAATAACTTTAATGTATTTAATAGGAACTCGTTCTCTTTCTCTTATTTTTTCAAAAAAAAAATAGATTAATTTCACACCCATGAATACCAATTATTTTATTTTAAAAAAACACATTATGATTTCGTGGGAACCTCACATGTACCGATTAACCCAAAAAATAACATATCAAAATTTGAAATCCAAAACAGAGAAAAACCAACACCGTATTTGAAATTCAAAAATCATGCCTGAACAAAATATAAAACTGGATCACGACATGATATGTAAACAATGAAGCCACCTAAAGCCACACCCCAAAAATAAAACATTACCTTATTAATTATTGTTTCTAGTCAAAATACACTTGTAATTATCCAACCAGAACATCAAGCAACAAAAACTAGATACACCATTAACCTTTGCATCTCCATATAAGGAATTCAGCTTAAATTCAAACTAGGATCCATGAAAAAAATCTATATTGGAATAAATTAATCAGATATCTCCAGCTTCAGGAAGGAAAAATAACCAGGACGCCTTCTGAGCGAGCCAAGCCCTTTCTAAACCAATCATCCCACAAAAATACAAACAATAAGAAAAACCATAGGTCAAAAAACCATTTCATCATTAACATAGCAATTGACACATGCCACTGCTATGTCGCAATTTGAAGAATATGAAGGGTTCCCCATCTATAATTATATCAACTAAACAAAAAACACATACCAATGCCTCTTGAAACCACCAAATTAGATCTTCTAGGAGAGCGATGAAGGAGAAATAATCCATTATAGGGTTTGAAGAAGTGAGGTTTCAATAAATAAGCTCAACCTCACATAGAATCACCAGCCCAATCTAAAGAAAACAGCATTTATAAGGGCACACCAACATTGAACCAAGAAGAAAAGGATTCCATGAAATGTGAAACCACAAAAACTAGAGGCTCCACATAGTTGGGCTCCTGGTACACCAAAATGATTCAATATACAGGTCATAGGACTCCCTAACAAAAACATTACACAAGACCAGATGGGGTCAGAAACATTGTAATTAGAAGAAAAGAGTATATGGTAATGTAATGTGGATTCAACAAAGATACAAGATAGCATATAGAAGAAATATGAGTCGGTGAAGAAAGGATAGAAATAAAGAAATATTATTGGAGTGAAGAGGAAGAGTAAAAGGGGGTGAAAGTGGGGAGGGAAGGTAGGAATGAATGAGGGGAGGGAGAGAGGGAACTAGAGAAGTAGTGAACACGTATCACCCCCCTAAATCACAATCGAAGTAACCCTATATCATTAGGGAATTAGGAGACAGGTTAATCATATGTTGATTTTGATGGATGTAGTATATATTGAAAAAAAACCATTGGAACCATCCATTTTATTGGTAAACCTATATTGTCTTGGAAATGTAAGATTAAATAATTTATACAAATATGAACTACCTAATCTAAAAATATTTTCTCAGGATGATTTGGTGAACATGTTCTATAGATGAAACACATAATAACAAATTTTGGATATATTTTAAATTGTCTTCCAATCAAAGGTGATAACATGAGTGAAATCAATATCTCCAAGAAACTGATAAACCATTCATAAATGTAGATCATATATTTAATACAAAATTTCTTTTTGAGATAATTCACAAAATAATGATATCTCTTTAGAATTTTCTTCCACATAAAATTAATAAGCATTCATTTCTACAAAACCATTTCTAGCTGGTATATTTGATTTCATTAATTCATAATTAGATATGTTTAATTTTACTATATAATATTTTTAAAATGTATCACATATTCAAATTAAATAAATTAATAACATTATTTAATTTACTTTTTCACCATTTTGAATAATAGTTTTATTAAATATGTCATGTCATGTTGTTTTAGTAGTAATTACTATGTACATCACTATAGGAACCCTCTATTATAATTTTTTTTGTTTATCAACCCTATATGTTAAATGATTTTAAAAAAATTAGACCTTCACTCTTTCAACCGAAACATTCTGTTACACAATCCTTCTAACATTCCAAAAACTTTTTGAATAGATAAAGCTAAATGAACCAAAGATTCCTCATCAAAATTAATTAAAATGAAACTGATCTCATGGAAAGAGTTTAGTGGAAGGAAAATTGATTTTCAATAGCTAGAAAATACTAATATGTTGCTGAATAAAGTCATCAATCATTGAGGATGGGAGTACATATTCGATTAAATGTGAACAATAATTATATTCAAAAGGAATGTTCAGGAGTTTTATGAATCAATAGTATTTCACTTCAATGATGATTTTTACTTCGTTACTCTAACATTTTTCCATCATAACCTCTCGATAACCTCCGTTTAGTTAGTAGAGGCCTAGAAAATACTCATGAAGGCTACATATTTTTAAGAACGTCCTTAGTTTCAATGAATGGAGTCACACTATTGAAGATAATGAATTTTCTATTTGAAATAAATGTCATTGAAAAAAATCAAGTCATGGAATTAGATATTAAAATAAATCTTATAACTCTGTTCATACAGTAGGGAATATCACAAAAAAGCAGTGAGTTTATGAAAACTATTTTTCATTATATCAAATTACATTATCTATTTTTGGTAGAAAAACATGTATATATAGCACATTATATTCTATGATATATTTTCCAATTTTAGAATATGTGTCTCAATTTCTAAAATTTTGAATGAATTTTAATACTTTTCTATCAAAATAGTTGATTTTTCTTGGATTAGATAATGACAACTCCTTTTCATGGGTTTATAACCTTAAGTACAGCTGTATTAATAAAAATTTTGTTGTGTTGTAATTTTTGGTTATACTATTTTGTGAACTTAACCTCAGTTTCTAGAGTAAAACCTATATCCACTAAATCAGAGTCATACTTCATATATGAAATACTAGTGTTATAAGTGAGATCATCTCCCAACAATGAGATAATATAATGTAATAATGATGAAGCTACTATAATGGTAGGTAAAATAATTGTATGAGTTGGAATTCATTCAGGAGAACAAATGGATTTCTAGGAGTGTTCACCTCATGACCCTATATATATACAAGTCCATGTTCATAAAGAAAGGATTTCCACATCTATCACTGTAATGTTTTTTTATTAGTCAATAGAGTTCCATTTTTATATGACCCAAAATGTCCCCTCTAATAATTTATTCCCAATTTCATGAATTGGAAAGTAGGCTCCAAGAATGGTTAGTAGAGCCAAATAATAAGAGTCACATCACATGGATGATTCACTTACTGCTATAGAAAAATTATCAGTTGGTGAATAAAGTACAAAAGTCCACTGGAAAATTCATTCTTCTATTTTTTGGGGAAGGTGGAAATATAAGAGTTACTAAAACTGGATGAAATTTCTCTAAAAAACTCATGTTGGATACTCAAAGATACTGTCAAAAGTAGAATAAATAAAAACCCATGTGACTAAGTTTAGTAAAGAAGTAATACATTTTCATGATTATATGATTTCATTGTATTATGTTTATGATGTAATGTTTTTGACACAATATGTGCTATAAATGTTATTAAAAAAATTCCATCATTGTAATTTCAAATGGTTCTATTCAATAATCAAAGATTATGGAACTATATAAAACTATGGATACAGTTACTACTTCTTTTGATTCCATAAAATGTGAATTTATTTAAATAGAGGTGATTTATGATTTACAGAATTTCATGATATGTGAATTCAAAAATGTTACTTGTTATTTGTAATGAATCCTTTGAATTGGTTGATAGATCAACAAAAGAAAATTAGCTGTATGTTGAAAAAAAATATTATTAAAGTGAAGGAAAATTATATCTATGTGATGAGAGAGGTAATATTTATCATTACAAGACTATTCAAAATTTCCATCCAGATATGAAATAATTTTTATGTAATCTAATAGAATTTTTAAGATCTAAACAGAGTAGTTATTAACAATCATAAGTTAGATTTCTTAGAAGATGACGAAGAGGTAGAAGCTGATGATTTTGTAGAATATTCATGAAGAAAATTATCTAAAAATAGAAAATATCTGGACATTTATAATGGTATAATAGAAAACCAAATTTTAGATTTAATGAATAGGATATCTAGCTTCACCAAGGAGGTAGAAATGATAATTTTTGTAGAAAATGTCTCTCGTCTTATGTGGAGTGAGTTTAAAACTCTCTAGTAATACTATAAAGATAATTTGGTGAAATGAATTGACTGTTGTTCAGTAGACCTATTTAATATTCATACAAGAAATTTTCCAAGACCAAAAATTATTAATCAACATTCAACAACTTCTCATCATTTACATGGAATCATTGACAATTTCTTGATCTATCATAGGGATAAACTTATGTATGATGAAAATGTATCATTACATTTACCTGAATAATCATCTAAAATACCCTTTACATGTAAAGTAAAATAACATTTTGAGAGAGCGTGATAAGATTCTCTCAAAATCTAACTAAAACCCATAAGGTTTTTTGATGAATTCTAGTATGGTATAATCTATACTGATATTAAGTCATTTTTTTATCATGACACCAGATGCCCTTATCTTTAAAGAATATAAGACAAACAATAATTTCATGATCACATACTGATACATACACTTTCTCCATTTCCTAAAGTAGGTTGTCTAGTCGAGGGGAATTCTTACAAAAATCAATTGTAGCATTCCAAATATATTTAATTCATAAAAAATTGAATATGATTTATATTATCATTTCATTGACTGACTAATTTTAATGATTTAATGCCACTAATGTATTTATAAAATGTTTAATTTTTTAATATATATTTTTCAAAGATATTATATATTATTGTTATAAGATTTTATTACACAGTCTTAAGGATTTCTTATGAACTCTATTAAATGGAAATAAGGTTTATCATTTGTAGCAATAAAAATTTACTAATGTTTTTATGAAAAAAAAAATTTATCCCCTATTATACATCCTTTTTAGATCACAAAAAAAATTGGGAAGAAAAAGAAAATAAAAAACAAAAGAAATTTTATTAGAAATTTGGGTAACAAAAGGAATATGCAAAATGTATGTTTAGAATGAGAAAATATTTCTTGATATAAAATTATCATTAAAATGGGAGAAGAAAAGGAAACAACTATATTTATAAATGTGCATATCTTGTTATATTAATTATTATTTCATTATCTCATGGTTTTTTTGATAATAAGAAAGTGGGAGACTATTGGAAAGTAGGATTCTACAATATACCTCCTGGATATTCTCTATTTTGATTCATAAAATCCATACTTTTATTATAACATGTTTATCCCAACAATTTTAAATAGTATTTATCTTCTACAGTGTCTCCATGTGTTTACCTTATAATTTGTAAAGTATTTGATATATACTAAAACATTTTATCTTTTTAATATTGAAGAAAAAAATCAATCTTCTCAGAATCATAAAGGGATTAAATTTTATTCTATAATGTAAGACTTTATCTTATTAATTAATACTAGGTTACCCAATAAAAAAGTTTTAGATAGAATGAAAATATGAAAAGACATTATCTTTTAAATAAAATATTCATAGACATAAGAATTTGAAGAAGCTAAGTGTGCATCACAGTAACATATTTATCTCACACTAAAGAAATATCCTAAAAAATATCGAAGTCAGTTTATCATAAAAATTAGAGAGGTTTTTTAATGAAAGTCATCCTATGATGAATATTACTTATAGTTGGTATCTTATGAAAATATACCTATTCAAAAATCTCAGGATTAAATTTCTGATTTACCAAAATTTTATTTCTTTCGTTTGAAGAACATCAAAATGAATATTATCTATTTAAAGAATGAACTATTTTAACAAGAATTTCTATAAATAAAAATATTTGAAGAATGAGAATATTTATGACAACACTTCTATAAAAGTAGTTTTAATATGTGGAAAGATTGGGTGCATATCAATAATAGCATGTCTTATGAACATCCCCAAATTTCTCACATGACCATTAATATTATCTTATACTTAAGTAAAAAATGAGATATAAAATTATCAATTAGACACTATAAAGAAGGAGGAGAAGATAGTTTGTTACCATTTTTTAGAATGCATATATATATCAAAAATCCTGGATACCAATACATAGTTCAAATAAAAAATGTTCTTGTTTGGATTACAAGTTTTATCAGTTGCATTTAAGATGATTGTACAATACACCCCGAGGTATATCATATTCTGAAGAAAAATATTCATTTACTCTCAGTTTCTTATTGAAACTATGTGATGAAAATGTTTTTAACAATGTTTTGTTACTTTTTATCTTGTTTATAATCAGTGTAAGAGTGTGATTAAGACCATGTATAGGTCTTGAAAAGGGTTATTTGAGTTTAAATCTCATGGACAATTGTATTAAGTGAAAACTTCTTGTACACACCTAAAATAACCCAAAAAAAGGACATTAGAGTGAAAATCACTAACCACGTGTTTTAGAGTATTAGTGGGGTGGAATATCTTATTTATATTCCTTAGAAAACTATTAATATCATGTGATTCATCTATTTACTAAAATTATATTTTCCAGTAAATATTTTTATTCATGAATATGTTTTTAATGATCAAATAAAGTGATTTTGGTTCTCAGCAAAAGAAATTTGAGTATCTCAATTTACCCCCTCTTGAGTGTTTATTCGGTCATTACCTAGAAAAAAATAATCAATGTGAGCTATGAACAAGGAAGGTCTCATAAAATAAAAAAATCCCCAGGGGCTAACACATCAATCAAATCCTTCTATATCATATACAACCCTTATAATGATCCAAAATACAAAGGAAGAACCTGAATCACATCAACCAAAATCCACCACATGGATTAATATAACTTAATCAATAAAAAAGGGGATCAACTAAGGAAAAACAATAATAAAACAATCATTACTTCATTAATTTACGACTAGGCCATTATATTTTCATATATAGAATATATTTTGGAAATATCCTTAAAAATAGAATCCAAACACAATTCCAAATTAAATAATAATTAGAGAAAATAACAATAAACAATACCAAGGAAAAACATATTTATCTTTTTAAAATAACACTATAATTTTAAACATGTATTTCAATTTTGTAACCCAAAAAAGGATAACCCACTTTGAAATTTCCATTTGTTTGGAAACCTGGTGAAATTTTATTTTTCTAAATGAAACCCATTATTGGAATTTTATCAAACCAGTAAACTACAAAAAATATAAATTTAATTCAACATCCCATTTAATCATGAAATACAAACCATATTCCATATAATAATCCTATGAATTTTGGGAAATCAATTATAAACCAATCCTAGATAAATAACTTTTCATTATATAGAATATAAAAGTATTTATAAAGAAAAAAATCTATATAACTATTCAAAAATTCAATGCAACAGAAATAACTCCCTCTTGTTTTGAAATTATGTTTCCATAAATGAAAAACATTATATAGAACTCCTAGGATGGATCACAAACAACAAAAATTCAAGGATTCAATACCTAAAAACCCGATATAAAAAACTTTCCTCTAATGGCAACTAGGATTGTATGAACATATGTAAAATAAATATATCAAAATAGAAAGATTGGATAAGATCATACCAAATAATATGGATTAAGAAACCCAATAATCACTTAAACATCTACTTGTAAATGGTTTTAATAGAATAAAACCCCTTTGTGAGGCACCATAGATAGGTGGAATGAATGGGGGATTATGGGGGGAACACCAATTAAAAATAAGAAAAAGTTATAAAAATAGATCTTTTTGAGTGGATTTCATGGTTTAACCACATGTTTATGTAATGAAGTAACTATATATATCATCACTATAAAAAGTGCTGGAGGCTACACATATAGGATTCTTTGTTTGTAACTCTTCACCATACCCATGAGATCAGAAAAAAATTCCCTAAATTATTAACATTTTATCCCAAAATTCCTCTAATCTGATTCACCAATACATTCATCAAATTACCACAATAAAAGTGACACTCGGTTTTAACATTCGTAAACTCCCTTTCATGACCCATGTTAGTGATGACTGTTATTCCCAAATTGTATGCTCCAAAAAATATTATTCATCATGTAAAACTGAAAATATAGTTTGTGTTTATATTCTTTTGGATTAAGATATAATATTTTTCTTTCAACTACTTTGATAAATTATTGAATCCCTTTTTTTCCGCATTGTGTTCAATTAATTTTATTGTGGCCTAAGAATTAAAAAACAATATCCATTATATGAAAAAGAATAACTACAAAATATTATTTCATTTTTGGATTGGTATTTCACATGGAAGAATATCATGGCTATTATAACACACCTGGTAATTGTGTCTCAACATTCAATGACAAAAACATATAAATCATTAAGAATTTCTATGTTCCTTGGAAAAATAATTTCCCCCCTTTCTAGTTTTTGCGATGACCAACCTTTTTTCAGGCATTCAGATTTGGTGGTTTTGAAGAAACTACATATTTATTCTTTCTATAAAAAGCTTCACCAGCAATTTTTATTTATCTTTGATCCATTACCTCCAAAATTATTGTGTTTTCATTGATATTGATGCATTTGAATTTGTTTACATCATTATGGGTGTAAATATTATTTATATATCTCTATAATTTCAATAGAAATTAATAACTTATTCTAAAATACCCTCAATTCATTTAACACTCTCACTGATAGCATTATCTAAACCATCAATGATTTAGGATTTTTCTTATTCTTTATTTTTCAGTTCAACTTCCATTCCCGGATTTCTATAAAATCTATATTTGGATTTCCATTCTCCAAAATTATTTATAAATTTTTTTATTATTGTTTGTTTGATGACATTAGATTCATGCAACATCACATTTCCCTTTTTAATCTTTTCCCTCGAGATATCATGTTACTCAGGGGTTCCTCGTGTTCTTCTTATATATCAACCATTCCCACCCCTCTATTAGTAGCATCATCTTTATTATATCAATTTTATTGTTTTAATTATCCCCTAATACAGATTTCCCCTTGTAATTTTTTAATTCTTATAGTTAACATTATCCCTAACTATCTATATAGTTAGAATGAAAATTTTAATTTTTTAAGAACCTCCATTGGGATTTTTTTTCTCTATTTTCAATTTTTTTCATCTTCAAGGTATTTCTATAATAATAAAAATATTTTTGATAGTTAACAGAACATTTAGCCACAAGAAGTACCACCATTACATATTTAAGGAAAGCAAGGGGAATATATCCATTAAACCAACCTCTTCCTCACATAAAATTAGCTAAAAAATAACATCACCTTATCAACTTTATCAAAGTCAAGATTCTCATTTATTGAGAGCTTCTTCATGGAATTAAGGGCCACCTCTTTTGTACTCTACAATTTACTTGACTTTTTTTCCTTTTTTCCATCAATGAGTTGCAAGATTAATATAAAATCTTTCAAGTGAAATTTATTTTTATACTTTTTTCTAGAATCAAATCCTTTTAATTCGTATGATGAGAGAGTATTCTCATAATCCTCTTCCTAATCATATCATCTTTGAGGTCCTTCTAAAGGAATTTAAAATATTTTACAATCACATTTAGATGATCTAAAAATGAATCAATAGTCTCATTTTAATATTTTAAAAATATTTATATTTGTTCCATATAACCTAAAAATTTATCTCTCATGACTTCAAATATCATTAATAAATATCATGAATATTTTTCAACGTAACATGAGAGGTTTTTCAAGACATTATCTTTGGTAAAATAAGACAGTATTGTGATCTTCCCAAGTAATTCATGGATCTAGTGTAAGTATAATATTCATGATGATATACATCCTTCATGGTTACATTCTCTATATAAGCAATGATTCCATAAATGGCCTCTATATATATATTCGTGTCCAAATATTTAAAATAAGTTTTATTCTAATTCTGAATAAATATAAATTACATCCCTCAAATATTTGGATAACATTATTATTGAAAATTGTTTCCATGTTTATGAGATAGAGAATGAATGAACACCCAAATTATATAACTTGTTGGATCCTTATCAAGGATCGAACCCTGGGATGGGTGGTGTGATTCAGGGAATATGAGTTACAAATTGTTCTTATATTATTAATGATTTAGTTCTCTCACCATTAAGAACACATTGATCTCTCTCCCTTTAATTACAATGATTGATCTATTATGTAAATGGAATGAGATATTTTATTTGGATCATCCACACTAGGATATACCAAATGATCATTCATATCAATATTCCTATCCACATAAAAAATTATGCTCACTACTTTTATAATAAAATTTTAGAGAGGTATTTCTATCCCTATTGGTTTATTACAATAATCATTTATAAAACCCACTAATATACAACCTTAAGGGAAACACTTCCCGACATGATGGAAAATATCTTATTCACTTGAAAATACTGGATAGAATCACTAATAATTATGTTTCTTCTAAAAAAGTTATTTTTTTTTATAATTTAATTGGGAGAATGAGACTCTTAAAAAACATTTTCAATCTTCAATATTACAAATCATATTTGGAATAATCCCAAGTTATTATACACATAAGAATATACAATGAGTTTTAATATATCAATCTCTCTAAAATTTTTGTTACCCATGGAGAAATAATCCTTCTCATTTAAAAATCTTCTTATTGTCCATTGCATCCATCCTCATGAATGCATTAACAAAATTCCTTCTAAAATACCAAAAACAAAACAAATATATAAATGTTAAAACATCTAAAAATATGCATGATATAAGGAAATATATTTTTTAGAAAATAGAATTGATAGTTGAAACATACAACAACATGTTAAAATGAACAACATTTGACCATATTCCCTTAAACAGCCAGCAACATGAGTATATCCTCCTGGATGAAGATAATTCTCATATTTCACCTTCCTTTGAAACATAACTTGTAAACAGTTCATCATGTGTATCACATGTGAACACCCACACTATAACACAATTCTCCACACCCATAGTGGGAATCCCATGGGTAATAAATTAACTCAATCTCTACCACTCTTAATAAAAAAACATGGTCTCACATGTGTCAAACTCCTTCAACTATATGTCGAGACCACAAATTACTCTTCACATCCTAATAAAAACAACATTGTTTTTTCGACCAACACTCCCAACACCATGGGAATGATCATCAACATTCTGGTTATTTTTTATTTTAAAGTCACATATCATCATTAAACTAATTCAGATACCACCAAAACCATTTTGGGTGTACTTTATTCACACATATTGACAAAAAAGGCCCCACAGGCTCTATTAGGGCATGGTATTTACTATTTTGTAGTCCTAATTCACCAAAAAGGAAACCTTTTACTTCAACATCTAGTGAATCATCCTTCATCAAGATTGTCAACAATGACAACCCAAAAATAATTTTTATGGATTTTTTATTATAATCTAAACTAATTTTTTCCCCAAATTGTTGTATATCCTTAAAACAATTTATGTATTAGAAAGAGGTATATTGTTAACTAATATAAATTTACTTTTTTATATTATAAACAAATTTATGTAATGTTATTATTATTAATGGTTCAATAATTTTTTACAAAAGGTAATATATTTTTTATATTTTTTAATTTTTATATTTTAAAATATTATAGATATGTATATATATTGGTTATTATATAATTAAGTATATGTGATACATCATTATACATGGCCAACATAAGACACCATTGACATTAAATAAATTGATATTCTATTATGTTATCTGAAATTTTATTTGGGAAATTTTTATAAGGCTTTATTTTTCTAGTTTATGTTATAATAATTTATTATTTCTACATAAGATTCTTTTTGAAACAAAAATATGAGTTTTTTGAATAGTTTTTCCTGTATATGATGACTCAATGTTTGAAATATATGTTACTAAATAATGGTTTATGGGTTGTTTTTATATATTATAATGGTGGATTTTTGTGTCCTATTAATTTTTTTTATTAGTTACTTTAGAAATTTTAATTTTCTATCTTAAATGTGATTACCCATTTATTTAAAATTGATGATTTTTTAGTATAATATTTAAAAAACCCTTATTTTATTATTGAATTTATTGAAGGTTGTTTTTTTATGAATTAATATTTCACTACTATTATTATTATAATTCTTTATCTCAATATATTTTTACCTAAACCAAAGGTATTGTTAAAAATTTTCTTCCAACATGATTGCTTTTTTGAGGTTGTGAATTCTAATCATATGTCTTGTGTTTAATTGTAAAGGTTTTTTGATACTTTTTAGTGGTGGTGTTGGATTAATTTGTGAACTTTTTGTATCGTATAAACCATGTTTATATAAAAATATATGCAAAACTATATTGAAACATTTTACAATCTTTCAAATGTGTGACAAAAAATGGTTTTTTTTCGATGAAATCTTATGTTTTATCAAACATATTCCATAGTATCTAAAATAAACATAAATTTGTTTAGTTTAATTGTTTTATTATTTTTTTATTAAATTATGAGTTATTTCAATTCATTACACTAAGTTTTGGTATAATTATTTTCATTATGATATGTTATTAAAGTTCCCAATGTAAAAATTATGGTCATTTGAAATGATGATTTAAAGTAATATTTTTTATGTGTTGAGATAACTTTTTGGTAATAATTTTTACAATTTCTCATTATTTTAGTTCTCATGTGTAATTTTTTTATTTAATAGGACTGATTTTACAAATTTTATAGGTAAGAGACTTTTCAATTATTGACCTATGAATACCAACTACTTATTTTACATCATATTTTAGTGGAACAAATTTTTACTGGATTCATTTCTCAATGGATAATATTTGTTATTTTATAGTGAATATTGTTAATCTATTCTTCGGTGTCATTGATTTATCTAGTTGACCAAATTTTTTGGATTCTAATTGTGTACTATAATGAAAATTTAGGATTGATATTGTTATTGGCACTGCTAGATTGGTTGTATTATTTTTTTTGTTTAGAGGAACTATTATGGACCAATAATATATTAAAGGGATATGGTGAAATAATGTTTAATTATATACATTACTCAATATCAATGATTTTTACATATTAGTCAACTAAATATATATCTTATAAATTGGAAAAAAATATAGTCTTTTGATATAGGAACTCTACCTTTTTATGAATATGGGATGATAGATTTTTGTGGTGATGTTGGTTTGATTCATTTATCCATTTCCCTGATTTCTAAAAGTATACTTATGGACAATCTTCATTATTTTTATTCCACTAAAATTTATCTCAGATAATACAATTATTTTCTAATTTCCCAAAAGGATGTGTGTTTTTATATTATAGGAAAATGAAATTTGGTTGAATATGATGACTATAACAATTATAAATATTTTTTGTGGGAAAAGAAATTATATCGAACCAAGTGAATAATATATTATCCATTAGTATATTTATCAATGTTTTGGTTCACATAGATCTCAAATAATATTGAAAAACAATTATAATCTTTGATCACCATGTAATAAGCTTGATATCATTGATGATGTTCGGTTCATCTAAAAAAGGATAATTATAAAATCTAATCGAATTATTTCTATGAATGTGAAAGACATGTCTCCTAAATATATTTAGGATATTGGTAAAGTTTTTGAGGTTACTATAGAAAATAATTTCTTGAAGGCTTATAAATTTTTTGATATCCATATTTTTTATTCTTCTCATAGTATGAATACACAATGATTTTTAAAATAAAAACAATATAGAGTGAACAAAAACATATTATTCGAATGAAAATTTTTTTAATATATTTTTATTATCATTGACATTATTTATTAAAATTGTATATAATATTTAATATTTAAATTAATATTGACGTATTTTTATTATAATGAAATATTAATCAACACACTCTTTTCACTCAAGGTTGTAGGAAAATAATTTTTATAGAGTTATAATAAAGCATAAAAATTCATTATTTAGTAGTTATACAACACATTATCATTATAAAAACAATATTATCATTAGGTAGAATAATTATTTTTTGCACATTGGAAATATATATTTCCATGGGTTTAAGAAACCACAAGAATTAAAAGTAAAATTGTTTTATGTAGGAGAAGATAGTGAGTGTTAATAATAAATTGACAAATTATTCAATGTTATGAATTAGTATTTCCTAAGAAAATTTAATTTCTTCATAGGGGTTGTTTGGTTCACTATTGATCTTTATAATATAGAGTTTTATTTGAGGCTATGTTATTTATTTATTTAACCTATTAATATTATTTTTTGGTAATAAGATATCAATTTTTAATTTATTTTGGATTATTTCTTATTGTATTCTATTATTACTGTAATTTGGGGATTTATCCTAATAGTATATTATGTTTATATTGAATTTTCTGACTATTTTCTCAATATTTCCATTCAATAAATCAAAACCTATAGTAATATGAAATATCTGCAAATAAATTATAATATATGATTTTTGGTGATTTCATGCATTTATAAATTTATTTAATGGAGAAAATATTATTTTATAGCATCTTCTAAATGTTATTAACGAAAGAATTATTTTTAATTGCCTTATCATTGGCCTTACTGGTGAATTTTTTTGAGTACAAATAAACGAATTCAATGATTAATTTTGTAGTAGTTGAGGTGTTATTTAAGAGAAACTCGCAAAATACCATCCCTATTAGAAAATATTTTGTCACAGTT
The DNA here is from genome assembly GCA_963277665.1 of Viscum album. Lineage (NCBI taxonomy): Eukaryota > Viridiplantae > Streptophyta > Magnoliopsida > Santalales > Viscaceae > Viscum > Viscum album. The sequence goes on from OY728132.1 coordinate 130,724,964, forward strand.
TCCTCAATACATTTATTAATAGTTTTATTCATGAGATTGATCTTTAGATTATTGTATTTTATTGTCATGAACCAACGTAGATGGCCTTCCTAGATGGTACTAGAATAAATTCTAACCTACATAAATAGTATGTGAATCAAATCATCCATGGATCTAAGTTAATTCCCAATCCACACAAGCTCATGACTAGCACATAGGAAAGAAAAAAACAAGGGGGAACTGTTTCTAGACATGAGTAACCTAACAAGTCAAATCATTGTAAAGAAAACTCAAAATTAGTTGGTATTCAAAACACTACATAAGAGAAAAGTACAATATGTAGAGTGATACAACTCTAAAAAATGTCATGTATATCAAAATAATCCAACAGAACCATTAAGGAAAACACCTCAATATCTCTATGTATCAATTGGATCACAAGACCCATCAGTTACTACTGACACCAATGGTTTTAAATAAAGAACACATGATATCTCTAAGAGGTTCTTTCCTTTTTAAATGATGTGGAAAAAAAATTATACAAACTCCCAAAAGAAAATGGTAGGGAGTGAGAAACATTAGCACAGTAGGACTCTAATAATAATTTTATAATCAATATATATCATGTAACAAAAATATGATGAATTTAAACTATGAAGTGGCATGGAAGTGTTTAATTAGTTCATAATCAAAAAAATATCAAATGAATTCAATAGATAGTTTAAATTTCTATAATATATATATATAAGAACATTCTTCAAAAAAATAATGAATAACCATTTGTATCAAAAAAACATGACTGTATAAATAATTCACATCCATATCACCAGGGTTAAGAGTCCAGGGCTTTGGTTTGTAAATGGATTCTCACACATCTTAGTGAAATATTGTTCCAGATGTATAAACACATACCTATATACAAAACTCCAGGGTGAATATGAGATCACCCCAAATAATGATATTCCTACCCTCAATATGAGTATTTTTCATTCCTATCATTAGTCCCTTACTAGGTAGATCTAATACAAGACTATCATTTGGTCTTCCAAGAGAACTATCTAGTATCCTATGTTCACGAAGGAAATTCTATAATATAAAGGGATATCATTCAACATAATTAACTCAATCTGTTTTAATAAATAATTTCAATCAACCCCATGTCATGGTTTCAAAACATTCCATTTAACATTAAAAACTATCACCAAATAGTTATTATCAAATCAAACTCATTCCATTAATGTAAATTCATTTTAGTTCAAATCAAAAAAACATTTCATTCTATCTCTTCCAAAGATTCATCTTCAAAATCATTTATCAAATCATTCATTTCAATTCAAGATCATCTTATACAAATCAATACATTATTTTTAAATCTATTTTCAAATATATTTCATTACACACTCCATATAATTCAACAATTGTTTATCAAAAGCCTCAAATCCAAATATTAAAGTCTCTTGGAAACAATTTTCAAAGTAATAAAGAAAAAATGGTTCTAAATGTAAAAAACCCCTTCAAATCCACTGACCTCAATGAATATCAAAAAATCTCCCAAATCATAGTCCACCATCACAGTTGAAGGCTATAATGATCAAGATGGGATCATAGTATCACAATTCCATAATCAAAACTAAAATCCAACAAAAAACTTATGATATAAAAAAACCCAAGGAAGAAGAAACACAAGGGTGAAGGGAATAAATCATTATATCTAAGAAAAACATATCGAGAGTGATCGAATGTCTCAAAAGACACATAGATTTGTGAATAATCAAGGTAAGAGGGGCTAAATTGGCTTCAAGAGGGTATCCCCAATAGTTAGGGTCAAAATTAGTTTGAGGGAGAAGAGATTATAAATAGAAGTGATTAAAATAAATTTGAGTGTTCACTTTTGTTTCTAATATAATTTTAATCCTCGTGTAAATGATGGCTCCCACTAGATAGGCAATGGAAGCAAGCTGAATTCTTGTTTCCTTGGGGACCCCTATCTTGGTCCGATGGAGTTCTTTTTCAATCTCTTATATTCCAGTAGTCTACTATGGGCAAGTGATCCTCACTGACTAGTATGTGCAATTCTTTTTTGAAAACCACACTGCCATCATCCCATTATTTGTCCAATGACCCTCACTGACTATCCAATGTGATATCAATAGTTAATTAATCTACAAGTCCATACCCACTCGACATCCAAACACACAAGGTCCTACCAAAACATTTACCAACTAATCTAATAGATATTAAAAGACACATTTAATCACTATAAAAGCTATTAAATATAGAAAATGTCATTAATCAACAATATGGAACGAATATAAAAATTAAACCAAAGTTCATTTATAAAATTTGGTCTGGGTACATTATAATTCTTTATACCGTAACAGTTTTTTTCCTCATAAAATGAAGTTATGAATAATGGTCAACAAATAGTTGTGGACAATATTATCTAATAAAAGCATTATGATCCCTTGTATAATTATAATCATAAACATTCAACCATAGAATATAAACTAGTGATATAGACCTTACATGAAGAAATATCATATGAGAATCAATAATATTAACTATCCACTCAACCACAAAGATATTCAGTTCCACATCCAGATCATCCCGACTCAAGTCATGCGAAAATTATGGAATATAATTTTTGAGATATGACATATAAAACAAATCATGTATTGATGATATATAATGATGAAAATAATAAATTAAACTCACTTTCATAATCCCATCAACAATATCATATGGTCTTACATATTCTATTGTTTACATCCATAATTTTCAAGCCTCTAGTGATCCAACTGATGTGAGACACAAAAAAATCCTATTAAAAACATGGTATTGGTGGAAAATATTTTCCAAAACCACACATAGTCGAATCATGTGATACTATTAAGTTATATAGTTATCCAAGATTGAATCCCTGAATAACACATTGAAATAATCATGGTATCGGTGGAAATTATTGTTCACCTGTCCCATAAAAATAGAATAATCATTGGTTACAAAATGTTTCATAAAAATTCAATCATAGTGGACATAAATACTCATGAAGGAAACCATAAAGACATCAGACTCATTGATCTTAATATAGTGATAACTAGACTGATGATCAATTTTAGAGAACCAATTACTGTATTCAAATGATAAAACAAGTCATAAATAAATGAAAATATTTATATATTCTTGATCCTATCCTTATTAATATTTTGATAATAAACAAAAATATAAAGGGTTCCATCATCTTCCTTGGAGAAAAGAACAGGTGTATGCCAAGGTGACACACTATCCTGAATAAAGACATTAGAAACTAAGTCATCCAATAAATTCATGTGTTCATTCAGTTCAGCTCGTTCCATTTGGTAAGAAGGGATTGATATGGGTAGTGTGCTTAGAATTAATTTGAAAGAATCATCTAGCATCCCCACTGGTGGAAAACCAAAAAAATAAGATGGGAAATTATTAGTAAAATTTTTCAATACTAGGGGAAGATCGAAATATGATGTTCCCTTAAATATGTTAAAAGTACTCATGGATATCAACATCCATATGACTCATATCGAGAACTAATAATTATGAGACAAGATCATCATTTGGTACATATAATGTACAAGAGGTGAATCAGAGACCCTGATCTACCTTCATCCTTAGAGTTGTTTCAAAATCCATCATATAAGGAAGGATCTCTGTAAAAATATTCAAAAGGTACAAAACATGTGTAGATAAGAAATAATTAGATTCACCAATATCAAAAAAAATTATTCACCATGGATTAAGAAATAGTAATGGAACCACTTAATATCACATGACTAATATTATTTCTCACTGGAGACTCCTCACTGATATGATGATACTTTGTTCATAATCCCTATGTTTAAAATACCATTGTTCATAATGAATATAACTGCTCAATGGATCCTCCACATATCGACAATATCATACCACTACATGGATATGAAAAAAATGAGGAAAAACATTTTTAGGTGGCCTGAACATCCTCATGAGCTATAAGTATTTTAAATCCTCTTTACTGGTATTTTTTATGTGCAAGACCCTCTCATGCTAAAACAATGATAATTGTACCTTTTCAGTCCTTAATGGTTATTTAAATGATTTATACATTTAAGTAAAACTACCATTGCAGTTTCCACTTTGAAACTCATCTATATTCCCCTTCCCCTTAAAAGAATCACGTGAACTACCACTAGGAGTAGTAGGAACTTTCATAAACTCTAACATAAAAACCAAGATAATTTATTCTATAAGAGATCCTTATATTACAATGTGATAAGAATAAAGGTTTAAAATTAAAACATGATACCATATATAATATCAATAACCTATCAAAATGAACAATTCCATCACATTCTCATTCATCACCACCTCAAAATATTAATAATATTTTTCAAAAAAAATTGACCTGCATATAGAGACATTTTCATGTTACCTTTATTAATGTCTAGAAACTATAAAAAATATTCTAAACCTATTGATTAAGAATATAATTTACCTACAAATATTGACTCAATGTCTTCCCACTCTTTGATTTTCTTATTATCTGTGATATCTATACAATCCCAACAAATCATTCAATTCCATTAATTTTTTAGGAATATAAATTTGAAATTAATGGATTTTATATTCTATAAGAGCTAAAAGATATTATAAATCATTTTCAACCAAGATTTTTCCCCTCTAAGATCATTGTATCTGACGAAATATGGTGGTTTATTATGAAAAAAGTTGTGCATGATCTCTACTACTGTCCATTATAGGTTTCACTACTCGAGACTGGACATGAATGTGTTTGTCCACTTGGAAACTATATTGTACCACACTCACCACCATACTAATAAGGTTATATTAAAATGGATTTTAACTTCTTTTTGTTTAACAAAATCTCTCTCATGAATCATGTTTTATCATTTTCATGCGGGTATGTTACTACCAAAAAACAATACATAACAAGAAATAATAGGTCAAATGACTCAAGATCATGAAATCTATCAATGATAATTCAACTGGGAAACACAAATAACCTATCAATTTTTGGGAAAAGTAATTAATTAAATCATTACATTTACTCAAAGACACTTTTTTCCAATAACCAATGGTATCTTAATTCTCATTACAATGAGATATTTCCCTAAAATTTATCATAACCATCCACTTAACTTTTAAATATCAGATTTTTGATCTACCAATACATCTTATATTACATTACTACATCAATAGAGACACATCATCCCTTTGATACAAATTTTTCATTTATTGACTTTGATAAATTTTTTAAACAATACAAAAATCTATTTTTACCAACCTAAATAGTTTTAAAATCAATTATGATATGGAATGAAGGGAATTAATCATCCCTTTGGGCTAGATACTAAAAAATTGGAACTAATAAATAAGAGGGAAATTTTTTTTCACAAGTATCACCCAAACATGTCAAATCAGTAAAAAAAGAACCAATAAACAACAGGTATTCCTAACATGACAGAAGAGAAAGGTACCACATATAGATAGATACATTTTCTAAAAATGAAACTTCAAAAAAAGGGGTTCTATAAAGTCATCAAGGACAACACCAAAAATTCATGATGTAACATGTGTATCAATGGATATAATGGTCATCACCTACTCCCAATGTTCTCTCATAAGGATCACACACCACCTTCAAGTAGAACTTCCTCATTTCATAGACCTTGTATAAAAACTATCTAAAATTTATTAAGGGAAAATGATGGGTTTGAGAAACAATATCCCAATAGGATTCCACCAATATTTTTATAAGTAATCTATAACAAATAAATAAATAAATAACATTTTAAATAAGACATAACTTCGAAATTATTTTATAGTTCATAATCATGGTATGATTTAAAAAAAATTAATGTCTCGTATAAAATAGTTATGAAAGTGAATTTAAAATAAAAATAAGAATACATAAAGATATTTTCCAAAACATTCATATTAATTATTTCTATTTAAAAACCTATATATATATATCATTTATAATCATAACTTTATGATAAAGAGTCTAGGGGTTTTGTTAGTATATAAATTATTCAACATGTAAGTGAAATATTAATTCAGTTGTTCACACACGAATAATGTTCTGCATGACTAGGTAGAATAGGAGAACACACCAAACAAATAACCCCATACCCTAAATATTCTTACTCATTATTTCCATTTCAACACATTTCGATGTAGATCTAATACGTTCTCAATATTATTTATTCCCACAGAACAACCAAGAATCTATTGTTATTTATGGAGAATTAATCATATAAAGGGATATAATTAATATAAATCAATTGAAAATAAATTCAATTAATTATTTTAGTCATCCATAGTTTAATGTTTCAAATAATTCCATTACATTTAAAAAACTAAAATCAAATTTTATTCCTAAAAAAATCTCTTGACATTAAAATAAATGCATTTTATTTAATGAAATAAACCATTTCATTCCATCAATTATTGTATTTCATCATCAAAATCATCATTCAAATTAATAATATAAGTTAAAAATAATTTATTTAAAATAAACACTTTTTTATAAAACCCATTGTTAAGGAAAATTTATCAAAAAGAAAATAATTCATTCAACAAATTTAATCAAATGTATTAATTTTATAATTAGAAGTCATTTAGGGGTTATTTGAAATTAATCCGGGATCAATGGTTCCCAGTGATGTGAATATATTTTTAAAACCACATAATTTAATCAGGTTCAATAGTCACTCAATAAGAGATCATCCAATATAGAATAAAAGGATTGAATGTCCATTGAGTGATATGAGAATAAAAAAATACAAAATAAAAACACAAATCCAACTTCTGATAATTATAAAAGAACCATTGGTAATAAAAATCACGAGGAAAAAGTGAATTGAAAATCAGATCTAAGATAAACATATCAGTAGAGATATAAAATACTTCAAAATATATATCAACCAATTTAGAAACAAATTCGTTATGGAAAATTTTCCTTCAAGAGGATATCGATAATAATTAGGGTCTAAATGGGGTCTCACGGTGAGGAGATTATAAATAAAATTGATATTAAACCAAAATAATTATTATTATACAACCATACTATTTCTTGGACACTTTGGCATTAATGTATAGCCAAAAGCACCCCGAGGATAACTAGAAGCTCCATGATAAATAAATATTGGCATGGGAACACCACCAGGGGACTAGTGATTTTCTACTAGTTAGTTAGTGGATTTTCCATAGGAACTCTATTCGTACAGCTGCTGACCAGCTATCCATTGGGTTACTATTGAAATCCCACATAACCATCCTCCCACTAGTGTTGTGGAGGACCTCACAAACGTTCATATGGTATACCTGTAGTTATTCTAGCTACATCTCTATTCCCACACAAAAAATAAACTCATGAGTGGCTCCTAGAACATCTATTAATCTCTAAAACAATGATCAACATGCATATTTGGCCCCCACAAAGGCGGAAAAAAATTTAAAACCCAATATTCAAAAAATATACAATAATATCCAATGTAAACAAAGCTTCCTATGGGAAAGATGGTGTATAGGAATTACATCTATTTTAGTAAAGAAAAATTGATTATGATTTAGGGGTTGTTTCATATAATAACTATCATTTTAGATAAATGTGAGATTCATAAAATTATGGTCTTGTATATTTGTAATTATTAAATGAGGAAAATGAAATAGTGATCAATTCATGATCATGAGCCTTTCTCATTAATGATTTTAAAGGAATATAGATATAAATTTAGGTCAAAATTTTTTATTCAGTGGATGGTTTTGAAATATATATTATGTTCACTCTATAGTAGAATGGCTAAACATGGGTAAGATATTGAAACAACTAAAAATATATTTATCCTTGAATACATATGTTCCCATTTGACCATTTATGTTTATTGTGAAAATATTCATGATCTCCCACTATTTTTATCATATTTATAAAAAGAGGTCATGTATAATATATTACCATTTTTTATGTTTACAATGGTGGAAATAATGATTTAATTAAAAACTATTGAAGTAATTTTTCATATTTCAATCTATAGTATTTTGTAGTTTCTATTTATAATCTTATTTCTCTATTCTTAATTATTGATAAAGCACATAGTTTTAGGGGTGGTGATGGTGGGAATTGAAGGAAAATATCTCATGCATGATTATTAGATGGTATTGAGAATTTTTAGTGAAATATGTTTCAGAGAAATATATGTCACCATTTGAAGAACCCTCCATACTATTTGAGAATCCAAAATCATGGATTTAATATTTTTTTCCATTTTAAAAAGAAATGTCATATATTTACCTATCTGATTTGATGATCTTCATGTCTAGCTTAATATTGAGGATGTGTTTTAGTATATAAATAATATTCATAAGGTAAGTATGAAGTGTTTATTTATGATTCATCTGATTCCATGGATCCATCTCATTATTATATCGACAAAATGATTATATTAATAAAGTTGTGTTTGAGACAGTGGTGAAGACTCTGAGAATTTTCTGGAATAATCACATTTTCAAAATTTGGTGTTATTATAATAGCAAGAATTTCATTCTCTTAGTTTATTATTAATTTGAAAATGAATTCTTGGGAAATTTGATGCACAATAATAAAGTATGTATTCATTATTGGATTATGATGTAATGATCGACACCATGATTTCATTTCTAAAATCTTAAATGGTATTCATTGTAAAAAAATTTATTTTTATTGTCTTTTTTAAGATGTCTTTAGTTATAAAATAATTGATTATTATTTAGATAACATATATATTTAAAATCTCCACCGTTGGTGGTGGGGTGGTAAGGGTTTGGGGGGTAAGGGGAAGGTCGCGGGGTCAAGTCCCTAGGCTTGAAATTTAATGTAGTTTTATTGCTTGCGTCGTGTGCTGCTTTCACGGTTGTACCCAATTTTTTTATATCTTTAAAAAAATGTGGTATTGGATATTTTTTAAAAAACATAATCAAACATTTATTTATTTTAGAATTTTATAATTATGAAAGTTAACACTTTTATTATAACATGTTTAAAAAATTATAATATAATATGATGCTTTTAAAGTATGTGTTTAGAAAATTTTAAAAAATTATTATCTATGAAAACATTTTTTAAAATAACTTTACTTACGAAATTTTTAAATTAAAATTATTTAACCATAAATTAGTTATTTAAAATTAATTAAAAAATTAATAGGGCCTTATTAGTTTCTTCTCTAAAATCAATAGAAATATAAATTTTTAAATGATAATAATTATTATTATTATTATAGCCGTGTAAATTTATATATGTTTTCATTATTATATTTCAATATAATTTATTGAGAATTACATCCTATGTTTTGAATACATCCACAGATAATGAATCCAAAGTTAGTGTGGAATCAATTATTGTACAATCCCTTGTATAATTAAAAAATTTTGTATCCTATTCATTATTGAATCCTAATAGATATCAAATCATGTTCTTGATTGAGGATTTATCTTATTAATTTTAATAGATATTTTCCATTATTAATATTGATAGGTTTTCATATCATTCTGAATTATTAATTGATTAAATGGAGTCTTGTTATAAAATATTTTAGGATTCAGTTTAAACTTATAAAAGGTTAGTTTTATTGAATTAAAAATTATTTTCCCTAATTAAAATAATCATTATATAACCTAAAAGTCAATTTAAAATCATTAAACTATAATTCAATAATTTTTAGCAGTATACTTATTTCATGTCAATATAATTGAACTAATATGATTTTGAAAATAAATTCTCAAAATGGTGTTTTAGCCAATTTATTTATAAAAATTGAAATTTTGGAAAAGGACATGTGTCATACTCTCTATTAAATTCTTCATAAATATTCACAAAAACATTTTTAATGGAATAAACTATATTACCATAAGTTTTTTTAAACAAATTTTCTTGAATAAATTTAAATTTTCATTTATATCTTGCATTGTACTAAGTCAAATATTCCTTCTATAAGGAAATGACTCAGTGTGTATTACAAACAACCCCAAAATGTCATACATTCCATGAAACACTGACTTGGAATATGTTCCATGTACCACCAACATAGTGTACTATTTATACAACACCGAGTTTACGTACGATACTCGCAACACTGAGTTTCTATGAAATATCTATATTTATTATTTTAATTATTTATGTAAGATAATTATAACATAGAGGTTTAACATAATAATATAAAGAGTAATAACTAATTTTCAAATATTTTTAATAATTTTTTATATAAATAAAACATATGGATAATAAAATATATGATTTTTGGTAAATTCATTTTTATGCTTAAAAACATCATTTTCTGAAATGAAATAATTTTAATAATTAAAGTAATTTTCGAAATATAATGAAATTTAATTGGATGAATTAAAATTCATTTTTTATTTCATAACATTGAATTTATACTAGGGTGAATTTTTGGGATATTTCTGAGAAACATCAATTTTTGATAAATAATGAAAAAAACTAATTTTTAATTAAAAATTACCCTTTTATATTTAATTATTAATTGTAAATGATGTTATAAATATTTTATAATCTCAAATTGGATGAATAATATGTCTATTAATACAATAGGTTCAATTTCACATTAAAACTGAACATAAAATCTTCAAAATGTTTTGAACTATTTCCTACTTCAAAACAATGTTATTTGACCCATCTGCGAGATTACCACCAATATTAATTTTTCTTCTTCGGTGAAGTTAATTTTAAAAATCCAACCCCAACCATTTTATAAAGTATTATATTTAAATTCTAATGAGACTATGTTTTTTGACCAAAATAATTATGAAATTTAATTCATGTTAATCACAATAGTTAAGGACGTATTAAGAATAATTAGGGAGTAAAAAATAAAATTATGGGCCAAAATGACCTATAAACTTGTCCAAAACGCATTGGAAGTTTCTATTACTGACATAAACCATACATTCATGAGTATGGTTGTTTTGTTAAGACTATTTCTAGGTATGAACATGTGCACACCTAATTTGTGTTTGAAAATTCCTAGTTAGTCCTTTTCCTTCCATATAAAAGGACACTACCTTTATCCATTCTGCACACCTCTCCAGCCTCTTATGATCAGCCAAGCACCACCTGAATAGTCTCCGAAAAATCCTGCATTCAAAAATGAATCCTCCATTATGGTAGAAACCATCTAAAGGAATCCTTTTTGGAACAAACCAAAATTAGTTACCCGATTAAGAGGTATTGTCTTCTCTCAAGATCATTTCCTTCATTTTCCTTCTCCACCCCATCCACCCACTTTATAACCTTCTTGTGTGATTACACAAGTATACTTCATATACTAGGATTTTTTATGCAATGTTTTTGATAAACACTTTCCCACACATTCATCAAATTTATATTGACCATACTATTTTTGTGTTTGGCGAACTACTACCTCATGAATCAATGATTGTTCATTTCTCTATTACCACCAATCATTGTGGGTGTTATGAACAAAAATCTATTTATATATGTAAGATATTATATTTATTATGTATTAATTTTTTTATTCCTTTTACAACCCACAAATTTTTACCTTCCATTTAGGGTTAATATGACAATCTCATTTGAGGAAGTGCGGACTACCGCCCCCTCAAAGCAATGTGATTTATTCACGCAACACATTGAATATATTAAGGATGGTTTCAATGAAATTATAAGATATAATGATGTTGTAATTATAATGTAATAATTATTTATCTATATATATACACATATGTATATTTCATTTATATACTTTCATTCAATAAGATAATAAAGACACAAACAATGTTCATGCGTACGTACTGCTTACTGTCTCCATGAATTGTGTATTATTTTTCATACTCATATATTATATAAATTATTATAATAAAAATATAATGTGTATAACTTATATATATATATATATATATAATTGTTACATTCTAGAATCATGACATAAGTAAAAGGACAAAAAATGTAATAAATTAAGACACCCACAAAGAACCATGTGAATTTTACTCAAAGTGAAACTTTCACATTGGATCAATAAAAAGTTGGTAGTATAAAGTCATAATAAAATTATATATGGTATTATGTATAAGAATATACATATTTAAAATATTTTTAATAAATTCATATTTATTTCATAGGAAGCATGTACGAGTATAGAGAGTGTCCAGACACAAGGTAAGGGAATTTCATCTCACTTTTAATTTTCATGAGAAAAATGTTATGTTTTCCCCTCTTTCATATTGTGTGATTTATATACTTCCAATGATTGTATTCTATGTATAAAAAACTTAAATTTATGTATATTCACATTCATGTTTTATTTTCATTCTTTCATAAGGCATATGTTTTAAAATTTTCCAAATCGGTAAAAATGTTTTGTCTTAATTTTCATTCTTTGAGACTTATGTTTTTCTATGCACCTAAACTCTTTTTCGAGGTGTAAATAATTCCATTTTTTATTTCATATCAGAAATGTATATATTATGATCAAATTATATTCAAAAACTAATTCCATTTCCTTATATAGAGATCATGATCCTAATATAGAACGTTTTTATAGATTATTGAGACAATCTCATTGCTTTTCAAGATTATTTAAGTTTATGCTTACTTTGAGGAAATATTAGGATACCTATCAAATGGAAAATCATTAGTTTCCTTAAATTAGGTTATTTCATGATATACTCATGTATTTTTACCATTTTGGTCTCTTTGGTACCTAATATAGTTAAGAAAGTGTTTTTAGGAAAGCCTAACATTACCCACTCTTCGGGAAAAAGTATATGTTTTCTAAAAATGGTTTGCAATAATATTATACCATTATCCTGTATGATATAAAAGACATTTGATTTTTTTTGTTTTTTACCAACCTCTTTATGGGAATATTATTTTCAATTTATGTACTAGGTACTTTTCTACTCTTTTTAGCATGCAATGCAAATGTTCTTTTGACCTCGTATGACATGTTCAGATTTACCCACCATCAGTTATGAGAAGAACCATTTGGCATTATTAAAATAGCAGATCTATAAGAATTGTTTTGATATTAATTTTCATGTAAATTTTTTTTAAAAAAGGTTTTCAAACGTCTTTAATATGTTTTCATGGAAAACTGTTTTCAAAATGTGTTTTTCAAGTATTAATTACACGTTTTCAAAGTGATTTGAAAAAAAATGATTTTTAGAATGTCTTCAATATTATTTTATATTTTTTCGAGAAAAATTATTTTCAAATCAATTTCATGTTTTCGTTATATGTTCTATAAATATATTCAATGAAATGTTTTTCAAAAAATATTCAATCATTCTTTAAAATATATAAATAAAATTCAAAATGATTTCACGCCTTCTTCATAAGTTATCAAGGTATTTTAAAAGAGAGTTATTTTCAAATGCTATCAATACTAGAAATAAGGGCTTTAGTAGACACTAAAATCCGTTTCTAAAGCCCTTTATTGTCTGCCTAGCAATTGCCAAATGGAAGACACTTTTTCCCTATCGCTAAATCCTTTAGCATCTGGTGATTGGAAGACACTAAAGATCAACCCCCAAAGCATGAAATATTCGATCTTGGATGCAGTGGGAGACGCGGGTAACACAACAAGGATGTGAGAGGTTTTATATATGGTTGTTTTTTCATCCAAGGTAGACGTATAGTGGCCAGGGAGGGTTTGGGTAGCTTATGGGTGATCAGTGTGTGGTGGCGGATGCAGGGGGAGGCCAGAGAGCTACTGGAGGTTGTTGTGACATGACAGTGGGTTACAAGGGTAGGGAGGGGTGGGTGGGTGGTGATGGGGCAGCGCAGTTTTTCGAAGGGGCGGAGGGAATTGTTGCAGAAGTCTTCGAAAGATGAAAAGTGGAATGCAGGATAAATCCCATGTATTTTTATTTCAGTATTATCTTCCTCCATTTGGTAGTCACTAATACACCATTTAGAGACTTCAAAATAGTGGTCTCTAATACCCTTTGACTTCAGTATGCATAACTACCCAGAATTCTAGTAGTGTGTTATATATTAAAAATCTCTTTTTCAAATAAGAAATGATATTTTCCTAAAGAAGCGTTATAGAGGTTATTTCAAAAATTATTTTCTATCTATGATTAAATCTATTGATGTTACACATACCTTCTGAGAAATAATCTAATGGTTCCATTCATATCCTTTCTATGAATGAGTAATGCTTAATTTTATAGTCATTAGGAACCCCATTTCTCCTTCATGGGTAGTATTCTTATGAAAACGTTTCTATTTCAAGGGTTATAAGATTTTGAAACCCACTTCTTTTCAAAGTTTATGTATATGTTGAATTGATTATGAAATCTTTCTCATTCCACATGATAGGATATGTTTTCATGTTTGTATTACCCATTTCATTTCGAGGGTTTTGATATGTTATATGTTTATTTATTATCATGTGGAACTTGTATTTATGATTTCATTGTGAGAGGGGTGGGGCCTATATATCCCTCCAATGCATTAGTTAATGATTTATACCTCATGAGAAAATAATGGGAATCAAGTGGATGAGATTGATCTACTATGGGAATATGGGGAAACATGATCCATTATAATAAAATGACATCCATTGGGAATGTTGGTTTGTCCCGCCCAGTTGGTGTAGTCACTAAAATGATAGAAATGGGGAAACCCAATCCATTATGGGAAGATGGAAAAACCCAATCCATTATAAGGAATGAACTGCAACTGGGGATAGTGGTGTGTCTCTCCAAGTGGGTCCAGTTCCCATGAAGTGCACTAACCAGCTATAGAAATTATACTTTACTTACATGGAATGATATCACATGTTTATGCATAGCCCAACTCTATGTCTTACTATATGTTATGCTTCCATGGTTTATGTTCTTTATTTTATTATGATTCATGTCTTTTAAAATACCTAGATTTATTCCATGATTCATCATTTTTAACTTTGATATAAAGGGTATGATTTTCTACTTTCCTGATTACATTATCATAACCTTATGATCTTGTTTATGATTACATGTCCCTATTTTTACCATTATAAATAATTTTAGCTCACCAATTTCTTAGGATTCTTTTCTCCACGTTATGAAAAATAGTTTTAGGTGTAAGTAGTAAAGGTGGAGATCATTATGGGAGATGTTAAATATCATTCACCAGGATAAATGATTTTTTTCCATGATACCAAAGGCACTAAACTATTATGGTCTTATCGAATGTATTTTTTTAATATTCTGAATATTCATCTAAAATTATGTAATATCTATGTATGTTCATTCTGGGTTGTTATAGTTGGTATCAATGGAATGGTTTAGTCATCCTTTGGAAAGTAGGATTAGAAAACCTTAGTGAGATCTTTGGGATTATTTCTAAAGATATGTTTAGGGATGACTCTAAGGATAAGTATAAGGATGAGTAGATGTTTAAGAAAATTTTTAGGAATTTTGATAATGGATAGCTTGAGTGGGTTCCAATAAATACATCACTATCTGGAAAATACATGTGGATCTGGCTCTGGAGTATATATAACTAGGGGTAACAACTCTGACATGATTTTCCATGTATGACATGGGGTAATTTGGAACATGTAAATGTTCCTTGGTGCACACTTTGTTTGACACTCCCAGGGTATATGCTTTTGGAATTCACAAACACTTCCTAAATCATTCTAAAGGATTTAGATATAATTTAACTCTAAATAACCTATGATAAACCTAAGGTCTCATATATTATGGAAGGTGTCATGATTTTGACATCCTATAATTATTTCTTTTAAAGGACATGTGGTTTTCTAATATGATAAGTATTTATTACACAATTCTAATGATTTTTGTCAATGGAAAGAACCAAAATGAACATGATTAATGTTGAAAGTGATGGAATATTTTCTTATGAACATTCAAATGGGATGATCAATGGAGAAAAAGATATTACGATAATGAAGAATCATCTATCATTGTATAAGATTAACACTATCATCTTTTGGTATATTTACAATAGATCGAAGAATAGAAAGATGTGATTTCTTAGTAAGGAACATATAAGAATGAAGATTCAGCTTCTTTCATGTCAAGAATAAAGGATGAATAACTATGAGGAATGCCTCAAATGGAGGTGAAGATGTTATTGGTGTGAGAAAAAAGGTCATAGAGTGATGAGTTCGGATGGAGTTCAATGTCTTATCTATGGAAAAATTGGGCATCACCCAACACAATTCCCCTAGATAAGTATTAACTTCTAAAATATGTAAGGATCTCTTCAATTAAAAATATTAATGTAAAAGGATTGAATTATTTATGTATTTGGATTCCAAAATTATGCATGGTGAATGATGTATGTATTGTTCAGTTAATGTTTTCTTAAAGATCTACCAGAATATGTAGAAGGTTCATGATGGACTACAAAAGTGATTTCATGGTGATGCTATATTTTTATTAAGGAAAAGTAATCCTTAATTAATGCATTGTTATAACCTAATGATGTTTTGATAAAGATATACAAGATATAAATAAGTAAATAAGATAGTAGAGACTACCCTAGATTTGATTATTAACAAAATTTTCTATGTCATCAGGATGAAGGTTAAAAATTCTTGGATTTCAGGGAAATATCTAGTAATCATTAGAACAAGTAAGCTTGAATGTTTTTCAAAAGAATTTATTGTAATTCTAGTTATTACCATGTTTCAAGATAATATATAATGAGGTTATTCGCATGGCTGGAATGTGACAAAAAAGATGTAATTTGTGATAAAAAATGAAATCAATTTTAATCTGATTTCACGAATCTCTTTCTAATGTTTTGGATTTTCACCTTTGATACGTGTTATAAGGTTAAGAGTTCATGAAATATTTCAGTTATGCTTCTGAGGAAGTATTTTTGCACTGAGTTTTTATTAAAAAATTGATTAAAAGGATAATGAGTTATTAACCGTATTTCAAAGATGTGAAAAATTATTATTTTTTCAAAATGGAAATCATGTATGTTGGATGAAAAAAATGAAGTCCAGAAAGGTCGTGAGTCTTAAACCCATGACCGAAAGACAATAAGTAAATCATGCATACACCTAGCTTATGCGATGTCCTAGTAAATTTATAATTATTTTATGATGAATAAATATTTATGATGAACTAGTAGTGTTAATTTTTATTTTGAAGGCATGTAGATTATTTTAAGAGACAAATATTTAGGTTTTTTATTCTTTCATGTACCTTATGATCCATTATAGGCGTATTATTGTGCTTCATTCATCAATGTTAAATTATATAGATTCATTCCACGAAAACATGGATGTATAATAAATTTTTCAACAAAAACACCAAGAATGATATTTGATTATAAAAATTTATCAATAATAAATCAATATTATAAAATTGATACAAATTGTTTTTGTTATAATACCTTAAATTATGTTGAGCCTTTGGATTCTGGAATCATCACAAATTTATGACTTTGAGTCCCGCAACATTCCCTTAATCATTCAATTATTTGTTATTGATGAAATGAATCACCCCATATAAATAATTATTTTTCCCTCCTTGTCTAATCTTCACTCCCAACCTATGTTCTCTTATGTGGAAACACATTTATATGTTACTTTGGGTAACCGTTATGGTTCTAAATTTCCCTTTTCAATGGAAGTTTTAGTATCCATTTTTTCGATGTGGGTTTCAATGAATAAAACATTCATGTACTAAACCATTGATAAACCAAACAAATTTCTTCGGTGAAATAAATTTTATGTGGAGGTATATTTTAACAACATCTGTTTTATTGGACCTATTTTTTCCAAATGGACTTCAATTTTCATTTGAATCTTGAAATGAACTAAGTAAAATATTTATTTCACATGGAATTGATTCAGAATATGTTTCACGAAACACTAAATTATTGTATTATCCAAACAACAATGACATGACATACATTCTATGTAACATTGACTTGGTGTATGATGCACACGACACAGAGCAGGCATACGATACACGCTACACCGAGTTTCAACAAAATATCATTTTTTATTTTTTTAAATTATTTAAATATAATAATTATAAAATAACAGTAATATGAATAGTAATAACTACATTTAATGTATTTTTTATAATTTTTTTTAATAAAACATATTGATAAAAAAATATTTGAATTTTTAGTCATTTTTATGTTTAAAAAATTGTATTCCCGGATGAATTGCTTCTAATCATATATGTAATCGTTAGAAATTTTTGAAATTGTATTTGATAAAATGAAATTCTATTTTTAATTCATTACATTGAAATTAACCTTGGGTGAATTTTTGGTATTTTTCTGAGAAAATTATGTTTTTTATGAATAGTGAAAAATATTACTTTTTAGTTAAAAAATACATCTTTTTATAATTAATTATTAATGGAAAATGATATTATAAATATTTTTTAAGGTAAAATTATATTAATATTAGAAATTTTATTAAAATAATATAAATTTATCTTTGAAACTGAATAAAAAATATTAACAAACCATTCAACTTTTTTCTACTTTAAAACCCTGTTATTTCGACCCGTCTTCAGAAGTAGCACTAATCTTAATTTTACCTCTTCTGTGAAGTGAATTTAAAAAACATTACATGAATCATTTTATTTAGTATAATATTTAAATTCTAATTAGAACATGTTAATTATTTAATAATTGATAAGTTAAAGTGATTAAAATTAATCATTGTAATTAAGGCTTAATTAAGTTTAATTATGGACTATATCTAAAAATTAAGGTGGACAATGACCTATAAAATTGTCCAACACCAATTTTTTATCCATATTTAGGCCGTAAAACTTTAATTATTTAATTTCCATAGTTTTTTATGACTCGTTTTAGGTAATAACTTGTTAACGCATAATTTTTTTCTAAAACATCTATGTGAGTCGTATTCCTTCCCTATAAAAGGCCACCAACTCCACCCATTCCTAAAACCTATCAAACCTCTTATGTTGGTCCAAGACTTAAAAAAATTTCCTATAAACAATCTTCTATTCTACCTTTAGGCCTCCATTTTGGCATAAACCATGTCGATGAATGCTTTTGGCACAAACCAAAAGGATTTACTCGATTAAGAGGTAATATCTTCTCTCAAGCTCTTTTCCATTATTTTCCTTCTCTACCCCTACACTCTATTTATACCTTAATTGTGTGATTAATACAGTATTATACATATCCTAGGATGTTTTTATGAAATTATTATGACCTACACATACAACCACATCCATTTAATGGACCTCGAACATAATGTTTCTCTAAATGGTGAACTATTGTCTCACAAAATAAGGATTGGTCATTTCTCATTTACCACTAATCATTGTGGCCATTATGATGGAAAATATATATATGTGTGTGTAATATATTATATTTATTATGTCCTTACAATTTGTTTTTTTAAGCACACGTCTTTTTTCCTTCTATTGGGTGTTAATATGATAATCTCATTTGAGAAAATGTGGACTACCTCCCCCTCAAAGTGATGTGATTTGTTCACAAACTACATGGAATGTATTAAGGAAGGATTTAGTGAAATTATATGATATATATATTATAGTAATTATAATGTAATTATTCTTTACACATATATATATATATCATTTACATACTTTATTTCAATAAGATAATAAAGACGGAAACAACGTTCATGCGTACGTACGGTTTACTCTCTCCAAGAACGGAGTATTCCATTTCGTAATACTATTTAATATAGATTATTATAATTTAAATTTAATTTATATACCTGATATTTATAACATTTTTTACATTCTAGAATCATGATATAAGTATAAGGACCAAAGATATACCAAATTAAGACACATGCGAAAAACATAGTGATGTTTACTCGAAGTGAAACGTCATTATAGAATCGTTAACGAGAAGGTAGTATGCGGTCATAATAAAAAAAATATGGTATTATGTATCAGAATATAATTTTTAAACATGTTCATAATAAATTTATATTTATTATACGGGAATCTTGTGTTAGTACTGAGAGAGTCAAGACAAAATGTGTGGGGTTTTCATCTCATATGTAATTTTTGTGAGATTAATGTTATATTTGCCACTATTTTCATTTTTTATGGTGTATGTACATCCCATGATTGTATTATATGTATCATTTTAATAAATTTATGAGTATTAACATACACTTTTTATGATCCTCCTTTCATGAGGATTGGGTTTTAAAATTTACCAAATCAGTAAAAATATTTTGTCTCAATTTTCCTTCTTCGAGACTTATGTTTTGTTGTGCTTATAAAATCTCATCAATGTGTAAATACATAAATTATAAATGTAATATATTTAATATAAATGATTTCATGAGATTATATGTTTCATTTTATTTCCTTTTCTAATAAAGAGAACATTATCACAGGATACCATGTCATAAGTGTTTATTGAGATAATGTCATTTATTCTTGAGAATGTTTTTGTTTATGCTTCCATTGATGAAATATTATGATCCATCACTCAATAAAATTCATGTGTTTCCTTATACTATGTTATTTCATTATAAATTAATGTATTGGTAAAATTTTATACTCTTTAGATTATAAGATAGATTAGAATGTGTTTTTAGGAATGACCGACTTCACCCTCTCTTCGCGTGGAAATCTGCGTATCCTAAAAAGTGTTTCCATGTAAATTATACCATTATACTATAAGTTCTAAAATTAATTTGTACACTTTTTATTCTAAAAATATCTTTTGTGGGAATATTATTGTCTTTTTTGGACAAGGAACTTTTCTATCATTTTTTTGAGAAAAAGGAATGTTCTTTTGACCTCATACAATATATACATAATTACCAGTCATCATTTGTTCGAAGATCCCTTTTTCAAAATTAAAATATAAAATATATAAGAAACTATTTTTAAAATGATATCAAACTTCTTTTATATGTTTTCATTGAAAACTATTTTCAATTTTTTTGAAGTATTAATTACAAGGTTTCAAAGTGCATTTAATGAAATGATTTTTAAAATGTTTTCATGTTTCTTTTTTATGTTATCAATAAAAAAATATTTTCAAAACATTTTCAAGAATTACTTATAAGTATTCAATGTATTTTAAAAGAAATGGTTTTCAAAAGATTTTGACGATTTCTTTAAATTTTTTCATGTATTTTCAACGGAAAAGTTTTCAAAATATTTTGAAGATTATTTTAAAAGTCTTCAAGGAAAAAGTTTTTCAATTTGATTTAATGTGTTCATTATATGTTTAAAATTTATTTTCTATTAAAATGTATTTCAGATAGTATTTTTTTATTAAAAATACCTTTTTCTAAATAATAAAGTTTATTTTTCCCATGAATATTTTTAGAGGATATTTCAAAATTCACTTTCCATCTAAGATAAAATATATTGAAATTTACTATACCTTCTATGAAATGATGTGAAGGATCCATTCATATAATTTTTATGAATGAGTTATGATTAATGTCATGGTCTTTATAAATCCTGTTTCTTCTTCATGGTTAATATTTTTATGATACCAATTTCTATTTCACTGGTTATATGCTTATGAAACCCATTTTATTTCAAGGGTTATGTTTATGATGAAATGAATATGAAACCAATCTCTTTCCATGGGTTATGATATGGTTACATGTTTAGGTTACCCATTTTGATTTCATGGGTAATGATATGTGATATTTTTATTTATGATTATTTGAAAAATGTAAGTATGATTTCATTATGAGACGGTTGGGACCTATATCTCCCTCCAATGCATTGGGTAATGATTTATATCTCATGATATAATGATGGGAATCAATTCATCGTGCTTTATCCACTATGGGAAGATTGGTAAACCTGATACCTTACCAAGAAAGGACTTCCACTGACGATGGTGGTTTGTCCCACCCAGTAGGTGTAGTAAATAGTATGATAGAAGATGGGGAATCCTGATCTGTTATTGGAAGATGGGGAAACTAGATCCCACACAAGGAAAGAACTGTGACTGAGGATGGTGGTGTGTCCCACCAAATGGGCGCATTTCCTATGATGTTCCTTACCCTTTTATAGAAATTTATTTTGACAAACATGGAATGGTATCACATGTTTTTGTATGAAAAAAATACCTATATTACTCATATGTTATGATTTCATGGACTATGTTCTTTATTTCTTTACAATTCATGTTTTATAAAATCCAAATACTTATTCCATGATTCAACTTTATGAAATTTTATATGCAGGGTATTATATTCTATTTTAATTGTCACATTATCATAGCCTAATGATCATGTTTATACATACATGCCTCCCTTTTATAATGTTAATATGTATTTAATCTCACCCCATTCTTATGTTTCTTTTTCCAGTTTATGAAAAAAGGTATTAGGTAGAATTACTAAAGGTAGAGATATTTTTGGGATATCATGAAGATCATTCACCGGGATAGATGATTTTGTTTCCATAATTCCAAATACACAAAACTATTACGGTCCTCAGACATGTATTTTGGTTATGTATTTAATATTAATCTAAAATAATGTAATATCCTTGTATGTTAAACCTAGGACTCTATATAAAAATTCCTAAATTTTTTGAATGAAATCATATTCCCTTAAGATACCTTATTTTCAAATATATAAAAATAGGCATAAATATGCATATACTATTTAATTTACTATTATAAATTTTTAAATTTTTTATTTATATATATAATCCCAAATTACAATATAAATATTTATTTTTTGGGAAAACTAGAAAAGTTTGGGATTAAGGTGTTTTAAATATTATTTTCCTATGTATTCCCTTCGAACAACAATATTTCAATCTAACAAAATGTAGCCTATTATTGAATGAAGTTGTATTGTTTTATCCAGATTAACATTGTAATTAGAAATTTTATCTGTCTTATTTCCCTCACACTAGGTGTAACAGATTCCCCATCTTGAACTATAAGTATCCTATATTCACGAAAGAAATTAAAAATAGACCAATGGACTGAAGAGAATCCCAACATGATTTTGACATGAAATTTGAGTCAATTCCACTAAAGAAATTAAAATTTTCATAGTATTCAAATAAAAAGGTCACTCATAATAACATATAATTCAGTTATGAGGGAGTTTTAGTCACCATATTATGTGTTTAATGATAGTATGAATGATCTCTTATCATCATATAAGATACCTCTCCTAAGAATCGCACTATTAGAATATGATTCAGTTGTCTTCAGCTTAAGTCCTATACTAGGAGGAATTTAGGTTCCCCAATGGACATGTTAAACACTTCCCTCTCCCTTCTAGGTCAGAGATGATTAGGGGTGAACGTTTTGAAAAGTATTATACATATAAAAACATATATGTAGAGAAACTAGATTGGATATAAGTATAATATTATTTTTTTCATGTCGGAAAAATAAGTTTCAAAGACCATGTTTTGAGCCTCATTTGGAATCTCCCGAAGGACAGAAAAACCAACACATAAAGGGTTATTGGGATGCTTCCACATAACAATGAAAAATTCCACATTGTAAAACCAAGAAAACTGGAACTTCATGACTATGATAATAAAAATGGAAATACAGATGAATCTTCCAATAAAAATCCAGATGAAGCACCCACTCCACTTCCAAAATGATATGATCAATTATTTCCAAACATATATTAATAAACCATTAAAATTTGTATTATATATAAATACATTTACATTTAATGATTTTTATTATGGAAATAGATCAATTTTTTACCTTATAACCCTTGAATATTTTCTTATCTAGTAATTTTTTAATATAAAAATATTTTCCTATGTATTTAATTTTTTTTTGAATGTGTTTATAAAAAAATATGTAATAAAACCCTAAGATATAGGAGTAAAGGCACAATTGTCTGGATGATCAACCATCCTGACATTGAATAATAACAATGAATAATATTCAACAATATCATCATTTATATACATTGGGATATCAATCATTGTATATAAAATTAAATCAAGATAAGGGAACCCTTGGAAGAAAGGAGAAATACCTAACCAATTTTTCCCAAAAGATTATGTCACTATGACTTATGATCCTTATGGAGTCTCTCAAGGATGTAGTTAAAGATACCCTTAAGAATTCACCATATAGAATCTATCACAGAACACCCATTACATAAGGAGACATCAATCCTTCCATGTCTCCTGCAGATGTGTTCTAACCAAAATGAGAAGGAATCCAAAGGATCCAAGTCCAATTCATCTTACATGCCTTCCATTAACTAATAAATTATATTACCAATGCTAACAAATTACATTAATAGTTTATCCAAGTATTACACAATAAACCATGTGAAATATACTCTCTCATTGTGAGTTCCACCTACTTCTATTTAGAATATATTTAATATGAATAATTCTGGCTTTAGGGACCCTAACAATTCAAAACACATGCATCGAATTAGAATAAAAAAAATATCAATGAGTGTGATCCATATTTCATTTAAGAGTAATTGTATTTTTAAATTATTAATATGATGTTTACTCCCATCCATCAGGTCATCAAAGTGGCCTATATATATATATATTTATGTTTTAGATGGTGGGGCTACAAGATTAATCTCGGGAAAATTCTTCCAGAAAATATGATTATTCATTAAATATGTTGAGTATGTCTGGTTAAGATTCTACTTGAAATTAAGTCATTAATTTTCACATTCATGATATGATATCCATATATATATATATATATTTAAATTTTAAAAGGTTGTTATATTTCATATTACTATAATTAATTATTATGAAAATTGTACTTAAAATCTCCGCAAATTGAAACTTTTATAGTAGAGGGGTCTATGGAATATTTTTAGAATTATCAACATGTGATTCTAGTCTTAATTTTATAGAATTGAAATAATGATATATTGTTATTAAAAAAACATGTTTGATGATCATTAATTATCAATATTTAATAATAAATCATTGGTAATAAGTAAAACCGTAATTAATAATGTGATCAATAGTCACTAATAAGATATAATATTAATAATGTGAATAATGAGAATTAAAAATTAAATTAATAATAATAAATAGTAATTATTAATTATAAAGAAATTCATTAAAATTAGTATTTTAATTAATAAGAGTTAACAATTATTTACAATAGAATAAAAAAAATTTCTATAATTTAGTTAAAAATATTAAATAATGATCAATTATAAGAATATAATTATTAATTATTAATATTAGTCATGTAATTATTGTTAATAATAATGTATTTATTGATAACTAATAATAATTATAAATTTAAATAATTATAATTAATAATAATGCATTTAATCAAAATTATTTATAATTAATCATTACTTAAATGTTTATAAATTAGTAAAAATTAGTGATTAATTAAAATTAATTAATAATGTAGTTATGAAAAATTAATAATTTAATTAATAATACATATTATAAATTTATTTATTATATTATTATATTATAATTAAAATATATTAAATGATGATAAATGTTATAATAAAAAGTGTTGAATAATTTAAATATAATTAATAGTTGAAACTAATAATATTTTTTAATTATTAATTAGAATGTGATTATTAATGTAATTCATAATATAATTATTATTATTAATTAATAATAATGTAACAATAACAAAAAGAATATTATAATTATTATGCATGAAAGTTGTGATTCATGAGCCCAAAAAGTCCCCAATATTTTTTAAAATGTAAAAAAAATAGATGGTGTTACAAGGCTAGATTGAAAATGGGATAATTAATGTACCCCTTTCATAAGATTCAACCAAATGTTTATACAAATTTAGAAAAAAACCAAAAAGAGAAAGCTTCCACAACCACACTCTTCAAAAAGGAATCGAGTACTTGGTTTTCCTATTTAAGAATAAGAGGTAAATGGAATTTCATTTCATCAATGTGGTAATTCCATTATGGCCATTTTTAAATGATTCTCTATTGGATATATCTAGACATCTAATTCAAAAGATAAATAGATATAACTAAGTCAGTTTTATGTGGAACAAATTTCTAACTAATCTATCTTTTATATTTTTTAACATAAATGGTGTTCAACAACTACTCATTACTAGATGATACACTACCACAATAGTGATATAAACACCCCTATAAAAAATCCATATAAAAATGAATGAAATTTTGGCATCATGTGTTTCAAGGATCCCTCAGCATTATTCCGTCAACATTTATATTAATTCACATTGTAATGTGTATGATCAATCTAACAAAATTGATCGTCTTATCTTTTTTACTCATACTACTATCACCAATCAAAAAAATACAAGGATGGTCAGTAACATCATTATGAAAAAGAATCACTTTTGACCATTGCTTCCCCATGAACATCCTTATGTAAGAGTATAATTATAGGTTTAATAGAGGTATAATTATGATAAAAATGATTGAATTTATTATTATCCAAATTAAATTAAAAAACATAATGGAAAAACAAAAGTAGAAAACTATGAACCTTTTCACTCATGCAATTATCAATAATTGAATCTATACATATAGAAAATTTAAATTCATGGAAGAGTTTCATTTAGAGAATATCTTGAACATTTTCCCAAATATTTCTTATATTGGAGTAGTCTATAAAATTATTATATAAATAGTTAATATGTTACCTGTAATGAGAAAAAATAGAAACAACACTAAAATAACCAATCTAATGTGGATCATCCTTTGGAAGATGAAATTTCCAAATTTCTATAGAAGTAATAACATCATTAGGGCTGTGAAAACATTCGTGATTTCATTATTCCACCATTACCTTATAAAGGTGGCATGAAATTTGAAACAATATATATATCTAATGATTTCTATTCAAGGGGTATTAGATTTCTAGGTCAAATATTACACGCAAATGGAATTTAACAATGAATTTTAAGATATATAAGACCACATAGAAGACTTAAAATCTCAACCACATTTTTTATATAATCTTTTACTAACTTTTTATAATAAATTTTTGAAAAAAGACTATTGATTAAAAGTTTCATCTAATTCTATACAACTAAACCTAAAGAAAATGGAATCCAACCATTCCAGTTTGTTAAAAAAATGTGTATAAATTGAGCATGAGTCCATATATACTATAATAAGGATTATTATTGAATTTTATGAAATATTTATTCTCTGTGAATCAATGAGAAAATACCGTTACCTTCAGGAGATAATGTTTTTATACTTTTTATGAGTTCTCCATGAGATTCCATTACGTCAGTTTTTAATTATAATGATTTTATAATTTTTTCTCATGTGTTCATTCATTGTTTGGTCATTACTGATTAAAGAGATTACAATTTTGGTAGTTCAATTTTCTATTAAGTTTCATTGTAATTCAAAAAAATAGTTTCACAAAATCCCTTCTGTTTGGTTTACAGTCGATGAATCCTAGGGTTTATGAAGTTTAATGTTCCTAATTAGTGTGATATTGGGCATTTAGTGATTTGGATAAGGATTTAATGTGATGTGTCTTTTAGTAAAATAACATATAGGTTTAGAATTATGATACCTATGAAAAAGTATGAAAATTTTCCTATCATGTTGGATAAAAGTAATGTTGTCCTTTGTGTTGGACGTACATTTGTAATTAATATCATTTAGTTTTTTCTATGTTGTTATTTACAAATCTGCCATTTTTAATTTTCTGTATTTTTATTAAATTTCTATTATTCTTATTGATTTTATCCAAACATATATTATCATTCAACATATTTACTTTTTAAATAATTCTTCAAAATGAACTTTGATAATTAAAGGGAAATTTTATTATTATATTCAGTTTCTCTCGTGATAATATTTGAATGTAAATATTTGAAATCATTATGTAAATAAATATATTTCAAATGGAGTAGTTTTCTTGATAAACTATATTTTCATCATGGGTAAAAGAATTTACATACTTCTATTTAATTATATAAATTATGTTTATCATAATATGATGATCAACATCTATGTTGACTAAATTATTTATAATTTATCCCTAATATTCATAGTCTACACCATCAATCATTATTGATCATTTCAAATTTATGTACTATAATTTTTAGATTGGAATTACTTTTATATCGAAGAGGGTGTTTATAAATGACAATTATAATTTGATGAATCATTCTATTTATTATATCATGGTAACCTTAACGTAGAATAAGAATCAGTTGTCGAGAGATTTTGAAATGTATAAGAGAAAGAATGGAGTTTTATTTAATTTAACTTCTAAATTTTAAACATTCATAACTCATACATCTAAATATTATTTTGTAAGAAAATGTAAACACCAATCAGATGATATAAAAATGAAATATAGTAAAGTTTTTTTTACTGAACATGAAATTATAATGAATATTATTATTTGAAATAAGTATCTATGACATCACTCGAATAATGATAGATAAGATAAATATTCATAAAAGGATTCTTTAGAGACTATATTCTATGAATATAATAAACCATTGAATAACATACCAAATTTTCCTTATTTTATGGAATGAATAAGTATTGGAAATATTTCATGAGATAAGAAAGAAATGATTTTCACTATACTAATGATACATGGATTTATAGTGAGGATCCAACATCTGATAGAAGTAATTATTTGGAGGATGATATCCATAAATTGATTATTAAATATTCACATATTCCTTGAAATGATCTATTTTTAATGGAGAAGGTTACTACTAGTACACATTACCTATTATATATTCATTCCAACATCTTTTTTCTGCAGATGACAAAAATATTTAAACTTCATATAAATATGGGGACAATAATCCATCAAAATAATAGATTACTATATATATATATTTCATTAAAATTATGATAAACGATTAAATAATAGTTTTAATCTTTCTAATAATGATATTTATATAATGGAATATATGATTTGGAATTTTTATTATGATGTTTCTTGGGTTTCATCTCCCTTAAAAAATAGAGTTAATAATTTTCAAGTGAAAAGGGGAAAAATAATTTCATCAATTAGTATAATGAATATAAAATAGAAATTTATAAGATAAATATTGAATTGAATAATAAAATATTAACAGTTATATCATTATAAGATAGATTTGTAAATTCAATAAAAAATTATCAATTTTATAATTTGAGATGTTAGTTACTAATTTTATTTCTAGAGGGGTTTTTATAAAAACTTATAAAATATTAATTCATAAAAGGATGACATCAAGACTTTTTTATAAAAACCCCAAAATTTATCATTATGAAAATATTATTTTGGAAATGTAATTCCCCATTATTTAGTAAATCTCATAGAGATAAACATTAGAGAAAATTATTTTATTTCAATAAGGTCAAATATCTTTCAAATTGTAGATATTAAATTTTTAAGAGCTCACAATTTTGAAACATACAAGAGTTAGATAGATTTATGTTTCAAAATTTATTATTACTAACATTTCCAGACCCATGAATATTTGGGCACCAAATTTTTTTTGTTGACTTTTTAATGATATTATGATGAGTTTATGGTGAAAAAATATAAAGTACATGGACCACAACTGTGCTCTAAATATTTAAGTAAATTACTATATTTATTAAAGTTGAAAATAGTGAAGGTAGGATGAGTATTTTTAGGTAAAAGCCCAATTTGTGAGTTCTAGTATCATGGATGTTTTTTATCATGTTAATAATTTAATTTATAATTCCTTATATGTTTCATGACTAATGAAAAATATCATTTTATTTTTTCAAATATGAGATTAATGGTACTCCTTGAATGTTTAGAATGATAAATATACTATTTAACATTTGGTCATAGCTTACATAAGGTCTCCCAATAAGAAATATAACATTTACACAAATGAATTATAAGATAGTAGTAATCAGTTTTTTTCCTTTCTTAGTGTTGAATAATATTATTCTTTACTTATTCAATTGACATTAGAACACTATAATTCTTAAATATTTTCCAATCAATTTAGGAAAGGACTGGTCAGAGATCTACACAAAAATAAATATAATTCTTATAAATTATGTGATCTTTTCCAATATATTAAGATATAAGAGTAATGATTTAATTCCCTTAGATAAGTCTCAAAATCCATTTCAATATAATTACTTCACCAATATAATTTTAATTTTAAATAATCTATGCATATTTAAGAAAGGCACTACCTTTATGCCCTAGTTGATGATTACACAAGATATACTTTTACATAATTCATAGAACATAAATTTTAATCACACACTATTTTTTAAAGTTATTATTCTCATGTTAAAAACATAAAAATACTAATTTTAGTCACCATCTAGAGTGATATAGGTGGAGAGTATGCACAATATTGTTTTTGAAATGTCTTATAGTGAAAAATGCATAACTCGTAATTTATTCTGACTCAACAATACACAATAAAATTGTGTGGTATAATGAAGGATAAATAACCTTTACGTATATACCAAAAAGTGTCATTATAATGTTCATTTTCTAAGTATTTTTTGGTGTAGGTAACATTATATCCTTCTACTATATAAAATATATTTTACTTTATTTGGTGTTTAAGAAGACCCCTTATAAATTTTGGATTGGATAGAAACCTAAAAATAGACAAATCTATTTTTTTGGATGAAATGTGTTCATTTTAAATACTAAATAAAATAACCATAAATTTGATCTAAATGATCAAAATGTATATTTATTTATTTCCCCACCACAAGTATGGCATATTGGGTTTTCAAAATATGGTCACGTAGAGTGGAAGAAGTGGTATATGATTTGATTAATGAACATATCCTTATTCAAGATTAAAACATACTTAAGTAACACATTAATATTGTTATTTTGAATCACCGCCACTTTTAATGAAATTTTAATCCAATCTATAAGATTTTTTCTTATGAAAAAACTAGAATAATGGAAAAGGAACATCCAGAAGATATTTTAATAGACGTTAATTCATCATTATATAAATATCAATGTTATTTTTTTAATATGGAATCAAATGGGTTTATGTAATAATCCAATTTAAGACATCATTGGTTATGTAACACAATGAATTTGAAAAAAATAACATTACTAAATGAATTTTGTAATCATATATTTTTATATAAACATTAACCTAAATAGATAATGAATCCATGGGTGAATAATTTTTTATAATTTCCACGTAAGAATAATATAATAAGTTCAAATATAACATGTCTTGAACAATTTTTGAGTATAAAAAAATATTTTTCAATCATAGGATAATAATGTGAATTATAGAGTACATGTGACGAAAATGGATTTATTTTCTATAATAAAGGTAACTTTTTTTCTAAGGTTTATAATAAATAATAGGACATTAATTATAGAGATAATTTTTATATGTTCGTTATACTCGAGTCTACTCGTATACTTTTGGAAATTTCAAGTCATCTTAATTTTAATCTTAATAAAATTTACATAAAGAGGGCATTCCGTAATGGATATCAAAAGGATAACGTTTATATAGAACAGCCAATGGATTTGAAGATTAATGTTTTCTGAAATATTTTTTCACGCTTTCAAAATATATTTAAAAATATTAAATAACTCTTATATAAATGGTACTATGTTTATCTTTAGAATTCATAATAATTTTTTAAATGTAATGGATAATTCCACTCTTTTTATCAATAATGTTTTTTAAAACAGTCTCATTGTTCAAATGTTATTCAATGAAATTATCTATGGAACAACTCAAAATAAAATAATTTATATTTTCATAAAAAATGATTTCTTTTCAAAATGAGCAAGATTGGTGAATTTTTTTTACCTCGTGGCCTCAAAATTACTCCAAAAATAGAAGAAACAAATTCAACTCAATATAAGCATATTGAATAAGAAATCATAAAATTTACTTTGATAATGATTTATGTACCAATAATATAATTGGAAATACTTGTAATCTTGATCTTGGTGTGTCTTAGAAATCAATTGATAAAACTTTGGGTAGATGTATGATCAAGAATGTAACACCCCGGTTTCTAATGTAAAACTTTTTATTCAATAGCATGTATGAAATACAACACCAAGTGAATAAGAGAATATAATATCCCAAGACTTTATAATATATAATTACTATCATCAACTAATATAATATATTATACAACTTGTAATACACACAATAGTGAGTTATATTATGGTGCATGTAATAGATACCATCCTCAATAGCATTCGTTACACCTAAAGGATACCTTCCATGATAGATTTCGTTACATAGAAGACTGAGTTTCACCAAATAAAATTGTTTTATTAAAATATTATTATTTAATATAATATGCTATAACAAGGCTATTTTTTTAGTGGACATCAATATTATTCACTAACTAATAAAATTTTTGTTTTATATAAATATAATATGAATCCATTTGTTACCAATAATTTAGGAATGAAAATATGAACAAAATTGATATAAAAAGAATTATTATTAACAACATGCTTCAAAATGCGTTTTTTCTTAATAAAAATAAATAATTAAAATTAGTGAATTATGTTAATGAAAAATATATCATATACATTCAATAAAATATTTTTTTAGATTCATCCACTATGATTGATAGGTATAGATATGAACAATCTCTATTCCACTTATAAAAACCATTATTTTTATAGAGGCAATTGTTTCATCTTTTAATGGTGAACCCATTATAAATATGAATTTTGACACTATAGTGGATTTAATATTTCTATGTAAACCAAAAATTTTAAATCTAAACTTCACAATTAATTTTGGGTGATGTTTTGGTAATTTTACAAGAAGATTAATTTTTTAATGAATATTTAAATATTTTAGAATTTTAGTTCAAAATAAAATTTTAGTTTAATTTATTTAAAAGAAAAAACCATACATTTAATTTCTTTTAATGTTTTCATATATCATGTTTTTTCCAAATAACTCTATTTTGGACATTTTAATAAATTTCTATTTGGAGTTGACTATAAGAATATAGAAAACTATTGAATGTTTTTACATTGAAATCCCACATTTTCATCCCGTGTGTGGGCATAAATCATCAAATAAACTTACCTTATTGAGTTTTTTGTTTTTTCAAGACTTTTTTTAGGTTAAAAAGTGTGTACTATTGTATTCTTTTAAAAAACCCAAGTGAGTCATTTTCCTCCCTTATAAAAAGACACCACATCTCTCACATCATCAAACCTCTAAAAACTCTTCTGTTAGGCCAATATATTCCAAAATAGAATTCCAATATCCTTAAATAGGACCTTTAATCATCTCTTTGGGCATAAATCATTCCATTTAATCTTTTTTTTATAAACTAAAAGTAGTGAACCAATTTTAAAGGTAATGTTTTCCAATTATATCTTTTGTTTAATTTACATCTCTAAAACCTAAATTCTTATTTTTACATGTTTATCTAATAAAAAAATGTCACGACCCTCCTTCACCAAAGGGAGGGAAGGGTCAGCAGACTGCCAGGCCCTTCCTTCTTTAAGTTGAAGGAGAGATAATGACCCCTGAAACCCGCCTTCAATAGGTCCCGGAGTGGCGACTAGCACCAAGGGTATAGAATCACACACTAAATGGAAGGAATTACCCTTTTTCTATTTTATGGGATCGAGAGATAAGATGACGAAACCCAACAACACAAAAAGTAAAAGAAAAGTAAATCCAAAAGTAAACTATTCCCATATGCATGTTCCAAAGTAAAAGCCAAAAAGTAATGCACATAGGTGACTACAAGGGTAAGTACCAAAGAAGGAAAAATAGAAACTGTAACTGCCCCAAAGGTCTGAGCTAGTAAGGTCCTACGTGATCCCCGAAGTCCTCCTGGAATCCTGAAAGCAGTTTTATATACGTAGGGTGAACATACAAGTACACTCAGTTGGGAAAGCCCAAGACTCTCATGCGCAAGTGGGGGATCGTACTAAAGTCCCGTGAGAAAAGATTAAACCACTGCTGAATCCCGCCTGCAAACACCTAGGCCACAACTTTCACACGTAACCACGCCTGCAAACACCGAGGCCAAAACACCCACCGACACGCCCGAAGACACCTGGGCTAGAAGATCCACTGCCACGCCCGAAGACATCTGGGCCTCATCTCGAAGACACTTGGGAAACCACCTTCCGCACACACCTAGCCAACCACCACACTACCCTGCCTGAAGATTCTTGAGCTAATAATGGACCTCAGGCCATCACAGCATGCCCAAAGATACTTGGGCTATCCGAGAAAGGGATTAGAAAAGGAGCTAATAACTAGCCACTAATAATAGTGTTGGGAAAGACACCCTCCCCCATGAAATGGGGGTGTTCGACACTAAGTGCTCAACTTGGGTGGGCACGAATAAGAAACACAAAACTATAAGTATATATATAGGTAATAAGCACTCACCCAAAGTTAGGTTTTTCTTCAGCTAGCATAAAGGAAACAAATAGCACTCAAGTATGAGTCACGACTCTTGCCAACAAAACCCATTTTTCCCATTCTTGTTTTCATGTTCATTGATAGTGTGTAAAAATGTTTATGCACTATTGGGAAACTAATAAGCATAAGCACAAGTCCAGGAAAGCAAACAGTCAAGTATCAACCATATCACCCACACCCGGTTCTCTCGTAAAGCCACATCAACTAAAGAGAACCCTATGTTACAGCCCCATGCCCAATATCCAGGAGAAAAAAGGGTTTCTCAACAACAGAGGATCCCACCCCAATTCGTGATATAAACAAGGTAACCACCCGGTCTTATAACTCGCACCCACCGAACCCATAACAATAGGGGATCATATCCCCAATTTTATAACCACCAAGAGTATAAAAACAGGGCCATAACGGTATTTTCATATTTTTAAGATTTAACACACTCCATGATTTCAATTTTCGTGTCTTAACCGGGGTTATCTTAGAAGGGATTGATCCTAGTGCTTTCAATTTATTTAGCTGGATATATGTGATTAACTAATTTCCTTTTCACAGCAGGAGTTCATAATTAAAAAACAAGTCATTTATAACATCATCAGGGGTTCATCAGTGCACAGAGAAAGACCACCAACGACCATGATTTTCTGTAGGCGTAATCCCTCACAATTCATAAAGAAGATCATAATATAAAATAGCTTCAACGATCACAGCCTCCCTTATTTTTTTATAGAATCCATTCATTATCTTTATTTAGGTCTGGTTTATCCAATTCTACAGAATCAAAAGCACGCCCACCCCGCATGATACACAAAAGAGATAGGCGAAGGAGAAATTCCCTACTTGTTGATCAACGATCGATGCTAAGGCCTGGCACGGAACTTCACGTATAGCGATCTGCTCACCTGAAAAAAAAAATTGGCTCGTCTAAACAAAGGGTACTCTAGCGCAAGGTGAACGAGAAAAGAAACCATGGGAGAACCCTTTTGTTTAGAAGGTCGGGGACGGTTGAGATTAGAACACGAAACTACGTAAGGCATGGGGTCGTGGGTTGACAACACGTCCCCACACATCATTAAAGGTTCGGGCAGTTTAAACAGACTCACACACCTGGTTAATTCATTAAATATTTAATTAAAACGTTTATGGGTGTTACCAGGTTTTAAAACAAGTTTTAAGGGGTCAAAATAGGGTTCCAAACCCAATTTGTGCAAAAAGGAGCGCTACTGGAAAGAACCTGTGGGGGTAGGCGAGAGCCACCGGTGGCCGATAACCACCGGTGGATGACAGCTACCGGTAGGCTACAGCCACCGGTGGACCGAGATACCGGTAGGATACAGCTACTGGTAGACCGAGCTACCGGTAGAAAGAGCTACCGGTAGACCGATCTACCGGTAGACAGAGCTACCGGTAGGCTGCAGCTACCGGTAGACCGAGCTACCGGTAGGCCTGCTACTGGTAGGCTAAGGCTACCGGTAGGCCTACCATTACGCCAAACTTCACCGAGATTCCCAGACCAGAAAACCCAACATGATATTTTCACAAAGTAATGGACCCCTAAAACTTGGGCCATTACATCAGATACCTCTTAAAAGATTCTCATCCTCGAGAATCAAAACAACCCAGAAGTAAAGAGAGGGTCCGAACAACCACCTCGAACGATACCTCTTATGAGTGAACCTCATGTTAACTAAAAACTCCCTTCTGTCAAGAACCAAGCAACATATCATGTCAAACTTCCCAGGCATGTGGGGGTTGGGGAGTCTCTTTCCCCGTGTCAATATATTATCCTCTTTGGGCGGCACTGACTCGCCCGCACGGGTTTAATCACATCCACCTTAATGCATCTTGATTAGGGGTCAGGTTCTCTCCTCCCCCATAGCCAGGGCTTTTCACACACATTTAGAGGAAAGAAAACCAGTACATTTCATAGCCAAAAGACAAAACGTTCTACCACAACAGGTACAACAAAGAAAAAAACTCAAAACAACTCTGGGTACTTGGTACGCGTCTATATTTCCCTCTCCCACGTACTCTCCTCAAGCCCACCATGTCTCCACAACACACGAACCAAGGGAATGGTTCTCCCATGAAGCACCTTCTCCTTGCGATCCTCGATCATCACTGGTCTCTCCACAAAAGTCACATATTCCTCGATGTCCAACTCACCCCAATAAAGGATGTGTGAATCGTCATGTAGATACCGAAGGAGCTGGGACACATGGAAGACATCATGTATCCTCAGTAACGGCGGTGGTAATGCTAGCTGATAAGCCACTTCGATGACCCACCGCCACACTTCGAAGGGCCCGATGAACCTGGGAGAAATCTTACTCCATTTTCCGAACCTCCGTTGTCCACGCCAAGGGGAGACCTTCAAGAATACGTGGTCTTCACCTCAAACTCCAAGGGCCTCCTCCTGGTATCAGCATACGACTTCTGTCGGTCCTGGGCCGCCTTCATCCTTTCCCGTATGAGCTAATCCTTCTCCGTCGTGCTCTACACCACCTCCGGGCCAAGGATGCCCGCCTCTCCAACTTCGGTCCAACACACAGGTGAGTAGCATGGCCTCCCGTACAAGGCTTCAAATAGGGTCATACCAATGGTAGAGTGATAGCTATTATTTTATGTGAACTCTACCAGAGGTAAGTGTCGTACCCATGATCCTCTTGAGTCCAGAACAAATGCTCGTAGCATATCCTCCAAGGACTGGATGGTGAGCTCTGTTTGTCTATCTGTCTGGGGATGGAAAGCAGTGCTAAGGCGCAACTGGGTGCCAAAATCATGCTGCAATCCTCTCCAGACTCGCTAGGTAAACCGTGAATCCCTATCCGAGACTATAGACCTCGGAACTCCATGCAACCGCACCACCTCATCCACGTACCTTCGCGCCAAATCATCCACTGCACTCGACTCCCTTATCGCAAGAAGGTGAGCCATTTTCTTCAACTAGTCCACTACCACCCAGATGGTGTCGTATCCCCCTTGGACCATGGGTAGTCCTGTGACGAAATCCATCGAGATGTCGTCCCACTTTCACTCGGGGACATCTAGAGACTGCAGTAGGCCACCTGGAACTTGGTGTTCAGACTTCTCTTGCTAACACACTAAGCACTTGGCCACAAACTCTTCCACTGCTCGCTTCACTCCGGGCCACTAAAACTGTCTCTTCAGTCCCTGGTACATCTTGGAAATTCTTGGGTGTACCGCCATGGGTGAGTTGTGGAAATAACTGAGAACCTTGCCTCACATCGCCTCCGGAACAAATAGTTTTCCCTATAAAATCATCCAGTTTTGGCCATCTTCCATCCATCCTTCTGGGGCATTTCCTTGGTCAACTTGGTCGCGCATAACTTCGCACTCTGTGTCTCCCCACTGAGACTCCTCCACTTGCTGAAATAGAGACGACTGCACTGTCATCTGATACAGGAAACCTCTACTAATATCCATCCTCGTATCCATGTGTAAGGCATCCAATTCCTCCTTCGCCTTCCAGGCGTCTGCCGAATCTCGGACCGCATCCTTCTGTGTCCTCTTGCTCATGTCATCGGCCACTAAATTGCCCTTTCCCTCAGTAAAAGAGATCTTGAAGTCATAATCCTGGAGGAACTCCACCCATCTCCACTGTCGCAAGTTTAGGTCCTGTTGGGAGAAGATATACCTCAAGCTTTTGTGATCTGTGAAGACCACAAAGCACAATCTGATGAGGTAGTGTTGGCATAACTTTAGAGCAAAAACGACCATTGCAAGCTCCAGGTCATGGGTGGCGTAATTACTCTCATGAGGGCATCCCTTCCTGGACCAATAAGAGATCACCCCTTGTCGCTACATCAATACACACCCCAGGCCTTGTCCTGAAGCATCACAGAACACCACATATGCCGCCCCTTCTTCTGACAATCTCAGCACTGGGGCACTGACCAACTTCTCCTTCAGATAGCTGAAGGCTGGCTAGAGGATCTAGTGATATCTTTCAGCCTAATTCGAGCCCCGAATGAGTACTAGGTTCCTCTGGCTGTCAGCCAGATGCGGGGAGTGGCGCGTCAGTGGTGGACACTTTACCTGAGGGAGAGGAGAGAGGCTGAGGTGGCATGGGCTGATTTCGAGAGGGAGTTCCGGGCGGAATTCTTCTCCTCGACGATGAAGGCGGAAAAGAGACAGGAGCTACTCTCCCTCCAATAGGGGAGTATGTCAGTGAGGGAGCTAGGAATCATGTTCAAGGACCTCCTACATTTTTCTCCGGACCACTTTCCCGACGAGGAGTCTCGGGGAAGATGTTTAGAGGAGGCGCACCGACCCAGAGAGGCGAAGGAGAAATTCCCAACTTTTTGATCAATGATCTATGCAAAGGCAGAGCACGGAACTTCACGTATAGCGATGGGGCTCACCTGAACGAAAAGTGGCTCATCTGAACGAAGGTTACTCTAGTGCATGGTGAATGACAAAAGAAACCTTGGGAGAACCCTTTTGTTTATATGGTCGGGGACGGTTTAGATTAGACCACGAAACCGCGTAAGGCGCGGGGTCGTGGGTTGACCACGTGACCCCACACGTCATTAAAGGGTCTAGTGGTTTAAACTGATGCACACACCAGGTTAATTCATTAAATATTTAATTAAATTTTTTATGGGAGTTACAGGGTTTTAAAATAAGTTTTAAGGGGTCAAAATAGTGTTTAAAACCCAATTTGCACAAAAAGGAGCGCTACTGGAAAGAACCTGTGGGGGTAGGTGAGAGCCACCGGTCACCAAGAACCACCAGTGGCTGACAGCTACCAGTAGATAAGAGCTTCCGGTAGACCGATATACCGGTAGACTGAGCTACCGGTAGACAGAGCTACCGGTAGGCTGTGGCTACCAGTAGACCGAGCTACTGGTAGGCCTGCTACCGGTAGGCTAAGGCTACCGTTAGGCCTACCATTACACCAAACTTTATCGAGATTCCCAGACCAGAAAACCCAACATGAGATTTTTACAAAGTAATGGACCCCTAAAACCTGGGCCATTACAAAAAATATCCAACATGTACTAGTATGTTTTTATTCAAATTTTATTCCTACAATGACACACACTTTCATCTAATTGGTAACGAACAAATTGTTTCTCTGTAAGACAAACCACTACCTCACAAAATGATGATTGTTAATTTTTCCATTAACAACTCTCATGGTGTCCATTATTATGGAAAATGTTTATTTATTTTATATATTATATTTATTATGTATTTATTATTATTTAATTGTTTTATAATGCATACCCTTATAGTCTCCATTTTTTTGGAATATGATAACATCGTTTGAGAAAGAATGCACTACTGCCCCCTCAAAGAGAAGTGATTCATTCACCTGATCCATGGAATTCCTAAAAGATGATTATAATTAATCAAATGAGACATAAAAATATATATGTTTTATTAATGAAATAATTAACTTTATATATATATATATATATATATCATTTTATTTTATTTCCTCTCACACACTAAAAAGTGAAAATGTTTTTCATTGGTGGGTTGACTACTGACGCCTTAACATGATGTGAATATAGTTAGATGACAATAATTTTATATATTAGTATATATGAAAAAAAATATTTATTATATATTTATCATTATGGAAAGATATAGTGTTACTTACCTTCTTTCCTTAATGATCATTAAAATATGACAACATTTTTCATGCATACGTACTGCCTACCGTTTCTATGATTTCTACCTTGGTTCATTATTCAAAACCATATTTAATGTATTATTATAAAATTATAATTAATTTAAAAATATTTTAATTTTTCATAATTATTATTAAATTTATGTTATATAATGACCCTTATGATGATAGTTTACCTAACAATGTTTTTTTTGACATACAAATCAAATTTTGTCTAAACCCCGATGTAAATTTAATTGTTTAAAAAGTTTCACACAATATGTTGATAAGTGATATAAATGTAAGAATAAACTATAAATGGGTTCTAATGAGAGTATAAAACTGATATAAGTTTATTACACTAGATGATAATAGATTTTACCCAAAAGAAAACACCAGGTAAGGGATGTTATCTAAATTTACATTCGATTAAGACTTATTGGTTGTTATACACCTAGTTTCTTTTATATGGTGCATATACTACCCTCTTACATGAAATATCATGAATATCCTTACTCTCATGATATTAATACTTTGATTTAATTATTTTACTATTTGAGTCTTATGATTTAAAATGTATTAATGTGGTATGGGACACATTGGAATGATTAATGATTATTTTTCTCAATAATAACATTAGTGACATTTCATTGGAATTTCCATTTGAGATAATTATATGACCATTTTTCAATGAAACCATTTATTTTCTCTAATATGGTTATTCACGACCATTTTCATGTATCAGTACCATTTTTCCATTTATTGGTACTCATAGTGTTTGAGAAAATCCTTTTACAAGAACCATTCTTTGTTTATCTCTTTATTCATAGAATTGGTTTTCTTCTAAAAACCATATTTTATTAAAATGTTTCCCAAAATGATTTTTTAAATACATGTTTATACCTTTTTCCTTTTAATAATGTTTTCAATGTAATATTCATGTCACTTTCTTAATAAGGAATTATTATAACCTGAAACTATGAAAAAGGATTTTTCTTTTTACCTTATATAGATTGTAAAGATTTACGTATTGTCATTTATTTAAACTATTCATCACATGTTTAAAAGGATAATTTTTAAAAAGAGACTTTTGTCAAAAAAAATTATCAAAGAAAAAAAATTTAGAAGTTTTTTCTAAAGAGAAGGATATTTTCCTCATGATTTTTTAAGAGTAATATTTTTATAATGTTTTCATTTATCAATGAGAACAACCCTTTTTTACTCCACTTGGGGTATGATGTATTGATACAATAGTTAATCTTTATTTGAATGGTTTATGATTTATTGGGGTAAGGATACTAAAAAAATTATTTCCTTCAATTTTTTAATAATATTTAAATATTAAATTTCTTTTGATAATTGAATATTTAATTTCCCTTAATTATCCATATCATCTGTCATATATGTGTACCTTTCATATAATGTACACCATTTTTCATAGGGTTTTTACTTTGAAATATATTTGATTATTTGGGGAATTATTGATAAATTTATATACACTATCTAATGTGGATATTTTGTAAGGCATATTTTGTATTTGATATGAAGAATTATTTGGACATGTAATGCTTGTTTTTGTTACCATTTATGGAAATACATATACATTGGGTAGTAGTTAATGAAATCCTAGAAATTCATCACTAGTATCATGAAAGGAATTTTTTTTCATGAATTAGAAGAGTTATAATATCTCTTGGTTGTAATGGTTCTATGAACCTACTAAACATGGAGTCCAATAAAAAAATAATTTTCCTTTTTTTGGTTTTAGATATTATGCATCCAATAGATATTGGGTTTACATAGCTGTGGATAAATTCCATTTTTAGTTCGTTATTTAAATTTAATGTGTTTATGTTTCATAGAATTCCGTAGTTATTTTTCCTTATCTAGTTATTTGAAGTGAATGTGATTTTATTTACATATTATTATATTTAATTCACATCCTTTTCAACCTATTGGTTACTTGGAATGTGTTTTCAATTAATTACTATTACATAATTATTATTCCTATTGAGTCATTATTTATTTTTGTATAATTTACCCTTACTGATCATTTGAGCTAACCCTTATTATGTTTCCTTTCCCCAGGAATCCAAGAAGTGATCTATGAATGATATGTAGGGATTTATATGATGGAAAAAGGTTATCCTTGATTTAAATTATTTAGAAAAAACATTATGTTATAATTATTGGAATCATTTGTAATTCAATAATCGTTTATGTAACTAGTTTTCCAAAACTACTAAACAGTCACTCCCTCAGGATTTAAATCTTCATAATCATGCCAATTTAATTTATAATAGATATTAGATACGTGTTATCTAGGGTCAGTTCACTACCATTTGTATCAATTAATGTTTAGTATGAACCTTTGTAAATAAATTTATGAAAATGTAGATTATAGAGCACAACCGTAATATATAATGTGAAGATAAGTGTTCATGAACACCCTATAATTTAATAAGGTTGAAATTTTGTTGTTATTCCAATCTATAAGTCCATTTCTGGTTACTACAGTTGGGTGTGGTACTGGAATAGATGTACCTAGAAGTAATAACTCAGACAAAGTGTTTTGAGCCTGGATCGGGGAAAAATGATACAAGACAACATGACATACTAAGAAACTGGTTTGACAGTCCCAAGGGATATGATTTGGATAATTTCTATTTTTATTGAAAATTACAATGATTTATTTTTATAATGGATAATATAGGTTAAACCTATGGTTTTAAAAATAATGTTATGGTTTGATGAT
The DNA here is from genome assembly GCA_963277665.1 of Viscum album. Classification (NCBI taxonomy): domain Eukaryota; kingdom Viridiplantae; phylum Streptophyta; class Magnoliopsida; order Santalales; family Viscaceae; genus Viscum; species Viscum album. The sequence goes on from OY728132.1 coordinate 130,767,699, forward strand.
TTATAAATTCATGGAATGATAATACAGATAGACCCTAGTCCAAGGACCAAACTATGTAAAAATAAATTGAAAAGGTATATATGTATTGATGATGTATTGAAAACCATTGTCTAGATTTTATTTAATTATTAAATTTCAACAATGATCATTAGATTTATTTTTGAAATTATATTAATATGGTTATATAAAAGTACAACTCGTAAGCTGAGTACCAATATATTGTATCCAGAATGGACATGGGTCTTGAACCATTGACCACAGGATGATAAGTGTTTGATGATAACTACTAACCTATGAAATGTAATAGTTAATTTTTCATTGTTTTTAGTTAATCAATTAGATGAAAAAATATTAATGATCAACCAGTAGTATCACATTTAAGGATTAGAGATTATTCTACAAACAATATTGGTTTTTGAATACAGTAAATTAAAAATACATGGACTTATCACCCTTTAATGGGCCTAATATCCTTCAGAAATGTATTTTTGTAATTCAAAAATAAACATTAATTTTCTTATTGAATGGGAAAATAGGTCAAAGCATAATGAAATGTTGAAAATATGTTTATAGGAATATATCATGTAAATATGCATTGGTAGTAGAATAATTCATCATCAATATGAAAATTATTTTAAATAAAATATTGTCTTAATAACTTATTTTTTTTTAAACCAATGGCCATATAAATCATCACAGACTTATGACTTTGAGGCCCTCAAGTTTTTAATTTTCATTCACTTGTTTGTGATTTATGACATCATTAAATACTTATAATTATTTTCACTTTCCTTTTATGTATTTATATCTAAATTCCCCTAAGGATATCCTACTTAGATCCCTATTTAAATGTTATTAAACATGACCCGTGTACTTCACATTCTCTCTTTTGTAGATGATGTTTTACAAACCCTTCACATGATGTGGGGTTTCATCCTAAGAATCATCAGAAAATCTATTACCAAGTTCGAGATTAATTTGTGAGGATGCAATTTAATTAAGGCAGGGAGAATATAGAACAATGAATTCCAATGTAAAAAATTATACTCAATAGCATGTATGACAAGTGACACCAAGCGTTTATGGGAATATAATAATACTAGAATTTATAATATATAATTAATATCATGAATAAATATAATATATTCTATAGATTAAAATGCATTAAATATTGAGTTAGATTTTGTTACACACAAGAGCGACCATCCTCGCTATCCTGCGTTAGATGCATGAGTAACCTTCCATGATAGTTTGTGTTACATGAAAGACCTAGTTTCACCAAATAACAATGTATTATCAAAATATTATTATTTAATATAATATGATATAACTATTAAATTCTATTAGAATTTATGAATATTATTAACTATATTACGAAAATATTTGTTTTATATAAATATAAAATGAATTAATTTGATACCAATTAATTAGAAATGAAAATAAGAAACAATTGTATATAAAATATATATTATTACTATTATGATTCCAATGGTGTTTTCTTTTAATAAACATAATAAATTAAAAATATTGAATGATTTTAAATAATATTTTTTTCACATTTAAATATTTTTTATATTAATCCATTAGGTTTGATAGGTATAATATAAGAAAAAACTCTACATCACATATAAAATCATTTATTTGTGTAAAACCAATTTTATGGACTTTTAAAAGTTAAACCTCTTTATATATTTATTTCTACACATTTTTTAATTTAAATTTTCAAAATAATATTAATATTTTAAATTTAAAGACAAAATATCGGCTAGGTATAATTTCTATTAATTATTGATGAGGTTTCATTTTTTATGAATTGTAAAAATACTGAATTTTGGTTAAAAACTACTTTTTATTATAATTTATTTTTAAGGATATATCATAGTTTTAATTTTTTTTAATGTTTACATAGATCATAATTTTATAAATTAATTAAATTTATGTAATTTTAACCAATTACACTTTTAAATTTATTTTAAAAACATAGATAACCGTTTAAGGTTTTTTTAAGTTTAAAAACTGGTGTTTTCTTCCATCTGTTGAAAAATTTATATTATTTAATGTTTTATAATTAGGTTATTATAATTTGGATAAATGAATCAAATAGTTGTAATATTCCTAAATTGTAATATTTAAAACGTTCAATTTAGTATTGGACCAAAAATATTAGTGAAGGTAACTAAAATTAATGACCTTTATTAAGGAACAAATTCAGCCTAATAAAGGACTAAACCTTTAACATAGGGAACCAAATGACCTAAAAACTTCTATGGAACCCATTGGATGGAAATAATTCATACATGATCCTACCACTACCTATATGGGTTTTTTTAAGACATTATTAGGTAAAAATAGGGGTACACCTAACTTCTTTTAAAAAAAATACCATGTGAGTCGGTTTCATTTCTTATAAAAGCCGCCACTTCTCACTATTTCTCACACATATCAAATAACATAAGTTCATCTAATATATTCCCAAATATATTTGAAAATTTTTATCCATTAATATCAAGCATATAATTGTGCATAAATTCTTCAATGGAAGCCTATTGGTATAAACCAAAAAGTGTTACCCGTTTTTAGGATAACATTTTCCAACAATATCTTTTCATTTATTCACTTATCCAACCCCTAAACTGTTATTATTCCATGTTTTTATAAAATCACTATTATCCTCAGTACAATATGATTTTTTATTTTTTTTCATCTTATACATACACACACATCCATCTAATGGGTAACAAACATACTGTTTCTATATAAGGTAAACTACAACCTCATAGAACAATGATTATTCATTTTTCCATTACCACCATTAATTTTGGTCATTAAGTAGGAAAAATTATTTTTATATGAAATATATTATATTTATTATGTATTTATTTTTTTATATTTTTATATTTTTTTAAACACCTAACCTTATAATCTGCATATTGAGGGAATACAATAAAAACTTTTTAGCAAGTGTAGACTACAACCCCCTCAAAGCGATGTTATTCGTTCCCATGTCAATGGAATGTATGAAAGATGATTATAATTAAAAATATAATACATTAAAAACATATATGTGATATTAATGAAAAAATTAAATTTCTGGATATATATATATATATATCATTTTTATTATTATCTTTTCACACATTAAAAACTGACAACGTTGTTCGTGGACGTTTGGACAAGTACTTTCTCGACATTATGTGATTCCTTTTACATAACTATAATTGTATATATAAGTATATTAGACAAAATAAAATGGTATTTATTATATAATGATCATTATGGAATGATATATTATTTATTTCCTTCATTCCATAAATATCATTGAAAAATGTGAACGTTAGTCATGCCTACGTATGGTATACCGTCTCCATGATTAGAACATTGGTTCATTTTTTATAACCATATTTAAGTATTGACATTAAAAGTAAAATAAATGTAATAATATGATAATTATTTACTATATTTTTTATTTAGATGTTTTATAATGACCACTTTGACCATAATTGACCAAACAAAGTTGTTTTTGACACATTAGTTGAATTTATTCAAAACACCCAACATAAACATTATTGTTTAAGTAGTTGTACACAATATAGTAATAATTGAAAAAAAATATAAGGATAATTATGAAAATAGATATGTGGAAAATAGAAAATTTACATATATCTATTACACTATAAGTTAGATACTTTCACCAAAAAGGTATCACAATGCGTGGGCTTTCACCTCAAATTACATTATATTGAGACTTATTGTTTGTTATGGACGTAGTTTATTTTATACGGTGTATATACTACTCTTTTATATGATATATAATTAATCCACATACTCTCATGATTTTATAACTTTCATTTAATTTTATTACACCATGAGACTTATGATTTGAAATGATTTAATTTGGTATAGGACACTTTGTAAATTTAAAGACTATTTTCCTAAATAATAACATTAATGATCATTCAAAAATATTTTTTTTATACAATTATGTAATTTTTTTTCAATAAAACCTTTTTTCCCTCCTATGTAAATTCATTACCATTTTCAATTAGTATTACCGTTTTTACAATCTTTGGTTTTCAAACTTTTTTATAAACATATATTTCAAAAAACCCAAGTTTGACTCCCTCTTTTTTCAAAGAACATGTTTTCTTATGAAAACAATGCTTTGTAAAATTGTTTTGAAAAATAACAATTAATGAAACTTTTACCTTTTTTGTTTTAATATTAAATTTCAAAAGAATATTCTATTCTCTCTCTCTGAACAAGGAATTTTCATTCATTGAGTTATGAAAATGAAATGTAATTTTTACATTGTATGAAATATATGGATTTACCTTCCATTGTGTCATTGAAGCATACTGTAAGATTGGTATAGAGTAAGAGGTTTTCAACCTTTGATACCAATTGTAGGATCGAAAGATAGTATGAGATGCTCAATATACAAGAGGGGGGTGAATTGTATACTTTAAAAATTCCTTTGGAACCTTTAAACTTAGTTATGAATAACTATAGTTTCCTTAAGAAAAGGAAAGGGCTATGTTTAACAATGATTAAACTAAGCAAATTCACAACACCTCTAACACCGAAAGTAAACTAGGAAAGAGATTCCGAAAGTAGGTTCCGGAAATATGGTTCCGGAGATTGAAACTTAACAAAAAATTACAATATGAGATTCTACCTTAAAGCGTATAGAATATAAATGAATCAGAGTACAAGTAAGGAAGTATAATAAAGTTATACTTTCCTTATAATACAAAATGCAGCGGAATTGAAACAAGTAGTAGAACTACTAGTAACAAGATATAAGTCTTTTAACCCAAAGAGAAGGGTATCCAACAACCTTGGATAAAGGTCCCTTGATTTATACTTTCAAGAAAGTCTGTCTTACCCACACTAGGGTAAGCCCTCGATACGAAGATCGGAGTCTCTGTCTTGCTATCCCCGCAATCCCTCAACTTCAGGGTAGTTGGCAACCTCTGTCTTCCTCAGCAAGAAAGCCCTCGAACTTTAAGGTAGTCGGTAACCTCTGTCTTCCTATCCCCGGAAGCCCTCGAATGTAATCACCATCATTCGGAGTCGCACAAAGCTTTTGAGAGTTAATAAGAGCCTCTCTCTCTAGAAATCACTTCAAGAAAATTAGTCAGCCTTTCATCACTTTCATCAGCCATCAGCTACGAGATCTTTCAAATGAGCTCCTATTTATAGGTAAGGTCGGCTCCTTCTCCAATGGTCATATTTTCCTTAAAGATCGAAGGGACCTGTACACGTGTCACTTAGACAACGGTTAGTTTATAACAAAATAGACGACATAGTTTTATAACAAAACAAGTGTAACAGAAAGTACGACATCGTTTTAAACTCTAACATAAAAGTTCGGAATCTAACAAAGATATTTTTCGGAGTCTGAAATAATTCAGAGTGTATAAAACAAAGATACTCAAATTCTGTTTAATAGAGGAATTCGGAATGAAAATTCTGAATAGGAATTCGTTATCAGAAATCGTAATGAGAATTCATCATCAGGATTCGTAATGAGAATTCGTCATCAGAATTCGTAATGAGAATTAGTCATCAGAATTCGTAATGAGAATTCGTCATCAGAATTCGTAATGAGAATTTGTCATTAGAATTCGTAATGAGAATTCTTCATCAGAATTCGTAATGAGAATTCAGAATGGGATTTCTTCATTAGAATTCGTAATGAGAATTCTTCATCAGAATTCGTATCCTGAATCTGGAATAGAACTTAGTCAGAGTTCATATCCGGAATTCGGAATGAAACTTCCTTATAGTTCTTGTCCAGAATCCGAATCCTAAAACAGAATGCTTTATATCAAAGTTTCAATGATTCTGAGAAAATAGAAATGAATTCGAATTTCATACTTAAGAAAAATATGGATGAAAATATGATAAGGATAATTTTTCTTATAAAAGCGATTTTCCTTATAAAAGCAATTTTCCTTAAGAAACCAACTTTTCTTATAAAAGAAATTTTCCTTAAGATAAGGTGTTTGTGATTTTCAAAACAAGAAGGAATGGAAAAGTCATAATGAAAACCTTATTGACTCAACAATCTCCCCCTTTTTGGAAAGCACAAACATCCTTACGAAAAATCTATTCTAGGAAGAAAAAAAACATTAAGGCTTATCTCCCATTTCTTTAAGGATATTGATGAATACAACTAACTCCCCCTTAGGCTTTGAAACTCTAAGGATCGTATTCAGATTTCCGGAGTGAAAAATAAGAATGTCCTCTTTAATGAAAAAGCTCCCCCTTAAACAAAATCTTATTAGAGTTGTTTTTCTTTTTCTTAAAGAAATTTTTCTTCTCCCTCTTTGATAAACTCTTATTAGAGTTCTTCTTTTTCTTAAGGATATTTTCCTTCTCCCCCTTTGTGATTTTTAAAAAGAATTGGAGGGAATGGAAAAAAATAACAAAGTACCTGAAAAATTAGTAATGACAACAATAGAAACAACAAGCACAGCTTTCATTAAATTTGAAATCTTGACAAGAAAGAAAAAAATTACAACAAAAAGATCGGATTTGGTTATTTCGGATCTTTTTTCTTTGACATGAGGCCCTTTAGAATAGTCTTGATCTTCTTCAGGTCTTTATGATCTTCTTCAGCTTTCTTCTCTAAGACCACTATTCTTGCGGATTGAGCATCAATTTTTTCTTCCTGGGCTTTCAGATTTTCTTCCTGAGATTTGATATTTTCGTCCTGAGCCTTCATCCTTTCTTCAAAATCGATCTGATGATCCCTTTCAAATTTCCAGTTCTGAGAAACGGAATTGAGTTTCCCATTCAGATCCCTGACTTCTTGGATCCGGAAGTTCTTTTCTTCTGTCATCTTTTCTTCAAAGGAGTAAGTCAGCTCGTTTATCTTCTTGTCCTCGGTCTCAAAGGCATCTTTTATATTTTCTTGAAACTCATCGAACAACCTCATTTCTTCCACAATCTTCTTTGACCAACTTGTCATCCTTTTTCAAGACCTTTTATGATCTTCGTAACCAACAAAGAAGGTTTTGAACTGAGCCTCAATATCAACGCACTTATCCATAACCATAGATACAGAGTCTGTTTTCTGATTCAACGCATGTTAGAGCATCTGGCATCTTGAGTCGATACTAGAGAAGGTCGGAATGGATCCTACCAACTTCTTTAAAGACTGGACAAAAAAATCATGCCCCAACGAGGATGACTCCGAATCTGAAATCTTTCTTGGAGAGTTTTCTTCCTCAATAAGCTCCAACTTTCTCTTTGAAGAACTACCAGCTTCCTTTCTCTTCCTTTCTTCTGAGCTCGGAGTATCACCAAGAATTTGCTTCCCCTTATATTTTTTCGGAATTGAGTCCTGTTCCGGAGTTCTCTTCTCACTATCAGAAACTTGAACGACATTATCTTCCTCATCAGAAACTTCCTAAATACCTTCCTCTACGTTTTTCATCTAATAAATATCATGTAAAAGTTGTTCTTCTTCTCCATGATAGGCAACTTCTTCTTCTGCTTTCTCTTCTTCCATTGCTGTAGTAACTAATTTCGAGGATTCAGCTTCTGAAGTCCGGAGTGATAAGTGTTCCTAAGGTGTTCCCTTGTAATCATCTACTTGTTTCATCACATCTCCGGTTTCACCACTTTTTTCAGAACCCTCCTCTACTTGTTCCACTTGCTCAACTTCCTCAGTATTCTTGGCAATAGCCTCTTCCGGAGCAGCGAAATTCCTTCCTGGAGTCTCAGGTAGAGATTACAGGGAGAAAGATCTCGGAACTGGAATAGTTGCTGAAACCATTTCATTGAATTTTAACAAGGCCTGAGCTACCTCAGCCTCGGACATCTTCTTCTTGAGCTTCTTTTGTTTTGCTTGTTTTTCAAGCTCATCAACAGTTTTCTCCTTCAAAGGCTTAGCCTCCGCAGGGTCCAATCCGAACTGTGGATCCCCTTCTTTCCTTTTTTCTTTATCAGCTCTCCACTTTGTAACAACCTTATCAGGATAGGATTTCTTCTTCTTTGGCATTGGAGGTGCGGAGTGGACTTCCTTAGACTTGGGATTCTCAACTTCTACTAGCACTTATTTTAGCTTTCTCTTCCTTACCGGCTTAGAGGATTCCCGATCAGCAGCTTTCGGAGCCACTTCTTCTTGAGCAGGTAGATCAATAAACTTTCCAGACTTCTTGTCAAAAGCTACATCCATTCTTTTAAGAGTGTCATCACTAACCAACAAAATTTTTCATACCCTCGGCTTAGATCTGAAAGCCTCCTTGAAAGATTCAAGGCACCGAACTATCAACTTTGATAATATTGCTGGGTACATTACGATCTGTGCTCTGAGATTTCCTTTCTTAAGATTCTCAATGGTTATAAGAATATGCCTCATGAAATTGAACTTCCTTAGATTTATCAGGAAATATAGGATATAGATCTCACTCTTCTTCAAGCTGTCTTTATCACCTTTCCTCGGTACGATAAGTCCATGCACCCACAACTCTAGAATCCAGAAGTTTTTGGATAGACTTGCAATCTTTGGAGCCTTGTCATCAGCCAGTCCGAGAGTTTCTAAGGCTTTTTCCTTGTCAAAGATACCCATAGAGTCCGGTAAAACGTGCGAAATAAATTCTTCTTCTCCTTCATAAGACAATCCTACCAAGCTTGCAGCCTTGGTGTAAGAAAGTTTGTAGGTCTTACCATACGACTTGAAAGAAAACTTCTCCCTATCATCTTCCTTAAAGAATGAAACTGATTCATAAAACTCGACAAGTAAATCTGAATATACTTCATCTTGATTGCCAGTTTTTGACACCGCAACATCTTCCCATCCATTCAACTTAACGTTCTTTGAGATAAGGGAATCATAGTTGTTGAAGAAATCCGGATGGAGTAACCTTTCTCTGTAAACTAACCATTGCGAAATAGGCTTGGTTGAAGACATTTCTTGAGACTCTAACTCTGCAGACATTCGGATCTAAAATCCTCTAGAAAGTACGGAACGGAGAGGACTGAAGTTCGGAGCGGAGAAAACTAAGGTTCGGAATGGCCTTAAAACAGCGGGGTAGAGATTCGGGACGCAAGATCTTTGAGATCGATGTGGGACGATTATTTGGGTCCCCTTTATATAGGCAACGAGATGACGGTTCACCTTCCACGGTTGATCTAACGGTTGGAATAAGCTGAGATCAAATCTGATGGTTGAAAACTTGAATCCGATCTTTTTGAGGTTTTTATTAAGACAAGAAATTAAGAAAACTATAATCCGAAAAAAAAAATATAAGAAACTGCCAGCAAGTAAAATATGACTACGAAAACTCAGTAAGGAAATCATATCGTTCGGATTGGCTTAGGAGGATTATTCGTAATGGGAAAAAATGACTATGAAAAACTCAATACGAAAAACTTAGTACGAAAAACTTAGTACGAAAAAACTTAGTACAAAAAACTTAGTACGAAAAACTTAGTACGAAAAATTTAGTACGAAAAAGTTTAGTACGAAAAACTAAATTATGAAGGTTCGGTACGAAAATCCGATTATGAAAATACCAGTACGAAATCTTCCATTCCGGATGTTCTCAATATGAATACTTCCATTCCAGAAATATTCTGTACGAAAATATCCATTCTGGAAAATTTTAGTTCCGGAAGTTCCATTCCGGAAATCTTCGTTCCGAAAAGTTTGAAAACAAATTTTGAAAAACTTTGTTAAACAAACAATCAAATGTACTCCCCCTATGAAAAGGAGTTTATTACTGTAAGGAGACTTTTTCAACAGAAAGTTACTTAAGAAAGATTACCTTACGGTTATCATTCCTAAATTCTGTTTAATATATTCAAATCTATCAGAAGGCAAATATTTTGTAAAAATATCAGCAAGTTGATCTTGCGTTACGATAAATTGAAGAATAATATCTCCTTTGAGTGTGTGATCTCAAAGAAAGTGATGCCTAATATCTATATGTTTTGCATGAGAGTGATGTGCAGGGTTCTTACTGAGGGCAATGGCACTTGTGTTATCACACAAAATTTTAGTTTTAGTAAAACTCAAGCCATAGTCTGTGATTGTGTGTTGCATCCACAACACTTGAGCACAACAACTTCCAGCTGCTACATATTCAGCTTCAGCAGTGGAAAGTGCTACAGAATGTTGCTTCTTGCAGGACCAAGAAACTATAGAATCTCCTAAGAAATGACAAGTTCCAGATGTACTCTTTCTATCCATTCTACATCCACCAAAGTCAGCATCAGAAAAGCTTTTTAGAACAAAATCATTTCCAGAAGTATAAAATAATCCTAGATCCATGGTTCCCTTAAGGTAGCGAAAAATTCTTTTTACTTCCTTTAAGTGAGATTCCTTAGGATTGGATTGATATCTTGCACATAAGCATACTGAAAACATTAAGTCTGGTCGACTAGCTATTAAGTAAAGTAGACTTCCTATCATACCTCTAAAAGATGTTTGATCTACTGGTTTCCCAGCTTCGTCAAGATCTAAAGAGTTTGAGGTACCTATGGGAGTACTTATACTCTTAGTGTTGTCATAACCATACTTTTTAAGAAGATCTTTAATATACTTATTTTGAGATATGTAGGTTCCTTCTAGTTTTTGAGAAATTTGAAAACCAAGGAAAAATGTTAACTCACCCATCATAATCATTTCAAACTCAGATTTCATTAGACTAGCAAAAGAGTCAGTCAAAGATTGCAGAGTTGAACCAAATATAATGTCATCAACATAAATTTGAACAATCAAAACATTTTTCTTATCTTTCTTTATAAAAAGGGTTGGATCTGCATTTCCCTTAACATAGTTATTTTGAAGCAAAAATCCAGTGAGTCTATCATACCATGCTCGTGGGGCTTGTTTAAGGCCATACAAAGCTTTGGTAAGTCTAAAAACATGATCAGGATGTTTTTTATCTTCAAACCCAGGAGGTTGTTCAACAAAAACTTCCTCTTGAACATAACCGTTAAGAAAAGCACATTTCACATCCATTTGGAAAAGTTTGAAATTAAAGAATGCTGCAAAGGCATGTAGAATACGGATAGATTCAAGTCTAGCTACTGGAGCATAGGTTTCTTCATAGTCTATTCCTTCTTGCTGATTATAGCCTTTAGCAACAAGTCTAGCTTTATTTCTAACAATGACTCCATTTTCATCACATTTATTTTTGAAAACCCATTTTACTCCAATAACAGAAGTTTCCTTAGGTCTTTCAACCAAAGTCCATACTTTATTCCTTTCGAATGAATTTAGTTCATCATGCATTGCTTTGATCCAATCATTATCACCTAAAGCTTCATCAGTGCTTTTAGGTTCTAATTGGGAAAGAAATGCTAGATGTTCTATTTCATTTCTTAAGGAACTTCTAGTCCTTACAGGTTGATTTACATCACCAATGATACTATCACTGGGATGATTCTTAAGAAACACCTGATTTGGGTTTTGTAAAACCTGTTGATCAACATAGGGTAGAAAATCTTCTGGGGTAAATGTTTCAGAAGTATCTTCTAGAACAATTTTTTTATCAGAAAGTTCTTCTATCAAAGGTTGACAATCAGTTTTTGAAAACACATCCGAAGATGTAAGTTGAGATGGTTTAAAAACAGAAGGATCTGATTCATCAAATTTTACATGTACTGTTTTTTCAATAATGCAAGTATTTTTATTAAAAACTCTATAAGCCTTAGAAGTTGTGGAATAACCTAAGAAAATTCCTTCATCAGATTTTGGTGCGAATTTATGTAGGTTATCTTTAGTATTCAAAATGAATACTTTGCAACCAAAAACCTTGAAGTAGGAAAGTCTTGGTTTTCTACCATTCCATAACTCATAAGGAGTTTTATTAAGAAAAGGTCTAATTAAAACTCGATTTATAGTATAACAAGCAATACTTACAGCTTCAGCCCAGAAATGTCTAGCAATAGAATATTCACTCAACATTGTTCTAGTTATCTCTTGAAGAATTCTATTTCTTCTTTCAACAACACCATTCTGTTGAGGATTTCTAGGTGCTGAAAAATTGTGAGTAATACCTTTCTTACTACAAAAAGTTTCAAAATCAGAATTTTGAAATTCTCCTCCATGATCACTATGAATAGTTTTCAATGGAATATTTTTCTCATTTTTAACTTGAGCTCTAAAACTTTTGAAATAAGAAAAAGCTTCAGATTTCTTTGCTAGAAAATAGACCCAAGTAAATCTAGTGTAATCATCGACTAGAACAAACACATAGTATTTGCCTCCAATACTTCCAGTTTGTGTTGGTCCAAAAAGATCCATGTGCACTAACTGTAATGCATCGGTTTTTGAGACTTCACCGATTGACTTAAAACTAGATTTATGTTGCTTTCCATATTGACAAGGATCACAAACTTTAGAAGAATCAAATCTGAGCTCCGGTAGATCCTTAACTAGTTTCTTCTTAGAGAGTTTACAAAGGTTTCTCATATTACAGTGTCCTAATCTTCTATTCCATAACCAGGAATGATCTTCCATTGCACTTAGGCAAGGTAAATCTTGACTTCTGAGGTCTTCTAGGTTCAAAGTGTAGACATTCTCTTGCCTATTGGCTGAGAGAATATATTCTTCCTTGGAATTGTGAACTAAAGACTTATCATTCCTAAAATTCACAAGGTAACCTTCATCACATAATTGACTTATTCTAATGAGGTTGTGCTTAAGACCCTTAACAAAAAGAACATTTGAAATCAAGGTTTTACCTAAAAGAACAATATTACCAATACCAACAATCTCTCCCTTAGAATTGTCTCCAAAATTTACCTTTCCTCCTTTCGTTTTGATAATATTTTCAAAAAAAATTTTGTTACCAGTCATATGCCGGGAACATCCACTATCCATGTACCATGTATTGTTGCTGGTACTTTCTTTATTATCCTGAAATCAAGAAGAAAATTAGACTTTCAGAATCCAAACTTATTTGGATCCGAGATTTCCAGACAATAAAATTTTAGGAACCCACATTTTCTTAGAAAAGTAAACTTTGTGAAATCCTAGAGATTGGGTTTTGTTTAAGGAAAAATTCTTTGCCTAGTGACCACCACATTGACACATGGTACAGAATGGGGCACTTTGAGGAACAAAATAATTGTTACTGAAAACTGGTTTTGCATGGGTATAACCAAATCCAGATTTATTTCTTAAAGGTCGTATTTGGGAATACATCTTATCAAAATTTTCCTTACCATGGGTAAAGTTTGATAAACACTTATTTAAGGAAAAAATTTAGGACTTGAGTTTTACAACCAATTTTTTATCCTCAAAATCATTAGTTTTAGAACAAGAGTTAGGCTCGAAAACATTTTTATTAGAAATTACATTTTCTAACTCTTTAGAAAGTTTGTTCTTCTCAGAACTTACTTCCTCAAGATTTTTTGAAATATTTTCAAAATCAATATTTTTCTTATCAAGATCTTTAGAAAGATCTGATATCTCTTTTGTAAGAATAGAATTCCTAGAGTTTTCTTTATCAAGTTTTTTATTGAGTTTGGAATTCTCAATCTCAAGAAGTTCAGCAAACCTAGAGACTTCTTCATAAGTAGGTAAAGTATTATCCTCATCAGAAGATGATTCTTCATCAGAAGAGTTATAATACTTACTATCATTATAACTTAAAGAAACATTGGTCAAAGATTCAGCATTTCATACCTTAGCCATAAGACAATGATTATCAATAGGTAATCTGGCTATAAGACCAAGATTCTTCTGCCCTGAAGATTCATAATCAGAAGATTCATCTGAAGAGTCACCACCACTGGCAATCCAGGTGTCATTAGCTTTCAGAACTTTCTTAGCTTTAGCTTTATAATACTTCTTTCTGTTCCTGTCTGAATGTCTTTCCTTTCTTTCTTTTTGAGCATAGGGCAATCTGGTCTAATATGTCCAGCTCTTTTACATTCATAACAAGTAACTTCTCCATCTTTCTTATCCTTCCTGTCCTTTTTCTTATACTTAGATTGAAAATTTCTCTGGCCGGCTATCTTGTTCATCCTTCGAGCAAGATTGGCTAATTCATTTTCTGAGACTTCACTCTCACTAGATTTGGATTGGAAAATGACTTTCTTAGACTTGGATCTGGTTACTCTCTCAGGAGTCATAGCTTTCATCTGATTTGAAGTTGTAGTAAAAGCAACAGTACCATTTCCATTCTTCTTCATGATGTTGTCAGCATCTCTCTTTATTCTAGTTTCATGTTGTAGAAGAGTTCCAAATAATTCATCAAGAGTAATTTGAGTGACCTTCCTGTTCTTATCTATAGTTTTTCTCTTGGATTCCCACTCATTGGGCATAATATCAATTATCTTGTCCACAAGAGCTTCATCATCTAAACCTTTCTCACCCATAGATTGTAGACTGTTGAAAATAGTCATAAATCTTTGTTGAACTTTACAGATAGGTTCTCAATAAGGAAAATTGAAGCCATGATATTCAGCTCTAAGCATAGCTCTTCTAGTCTCAATCACTATAGAAGTCCCAAAGTGTGTAACATCTAACTTCTTCCATATGAAATTAGCTGTTTCACAAGATGAAATTTGGCTATATATATTTCTGGTCATTGAACATAGTAAAATGTTGCGTACCTTATAGTTAAGTTGATATTCTTGCTTTTCCTGGTTAGTAAAGGTTCTGACTTCCTTGTCAGAAATTTTATAATCACCAGTAAGCATAACAAAGTTGTCTACTCCAGTATTGATAACAAAAGTCTTCATACGATCTCTCCAGTATTCATAGTCATTACCATCAAATATAGGTGGTCTTGTCGGATTTAGATTGTCAATTGAACCAACATTAATTCCTGCCATACTAGAAATAAATTTGCATACAAACTTTTTAGTAGCAAAAGAATCGTAATAACAAAGTTCGGAATGAGAAATGTTCGGAATGAGAAATTTGGAATGAAAAGTGAGCAAGAAAAACTTGTATGTGAGTACAAGTATTTCAGAGACCTCCTCTGATACCAATTGTAAGATTGGTATAGAGTAAGAGGTTTTCAACCTTTGATACCAATTGTAGGATCGAAATATAGTATGAGATGCTCAATATACAAGAGGGGGGGTGAATTGTATACTTTAAAAATTCCTTTGGAACCTTTAAACTTAGTTATGAATAACTATAGTTTCCTTAAGAAAAGTAATGGGCTAAGTTTAACAAAGATTAAACTAAGAAAATTCACAACACCTCTAACACCGAAAGTAAACTAGGAAAGAGATTCCGAAAGTAGGTTCCGAAAATATGGTTCCGGAGATTGAAACTTATCAAAAAATTAAAATATGAGATTCTATCTTAAAGCGTATAGAATCTAAATGAATCAGAGTACAAGTAAGGAAGTATAATAAAGTTATACTTTCCTTATAATACAAAATGCAGCGGAATGGAAACAAGTAGTAGAACTACTAGTAACAAGATATAAGTCTTTTAACCCAAAGATAAGGGTATCCAACAACCTTGGATAAAGGTCCCTTGATTTATACTTTCAAGCAAGTCTGTCTTACCCAAACCAGGGTAAGCCCTCGATACGAAGATCGGAGTCTCTGTCTTGTTATCCCCGCAAGCCCTCAACTTCACGGTAGTTGGCAACCTCTGTCTTCCTCAGCAAGAAATCCCTCGAACATTAAGGTAGTCGGTAACCTCTGTCTTCCTATCCCCGGAATCCCTCGAATGTAATCACCAACATTCGGAGTCGCATGAAGATTTTGAGAGTTAATAAGAGTCTCTCTCTCTAGAAATCACTTCAAGAAAATTAGTCAGCCTTTCAGCACTTTCATCAGCCATTAGCTACGAGCTCTTTCAAATGAGCTCCTATTTATAGGTAAGGTCGGTTCCTTCTCCAACGGTCATATTTTCCTTAAAGATCGGAGGGACCTGTACACATGTCACTTAGACAATGGTTAGTTTATAACAAAACAGATGACATCATTTTATAAAAAAACAAGTGTAACAGAAAGTACGACATCGTTTTAAACTCTAACATAAAAGTTCGGAATCTAACAAAGATATTTTTCGGAGTCTGAAATAATTCAGAGTGTATAAAACAAAGATACTCAAATTCTATTTAATAGAGGAATTCGGAATGAAAATTCGGAATAGGAATTCGTTATCAGAAATCGTAATGAGAATTCATCATTAGGATTCGTAATGAGAATTCGTCATCAGAATTCTTAATGAGAATTAGTCATCAGAATTCGTAATGAGAATTCGTCATCAGAATTCGTAATGAGAATTCGTCATCAGAATTCGTAATGAGAATTCTTCATCAGAATTCGTAATGAGAATTCGGAATGGAATTTCTTCATTAGAATTCGTAATGAGAATTCTTCTTCAGAATTCGTATCCTGAATCTGGAATAGAACTTAGTCAGAGTTCATATCCGGAATTTGAAATGAAACTTCCTTATAGTTCTTGTCCAGAATCCGAATCCTAAAACAGAATTCTTTATATCAAAGTTTCAATGATTCCGAGAAAATAGAAATGAATCCGAATTTCATACTTAAGAAAAAGATGGATGAAAATATGATAAAGATAATTTTTCTTATAAAAGCGATTTTCCTTATAAAAGAAATTTTCCTTAAGAAAGAAACTTTTCTTAAAAAAGCAATTTTCCTTAAGATAAGGTGTTTGTGATTTTCAAAACAAGAAGGAATGGAAAAGTCATAAGGAAAACCTTATTGACTCAACACATACATTTCATGTTTAAAATGTTAAGTTTTAAAGAAAATTATAGAGAATTTTTATTTGAAAAATTATTTTCAAAATAGAAGGATACATTCCTCATGAAATTATTTTAAGAAATATCTTTTTTTTAATATTTCTATTCATCAAGGAGAAGACCCCATTTTTTACTCTTCTTTGGGTATGTTTTATTGATACAATCCGGATTCTTCCTCTAAATGGTTTATGATTTTTTTCAATAAGGATATTAATCACATTCAAACCCTTGATTTTTTTTCACCCCCATAAATTTATAATATCTTATGATCATTAATACATTAATTTCTCAAAATTATTCATTTATTATATCATAGATTGGTTAATTTCCTATACTATATACCATTTTCCATATGGTGTCTAGTTTGAATGCTATATGATTATTTGGGGAAGTATTTAAAAATATTTATACTTTATTCCATAAAGATAATGGATAGTGCACATTTTTATTTGATGTGATAAATGATCTAGGGATAAAATACCTGGTTTAGGGTGTTTAAGTCACCCCATATAGGTTTGGGACCAGTCAATGAAATCATATTGATGCATTAGCAGTCTCATGAGATGAATTAGTTTCAAAAGTTGTAATTGGTAAAAATTTTCATAACGGTAATGGTTTCATGTAACTAGGATAAATGGATTATAATAATGAACCATTATCCTTCATATAGATTCAGTTATTTTTTCATCTGTGATATTATGTGTAGAAATATCTATAGATTCATTTCATTTTCAGTTTATTGTTTAAATGGAATGTGTTTCAGTTTATTACCTTGCCATATTTATTTTTTCCTACCTAGTTTTTTGAAGTTCATTTGTTTTCATTTCATTTATCTTATTGTCTACTCACATCCTTTTTAACATATTCATCAATTGGAATGTGTGCTCATTTAATTACCATTCCATAATTATTATTACTATTGATTCATTATTTCTTCTTCAATACTTTACTCATACTGAGCACTTTAGATTACCTTTATTATCTTTCTTTTCCCCATAAATATTTGTATCATACAGTTAATTATAGTCAGGGGTTTATTAAAATTATTAGTTTAATCTATGATGTTTTTTATTTATTAAAAAAATATGTTGTAATTATTGTATTCATTTGTAATACAAAACTAATTTTCATATCTAGTTTACCAAGACTACTAAACACTCAATCCTTTGTGATTTTATTACTTGTAATATGTATATGAAGAGAACTTTTGATACATTTTATTTCATAATTGAGTTTTTAGTTTCATATTAAAAAATTAAGTAAAACATATTTTCACTTTCAAAAACCAAATCCAAATATTTGGCAGGTGGAAGTTGTTGTTCTTAGTTATTATTGATACAATTCACACTCGTAGATTTTGGAATAAATTTTTGTCAATTTATAAGTAATTTTTGTTGCATAATTTCTTTTATCATTATCATTAAACCCATCTCATAACTATTTTATGAATAATATAAACATAATACACCACTAATATTAGGACGACACACCAGAAGAAGATATTATTCTCATGTTTATGAGAAATGAAGACAAAATTACAACCATTTTGAATAAGCCCTTAAATTTTTTTTTATATTTTATTAAATGAAATAAATTTTTTGTATAAACAATGAAAAATGATAAAAATTTCATTTTATTATTTCACCAGTGACATAATATTGAATCACTCCTCACAAATGGGGAAGAATTTATGGGTTATATAACTATAATAACTTTTTCATTCATGCATTTCATATACTCAATATGTTAATTAACTATAATGAACCAAATTATATTTGAATAATAATTTAAACCACATGTATAAAAAGAAAATACATTAATTGAACAAAAGGGAAATTAATATTCATAAGGTACAATTTAACTGAAGTTTCCCTTCATATGTATTATTTGTATGTACTGATATTTTGATATTTGATATATCATTCATATTGAAATTTTCTAAAGTGTATATTTTTACTATGATATTTGCCATTATAAATTTCATACATTATATTAAATATTTACTAATTTTTAATATTATTATTTACCCTAGAGAAATGGAGAGATGTTTTCATTTGTTTAACATATGATTATATTATATGGAACATAAGAGAATTTTTTTTTGAAAAATATTTCAAAATTCTATTCTGTATAACAAGATTAACTATAGATATATAAAGGTGGATTTTAAATGGTGTATATTGTTTGATCATATCACCATTTAATATTAATATCCAACTCCCATTATGTATGAAAATTCTAAAATAACAAGATATCATTTTTCATATCTACATTGATTCAGTATGGTGGAGTGGTATAGTCTAGAAGGAATATAAATTTCGATAAAAATTATCTTATATATTAATTGGACCTCTCATTGAAATTATGGTAAGTGTATAATCATAGTTTGGTTATTTTTTACCATCACAAATAGGGAGGGTATTTAGAGTGTTTTATAGAATTTTATGATAGATAAATTTTCTAATTTATTCATTATTTCAACTCAAGGGGAATAGTTAAAGGTATTATTTCAAAAATGGGGTAGAAATGTGACTGAATCGTGGATGGAATTAAATAAGGATTAATTTTTAAAATAAAAGGAATGATTAAATAGATTTATTATTATTTTAAATGTTATATTAAATATATTTCTACAAAAACTGTGTAATTTATTAAATAAGAAAATTTTTTTCATTGATTTTATATCCAAGGTGAGGTTAATTAAACAATATACTATCCAAAGAGTTTTATTTTGAATTTTTATCATTCAAACAAAGTAAATTTTTTTGTTATCAAAAACACTATTAAGGTAGAAGTGAGAAACCAACCAATTCAAGAATCATGAGAAATTAAAGAACCTTTGAAAAGAAATTCAAGCATGCTAGAAGTATTATCCCTAATAAGTTTCCAAGAGATAGAGGATAATTGTGTGTCTAGAACAACCGCTAATAATTCTTCAAAACAAGTTGCCATATTGTCCCAAGTTTTCATGTACTCCTCTTGAATAACCTTTCGTTCATTATATCTTTTAATCAGCATAATCTCTTTCTTGTCAATCCATGCAGTTTGTTCCTCATTGTTTGAAACTTTAAGCATTCATCCCATCTTTTTGTTAACTTCTTCATCAGAGGCATTAATCACTAAAATTATTTCAAATATCTCTTCATATGAATGTAACAGCAGCTCAAAGGACTTCTCATGGGCCACACCAGACTCTGACAGCTGAATGGATGCAGCACCATGATCCGCAGAATCATTATGACCACAAGAGGTTTTGGAGTCCCCTGCATTCATCATGTCCTTTTACTTTTTGGCAGTCCTTATTTCTATTGGGAGTGGTATGTATGAATAGTCCTTTCCCCCATTCCCCTTCATGCTTTTCCTCCTCCATGGGTTGGGAGGCCTTATATCAATAAGATCATCAATAGTATCACCTGGTGGGAACTCAGTAAACTCATCATTGGACACCCCCTACTTATCAATCTGAGCTGCATCTAAGTCTGGAACTATACCATCATTCACCAACCCTTCAAAGCGGTTTCCCAGCTTAATAGATGGACCGTCCCTCTGTGGACTAGAATGGATCGGTAGAGCTACCCTTATGTTCTGCTCTGATCTCTTTCCACCTAATAACTCTCCCACCCTTCTAATCATCTGAGATCCACATCTTTCACAAGAACAACTTCCTGCATGAACTACCTCTGCATAAAAAGAAGTCAAGGGAGTCCTAGATCCTACATATGATGTCATCACTATCTCAATATCCATAGAATTTACACTATCACATAACATATCCCATTCTTCATTCACTACCAGCATCACATCAGATCCCTCCTACTGTGAAGTATCATACACAGGAACCATAGGACTCAGGTCCTTATGCAAGCATTGGAGTACCTCGGCCACCAATGGGTTTCCCCCTAGTAACCCACATTGCAGCTCCTCCCCACCAATTAGAACCACTAATATACTTTTTCCAGACACACCCTCACAGCCACCCAACCCCTTTCCATTGTCCCATGAACTAGCATCCTTTTGAGGATATAATTCCTTCCTCCCACATCATTAGACAACAACAATCTGTCCTAGTTTTTTACAGAAGGAGCAGAAGTCGAACCATGACTCATAGACCACCGGTTGCTTATGACTGAACTCTTCCTTCACTTTAATCTGCATGAACATCGGTGGAATTTTAGAGACATTTATTTCTACACATATCTGGGGATAAACCGGGCGATAGAGAGATTTGGTTCTAGAACAAGAACACTAAAATCTTTCTACAAGGTTCCCTAACATTCTCAAAATCGCGGGGTTTTGAAATGTTAAGGTATGTTTCAAGAAACTAACCCAAATCGCAACTGTAGAAGAGTTGTGATTCTTGTGGAAATCATACGAGCATCAGAAAAGGTAGAACCAAAATCCATTTCCACTGTGCAGAGCACTGGACCAAGCCTTCACTAGATCCTCCTCTGATGTGAATCAAATCAGAATGTGTATAGAGTCAAGAAAACCCACTGTTGCTCTATTCTGTAATCCACAAGACCCGAAGATGAATCTATCAAATGAATCCACGAAAAGACATCTCTGTTTGAAACACACTATCAGGGATAGATTCACAAGGCCCTAATCCTCATTGAACTCATAGGTCAAGAGCGAAAGGTTCAGAAATCCATTAAGAAAATACAGTACTTTAGGGAAAATAGAAACCTGGGGAAAAGGGGGAAGGGATTCAGGGTTCGAGAAAGATTATAAGGATAAAGGAACTCCCGAAAAGGATGTCATAGGTCCCTCCCCGACGAGGGTGGAGGGGCCAGCTCGGAAGCCACCACCATCACCAAAGGGAGGGAACTCTCACCCCCGATTCTTCTCTTTCTGTAATATTTATAAAAAAACATTAGTTGAGTTTAAATTTTTTATTTATTATTATAAAAAATGGGGATATTTTTGAGTCATTGATACTTATTATCCTTTGTATTGAAAAAATATACCTCCTTAATGTTTCCACTATACCTTGTGTTGGACATTTATGCTGCGTTATATGAAATCTTATAATATGGATCGTTTATTCTGATGAATAGAATTATTAAATAAATAATTTGAAACAAATAATGTTTATTGTAATGTATTGAATAAATTAACTCATTAGGTGATTTATTATAAAGACATATACTTTTAATGATATATGGTTGTAATTAATGTAATTAAAATTGATCTTTAAGAACATAGAATATAAATGTTAATGTTTATTATAGTGGATATATAAAACGTATACCTAAGGAATCATGGTCCAAAATAATGATTATTATTTAAGGTGTTTGAAATTTTATTTTAATTGAACCTTTGGAAACTTATCATCATATTCTTGTGCAAAAATTATAATATTTTTTTATGTGTTCTATGAGATACCAGGTGGAGAGGTTTTAAGTATAAATAAACTAGCATTTTCTGTTGTATTAATTAATTTTCTAATATTTAATTTTCAAATAACATTTGGGTGTGGCAGATGAATCATACGATTATTATGATTTGGGGATTCTTAAAATAGAAATAAACGGCCCTTTTGATACGGTCACAGTTTATAGAGCTCAAGGATCCTTAGATTGTATATGTCTCATTAGTGGGATTAATGGATTATGAGGATAGAAATATATATTTCATCTTGTGGTTTTTTTTTCGAGGAATACAATACACCCCTCTTATAGTTAAATATCACACATCATCTAGGAGAAAAACACAATTTTACATGAGTGAAATCTAGTATGTATAATATTATTTTAAACATAGATTTCAGCTAAATAGAAGTAATCAATGAATTATATAGTTTTCATAAGAAGAAAAAATATATATGTAATATATTTTACCTATAAATACATCTAGGTATGGAAAAATCCAAAAATTAAATTAGTATGTATTAGTGATCCATACTTAACATAATTTTTTATACTAGTAATATTTTCATCAAAACAAATCATGAATAGTAATATAAATAAAATTTATCATTGAGAAATTCTTTAATATGTAAACAAATAATAAAAAAATTACACAAATTAAATGTGTTAGTAAAAAAATAATGGAATTTATTATTATAAAATTTTAATATTTTTTGGGTATTATTATGTACAATAATTCTGCCACCAACTCCCCCTTTTTGATGATCACAAACACCTAAACTTTTCATATTTTTTTACTAAAAATGAAATTTATCAAAAACAATTATATCAAATTAACCAAAAAATAGAAGTAAAATTTTTATTATAAGGTACATTATCTGACTTTTTGTCGTATAAAAAATAATGTTGTTATAGAATTAATAACAAAATAAAATTTACACTGTGAAATTAATTTATATGAATATAACATTGACATTAAATTTAACACATCATAGAAATGTATTAAATAATTAGAATGCAATTATAATATGAAAAATTAAAAAAATTATTTAAATACACCAAAAAATATGTTATCCTTTTGATTAGGAATGTTCTGCTATAATGATTAAGGTTTCTGGGAATATGACTTTTAGAAGAACTAAAAGAATGATTCAAATAAGTAAATGAAATGTTAGATATACCATAAAATAATTTTGGTAGACCTCTTAGGGGAAAATCCTTTCACTATCTAGTTGAATTATTCAACATTTCTCTTTCATGAAAAGACCAATGTGGATCAAATTTTTCCTCTAAATGACATATTGTAGGAAAAATAGCATCTAATATTTTACTTCAAAGGGCACATTTTCCTATGATATCATATAATTACATTTAATATGGATAAAATATTTTAATAAAATGATTCTTATATAAATTAAATATAATTTATTATCTTTTACTTAGTATATAATAATATAACTAATTCATAACACATATTTATTTTTAGTCTATCAATTAATAAAAATAATTATTCATTACCCTTTTCTATTCACCCAGAATATTTATTATTTTATTAATATGATTATATTTAGAATCAATTAAAATCACATCAAAAAATTGAATTAATTATATAGTTAGTTGAGACATTATTTAAATTTATCCAATAGTGTTTATAATTTTTCAACTACTCTATCTAACTATTTAAACATCTTCAAATATATCTCTTAAACAACATATGATTTAAAATCACCATGTACAATATCAATATCAATAATTTATATTCATTAAAAATATCTCTAAAATCCTAGATGATTTTTATTTAGATATTTACTCACATGTAGAATTTAATTCATCATTTATTTCTGAAAAATACAGTTTTATTTATCCTTAAAATAGTAAATGTTTTCAAAAATTATTGTCATCATATATTGGAAAATTTTATACCTTTACAAAATGATTCTTACCTATTTAAAATCATAACATTTCTAATTATTCAATATTTTAACTTCTTTATGATAATCATCATTTGTAGTTTCTATGTCAATAAATATATCTCCCCATGTTTTAATAATTTTTTTAAGAGTTGTATGTTCAATATTTTCCCTAGCATGAATACTATAAAATTATTCTGTAGTTAATTTTAAATAATTTGAAGAATTAAAATATTAAATAATATATTTCCTCAAACATTATAAATAAAATATTGTTATAATATCACATTGAACATATTTTATCTATATGATAAGATCATAACTATCACTTGGGAAAACTAAATTTTACATTCCATATAAAATATATGTTACATCATATACTAATGATTCAGAAATATATATCTCTATAAATTTAGAACCATAAAATTTTCATTTCATGCCTTAAAAAGCACATTGTGCTAATTGAAATTATGTTTTCAGATAATAAAAAAATTATTTTGTCAAATTCTTGTTTTAAATGGAATTTTTATTTTGACATATTTATCATCTTTTTAATTTCTTTAAACCTTATTTATAGTGTATAATTATTTATATAATTTTGGGTTTGTATATATTATTATAATATTAATTATATTTAGGATATCATAAATAAATATTGTTCTCCTTATTAAAAACAACTTTGTATCTTTTGGTGTATTTTTTGAATAATTTATCTTCCACATTATCCTCCAAATTTTCTACATCCATATCCACTATACATTAAATATATTAAATATTTTCACATTAATCATCACAAATATTTTTTTGAATTCGTAAAATATTAATACTCATCGTATTTACATTTATTAGAAGTTTATTCCATATATCCAATTTAAATATTATAATTCCTAAAAAATATCCAATATTCTTAATAAAACATCATCACATTAGATCATACTTAAACTTGTCTCCCACAAAAAATTCATTATAAAAATGTACTATATAAATGGAATGATATTAAATTTAATTTGAATCTGAACTATCCTTGAAATTTTAAATTTATAATTTCAATGTAAATGATTATTTATTATGATTCTCGTAATCTTTTTCTAGATCCTCCCCAATAGGACCTAGAAATATAAGTCAATAAACACTAGCTCTAAAACTAAATAATAAGATTTTTTCTCTTATATTTTTATCTTAACTCAAAATTTCTTATTCTCCAACTTTATATCAATTCGTTGGATTTTATCTATAAATAAACTCTTATTGCTTGAATGATAGTCCCTCGACTCTTATAGGTGTCTCCACATCATTATCAGAATCAACACACTCATCATCCCAACTATATTTAATAGCTCTTTTTTGAGATATTATCTGAATAAAATATATATTATTCAAAAAATTATATGATAGATTATTGGTTTGATTACATATATATGTCTTCTCATCACACAATAAAACATCCTTATTCATTAATATAAAAACTAATAATTATTCTAAATGGATTTTAATTAATTATTATTCTTACACCAAACATATTGATTTATTATTCTCATCATGTATTTATCATAATTTACATTATTTACCTTCAAAATAACCTACATAAGATATTATTTTTTTAAGGGAACATTTTAAAATTCTTCTATTCTCTATGGTATCCATATAATAATTTTTAAGTTCTTATTTTAATGTTCCAAAACATTAAAATTTTCCCACAGATTTAATATTTAAAATACATAAAATGTTACAGTAGTACAATTTATCACTCCATAATAACCCTAATATGTGGACATTGAAATATCTTGTAAAGGATTTCTAATGTAAATGAAGGGTATTTTTTACCAATATGTGATTTTATAGTATACTTGGTGCTATTAAAAACAAATTCAACAATCTCATAAAACTCTATTACCTCTCCTTCATGAACATATTTTTTATTATTTTCATCAAATATAACATCAATATTTTTAAAACAAAATGATTTTTTTTTATGATGAGAGTCATCATCTTCAACCATTTGAAGATGACGATCTCACCAGGAAGAATATATTATAATAAATATTTATTTTATTTATTTGAAATAGTAGATACTTCTGATTTATATATTATTTAATTTCCCTTTCTATAGTTTTGAAAAATGAAAGAGGATAGTGTGTAATTATGAGGGGTAAATTATTAAATTTACGTTTTTTTATGATTAAACGTTTATCCAAAGAAGAAAAAATCATCAAAATAAAAATGCATAAATAATAACATCAAACCTCATGGATAAATATATAAATATATAGAATGTACCAAAATAATTCACATAATAGATAATAATAAAAATAATAATTCATTCATGAGATATAATTACTATCATGTATGTCGTATTAAAGCATAATTAATATCACCCAAAAACACAAAGTACATATAAATAACATATTGTACAATACTTAATAAGTAATAGAAAAAGATATATAAGAGAATAAAATAGATGATAATTTAAATACAAAGAAATAACTATGATCATAAGATTAAATATAAAACTAAAAAATATTTACAAGAAAATAGTTAAAAAATATGAAGAATCATAAAAAAATTACCCAGAATTTACAAAAAACTCAATAATATAATAATAAAATAAAAATGAATTTATGAATAGGGATTGCTGATAATATCTTCCGACTAATGTTTAGTATCAATATAATCATGATAAATTTAACATTTTTTAGTGTATCTTTTTAATAAGGGGTTCTTCATTTAATTATGTTTATATAATGTCTTATAAGACTTTTAAAAATATTTATACCAATATTATTATCAAATTAGACTGAAATAAATACAAAAATAAATCTAATATTCAAATAAATTGTTTTATCCATTATACTAGATTACAAAAAATACTATCTAAATAATAAATATCTTTGGTTGTAAATAACGGAATAAGGTATTGTTTCATAAAAAACAGAAAATTGCCTAATAATTTATTATTCCTAGAGGTAGTACTCTCATATCATCTATACTATCAATATTCAACATCAATATATGGATTCAACACAAATAAATTGGTATTAGAAAACAAAAAACTAAAAAAATAGAACCATTGCGACAAATTATTTTTTTATCTCCTTCATATGTAATCACATTAAAATATCATGAAATATAGCACATTATTACACAATAAATATGATATTCAATCTATTATCAGGATAATATAATAAGAACCAGATTACTTCTCTATATAATTTATTTTCTTATTATATACCCACTTCACCAATTTCAATAACAATATTAAAACTAATATGAGTTTAATATATTATATTTTTTTAATGTAGAAACTTTTTTAGTAGGTCATATAAAAACATGATTTGATTTAAAAAAATTCTTATGTCTTTTTGAAATATTTTTAAAAATAAGTAAAAAATATTAACTCAATCATTATAATCATTTAAAACTCATGTTATATTAGTTTAAAAAATTTTAATACAGAATTTATTGTGTTTCGAAGAAAAAATCACATCATAAACATATATTTTAGTTGAAAAACATATGAATTTGTAGTTTTCTTGAAAAAACAAGTGCCTTATCAACATACAGGTAAACTATTTGACAAAAAATCAATAAATTCTTTCATAATAATTAATACATTAATATTTTAAACCATAATAATATTATTTATATATTAAAATAGAATTTTGAAAATGTTGAATTTGAAAACCCAAAGGATGTTCAACATACACATCCTCAATAATAAAATCAATTTAAACACCTGAAATTGGGTTTAAACATCATTCCTAGTTAAATCAAAACAACCATCAATCAAGGTTTGCACTATGGTTTTCGGTTCAATCTATGAAATTATGTAGGAAACATAAAAATATTCCAAGCACTCCTTCTAATCCTAAATAATTAATTTTAACCATCAATAATAAAATATAAAAAGTATAATTTCAAGGTTATAAAATTTGTAGGAATTATAATTGCATTTTATTTCGTTTCATACTCATTATGACATAGTTCAACGAGAAAAAGATACTCATCATAATCTATTATAGTTTTAATGGAACTATAAAGATTGTTGCTTTTAAAACAAAAGTAAAGTTATTCAATGGAAGTTTTTGGAGAGTAAAAGAATCAATTTTATTTAAATTGACATGAATTTACTCTTCAATTATCCTTAAAATTTTCATTAAAAATTTAATGATATTTATAATTGGTATAAAAACTATGAACGTTTACATTATAATACATCATATTTAATTTAACAATAATGTCCTTAGTATTCAATATTTAAACCATAAATACAAAAAATTTAATGTTTCTATGTTTTGAATTTCATCTATATCATAACACATTTGGTATTTTTTTAAATATATTCTATTTCTAAACTCTGTTTGTTACATCATAATATTTGTTAACAGTAACACCCCAGGATGATTAAAGAGTTAAATGACTAAATTATAAGACTCAAGTCAATAAGGTGCACCTTTTTTCGAGATCCTACCTAATTAAAAATCTACAGTTATGCATGCTTGGCCTGGAGTAGTGATTTGGATGGGTGTCCTTCAGGTAAGAATCTCAGGGTGTGTATCAGTAAGGACAATGCACACTAGAAAAGACATGTGTTGTCTTGTGGGGACAATCATTAGTTAGATCACCCATGCAGGCATGTGGGTGGGCCCTAGGGTGGGGACCATGTTTCTGTGGGGAAACTGGTACCTAGCGGGTCAAGACCCAACGACCAAGTTAAGGTGGGGTGTTTGTGATGTGATTGGGGCCCAGTTGTCACATTTCGTATCAAAGGAGGAACCCAGCCTTAAGTGCAGTGCACTGCTGGGGTTGAGATATAGGGCCCAAAAATTGGACATTGTGATCTAAATGTGGTTGATTGTAACACCCCAAAATATTAAAAGGGTTAAATGACTAAATGATATGACTCGTGTCAACAATTTTCACCTTCCATTTCAAGAACCTACCTGATTATAACTCCACAGATAAGCGTGCTTATCCTGGAGTAGTGAATTAGATGGGTGGCCTTATGGGAAGATTCCCATGTTGTGTGTGAGTGAGGACAAACAACAATGGAAATGACATGTACAAGCATTTGGGGATAGTCGTAGGTTAGATGACCCATGCAGACATGTGGTTGGGCCCCATGGTGGGGACCACGTGTCGGCTGGTCAATTGGTAACTCACGGGTCAGGACCAATAGACAAGTTAAGGTGGGGTGTTTGTGCTATGACAGGGGCCCAATTGTCACATTAACAACCTCAACCCAAAAATGAATTTTTAAACTCTCTTCACAGAATATAGTTTCAACAATTTCATAAAATTACCATTTATCATTTTAGAAACTATATTATTATGAATTGTTGTTGGAGAATAATTTTTTTAATACCAATAATTTAGAAAATTAGTTTAATGAATCAAATTTAAATTATTCTCAATAATCACTACCTAAATAATGAAATTTATCAATTTTTATCCTATGTATTTTTTTAGAAATTCATGAAGTCTTACAAAACCACAACTTTTAGACTAAAAAATATACCCATGTAATTTTATCATCAATTAAAAAAATAAAATTATTTCTTTTAAGGATAACTATTCTAGCTCATCCAAACAAATATATATAGTAATCTTCTATGTTTCTATTGGTAAGAACCTTATCAACCCATTTAAAACAAAATTCAAGTTTCTTGCCTATTTTTCATGCATAACATAGCTTATTTTCATCAACCATATTTTAAGAAATAAATAAATCATGTTATTCTTCAATAATATTTCAAAAGAATAAAAAAACCATGTCCGCATCTTCTATTCCAAATATAGGATTCATTAATTTTAATGAACAAATAATTTATATTTTTTTAACTATGAATCAAGTTGTAAAGTATATACATTTTACGATCTAGGTGTTTTATATATAATATATGTATTTATATATAGACATATATAACAATAATTATTAGAAAAATCAATAAAATAACCAGTATTCTAGAGTATAGATATAATTATCATATTATGATTCAATAGTTCAGTATATGGATCATTGTATATATAGAAATATATTGTGTTTTTTGTTGGTCAAACTCAAATAATTTTTTCTTAAGCATTATTGCTCAATGTTACATGGAAACCATCACCATTTATATTGAGTATAAATGGAAAAAATATCCAATAATATAAATTCAAAAATAACGGTAAATATATATCGATTTTTATTATTATTATTTTTAATACATCTATAAAAAATTCCATATATGTAAATTTATGGTACCCATAATCTCATATGTCTTGTATTTTTATAATTTAAAGACATAATAATACAAATCATCTTGTTTTGAAAAATAAATATACACTTAATAAGTATAAATTCTTTCAATTATTGGAATTGTTAACACAATAAATTTTTAGTATATTTAAAATAGAAATTATTACTATAATATTTTTCAGAATCAAAGTGATTATATACAATAACATAAATTATTTTACTATTAGAACAAAGAAAAAAATAATTTATAAAAATAAATACATATTGACAATTCCATCCCATTAATTACTAAACTTTTATATAATTTTTTCTACTAAATATTTTGTAAAGAATTCATCCCCCCCATGATTAAACTTACTGGCATCTAAAATTAATATTTTTGTTTTAGATAACAAATAATTTATTCTACTATCAATAATTGTGGAATAAGATTCACCTTGATCAAATATAGATTTCATCATTAAAATATGAATATAAAAAGTACTAGTTTTAGTTAAAACATAACGATAATATCATTTACTATCTTTTTTATATTTATTTAATGAATATTATTTATTTACAAACATGGGATTATATTTATTAATTTTTTCCAATTAATAATCGTCACATTTAGATATTGGATAAGAAAATGAATCCACTACTTCATTTTGTGATATAAAACACATAATATCATACTAATTGAGTGAACATACATATTTTTAGAAATAGATTCATAACTATAATATGTAAAAGAACTCCAAGTATCTTTTATTTCATTATTTCCTTTTTTTAATGTCTACTTTTCTATCAACCATTATTCAATATTTATTCTTCTCTTTAAGTTGAGGAATTCTAGGAATGATATACAAAATCATATTTCACTCAATAAATATAAATTATTTTGATCCAACATCGTTATCTTTAAACATGTTTAATAATTTTTTGAATCTAATTCTTTGGTTGTTAAATTTATTATATATTCTAGACTATTGAAAAAAAATCATCACTATAATTTCAAAGATTAAATTATCATTCACCAGTTGAATTAAAAAATTAATATTCCTTATTTGTTGTAATATTTTGAATTAATAGAATTTAGAGCATCATATACCTTATTTATTAAAACTATATCATCAGCATCAGCTAATATTTGAATCATATTCATTTTAAAATGACCAATGAGATTCTTCATTTTAAAATATTCGATTGGTGTGTAAAATATAATAATAATTGATAACACACTCCATATAAAAGTTATAACTCTCGGTACAGTCAATGATTCATTATATTATTTTATAATATTCCCGGAAGTAGTAACATTGTCGACAATCTCATTTAGTTAGTTTAACTCCCCAAAATTATAAAATAAAGATATTTTAGTTGATAGAGTGTGTGACACACAACACCAAGAGTGGAAGGGAATGAAACATCTATATTACTTGAAATATATTTATTTATTTTAAATAAATTCATTCTCCCTAATATCTTAAAATACCTGAAATACTGTTTTTATCTTTCTTTACATGCTATAATAACTTTAGCTTACGTTACACACAACACCGAGTTTAAAAAAATGTAAAATATTATTAAAATATTAGTATTTAATAAAATATTTATGACCTAACTATTAAAATGGTGTGTATTAATATTACTATGTAAATTATTAAAAATATTAGTATATATTTATTAGTAATAAAATTATAATTATTTAAAATAAAAGGAAATGTTTTCCGAAGACAAGTATTTTTCTAAAAGACGGCTTACTTGCGCTTTGCTATCTCAAATTAAAATTATTTTAAGAATTTTTTGAAAATTAAAAAAAAACATCATTTTTTTAATTTTAATATAAAAAATATATTAGGCTAAATTTTCTAGGCTTTTCTATGAAGTTTTATTTTCTGTTGAATAAGGAAAAATACTAAATTTTAATTGAAAAATTAGTTTTCATTTAAAAATTATATGTTGAAAATTTTTATTTTAAATTGGGTTTCAATTATTTTAGATCAATTATATATCATTTAATCCAATTTTTTTTATTGGAATAATTTCTATATTAAATGTGGATATAAGAACTTTTTAATCTTGTATATATTTTCACATTAAAACTCTTATTTCTTATCACATCTACAAAATTAATTTTAATTAACTTATGCCACATCTATGAGTTAAATTTGAAATAATTTATTCAATATTTGGAATAATAAGAAAATATTATATAATAATTTAAAAATAATTTTGGACAATAATTATTAGTGAAAACAGTTAATATTTATAATTTTGATTAAGATTAAAATGATATTTTGCGCACTACATGTGTTTGTATGAAAATTAATTTTACACACTCAATATATTTTTTAATTAATAGATTTTATTTAATATTTATAATCATTTTTTATAAATTATTTAATAAACACCATTTTAATTTTATTCTTAAAATATAAATTACCAAGGTAAATAAAAATATACAAGTTACTATAGTAAAAACAAAAAGTGTAATATTGGGTAAACATAATGTTTAAGAAATAATATTATAAAAATGGATTTATTTTTAGTTATGCTTGATATTATAGAAAAAATAATCAATATCCTAAATTATTGATCTATTTTTGATCCACATGAGTAAAAGGGGCCTCCTAATAATTTATACTTTTTATTATTTACAAGAATCTCAATCCTACTAAACTATAAAAGAGAACTCACTCCCCCCACTTATTGACAACTTCATAACACTATGGGTTAGATAATACCAGCCTCAATAAACTCTTAAATTCAATCCTCTCATAATATAATCCTTATTTTTGGTATAAATCCAACCTTTAAAGTCTTTAGTTAAAACATATAGAGGATACTCGTATAAGAGGTAATGTACTTTGATGATCATTTTTAATTTATCTATTTTTTATTCATCCTTGAATTAATTTTAGGTGATTTTGATATAGTAACCTCATTAAATTTGATATTATGGTATTTTTTATTAATGGACTGACCTTAATAAATCTCTACATCCATAAAATGGGTTACGAAATCAATGTTTGTGTGAAAGATGAAATACCACCTCATGAACAGATGTTGTTCGATGTTCCATTACCACCTTCCACACTTGGGTAAGATGATCGATGTAAAGTATATATATGTTATTTATAAAATATTTATAACTTTTTTTTCATTATATATTTTTTTTGTTTTTTATCTTCCATTCCTTAGGGGATATGATAACATCGCCCATGTGTATAGAGGACTACCACCTCCCGAAACAATGTGATTCATCTTTCACCAATGATTCACATAAAAGATGATAAAGATAATTTTAAGGATTAGATGTAATATAAATTTAGTAATTATGATATAAATGTAAAATTTATCATTATTTAATTGTAATGTATATAATTGTATTTCATTCCCTTAAAATCACTTAAGGATTATAACATCGTTTGATTACATGTGGACCACCGACTTCACCAAGAGATGTGACTCTATTTCCAACACCAAACCAGATGAATGATATGTATGAGTTTATAAATGGTATATATAATATTATGGACATTTTTTAATGTTAAAACATTACTTAAAACCATTCCACATGGATCATTGTAAAATGGAAATGTTAGACTTGCGTATGGATGACCAACCGTCTCCAAGATTGTAACAAACTAATTTTTTCAAAATCATCATTCATAAATCTTTTTAAAGTCAGATTGATGTACAAAATTTGATAAATATATAATTTTTTGGGATGATATAACTATATAACATGTTCAATAACTATATCAATTCATTAAAAACACGCATAGGAAAATGTAAGAACCCGGATCTTCGTTTCAGGTATGTCCTTCCTTTTTCTGGAGTTTTTGAGAAAAATAAAGTTCTGGAAATTTTTGAAGTACACGTTGTGTACTTTCTTAGTACACGTCGTGTACTCATTTCCTACTCGAAGTCGTGTACTGGTCGTGTTCGAGCCACACACACGGTCTGTAGGGAGTGATGTGGAGGCCGATTTTGGTGGAGTACAGAAAGACCTTGTACACACCGTGTACTCTAAAATTACATGTCGTGTACATTCTTTTTTTTAATTAATCGGGTCGGGGTCATTCCCGATCGCCATAAACTTCTTCTTCTAGGTCTTGTTCGACCAAGATATGTCATACGACCACGAAACTTCTCCAGATTCCCGAGCCTCCATTTGTTGGCTGATTCGACCGCCTTCAGTTGCATTGGAACCACAATTGTGGGTTCTTCTTTCTTCTTGAGTTTCATTCATTGATTCTTCTTCATTCTCAAGTTATCATGGTTTGATCATTTTGGATGTTTTCTTAGATATACGGTGTTCAAGGGAGAATCAATCATCTTGGATCAAGTATATCGATCTCCTAGGATCTAGTTACGTGGTTTGTGCCTTACTGTTCAAAGTCTTTGAGTTTTATGTGAAAATTCCATCAATACCTGTGAATGGGGTATTGCGTGTTTACCTTTTTTCCCTTGTTGTTTTCCTGGATTTCCTGTATGCTTGTGTAGAGGTCATTTAATCATGTTAGAGGATAATTTTTTGTGTTTGGATGTTTTTCCCATGTTTTACTCTATTTAAGACCTTTGGGTCTTGTTAGCCTTTAGCCATTATGATTGTTGCCAAGCCTTGTGTCTATAGGATGGAGTGTTTTTCATTAGATGCTTGTTGCCTTGTAGACTATTTATCCAAGTAGCTCTATAGGTATACTTTTCTTATCCAAGTAGCTCTATAGGTGTACTTTTTCCATATATAATTATTATTCACTGACAGGAACGGGTCTGAGAGAACCTGGTGTTATAGACTATAAGGGATAGACCGAGTGAATTTCCCAGAGAGTCTTTGACATTATTGACTACAGGGGGTAGACCGAGTGAGCTTCCACAGTGAGTCTTAGATATTATAGGCCACAGGGGATATACTGAGTGAGCTTCCTATAGTGCCTTCAGATTTTATAGACTATAGGAGGGTAGACCAAGTGAGCTTCCTCAGAGAGTCTTACCTTGTTTGATTTCTCTTTAAGAAACTTCCTAGGCTAGAGGAGGAATTGACCGAGTGAGCTTCCTCAGAGAGTCTTTGGTATACCTGAGGCTATAGGAGGAATTGACCGAGATAGATTCCTCAGAGAGTCTCTAGAACTTGGGGCTAAGAGGGTTAGACCGCGTGATCTTCCTTACTACCCTAGTCTATAAGGGGAATTGACCGAGTGAGCTTCCCCAGAGAGTCTCATAAATTTGTATGAAGAAGCCAGAGGGGTTATGCTGAGTTCACTTCTCAGAGGGTTGTGGTACTTCTTAGTTTGTACCAGAGGGGATGTCTGCGAGTACTTCCTAGAGGGTTTCCTATTTGTGTTAGCTGTTTTACTTCACTACTGCTGTTGTTTGTGGTTGATTTCTGTTGTGTATTATCCTGTTTATTTCCTGGTGTTTTGCTGTTGTTGTTTACTACTTACTATACTTTTACCTGCCATATACTCACTGATTATTAGGCATAGATATTCAGGTGAATGCGTACTAGGATTTTATCTCACACCCTATTTGGGTCATGCTTTTGGGCCCAAGCAGACTATTGTTGCAGGTATAGACAAGGGAAAGCGCCCTTTGACTTCTGTAACTTGATTGCTTGGAGAAGGAGAGAAAGGGACCAAGATTTGGCCTGTGATGCTGAGGAGTCTTTTTTCTTTTCTTTTGTACTTGTATTGGTATTGTGGTGCTTTCATCATTGTGACTTGTTTGGCTGCTTTCCTAGATTTTTCTCTTGCATCATTTTATATATACATATGTGCTCCAGTTTATTGATTTAGTCTTCCGCTATTTATATTGTTGGCTATTATTGCTTCTGCTATTGAATGTTTACTTTTCTTCCGCTGTGTACTATTCCAATGAGGGAATAGTTTCCCCACTATCACACCCAAGGCCCTCGCTGCTAGTCAGCAGCCTCTGGTGTTTGGGGAAATGTACTTGAGGCCATGTGACCAACCGGGTACGGGGCGCCTTTGGGTGGCTTCCAGAATCAGGATGTTACAAAGTGGTATCAGTGGAGTTCTTTTCTCTTGATTTACTATTTGGAGACTTTAGCCAGGGATAGGATGGATTCGGTACTTGGTAGTAAGTTGTGCCCGGGAGTAGCTAACCTGTGTACAGGGAAAAGTCATACTACCTCATTTATTGTTGTTTTTGGTTCTGAGATTTTACAGTTGATATGATTTCACCTAGAGTGATTCACGTGACTTGCGTTGTTATTATTGTTTGGCTATTGCGGTTCTATTTCTCTCACAACCCATTGAGGTGAGGGTATGCCATCTCATGCATCATATAGGCACTTGTTATAAATCACATGACATGCATTCTTGCCATGCCATCTAGGGTGCATTAGAGATTGCATGTTTTTGTAATAGACTTGGTGTAGATTATGCATGATGTTGTGATAGATGATTTGATAGAATCTCCGCTACTGATAGAGGACTGTTTTTATTGTACCTAGCTTATATGAATGCCATTTTTTGTTTCTTGAGGTGTTATGGGCCCTCATAAATCTGAACATGGTGGATCATAGACATGTTTTTCCTTATATATGAATGTGCTGGATGCCAAGATTTGATTCACGGAATGTATGGGCCCTCGCGGGTCGTAATTTGGAACCTCCTTGCTTGTTTTCTGTGTTTTCTGGGTTTCTATGCAGTTTCTGAGTTACTACCCGAAAAAACCAGAATACACAGCGTTTACTTTCTAGATACATGATGTGTAGTTTTCAGGCCATGTCACTGACAGTGTGAGCAGAAACACAGTGTCGTGAAAAATGACTTCAGGAACACGCCGTTTAAGGTAGGTTCACACCATGTAGTTTAGAGTCGTGTACCCAGTCGTGTCACTAAAAACATGGGTCGGGGAAGCTCGAGTAGAAGATGTCGTGTTGGGGAAGAACACGCCGTGTAGTTTTGTCCAAGGTACCCGGTCGTGTCACGAACAACACGGGTCGGTGTTATCTTCTCCTATAAACATCGTGTTTGTTTGGAACACGCCGCGTAAGGGAAGTCATGTAGACGGTTGTGTAACTAAAAAACACCGGCCGTCGAGACTGTGTCTAGTACACGTCGCGTCCCTAAGGAACATGCTGTGTAGTCTGGGGTTAGTTTGGACCATGTGGGTTAGCCGTGTAAGGAGACTCGGCCAGGGGTTCAGAGTTCAAGTACACGCCGTGTGTGGGAACAACACACCGTGTAGTTTGGGGTGTTACACGACTAGTAGCGGCAGGAGTACATGCCCATGTTAATGGATAAAAGTACACGTCGTGTAGTTTTTATACAAGTCGTGTTTTGTAAAATCCTGATAGTTTCTTTCCATTGTTCCCATTTTGTACTCCTGTGTTTTTAGTCTTTGTTAATCTTGATCTAAGGTGTGCTTTTGATCTTTCAGAGCTATGCCTTCAAGATGTCCCCCGGTCGTGCGTCAGTTTCCAGACGGTGACCAGACACCAGATATGGCCGATCGGGAACCTCTTGTTGATCCTCCTACTGTGCCAGCCATGTCACCAGTAGTTATACCCGTCATAGGCGCCGATGCGCAGTTTAGGGAGGACTTCCTGAGGATGATGTAGACTTTTTAGGGAGCGCTGCCTCCTGTCCCGTCGATGGCTGAGTTGATGAGGATTTTTCAGCAGCAGCATCCTCCTACTTTCTCAGGGGATGGAGGACCCCAGGCTGCAGAGTCATTGTTCGAGGCCACCCTAACTATCTTTGAGCATTTGGAGATACCACCAGAGAAGAGGGTAAATATGGCCACCTATATTCTCCGAGACACCGCCAAGAGGTGGTGAGAGGTGATCTCACAGTCAGGGCATCAGCAGGGTATGTCTTTGGATGATTTTTGATGCACCTTCTATGACTACTTCTATCCGAAGACCCTAAGGGCCGATCAAGCTCGGGAGTTTATGAGTCTGAAGTAGGGTACTCTTTCTGTTATGGAGTACTCGTCTCGCTTCACTGAGCTGCAGCGTTTCACACCGATTCAAGTAGGTGATGAGTTGTTTCTTGCTAGGATGTTCGAGGACGGTCTCAGGCAGGAGATCCGTTCCCAAGTGAATATCTTCCAGTTGACTTCTATATCCTCCATCATCAACCAGGCACTGATTACTGATTGAAATATGAGGGATTCTGGAGTGGTGAGCCAGGGCGGTTCGATATCCAGAGTTGGTGTTCCTCCTACAGATAGTAGGAAGCGTCACAGAGAGTCCTCTCGACGAGATCGGGGTTCGAGGGATGCGTCTTCTGGCAGCCAGGTTGTATGCTACCAATGTGGTACAAGTGGGAATACTAGGCCTCAGTGCTAGAGAGATCTAATGGAGTGCCGATCTTGTGTCATGATGGGCCATCTTCAGCGTTTTTGTCAGATCTTATCACCTTTAGCTGGTGGTAGGGGTTCCTCTATGAGCCCGTGTTCTAGAGATGCTTCACCAGATTCCCACCAGTCTGGGAACTGGAGTTCTTCCGACCATTTGGGCTAGGGTGGAGGTCGCGGTCGTGGTGGTCAGTCACCAGGTCATCAGCAACAGTAGAGTGGATCAGCTCGGTGTGGTCAGCCAGGGAAGTAGGGTTGCGGTGCAGGCCAGTCTTTCACCGTGGAGTAGACCTATCACGAGCAGGATCTCGGCCCTTCTACAGTTAGAGGTACAATCTTAGTAGACTCAGTTTTATCTTCAGAACTTTTTGATACGGGTTCTTCCCATAGCTTTATCTCTGTTGCGGTCGTGGAGAGGCTTGGGCTCAGTATCTTTTCTTCTGCCAACTCGTTGACACTAGACACACCCTTGGGGACAAGGAAATCTAGCATACGTCAGCGAAGAAAGTGCCCACTTGAGGTTGTGGGGTGTCATTTCTTATGGGACCTCCATGTCTTAGAGATGACGGGATATGACGTCATTCTCGGGATGGACTAGTTGGTTTTTTCCAGGCCGTTGT
Organism: Viscum album; assembly: GCA_963277665.1. Lineage (NCBI taxonomy): Eukaryota > Viridiplantae > Streptophyta > Magnoliopsida > Santalales > Viscaceae > Viscum > Viscum album. Next base: position 130,806,861 of record OY728132.1, read on the forward strand.
TGATTGTTATTGCCACAGGGTGAGTTTCGTATCACTAGAGGGAAGATCATTCCTTCATAGAGGTGAGTGGGATGTCTGGGAGGGTAGTGATGAACCAGAGCATCATGGGATAGGGGAAGTTACAGCCCAGATTTCCAGTCTTTATCTGGATGACCAGGGGTCTTCACATTTAGACATTCCCCCAGTGGTGGATCGTTTCACGGATTTCTTTCTAGAGGAATTTTCAGGTTTTCCTCAGGAGCGTGAGGTAGACTTCTCGATTGAGCTCATGCCAGTAGTGGCACCGGTGTCCATTCCTCCTTATTGGATGTCTACACCTGAATTGAAGGAGCTCAAAAAGTAGTTAGAGGAGTTGCAGGCAAAGGGTTTCATCTGACCTAGTACTTCCCCTTGGGGTTCGCCAGTCCTGTTCACGAAGAAGGAAGAGAGTATCCTTTGGATTTTAGTGGATTATCAAAAGCTGAACCAGTTGACGGTCAAGAACCGATATCCCTTGCTGAGGATAGATGACCTCTTTGATCAGCTTCGAGGAGCCCGGGTGATCTCGAAGATCTATTTGAGGTCCGATTATCATCAGTTGTGCATTAGACCATCAGATATACCTTTTACATCCTTCAGGAGCAGGTATGGTCTATATGAGTATATAGTCATTCCATTCAGTCTCACGAATGCACCTGCAGTTTTCATGGAACTAATGAACTGAGTGTTCCATCTGTACTTGGACTCCTTCATCGTGGTCTTCGTTTACTATATCTTGGTGTACTCTCACACTCAACACGACCATGCCACACTTCTTGAGATCGTTCTGAGTACACTGAGAGAGAACCAGATGTATGCTAAACTCTCAATGTTCCACTTCTGGATGAATCAGATTCACTTCTTGGGTCATGTCATCTCAGAGACTGGAGTATCTGTGGACCCATAGAAAGTGAGGGTTGTAGTTTCCTGAGAGCAGCCGAAGAACGTCTTTGAATTACAGAGTTTCCTAGGGCTGGCGGGATACAACAGATGCTTCATTCAGGACTTTTCGCGCCTAGAGGCACTGTTGACAGGTCTGACCAAGAAAGGGGTGATGTTTTTATGGAATGATCCTTGTGAGTCATCCTTTCAGAAGATGAAGGGGAGGTTGACGTCAGCACCGATACTAGTCTTTCCAGAGCCGGCAAGGGCTACAATGTTTACTTTGATGCTTCAGGTATCGGGCTGGGAGCTGTGCTTATGCAGGGAGATGGAGTCATTGCGTACGGGTCTCGGTAGTTGAGGCCACATGAGAGGAACTACCCGACGTATGATCTGGAGTTGGCAGCAGTTTTTCATTCCTTACGTTGTTGGAGACACTACCTTCTATGAGATAACTTTGTGGTTTTCACTGACCACAAGAGTCTAAAGTATATCTTCACTCAGCGTGATCTGAATCTGAGACAGCGCAGGTGGGTCGTGTATCTTCAGTCCTTCGACTTCGAACTCGGCTATACGATGGGAAAGGGAAATGCAGTAGCAGATGTGTTGAGCAGAAGAACTTAGATTCAGGAAGTTCAGGAGGCCAGTAGTGAGTGGAATCTTATGGCTCTGTTCTCAGAGATACACTTGGAAGTGCACAATAGGCAGGGATAGACTGTCCTATCTTCTGTAGTTTTTACCTATACACTTCTTGATAGGGTATGGATGAGGCAGCTATCATATTCCGAAGGCTTAGTCCTACAGGAGAGTGTGTCAGGAGAGGACCCTCTTCTAGGATGGACAGCGAGCGAGGATGAGATATTGCGTTTCCAAGGATGTGTATAGGTTCCAGCAGACATACGCGAGGATCTGATGCGGGATATTCATTCCTCAGTTTGGGAAGTTCATCCTGGCATCACCCAGATGTATCGTGACCTACACCGCTAGTACTAGTGGTCAGGTATGAAGAAATATGTTTCTGGTTTTTTCATGAGATGTTCTAGTTGTCGGCAGGTGAAAGCAGAGCATCAGCAACCAGTGGGGATTTTGCAGCAGTTATCCATTCCTGAGTGGAAGTGGAACGATGTCACAATGGACATCGTGACTGGGTTACCGAGGTCGCCTCGATGGAACGATGTTGTTTGGGTTGTCGTCGATAAGCTTACAAAGGTTGCTCACTTCTTGCTGATCAAAGAGACCATCAATGTTGATGATCTGGGACAGTTGTACATCCGAGATATTGTACGTGTACATGGAGTTACACACTCCATTTTTTCAGAAAGGGATGATAATTTTACTTCTCAGTCCTGGCAGGGACTTCAGAAGGCTTTGGGTACATAGGTACTTTTGAGTACAGCATACTATCCCCAGACTGATGGCCAGTCCAAGCGCACGATCCAGGTGCTTGAGGTTATTATCCGAGCTTGCATTCTTGACTTCAGAGGTTCTTGGGAGAAGTATATTCCTCTTGTGGAGTTCGCCTACAACAACAGTTTTCAGGCGACCATTCAGATGGAACCTTACGAGGCTTTGTACGGTAGGCCATGTTGTTCACCCTTATGCTGGCTGGAGGTAGGAGAGGCAGCTTTGATGGGACCTCGTCTTGTTCAGGAGACCTTAGAGCAGATATAGTTGATTCGGAAGAGGATCGCTACAGCACAGTATCGACAGAAGTCTTATGCTGATCAGCGGAGACGACCTCTGGAGTTCGAGGTCGGGGATTAGGTTTTCCTGCGTGTGGCACCGAGGTTGGGACACAAGAGGATTCGAAGACAGGGTAAACATTCACCGCATTATGTCGGACCGTTTGAGGTATTGGAGAGGGTTGGGATGGTTTCCTATCGGTTTCAGATACCTCAGAGGTACCAGGCTGTTCATGACGTCTTCCATGTCTCTCATCTCCGACATTACTTTTCAGACCCATCACATGTCTTTCAGCCCGAGGAGGTTGCGCTCGAAGCGGAAGCGTTGTTTTAGGAGCATCATATTTGGATTTTAGATCGCAGTATGAAGGTTCTCCAAGGCTGGTCTGTTCCTCTGGTACGGGTTCAATCGCAGCATGGGTGAGTACAGGACGAGACTTGGAAGAGGGAGGCCGATGTACAATTGCAGTGGCCAGAGCTGTTCAGGGTTTCTTCTTCTACGCCTTTCTAGGGAAATTCGGGGATTAATTTCTTTAATGGGGGATGTTTGTAAGAACTCGGATATTCATTTCAGGTATGTCCTTCCTTTTTCTGGAGTTTTTGAGAAAAATAAAGTTCTATAAATTTTTTAATTACATGTTGTGTACTTTCTAAGTACACTCTGTGTACTCTTTTCCCACTCAAAGTCGTGTACTGGCTGTGACTGGGCCACACACATGGTGTGTAGGGGTGGTATGGAGGCCAATTTTGGCAGAGTATGGAAATACCTAGTACACACCATGTACATTCGTTTTTTCATTAATAGGACCGGGGTCGTTCCCGATCGACATAAACATCTTCTTCTAGGTCTGGTTCGACCGAGAGATGTCGTACGGCCACGAAACTTCTCCCGATTCACGAGCCTCCATCTGTTGGCCGATTCGACTACTGTCAGTTGCGTTGGAACCGCATAGGTGATTTAATATTTCTTGTTGAGTTCCATTCCTTGATTCTTCCTCTTTCTCAAGTTATTGTGGTTTGAGCATTTTGGACGTTTTCTCAGTTCTACGACGTTCAAGGGAGAATCAGTAGTTGTGGTTCAAGTATATCGATCTCCTAGGATCGAGGTAGGTTTTTTGTGTCTTACCGTTCAAAGTCTTTGAGTTTTATGTGCAAATTCCACCAATACCCATTAACGGGGTATTGCATGTTTACCTTTTTTCCCTTGTTGTTTTCCTGCCTTTCTTGTATGCTTGTGTAGAGGTAATTTAATCATGTTGGAGGATAATTTGTTGTGCCTGGATGTTTTTCCCATGCTTTTCTCTATTTAAAACCTTTTGGTCTTGTTAGCCTTTGGCCGTTATGATTCTTTACATGCCTTGTGTCTATAGGATAGAGTGTTTTGCATTACATTCTTGTTGCCTTGTAGACTGTTTATCCAAGTAGATCTATAGGAATACTTTGGTTATCCAAGTATATCTATAGGTGTATTTTGGCCTTATAGAATTATTATGCATTGACTGGCATGGGGCTGAGAGAACCTGGTGCTATAGACTATAAGGGATAGACCGAGTGAACTTCCTAGAGATTCTTTGACATTATACACTACAGGAGCATAGACCGAGTGAGCTTCCTCAGTGAGTCTTAGATATTATTGGCCATAGGGGATAGACCGAGCGAGCATCCGAGAGTGCCTTCAGATTTTATAGACTACTAGAGGGTATACCGAGTGAGATTCCTCAGGGAGTCTTACCTTGATTTATTTCTCTTTAAGAACATTCCTAGGCTAGAGGAGGAATTGACCAAGTGAGCTTCCTCAGAGAGTATGTGGTATACCTGAGGCTATAGGAGGAATTGATCGATATAGCTTCCTCAGAGAGTCTCTAGACCTTGGGCCTAAGAGGGTTAGACTATGTGATCTTTCTCAGAGATTCCCTGACTACCCTAGACTATAAGGGGAATTGACCGAGTGAGCTTCCCCAGAGAGTCTCATAAATTCGTATGACCAAGCCCGAGGGTTTAGGTTGAGTGCACTTCCCAGAGGGTTGTGTTACTTCTTGGTTGGGACCATAGGGGATGGTTGCGAGTACTTACCAGAGGGTTTCCTATTTGTGTTATCTATTTTAGTTCACTTCTGCTGTTGTTTGTGGTTGATTGTTGTTGTGTATCATCTTGTTTACTGCATGTTGTTTTGTTGTTGTTGTTTACTGCTTACTGTACTTTTACCTTCCATATACTCACTGACTGTTAGGCACAGATCTTCGGGTGAATGCTTACTGGGATTTTATCTCACACCCTATTTGGGCCATGCTTTTGGTCCCAACTAGACTATGTTTTTGTAGGTATAGACAAGGGAAAGCGCCCTTCGACTTCAAGAACATGATTTCTTGGAGCAGGAGAGCAAGGGACCAAGCTTTGTCTTGTGATGATGAGGATCCATTTTTCTTTTCTTTTATCCTTTTTTTGGTACTGTGGTGTTTTCAGCATTGTGACTTGTTTGGATGCTTTCCAATATTTGTGTATTGCATCATTCTATATATTCATATGTGCTCTAGTTTATTGATTTAGTCTTACGATGTTTATATTGTTGGTTATTACTGCTTCCTCTATTTCATGTTTATTTTTCTTCCGCTATGTACTCTTCCAATGAGGGAATAGTTTCCCCATTATCACACCCAAGGCTCTCCCTGCTAGTTATCAGCCTCTAGAATTTGGGGAAATGCGCTTGAGGCCATGTGACCCACTGGGTACGGGGCGCCTTTGGGTGGCTTCTGGAACCGGGACGTTACAGAAAACAAGGCAATTATCACTCGAAACAATGAAATTAATTAATGATTATTAGCGAATAGAAGATAAGATATTATAACAGGTTACTATATGATATTTTAAATATTAATAAATTTCTATAAAAATTTGAAAATTTTATTTAAACCCTTATACAGTGTACTAAATTGTATTAAACTACTAGAACTCATGAGGTAAGGGATTTCGTGTCAATTTATATTCTGTTGATACTAATTTGTTAATATACACTGATTCAGTTTTATGTGGGGTATATACTACACCTTTGACATGAAATATCAAAAATAATTCATTATCCATGGAATTTAAAGCTTCAATTTTAATTATTTAATCTAAGGGAATTTCAATTAAAATTTACCAAATGGCATGGTTTTTCGTAATTCGAATTTCAACTCCTTGGATCAAACATCTACATTGTTGATAATGTCATGATAATATTATGTGTGTAATGAATTTTTATTATATTATTCTTCATTTCAATTTATATTTTGTGGGTTTAAAATTTACCCACATAATATGTTTATTTATTAATTCTCAAGTGAACAAAATACTCATTTTTGTAGTTTCTTCCACAATTTCATTCGAATAGGGGTTATTTATTCTTTAATATAAGGTGAATAAAATAAATTGATAATTTATTAATATGATATTTAATTTTTTTTTCCTCTATTATTTCATGGTGGTTTCAAGTAATATTTCCTTTTACAGTCAATGGTCCTTAAAAATATTTTATAATTTTGTTTTAACAAAATCTAACTTCATTTCTCCCATAAATCATAAATATGTTTTCCTTAATACCATGTTTTCAAAAAATATTTTCAAAAATATTTATAACCATTATATAAATTATTTATTGAATATTGTATCCCAAATTTATAATCTTTTAAAAAAATTCAATGGAATCTTATGTCATTTTCAAAACAATCTCTCTTTTTTTATGGAGAAATGAAAGAATAAATTGTTTTAATGTGTAAGACATTGATAGAATTTATAACTATTGGGACCACTCAAATATTTTATTTTTTAATTCAATGTTTTAATGTTTATTTTCAATGAAAATTATTTTCATATTATTTGATAAATTTTATGTTTAAAAAAGTTATTTTTTTTAAAAAAAATATAATTGAAAAGGATATTTTCTTCAATAATGTTTTTAATGATATTTTTTTGATATCTTTGTTCATTAAAGACCGATTAATATTATTGTATTGGGTATATTTTGATATCATATTTATTCATCCATTGATTGTTTTTTCATTATTTTGACTGACGATTGTGTTGAAATTTACTTACTTCATTTTGTAGGAATTATATTCCCCTTGAAATTTTCAATTTACTTTGATCATTAAACATTATATTTCTAGAAAATATAAAAATTATTTTTCTTTTATAATATTTTTTTATTAAACCATATATCAATTATACATATAGTGATTCACATATAATTTTATTCGTTTAACTGGGGAAATATTGATGATTATGTATCCATTACTCAAAATGGATAGAAGATGAAAATACAATTTTTTTATGAATAAAATAAATTATTATATACAAAGGGAATTCATTGGATATGTATTTATAAGTTTTGGGATATATTAAAACAAGCCCCTTGACGCATCGGCAATCCCATGGGACACAGTCATTTGGGACAACCCTAAATGTTTCAGACCAGTATTTATTAACTATCTTTGGAATGGTCCTAATAGAAGTATGTTCTAAACCATCATATTAAAGGTAATAGATGCAAATATAACATGTAAATAGGAAACATGACATCAAATAATTAAGCATTTCCTTCCTTCACAATCCATTTATTATTTATATCAGTGATATTTTTTCTATGAAATTCTCCAGGGATGAATTTCATTATTTGTTATTTATTAAATGGAATATGTTTAGTTATTTACCATTAAATATTGATAATGCCTTATCATACCATGATAGTCAAGTTATTTAAATGGAACGTGTTCTCAATTATTTTCCATTCTTGTTTATTATTCAATTGATTTAGGATATCATACTTATACTTATCCATTAATGATAATTTGAGATCACTTATTTTTTTCCATTCCCCTAGATTCCATGATTTTTACTATGACTATTATGTAGGGATATTCTGGATGGAATAATATTATTATAAAAAATAATTACATTATAAAATGTGTATTCGATTGTAATTCAAGAATTAACTATGTATATATTTTACCAATACTGCTAAAATATGTGGTCTTTTTGGATATAGTTCCTTTTATCTTACACTAATGTAATAAAGTAAGGAATAAACTCCAGGATACTGGGATCATGGTTACTATAGTATATATAAGAAGAATTATAGTAGAACCCTTAGGAACTAGATTTATGAAAAACATTTATGGATCATAACACTATCATTTATTTTTATGATAAGCGTAGAATGATATCCTAATGTTTTGGTAAGGTAGTGACTATGTGGTTTATAATAGAAAATACATCCCTATATGGATATTATAGGTGTAATGGTTCTAGTATAGATGTTCCTAGGGGTAACAACTCTGAAATGGGTGTATTGGGCCTGACACAATCATCACGTGGTTCATGACTATGGGACTTTTGGGACACTTTTCTTAACACTCCAGAAGGATATGCTTGGGATAATTATCGTTTTCATTAAAACCATTATGTTGGATTTGAATAGATAACAAAAATAAATGACCTAGGATAAACCCGATAACAATGAAGGAACTGTGTGGAAATAAAATGAAAGAAGTGTTTATGTTTTGGGATTCAAAACATAAATTTTTAAAAGTATTTTTATCAATGGTATTTTGGTTATAAAAATTATGAATCATCTTGGGATCATGTTAGAATAATATATGTCTTCATTGACTGATGTTTTATGGATTCCATCATATGCTAATTATTTTAATATAGATCATATGTTCAATTTCTTAAAAACTCTTATCATTTTTTATATAGTGGTAGTCTAAAATGATAATGGAAATTTTGGGAGAAATTTACGACAAGCATATATTTTGGTTTAAATGTGATTTGAGTAATTAATCCTTTAAATTTTATTGAAATAATATTATTATTATTTGTAAGATTTTTGTTTAATATGATTATAAATAACCTTATAATAACAGTCAAATTATATTATTAGATTTTATTAATAAAAATAAGTTTTATAGAAAACTGTAGTAAAATTTATTTTTAATCAATAATTTTACTCCAATGATGACCATCATATTTTTTGGGAACATTATTGGAATTATATTAAAATGTTTTTGAAAAATTACAAATCATATGTTGGTAAAAAACCTATTACATTATGTAAGGTGGTTGGGATTTAACCCATGACCGAAGGATCATAACAGTATAATGACTACCATTGGCCCACGTGATATGAAGGTTAATATGTCATTTTTAGTTAAATTATTAGAAAAATAAAGATTAATGGTGAACATGTGGTTTTCATTTTGAGGATTATATAATAATTGAAAATATAGGAAGAATTTTGACAACCATAATAGTTATGGTAAATATTAAGAGACATATGAAAATACATGTCACAATTTACAGATTTTAATATCTGGTAAAATTATATTTTTGTATTTCAAGCATAACAAATTCTTTTCTAGATGTAAATTTTTAGAGGAAGTTATGAATTGGAAATTGACTGAAGCACATAAAATTGATGAAACAATAATTATGTAATCTAAATATATTAAAAAATATATTTCAATATATTCTATGATTGTTAAATAATTCCTCAACATTAAGAAAACTTATTTTGAAATAAAATGTTATTCTATTAACATCATTTATGAGGATATCAACAACCATTTTTATAGATATTAGATTAATATTTTTAAGGATATTAAATTTCCATTGATTACTCAATTTCTTGTAATCGGTGACCTCAATCACTCTCTATAATTATTTATTCTATTTTCCCTATTAATATCCTCAGATTCCACTAAAATTATATTACTAAAAAAACCCGGTTATATGTTATTATATATAACCTTGGTACTTCCTTTTACCTCATCTAAAGATGATATGTTATTAACAATTTTTAAAATATGGTTTTCAACTAATTAATTTAATAAATAAAACCTTATATTACCGAGATCAATTTTAAATTGTGTGGACAAAATTTATATAATTTAGGGAAAATATAACACCTTAAAATTATAAAATAAATACATTATATTTTATTGCATGTATGACAAACAACACAAAGCATGGGAGGGAATATAACAACAACACACTAGATCATATAGTTATTTATTTTAAAATAAATTCAATCTATCCAATAGATCATGCTACACATAACACTGAGTTTTTCTTTCTTTAAAGGTAATGTTATGTTTAGCTTTTTTTATAAACAACACCAAAATTCAACGAAATGAGAAATATTATTAACATATTTATTATTTAGTGTAGTTTTTATAACATATTTATTAAATTGGTGAGTATAAATAATAGTAACTTAATTATTGACATTTTTTATCTATTGATTATGTAATTAAACAATAATCATTAAAATGAAAATTCAATGTTTTATAAATAACTATATTTATTCTAAATGATTCATATGTCAAACATTTTCCACTTTATTTAAAATTATATTTTACTATTTATAGAAAATTTATACAAAAAAAATAAAATTCTTTTTTAAATTATTAATATTGAAATTATAATATGATGATTTTTTTGTATTTTTCTGAGAAGTATAATTTTTTAATGAATAGTGAAAAATATGAATTTTAATTGATAAAATATTTTCATTTACATAATTTATAATGATAAATTATATTCTGAATTTGTTTAAAAGAACTATTAAACCAAATATATGTCAAATAATCTAATTAAGTTAATTAAAATGAATTTCAAATTGAATTTATATATAAAAAATTTATAAACATATAAACAATTTCACATTAATAACCAACTTTCTCATCACATGTATGAGATTATTTTTATACTAAATTATTGCACTAAATTGAATTAAATTCTTAAAAATGTGTTCAATATCTTTAATTATAATAATTTATAATTTATAATCAGTGAAACAATTTTTTTACCATAATGATTAGTGAAATTAGTTAAAATTAATTAAAATGATTGAGGTCAAAATTAGTTTTTATGCATTACATGCATTTGTATTAAAATTAATTTTACCCACACAATAGACATTTTCATTAATAAATAATATTTACTATTTTTAGAAATTGGGATTACATTATCAAATAATATTAATTTTAATTTTAGTGATAAGGGAAAATTACCTAGGTAAATAAAAAAGAACTAGTTGATAGGTAAAAACTAAAAGTGTAAAATTGAGTAAACATACTAATTAAAAAATCATGAGGTAAATGTTTTTTTGTTTATTGGTAATTTTTATTGACCAAATAAATTCTAAAAGTGATTATTGATATATTTTGGATCCACATCAGGTATGAGACAACTCTCAATACTGTATAATTTTTAGTATTTAAAAAAATGGAACTCCCCCTCAATTTTGAAAGGGAACTCACCCTCCCCCTTCATCATATTATAAATGAACTAGGGTTCAGCCAATAACTACCCAAATAAAGTAAAAAAATAACTCCATTAATCTTATAATCCTTATTTTTTGAATAAATTGATCCTTTTAAGTATTAATGAAAACCAATGGAGGACTCTCGAAGAAGAGGTATTGTTCTTCAATGGGCACCTATATTTTATTTGTTACTCCACCACATTAAATTATTATTATAAGATGATTATATCATATCAAAATTATTATTCAAATATTAGGATGTTTTTATAAATATTACATGATCTAAAAATATATCCTATTTTATAAAATGGGTTATGAAATCATTGTTCGGTCATATGGCATACTACCACCTCGCAAACTAATGTCATTCATTCTTCCAATAACTCCATTCACATTTGGTTATGATGATGGATATAATGTATATATGTGTTATATATTATAGTTTCATACATATATATTTATTATAATATATATATATATATATATATTTCCCTCCCATTCTTTAGGATGTACAATAACATCTCTCATGTGTACGACAGATTACTACCTCACGAAGTGATGAGATTCATCTTTCACTATCATTTCAAATGGATGTTGATGAAGATTATATTAATGATAACATGTGACATAAATAAATAATAATTATATTAATTAAATATGTATCTTTATGTAATGATATAATGTATCATTTTATTTCATTCCTTTTTACTCACGTAAAGATGATAACTTCATTCCTGTACATGTGGATTACCGCCTTCACAAAGCAATGTTACACTATTATAATTACCACACCACATGGATGTTATATATATATATATATACTATGATATGTATGATATTATGATCATGATTTAATGGAAAAATATAACATACATTTTTTCATAATGATCATTGAAAAATAGAAATGTTACTCATTCATACATATGGCCTACCATCTACAAGATTGTAACATACTTTATTTTTCATTCCCATCATTAACGATTGGTTTTAAAATTAAAATTAATTTAAAAATATGATAAATATGTCATGATTATTATTCATAATATTGTAAAACTATATAATATGAGCAAGGACCAGTTCATTTGTGACAAAACACTCACAAGAAAACTAGTCAATTATCACCCATAATAATGAAAATGATCAAATATTATTGGTGAACAGGTGATAAGATATTATAATTGGATCAAATATGATATCATAAATATTAACATGGAGGATGAATAAATAAATTACATGACTAAACCCATTTTAAATGAGGCTATAACATGATCATCTATAGTAAATCGTGTGGTTATGGATTTCATCTAAATTTATATTCCATTGAGACTTATATTTTATTATAGTCCAACTATATATTATGTGGTATATATACTCCCACATTGTCATGTAATATCTTGAATACATAAATTTTTATTTTATTTTATGTTTCAATTTTTATATTTTCATCCACAAGGATTTTAATTAAATTTTAATAAATCTTAAGGGATTTCATAACTCAATTTTCATTCATTGGATTAAACATTTACTTCGTCAATAATCGTATACTATTATTTGGGTGTAATGATTTTTATTATCTTTTTTAAAATTTCAACTATTTTATTTGGATTTATAGTTTATACAAATAATCAATTCATTTATAAATTCTCAGTTCAATTTTATGATCATATCAAGAGTTTATTTAATAATCTCATTATAATTAATAGTTTTTTATTATTGAATATTAGTCGAAGGGAATTACATGATAATTTCATAATAATTCCTTTAATTTTCTTCCCCTATACAAATTCATGATATTTTCATGTAATATTACTATTTTCTCACTCTTTGTACATAATTTTTTAAAAAAATTTATACTTAATTTGTCACTTTGGTCGGATATGTGTCTTCTTACAGAACCATGCTCACTAAAAAATCATGGAAAAATGTTTTCTTCCTTTTCAAAATGATTAATTAAAGGATGTTTAAAAAATATACTCTTTAAAAAATTCATTCAAATAGATATTATGTTGTTTTTAAAACAATTCCAATTTGTATTTTAATGAGAATGTGAAAGAGAACTTGTTTAACATGTATGACCTAAGTAGTGTTTCAAGAAATTATGACCACTAATGTGTTTTAAATATTAATTTATATGTTTAAAATGATATTTTCAAGAAACAATTTCTTCATTTTGTTTTGAAATTTTAGTTTAGAAATGTTATTTTCAGAAAAAATTAAATGAAAATAATTTTTACCTCAATAATGTTTTTAAATATATTTCTATTATATTTTTTCATCAATGAACCACTATACTTACTCCAATGTGTATATATTGATACCATCCATGTTCATCATTTGGATATTTTTTGATTATTTGGAAGAATTATTGAACAGAAATTCACTTCCTTACTTCATTTTGTAGTCATCAACCTTACATTTAAATATTCACTTTACGATAATAATTAGAAATTTGATTTAGCTTAAATATAAATCTTATTATCCTAGGATATTCTTATTTCTTAAATTGTATCTCATTTCTGTATACAATGTTTCAACATGATATTTATTTGATTAACTATGGAATAATGATAAATTTGTATCCTTTACTCAATAAGGATACTAGATGATAAATCACATTATTTAGTAGGGAATTAATTATTCCATATATGTGAAATTATGTGGAAATGATTGACATGGGTTGGGGACTAGTTAATGCAAGCACTTCGATTCAACCATATTCCCATGATAGAGAGAAAGTTGGCCAAACCCTCTATTTTTGTAACCAATACTTTAAAACAATATTATGAAATTTATTGATAGTAGTATGTTCTCAACCAAATTGCAAAAGGAATTTATGGTAAAGGTATAATGTACCTCTGAATCATGATGTTCAATAATAAATCAGTTACTTTACTATGAAGTCAGGTATTATTATTATGCAGGAATTTTACATTATGAAATTATTTATTGATTCTATTCATTCATATTATATTTATTAAATTTAATGTGTTAAGTTGTTTACCTTTCCATATTGATTTATCCATGTATAAACATTATAGTTATATTATATAAATAGTGTGTGTACTTAGTTCATTACCTCTAAATGTTGATTATTATTGTTGATTCATGATATCTTACACTATACTTAACCCTTACTAAGAATTTGAGCTTCGCCTTATTTTGTTTAATTTCAACAAGATTCCAAGAAGTTTACATTGACATATATATGGGGATAAACAAAATAGAATAATGTTATTCTTAAAAACTAATTATATAGTAATTTTTTAATTTAATTATAATTCAATATTCATTTATGTATCTCGTTTCCCAAGACTACTAAATTATTCAATCATTCAAGATGTGATTCCTTGTATCTAATGAAAATGTAATAATATTAGGCACCATATTGGGGATACTAGTCTGAGGTTCACTCTATTAACCCATTTATCTAATTAAAACATCCACCATAAAACATTCTTAACATCTTAAATTTTAATTTAGAATTATTATAGAAAAAATATTTCACATTATTATTTCCTCTACAAGAAATAAAATTTGTATCACCAAAAATGTTATCTTTATTTAATTAGGAAACTATATTTAGTTTAGTTGGTAATATTCTATATATAATTTAATTCATATATCCATAGTGAAGATAATATTCATCCAACATTTTCACATAAAATATCATGTTCACTTGTAGGTTTCATATAAGTTTTCACAACATTCATGTGAACATCCAAATCTATGTTTATGAGATATATAATTATCTTTTTTCCCAGTAACCACAGTATTCAGTATTAAAGTAAGGTACTATGATTATATAAATACCTTATTTAAGATCATATTTTTTATTAATACAATATATATCATTAAACTGAAACTGACCAATAAATATAACTTAAATCATTCACTCTAATAAAAAATTGGTATCCTGCCTATGTTGATTAGAATTAATAAAGAAGGGGGTTGATTAATTTAATTACAACATTAAATTATATAATTTCCATATTCTATTAAATATTCCATTCAAATATTATCTTTAATCAGATTTATAATATAATAATATAATGAAAATAAATACAGAGAACACAAATAATTGTATAGTTTTTTGGGTTCTCCAAGATAATCTACTACTCCCCTAAATCCATACCCAATATATCCCTAATAAATTTTATCAAATCCTTTTACTAGGTATCACTACATGTTATTATTGGTAGCTATAATATAGTCAATACTAAGTAACATGATATTTTAACCTAGATCTTCTACAATAATACATAACGTTGGTATCAAACTTGGAATTATTATATGATGAGTGTAGTTTAAGGGTTTTTCAAAAAAGTTAATTTTTATATAAAAAATATAACCAATTTTATTAATAAAAATCTAATGATGATGAATGTAATATAAAATATATGTCTCTAATCTTTATTAGTTATAATAAATTTTTTATCCAAATACAAATTCTTTATGAACATACAACAGAATTAGTATAGATATATTAATCTTCTTCATATTATTAATATTATTGTTTTTGTTATTCAATCCTTCAATTCTATGTCCTGTAAATAATAAATAATACAATTTGTATATCTGTTTTTGAAATCACAACCATATCAGTTTGAAAAAATGAATAATTTTTTCGTCTTTTTGTAATATCATGTATGTTTGAGAATCACCATATTATTCTTCATAATCATAATAATATTTATACCAAATTAAAAAATATAGTTATGGTTTTCCCCTACCTTATTATTTAAATTAAGAAATCTACATACTAATTAAAATAAATTTTTTTCCACAAATAAAATAACCATGTCAAATATCACCTCAAAGCATTCCATTATTGACATAAGATTTTGACATTGAGAAAGTATTTTTTCATTATTTCAAAAACTCACAAAATTAAAGAAAATATACTTAAATTTGAATAATGGTTGAATATATGTTTTTTCTATATAACATAAATCTCAAAATAGATAAGAAATATATGAGTAAATATACAATCCTTGAGTCCATATATAGATCAATAGTTATCTGATTATTCTTAAGAATGAACAATTCCATTTAAAAGAAAAGTTAAAAAACATCTAGGTTCCAAAATAATAACTTACTATCGATATAATATTATCTTATAAATTGTAATGTCTAAATAAGATACAATACATATTTAAAATTTAATCTATGTATGAATAAAATGAATTTTATATAGCTTATATGCGAGTAAAAACCATTCATCATATTATAGTAGACATAATATGTTTTAGTTATGTAAAATTAATCTCTAAATTGCATTTATTTTTTAAGGATTGATAGTAACTAGATGTGTAATTTTACATAAAAAACATTTATATATGAGTAAATCATGATGTGTATCAACTATGTATAGGGGTTCCATGCTATATAAATGGGTTTTTACATATGAAATATTATTTAGAAAATAAAATAATAAAATATTCAATATAATTTATCATAGAAAAAATCATTAATATGTTAATAAATAAACTGAAACTCACTCATTGCACTATTATTTTTATAATAAATAAGGTATTATTTAGGAATAAAAAATTATGATATATTAGTTCATGTCTGATCACTAAAACTATAGAATATGTGGTTGTCCTGAAATTGAGCCAAAATAACCTTTTTAACTTTCATTTATAGGGGGATATGTGGTCTATGAATAAATATTTAATGGTTGGTAAACATGCAATGATAAATATAAAGAGAAGCCTACTTAAATTTTTCCCAAATTAAAATATAGTAAAATAATTAATTACTCATTATTTAACCATATTATATTCTACATAATCTTATATAACAAGTGATAATTAAATTTATGAATACTTATACTCACAACAGAGTAATGAAGTCACTCTAAAAGAGGATAAATACAGTGTGACCAACTTGTTATTGATTATGATCAACAGAAACTATTTTTTATTCTGATAATAGAACCTCTATTATCAGTTAGGACTTATGGATATTTATCAATTATCCCTCATAATATTTCTTTTATGTTGTGTAGATGATATAAAAAATAGAGCATGAGTATTTTAGAAAATTCGGCCTCACTGTGAGAACCTATTATGCTTCCATACAGACTCCCTTTGATCCATGATAACTCAATATTAATAAAGATGAAAATACAAATTTTACTCAAGTCCACATAGAATCCTTTTAAATTATGATAGTCTTGATTATTCAAAATCTCATTAGTTTATAATGTATTTATTATAAATTTGAGCCAAGATAAAACATATAAATTATTGTAAAATTTTCCACAAATGTTCATATGGAAATCCAATCTGATTTTCTTCATCCTATATATATTAGTTTGGTGTCATCTTCATCTATCTGATTGATCTCCATATGGTGCGCCTCATTAAAAATAAAATGATACCCTAAAATGAGTTGTACCCTTTGAAAATACTAATACATAAAAAAACTATTCTCCAAAACATAGTTTTATTTCTGCATATAATTTTTATGAACTAAACCACTATATAAATCTTTGATCTAAACTCTATCTAGTACATTTCATTAGCATAATGGTAAAATTCGCAATGAAACTGAAAGTGGAATAAATTATTCATCATTTTGGATTTTTTATATATATGAATAGTGAAAAGTAACATTGTTTTATTTCACTCACATAATATATGTTCTTCTCATATGGAAAAGGCATTAAATTAATTTCAATTTCATACTCACTAAGATTCCAAAATTATTCATTCATATTTAAAAAATTTTAACTTGGATTCTTATAAACACTTCTCTATTATTTGAAAACATTCTTGAGTTATATAGTTATTCCATTCTACCTCATATTTCCTTAACTATAGATATTAATTAACTCATTCAAACATCCATAAACATAGGTTGATAAAAAAACCTTTGAAAACATAGCACAACATCCTAAAACAGGATATATTTATAGAGGAATGTAATGAGAAGAAAATAATATTATGGTAAAAGTTTTTTTTTATTAATCCTTTGGAAACTCTATCCTTTGATTGAAATTCTTGTTTAGTAATATCTTAAAGGACAGATCATCCATTTACAAAACTCCCCTTATTTAATTTACTTTTTTTGGAAATATTATTCTTTTAATCCGGCATTAGGTCATGAATTAATGAAAAACAAATAAAAAATTATAATGTTATAAACCATGTTCATCTGATGTTTTTCCATCTGATTGATGTTTATCTAATCACCTTACTTCAGCAGCACATTTCACAACATCACAACATAGACCATTATATAGCATTTTCAATGAAAAAACTTTTACTAATTGAAATATTACCTAAAATCTCATTTTAGATTATATATTTACCTCTATATATTTCATTAATCCCATTGAAGATTGTTGACTATATTGTTGTATATTATAAAGGTATCAATCACATGAAATGTTCTGTATCTGATGCACTGCTCAGGTTTTTCTTATGGATTTTGATATCTTCATTTTTTTTAATTCATAATAAAAATATTAATTGTTATTTTTTCTGTATTCCTGAAAGTTTTCACATCATTCAACATAGTTGATAATATCCTCATTTTCCCTTTTTCATAAAGAACACAATATTTTCAAATTCTTGTATTTCTTTGCATGGGATTTTTTTCTAGTGAGAATTTGATTGTTCATCCAGTGGCTCAAACTCCCTTTTTGTACAATTTAATGGATCAGGATATTTTCATGATGTTAGGAAATTTTGGATGAGTTTGAATCATATTATTTTGAAAGGAATGTTTCTAAATAAATATAACAAAACATCATCACATTCATACATCGTCCTGAATCATAATAATAAGACATTTTCCCCCAATTTTGTTAATAACGATTAATTACAATATTTATTAGAAATTTTTCAAAAAAACTTTTATAATAAATGTATATTTAAAATAAAATGTAAAAAACTTGGTTAGAAATAGTCACAATAGATGTTCACAACATCATTGGTTTTTTTTACACTATTCATTATCATATTTTCCAACTCATAATTTGACAACACTCATCACTTTTCACAACTTAGATTTTTTAAAACTCAATAACGATATTCAACCATTGTAAAACCATATAATTACATGTTGAGGAGTTATCGACACAACCTTAATTAATAAATTATCATTTTAAAGGAATTTCATCCCTTGGTGGCATGATTTTCTTTCTTGTTAATATATTCCCTCAAATATTTTACCATCTCTATTTTTTACATTCCCCAATTTGTTGATAACCACATCTTCATATTAACTTTTTAATTATTATCCCCTTTACAGGATAATATTACAAATATTATCCCCTCTTTTTAAAAAAATACATTTCATAGTGGGTTTTTTTCATACAAATTTTAATATGTATTTTTTTAAGTATGAACATGAAGATGTAGCCTAAATTAATCAAATCACCCATTTTTATAGCTCTAGTGAAAGCATCATCAATATGATAAATTATAGAAAAAAATTTCACCATTGAATATACACTAAAAACATTATATATTATCAAATAACACTTAATATCAATGTTTTTTATCTTTAATATTATATAGAATTTATATAAGGATTAATGGAACCTTGATTATCGAAAATTATATTGAAATTTTTTATTCTTTTTGGATGTTGTTAAATTATTTTCTTTAACTTTTTACATTAAATTTATAATATAATAATACAATAAATTTTGTAAATTTTTATTAAAATATTTATACCTTATTTTATAGGATCAATATCCCCTAAATTTTCATTCTTTGTCTTTTTCATGAACACTTTTCATGGTGTTTATTTTTTATTGTATATAATAAGGTACTCCCAAAATCATTAAAATAATTCACTAAAGGTTTTTTGTTAAATGATATTTCATAAGGAGTCATGTTATATTCTAAATACATCAAATATCTATTATGTATATTTAAAAATATATTAAAACCTTCTCTCTAATAAATCATAGAAACATTATACTCATCTAGCATACCAATTCCCATTTTAATTAAACTTTTGGTTTTCTCTCTTTTAATCCTTTTTTAGAGAAGTATATAGATAACTATATTGATATTTGATTACATGATTCTTTAGATAGGACATGAAATCATTACATGTGTACTCCATTATTTTATTAGTTATCAAAGATAGTATCTAAACATCTATTTCTATCTAAACATAACTTATAAAATATCTTAACAAAATTGTAGCCTATAGTTTAAGCATTATATTGTTAACAAATATTTACCAACAAATCCTCAATGTATGGGTGGTAGTAATATATTCTATTTATACTATTCTTAATGTAACTAAACTATATTTCCTACAAATCATCGAACACTTTCTCTTATTCCCTTATTTTATTCTATAGAACCATGTATCAACTACGAATTAATTGACAGAAGGAAACAATCCCTTTAAATAGATTAATAATTATAGAATCAACCATACATATGTCTATGTAATCAAACCGCAATGAAGAAAATAGGTGTGATTAACTCTATCATTAATGTTTTTCCAAAGTTTTAATTAGTTATTCTATATTTTCATACACTTTCTCCAATAAAAATTCATCAAACATTCAACTAAAAAATTAATGTATACATATTAATGATGAAATCAACCATTAATTTTAGTCATTAGATGATTTTTTATTAAATTTTGGAAGACATTGTTTGACTAGATAAAAAATTATACTAATTTATAATGAATATAGAATGATAATATTCATTTTATCCTTATAGATCCCCCTAAATATCATCACTGTCAATCCCCTTTTTGATACAGGTCTATTAGAACATATGTGGGAATAAGGTGGATCAATCATTACATTCCTATCATGTGTAGTAAGGATGATAATATTTTCCAAACCTAGTGACTCTCATTTATTGATATTTCTCCATGATATCTACCTTATTTTTAAAAATTTTGATCTCCTAGGGTTGAATTGGTTTCTTATCTTAAACTATTCGTTAATCATTTTATGGTGGAGTTATCTCAAATTTAACTAGAAAAGATCACATTCTTCCTTATTTTCATTTTATTTGAATCTCTTTTTATCCTATAACTTCTCTAAAATTATAACCATGAAATACAACAAAATATGTTTATCTATATTACTGTGATAAAAAAAATTTAGATCACATATTATTCTGTTTGAGGATTTTATAATACTTCATTGAAATTTTCTTAACATAGTGACATGTTTATATAAATTTTAAGAGTGAATTCTTCCAAATTACATCATCCCAAATAAAATTTATCTTTGGATAATTTACTTTTAATTGGTAATATTTAGAAAACAACCACTACTTCATCAGTGATATCTTCCTCTATTTCAATCTTATAATGTATATCTCTAATTGATTAAATTTTCCATTTGAGATTCCATATTTTGTCTTGAACAATCATAGATTTTTTTTAAGAATAATTGAAGTGGAAATTTATTCCATAGAAGCAACATTGATTCATTGTAATTCCATATTTTGAAACATTATTCCTAGGTGTGAGATAATTCTTTACTTCTTTTTGTTTACACCACATGGAAGACTTTATTTCTATCATCTTAATAATTTCATGCATAATTTCGGGATTATTTACAATAAAAGTACCTATGTTGATATTAGATTAATTAAAAAAAATTATATTTATTATAGAAACTTCTTCCAAAATTATAATATAATTCCTCAATATATCCATGTATGTTAGATTTTATCAAATAACTACTATTTTTAAATTACGAATAATCATTTTTATGTTTTTTTTTTCTAATTTTATTCCCTTAAATATTGGGATTCTCTATTTTCATACCTTGGAAAAATTTTCCATCAATGAATAAAAATGTGTCCAAACATTCCAAAACATCAAAAATAAATAATAAACCTATAATTCATTAGTTTTTTTATATTTTCTTGGTGAAAAGATATTTAAATAAATTGTTACTTATTTGTGTTAACTACGTTATCATTGACATATTCAATAAAAATATTTCAATTTTATTTTATAAATTATACATTCTATGAAAATGATTGTTTCAGAAAATTCTTTATCTACTATTATATAAATTTATAACATGATCATGTATTTTGAGAGTTAGTGAGTAAAAATCCATTGATGTTTATGGGGTCCTTTTTCATCATATTATTGTGTGTAAATAATTTTTATGGTTTCACATTCTTCTTATAATGTTAATAATTCATTACTAATGTAAAAATATAACTATAATCTTTCGAATGGATTCTTATCTTATCATTATGTAAAGATTAACATTTAGTAGCAACTATGTTTCTTATTCACAACACTTTCTTAAGACATATTATGCATGAAGTGTTATTTTGATTTTCTATTCACTATAATTTTTAATCAAATTTAGATTCTACATTTTCTATCAATTATTTATGAAAATTACTTATATATTAAAAAGAATATGATGTTACATTACTCAGTTTTCATTGATCACTTGCGGGTAATATTTTATCTCAACAATATAATTGTGCGCATCTTCTAGTATATTGGGATTTTTGTTTGAAAACTTTTACAATACATATTATTCGGAAGAAATAATTAAAAAATAATATTCTATGTGACAGAAATTTTATTCATATTATTCATTCCTGGGATGATCATGTTTAATTTGGGTGTCACAGGTTTTTTCTTCTGAAATTGAACTTTATTTGTTTTACTATCTTACAAAAGTAATTTTTCTAGTTATTCAATTTTTACAAATTTATCCTCCAAATTAGAGGTATTATATTAAAAAAATTCTAATTCATTGAATATTTCTATAATTACATCATTCACATTAAATTCTCACAAATAATATTATAAAAAACATCTTCTACAAGCTTGAAAATTCCTTGTGATTATAATACAATTTTTTTATTTAATCCAAAAAAAATTGAGACATGTACATTCTCAAATATTTTATCCTCATTCTTACTCTAAGTCACATGGTAATGATTTATTTCATATGATACCCTCATAATATCCCCCAATATGTGAATATATATATATATATATTAACTTCAATAAGAATATTTTTCATGTAATCATTGATTTTATAATAAAAATCATCAATAGTTACTATGGAATCACAGTCCTCATAGCTTGAGAAAGATGTTTTTTGGAGGATAATGTTTTCACAATTCACATTATTTCCTACCTAACACACATAACATTGTGCAGTGGTGTATCTTATTTCAATTAATTTTTATAGGTTGACTTCATCTTCTTCTAAGATTTATTACTCTACAATTTTTTCATAGTATTTTTTGAAACCTTAACACATTTACATTTAGAGATAACCTTTTTATTCTTTACCACATGATGAACATTATTAACCACTAGATATATACAACCACAAAATTTCATTAATATACACATCATCTCTAACATGTAAATAAAAATTTGAGAAAAAGAAGTAGATACAAATTGAGGATACAATCCCTATGATACCAATTTAAACTTCCATGTGGATCATGCAGTCACCCTCAGAGGGGGTGGGGGTGGGGTTGAATCAAGGAGACTAAAATTTATTAAATTATAACGATATTAAAATCTCTATTTATTAAGTTAATAAATCATTTTTTATCAATTAGACTTTATGATTCTTTATTGAATCTTCTTCTCTATTTTTTCATTATATTATTTGGATGAAATATGTAAAATAATATAGATGTATTTTCCTACGGTTCGACCATAGTGTGAGAACCTATATCCTTTCAATAGTTACTCATGTTCTACCATGGGAATTCAATATTAATAAGTAAGTGAATATAAAATTCATTGAACTCTAATTCAACACATTTATCTCTTTATATGTATGATTATAATGACTACTATTGGTTTATAGTGATTTTCATACAAAACATTATCAACACAAAATATGTAACATTGTAAAAACTATTCCAAAAATCATAAGGAAAGTCCATTTGATATCATCAATTAGATATATATCCTTCATGTGTGATCATCATCTATCTGGTAAATTTTCATATTATTTTCCTTACTAAAAATATTCCTGATATTCAAATAAGAGTTTTTCCATTTAAATAAACCTATTTGTTCTTGAAAACTCTACTCAATTTTTCGTTCTGATTTCTCTATCCAATTTCACTTAATTGAAGATATATCATATTCTATAATCAAAATTATGTATGTTACCTTTCATTACCATTAATTTAAAATTTTGTTATAAACTCAGACTAACAGGGATTCTATAGTGTTTTGGGTTTTTCATTTTTATGAATAGTATTTATAACACATATACTTTTTCACTGGATTTAAATAGGTTCTCCGAATGTGAAAATGGTTGGAAAACAATTTCATTCTCTCACTCTCTAGAATTCTAAAATTAATCATTACCACTTAAATTAAATTCCCTTGGATTCTTCTCATAACATCTATAATATTTAAGAAAATTATTGAGTTATCCATAGTTTCAAACATTCCTCAACTCTAATTAACACAATACATTAAGAATATAATTCAATCATCCTTAAACATGGATTGATAACCAATCATTTGAAAACACATCACAACGTCATCAATCTTGAGGTATTTAAAAATGAATGTATATTTAATTAAATCTTTATCCATACTATTTTATCTAATGCTTCCATTGGAAACTCAGTCCACCAAATGATTTTTTTTATAGTAACTTCTTTAGAAATATTTATTTTTGATTACGAAACTCCTATTCACTCAATTTCATTATATGAATAACTATATAAGATCACCCTGCATCGAATGAGTCTTTACTAAAAATCAAATTTTCTGAAAATTTCATCCAATGAAATAGATAATTTTCTTATAATTATCATTTATATGATTGATTTTCATCTTATTTCATTCCTTTAGTAGCATATTTCATAAAAACACAACTTCAAACATTATACAAGATTTTCAATTATATCCATTTTCCAATTGAAAACTCACCTAAACTATCAATTTCAAAACCCCATCTAACTCTATGAATTTCTCTCAACCAATTAAAGATGGTTAAATAAAAGTTTGCCTCATTTGAGGAATTCAGTCACATGAAACATTCCCTATATGATGCACTATATGGATTTCCTCCTTGAATTTTGAGTTCTTACTTTTGGATTTGTATGAAAAATATGATGTACCTTATCTTGTGGGTTTATTCCCATTTTCACATCATTTACAAGTGTTGATCATTTTATCCTCGTCCTTTTGTTTATAGAAAACACATCATTTTTTAATTATTTCAATTCATTTTTTAAAATGCTTGTCCTAAGAAAAAGTGATTGTTCATCCACTATCTCAAAAACCCTTTTCATAAAAATAATTGGATCATGTTATTTTCATTTTTCTTGGAAATTTATAATCATATTATCATAATCTAATTTTTTATGTAGTGTCTCTTAATAATTTTAAGGAAACATTAAAATATTCTTAATTCCTCTAAAATATGTAAAACATGAGTTTCTCACCAAATAGTCATAAAAAGGCTTTCATAATAGAATTTATGAACACTGTTTAAAAAAACATTCATAAAAAAATTATATCGACACCAAATATTTTTTTTTATAAATCATCAGAAATTATCTCCAATATCCATTCCCTCTAAATTAATCCATTTTAATCATTTTAGTATATTTTTTCCATGAAATAGTTATCAATTTATTTCCCTAGATAAAACTAGTCCATAAATATTTTTAATAATAGTATAATGAAGTTTAATATTTATTTAATTCAGTTTATTTATAGAAAATGGGTAAACAATCATTGGAGTCATCAATTTCAAAACATACTTTTCTAAATTGGTACATGCACTTTCTTTTCCAACTACCTAATTGATCAATGATATTAGATCAAATATTCTATGGGTAATAAGTCTCACTGATTCCCTAGGACATTGGAATACTCATATAGTCAAAGGGGATTATTCCCATACTAAAACAAAAATACCTAAAAATTTTATACTATTTCGAATTCGTGGTCCCAATTCCAAAAGAAATGAAATATTTATTCTAATTGATTGATTTGTCTAGATAAATCTTTGTAGTGTTTAAATAATGATTTTATAGCTATCAACATTATTTTATGGGATTAAATAAATAAAATTAGAATACAAATAATGTAAATGTTTATTAGGGAGAGTAAATTTCCCACCAGTTTGATCTATTTGAGCCACCCACCTTAAATATGATAAATAATGCTTTAAAATTAATTTTATTCAATGTTGAGTAGATACTTTTAACTTTTTTCTTTTTTGATGAAACATATTCAATATCACTTAATTATATTTTAATTTCCTCTATCATATCTTATTAATATCTCATTTCAAATATATTTTTTCTCACACAATGTTTTTTAAAACACATTCTCATGGTTAGAACAATATTTTTCTTATTACATTATAATATAAGTTTCATTATATTTTTTCCATTCATCACTAGAGTACAATAATCTTATTGATGTGCATGAAACAATTCCTTTGTATAATATATCTTCTAGGTTTTAATTTTTAATTTTGTCACCCAATGATCATATTATTAAGTGTATTATTGAGATTACATTGATTAAAAACTAGATTCTCTTGTTAAAACCCAAATATAAATTTATTCTTATATTCTATGATGTATTTTCCTGGAAATATAAAGTTTTTAAATATATTTTACATTAAAAAACCTTCTTTCTTATATTTATTATATTTGTATCAACTATGACTTCTATTAGATGAATCTCTCTTCTTTACCATCCTGTTATTTACATAGAAATTTAAAAGATTATATTTTTAGTGGATTAAATTTTTTAATTTTAATTTTAATCAATTTATTGGCTTGAGATATTATTTTTTTAGTGATAATTTTAAAACTATGATTAGGCTATGTAATTCTATGTGATTATGAGAGAATATAAGATTTTGGGAATGGAATATAATGATGAATTCCAAGGTTATATTATGACGATAAATCTATTATATAGTGTTGAAAACAATATGTAAGAAAATTTCTGGTAAATAGAATAGTGATAATATGTTGAAGAAAAGAACATATTATTAAGAGAACCATGTGAATACATTTTGTTATTGAATAATTTTTAAACAATCACTGAGAGGATATGTTTGATGAAAAATGATTTATCATGTGTTTTTACTAGAATAAAATAACTACAATGTGTTTTTAAATATTATTCTAGGATTACATATTGATAATAACATATTGTGAAATTGAAACGTAGGACTATCACTGGGATATGTGCAGAAAAATGTTTTTGAAGGGATAATAGAATGATCAGTAGATCGAATTTCATGTAATTATTTAATGTTAATTATTATATAGACTTTATTATGGATTTAAATTTTTATTATTATGAGCATCAAGGTGCATAATATTTCTAGGGAAGTGGATAATTATCATCTGTAATCAATAAATGATATTTTTGACAGATTAATAATCCAACATATATAAAGAATTATTGTTGATAATTATTAATTTGTCACATTAAATCAATATTATACAAAACTATTATGGGACACATTTGATACATCTGAGATATAAAACTCACGAATATCTGTGATCACGATCATGAATTACTACTAAGATACTTCAGAAAACATCATCCT
This sequence comes from Viscum album, assembly GCA_963277665.1. Classification (NCBI taxonomy): domain Eukaryota; kingdom Viridiplantae; phylum Streptophyta; class Magnoliopsida; order Santalales; family Viscaceae; genus Viscum; species Viscum album. The sequence continues at coordinate 130,834,300 of OY728132.1, forward strand.
ACATAAATTCACTGCCTAAAGTGATCATGATTCTACAACCGTTATATATTATATTATAAAAATGTTTTTCTAGTTATGAATTTATTTTTATTTTCACAATATATATATTGTAATTAGCTTAATAATATATTATTTTATCTATTATTACCCCATAATAGACTTGGGTCATTAAACAAGTATTCAATCCCCTTAAAAAGTCATATTGAGTGTTGGTTTTGTCTCTACTATAAATGGAATGTTTTAATTAGGTTTTTACTTATATTCAAAATGTAGGGTTTGTAGTGGGTTTCACACCACTCATGTATTAGTGTGGTTTGAATAGTATATGTAAGTATTTCTGTGATCTCAACTATTATAAAAATATTTTTCCATTATATTTTTTATTAGAATATATAATTTTCCTTTTTATTTAGTTTTAAATAGCTCAATTCACTACAATTGACATATTTAATATATAACGTATATGATAATAACTAGTACTAAAGATGTATCTTGTAAGAATTTTTTTGAAATACTAATATATTTTTATTATTTTTATATTATTATTTTATACATGAAAGTATTACAAAAATATCATTATCAAAAAAAATTCCAAGAATCATATAATGGATATATTCCCCAAAGGATGCCATTTTTGTTGGAAATGACCATATATATTTGAAATATTGTTTGAAAAACTTCCTCAAAACTCTTATCGTCAAATATTATACTATAATTGAATAACTACATATACACACTAAGACTAAACTCAATTAAGTAAACAATAATGGTGCAATTAAGTATCTTTTAAATTAAATTGTTATGAATAATTAATATTCTCCTATTAGTAGATTTTCTTCATGATTCATCTAGTAAAACTACTCATGGAATTTAAAGTATGTTTTTATGTAACGTACAATGATACCTAAAATTTGAAGATAACCGTGATTGTAATGTTGTCATCTATATAACAATAATTAATTGTAGGAGAATATAAGGTACTGAAGAAAACATTTCATTGATTCACAATCTTATTGAATAGAATGAGGGATATTATTGAAATATTAGACAAAACCATCCTTATTTAAAGAGATATTATATCACTAGAAAATAATTTCCATGCTAAGAAGGTTTCCATTGACAAAATCAATAACTTAATGGAGTATACAATTAATGAACATACCATTTTACTTATGTGATACAAATTGTATTAAAAGAAAATTTTAAGAGAAGAGATTAAAAAATGAATGTTTTACAATTCAATATCTAAATTTTGTTTCTTACTCATCTAATTCTGTGATTAATGGAGTTGAAAAATTTGAATTTCCCCAAATTTTGAATGGTGTGAACTATAAAAATAAAATAATGAATTGTTTTTTAAAAAATAGAAACTATAATCAATGATATAATTTGAATGAATTAAGAAAGTAAAATCTACATAAAATTATTATAATTAACATCTCAAATATTATGAATTTTAATGGAAAGGTCATATTAGAAATTATTTTAAAAGATTAAAAAATATAAAAAGGGAACAACCATCAATAATAAAGAGAAATTTCAATTAATGAATACATCGAGTTGTTTGGAAGATTCAAATTCCAATGAAGAATCTGGAAATGATAATTAATTTGGTAACATTGGATTCATGGCATAAATGAGTAATGTTAGTGATTCTAGTTCAGAGTATAACTATGATTATGATGTTGAATATAATTTTGATAAAATTAACATTAATTAGTTGAATGGATGTATTATAAAATTATAAATATATATCATCAATTTATTTTTAATTTTTCAAGGAAATAAATGGTAATAATAAGAATCATTTTCAAAAAAAATAGTCTTTTACTAAAGAAAATGAAAAATAAATAACTTCACATCCATAATGACAGAAAATGTTTGTGAAGATTTTTAGATCATTAAAAAGTATAATTAAATAATTAAAAATGATTTTAGAAGTTTTAAGGAAAATTTTTCATTTATTTCAATGTACGAAAAGTTAATTAAATGTTATGTCTACAAAAAAAATTATCAAAAAATAAGAATGGTGTTGTTTATGAAAGAAAACTATCTCAGATTTACAATAACATATTTGTAAAAATCCTGGAATAAAGTACATATATTATTAATTTTTTATATTCTAGATGAGGTGAAATTATTTTAGTGAATGTTCACATATCTTTAAACAATATTTTTGGAACAAAAAAACATTTATTTCTAAAGTTTTATCTAAAATAATTTCAATTATTAGATGTTTGAAATAAGAATTATTTTTAAAAAGTAGTTTGAATAATCCCATTAGAAAAAAAATTCATGGGTTTTAAAATGTTCAACTATTTTATTTTAAAAGAAGGTATATTCAGAAGTATCAAAAAGGATTTATTGTAAATTAAAAGTTGTTAATCCAAAAATATTAATGTAGAGGTATGAAATTTTATTTCAAGTGACCAAAACGAATGAAGAAATATTTCAATTGGCCATAATTCTAAGGTTAGGTTAATTTGTTTTGAAGATGGTACAACTAATTAGGATATTATTAATAATGTACTATAGTTTGATGTTTTACAACATAATATTACTAAAACATTTCAATTATATGAGGATTTAATGAATCATAAATTTTAAAACGATAAATATTTAGCTTTTAAATATTATTATACAAGATTTTATTCTTATCACAAGGAAAATATTAGTTATATTATCCTTTAAAAGATAATAGTTAAATATATAAAATATTTAAATATTATATACATAGATCCTATTTTTAAAAAATATATGGCCCAATCATGTTGATTATATGTCACTCCACATGATTTCAAAACATCATAGTGTAGTGTAATTTTTTATTTTAATGTAGACATGTATCATGTATACAATACATGGATGATTGAAAATATTCATAATAAGGCATTTAGAATGAACAAGCATGTGAAAAATTCCATACCTATCGTGATGGTCCATTTAGACATTTTAGGATCATTTGAAACCACATTCATTAGTGGAATAAAATATTTTTTTTATTATGGATGAATAAAATAGGTTTACGATGACATATTTTAATAATAATAATAATTAAACATTATCTATTTTTATTTGAAAATGTAATTTAGTTCAAAAAGATAATTTTTACTCAATTATTACTATTATATGTGATAGTGGAGGAGAATTTTTCAACATCAATTTTAATAAATTGTAGAAAAATATTGTTAATCTTAGAATTTTTTCACCCACATGACACCATAATAAATGTAGTAGTAGAAAAAAAATACAAGGACTCTTCAAGAAATGGAAATAATCATTGTAAGTGATTATTTTTTACCGAAATATATTTGTTTCAATGATATTCATATAACTTTTTTTCAAATAGAATTATTATCTAACCTATTCTAATGAATAGTTTCTATGATTTGTAGAAAATAATGAAACCCAAGAATGATTATTTTAACTTTTTTGGATGTTAAGATTGAATCCACGTCACTAAATATAGTTTGGATAAAATTAATCAAAAAAACAATGAAGGCTAATTTTGATATATTATAGTGTCTGTAGAGATGAAATAGTTCATAAAAGATACTATGACTATTGATGAATATATTCATGCTCAATTTCACAGAAAATATTCAATGTATAAATTTTTTCAAGAATATCGTATTAAAGAAAATATTAAAGAATTATGAATTTGAAATACTCAAATGGAAGACTAAATTTTGATCAGGATAATACATTATATCAATAAATAATGTGTTTGTATTATAATGGTCACTATATTGATAGATTTATTTGGGATTTAAATTATAGAGTTTAAACTAGATTTTTATTAAGGAATTTATGTGATCATTATAACTCAATTTCCTAAATTTATCTAAATAAGGTTAAAAACCTTATAAGACCCAAATGACAGTTATGGGTATGAAATTTGAGGTTAAATAGTTTTATAAATTGATTATTGGGAATTGGTTGAACAACATAAAGATAACGAACTGAAGGGATATAAGTTGATTTTCCATAATAAACCTAATGAGTCTATATATATTATAATAAATAAGGTCATATTGGTTTTCTAAGGATATTTTCAAGATGAATCAATTAACTATGTTGAAAAATTAATACTAGTTGCATGATTGGAATATATATATATTTGACTAGATTATAAAAAAAGTCAATGTTTCATGATATTTCAAACGGATGTGAGTAGAGAATTTCATACTAAAATTATATCACATGATGTCTATGTTAGTCAAAAAATAGGTTTTGAGCATGATAATAATCCAAAACATGTGTTTAATCTTACTAAAGGTCTTTATTAGACTAAAATAAGCTGCGTGAGTTTGGTATGAGAGGAAGTCATAAACACTTCTGAATGATGAGTTCATTAAAGGTTAATTTAAACCCCCTTTGTTCATTAAATGGTATTCTATAAATATCATGTTTATAAAAATTTATGTAGATGATATTATATTTGTAAAATCTAGGACATTTATTTATAACTGTTTTTTATATTTGGTGACTAAAAAATTTGGAATGTGTATTTTAGATACCTGAATTTTTCTATGTAATTTTTTTAATTATATGGAGATATTACAAATTGGTGAAAATTGAAGGCATGTAATTATGAGGCCCGGAGTTCCCAGAATGAATATATGAACTTTATTTTAGTTACGTTCAATAAAAGTACGAGTTTGTTTTTATAAATTTTGAATCGGTGCTCGAAATTGAAATCTGAGGGCACTGTTGAACTCATAGCGCCGATATTTTCTTAAGTAGACCTTCACCTCAACCGTAGTAGTTTGAGGGTAAAAGTTATTTTTCATGTTTTTTTTGGAGAAAAAAAATCGACATGATTTATTTTATTTTTCTTTGGGAAACTGTCCTTTTGAATTCAGAGTTGGGGATCACCCAAACATGAAACATCCCATTTGAAATTAGTGATGGGGGCGACCTGAACCTTGAAATCCCTCTTTAATGTGGGTTAACCCTTGGAATTTCCTAATTAATATGCGTACAAATTAATTGATTAATTTGTGAACAAAATATTATTAATTTTGAGCCTCATCTCTCATGGGGGAATGGATTAGAAAAGGCGAGGAGATTTGGGAGAACATTCATCAATGAAGAACACCCTCTCTAATGAAGTGCATCCTCTGGAATCGACGAACGAGGAGGATGCTTGAACTCGGATCAAAAACATCTTGCGGGAGCAATGAATGCCGACGTCCCTTTCATCGACTTCGTCTTCTTCCTAGTGACATCTCCAATGAACGTCAAGGTTGGGGATTTATTTTGAATTATGTTTGAATATATTTGATAATTTTTCATATTCTGGATTCACAATGATGATGGAAAATCTGACATGTCCATCATCCCGCACATATACCATGCCCCTTTATCTTTTGTTCTTCTTGCGTTCTTCATGCATTCATCTACACCAAATAATTAATGATGCTGGAAAAACAAATTTTGGTGAGCGCGATGTATGGACACGAAGCCCTTGACCTGAGGATCGTGAATATGTGGTCGTCTTATTTTTTGGGCTTGGAACAAAGTCGTGATGGCTCAAGGAAGAAGGTGGTGACCGGCACCCAGCCAGCCACGAGGAAGGAGGGCGGCGCACATTCATGATGTCGGTTGAGCAAGTGGTTGTTGCCTGTCGGGCGTGGTGGAGCAGGGTGGTGGCCGACATCAGGCCGACCACATGGTGGAACGATGGCGCGTGTCCACGCCACCAGAGTAGGAGGGATTGGCTGCCTGGCTGCAGCGGAGGCAGAAGGGCGGCCTACATCCTGCCAGCCGCAGAGGACAACAGTGCCATCGCGCCACTGGGAGGAGGAGGACGGGCCGGTGAACCGGCCGACCGTGGAGAACCAAGACAGACCCATGAAGGCGGGTCCCACAACCAAACACTGAATGGACCATTTCCCACTTGTGTGACCTGGGGGGTCCACCCCCAGCTTCGGCTAGGCGGACCCGGCCACGGCGGTCCAACCGACCGTGGGCCACCCCCGTGGGCCACGCCACTGGGCCGCACCTCCGAGCCACCCCCTTCACGGGCCGTTCTGAGCCCATCATTGCCCAGAAAAACCCTGATGGGTCAACCAGAACTGTGTTGGGTCGGCTTAGGTCAGGTGGTTCGATCGGGTCGGACCAGACTCATGCCCATCTGAATCCAGTTTCACCTTTTTGGCAATAACTTGTGATCCGGGTGACCGTTTGACAAACTATCTATGGCAGTGGGATCCTTGGATCGAGGAGAACCGTTTGGTATACTTCGCATGATATTTGGATAATGTTGGTGTGCGGCCGGTTTGGTTCGAACCCCGAATCCAACTGGGCCCTCGGAGTAGAAACACTAACAACATTCATACCGGGTGTCTGATTGATGCACCGTCTATTGCATTTGGTCCCTTTTGATGTGATATGAATTTGGGATACCTCTTAATGTAACTTCATGGTGGTTGAAATATGACTAATGTCTTAAGGAGTGGTTCTCCCAAACTACTTATTAGCAGGAATGCAATGGTTGGCATGGAGGCGGAATATGAAAACGGATAATATAGAGGTTAGTTACCTATCGACTCTAGGCGGGTCAAATCCGGTGTGGGTCATTGTAGGGGTTAGTACCTATAGATCTTGTGTGGGTCAACGCTCAGTGATCCTATGTGGTTCAGTGTATACAGGTCCTTTGTGGGTCAGCGCACAGTGATCTTGTCTGGGTCGGCACATACTGATCATGTGTGGGTCAAATCCAGTGTGGGTCAGTGATCAACGATCATATGTGGGTCATCACATAACGATCCTGTGTAGGTCATATCCTATTTTTGTCATTTCGGGGGTTAGTAACTATCAATCCTGTGTGGGTCAGACTCTGTATAATCAGCTTTAGTGCCTCTTGACATAATAAGATTATCTAGCTTCATGAATGATCATATGTACTTCTATACATCAATTATACCTATGTGAGATGAGTCTTTACTATTGTGATATTATTATGTGTGGCATACCTTTGTGGTACATACCTCTGTGGAGATACCTTCATGGTATTCTTTCTTTCATGGAACAATAGAGCTTTGGGCTAATGACTTGGGCCTTGTGTTTCCTTATAGATGAGATGGGTATACTTTATAACTTAGGTATATATATGGGAATTTACCTAATTATTATTGACTGTTGTTTCCATGCTTTGTGGTGTTTTAGAGACCTTCGGGGGTCTCGGGATCCCAACTGAGTATCTTTTTACTCACCCATGGACGGGTTATGCCCGCACCTTATGTGTCTTCTACAGACGACAGAAAACGTTGATGCAGGATGGCGTCACCGTGATAGGAGGCTACTCGGTGGTGGACCTTAGATGAGGCGTATTTTAGAGAGGACAGATTAAGAGTTATACCTACTCTTTAGGTAGGATATTTGGCAGGTGTTCACAGGTGATATTTTTCAATTTTACTTTAACATTCCATTTTTACTTGTACTTTCCAGTTGGGCTTGTATTCTAGCCCCCTTTACTTACTATACAAACCATTTTTATGTATAGTTTACCTTGTTCTTGTATCATGATGTGTGATTAGTTCAGGTGAGTTTACAGGCTTAGAGGCAATGCCTTCTCGAATTTAGGGTTGTGCCTTTCTGGTGCGAGTCTCCAGCCCCTGGCCTAAGGAAGGCGGGTTTGGGGCAGTCACGACACGGGCCCCAGGGGATGGGTCATGAAAAATTGATATTAGAGGAGTTCGGTTCTACCGAAGAACTAGGACACTCATATTTTCTGTGTGGAGAAATAGTGTTAAGTGTTTTGAGCGTGGTTATCGGTTTGCGGAATCCAGTGTTTGTGTGGCGGCTGACGTATCCATATACTAGGACCCTGACTTATGATTTCTAACTCAGTGCATGAAAAAATTGATTGCGTATGTGTTTTTGAAAAGTTTTCTTTGTGATCACATTGATTCAGCTCACCAGGTATTAATTAATGATTTTGGTGCACTAGTTTCTTTTCAAGATGCCTCCACACAGACAGCCAGCCATGATTCTAGGTAGAGTACATGATGATAGCACACCGAGTGATGAGGCTTCATTATAGGCCCCCCTTACAGCTGTTGTACCATGGGGTGGTGTACCAGCAGCACCACTACCCATTGGGAAGTTGATGCCATCATCCCTAGCAGAAGAGGGTGGATGCCGCTTGAGCGTGTTGCATGAGTTCCAGTTCAAGAGACCACCATGGTTTTGGGGTGAGATGGATCCACATGCGGATGAGGATGGTTGGAGGTCGTGGATAGAGTATTTTGACTGGTATGGACACCAGCTGATCTCATGGTGATCCTTTCCGCCAATATTTTTCAGTTAGCAATGGGCAGATGGTGGAGCTTGATGCTCTAGGTTCACGATGATGTGACTCTCATATGGGCAGACTTTAAGAGACATTTCAAAGAAGAGTTCAACCTACTGACCCAATGCTTAGTTGGTATATAGGAGCTTCTCCACTTGCAGTAGGGAGGCATGACTGTGGCTCAGTATTCAGCATGGTTCATCGACCTCTCACGCTACTCCACTGACATGGTGCATGACCCTTTCATCAGGGCTCAGACCTTCGAGTGAGGGATCATATGGGAGATTAAAGCTTATATGGTTTATATCAGCATCCCAATGCAGTTGGGGGTGTTAGAGAGGGCACTCTTAGTAGAGATATTCTTTGCTGAGTAGTCACTGGTGGCGAGACCCTACACCGAACCACAAGTAGCAGTCATCAGCAACTAGAAGCAGAAAGTTGATGCAGAGGTCCAAGAGGACCATACCTACATTTTCATGACTACATGATACATTTTCAGTTGTGTGGGGCTACCGATATAGATTGTGACTGGCGAGGAACAAGAAGTGTTATTTGTGTGGCGAGTAGGGTCACATGACTTGCGACTACCCGGCCCATTGTACAGACGAACAGCAGATGGTCAAAAGACCACCTTTACATAGGCGATGATTTGATCGAGGAGGTCCACACGCAAAAGGTAGACGTGGAAGAGGAGCAGCTCGGGTAGCAGGTGGTAGGTGGCGATTCGAGGCTCTACTATCAGCACCACCAGGAGGTCCACCGCGGCCACATGGAGTAGGTGGACAGGGGAGAGCTCATCTCTAGGTAGCTGAGACTTATTACCACGGTGCTCCAGAGATGATATGAGGTATGATCTATTTCTAATCCACCTTATCTTCAGTACTTATAGACACAGGTTCCTGTCATTCTTTTATTGCCACATCACTCGTTCAGAGCTTGGAGATACTGGTGGGGCTGCTAGCTCAATCCTTATGTCTAGAGACTTCTATTGGATCAGATTCGACAATTATGCACTACTGTCAGTAGTGTGAGCTTACTCTATGAGGCAAGATCTTCGGCTGATATCTTCTAGTAGCAGCGTCGAGGGATTACGACATCATCTTGGGTATGAAATGGTTATCTGCAGTCGATGATCATATTGATTGTATTAGGCACAAAGTGTGGTTTTTCTACATAGATGGGACCAGGTTTTCCTTCACTGGTGAGAAGGGAACTTTTGCAGCACATGATAGAGTTACTCTGAGGAGGGTGCAACCGATCACACATTAGTTGGCTAGCCTTACCCTCGAAGTGGTTGATGTTGAGAGTCCTAGAAATCTGTAATTGGGGGACTAGTACGTTGAGCTTTTCCCTGATGATGTTTAGATTCCATCTCCTCATAGAGAGGTTGACTTTTACATCGACTTGTACCCCGTGACGGCACCAATATCTACTCCAGCATATCGGATGGATCACGTGGAGCTTCGAGAGATGTGGGTACAGCTAGAGGAATTGTAGAGGAAGGGGTTCATTAGGCCCAGTGTTTCTCCTTGGTCAGCCCCGATTTTGTTCGCCAAGAAGGCAAATGGGAGTTCGGGACTTTGTGTGGACTATCGGCGCCTGAACTAGGTGACCTTAAAGAACAAGAACCCACTCTCTAGGATTGACGATCTATTTGAATAGGTGATTGGAGCATGGTGATTTTCGAAGATTTATCTCATATCTAGATATCATTAGCTTAGGGTACAAGAAAAAGATGTGCTGAAGACAACCTTCTTATGTTGGTATGGCCACTATGTATTCTTAGATATTCCATTTCTCATGACCAATGCCCCAGTAGTGTTCATGGGACCCATGAACAAGATATTCCTGCCGTACCTCAATCACTTTGTAGTATTCTTCATCAACAACATCCTGATATATTCAGAGACAAAGGAGGAGAATTCTTATCATCTGTTGATAGTTCTGGATACACTCTAAGAGAACCTACTTTATGGTAAGCTCTTGATGTGCCAGTTATGGATCTGAGATGTTCACTTCCTGGGACACGTCATCTCGGAGACTGGAATTGCGGTGTATCCAGCAATGATTGATGTTATGCTTGCTTGGGATCCACCAAAGAGTGTGACAGAAGTGTATAGTTTCCTGGGTTTGGTCAATTACTTCCGAATGATTGTGGCTGACTTTTCCATAGTTACAACACCCTTATCAGAGTGGATAAAGAAGGGGAAACCCTTCGTGTGGTCGGAGAGATGCCGTCAGTGTTTCTAAGAGCTGAGGCAGATACTGACGAGTGCCCCCATCATGAGGCTACCAGAGGAGGGAATTGGGTATGTAGTCTACTGTGACGCATCAGGGACTGGGCATTAATGTGTCCTAATGTATGAGCGAATAGTGATTGCCTATGGTTTTCGATAGCTGAAACAACATGAGCAGAAATATGCTACCCATGACCTAGAGTTAGCATTTTTAGTCTTCACCTTAATGATGTGGCGACAATACTTGATGGGCGAACATTTTATAGTCTACTCTAATCACAAGAGCCTCAGGCATATCTTCTCTCAGAAGGACCTGAACTTGAGACAATGGCGTTGGCTTGAGTTCCTCCAGGACTATGACTTTGAGATTGTCTATACTTCTGGGAAGGGGAACATAGTAGAAGAAGCACTCAGTAGGAGATCTGGTATACAGTTTCTGAGTGAGGTGATAGAGCAGTTAGCTGCTTTGAGGATATCCTACGTGGATCGAGATGGAGCAGCTTATCTTTAGTCATTGATAGTCACTCCCCCACTCCTTCAGCAAGTTAGGGAGGCGTAGCTTGGAGACACTGATTACGAGACTCGACGTGCTCGTATATCAACAGGACACGTACCTAATAGATTTTTTGATGGTGGGGAGCACGTCATTCTCTTCAGAGGCCGTACTGTGGTACCAGAGGTGCTTAGGGCGGATGTGTTGAGAGAGTTCCATACATCCCATATAGGTTTAAATCTAGCAGTGGTGAATATGTATGAGGACCTTCAGCGTCAGCACTGGTGGGTGCGAATAAAGAAGTCAGTAGAAAAGTTTGTCTCTCAGTGCCTCACTAACTGTAAGTGAAGGCACATCATTAGGTTCTAGCAGGCTTAGTTCTGCCACTAGAGGTGCTAGAGTGGAAGTGGGAAGGAATTTCCATAGGCTTCATGATAGGACTTCCACGTATGTCCAAGGGGAATGATTCCATCAGGGTGATCATTGACCGAATCACCAAGTCGGCCCACTTCCTACCAATTAGAGAGCAGGGTTTAGTAGAGGGCTTGGAATGCCTCTACGTGCATGAGATTATACGGCTTGATAAAGTTCCATCTATGATTGTGTCCGATCGTGATGCACATTTCACTTCCCAGCTATGGAAGGGGTTGCAAGAAGCGTTCGGGACACAACTTCAGTTGAGCACCACCTTCCATCCTCAGACAGATGTTCAGACAGAGTGGACCATTCAAACCCTTGAGAACATGTTGTGTGCTTACATCCTAGATTTAATCTACATCTAGGAAGACCACTTTCCTTTGAAGGAGTTCGTGTACAACAACATCTATCATTCCACTATCGGAATTACACTATTCGAGGCGTTTTATGGCCGACCTTGCAGATCCCCTGTGTGCTGGACTGACCCAAGGGAGTCAGCACTCGTGGGACCAGAGAAGGTAAGGGCTACAACAGAGAAGGTGAAGATCATCCAAGAGTGGATGAAGACTACACAGAGCTGGAAAAAGTCCTATGCTGACAAGAGATGCGGACGTCTTGATTTTGAGGATGGTGATAATGTCTTTTTACGGGTCTCATCTCAACAAGGTTTACAGAGATTTAGCTGGGGCGGGATGTTATCTCCGAGGTTAATCAGGCCCTTATAATTCCTCAACAGAGTTGGCAAGGTAGAATACTTCTTGGCTCTTCCCCCTCAGTTGCACTAGGTGCACGACGTTTTTCACATATCTCAGCTGAGGAGATGCGTGAATGACCCATTTCATGTCCTCGACCACGGTGAGTTGGACATCAACGATGGGGTGATGTTTTTGGAGGTTCTAGTAGAGATTGAGGATCAATAATATAGAGTACCTTGTGGGCAATTGATACCTCTGGTGCACGTTTTTTGGCAGCATAGGAACCTCCAAGAGAGTACAAGGGAGCGGGATACTGAGATTCATTCTCAGTACCCCCACTTGTTTCCCTAATTTGTGTAGTGACTTTTGGGGACACAAAACCCTTTGGAGGAGATAATGTAAAAAATGAATTTTTACATGTATTTTTTTAATTATATGGAAATATTATGAATCTGTGAAAATTGACGGTGCAAGATTCTGAGGCCGGAAGTGCCCAGTATGAATTTTTAAACTTTTTTATGTACGTTCATTAAACATATGAGCAAGTTTTTGTAAATTTGGAATCGGTGCTCGAAATTGAGATCTAAGGGCACCGTTGAACTCACAGCATCGATATTTTCTTAATTAGACCTTCACCTCGACTACAGTAGGATGAGGGTGAAAGTTATTTTTCATTCTTTTTTAGGGAGATAATAAAATAAACATGCTTTATTTTATTTTTCATTGTAAAATTATCCATTTAAATTCAGATTTGGGAATCACCCAAACATGAAACCTCCCATTTGAAATTACTGTTGGGGACCATCTGACCCTAGAACTCCATCTTTAATGTAGGGTATCCCTTGGAATTCCATAATTAATGTGCTAAAATATTAATTGATTAATGGGTAAACATAATCTTATTAATTTGGCACCTCATCTCTCATGGGGGAAATTATTAGAAAAGAGGAGGAGATTTGGGAGAACATTCTTCAACTAAGAACACCCTCTCCAATGAAGAGCATCCTCTAGAATCGAAGAACAAGAATGATGCTTGAACCCGAATCGAAAACACCTTGTGGGAGCGACGAATGCTAACGTCCCTTTTATCGACTTCGTCTTCTTCCTCGTGACATCTCGAACGAACATCAAGGGTGGGGATTTAATATGAATTATTTTTGAATGTGTTGGATAATTCTTCATATTCTTGATTCACAACGACGATGGCCAAACTAACATGGCCATCGTCCCGCACATATACCTTTCCCCTTTATCTTTTGTTCTTCATGCGTTTTTCATGTGCTCATCAACACCAAATAAGTAATGACACTGGAAACAAAAAGTTTCGTTGAGCACGACTTATGGATATGGAGCCCTTGATCCGAGGATCGCAAATATGTGGTCGTCATGTTTTTCAGGCATATAACAAAGCTGCGATGGCTTGTGGAAGAAGGTAGCGGCCGACACCCGGCCGACCGCAAGGAAGGTGGGCGGCATGCGTCCACGATGCTGGTTAAGCCAGAGGTTGTAGCCAATTGGCCGTGGTAGAGCAGGGTGGTGTCCATCATCCGTCCGACCACATGTCGGAGCAGCGACACACGTCTGCGCTGCCGGAACATGAGGTCGCGGCCGCTTGGCTGCAGGAGAGGCGAAGGGTGGCCGACACACGGTCGTCCGTGGAGGACAGTGGCACCATTGTTCCACTGGGTGGAGGAGGACCAGCCGGCTATATAGAACTTAGCTAGACCCACTCCAGAGGGTCTCGCTACCAAAAACTAAATGGCCCTTCGGTGTTCGGGTGACGAGGGGGGCCTCCTTCATGGGAGTCGGCTAGGTGGACCCCGCCACGACTATCTAGAAAATTGTAGGCTGCACCGTGGGCCGCCCCTTCATGGGTTGGGGTGGACACCCGCCCAGTGGTCCGGGCCCGCCGCTACCCAGGCCGGGTCAGGCCAGGTCGGTCTGATTGGGTCAAACCGGACCCGGTCCCATCTGGACCCAGTTTCACCGTTTTGGCCATAACTTGTGATCCAGGTGACCGTTTAATGAACAATCTATGGAGTTGTGATTTTTCAATAGATACATTAATTTTGGTATACTCCACTTGAGTTTTTGATAAAGTGGGTCTATGGCCAGGTTGGATCAAACCCTAAATCCAACCGGTCCCTCGGAGCAGAAATGCTAATAACTTAAAGACCGGATGTCCGATTGATGCACCGTTTGTTGTGTTGGGTCCCTTTGGATAAAAATGGCATTTGGGATACATATTAGTGGAACTTCATGGTGGTTGAGATATGACTGATGGATTGAGGAGCAGTTCCCCCAAACATGCTATGAGCAGGAATCTGGTGGCTAGCAGTGAGGCGGAGGTTGGAGATGGATAATATGGAGGATAGTTTCGTATCAACTTAGGGTAGGTCAGATCCTATGTGGATAATTTTAGGAGATAGTACCTATATATCCAGTGTGGTTCAACACTCATGTATCCTGTGTGGGTCAGCACATACTGATGCTATGTGGGTCAGTGATCAGCTATCTTGTGTGGGTGAGTGAATACCGATCCTGTGTGGGTCATATCCTGTGTGGGTCAGATCCTGTGTGGGTCATTTCTCAGGTTACTACCTATTAGTCCTATGTGGGTTAGACTCCGTACAATATGTAGAGTGCCTCTTGACAGAATAAGATGATCTTGCTTCGTAACTGATCATCTGTACTTCTATACTTCACTTATACCTATGTCAGCGGAGTATTTACCTTTGTGGTATTCTTCTGTGGGGCATACCTTTGTGGTACTTACCCCTATGGAGATACCTTCATGGTATTCTTTCCTTCGTGGGAAAGTTGATCTTTGTGCTAATGAATTGGGATTTGTGTTTCCTCATGGATGATATGGGTATACATGATAACTTAGGTATATGTATGGGCATATACCTAAGTAGGGTTTATTATTGTTTCCATGCTTTGTGGTTTATCCTTTGTGGATTTTGAGAGACCTTCGGGGGTCTCAGGGTCCCTACTGAATATTGTTATACTCACCCCTGCACTGGCTATGCCCACACCTTGTGTGTCATGTGTAGATGATAGACAGTGTTTACTGAGTACAGGGGTACTAAGACTGGAGGCTGCTCGGAGGTGGAACTTAGATGAGGCATATCGTAGAGACGATCGTTCAAGAGTTTTACCTACCCTTCTGGTATAATCCTTAGAGGTGTTCGTAGTAGCTATTATTTAGTTTTACTTTTACTTTCTAGTTTTAATTTTACCTTCTAGTTAGGCTTGTATCCTGGCCCCCTTTACTGACTGTACACACGCTGTTTATTATAGTTTACCTAGTGCTTGTATCTTGTTGTGTGCTTGGTTCAAGTGTGTTTACAGGTTTAGAGGAAATGCCTTCCCAGTTTTAGGGATGTGCCTTTCTAGTGCTAGTCGCTAGCCCCTAGCCTAAGGAAGGCCTGCTTGGGGTAGTGACGACACAGGCCCTGGGGGAAAGGACGTGACAAGTTTAGTTTGAAATCTTTTTTTTATGATCTCATATTTACCAATGAATACGTAAATTTTATTTGAGTAAAATTAATTATTCTATCTTGTAAAAGTATGAATATTCTAATAATTACATCATGTATATTAGAAAATAATCATACATGTAAGGTATATAATCATAATATTTTTAGATGAATAAATGCATGATTTCTATATTTAATAGTTAGTCAGACTCATTTAATGTTGAGAATTTCATGTGGGTATGTTTCTAGAATATTTTATGGAATTTAATTTGAATATAGTTAAAAGGATGAAAAATTATGGGAAATTGACAATTAATCTTTGTTTACTTTTCTAGTGAAAAAATATTTTAGACATAAAGAGCTATTCTGATTAATACATTATATGAGTCATGATAATTATAAAATTAAAAAGTATTATGTGTATAATTATAGGTAATTTTTCGGTTTCATGGAGTTAAAGTGAATAACATTCCGAATCATTATCACTTGGGAAATCTGTTTTTATCAAAATAGTATGATGTCATGCACAAACACTTTAAATTTGATTAAATTTATAAAAAAATTATTTACATTTTGGAAGGATACTATATTTTTTTATAATAATTAGGCTATATATGTATAAAATTATCTTATAAAACATTATATATTTAATTATATTAATGTGAGATATCATTTTATCAGAGATCATATAGAGAAATGAAATATATTTTTAGAGTTTGTTACTATTAAAGAGTGATAGGATTATATATTTCAAATGCATTTATATGTTAAAATGTTTGTAATGATTAGGTATAAACTTGGAAAGATGAAATCATAACTGTATGTATCAACAAGGAACTACATGAATTATTTTATAATCAACTTATCACAATTTGTAACGACCCAAATTTTCATTAATGGAAATCCCCCTTGATCTAATTAAATGTCTCTTTATGTTTATATAAAATGTCAACTTCTTTGGTTTTATGTTAATAATTTTGACTGTTTCTAGTATAGTCATTGAACAGTGATCACATGATTAGTATAAATATAGGGCTTTAACAACTCCAAATTTACTCAAACAAAAGAAGTGATGGCCTCATCCAGTAGAATTTCCCCATATGAAGCCCATTTGTCGGATCTAGGAAAAGAGGTGGCATCCTAGGGCTTCACTCTTGACCAAGCCCAATTTGATCTTAATCATTTCATGCTCGAACGGGACCTTCTATGGGAGAAGTGGAAGTTGATAGAAATTACCACTCGGGCGATGTTATCCGAGCCACCCTAAGAGTCTTTTACCATCGCACACCTTACCCTTAGGTCTTATGCGGCTGTTTTAAGAAGTTATGTAACAAATAAATAGTACTATGTTCATGTACATTATTTTTTGTATATAATAATGAATATACTTTCTTATCATTATTGATACATTGTAAATAGTTTTTAAAATACAAATAATGTTTTTAGTTATTATTTAATTAAGAATTCTATTTTATTAAATTAAGGGATTTTTGAATAAAATATTATTTTAATAATATATTATTATTATTAAATTAAATTTTATTAAATATAAATGATCTTATAATTTTATGAATGCAATTGTAATTTTTATTAAGGTTTGAAAACCATTTCTTTCAAAACCCGTGAATTTTCGATAAATGTCGGTTTTTATTTTAAAAGTGAAAATTAACATATTTATAAAATTATTTAGATAAAATAAATGTTATTTCTGGAATCAGGACGTCGAAATTATCCAAAGGTGAATTTTTTATAATTTTCTGAGACAATCAATTTTTTCGGTAAAAATTAAATACCGTTTAAATATATAATGTGTTTCATGACATCATAATGACCCAATAGTGATGTAAATATGTAAAGACCCGTAAATTTTAAGGAATATTTTTTCTTAATTTCTTTGGTATTTTAGGAGTACGCAGTTTCTGATGTCACCTGATTCCGAGGCCCGGTCTGCCCGGAATCAATTTCCAAAGTTTAGCTCGGGTACGTTCACTGAACGAACGAGCGGGTTTTTCTAACTTTTCAACCGGTGCTCGAAATCGAAATCTGAGGGCACCAACGAAACTGCAGCAATAGTAATCTCTTAATAAGACTTTCACTGGAGTTGTGTTTTCTTGGGAGATGTTTTTAAAAATGAAGAGGTTTAATTGAAGAGTGAAATAAAATACGTGTTACAATTTTATTTATACTCTAAGTAATTATAACCTACGTGTGGAAGTTGAGGTGGAATCCACTAAATCATAACTCCTCTTGATAGGGTATTAGTGAGGTGGTCACCACACAAGCCCCACTTTTTTTTAAATTCCTCTAAACTCTCTTAAAGTTGGCAACCCCCCCCCCCCCCATTAATTTGTAACTCACCCACTCTCCCTCTTTAATGGCATGTCAACTCTCACATTAAATTGATTGATTAATGTTATTCAATTAATCTAATTTTGAGTTTGAGTTTTTTTTAAGATTTGAAAATGCATGGCATGTGTTAATAAAATAAAGAAGCCCTTATTTTATTTGGGGGTTTTAGTTGTGGGAGAATCTTAAGAGAAAATACTCAAGTCTTGAGGATCTTCATCTTCTTCGTTGGAGAACATGAAGAATGCCATGACTTCGACAAAAAACTCCATCCCCGCAAGGATGGATCAACGTGTCATCTCTTCTCCTCTCCACAGCCGGTGTGTAACGCCTTTCCCGAAGAACGATGATGCTCCCTCTTTCGATCTTCTTTTCGCGTCAAAGAAAGGGAAACACCGTTTCTTCCTCGGACGAACTTCATCATCATATACGGAGATTCTCCTCGCAAAACCATTTTTCATGACGCCGTTTCCCGTGAAGATCATCATTCGACAACTTCTTCGAGGTAGGGGTTGTTTTTACGTTCAGAATTAATTGACGTACTTCGTTAGTTCTTTGGCCGCATGTTATCAAAATAATGGAGGAAGTCGGACGGCACGAAAACGGCCGAACCTCCTCCCATTTTGTTGTTGAATATCTTGTGGCTTGGAACGGGGGCAGCGCGGTGCAACGGAACTGTGCGGGAATGAGGTAAATCGCGGTGAAGGTGTGTGGCGCCGTCACGCCCCGCCGGTGAAGCTGAAGGAACCTGTGGCCAAGAACGGGTCGTGGCGGAGGGGCGCGGTGCCGTCGCACCGCGTCGGAGAACCATGAAGGGCTGCAGCCGGGGCAGGCCATGACGAAGGTGCGTGGCACTGTCGCGCCACACTGGTCAGATAGGGGCCGCGGCCTAAGGCCCTGGCAGTGCAGAGGGTGGCGGACGGAACCGCCGGTGCTACAGGAGGCGGGACTAACAGGTCTCGTGCCGCACAACCGGCCGGCCGTTATGGCCGGCCGGATATGGGAAAACCAGGGGTTTCAACCTCCGGCCAGCGTAGAAAGGGAGGACCCCCGTGGGTCTACCGTTTGGTCAGAAGGGGGAGGCGGCTTCCCCCCCCCCTTCCACATTCACTCAGCACGCGGGCGCCCGCACCAGGCCGAACCGGTCGGGCCGGGTCGGACCGCCTGCGCCGGGCCGGGCCGCCCGCGCTGGGCCGGACTCCCATGTCCGGCCGGGCCGCACCATCCGGGCCGGCCTGGACCCGGACCCGGGTCGGTTTGACCCGGTTCGGGCCGACCCAGGGGTATCGAGCCGGGTCGGACCGGGCCCGAACCCCCTATTTTCCAGACAGAACTGTTCAAATGCCCATAACGTGGGCTATGGACCTCCGATCGACGCACCGTCAGTTTCGTAGAGATCCTTGGATCGAGAATTTCGTTTTGGTATATTACACTCAAGGTTTTGGAGAACTTTGGGTATGGCCGGGTTGCTTCGAACACGAAACCAATCGGGCCCTCAGAGCGGAAACGCTTATAACTTGAGCTCCAGACATCTGATTGACATGCCGTCAAATTTTTTGGATTCCTCTTAGTGAGACAATTCTTTTGGCTTACTCCACTCAAGGATTGGATGCAGTTGGAGTACGGTCGGGTTGGTTTTGACTTAAAAACCACCCGGGCCCCTGTGACGAAAAAGTCAATAACTCTCAGACCGGGCGCCCGATTGACACGTCGTCTATCACATTGAGTTCCTTTTGACGAGACAGAACTTTGGGATACATCAACTCCGGACATCATGTCAGTCGATATATCGAACCCCCCCCCCCCCTTGGATCATGGAGCGGACCCTCCTGGAATCGAGCATGTTGTGTGCGGTAACCCTAGAGCTGGCTGCGACTGCGACGACGATGACGATTGTGCTGGGATATTCCGTGGGTTCGGCAGCGACGACGACCATACATGAATTAGGAATTCTATTTTACTAAAATAAGGTATTTTTGAATTAAATAATATTTTAATAAAATATTATTATTATTAAATTAATTTTTATTAAATATAAATGATCTTATAATTTTATGAATGCAATTGTAATTTTTATTATGGTTTGAAAGCCATTTCTGTCAAAACCTGTGAATTTTTTATAAATATCAGTTTTTATTTTAAAAGTGAAAATTAACATATTTAGAAAATTATTTAGATAAAATAAATGTTATTTCTGGAATCAGGATGTCGAAATTATCCAACGGTGAATTTTATATAATTTTCTGAGAGTCAAATTTTTGGGTAAAAATTAAATACCGTTTAAATATATAATGTTTTTATGACATCATAATGACACAATAGTGATGTAATAAAATACTATAATCTTTATGTTCGGTCAATATATGTTTTACAATTAAAATAATGTGATTTTGGGTTTGTTTGACTTACTTTTCAAAGCATTAATGGACCCCTCAAGACTTATTAAACACTTTTCTTTTTAAATTAATTTCCATGGGAGTATGACTCACCTCCACATAAAAAAACATATTATTTTAAGAATTTAGGACTTTTTCCTTTTAAAATATTGTTTTCCTCTTCCCTTTTCGAAAAACCATGTGCAAAAACCATGGGATGGTTTGTGGTTTGGATTAATTTAATGCAAGGGGACCTAAACCTAAATAATAAAGAATTCCATCACCTTTCCTATATAAACCCACCAAATCTCCCACTTCCTCCTCACTCAAAGCATTTGGAGTTCGTCCAAAATCTACCATAATCTCTATATAATCCCCCCGAGGTGCCCCAATCTCCCAAGAAGCCTCTCACAAGCCTCTCTCTAGCCATTGGAATCACACTTCCAAGTAAGGGTTTTTTCTTCCTTTCTCATTTTTGTCCAATTTTCTTTAAGTTGTTTTTCCCTTTTAATTTAAATTATGAATGTTGGGGTATGGTTTGGAACCACCCTCATACTGCCCTTTTAATGTTTGAATGGTGGGATACCCCTTTCTCTCTCATTAAATGCCTTCCATGTACACCCGTTACTATGCCGAAATTCTGAAAGGAACTTCTCTCTCCTCTTTTACATTCAAGAAATACTTTTGTATCATGAATATAAATTCTATTAAAATTGTTGGTACATGTATCTATAGGACCTCCTTATTTTACATTACATTTAAATATGATGAGGAACCCCTTTCTCTCTCATAAACCATTTTTATGAATTCTTATGTCATGTCGTTACGTTGCCGAAATTGCACCGATTTTCTAAGCTAATGCCATTGTGTAATGAATACCATGCCCATTCCTCCTTCAAGGGAATTCACCTTTATGCACATTTACTTATTGTTTATAAAGTTTCATGTATGAATTACACATTCCTTTTTCGTGGAATAAATTATTATGTTTATGAATCCATGTTTTATGATCCATGTGGCACACTTATGCATTAAATGAAATGTTTAAGAAAGGTGCGCCCTTATAGCGCTCCAATGCATTGGTTAAAGTATAGTATCATGATACGTCATGTTCAATGAGTGTTGAATCATGAAAATTCAAGTGCAATGAGGGTTTACTAGTGCTTCATGTTCAATAAGGATTTACTCATGCTCTATGTGCAATGGGCCTTGGCTCATGCTTATTCCATGTTAAGTGTTGTTTCCACATTTCCATGTTATGATTATCATGATTTATCATGCCTTTATGTTCATGTTTCTCTTGTGCTCTATTGATATGACTAATGTCTAACATGTATTGTAATCCTGATTTTATTCCATGTGTATTCCCTTACTGGGCTTTATAGATCACCCTTTTCTTATGTGTGTCCTCAGGTTATCCCATGCAATGTTAAGTACAAGGGAATGTAGTGGTCATGTAAAGGAAGTTTTCAATAAAGATGTTGTATTTCATGTTTTAAGTTTTTATGTAATGATCATAATCCCCAAAGACCCTAAACCTCTCGATCTTCTTTGTTGTATCAAGTGATGTTTTATGTAATAAATCATGTTTAAGTTTGTAATAAAAGCAGGGTTGTCATACTATTCATTTTATTAGCATGATTCATACCACTTCTTAAAATTTCATTATATAGGGGAGGTATTTAATTTAAATCATTCACCCTCAGGTCATTTAAAAGTATGATAATATGAAATTAGGGGGAGTATAAATTATTATTTTATTTAAACTATTTTTAAATATATTTACAATTATATGTGATTTGTATTTTATATTTCATTTTTGTAATGAATGTTTGTCTATTTCATTACTAGAAATATTCATTTAATTTTTATTTTAATGGGGATGGTATTGTTTTATTTCTCTAGTTATCAAAAATTGAGATAATGTTGATTTACTAATTCCTACCTTGTTTTTGGGTTTTTTGATAATTACCTATTCTATCTCACTTTTTTATATTTGGACTCCCCATCTCAATATTTTTTAATTTATCTTATATATGTTTCATTTATCACAATAAGTATTTTTAGAATTAGTTATCCTAATAATAACTCTATTTTATGTTAACTATATAATGGATGGTGCATTAGAGGTTATTGTTCCATGTTTTTATTATCATAGGCTTATAACTAGGATTAACACTACACATACATAGAACATGTCTTCATGTTTTTTCTTTTCATGTAATCATCCTATGGTCCCATTATCTAGTTTAAATTCAAGGTAATTTTTATTAAAAATCATACTCTAAATGTATAAATTGAAGAAACATATATTCAAACAAACTATATGTTATTGATGTTAGAATATTAAGTAGTTCATATGTAATTGGAATTGTGATACTCTATTTTCCAATAATTTTAATATTTCTCTCAGTTATAATTTATTATGGTTAGTTTTATATACTTGATTAGTTTTTAATCTACTCTTAAATTATAAGAATGATATTCAATAAGGGTTTGAATTATTCACTATTGGTTTAATTGAGTTATTCTATTCAAAACTTGTTCATTATTTGGGATAAGGTTATGCATATGTTTAGGACACATAATTATAAGAAATTATCTGAGTACATGACATTGTGGATATGTGAAATTGGAGTGAAATACAAGGTTATGTTATGAAGATCATACACCCCTTGTAGTAATGCAACACTAAATTTATGAAAACACATTATCTAGGGAATAATATGAATAGATTAAATAAAATTATATATTATTATGGGAACCAAGAGGGTATTTTTCATGATAGAACGTTTTATAATGAACCAAATAGAGCTAAAATTAGATTCAGAAGGATCTATTAAGAGTTTTAGTAAGAATATATTTAGAAGAAAATATTGTTATAGATAATTCTAGGATTATGTTTTGATAAGACTGAATTATAAAAATGGAAACCTAGGATTGATATTGGAAGATACACACAAAAATTATTGAAGGGATTATTTAAATATATGAATTTTGACTCTCATGGAATTATTTTTATTCCAATTAATATAGAGACATTAATATAAATTTAAATATTTATTATTATGATGACTAAAATAAATTAATTTTATTTATTATTTGAGATTTTACATTGGGAATCTATAATATATTTTTTCTAGAAAGGAATCATCCAAAATCAATGAGAAATTATATTGGAAGATTATAAGGACCTATAATTGAATAGTAATCAGAAAAAAATAGAATGTGACATATAGGATATAAAAATGAGAGACTACTTAAGATGATTTTTATCATTATTATAAATTATTACTAAAATACATGTGAAAACCTGATCATTATAATCTTTATTACCTAAATTAATCCATATTCTACAAATATTATACTCTATATTTTAAATATGGGTTTTTATTTATGAATATCATTTTATTTTGAATATGTGTATATTGTATATGATTTATTCATTTCCACATGAAATCATTTTTGATGTGGTTATATCTCCACAAATTGTATGGGCATATAACCAGGTTGTGAATCTCGTTGAAAATCAATGTTGTGTGATATTTTTGCATACAATATAAAATATATGTTGTAATTGGGTTGTGAATCCCCTATAAAATTAATATTTTTTGTAGTTTCCTCTCCTAATCAAGAATTATAAGTTTGGGTAGAGTAGATTTTGGATCCTTTTGATCTGGACTATAATTACAGTCTATGTTTTTTATATTTACTTTTAGGTATTTTATTTTTTTTGTTTTAAATTTTAAAGTGTTTTATTCGGTACATCTTAACCTCTTAATCATCTTACATCTGGGAAAACATCCAACAATTCTAAGGGGGAGCGCAAATAAGGGATTCACTTTTCTAAACCATTTAATTCAAAAATATACAAGTATGTGGTCAATTAACAACAATTGAATGTATTCAAATTCTTAGGATAGTATTTATTATTATTATAAAGTCACTAGAAAATCTATACAGTTTTCTAATTTAAAATTGGATTCCCATATAATGTTATAAAGACATTTAGAATATCATTATTCAAAGTAAAGTTGTCAACTAGTGAATTTTTTCTTCTCAAATAAACATACCTTGAGTAAGATTCAATTATTTACAGGATGATTCTATTTGGAATGATACAAAAACATTTAGAATTTACAAAAATAGTAATGATCTTCCCATAACTCAATGTAAGGAACCAATAAGGAGTTTCTTAAGAATATTCTCAATATAATTGGGAATACATTATTTAATATAAATTTTTTACTATTTGTATTTAAGTAGAGGAATAAATTAAAATATATGTCTATATAGAATATAATATGTATGAAAAAAGTATCTAATGAAAATTAGATAGACCCGGATGAAAAATATCCTACGAAAAATTAAAAAACATTCTATTGAACCTCTTTGAGCAAATTGTGTTGTCCATATTTTTTTTAGAATATAGAATACGTTATTTTATCCTCTATTGGTGTGTCAATAAATAACCTTTCATTCTTATCATAAATTCATTCTTTAATTATTTTAAAAAATATGGGGGATATCAATCAATTTTTTTATGAAAATTATAAGTTATTCACTGATAACATTAACAACATCATTTTCTATATATTTTTGGTTATCATTTATACTAATTGAGTTTAGCTCCATCATTGATTAATTGTACTTATGATGGAAATGAAAAATATTTTAGATTTTTCAATTGATTAGATATATAAAAAAACTAGCTAAATGAAACATTCTACATAACCCAGGACACCCCACCATAATTCCTGAAGCACAATATCAATTGCCCTTGGATGGTAAAAGGAACTAATGGAATCTAATTAAACCATTAGTACGGATTTCACCCTAAAGATCGCATAAATCGAAACACAGATTCCTCCAACAATATTACATGATGTTTACATAAAAAAAGAAATAAATGAACATAAATAAGTAGTTTCAATAATAATAATTCAAACAAAAAAAGTATAACAAAATGAATATAGTTGAACAAACAAAAATTAATTTATAAAAAAAGTTAATTTTATATAAATATATTTAAAAAATAAATGAAAGCTTTCATGGATCAAGTATGGCTGATATATAATCTACCCAAAAATATGACCAGTGGCACCACAAAATGCCCCACCTGATCTAATTTCTCAGGATCCATACCCATCACCAGTCAAAATACAAAAAATGGTGATGAGGAATTATGAAGCACCACTAAAAGATGTTTCAGCAATAAATTTACATATTTCAGACATAACCAAGACGTTGTACACCAAATGTATATGTGTATTATAGAGACCCAAAGCTTGACGTACATGGACAATACATTACTTTTGCGGAATACTTAATACATAACAAAAACAGACACACAAGGACCGTAATAGTTCAGTGTCTATGGAAACTCAGAATAAAATCTTCTAATCGTGGTGAAAGATCTTCAACAAGTCCCATAACGATCTTCCCCTTTTTGTTTCCTTACCTAAAACCTTTCTTTAATTCCTAGGGAAAATAAAACATAAAAAGGGTGAGCTCAAATTCTCAGTAAGGGCAAACATATATGACATAAAACAATCCATAAACATTTGGAAGCAAAAACCTGAACATGAAATTTAAACATCAAAATCTTGAGCGAAGACATAAATCGTGGAATTACGTAAAGAATATATCATAATAGAACATAAACCATGATAAAATGGTAATAAAACATGTAATTGTGGCAACCATTCAGCACATGTCATGAATTCCATAGTTTCTAAGGCATTACTGCCAAGACCATCTTAGTGGACAAAGTCCCTTTTTGAATCGAGTTCACTCCTCGTTCCAGTCCTGTAATACTGAACTGGATTAACTTACCATTCCAGCCTTGTCTATCTCATGAGATATAAATCTTTACCCAATGCATTGGAGAGAGATATAAGTCTCACACATCTCATAATGAAATCATTCTTACTTGTGCCACAAAATAAACATACATCATTTATAATAACCCAACGAATAAAATCGGTTTCATAAACATCATCCCATCATAACATAATCCATATAAAATAAATGGATATCATTTCATAATAAGAAAAGTGAAACCATGTAAATCATAGAGACATTATACTTAAAACATACAAATATGAAATAATTTCATTTTAGATGGAAAATGCTTTTGATAAAACACTTGAAATGAATTCTTGAGGAAAATATCCTTTCTTCTTTAAAATCATTTTCTTTTCAAAAAATTCCATGAAATTTTAAAAGAAAAGGGTTTTGTTGAAAATAATAATGAAATCTTGTAGAGTAAGATTCTTGAAAATTAGGCATTATGAAACCGTAAAAATCTTTTCATGCTGTATAAGTTAAAAATAACATTCTCCTCATACTTTTGTCGGAAAATTAAAAAAGAAGCTTATATGGTAACCAAAGGAAAGATTCCATTCATACAATGTGGTAAAAAGTCAATAAAGGGTAAAAATGACTTTAAACATTCATGGAAGAATATTAAACATTTTATGAAAACATTTTTAGAAAAAATGGTCATGGATGATAAATAGAACCCTAGTAAATACTTACGTATAAGCAATCTCAGATAAAAATGAGATTGAAAATTTATCCCTTACCTTATGTCTGATATGATTCGTATGTATCTGAAACTCCTTTATAATGATTTAAATAATGTCATTGACTTATTACAGAATCATATTCATTGTTATGATATCATATATGGTTCACTTATGACTTTATATTACCCGTTCTTTTGTAAATTCCATGTTAAAGAGCGTTTTGGGTAAAATTGTTTCATTTATCGTATGTGTTTCGACTCGTCGTTCTTGATATTATTACTTATATCTTGATTTAAATAATTCCAGAATGTAAAAAATGATTTATATATAATATATATTCATTATATACATGTATATTATAGATCGATAAAAGGAATGAAATACACCGTTCATGGAGACGGTAGGTCGTACGTACGCATGAACGTTGTTTTCGTTTCCTTATTGAATTGAATAGAATTGAGTATATGACATACATATATATATATATATATATATATATATATATATAAAGTATCATTATTATTTCATATATTTAATTATTATTCATTATATATACTTTATAATCATTCTTGAATGGTTAATCATGGAAAATGAATCTCATCGCGTTCGTGGAGACAGTAGTCCGTACGTACACACGAGCGATGATATCATTCCCATGATTGTGGAATTGTATTGGAGTGTATGTATACTATTTAAGAATAAATATCAATTTATAATAATCATTTATTTACACCATTATACTCATCCATGTAAGGTGGTGGTGGAAAAACAGATTACACCACGGTGTGGAGACGGTATTCCGTACGTACGCACGCGTGGTGATTTCGTTTTCCGTAGGATGGATAGATGGTGAAATAGGGTTGTTTCATAATTATAATAACATATCAGTATATGAGTGTTACTGATTTTATTACTTCATAATGAAACAACTAAATAAGAAGAAGTGGAAGAATAAATAAAGTTGAAAGAATCGGTAACGGGAATTACCTCTTCTTTGAAGCGCCTTTTTGAAACCTCCTCTTAGGGAACTAATATTGGTATTTCAAGAAGACCATAACCTCTAGGATGTTTCTAGGGAAGTGTAGAAGACAAATTTTCAGGTTTTGGCCGAGCTTTAAGGCTCAAAGTTGTGTGAGGAAGAGAGGGAGGAGGTTCCCTTTAATAAGGGAGGAGAGGGGCACCTTTGGAATATCTAAAAATATTATTTCATTATAAAGTCATATTCGGTTTTTAATAGCTCCAAATTGAGTTATTTATAATATAAGGTGGGGATGGGTCGAAATAATCTCATAAAATAGAATTTAGACAAGTTTAGGTTCCTATTCTAACCTTATCATTTAGATTTAACATTAAGTTAGATAATTTTACTTTTACCGTGTCTTTTTGTGTTCTTGCACTATAAGGTTAATAAACATACTATAACAAGCCAAACGAACCCCAAGTTGTTTATTATTAATATATATAACCTTATCTAAGTCATATATTATATCCTTATATTTTTAGGAATATAATAACAATTAATAATATAATATTTGTTTTAAAAACTATTTTATATGAATTTTGACACTATTTGGTAATTGATTTTTGTGAAAATCATAATAGAATGATTAGTTCGAAAAAAGTTAATTAAATAAACACTAACATGTCATATTAACAATGAAAATTATTTGAATTTATAAAAAATCTCAAATTACATTTATTTTGGTACTTATAACATCAATTATGTCAATATTTCATTAATAAGATAATTACTGCATCATCATTGTGTCATAAATAAATTAAATTATTTAAAGTCTAAAAATTACAAATAAAATTTCATTATGTATGAAATCTTTTTATCTTTCTAATGAATATTTATAGTCGAATTTATCTTATGTATAACCCTATATTAAAAATGATTGACTTATTAAACTTTGATTTTAACTATTTTAACCCTTCTTCAAATAAATTAATAATAAATGTCCTAATCTAATCCAAGTGGGCCTAAATGGTCATATTTTATTCATAAGGTTCTTTTTTTTCGAATTACACTTATCCAATAGAATTAGGACATGTGTTGGGACAATAATAATATCATTTTTACCCTTAATTTCCCTATTTACTTTTAACCGTGGTAAATAAAAGTAAAAAGTTACTATTCATCAAAAATTATTTTCATCTCATTGAACCACATTTTACTTAATGACATCAACCATGTCTCTCGGAATTTTTGAAATTCCATTCACAAAAGCGGTAAAATTATGTTTTATGTAAATTTTCAAATTCTCATAGGAGGTGGGTAAAAGACAGTCAAAAGTTCAATATAATATTTATATATCTAAAATTATTAAAAAATGACTCCAAGGAATTACATTGAACTTATATAGGTATTATGTATCAATTTTTACCTAAAATAAATTTAAATAAAATAAATAATTATTTAAATAAAAATTTGGGTTTTAAATAGTAACCCAGTGTTTTCACTATTCATCAAAAATTGAAAGTTTTCAGAAAAATACCAAAATTTCACCCCAGGCTAATTTCGATATTCCGAATCCAAAAATGAAGTCCATTTTGAAAGATGAAATTTTCAAAATTTCAAAAAGTGGTTATTACTATTCATAAAGGCTATTTTAAATAATATTTTAATAGCATATCGTTGTTTAGTGAAACTCGGTATTGCGTACAACACACGTTATCGAGGAAGATCGCGATTGTGTGTAATGCAGCCAAGTTAGGGTTGCGTGTTGTTCAAGACTCCTTTGTTGTATCATACAACACAAGACATCAATAAAATTAAAAATAATATTTTTCATAAAATCTCGGGGTGTTACATGAATGATGTGTGGAAAAATTATAATATCATTTCACAATGAATATACATAATAACATTAACCATAAAAATAATTAACAGTTGTTTCAAAATACTGTTATTGAAATACCTTTCTATGAAAATTCATTCTTATTCCCTAAAAAATAATTTGTAAACACTTTTCATAACAATTTGGTTTTTATAAAAGAAACTAATTCTTATGAGTATATGAAAACATGGATAGTAGGTAACATAACCTAGAGTAATATAATGTAAACAATAATAATCCAAATTAGTATAGACAAGACTCAATATTATATAACATGGGGTATATCTGTTGGGAAGCATAAAACAAAATTATTAAGTAATTACATACCTCTATCATGGAACACTCGATTGGATTATGAGAACATGATAGAATCTAAACCCCCCCCCCATACCATGGGACTTTTCAAGTGACATACTCATTCAAGATAGTGTATTAAGGGTAGTAGCTAGTAAAATAATATAAATTAATGTAACAGTACACCAAGATAAATCAACAGGTATCAAAGGTTCCAATGTTTAACTCATCAATAATAAATTCTCATAATATAGAAAATATTATACAACCACATCGAACAAATTTCTTTTACATGAACTAAAGGATCATAAATCCATGAATAATAATTTATAATCCAACTATCATACATTACAACCTTAGGAAATCCATTTGGAATCAAAATTTCTCTAAAAACATTTTATCAAACATCATATAGGTGTAAAACTAGTATGTGGAAAAACATCATGTTCAGTCAATATAAACCCCTGAATTTATCAAATAAAAAGTCATTAACACTAGAAAAATATATAATTTATTACTCGGTCATAAATTTCAACCATGACATGGGAAAAAATACATTAAATCTAAATTACTAGGGGTAATCCAGTGGAAATATTCCTCATTTAGAGAACCCAATCGTAAAGTTGTTGCATTCTCATCGCTATCTTCAAATAACATGAGATTTAATCAAAAGGTATCCTCAAAATACTTATGAAACATGATATTCAGTTGTATAACAATATAGTGACATAATCATGACCAATGTTCCCAACTAAGGTAAGATGATAAGAATGATATGAATGAACAAGTGTCTAGAAAATGATGATATCATAAAATAAGGAGAAACAGAGTGTTATAATAAATAAATTCCGATAATACTCCATGTAAGTCACAAAGTAATATAAGAAGAAGACAATAACATGGCTTACAGGGGTCTTGGTTTGATGAATATTGGAAAATAAGGTGAAATGAACTTAAAAGGAATTATGAAAAAATATTTATTTACTGATTTTCAAAATTTACTTTGTACACGTAGTTTAGATTCCTAGCATGTGAAACTATGTTCCAACGATGAGTTTCCCACTACATTATAAATGTTATAGGTAAGGATATCTTCATAGTTTGGTTTCACAATTTACCCAAACCATTACCCAACCATACAGGTCCTGTGAAGAAATATCCATATATAAGGTTAGTATATAGTGTGTGGTTTGTAGTTTCTCCTTGTCATAAAATGATAGTAAAACCCACATTAAAAGAAAAAAAATTATTGTTAATGTAAATAATTTATCTTAATGTTTTGGGGAACTATTCCCCACCCACTCACACTTCACTAGATACCCCTCCCCCAATACACATGGTTAGGCACTAGGATTAAAACTAATTGTGTGCTAACTGAGTTCCCAATGAGGATTATCCTTTTCCATGATTTCAAACCATCAACATAAGAAAAAATAAAAAAAAATCCAATAATAAAAATAAATACATTCTAATGAACATGGGACCCCCTCAATTCTCCCCACCATACCACTTTCAACCCCCACTTATTTGTTTCTAGACCTGATGTCAATCTTTGAAAACCACCAGTACCCCTATAGTTAGTTAGTAATTTCATCTATATGAATAAAAGAAATACTAAATCATGATTTCGATATTATTTATCTTCATGTAATTAATGAATAGTATATGAATTTTTTTCTAATTTTCAATGAGAAACAACTATTCCCATGCTATCGCACTATGGTGAATAAAACACATTCTGATAGGAACCTACAAGTGTCACTTCAATTTCTATGATTGGTTAGATATTATTTATATTATGGAATATAAATGGCACTCATCCCAATGAGTAAATCATTAGATATCCCCACCATACATTAGGGATGTAACCCTATAAAATCTAAAGAACTAATATGAGTTATTGGACATGATATTGTATTTTTTAGTAAAATAGTTGTGTTGAATAATTTCAACCTATGTCGAACTATAATGAAAGAATAATAATACACTAACTAAATAAGTTTGAAGCAACTTACACTAATTTTAGGATTAATTAAAATTGAAGATTCCATGTTGGAATACCTTAGTTGATAAATTATAGGTAGAATCTATATTACAAAAATAATTTTAAAAACATAGTCATTATAATCTTTTTTACCTAAAGTAATCCTGATTCTACAACTATTATACTCTATATTCTAAATACAGTTTTATATTTATGAATTTTATTTTCATTTCACTATGTGTATTTGGTATATGATTTATTCTTTTCTATATGAATTTATTTTTGTTGTGGTTATATCTCCATAAATGGTATGGGTCTATAACCAAGTTGTGAATCCCCGTTTGAATCCATTTTGTCTATTAGTTGTGCCTACAATATATAATATACATGGTAATTGGGTTGTGAATCCTCAAGAATGTAATATTTTTAGTAGGTTCATTTATCATGAAGTATTATAAGTTTTTGTATAGTAGATTTAGGATCCTTTTGATCTACACTATAATTAGAGCCTCGTGTTTTCTTATTTACTTTTATGTATTTTAATTTCCATTTGTCTTAAAATTTAAATTGTTCAATTCAACACTGATTAACCTCTTATACATCTATCATCTAAGAAATAATTCAATAATTCCAAGGATAATCAGTGATAAATGATTCACTTTTCTGACCCCGTTCATACAAAAATATACCACTATGTGGTCAATTAATATATTTTTTAAGAAGTGCAGAGACATGAGTTGGTTTCCCAGTTCATGACTCCAAGGGAATTTATTAAAACAAACAAGAAATATAGTACAAACAGGAGGTTTAAAGTGATTACACCAACATGGGATTAGAGGGGGTACGAATGACAAACCTAGAACATGATTTTAAACTGAAAACACCACAAAATATCAAAAGAAAAACAAGACAGAAGTGGCATACTGATAACCATCCTTCAAGGAAATGCATTTCCAAAGTGAGAGTCCTGCACTGTCCAAGGAATGTGAAATCAAGGAATTCTGGATAGGTAGCATGGAAAAATTCCCAAAGCTTCACCAAGAAGTCTCCCCATATGGTCCCCCATTCCAGGACTACACTTTCAACAAAACTAAGAAACCATGAAAGGATATCTTCAAAGAAGTAGATCAAGGGATTTCCGTAAGCGCAGGAGTCCGATGAAATCGAGCAGCAAACACTAGGATAACACCAAGGGCGCATAAGTAGACCAGATGTCTGAAATTCTTAGTAGAATAAGAAACCAATCTTCATAAAAAACAAACTGTAAAATTCTGCATGTGCAAAACTCCCTATCCAAGCCAGTGAAGACCCCAGATCACCAAACCCAGCTTTCTAGGCATGCTTCCAGGGAATCTGGAGATAAAAACCGATCTTTGATTGATTAAGGTTGATCTTCAAAACCCAGCCAACATAGAAACTCAAATCAGAGAAAAAGCAGTAAAATTAGAAGATCCGAAAAACACTAAATCAGAATAGATCAACATATCACAAATTTCATTAAAAACAGCCTCAGCAACTCATAAATAGTCCCAAACTCCAAACAAAATCAACAGAGTGGAAGAGTCCCAATCGTCCAATATGAAGAAGAAGAAATCAGCAAAAAGGCTGAATCAAACCACCAGCAGCAAACCGCAATGGACCTCCCAAAATCTAGCTTCTAATAACAATTCAGACCAGTTCAACAAATCTTGCAAAGCATGGAGAAGAAATGTATATGAAACTAGAAATCCATAATAGAGCCTTCCAAGGAGGATCAACATCATTATACATATAGTCCTCAGATGAAATAAATAAGAGAAAAGAGTAGTGATGCTATAAATCAAAAATGAAACAACTAGCATAGGCTATCAAAGAAACATTACGGGGTTTCTTGAAACTCTCTCTTCAATCTATCATTGAAAATGTCTTGTTCAATAGAAAGGTAAGTTTCTTTTGAAATATCCCCTTTTCTAAATGAATTATACAGAATTTCATCTCTAAGTTTCATTAAAGATTCGGGATCTTCACAACCGGGCACATTCTGCTTCTCAACCCCTTCAACATGTTTCTTGTCTTCTACATGTTGAGTTGTGTCGGGGGGAGGGACTTCCCTTCTTGAGATTTCCAAGGATCTTGTGATTATAGTTCTTTCAATTTGGTAGTAATCTCTACGTTTCCTCATTTTTTTGGGGTTGGGGGTGATAAACCCATCTGCATCAACAATTGGCTTTTTTCCTTTCCTGGGCATGGCTCTCAGATATTCTTCCACAATATGAGTAGATTTATCTTCTTCATTTGGTGAATCACTACTTTCAGATGGATCACACCTCTCATTTTCAAAATCCTTCTAAGTATCATCATGCAATTGCACTCTCGGTATCACCTCAGGAGGAGTGGTAGGACTTTGATTGATATTTTCAGCCACAACTAGAGGTGAAATCTCCTTGGAAGGGAGCTCACCAATTTACATAGTGGTATTTATTTTACCCTTCTGTAGAGACATATTGTCCCTAGGTGTTGATAGCTCATTAGGAGGCCTGGGGATATCCATGATGTTTGTGATCAAAGTGATATCAATAGGTTTATCATATAAGATCCTTTGTGAGTCAGTTTTTGGCATCCAAATTGACTTGCAACGAGGTTGGGGGGTTCAAATCTTTGGGTATCACATTCCTCTGTCGATGGCCAATTTTGAAACAACATTTACAGTAAAGAGGAACATTTTTAAAAACCACCTCTTGGATGAATCATTTATCTCCATTTTAAATCTAGAAATGATATGGAAAATATCGTGAGATATCAACCTCAGTGAAAATACTAGCTACTGATGGTCTAGACAGGTTCAAGGTAGCTGTATCTAATCTAATCGGGCGTCCAAAAAGACCAGAAATTGCAGAAAGAGCACACTGCTTAAACAGGTGTAAGGGTAAACTTGGGAAACCTATCTTTATTGGTACAATGGGGGGATCGGAACCAATGTCGAAGTCCGGAGACCACTTGAATACCATCATAGCAGACCCCCCCCCCCCAAAGGACCAGGTGTAAGGACCCGACCCCAGTTGCCCGGAGCCGGTGCCTTATTTGATTACGTTGGCATACATACAAGGAATACGAATCCCGAAGGACCGAGTAGTTTATAATTATTGGAAACAAGATACATACATAAGTTTATCATTACAACATGAAGGGAAACAAAAACATTATGTTAAAACCACTAGAAACATCTCGTCTCCTAGATTATACTTGTAAGTCATTCACAAATTACTTCTTCATAACCTGAGAAAATAAAACATAAGAAAGGGGTGAGCTCAAACGCTCAGTAAGAGTAAGCAATACAGCGGAAGATAATATAAACATGAGACATGGTGAATAATTGAAAACACGTGCCTTTAATAATAAACTTGAAACACATTATGGCAGAAATATGAGCTAAACAAATAATGCCAAAATTAAACATAATTATGGGTATTCTACTAGTCGAATAACCACTTGAAACATGAGACCATAAATATAATCATAGAGGTATCTTGGGGCATTACTTACATAATCTTGTAACCATCTTGGCTACCTTAAAATTTGTAACCCTCACGGCTACCTTACTTTGTGTAACCATCACAGTTACACTTGGAGTAACCATACGGCCGACCTCCAACTTACTCATACCAAATGCATTGTAGGGAAATATAGGTCCCACCCTTCATCATAAACAATGCCCAATAACCAAAACATAATCATACAACATAAATAATAGCATAAAAACATTTCCTTTGAATCTTATAAAACAGAATTTTAAAAGAGGATTTTAGAAGAAAAGTCCCTTATAAACATCATATACTTGAAGTGAGGCTGAATAGAGTAGATTTAATATGTATATACTCTGTAAATACACATATTGAAACATAATATAAACAAAACCCATCACACAAACAATTTAAATAGCACATAAATTATAAAGTAGAATGTTAACCCAAAGAATGGAAATCGGGTTAAGAATTCCCTTACAACAATGTGATCGGTCGAATCATATGACAAGAACATAATAAATATCAATTGGATCATTTAATAACATGAAAATAAATATAATCATGTTATTATATATATCAAATGACAGTAAACACATTCCACATACAAGAAATAAGCGGCGAACGACTAAAATCTCACAAAAATGAAAGTGAGACGAGGAACCCCTTACAACTTTGTAATCAATTGATTTGTATGGCCCAAAATTAATGATTTTCAAATGATAAATTTAATATCATAAAAATAAAGATATTCATGATATGAGACAATAATGGGAAGTATACATACACCATACAAAGTAATAATAGTGATTACGGAATATCTCACAAAAATGGAAGTGAGATGAAGAAACCCTTACCTTAATCTTGTCTTACTTCAAAA
This sequence comes from Viscum album, assembly GCA_963277665.1. Taxonomy (NCBI): domain Eukaryota; kingdom Viridiplantae; phylum Streptophyta; class Magnoliopsida; order Santalales; family Viscaceae; genus Viscum; species Viscum album. The sequence goes on from OY728132.1 coordinate 130,870,672, forward strand.
TTGTTAAAACCTCCTATATAATGGTTAAAATACTGTTATTAGTATTTTAAAGAAACATGTTCATGTTTATAACATCTTATATGGTCATTTCATAACCTCATTTCACCCCTTATTTGTTAGTATTTTGTTCCTTGCATTATTTTGGGTGAGTTCTTTTGTGATTTTCACGATCGGTTCATGATGAATCATTCTTGTTGATTGGAAGTGAAACTCCAGAATTGGAAAGTAGTAGTATTTACATATTTCCAGTACCATAAATTTTACCATTTATCACTTTGATTCTTTATATGATGATGATTTATAAGTTAAAACATTAATTATGTTCGTTTAGATCATTTAAGTGGTTCTTTGATAATTACAACTTCATTTAGTCTTATAAATTTGAATCATGAGTACAAAACAATTCCAGAACCTTATATGAGTCATAAAACATATATTATAACCTGTTTCAACCACATAAATGGTTTCATGACCAGACTTGAAATAATTAATGGAAATTGAAAATACATCGTCCACGATATCGGCAATTCGACACAAATGGACAATGTTTTTTGATTCTTTAAATAAGTGAGAGAGGAGAGGAATAATGATTTTTAATTTTCCATAAACATGAAAACATCCAAAATATACAATGTTATGGAGATTTCATGCCTCTTGGATAAGAGGGGGTGAAGAAAGAAGAGGAAGGAATCATGAAATGAAGAAAACATGAGAAATTTCTTACAAAAATTCGGCAGCCTAACGGCGTCTCTTAAAATTTCATAAAAACAAGATTGATGAGAGGAATGGAATATCTCATCATCATACAAACTTTGGACAGTAAGGGGAAATATTTAATGAAATATCCCAACAAAAGACAAAGGTAAAGTAAGAGAATAACATAAAATGGAAGAAAAGAATGAAAATGAAAGAGGATGTTTACCTCTTGATCTCTTCTCCTTGAGATCCTCCTTAAGGGCTTTGGTCTTGGTCTTTTGGTGAGACCAGAAGCTCTAGGACGTGGGGAAGAATATTGGGGAGGGAATTTGGCATAATTTAGACAATGCTCAAGGCTTGAGAGGTGTGGGAGGAAGAGGGGAGTGAGGGTGGTATTTATAGTGGAGGAGGGGAGGTTTTTTAGATTATTTTAATCATTATTATAATATTTTTATCAAGACTATGAATAATCTCAAAACAAGTGGCCCTAAATAGTTATAATATCATGTGATTTCGAAGCAAGTGTCCTTGCATCACTTATGATATCATAAATAGTGCATATTTACTAATAAATTTTTTATACGGTATTTTATCGTATTTCACTATTCACTGAAAATTCAAGTGTTTCAGAAAAATACCAAAAATTTACCCCTACCATTTTTTGACGTGTAGAATTAAAAAGTGAAATCCATTTTTCAAAAAATAATTTTCTAAATATTATTAATTTAATTTCTAAATAAGGTCACAGTTAATTCGAAAAATAACAATATTTCAGTGCAACTAGTTTTTTGTGACATCGGAAAATTAATTAAGATCCCATTATCCTATTGCCTTGGGAAAATAAAATAATAATAATATTTACTATTCATGAGGTCATATTACTATTCATATTACTATTCATACGGGTATGTTACTATTCACCAAAAAAACAAGTTTGTTCTATCAGACTCCAAATGACTTACTGAGCACAACTCTAGATGAACATTTCTTGAAATTCAAAACATAGAAAAGGATAGATTATAAAATTGAATTCTATATTTATTTCCAAAACCTTGGGGTGTTACATTATTCCCTCCTTCAAAGAATTGTGTCCTCGTAATTCATTTCATAACCACAAAAGAAAGATCTCGGACGTTCTTACCACATCTCCCGTCGTAGAGGATCCTCAGGTGCGTTCAGTGGAAAACCCAAATTTTTGCTCAACTCCTCTAGTTCTCTGACCTAGACACACCTCGGACAGATGGGGTTGAACTCTTGCATCAAACACTCGGGCTTCCAAAGGGAGGCTCGAACAGTGCAATGTTTAGAAATGTCTGAATGGACCAACATACGAAGAACTCACCGAACTATGTCTCGACTGAGAAAATATAAGTCGTAGATAGTGTTATACAAGCTAAAACTAAGGAGTTGGTACATGTAAGATGCACAATGGTTTCCCCCTAAAGCAGCCTCTTGAAAACATAACCTGGCCGGATAGTTTCTTCCTAGGGTGAAACATTGGAAAATCCCTTCGTGGTATTTCCCTCTTCGCCTGTACTCAACCAATTGTGCCATGGATAAGCGATAGTAAATGGAAGCATTCCCTTGGCAGGTGAGGAGAATGTCCGGAATATTTTCCACTTCATATAGTTTCTTACATGTTTTTCGAAAGTTTTCGAGAGGTAGGTACCCTTCTTCACGGGTTTTGATTGCAATCATTTCCAGGATCTCCACAGGAAGAGATAACATATGGGTTTGTCCTTCCATCTGAAAATTTATTATAAAAGTTTACTTAGTGATACTCATTTAAATGTATAACCGATGAAAGGATAACAAAAAGAAAAGACAACATTCTATATTTGTATATAACCACTGGTTCAAAAAGTAAAGATGTGCATGGTTTCCCAAGACCCCCAAAACCAAACGTAACACCAAACACACGTTACTCTAGAATTCCTTTTACCGGAGACACCACCGATGCTAGGGTTATGAAGACCTCAGGTGAATTCCTAAGGTAGTATTCAGCTGCTCGATTTCCTTAACCCAGACACACTCCAGACAGATAAGGTCGAAACTGTGATTAAATCACTCAGTCTTCCATAGAGAGGCACGGGAAGTGTGGAGGTCAGAAATTTCATTGTGGACTAAATCCCTATAATTCCCACGCACCACATCATATTTTAAGGATTCGATGAAAGATTCAAAATTGCAGAGGTCCCCAAGCATGCTGAAACTCAGGATTTGGTACATAAAGACTGCGCAGAAGTCCAGCTCCTTTGCAGCTTCTCCAAAAGCCGTGATGGCCAACCATTTCTTATCCAGGGTAAAACACAGGAAGAGTCCCTCATAGTAATTCCCTTTCTTTTTATAATTCGCGAATATTGCATTTTCCATTTGGTTATACGCAACTTCCGATCCCCGATAGATTCGAAGGACATTTGAGTTGTTCGAAACATTGTAAAGAAACTTGCAGGATAGTCGGAGGTTTCCAAAGGGTTCAAAGTATTCTGTAATTGACTTCACAATTATAGTTTCTAGGATTTCGGTGGGGAGGGAAAAAAGACTTGTACCTTCATTTTACATCTGAAAATAAATAAAAACATCACTCTTAGTATTGTTTAAGAAAGTTAATAATTGTTCAGTTCTGGTTTCCAGAGTTATTCAAACTCAATACTATGAGGAAAAATTTACATTAACTCCCTTATAATGGCTAAAAAAATATGAATTATCCTAATCATATCCCCCGGGAGTGTCGTAACCAAGAGTGCAGCAAGGCCCATTGTCGTGTACCAGTTCCCGTTCGAGTCTAGCTCAAAGCGGTGTTTTCGGGTTTTACCCCTAGATACATCTGTGCCAGAGCCGCCTCTACCTGCTCGTATCCAGACAGGGATGTATTTTCTATAAGGATTAACATATTCTATTCCTTACCAAAATACTAGGATTCTTTTTTTACGTTTATCTTCAAATACTATCTTAGGGCTTTGTTCCCTAATCTACGTTTTCTAAATCTAGTTCCCAAGTTTTCTACTAAACTTTCCTCTGATACCAACTGTAAGGACCCGACCCCAGTTGCCCGGAGCCGGTGCCTTATTTGATTACATTGGAATACATACAAGTAATACGAATCCTGAAGGATCGAGTAGTTTAGTATTATTGGAAACAAGATACATACATAAATTTATCATTACAACATGAAGGGAAACAAAAACATTATTTTAAAACCACTAGAAACATCTCGTATCCTAGATTATACTTGTAAGTCATTCACAAATTACTTCTTTATAACCTGAGAAAATAAAACATAAGAAAGGGGTGAGCTCAAACGCTCAGTAAGAGTAAGCAATACAGCAAAAGATAATATAAACATTATACATGGTGAATAATTGAAAACACATGCCATTAATAATAAACTTGAAACATATTATGGCAGAAATATGAGCTAAACAAATAATGCCAAAATTAAACATAATTATGGGTATTATACTAGTCGAATAACCACATGAAACATGAGACCATAAATATAATCATAGAGGTATCTTGGGGAATTACTTACATAATCTTGTAACCATCTTGGCTACCTTAAAATTTGTAACCATCACGGCTACCTTACTTTGTGTAACCATCACAGTTACACTTGGAGTAACCATATGTCCGACCTCCAACTTACTCATACCCAATGCATTGTAGGGAAATATAGGTCCCACCCTTCATCATAAACAATGCCCAATAACCAAAACATAATCATACAACATAAATAATAGCATAAAAACATTTCCTTTGAATCTTATAAAACAGAATTTTAAAAGAGGATTTTAGAAGAAAAGTCCCTTATAAACATCATATACTTGAAGTGAGGCTGAATAGAGTGGATGTAATATGTATATACTCTGTAAATACACATACTGAAACATAATATAAACAAAACCCATCACACAAACAATTTAAATAGAACATAAATTATAAAGTAGAATGTTAACCCAAAGAATGGAAATCAGGTTAAGAATTCCCTTACAACAATTTGATCGGTCGAATCATATGACCAGAACATAATAAATATCAATTGGATCATTGAATAACATGAAAATAAATAGAATCATGTTATTATATATATCAAATGACAGTACACACATTCCACATACAAGAAATAAGTGGCGAACGACTAAAATCTCACAAAAATGAAAGTGAGACGAGGAACCCCTTACAACTTTGTAATCAGTTGATTTGTATGACCCAAAATTAATGATTTTCAAATGATAAATTGAATATCATAAAAATAAAGATATTCATTATATGAGACAATAATGGGCAGTATACATTCACCATACAAAGTAATAATAGTGATTACGGAATATCTCAAAAAAATGGAAGTGAGATGAAGAAACCCTTACCTTAATCTTGTCTTACTTAAAACTTGTTAAAACCGCCTGTATAATGGTTAAAAGACTGTTATTAGTATTTTACAGAAACATTAACATGTTTATAACATCTTATATGGTCATTTCATAACCTCATTTCACCCCTTATTTGTTAGTATTTTGTTCCTTGCATTATTTTGGGTGAGTTCTTTTGTGATTTTCACAATCGGTTCACGATGAATCATTCTTTTTTTATTGGAAGTTAAACTCCATAATTGGAAAGGAGTAGTATTTACATATTTCCAGTACCATAAATTTTACCATTTATCACTTTGATGCTTTATATGATGATGATTTATAAGTTAAAACATTAATTATGTTCGTTTAGATCATTTAAGTGGTTCTTTGATAATTACAACTTCATTTAGTCTTATAAATTTGAATCATGAGTACAAAACAATTCCAGAACCTTATATGAGTCATAAAACATATTTTATAACCTGGTTCAACCACATAAATGGTTTCATGACCAGACTTGGAATAATTAATGGAAATTGAAAATACATCGTCCACGATATCGGCAATTCGACACAAATGGACAATGTTTTTTGATTCTTTAAATAAGTGAGAGAGGAGAGGAATAATGATTTTTAATTTTCCATAAACATGAAAACATCCAAAATATACAATGTTATGGAGATTTCATGCCTCTTGGATAAGAGGGGGTGAAGAAAGAAGAGGAAGGAATCATGAAATGAAGAAAACATGAGAAATTTCTTACAAAAATTCGGCACCCTAACGGCGTCTCTTAAAATTTCATAAAAACAAGATTGATGAGAGGAATGGAATATATCATCATCATACAAACTTTGGACAGTAAGGGGAAATATTTAATGAAATATCCCAACAAAAGACAAAGGGAAAGGAAGAGAATAACATAAAATGGAAGAAAAGAATGAAAATGAAAGAGGATGTTTACCTCTTGATCTCTTCTCCTTGAGATCCTCTTTAAGGGATTTGGTCTTGGTCTTTTGGTGAGACCAGCAGCTCTAGGACGTGGGGAAGAATATTGGGGAGGGAATTTGGCATAATTTAGACAATGCTAAAGGCTTGAGAGGTGTGGGAGGAAGAGGGGAGTGAGGGTGGTATTTATTGTGGAGGAGGGGAGGTTTTTTAGATTATTTTAATCATTATTATAATATTTTTATCAAGACTATGAATAATATCAAAACAAGTGGCCCTAAATAGTTATAATATCATGTGATTTCGAAGCAAGTGGCCTTGCATCACTTATGATGTCATAAATAGTGCATATTTACTAATAAATTTATTATACGGTATTTTATCGTATTTCACTATTCACTGAAAATTCAAGAGTTTCAGAAAAATACCAAAAATTTACCCCTACCATTTTTTGACGTGTAGAATTAAAAAGTGAAATCAATTTTTCAAAAAATAATTTTCTAAATATTATTAATTTAATTTCTAAATAAGGTCACAGTTAATTCGAAAAATAACAATATTTAAGTGCAACTAGTTTTATGTCACATTGGAAAATTAATTAAGATCCCATTATCCTATTGCCTTGGGAAAATAAAATAATAATAATATTTACTATTCATGAGGTCATATTACTATTCATATTACTATTCATAATGGTATGTTACTATTCACCCAAAAAAAACAAGTTTGTTCTATCAGAGTCCAAATGACTTACTGAGCACAACTCTAGATGAACATTTCTTGAAATTCAAAACATAGAAAAGGATATATTATAAAATTGAATTCTATATTTATTTCCAAAACCTTGGGGTGTTACACCAGGATCCTCGAATCCAGAATCTATAGAAGTCAGTGTTTGAAGAGAACCGAAATACGACATTCAAGGAATTCTAGAAGCCCAATTTGAAAATTAGTGAAAACAATGTTCTCAAGGGTTTTGCATAGAAATAACAAGGAAGGGCGATTCTTGATATAGTGACCTACAAGTAAAAATCTAAGATCTGAAGAAAGATCTTGTACCTCATCTTTTGAGAATGAAATCGCTAATAGACCTCTATGTTTATATGTTTTTGGAGAAATATTGTCATAGGTCTTCGATTCTGTGCATGGGATTCTACCCGCTACAACATCCACAAATGATGTCCCATCTTGTATCCCTTGATCAGTGCCGTTAGGGTTCGTGTTTCGAGCGTCCGGGAGCGACATCTAGTCCTTCCCTCCGTTAGTGAAGAATATTGTTATCTAGTCAATTAATATGAATTGTATGATTTTTACTTCACAGGTTGGTAGTTATTATCTTTGTGAAGTCACTAGAAAATCTATACCATTTTATTATTTTAATAATGATTCTCCAATTACTGTTCTAATGGATTTTAAAATATCTTTATTTGTAGTAATGTTTCCATCCACTGAATTTTTTCTTCTCAAATTGACATATTTTGAGGAAGTTTTGAAGATGGAGTGGATGATTCTTTATTGAATGAAAAAAAACAATACGAATTGATAAATATAGTAATTATCTTCTAATACCGCAATGTGTGGAACATGTAAGACGTTTTTTAATAGTATTCCCAATATAATTGGGAATATATTTTTAAATATAAATTGGTTACTATTTATATTTAATTAGAAGAATAAATTCAAATTTATCTATATATGGAATAAAATATGTTTGAAAAATACTCCAAAGGAAATTAGATAGAATATGAAGGAAAATATCATAGTAAAAAATAAAAAACATGTTACTGATGACATTTGTGCGAATACGGTTGTCCATATTTTTTGAGAATATAGAAGAAATTATTTTATCCCTTATTTTTGTGTCAGTAAATAACCTTTCATTCTTTTAATAAATTCATTCTACAATTATATCAATAAATGTGGGGGAAATCAATCCCTTTTTCATTATGCAGATTTTGTTGTTAGTCCTTGATAATATTAACAATATCATTTTATTTGTTTTATTTTTTACCATTGAATTTAAATGATTTAAGCTTCATCCTTGATTAATTGTACTTATAATGGAATTGAGAAATATTTAAATTGTTCAACTAATTAGATATATACAAAAAACCTTCCAAATGAAACCTTCTACATCACCAAAGTATCCCCACTATAATTCATTAATCGCAATTTCAATTTCCTTAGGATTGTGAAAGGAACCAATGAAATTGAATTAAACTATTAGTAATGATTTCACCATAAAGATTTCATAAACAGAATCATAGATTCCTCCCACAATATGGTATTATGTATAAATAACTAAGAAATAAAAGAACATAAATAAGAAGTATCTATAATAATAATTCAACCAAATAAAGTATAACAAAATGAATACAGTTGAACAAACAAAAATGAATTTATAAAAAAGTTAATTTGATATAAATATATTATAAAAATGAATTAAAAATATACTATATATAGTATGAATGATATATAATAAACCCAAAAATACAACTAGTGGGACCTCAAAATTCCCCACCACATCAAATTTCTCATGACCCATAGTTGTCACTAGTCAAAAAACAAAAAATGGTGAAGAGGAATTATGAAGCACCACTAAAAGATGTGTCAGCTTTAAATTTACATATTTCATACATAACCAAGTATTTATACACCCATTGGATATATGTAGCATGTGTGGAAAATTTAGAGTATAATTCCACCATTAATATATAGAATAACATTAATAATGACGAAAATTAACAGTAGTATCAAAATACCGTTATTGAAATACCTTTTTTATGAAAATTCATTTTAATTCATTAATAATTAATACAGAAATCATTTTCATAACAATTTTGTTTTTATAAAAGAAAGTAATTATTATATGTATATGAAAACATGGATACTATGTAACACAACCAAGAGTAATATAACATAAACCATAATAATCCAAATTAGTGTAGACATACCTCAATAATATATAACATGTGATCTAAACATTGGGAAACATAAATAAAATTACATTGTAATCATGGACCTCTCTAGTGGATCGTGATATTGGATTATGAGAACCTGATAGAAACTAAACCTCAACATACCATTGGACTTTCCGAGTGACATACTCTTTCAAGATTGTCAATTAAGGGAACTAGCTAGTAAAATAATTTAAATTGATGTAACAGTGCTCCAAGATATCAAAACATGTATCAATGGTTCCCATATTTAACTCATCAATTATCAATTCTCATAATAGATCCAATCTCATACAACCACATCAACAAAATATATGTTACATGAAAATAAGGATCATAAATCCTTGAATAATAATTTATAACCCAACTATCATTTAGTACAACCTTTTAAAATCCATATCGAATCAAAATATCTATAAAAACATTATATCAAACATTATATAAGTGTAAAACTAGGGTTCGGACAGACATCATGTTTTGTCAATCTAAAACATATAATTCATCAAATAAAAAGTCATAAACTCTAAGAAAAAATATAATATAGTACTTAGTCACAAATTTCAACCACGACATGAGGAAAAATACATAAAAACTAAATTACTAGGGGTAATCCAGGGGAAATATTCATTATGTGGAGAACCCATCCTTAAATTTGTTTCATCCTCATCACTATCTTCAAATACCCTGAGATTTAATGGAATTTTATCCTCAAAATACTTATGAAACAATATATTCAGTTGTATAAAAACCACTTAACATAATCATTACCACCATGGACAAGTAAAGTATGATGATAAGTGGGATATGAAAGAAGAACTGTTTAGAGAATGACACAATCCTAAATAAGGAGAAATAGTGTGTTACCATTAATAAATCCCAATAATAACCCAAAGAAGTCACCATGGAATATAAAAAGACGATAATAACATGTCCTAGAGGGGTCTTGGTTGGATAGATAACGTGAAATAAGGTGAAATGAACTTAAAATGAATTTACAAAAATATTTATTTACTAATTTTAAAAATTTGGTTGCGACACCTAGTTTAGATTCATATTTGGGGAAACCATGCTCCAATGATGAGTTTTCCAGTACTTTGGAAATTTTAGTTGTAAGCATATCTACATGGTTTGGTTCCACAATTTAATCTAACCATCACCCAACCATACAGGCCACTGGGAAGGAATATCCAAAACATAAGGTTAGTATACAGAGTGTGGTTTCATATTTTCTCCTTTTCATGTAATGATCGTAAAACCCACATTAAAAGTTGACATTTTTTATTGTTGATGTAAATAATTTATCTGCATGTTTTGGGGAACCATTCCCCAACCAATCTCACTTCACTAGATAACCCTTCCTCTAGTATACATGGTTAGGGTATAGGATTAACACTAACAATGTGCTAAATTACTTAACAAGGAGTATTATCCTTTTACTGGATTTTAAACCTTCAACATAAGAAAAAATATATATATATAAACATTCCAGTGAGCATGCCCCCACCCCAATTCTCTCCACCATACCACTTTCAACACCCACTTAGTTGTTTCCGGACCTAAATTCATTATCTCAAAATCACGTGTATCCTCTCATGTTAGTTAATAATTTCATTTATATGAAGAAAAAATTACTTAATTGTGATTTTCATAATATTGATATTCATTTAATTAATGAAAAGTACAAGATTTTTTCCTTATTTTCAATGAGAAAAAATGATTCCCATGGTGTCACACTTGGATGAATAAAACACATTCTACCAAGATCCTAAACTATCATTTCAATTTTTATGATGTGTTTAGAAATTTAAGATATAATGGATGAGAAATGGTGCTCTTACCTATTTGTAAATAATTAGATAATTCCACCATACATTAGGGTAGTAACCCTAAGAAATATACAGAACTAAAATGAGTTAATGGACCGGATATTGTTTTTTAATCAAATAGGTGTTTAGAAGAATGCCAAATTATGTTTAAATTTCATGATAGAATAATAATCCACCAACTAAAATAAGTATGAAGAGTCTTTCTATAATTTTAGGGGTAATGAACATTTACGCTTCCATGTTGGAATACCTTACTAAATAAATTCCCGGTAGAATCTATATTATAAATGATGATCATTGATATTGTATTCTTTAAATGCATAATATGATCACATGTTCAGAATAAATTTATGTGGAAGAATCAATATTATGTCCATTTTATTAATGGAGTAACTCAAAATGGTCATTCCAGTATGTAAATGTGATGTTGTTAGACAAAATAATAGTGATTTAAATATCAAATAGTTGTTTCTATTACTTTATGAGAATTAAGGACATTAAAATGTGATGTTATTATATTATTTAAGGCAATATAGACCATATACTAAAATTCATGTATTGTTTGAAAGATCATTAAAAGATCCCCACCAATACATTAATGTATTTTAGGATTTTCATATGTAAATGAATATTGTCTTACAATGAACGATGTGATAATTTTTTTATTAATACAATCTTGAGAATATTATCTTAATAAATATAGATTCATTTAGTGGGAATTAAAATTATGATAAATAATAATGGTATTCCTATAACTGTAATGGAAATAATTGGCTGACGAAAAACTAATATCGAAAATCATGGTAACACACCCATATGAAAACATTTCGGATAATGGGATGAATGATCACTAAAACATGATTGTTGATGTTTTTCTATATTAAATATATACAATAAATAATTATATGACTCGTGAATATAAAAAATGAAAATAGGAGAGAGAAATAAGTTACCCAGTCCCTACATGTGAAAAATAAATATTATTATGAAATATTATGAGGAAAGAAGATATTGTACAAATGAAGAAAAAGAACCCATTAGGAATTGAAGAATAAGAGTATAATGGATGAAATTTAATGATCAGAACCATTCATTTAAATTTAAATGAGAAAAAGATGAAAATATACTTTAATATATATTTTAAAAGTGTAAATTTCAAAAAGATAATAAAATGTAATTTATAATTTATAATCTTGCATTTGAAGATGTTAAATATTAATTGATAGATGCCAAATACTAATTTCTGAACTCGATTTGGGGAAAAATATTTATAGTAACCATGTTTCATGTTAATGTTCAAGAATTTCTATATGGGATTAATGACTCTATACTCTGTAAGGAGGCCTTATTTGTAGTTATAATTAAATGTATTAATAATATAGAACATCTACATCAAAATTTTAGAGTATATTTTTCGATATATTGATGCACCTATGTAATATAGTGAAAATTATAAACATTGTCTGATTTTGTGTAAGTGATACATGCAATAGGTTTTCTAGAAAACCTCTCATCGCACCACCTGTAATTTATATAATTATTATTTCTTTCAGATCTTTCACATAGACACCTTGATCATAGAAGTGATTGGGTTTCCCACATTGGGTCCAAACCTTTTAAGAATACCATTTTATGATCTTTAATTTTATTTTATACAATACATGTTGTATATTCTTACAGGGTAAGAAAACCAGATCCACTATTATCATAAATAATAATAGGGGATTGGGAACTGATAGTGTAACTCAAGTGAATAATATTTCATAAAGATAGGGACCCATTAAAAAGTAGTCACTCATTATTTACACACAACCGAGGTGACTTCACCAAATCATTGGAACTAATAACTGTTAATATATTAAATCTAGTTCAATATGGTCTTATATGTTTCTATCTTCTATGTATTTTTATGAAACTAATATTAATTGAATATTTTAGTTGTTTTCATAAGATCTATTGTTGAATAATTGTACTTATATCTCTATTAATATAGAAATTGTTGTTTTATACAAGTCATTAAAAATAGTATGAAAAGATAAGTAAAATTTCAGAAAGAGAATTCCCATGGTAAAGAGGAATCATGTTACCTTAATTTAATGGGAGTGTTCAGTGATTTAATAAATTTTATTAAGGTGATTCATGTGATGAATCAAATTCATGACTTGATGTGTTAAATAAATTACATCATGATTTGTTTTTTAAAAATAAAAATTACATAAATAATGTTTCTACTGATGTTTCTAAATATATAATTTCACTAAATAAGGGTCTACATCATAAAAAATAACAGATAGAGTATGAAAATAATGAAATTGAATATTGAGTTAGAATAAGCTATGTCAATGTAAAACTCTCAAAAAAATAGTCAGTTCTAAGGAGAAATTTTTATCACATTGAAATGATAGAATTCATATGATTTAATTATAATTATAAAAGAATTTATATTAGAAATTATTGATCAATTAAGTGTACAATGTATTAAAAAATCTACCTAAAACCTCTAAGAATGTCAGTGAAGCCTATCTATTGGTTAAAAAAGAGAATAAAAGATCTTGAAATTATCTATGAGTGGAAGGCAAGATGTGTGAGGATAAATTTGAAATGCTAAAACTAATATGTAAATATAGGGTAAAATTATTTGAATTCCAAAAGTATATATTCAAATTGATTTTTTTTGAATTTATGAAAAGTAGAAAAAATTGAAAAACACCCATGATAAATCATCACAAGCTGATAGAAAAAGATATGTTATCACTGATGTTATAGGTTAAACTATTTTTTCTAAGAATACTTTGTCCAGTTGAAATAAAGTATTTATGTCCTATTAAGATCAACCCATAACAATCTCATTGGAAAATTTAAAACATGATCTATATAAATCAATTTGTACTCATTCTTTTTTGAGGGCTAGTGTAGGACTAATGTAAAAATATTGGAAAATGTGGGTAGATAAAATTTTCTAAAACCCTCTATATAATCAAGTGTAAATTTTATAATGTAAAATAATAGGATCTACATATATAATTCTAAAAATAATGTCGTTTCATCCAAAAACAACAAGTTATAAAATCTAACAAGAAAATAATTAATGTAAAATAAGAATGTTTTTAGTAACATTTAGTATTGTTAGATATTGGGAATAAATAAATTTACCTATGTAACAAAATATCAAGTTTTGAATATCATAGAAGAACTACAATCAGTGGAAGTATAACTAAAGAAAAAAATTAAAACCACCAGAACAAAGCATATTTCATAAAAAAATATTTTGGTTTATAAATTTTTTTAATTTCATTATAAATACTATGATTATTGAAATAAATGTCAGAAAATGGTAGAAGAGTTGAATTTTTTACCAACCATTTAATATTCATATACTACATTTAATATATGACCACATTATAAAAAAATTGATGTGGATAAACATGATTTATCTTCATTAAGGAGTAATCAAAATTAGAGAGATATAAAATCTAATCTGCCAAAGATAGAGAAGTAATCTAAAGGGTAAATCACAACTAAAAATTAGGATATACTTTTTTTTAAAAGGATACACCATAGACCATTTTATGTTTTCTCATAAACAATTATGTAGAATGAATTATGCTGAAATTGAAAAGTGATTAAATCAAAAAAGATGGATTACCTGATTGGTTTTGTATAAGAAATCCATGAAAAACAATTTAAATTTCAAGAGTTTTTTTCAAAAACTTAAATCTCATTGTATTTTAATTATGTGTTTAGATGATGTACAATGATAGGGAATAAACATATTAAGAACATTACATGACTTACCTAAAAAAAGGAGTCATTTAATAACTAAAGGAATGAACCAGTGACTTTCTGTGTAAAAAATGAAACTACAAATATAGGGACTAAAGAAAACAATATATCTGAAAATTTTGACAAACTAATATTTAGGATTTTTCCATGCTAATTAAATTTGGATAAGAATATGTTTGAAGATGACAATTTTGAAAAAGCTCGACATTTTAAGGTGAAAAGACAATATACTAAAAAGAAGAAGTCTAAATAAGTGACTAAATTTAGGTCTCCCAAAGAAGATCAGACCAAGAGAATCAAGGAAAAATAAATCGTAACAGTTTTCACCATCCTAGAGATAAATATAAAAGGTTGAAATAGTTTCTATTAAAGTATCAAAAATTTTATCACATTAATAAGAAAATGGAAGCTCTTATTGTTCCCATATGTGTTTATTTTTCCGAGTTTGTTCGAGTTATAGGAAGTGATACATCAAAAGGGAGAACAAATTGAAAACCAAAATGTTAATACAACATGTGTATCATTCTATAGTATATATTTTAAAAATATATGATATTTATTACTTAAAACACATGAAATTCAATCAATGGAATATTCAGGGATTTTATTCTTATAGAAAACAATCGATAATAATTTTTTCTTGAAATTTATATCATGAAGAGGGGGCTTAATAGATAATGTTGGAAATCCCCCAATGTTTTCTCTTTAGGATGATACGAATTTTTTGATCTCCCACGCAATAACTGAGGAATAATGATCTCTTTTCCCACTTATTTTGATTTATTTTTACTTTTTTATTAGTGGGTTATTGTTAAAATAATTTGAAATAGGGGGATATATTTTTTCACTTGAATCATTTTATTGTGTTTTTTGAAGTTTATTTTAGGTTATGAATTCCTTAAATCCATTTTTATTTCCCCTAATAAAATAAATTAGTTGGTATCACATTGTGCACTATTAATGGACAATTTTGTTATCTAATTTGATTGTACTTTTTCCAATATTGAGCATGGATAATGTAGACTTATAGTTGATGAATTGATGACACATTCATAATAAAAATGTTTCACCACCCTTCTCTCATGTGAAATTTATTAATTCTCACAATAATGGAAGTGGAAAAATTGAGGTGAACAAAAGGGGAGAAAATTATTTTTCTCATAAAATAAAATTTGAGATATTATAAATATTTATACATTTAAAAAACTATTAAATTTATTTTTAATATGGGAGATAATAATATAAATGAATTTAGAAGTGACTTTAGAATTCAAAAAAATCCAAATTGGGGAATTAGAGAACCCAACTGGATTAACGGAGTTGATTTTAATTATTAATTACCTTTATTGGAGTGTGAGAGAATTTCATTGTATGAGGAAGTTTTGTGATGGAGGAAGAAGTAAACTACTGAGTGAGTATAAAGAGGCATCCCATTCTTTGAAATATATGTAATATTGAATCTACAATCTAAGAATAATTATCTAGATAGATTCTAGGAAGTAACGATAATGGAAATGATGCTTTTTGAATTGGTCTTCAAGGAAATAAATGATATGTTATAATTATCATGAGATAAACTATCTATAAAATTTTATGTTGACATTAGAGAAGATATATGTATTATAACTTGTGAAGATATAATTAAATGAATGAAAAAATTGAATAAGTGTTGATAAACTATCAAAGGATTCATCATGCAGGGAATATTTAATATTGAGTTACAATTACGTCAATGATAATGGTTTGTAGATACCAAAGTGAAGCTAGAATTAAATATGAAATTATGATATTTAATTTACTATACTTGTGTATTCTATTTGGTATAAGATTTTTAAAAGTAGTTTAAATGGATTTGAAAATTATCATATATTTTTTAACACTCATTTGATGTGTTTTATGTTTCCTTCTAGTGATTTAGAATACTTGGAATGATTTGAAGATTCTTGAAATTCATTTCAATAAATTAGGTAAGTCTTTTAATGGAGTTATAAAATTGATAATTGTAAATTATTTTATAGGAAATTTTTCATTTTCATGTGTTATGTGATGTATTCATAAGATACTTTGTGAATCGTGTAATTCTATTGGTTTGTGAAATATTTTTTATCACAAGAATTGAGAATATTTTTATTTTCTTCATCTTATAATCATTATATGGTATTTATCGTCTTCTTGAGAAATTTGAGATCTAAATATGATATCATAATAATGGGTATATTAATAAATATTTGTATTATATTATATTTTCAGATTATTTTTAGTGTGTAATATATTCTGATCCATATATTATATTCATCCATGTTCCAGATATTTGTCTATAGAATAATATACTATAGTTCTATTAAGATATTATACTTTTTTAAAATATGAGAAAATATGATCTTTTGTATAATACTTGGAAAATTTTATCAAATAATGCATGTGTTATTCATCGTTGAATAAAACATGAAAAATGAATTATGATTCAAGATTAATGGTGAGATTATGGTCATTTTACCTTGAATAATATAATCACATGATGAGAACAATTGAAAGTGGAAGAATCAAGATAAACCTAATCTTGTTAAGCTATTAACATTTTAATATAATTATATAATATAAATATATTGTTACTTATATTGTTTTACAATGATTTAAATATCACAAATGGGTTTTTGATTCTCATTGTGAATTGATAAGATCATGTAGAAAATTCCTCTAATATTGAAATTAATGTTTTACATCATACTCAAATTCAGAGACTCTCATAACTGTAAATAAATTGTCCACTCCAGTACAATAATGTATTGAATAATTTGGGAATAGATATTATTATTATATTACTACGGACGTTGTGGTAATATTTTAGAAAGATAATAACATAAATATCGGTTGAACAAATATATATTCATTTAATAAGGATTAAAATTAAAATATTGAAAAATAAATTATATGAAATGTTGTTGGGATGAGTTGTTGAGGTAAAAGGAATATTTAGGCTCCTGGAAACATACCCATAATAAAAGGTTTATGTAAATTCATTGGAGGATCACCACACTGTGATAATATAAATATATATGTATACAATATATAATAAAAATTATTCTGTGGTTGAATAATATAAAAGCCCAGCAGAATATATAAAATTATGTCAACCTCTGTTTTTGTGTGATAGACAAATATATATCAATAACAAGAATAAAAAACTCAAACTATGATAAAAAAGAAGAATAAACTTTTCGGTATCGTAGAATATTAATTAGAATCATTGAATCGATTGATCAGATAACTTTAGTAAAAAATTTCAGAAACAAATAAGAATACACACAAAAAAATATTTATGGTGTCACGTGATGAGATAAAAGAAAAACATTAAATTTCAATTTATGATCTATTAGTTGAAGACCTTAAAATAAGAGTAAGAGATGTCAGTGATCAAATTATAATCAATATATACTAACAAGTTAGTTTGAAGAAACAAATTTTCATGTTATCATTCATAATTATCTATGGTTTATTAAAGAATATATATTTAGGAAATTGATATTATTGATTGATTCAATGCAATATTGATTAGATATAAGTTCTGCATTACGAGTTTATAGATGTTTTTATCCATATTGAGATATAGAAGCACCTATGTAATATAGTGAAAATGAAAACATAGTGGGTTATTGGGTATGTGTGAGGTATGAACTACGAGTTCATGATAATCCCTAATAAACACACTTATAATTCATAACATGATTACTAGTGCATAATCTGTTTCGTATACATTATAATAAAAAGGAGTTTTTTTCTCTCATTAAGGCAGAATGCTGTAAAAATATTATGTACTGAACTATACTTATATTACCTTCATTTTATATGATATATGTGTATTGGGTATGAAAAATAGATACACTATTATCTTAACTAATAACTGATTAATTATTACTAAGACTTAATATTATGTTAGTAAATGTGTTAAATGATATGGACTTGGTAAGAAGTAATCACGTATGATTCAGCCCCTCTTATGAGAAGTCACCCATTCATATGAACTAGAAAATTAATCATAAATACATTAATATATATGTCCACAACATTTTAAGGATAACCATTTTATGACCAATAAATTAAATAAAATATAAGGTTGAATATCTACCATGAAATGGATCCAATATCAGGATAATAGGTCCTTCTATCCATAATCATGGATGAAACTCGCATTGGAAGATGTGAGAGTTTCCATCGAGAGAAATGAATGGATCCATAAGATGGTATCTGTCAATATATTCTTTTTGGATAACCATTAAGTCTATATAAAAAATTAATTTTAGGGATATCTTAATTAAGAAGTATAAAATATCGCATTGTCTCAATGCCTAAAACTATAATATGACACTCATGGAATTTTTATAATAACTCCATCCTCTTCACCAATGGAGTAAAATTATCCATAACACATGACACCAATTATAATAATAGGACCAATGCATTGATCAATTTATATGAGATAGAGGGAAGCGATGAACCTATGTCAAATTTATCTAAAACCATAGAAGCTGAGAAAAATACTAATGAGAACTGAAATTTCATTATATCCCCCAATAACATGCTTCACAACATATAAAAAATTTATTTGGGACCACTCTCAGACTTCATAGAAGAATGAAAACCCCTTTAATTGATTATGAGTTCCTATTACCATAGATGATTCATAATACACCTTATAACATATGGTGTATGAATACCCAACCCACATTGTTTTTTGGAAACTACCTAAAAAATAATTCAAAATGACCCAATTATCAAAAATAATTATAATCATTATGAGGTTTTGGTAAATATTGTTTGGTGTGACCCAAATTTACATAATTTAATATCACAATCATATTACTATCTAAATTTTTCATGGGTGTGTAACCTACCATAAACTAGACAATTAGTTCTAAAAAATGCACCACACAAACCAAATCCTTTTGACATATGTTCACCAAAAATCATGAGACCATTAAGAATTTATACGTATCAATAAGAGACAAAAAAATATGTGGCTCATTTTTACACATGGTAGACATAATCATGTATGTAAACACCCAAAAGGATAGAAATAATGTGTTTGGTGGAAATCAATAAATGATACCACCACAAATCTATATAATATCTTTTGCAATGAAATCCATTATCATTGGTTTTAAAATACCATTTTATTAAAAACCATTAAAAATAAATCAATATTTTATGAAAAAAATTATTTATAAATTAAGTTAATATTGTTTTAGTTTTTATAAAAAAAAACAAAATACGGGAAATAGACAATAAGATGAAAAATATGAAACATAAGGATGTGAAATATAATATAAAGACAAATTATCCAAATGAGTATGAAAATATATCAAAAATGAGTCATATGAGATCTAAATATTGGATACCATAAATAAAATAAAGGGTTAATAAATGACCTCACTTGGAAAACATTATGATGGCCTATGTGAACCAGATGAAATCCCAACACAGACTTATCATTTGGCCACCCAGGGTGACATTACCTAGCTGGAATTTGGTTGAACTTCTGGAAAAATTCTTAGAAATTATTGGAACTAGTATATCACTCCTCTATGTTTCCCAAACACATGAACTGAATTCCAACATTTAACTCATTAATAATCAATTCCAATAACCTATATAGTAGATTAAAACACAAAAACAAATAATCACTTACCTAAAATGAAGGGTAAACAATAAATGAAACATAATTCATAAACCAATTCCATTTCAAAATTAGCATTAAAATTCTAATTGGAATCAAAATATAATATAAAATATTTGAAATTTTTCATATAAGTGTAAAATTGTTTTTAGCATAAATAATATGTAAATGACATCAAAATCACTAAATTACTAAAAAAAAGTCAAAAATACTTAAAAATTTATAAATCAATCTTCTACAACTCAGTTCGATAAAAATATCGAAAAATTAGACCTAGAAAACAAAATTATTTCGGGTATTTATGTGAAATATTAATTATTTTTAAGTGACTTCCTTAAACTCATCACAACCACATCTCTTTCTTGAAATACCCAGATATTGAAGATAAATGGATCCTTATAATCCTTATGAACTAGGAGATTAAATTTTAGAACCATTTTTGGTAATAATGCTGGAAATTGAGGCCATATAATTAAGGATTATAAGAGGAATTTATATAAATAAGTGAATGGAGGATGTGTTTTGAAGAATTCATGGAGAAAATAAGTGTTTCCATTATGAAATCTCACTAAAACACTAAATAAAACACCATGTAATCTATGAGGAAGCGAAAAACAAGGCTCAATAGTATCTTAAACAATTTAAAAGGGGGTAGTAATGATAAATGGATTTAAATGAGTAAGGTAAAAAAGTGAAGATGTCACGACCCGTCCTCGGGGCCCGTGCCATGACTACCCCAAGCCCGCCTTCCATAGGCCAGGGGCTGGCGACTAGCACCAAAGGCGTAAAATCCCAATAACTGGGAAGTCATTGCCTTTATAAAAGAAAACAAGCACCACAGAGTACAAGCGGAAGCAAAACACTAAGTACAAAAGAAATGCTGAAAAGTAAATGGGCCAGAATACAAACCCAAAAGAAAGTACGACTACAACCGAACAAGGTACAACAGCAAAAAGACAAACAGCTGGAAGAAGGAAGCAGCTCCTGGGTCGTCCTCCTATGATCCTACCTGAAGGGTAGGTACAGATAGCGCAGCTCCTAGTCGTCCACCAAGGATCCTACCTGAAGGGTACGTACAGATAGCCTCCACCACGCTCTCATCCGTCAACCTCCTCTGTGAGTCATCACGTCGTGTAGTCCACCTCCGGGTACTGACTCGTCGTGTAGTCCACCTCCGGGTACTGACTCGTCGTGTAGTCCACCTCCGGGTACCATCCAGTCCTCGAACACTCGGCCTTCGTCAGCACTGCCCGTCGTCTACAACCAACACAACGAGGTGCGGGCATAGCCCGTGCAGGGGTGAGTATAACAATACTCAGTAGGGACCCCGAGACCCTCAAGGTCTCTCTAAAACCAACAAGGATAACCACAAAGAAGATCTCAACAGATAACCTATACTTAGGTATATTCCCATACATATACCTAAGTTATCAGGTAACCCATCTCAACCATGAGGAAACACAAGGATCATGAAATCAACGGATAACCACTACCCAGGTATATGCCCATACATATACCTATGTTAGCAAGTGACCCATCTCAATCATGAGGTAAACACAAGGTCAAAAGTCTCAGCTCAAACCAGGATTTTCATTATCGAAACCGTAACTACTGAAGAACTCCATCTCTGGAGTGTACAGTGGTCATGTCACGACTCTGAGGTACTGCTCACTAACCTAAGACTGCTGAAGTACTCCTCCTGTAGATTACCGCGGGTCAGCCACCCAGACACAGTAGTGCTTCCCGCCGAGGTATGTCACCCAAACACAGTAGTGCACACCCCCTAGTAGCCTGTTGAGGTACTCTACGGACGAGTACCGCGGGTCTACACTGTCACACAGGTAGTGCTCCGTCTTCCATGGGTCTGCACCTCAGAAAGTAGTGCTCCGTCCACTGGGCTAGTCGACTCACTCCAAGTCGAGTCGGTCAAGCAGTCGTCAGGTCTCAGCCAGCTACACGGTCTCCGTACTCCGCACGCTCGTCACTGGGAGGGTCTGCTCCACGAGCTACAGGTCGATACTCCAAGTATCTCAAGTCCCACGAAGAAGTATCTCAAAGGACCGCCTCATCATAGGGGTCTCAACACAACAGACGGCGCGTCAATCAGACGCCCGGTCTGAGAGTTATTGGCTTTTTCGTCCCAGGGGCCCGGTTGGTTTCGTGAGTGAACCAAACCCAGCCGTATCTCAACTGTACCCCGAACTCCCATAGGGTATACTCATAGGGACCGTTTCTCAATGAGATCACCAACGCCGCTGACGGTTCGTCAAACGGACGTTCTGTCAGAAAGGTAACAGTTTTTCCGTTCCAGGGGCCCGGTTGGATTTTTGTGCGATCCAACCCGGCCACTATCCATCTGCATCCAAATCTCAGGCAGAGAATGCCAAAAGTTCCGTATCGTCAACAGGAACTCAACGCAACAGACGGCGCATCAATCGGACACCCGGTCTGAGAGTTATTGGCTTTTTCGTTCCACACCCACCCTGGGAAACTTCCCAGGAGGTCACCCATCCTGATCACTACTCTAGGCCAAACACGCTTAACTATGGAGTTTTAACCACGTAGGCTCCCGAAAAGGAAGGTGCACCTTGAGTATAGTATACCGAAACGACCATCTCGATCCAAGGATCGCGTTGCTGCTGACGGCGAGTCGTTTGGAGGCTCGTAGCCCAAGATACGGGCATTTGACCGAAAGTGGTCCGAAACTGGGGGTCTGGGCCCGGGACGACCCGGCCCGACCCCCCTGGGTCGGCCGAACCGGGTCGACCCGACCCGGGCGGCGGCGCAGTCCGGCGCGGTGGCGCGGTCCGGCGCGGCGGCGCGGTCCGGCGCGGCGGCGCGAACTGGCACGGCGGAGCGGACCGGCACGGCGGCGCGGCCTGGGCGCCGTTCGGGTGCCGCGCGCGGGGGGCAAAGCCCCCCCCCCCCCCTTTTGAGAACCGTGGCCCCGTAATTGGGGCTGCTTTTGAGACCCGACCGGGAGAAATTAATTCCCCCGCTCTCCACTGCCCGGCCGCCCCGCACTGGCCGGCCGGTTTCGCCAGCAAGGACCGACGACGGCCGGTCCTTCCTTCGCTGACACCTGCGGCCCGGTGCCGGCCGCCGGTCATCTTGCTCCGCCGCGGCCCAGAACCGGCTGCGGCCTATGCCGTTCGGCGCGATGCGACGACATCGCTTCCTTCCGTCGCGGCCCCACTCCGGCCGCGGCGCCTTTGACTTTCTTCGACGTGACACGACGGCGTCGCGTTCTTGGATTTCTTTCCACGGCACGGCGTGACGGCGCCGCGCGTATCTTCCGCAATAAATCGCGTGGTGTGACGACACCATGTTTTCTCGTATCATCGTCAAGAAACCATCACGAAAAACAAAGGAGGAGGGTCGGTCGTGTTTGTGCGGCCTGACCCCCCCTCGTGTTATTCGATAACAAAAAGGGTTTTAAACCATGATCATCACCAAGTTTGTATTCACGAACAATTACATAAATAAAAACCCTCAATCATCAACCGCTTGATCGGACGATCCGCGGATCAACCCGGTATTGGTTGGTCCGCGCTCGTCGTTCTTTTCTCAAAAGATAAGAGAATTCCAAAATAAAATTCCCCTACCTCGGCTTCAAGAACGGAGTTCTTCAACGACCCGCGGGAGACAAGCGTCGCGGAGGTCGGGCGTCGTTCCATCTAGGTTGGTGGGAGAAGAGCTCGATGAAGTCGAGCCGAGATGTCACCCTCTGTATACTTTGTAGGCGGCGGTGCTTCCCTTCCTTACTCCGGTTGAAGATGGTCGGAGGTGTTGCTTTGCGTTCTTCGGAAACGTGGAACGTTCTTCCTCGAGAGGTTGGTGATCTTCCAAGAGTTCTTCTCCTCTCCTTAGTTCTCCCCACAAGGTTTATGCCAACCCAAAAAAGAAGAATATAATCTCTCTTTTTAATGTTGGAAAAATGAATTCAAAAGAATTCAAACACTCAAAATAATTAATTAAGTTGGGTTAATTAATTAATTGCAAAGTGTTGGCAAGAATTTCAAAAGATTGAAATTCAAATAAACCATACTTAACTCACCTCATTAATTAATCAAGTTGTCAAATATTAAAAAATGTTAGTTAATGGGGAGTTGGAAAGTGAGGGGTTAAGAGGGTTAGGGAGTTTAAGGAATTTGAAAAGGTGGGGGGTTCGTGTGGGCCCCACCCTTTCAAATATCCACACATGGGATGTTGGATGGATGTGGTCCCACTACTAACTTCCCATGGGAGAAGTTAACCACTTAACATTGTTAAAATTTGATTTAACAATTTTATTCACTTTTTTAATTAAACCCCAAAAATTAACTTCTCCTCCCGCACAAACGCAACTATGGTAAAGGTTATCCTAAGAGATTACCGGTGCTGCGAGTTCATCGGTGCAATCGGATTTCAAATCCGAGCACCGGTTCAAAAGATAGAAATTCTCGCTCGTTCGTTCACTGAACTTACCCGAGCCAAACATCGGAAATTAATTCCGGGCACACCGGGCCTCGGAATCAGGCGCCGTCAGAAACTGCGTTCTTTTAAAATTCTAAAGAAAATTAAGAAAAAAATTTCCTTGAAATTTCCGGGTCTTTACATTACTCCCACCTCAGGGCTTTACGTCCCCGTAAAGCTTCAACACAAACTAGGGTCACAAAAGCGGTACAGAGCACGCATATGAGCCTTCCGCTCCCATGTGCTTACCTGGAGGTTCCGTACTGCCAAAGAAAGTGCACCCGAGGAATCGATCGTCCTCGTAGGATATTCTCCTGTCGATCCTCGATCCCCACTGGAACCTCCGTGAAAGACACTCCATCGCCATCGTCCAGCTCCTCATGGTCGATGATATGCGAAGGGTCGAACACGTATCTCCTCAGTTGAGATACGTGGATGTCATCGTGCACCTGGTGCAACTGTGGTGAATGGGTCAAGCGGTAAACCACCCCGCCTACCCAGCTGAGGACCTAAGAAGGTCCGCTGAACCACGGAGATAACTTGCCGCCTTGGCCACTTCTCCGTAAACCTCGTCGAGGAGAGTCGTGTATAAGGACGTGATCGTCATCCTCGAACTCCAGAAGTCTCCATTTTCTGTTAGAACTGGAACTCGAAACGACTTCCGCTACGATGGTAAGGTTGACCGACTCAAGAGTGATCGGTCGCACCCTCCTGTGAAAGAGTTTATCCCGTGCTGCCTGGGGTTTCCTTTTCACCGACCAAGGAAAACCCATCCTGACGTTTGCCTAAAACCGTCAATTTGAGTATGAACAGTTATTTCCCATTCCATACTCAAACTAACGTCGTAAGTCCTCGACGTTGTCACCAAGAGATTCCAACTGTAACTCTCACCTCGAGGGTCTGACCACACCATCGGCGTAAGTGTGATCATCGAGTCTCCTCCCAAGGTATCTCCAGACGTGAGGGTCAAGTCCATGGCTTACCGGAAACTCTAGGTCTGGAACAAAATTTTTGAAAGCAATGAATGATTCATATCGACGTCCGTTACTACAGTAGCTAGTAGTGGACACAGACTGTCCATTGAATCATTTCTAGATCCATTGGGTCACACTCCTTGACTGTATGCAGTCGCACTCTTCCTTCGCCCACCAGCTCCTTGAGCCTGGCGGGAATAACTAAGGAGGGTGGTTGTACCATGATAGGATGTACACCACCTCATGGTGCTCTCCTAGCTCTACCTCCATGTCTGCTGCTTCGTAGACTCATCTCTCCTATAAGCTTTATCTTCTTTAACATTTAACACGCCCGAGTCTCTAAGGCTGGCACCGGTTTCCTGTTTCATACTGCACTGTGCAGTCTTCATCCTCTCTTGGATGTCCTAGACCTCCTTTAGTCTCATAAGAGCTGCTATGATTTCTTATTTTTCGATAAGAGAAATCTGGTCTCATCCCCTGGATGAACCACATTCGTTGACTAATACAGTCAATCCTGACATGAATGATGCATTCATGCTATGGATGACGTCGTAAGGCCTCGACGTAACTACTAAGAGATCCAACTGTCACTCTCGCCTCCAAGGGTCGAGTCACACTGTCGGCATCAGTGTGAGGTCACTGGGTCCCCTCTAGTAGAAATCTCGAAAGTGAGGGTCAAGTCAATAGTTTTAACCGGGACCACTCAGCATCAACCAAACAAAAAGGATAGGAAAGCAAACAAAGATAAGTGTCTTTTTATTATTGCATCTCATAGTACAAAGACATGAATACAAAAGAAACATGGAACTAGAAGTACAAAGGACGTATCCACTAGTTCCTCTCCTGCCCACCTGCTCTCGGAGCTCTACTGCCTTGTCCACTGCTCGGCTGTTGCTCAAGCACTAGCCGCTGCTTCTGTCTTGGTGGCTCCTCCAACACCCGCTGATCAACCGTACG
The DNA here is from genome assembly GCA_963277665.1 of Viscum album. Lineage (NCBI taxonomy): Eukaryota > Viridiplantae > Streptophyta > Magnoliopsida > Santalales > Viscaceae > Viscum > Viscum album. The sequence goes on from OY728132.1 coordinate 130,897,291, forward strand.
AGGACTCGGACAGTCACGTGCCAGGTGACCCTTTCCGCCACATGAGTAACACAACCTAATTCTGGCACTCCTAGCTCTGTTCCCAACCCAGGTTCCCCGCACCACCGGTCCTAAAACCCAAGATCGTCTAACTGCTAGTCTGGTCCTCCTGGACCTCTCCATCATCTGTCTACTGCCCACAGATGACTCGGCTACTGATCGAAAAACACGTGGCAAAGGAAGAAGCTCTTGTACACACTCGGGGTGTAGAGCTACTGGCACAAACTCCACCCTGAAGAAGGTCTCAAAGTCTTCCCAAGCGAAGTTCATCTCGTCGCAAAACTGAGACAAGTGGCTCCACCACCTTCCTGTTGCTGCCTGAAGGAGGCTGGTAGCAAAGATCACCATGAAATCTGTCGGCGTCCCCACTAGCCTGAAGACTCTCACCACAACCTCCAGCCAAACCTCAGCCGCCTGCGGGTCCGTCTCTCCTTGGAACCTGGGTGGCCTCTGGCGCTGGAACTCGTGCAACGCGCTCAAGCGTCGTGCATCGCCTACTACTGGGGCTGGTGGCATCGGTGTCCCAATGGGTAGCAGTACCGCTGGTGCCTCAACTGCAAGAGGGCCCTATACCGAAGCCTCGTCGCTCGACAGGCTGTCAGCACGCACATCCCTCTGGGCTTTAGCTGGTCATCCGTGAAAAGGCATCCTGAAAGAAACATCGTGACATGGTCAAACGTTTATACCTGGTGAGCTGACCTGGTTTGAGCTGTTTTAAGGGAAAACCTTTGAAAACACACACGCAATCAGTGTTTCGTGCACAAAGTCAGAAATCAGTTGTCAGGGTCCTGGTGTATGGATACGTCGGCCGCCCGCACCAATACTGGACTCCCTGAACTGAAAACCACACTCGATACTCTCAACACTATTGCTTCACAGAAGAAAAAAAGTCAGATTCATAAGTTCTGCGATAGAACCGAACTCCTCTGATACCAATTTGTCATGACCCGTCCTCGGGGCCCGTGTCGTGACTACCCAAAGCCCGCCTTCCATAGGCCAGGGGCTGGCGACTAGCACCAAAGGCGTAAAATCCCGATAACTGGGAAGGCATTGCCTTTATAAAAGAAAACAAGCACCACAGAGTACAAGAGGAAGAAAAACACTAAGTACAAAAGAAATTTTAAAAAGTAAATGGGCCAGAATACAAACCCAAAAGAAAGTACGACTACAACTGAACAGGGTACAACAGCAAAAAGACAAACAGCTGGAAGAAGGAAGCAGCTCCTGGGTCATCCTCCTCGGATCCTACCTGAAGGGTAGGTACAGATAGCGCAGCTCCAGGTCGTCCACCACGGATCCTACCTGAAGGGTAGGTACAGATAGCCTCCACCATGCTCTCGTCCATCAACCTCCTCTGTGAGTCGTCACGTCGTGTAGTCCACCTCCGAGTACTGACTCGTCGTGTAGTCCACCTCTGGGTACTGACTCGTTGTGTAGTCCACCTCCGGGTACCGTCTAGTCCTCGAACACTCGGCCTCCGTCAGCACTTCCCATCGTCTGCAACCAACACAACGAGGTGCGGGCATAGCCCGTGCAGGGGTGAGTATAACAATACTCAGTAGGGACCCTGAGACCCTCAAGGTCTCTCTAAAACCAACAAGGATAACCACAAAGAAGATCTCAATAGATAACCTATACTTAGGTATATGCCCATACATATACCTAAGTTATCAAGTAACTCATCACAACCATGAGGAAACACAAGGATCATGAAATCAACGGATAACCACTACCCAGGTATATGCCCATACATATACCTAAGTTAGCAAGTGACCCATCTCAATCATGAGGTAAACACAAGGTCAAAAGTCTCAGCTCAAACCAGGATTTTCATTATCGAAACCGTAACTACTGAAGAGCTCTGTCTCTGGAGTGTACAGTAGTCATGCACGACTCCGAGGTACTGCTCACTAACCTAAGACTGCTGAAGTACTCCTCTTGTCGAGTACCGCGGGTCAGCCACCCAGACACAGTAGTGCTTCCCACCGAGGTATGTCACCCAAACACAGTAGTGCACACCCCCTAGTTGCCTGCTGAGGTACTCTCCGGACGAGTACCGCGGGTCTGCACTGTCACACAGGTAGTGCTCCGTCCACCATGGGTCTGCACCTCAGAAAGTATTGCTCCGTCCACTGTGCTAGTCGACTCACTCCAAGTCGAGTCGGTCAAGCAGTCGTCCGGTCTCAACCAGCTACACGGTCTCCGTACTCCGCACGCTCGTCACTGGGAGGGTCCGCTCCACGAGCTACAGGTCGATACTACAAGTATCTCAAGTCCCACGAAGAAGTATCTCAATGTACCGCCTCATCATATGGGTCTCAACACAACAGACGGCGCGTCAATCGGACGCCCGGTCTGAGAGTTATTGGCTTTTTCGTCCCAGGGGCCCGGTTGGTTTCGTGAGCGAACCAAACCCGGCCGTATCTCAACTGTACCTCGAACTCTCATAGGGTATACTCATAGGGTCCGCTTCTCAATGAGATCACCAACGCCGCTGACGGTTCGTCAAACGGACGTTCTGTCAGAAAGGTAACAGATTTTCCGTTCCAGGGGCCCGGTTGGATTTCTGTGCGATCCAACCCGGCCACTATCCATCTGCATCCAAATCTCAGGCGGAGAATGCCAAAAGTTCTGTATCGTCAACAGGAACTCAACGCAACAGACGGCGCATCAATCGGACGCCCGGTCTGAGAGTTATTGGCTTTTTCCTTCCACACCCACCCTGGTAAACTTCCCAGGAGGTCACCCATCCTGATCACTACTCTGGGCCAAGCACACTTAACTATGGAGTTTTAACCACGTAGGCTCCCGAAAAGGAAGGTGCATCTTGAGTATAGTATACCGAAACGACCGTCTCGATCCAAGGATCGTGTTGCCGCTGACGGCGAGTCGTTTGGAGGACCGTAGCCCAAGATACGGACATTTGACCGAAAGTGGCCCGAAACTGGGGGTCTGGGCCCGGGCCGACCCGGCCCGACCCCCCTGGGTCGGCCGAACCGGGTCGACCCGCCCCGGGCGGCGACCCGGCCCGACGACCCGGCCCGGCTCAGAAAACCCGGTCCGGCGCGGCGGCGCGGACCGGCACAGCGGCGCGGACCGGCACGGCGGCGCGACCTAGGTGCCGTTCGGGTGCCGCGCGTGGGGGGCAAAGCCCCCCCTCCCTTTGAGAACCGCGACCCCTTAATTGAGGCCGCTTTTGAGACCCGTCCTGGGGAAATTAATTCCCCCGGTCTCCAGTGCCCGGCCGGCCCGCACTGGCCGGCCGGTTTTGCCAGCAAGGACCGGCGACGGCCGGTCCTTCCTTCGCCGACACCGGCGGCCCGGTGCCGGCCGCCGGTCATCTTTCTCCGCCGCGGCCCGGAACCGGCCGCGGCCTATGCCATTCGGCGCGATGCGACGACATCGCTTCCCTCCATCGCGGCCCCGCTCCGGCCGCGGCGCCTTTGACTTTCTTCGACGTGACGCGACGGCGTCGCGTTCTTGGATTTCTTTCCACGGCGCGGTGCGACGGCGCCGCGCATATCTTCCGCAATAAATCGTGTGGTGCGGCGACACCACATTTTCTCGTATAATCCTCAAGAAACCATCACGAAAAACAAAGGAGGAGGGTCAACCGTGTTTGTGCGGTCCGACCCCCCCTCGGGTTATTCGATAACAAAAAGGGTTTTAAACCATGATCATCACCAAGTTTGTATTCACGAACAATTAAATAAATAAAAACCCTCAATCATCAACCCCTTGATCGGACGATCCGCGGATCAACCCGGTATTGGTTGGTTCGCGCTCGTCGTTCTTTTCTCAAAAGATAAGAGAATTCCAAAATAAAATTCCCCTACCTCGGTTTCAAGAACGGAGTTCTTCAACGACCCGCGGAAGACAAGTTTCGCGGAGGTCGGGCGTCGTTCCGTCTAGGTTGGTGGGAGAAGAGCTCGGTGAAGTCGAGCTGAGACGTCACCCTCTGTATACTTTGTAGGCGGCGGTACTTCCCTTCCTTACTCCGGTTGAAGATGGTCGGAGGTGTTCCTTCACGTTCTTCGGAAACGTGGAACGTTCTTCCTTGAGAGGTTGGTGATCTTCCAAGAGTTCTTCTCCTCTCCTTAGTTCTCCCCACAAGGTTTATGCCAACCCAAAAAAGAAGAATATAATCTCTCTTTTTAATGTTGGCAAAATGAATTCAAAAGAATTCAAACACTCAAAATAATTAATTAAGTTGGCTTAATTAATTAATTGCAAAGTGTTGGCAAGAATTTCAAAAGATTGAAATTCAAATAAACCATACTTAACTCACCTCATTAATTAATCAAGTTGTCAAATATTAAAGAATGTGAGTTAATGGGGAGTTGGAAAGTGAGGGGTTAAGAGGGTTAGGGAGTTTAAAGAACTTGAAAAGGTGGGGGGGTTCGTGTGGGCCCCACCCTTTCAAATATCCACACATGGGAAGTTGGATGGATGTGGGCCCACTACCAAATTCCCTTGGGAGAAGTTAACCACTTAACATTGTTAAAATTTGATTTAACAATTTTATTCATTTTTTTAATTAAAACCCAAAAATTAACTTCTCCTCCCGCACAAACGCAACTACGGTAAAGGTTCTCTTAAGTGATTACCGGCGTTGCGAGTTCATCGGTGCAATCCGATTTCAATTCCGAGCACCGGTTCAAAAGATAGAAATTCCCGCTCGCTCGTTCACTGAACGTACCCGAGCCAAACTTCGGAAATTAATTCTGGGCACACCGGGCCTCGGAATCAGGCGCCATCAGAAACTGCGTTCTTGTAAAATTCCAAAGAAAATTAAGAAAAAAATTTCCTTGAAATTTCCAGGTCTTTACAGAAGATACGTAATTTTAGAAATTTTAGTAGGTAGCATGAATTAGCCAAAGGATTGGGAAAAATGGTTATAACATTGATATTTTCACTACTTTGGAACCACTATATGTATATATATCCACATGAAATTTATACATTTTTTTCCTTAATAATGTCCCTACCATGAACCCCATTATTACGGAGAACCCATACATAATTATAGTTCACATAGTTTTCCCACACGGTTTCCCCTAATAGTCCAATGACCAAGTGATCCAATATAAAATGAAAAAATTCTATAGTTGTAGGAATAATATTTTTTTCATATTCATTATAGAACCATGTTTAAACTATGCATACTTCACAAGGGAACCCCTCATCCATTATTCACAACTAGGGTTCATGGTTTGAAATAACCATGTGGTATTTGCACGTCTAGTGCTTCTTTCATTTTTTAATTTCTCACTTTTAACTCCCAAAACACTAAGAAATAAATATATAATATAATATAATAAATATAAACAAATAAAATTAACTAAGGGGGTTTCACAATTCTCATCAACATTACACCTTTCGAATCCATAAAATCATCAATACTCTTTATTTGAGAATAAGTGAGGTCCTTGATCTATCATCAAGGCCTTACACTCCCATATATCATGACTATCTCTATTATTTTTTCATGAACCAAAAAATATTATAATAATATTATTGTGAAACACTATATAATGATCACACATAATTATTATAACCAGATAAATTTTTATTTTTTCTAGTACCAAATTAATATACTCCAATTCCACAATGTGTGACTAGTTCAGATGATACTTTTTTAGCTGATATATGTGAAACATGTCATGAATAAATTTCATTTGGGATATTATGTTCATATAGTAATAAAATTTATTCAGATTTTCCACTCTATAAATCGTCCCTATAAAACCTAACTTCATGTTAACCTTTTTACCCAATAAATGATTTCCCACTCATGAAAATATTTTATAAAACACTTGATCACTAATACTAAATTCCAATAGAAGATGAGAATGGTAAATGTGATATTTTTATAAATTTTGATTTATCTCAAACCAATTTTCGTTCATCTAAACTAAATATTGTGTCTCTTAAATTTTACTTGGTGTAACACCCTAAGCATCCACGAAACGTTTCTCTTTTAATAATGTAGTAGTTTGTGTTGTACGCATCTTGGAGTTTTAACACACCACGACCAATCAAACTAGCTATTATGAATAGTAATACCCAATTTTTGAAATTTTATTATTTTTTTAACAAAATGGACTTCCTTTGTGGATTCGGAATATAAAAATAAGCTTAGGGTAAATTTTTGGTATTTTTATGAAAGCATTCATTTTTTGATGAATTGTGAAAAACACAAAATTTTTGTTTAAAACTGAATTTTTATTTAAATAATTAGTTATTATATTTTAATTTATTTTAGATAAAAATAGATAAATAATACCTATATATGTTAAGTTTAGATATATAAAATTTCATAGAACTTTCTACCCTATTTTACGCACCTTCTAGGAGCATTTGAAAATTTGCCTAAAACATAATTTTACTACTTTTGTGAGTTGACTTTCAAAAATATGAGGGACAAAAATAAAATCAGTATGTAAAATGAGGTTGAATAGAGTGAAAATAATTTTTTGTGAATAGTAACTTTTGACTTTTATTTACCATGATTAAAAGTAAATTGGGTAATTAATGGTAAGAATGATATTATAATTACCCTAACACATGTCCTAGTTATATTGGATAAGTCTAATTCGACCAAAAACAATCTTAGGAATAAAATATGATCCTTTGGGTCCACATGGATTAGATTAGGACATTTATTATTATTTTATTTAAAGAATAGTTAAAAGCGTAAAAAAATAAAAGTTTAATAACTAATTCCATTTTAATATTGGGTTACACATAATATAAATTTGAATATAAATATTCATTAGAAAGATGAAAATATTTCCTACACAATCATATTTTATTTATAATTTTTATACAATAAATAATTTAATTTATTTATGACACAATGATGATGCAGTAATTACCTTGTTAATGAAATATTAAAATAATTGATATTATAGATATCCAAATAAATATAAATTGATAATTATAATGAAATATGCTAATTTTCAAGGTCAATATGACATGTTACTACTGATTAAATAAATTTTATTCAAAGTTATAATGTTTTTATGGTTTTAAAAAATCAAATACTAAATATTGTCAAAATTGACATAATTGAGCTTTAAAAAAAGTATTATATTATTAATTGATATCATTTATTAAAAAATATATGGTTCATAAAAAGGACTTAGAAAAGTTTATATATATTATTAATGAACCACTTGGGGTTATTTTGTATTGTTATAGTATGTTTATAAACCATATAATATAAAAATACAAAGAGACATGGTAAATGTCAAACTATTTAACTAAGAGTTAAATCTAAATGATAAGGTTAATATGGTGAACTAAAAATATATAAAACCTATTATTTGAGAGTTCTTAGACCCATAACCAACATATCCATGAAATAAATTATTTTTAATACATTATAAATAGAAAAAAAATTATTATAAAATAATATTTCATGCTTTTCCTAAAATGACCCTCACCTATCTTATAAAAGGGTATTTACCCTTATCTTAATTTGACACCTACAAAGCCATTTGGATCGGACAACCACTAACCTAATATCTTCCCAACATCCCTCACTATAACCTAGAGGTCTTACTTTGATCAGAACGCCATCCTAGGAATCCCTTTTTATCAACTCAAAAGGAAACACCCGAAAAAGAGGTAATAATTTCACCACCCTCTTTCAAGTTCGTTTCTTCTACCACTTCCTCTTTATTTTTTGTTTCCATACCAAAATAATAAATCCAGTAACTTCTAAATAATATTATATTATTATATTGTACAACCATATTTGTTATTCTATCCATCATATAAATTTCAAAGTCATTATATGTGTGTACATACGGCTTACCGTGTCCACAGTGTGGTGTAGTTTGTTATTCAAACACATCATTATTTGTATGAGTATAATAATGAGTATAACTTATGTAAATAATAAATATAACATGTTTATGATTCTGTATATATAATACACCATCCAATTACATAATATTTTACAATCAATATAATGATATTGTCGCTCGTACATACGTACGGATTACCGTCTCCATGAACACGATGAGATTCATTCCACATCATAATCATTCAAGAATAATTTTAATTTTATGATTAAAAATAATGTTTAAGAACATAATATAATTTTGGATATGAATAAAATACATACTATTCATAACAAACATGTCTTACATAATGAAGCATATAAAGGAAAACAAATCTGTTAACACCAAAAATGATGATACTACTAAAATATTGTCAACAAAGCTATATTAGAAGATCATATATGATATCCTATTAATGTATAATATTCTTGTATAATTTAATAAAAATTATTTAACTATTATAAAGTATTTTAACACACCATCAACCAAGGAAAAGTACAAGGTAAGGGTTAATTCTACAATCTCTTTACTTATCTACTATTGTAATTAAGTAAGTATCTACTAGGACCTCTTTATCATCCACATCTGCATTTTCTTAAAAATTTAATTCAAAACATTATTAATATTTACTAAACTATGGGTTAATGTAATTTATACCATTATTTGACCATATATGTTTTGAATGGAATCTTTCCATTATTTTCAAAATAAGGTACTTTATGACCTTTTTGACAAAATTAAGGTAAGAATGATTTTTTTAACTTATACAGTGGGTGAGGCTATTTTCCTCTGTTAAAATATCTTCAAATATTCCCATAAAATCATATATAAAAAATTCAAAATAAATTTTTTCTCTTATATTTTTAAATGGTTTCAAAATAGAAAGATGCATTTCTTTCATATAGTTTTCATTTCATCTATGTCAACATCTTTGAGGGATTTTAAACTTGTTTGAAGTTGATTTTTTATGATACCGATATTCTATATTGTATTGATGGTTTTTTGATATGTTTTACTGTGGATGTGTTATTTTTGTACCATTCATGGTTTATAGATAAAGTATTTCCATTTCATATGCATGTTTTAATACAATTTTTATGTTATGTTTATATCTTTTCATATGAAGAATTAATTGGACTTAGTAAGTGATGGGTGGAGCCCTATATAGCTCCTATATGCATTAGTATGTCTAATTAGACAAACTAGTGACTTGAAACAAGGCCTTGAAAAAATATTATTTGTATTCTTAGCACGAGGCCTTGACAATGTGGTTATGAAGTCTGAAATTATGCATTCTATCATTATAAAATTGGCTATTGATATTACATGTGATTATTCGACTAGTAGAATATCCATGTGAATAAGTAAGTGGAATTATTTGATTTATCATTGCCATATTATGATGATTTTTATGTTTAAAAGTATTTTGTTTTAGTCTTATACATTACATTAAATGTTTATGCTTATTTATAAATGTTTCTTCTATATTGTTATCCTTAATGAGCATTTGAGCATAACCCTTTCTATGTTTTATTTATCCCAAGATGCGAAGAAGTATATTATTATTTAATTTCATGGATAGTATAAGGGATATCAATGTGGTCAATGAGACAATGTTGTTGTTGTTTTTCATTTTATAATGTGATGTAAAACATATGAATGTATCTAGTACTTCCAAGCCTACTAAGTTGATCGGTCTTTCGGGATTTTATCCCTTGTGATCATGCCAATGTTATGTAATAATGCACCGAATATGGGTAATAAGGGTTGGGGAAATACAGTTTGTATTAGAGGATGTTTAGTATAAACCTTGGATGCTATATTTTGAAATACTCCGATTATAGAACATTACTTAAAGATAGTCATTGAGGATTAGTATTGAAGAACCTCCTAGAATTTTTGTAATGTAGATATTTTGTGAGATTTCCAAGAAATGAATCCCTATCTGGATATGATCAGGTAGAGGCAGCTCTGGAACAGATGTTCCTAGAGGTTAAAACTTGGACAAGGAGTTTCGGGCTTGACCCAGGGTATCCTAGTACACGACAGTGGGCCTTGCTGCACTCTTGGTTACGACACTCCTGGGGGATATGCTTAGGATAATTAAATTTTTTATTAAAAACCATAATTAAGGATTTATGAGTATATATATCCTCAAAGAAAATATTTTTATGATTATTGATTATATCTATAAACTGTTCAATTTATGTTAAGTGGCTTACTAGTTTAGAATTATGTATTGCGATTCATAAACTAATATAGTGTATGCCATTTTTTAAAAAAGTCACCTAGTAGAAGGAATGTAAACCATATCAACGCACACAATCCTTGTAGGGATTTACCTCCAACTCAAGATAATTATAGTCGAGCTGGTGATGAAAGTAGTACGGATCAGCTTATCACCATAGTGGGATAACTCACTCAGGTTATAAATAATAACCTTACACGAATGGAGAACCCTAATCCACAATGCAAAGTATCATTGTTAGACCACATCATGAGTAAATGACCACCAACATTCAATGGGATTAAAAATCCATTGGTAGCAGATCAGTGGGTAAGTTCCTTAGTGTAAATATTTCTTGCTTTGAGGAGTAGCGAAAATGAAAAAGTTGTCATGGCAGTTTATCGCCTCACAGTAGACGCAGATCAATGGCGGTCATTAATCCAAAACACAAAAGAATATTGAGAAGTATAAAATATGGAATATATGGTGTTTAAAGATATTTTCATAGAAAATTACTTTCCTCATGACCATTGAGTGGATATAAAAAGTAAATTTATGAGTGTGAGGAAAAAGGAGGATGAGAATGTCACAAAGTATGAGGCTATGTTTATAATCCTTGCAAGGTATGCAACAGATTATATTCATAACCCAAGGAGTAAGATAGATCAATTAGTTGATGGGTTGAAACCATTTCTCCATCGATCATTAGTCTCAAAATCCTTCTCATCATATGAATATATTGTCTCATGTGATATCAAGATAGAAAAAGAATTCTCTATGTCTTACAACTTTAAAGAAAATTAAGAAAAGAAGAGATCTTCTAAACACACTGGAAATGGAAATAAGGGGAAAAAGGAAAATTTTGAATCTCCATCCTATGGTAAATGTGGGAAGAAACACCATGGTACATTCCAGAAGGGATTGAGAGTCTGTTACATTTGGGGTAAAAAAGTCCACCAAGATCATGATTGCAAGGGAAAGAAAGATGATGTTAATGATGAATGCTATAGTTATAAAGAAATGGGGTATTATGAAAATGAATTTCCAAATTTCAGGGAAACTTATCTCAAAAAGGCCAAGGGATCAAGGCCAAGTTTATGTGATCTCTACTGCTGATGTTGAAGCTCCAAAAGATGTGGTGGTAGGTAATTTAATGGTTTCCACATGTTTAGCCAATTCCATATTGCATTCTGAATCATCTCAATGTTTTATATCTTCTCAGTTTTCTAATAAAATAAGATATTTCCAGTTTGATTAAATAAGGGAGTTTTGAGTCAAAAATCCTAAGGGAAGTATCATTGCAACAATGTTTTTTGAATCAGTTCTCATTAGTCATTATAAATGTTCTTTATATGCGGATCTCATCGTAATACCCATGATTGAATTTGATATAAATCTTGGTATGGATTGTCTTTTAGACCATGATGTGAAAAATTTTTGTATGAAGAAGGAGGAAACAATTTTTTATGTTGATAAAGACTACCTTATTTCTAGAGAGGAAACATCACCATTTTATTCTTATCTAGATCCACCCCCAATAGCTCTACTAAATTCAATTATTGGGGAGGAAGATAATGAAATAACTATGGGTGAGGAATAGAATGTTAAAATAGACGACGTACCTATTCTGTAAGAATATGTGGATGTGTTTCATGATTATTTTCCAGGACATCCTCCATAATGAGAAATTGATTTTTCCATTGATTTAATTCCTTGTTCAAGGCCCATATTGAAGACCCCTTATCGAATTTACACTGTGGAATTAGTGGAACTAAAGAAACAACTTGAGGAATTGAGTAATAAGGGATTTATTTTCCCTATTTTTTCTCCATGGGGAGCCCTTGTTCATTTTGTTAAGATGAAAGATGGATCTATGTGGTTGTACATTGACTACAGGGAGATCAATTCTATAATAAGAATGAACAAGTATCACCTACCTCATATTGATGATTTATTTGATCAACTTCATGGAGCTCAATATTTTTTAGAAATTGATCATCGATCTGGATATCATCAATTGTGCATGAATAAGGAAGAAATTCCAAAGACAACATTTCAAACCAAGTATGGGCCTTATGAGATTACAATAATGGATTTTGGACTGACTAATGGACCCTCTGTTTTAATAGATTTAATGAAAAAAATTTCAAGGAATGTCTTGATGAATTTTTAGTGGTATTTATTAATAATATCTTTGTATACTCCAAAATCTTGGTAGATCATGAAAATCCCTTGCGCATAATTCTAAAGACTCTTAGAAAAAATGAATTATATGGGATTTTTAGAAAGTGTCAATTCTGGAATCAGGAGATTTCTTTTCATGCCCATTTTTTCTCTATGGATGTAATCTCTATTGATCCTTCTACGACAAGTACAATACCATAATGGCTAGCACTGATTAGTATAACTGAGGTTTGTAGATTTATTGTCATAGCAGGTTTTTATCGGTGCTTTATTTAGAATTTTTCCCGATTGGAAAACCCATTAACCAAGCTCACACGTAAATGGGTTAAATGTATGACAACCCTGCTTTTTATTACAACTTAAACATGATTTATTACATAAAACTTCACTTGATACAAAAAAGAAGATTGAGAGGTTTAGTTTCTTTGGGGCTTAAGATCATTACATAAAAACTTAAAACATGAAATAAAACATCTTTATTGAAAACTTCTTTTACATGACCACTATATTCCTTCATACTTAGCATTGCATGGGATAACCTGGGGACATGCATAAGAAAAGGGTGAGCTATAAAGCCCAGTAAGGGAATACAAATGGAATAACATGAGGAGTACAATACATGTTAGGAAATAGGAATATCAATAGAGCATAAGATTAACATGAACATAAAGGCATGATAAAGCATGATAATCATAACATGGAAATGTGGCAACAACACTTAACATGGAATTAGCATGAGCCAAGGCTCATTGTGCATGGAGCATGAGTAAATCCTCATTGCACATAAAGCATGAGTAAACCCTCTTTGCACTTGAATTAGCATGAGTCAACACTCATTTCACATGATGTATCATGATACTATACTTTACCCAATGCATTGGAGCGCTATAAGGGCGCACCCTTCTTAAACATTTCATTTCATGCATAAGTGTGCCACATGGATCCTAAAACATTGATTCATAAAACATAATCATTTATTCCACGATAAAGGAATGTGGAATTCATACAATAAACTTTACAATAAATAAGTAAATGTGCATAAAGTTGAATACCCTTGATGGAGAAAAGGGTATGGTATTCACTACACAATGACATTGGCTTAGAAAATCGGTGTGATTTCGACATCTTAACAGCGTGACATAAGAATTCATAAAAATGGTTGATGAGAGAGAAAGGTGTTCCTAATCATATTTACATGTAATGAACAGTAATGAGGTAATAGAGATACATGTCCCATCAATTGTAATTGAATTTCGATTCATGATACAAAAGTATTGCTTGAATGTAAAAGAGGAGAGAGAAGTTCCTTTCGGAATTTCAGCATAGTAACGGGTGTACATGGGAGGCATTTTATGAGAGAGAAAGGGTCTCCCATCATTCAAACATTAATAGGGCAGTATGATGGAGGTGAGAAACCATACCCCAACATTTATAATTGAAATTAAAAGGGAAAAACAACTTAAAGAAAATTGGACATATTGAGAAAGGAAGAAAAAACCCTTACTTGGAAGTGTGTTTCCAAAGGCTAGAGAGAGGCTTGTGAGAGGCTTATTTGGAGCTTGGGGCACCTTGGGAGGATTATAGAGAGATTAGGGTAGAGGATGGATGAACTCCAAAGGCTTTGTGTGAGGAGGAAGTGGGAGCTTGGGTGGGTTTATATAGGAAAGTTGAGGGAATTCTTTATTCTTTAGGTTTGGGACCCCTTATATTAAATTAATCCAAACTACAAACCATCTGATGGTTTTTACCCATGGGTTTTGGAAAAGGGAAGAGGAAAGTAATATTTTATAAGTACAAGGTCCAAACTTCTTATAATATTAGGGTTGCTTATGTGGAGGTGAGTCACACTCCCATGGAAATTAATTTAAGAAGACAAGGTGTTCAATAAGTCTTGAGGGGTCCATTAATGCTTTGAAAAGTAAACCAAACAAACCATAAATCACATTATTTTAATGGAAAAACATATATTGGCCGAACATAAAGGTTATAGTATTTTATTACATCACTATTGGGTCATTATGATGTCATAAAACACATTATATATTTAAATGGTATTTAATTTTTACTCAAAAATTTGACTGTCTCAGAAAATTATGAAAAATTCACTGTTGGATAATTTCGACATCCTGATTCCAAAAATAACATTTATTTTATCTAAATAATTTTCTAAATATTTTAATTTCCACTTTTAAAATAAAAACCGACATTTATCAAAAATTCACGAGTTTGGACAAAAATGGCTTTCAAACCTTAATAAAAATTATAATTGCATTCATAAAATTATATGATCATTTATATATAATAAAATTAATCTAATAATAATAATAATAATATTTTATTAAAATATTATTTAATTCAAAAATCCCTTAATTTAATAAAATAGATTTCTTAGTTAAATAATAACTAAAAACACCATTTGTACTTTAAAAACTATTTACAATGTATCTATAATGACAAGAAATTATATTAATTATTATATACAAAAATAATTTACATGAACATAGTACTATCGATTAGTTACATAACCCCTTAAAAAAGCTGCATAAGACCTAAGGGTAAGGTGTGCGATGGTGACAGACTCTTGGGGTGGCTCGGATAACATCGCTCGAGTGGAAATTTCTATCAACTTCCACTTCTCCCGTAGACGGTCCCGTTCGAGCTTGACATGGTGAATCTCAGCTTGGGATTGGTCAAGAGCGAAGCCCAAGGATGCCACCTCTTTTTCGAGCTCTGATAAATGGGCTTTGTATGGGGAAATTCTAATGGATGAGGCCATCGCTTCCCCTGTCTAAGTAAAATTGGATGTGTTAAAGCCCTATATTTATACTAATCATGTGATCACTGTTCAACGGATATAAAAGTAATGGTCCCAATTCTTATCATAAAACCAATGAAGTTGAAATTTTATAAAAACATTTTATATAAAGAGACATTTAATAAGATCAAGAGGGATTTTCCATTAATGAAACTTTGGGTCGTTACAAAATTCCCCCCTTAAGAAATTTTGCCCTCAAAATTTTACTTTTCCCACACTAAAATAGATGTGGGTAACTCACCTTCATCATTTCCTCCAATTCCCAAGTTGCTTCTTCAAACTTGTGGTTTCTCCACAACACCTTGACAAAGGGCACTGTCTTATTTCGTAAAACATTTTCTCTACAATCTAATATCTTAACTGGTTTCTCCTCATAAGAAAGATCGTCTTCTAATTGTACCACCTCATAATAGAGTACATGTGAAGGGTCTGGTATGTACTTCCTTAAGAGGGATACATGAAAGACATCATATACTTTTTCCATAGTAGGTGGAAGTGTTAGTCGATAGGCCACAACCTCGACATGATCAAGAATCTCGAAGTGGCCGGTATACCTTGGACTTAACATCCCTTTCTTTCCAAACCTCATGACCTTCTTCCACTGAGATATGCGTATAAAAACCATGTCTCCAACTTTAAACTCAAGGTCTCATCGACGATTATCTGCATAACTCTTCTATCAACTCTGGGATGCCTTGATATGATGCTGAATGGTTTTCACCTTCTCCACCATTTCCTCGACCATTTTTGGTCCAAGAAGCTTACGTTCACTGACCTCATCCCAACATGTCGGTGTTCTGCACCTTTTCCCATACAGGGCTTCATATGGTGCCATTTGGATACTCGAGTGGAAACTGTTATTATAAGAGAACTCAACCAGAGGAAGATGTTGATCCCATCATCCTTTAAAGTCCATTGAGCACACTCTCAACATATCCTCAAGTTTTTGGATAGTCCGCTCAGATTGGCCATCAGTTTGAGGATGATAGGCCGTACTGAAGTTCAGTTCAGTATTCAGAGCATGTTGAAGACTCTTCCAAAACATAGAGGTGAATCTTGGATCTCAGTCAGACATAATAGATAGTGGTACTCCATGAAACCTTACCACTTCCCTGATATGTGTTCATGCTAGTTGAACCAATGAGAAATCCTCCCTAATAGCAATGAAGTGTGCTGTATTTGTAAGACGATCCACAACAACCCAGATTTCATTGTTTCCTTTGAATGTCCTCAAAAGTCCAATGAAGAAGTCAATGGTGATGTTCTCCCATTTCCATTCTGGTATGGTCAATGGTTTCATCATCCCCTTAGAATTCTGCCTCTCTGCCTTCACTTGCTGACACACCAGGCACTTTGATGTATATTCAGCGATCTCTTTCTTCATATTATCCCACCAAAAGTTTTCTCAGAGATCTCGATACATCATTGTGCTCCCTGGGTGAATAGATAAATTTGAACTATGTGTATCATCCAAAAGTTCCTTCTTCACCTCCGGACTTGATGGAACACATAGTCTTTTCCCAAACCGCACAATTCCTTCTTCATTAACATTAAACTCTGAGGATTTCCCTTTTCCGATAACTCCCACTTTTTCTTGAATTCCCACATCATCCTTTTGAGAATCCTTTAACCTTTCCAAAATAGAGGGTTGATCAATCATTTGTGAAAGGATTTATGATGTTCCATTCTCTATGATTCCCATGTCCATCTTCATCAAGTCTAAGAAGATTGGATCCTTCTCAATTCTCATCATTGATAGAATCGTTGGATCCTTTCTACTTAGGGAATTTGCCACCTTGTTACCTTTCCCAGGGTTGTAATGGATTGAACAGTCATAATCCTTGATGAGCTCTATCCATATTCTCTGGCGCATATTAATCTCTTTCTGTGTGAATATATATTTAAGACTCTTGTGGTCAGTATATATCCCACATTTCTCTCCATAGAGATAATGCTGCCAGATTTTCAAGGAAAAGATCACCGTAGCCAACTCTAGATCATGCGTTGGATAGTTTCTCTCATGGATTTTCAACTGCCTCGAGGCATAGGATATCACTTTATCATTCTGCATCAGCATAAATCCTAAGGCCTTCTTTGAAGCATCACTGAATACCACAAAAAGTTCCTCACTTGTGGGTAAAGTGAGAACAGGCGCAATGATAAGCCTCCTTTTCAACTCCTTGAAGCTTTCTTCGCATTCATCACTCCAATAAAACCTTACTCCCTTTCATGTTAGCTTGGTAAGAGGGTTGTACAATCATGAGAAATTTCTCACAAATTGTCAATAATATCCAGCTAACCCCAAGAAGCTACGGATATCTGTTACCGATGTTGGCCTCGACCATCCCTCAATTTCATCTATTTTGGAGGGCTCCACAGATATCCCATTGCTTGTGATGATATGGCCCAATAATGAGACCTCCTTCAACCAGAACTCACACTTGGTGTACTTTGGATAGAGATTCTCCTTGCACAAAGTCTCTAGTACATTTATTAGATGCTCCTCATGATCCTCCTTGTTTTTGGAGTATATTATAATATCATCTATAAAAACTACCAAATATTTGTCTAGGTAATCTTTAAAGTATATATTCATCAAGTCCATGAAGATTTCTGGAGTGTTGGTGAGTCTAAAAGGCATTACTATGAATTCATAGTGCCCGTATCTTTTACGAAAAGCAGTCTTGGGGACATCTTCCTTCTCCACCCTTACTTGATAATATCCCGACCACAAATCTACCTTGGGGAAGTATTGTGTTCTACGCAGCTAATCGAACAAGTCATAAATTCTTGGGAGAGGATACTTGTTCTTTATCGTGATTTTTTTAAGTTCATGATAATCGATGCAAAGCTGCATTGACCCATCCTTCTTCTTGACGAAGAGGAAAAGTGCACCCCATGGTGAAGCACTTGGGCGTATAAACCCTTTATCCAGATTCTCCTGTAATTGTTTCTTCAGCTCTTTAAGCTCTACAACAGCCATTATATATAGAGTCTTGGATATTGGTAAAGCCCCGGGTATAAGTTCAATTGAGAATTCAACATCTCTTCTAGGAGGAAGACCAGACAGTTCCTCGGGAAACACTTCAGTGAATTTCCTAACAATAGGAATTTCTTCAAGGATGGTTTGTTCCTTGGGATCAATCATTTGAGCCAGATACGTGTGCTCATAAGGCAGTAATATCCATGCTTGAGATGATGGAGCTAAATGAGATTCATCTTCCTCTATACACTTGTAAAGAATCAGGGGTCAATTCTCCATATGGAGTGTTATTTCCCTCTCCCGAAAATTTATGTTGGCTCTATATAAGGAAATCCAATCCATGCTAAGAATTGCATCAAATTCCACCAGAGGGAGTATGATGAGGTTCTCCGGGAAATTCAATCCACAGATTATAACAAGGGAGGAATTATATTCATGGGATGCAATGATTGCCCCATTTGTTGTACTCACCGACATCTTCACTTCTATGATTTGTGGTGGTGCTCGGATTGTTCTACTAAACTTTCGAGATATAAAAACTATGTAGAACTTGAATCAAAAATTACATTCGCTATTCTTGAATGAATAACTAGCGTACCTTTCACCACTTTGTTGTCGGGGTTCACTTCGGCAGAAGTGATGGAAAAAGATCTTCCTTGCTTCCTTGGAGGTTGTTGGTTGCCTTCAAAAACCCTTGGATTAGGGCACTGATTTGGGAAATGACCCAGATCTTTGCATTTGTAGCATTGAACAACGCGTTGAGGTTCAAACGGAGAGTTCCTCTCCTCTTTCGCAGCTGTGGGTCTTTCCTACCGACAGTTAACAGCTAGGATCCCTTGTCTTCTACACCTGAAGAATTTCCTCGTCCCCTTAAGGCAATTTCCAGGGTGCTTCTTTTCGCACTTTTGGAAAGTGGGGTGCTGGATCTTCTTAGCACCGTTGGATTTATCCATCAGCCCACAAGCATTGAAGTCCACCTTATGCTTCTTATCCCCATGAGACCCCTGTGATTCTCCGATATCCATTTTGACCTTGAGGGCACATCGGACAATTTCCTCATAGCTGTCGAAGTCACGGATCGCTAATGCTTTCCGCAGGCTAGGCTTCAGCCCACCAAAAAAGCGGTCAACCTTGCATTCGGGGGTAATGACAAAGAAGGAAGTTTATCATTTAAGCCTTGATAAGTTTTCCTCGTACACTCCAACATATTCTTCTTTTTTTCTTGATGTAAAGGAATTCCCTTTCCATCTAAATCCGGAGGGTATGTGGAAAATATTTATCAAAAAACATCTTCCAGGAATCCTTCCATTCCAACGCCTCGATCTCCTCCTCAGGCTTCGTATTTTTTATCAACGTACACCATTGATCAGCTTCAGCCTCCATATGATAACCCACCAGGAGAACCTTCTCTTGTTCAGAACATTGAAGGATGGAGAATATCGTTTCAATGGAGTTGATCCATTGTTCAGTGATCGTGGGATCAGTTAATCCACTAAAACTAGGAGGCCTTTGTCTCATGAAGCTCTCGATAGCAACCTATTCCTTTTAGGGGGTTTGGACGTTCCTCTTGACCTGTGTTTCTATTCAATTCTTGAGTTAGCTAAGAGAGAAGCATGACAAAGTTCGTGATTCCCACTCCCATTGGATTGGGCATCTCATTAGTACAGTCATCACACTGATCTTCAAAACGGTTGTTAGCCCGAGTCCTCCTATTACCGGACATTGGCTGGAATAAAAGGAAATTTAGGGGTAACACATAAATGGTAATCCAAAGACAAAATTTGATGACTTATAAATAAACATTCATTTCCGTAATTCATGAGTCTATGGGCTTTAATCTAGGATTTTCATGATCTACTTTCTAACATATATTCTTAGGGGAATTTTTTTTTTAATTCCCTTAATAAGGGTTCATACTAAGCTTGTGAATTTACCAAAGCATATCCCCCATGAGTGTCGTAACCAAGAGTGCAGCAAGGCCCGTTTTCATGCACCAGTTCTCGTTCGAGTCTAGCTCAAAGCAGTGTTTTTGGGTTTTACCCCTAGGATACATCTGTGCCAAAGCCGCCTCTACCTGCTCATATCCAAATAGGGATGTATTTGTTTGATAATCCACTTACTCAGTACATACCAAAACATAGGGATGTTTTTATTATACTTAGTCTTGTCTTTAAGGCTTTACTAGGGTTTTCTAATCCTAATCCCAAAAATAACCAAACCTATCCTCTGATACCAACTATGACAACCCTGCTTTTTATTACAACTTAAACATGATTTATTACATAAAACTTCACTTGATAAAACAAAGAAGATCGAGTGGTTTAGTGTATTTGGGGCTTAGGATCATTACATAAAAACATAAAACATGAAATACAACATCTTTATTGAAAACTTCCTTTACATGACCACTACATTCCCTCGTACTTAGCATCTCAAGGTATAACCTGAGGACATGCATAAGAAAAGGGTGAGCTATAAAGCCCAATAAGGGAATACACATGGAATAACATGAGGAGTACAATACATGTTAGGAAATAGGCATATCAATAGAGCATAAGAGGAACATGAACATAAAGTCATGATAAAGCATGATAATTATAACATGGAAATGTGGAAACAACACTTAAAATGGAATTAGCATGATCCAAGGCTCATTGCACATGGAGCATGAGTAAATCCTCATTGCACATAAATCACGAGTAAACCCTCATTGAAATTAAATTAGCATGAGTAAACACTAATTGCACATGACTTATCATGATACTATACTTTACCCAATGCATTGGAGCGCTATAAGGGTGCACCCTTCTTAAACATTTCATTTCATGCATAAGTGTGTCACATGGATCATAAAACATGGATTCATAAAACATAATAATTTATTCCAAGATAAAAGAATGTGGAATTCATACAAGAAACTTTACAATAAATAAGTAAATGTGCATAAAGGTGAATACACTTGATGGAGAAATGGGCATGGTATTCACTACACAATGACATTGGCTTAGAAAATCGGTGCGATTTCGGCAGCGTAACGACGTGACATAAGAATTCATAAAAATGGTTGATGAGAGAGAAATGGGTTCCTCATAATATTTACATGTAATGGAAAGTAAGTAGGTAATATATATACATTTACCATCAATTTTAAAGGAATTTAGATTCATGATACAAAAGTATTTCTTGAATGTAAAAGAGGAGAGAGAAGTTCCTTTCGGAAGTTCGGCATAGTAATGGGTGTACATGGGAGGCATTTAATGAGAGATAAAGGGTATACCATCATTCAAACAGAAATAGGGAAGTATGAGGGAGGTGATAAACCATACCCCAACATTTATAATTGAAATTAAAAGGGTAAAACAACTTAAAGAAAATTGGACAAAAATGAGAATGGAAGAAAAAACACTTACTTGGAAGTGCGCTTCTAAAGGCTAGAGAGAGGCTTGTGAGAGGCTTCTTGGGAGATTGGGGGCACCTTGGGAGGATTATAGAGAGATTAGGGTAGAGGTTGGATGAACTACAAAGGCTTTGAGTGAAGAGGAAGTGGGAGCTTGGGAGGGTTTATATAGGAAAGGTGAGGGATTTTCTTTATTATTTAGGTTTGGGACCCCTTATGTTAAATTAATCCAAACCACAAACCATTCCATGGTATCCGCCCATGGTTTCTGGAAAAGAAAATAGGAAAATAATATTTTATAATTCCAAGGACTGAACTTCTTAAAATACTAGGGTTGCTTATGTGGAGCTGAGTCACACTCCCATGGAAATTAATTTAAAAAGACAAGGTGTTTAATAAGTCTTGAGGGGTCCATTAATACTTTGAAAAGTAAACCAAACAAACCCAAAATAACATTATTTTAATGGTAAAACATATATTGGACGAACATAAATATTATATTTTTTTTATTACATCACTATTGGGTCATTATGATGTCATAAAACACATTATATATTTAAACGGTATTTAATTTTTACTCAAAAATTTGACTGTCTTAGAAAATTATGAAAAATTCACTGTTGGATAATTTCGATGTCATGATTCAAAAAATAACATTTATTTTATCTAAATAATTTTCTAAATATGTTAATTTTCACTTTTAAACTAAAAACCAACATTTATCAAAAATTCATGAGTTTTAACAAAAATGGCTTTCAAACCTTAATAAAATCTTTAATTGCATTCATACAATTATATGATCATTAATATATAATAAAATTAATCTAATAATAATAATAATAATATTTTATTAAAATATTATTTAATTCAAAAATCCCTTAATTTATTAAAATATATTTCCTAATTAAATAATAACTAAAAACACCATTTGTACTTTAAAAACTATTTACAATGTATCGATAATGACAAGAAATTATATTCATTATTATATAAAAAAATAATGTACATGAATATAGTACTATCGACTAGTTACATAACCCCTTAAAATAGCCGCATAAGACCTAAGGGTAAGGTGTGTGATGGTGACAGACTCTTGGGGTGGCTCGGATAACATCGCTCAAGTGGAAATTTCTATCAACTTCCACTTCTCCCGTAGACGATCCCGTTCGAGCTTGATATGGTGAAGCTCAGCTTGGTCTTGGTCAAGAGTGAAGCCCAAGGATGCCATCTCTTTTCCGAGCTCTGATAAATGGGCATCGTATGGGGAAATTCTACTAGATGAGGTCATCGCTTCCCTTGTCTAAGTAAAATTGGATGTGTTGAAGCCCTATATTTATACTAATCATGTGATCACTGTTCAATGGCTATAAAAGTAACGGTCCCAATTCTTGTCATAAAACCAACCAAGTTGAAATTTTATAAAAAAAAATATATATAAAGAGACATTTAATAAGATCAAGAGGTATTTTCCATTAATGAAACTTTGGGTCGTTACAAAATGTGTTAGGACAAAAGAGTGTAAGAATGTTTTAATGAACTGAAGAAAATATTATACAATGATCTTATACTAACTCTACCATCAAGGAATGATGGGTTTTTTATTTATATTGATTCTTTAAAGAATGGACATGGTTGTGACCTTATGAAGAATGATAGAGTTATTGCCTATGCATATAGGAATACACCTGGAAGGTGAAACATCAATAATTTTTCAAATGGTTTTTAAACCATCATTACAATATAGGATAAAGAGATCTCAGACTGATGATGAGAAGTTTCAAAAGAATATTAATGTTGTGAATGATGGGAAATTGAGTGACTTCATATATAAAGATGGAATTTTGAAATTTTGGAAGAGACTTTGTGTTCCTAGCATACCTGATCTAAAAAAGGAATTGTTGGATGATGCTCATGGTTCCAATTTCTCTATACACCCTAGGAGTACCAAGATGTGTGGATATTTAAAGGAACATTTTTTTCAAGACAACATAAAGAGGGAGATTGCTGATTTTGTGTCAAGATATATGGTTTGTCAACAAGTGAAATCTAAGAGGAAACAACCTGGAGGAGTTATGCAACCTCTTCCAATACCTGAGTGGAAATGGGATAATAATACGATGGACTTTGTCATGGGGATACCGAAGACTTATAGAAAGAGTGTTGCAGTATGGGTCATTATTGATCATCTTATGATGTCAGCACATTTTATTTCTATAATAGAAGATTTACCACTTGAATGTCTGGAAAGACAATATATTAAGGAGGTTGTAAGACTCCATGGTGTACCCCTATTGATTGTTTCTAAACATGATCCCCTTTTTACATCACGATTCTGGAAAAGTCTTCATAATGCCTTGGATACTGAAATTTGTTTGAGCACTGCCTACCACCCTCAAACTGATGGACAATAAGACTATTCAAACCTTATAAGACATGTTGAAATCTTTCTCACTTGATTTCTAGGTATGTGGGATCAGTATTTACCTCTGGTAGAATTTTCCTATAGCAATAGGTTCCATTCAAGTATTCAGATGGCACCATATAAAGTGTTATATGGAAGGTGATGTCGCACACCAACTGGTTGGGAAGATGTTGTTGAAAATAAACTTGTAGGATAAGAACTTGTTGAGGAAACAATGGAAAAGGTGAATATTATCCAAACCCACATCAAAGCAGCTCAAAGTAGGCCAAAGATCCAGGCCGATAATCAGAGGAATATTTTGGAATTTCAAGTTGGAGATCATGTTTTCTTGAGGGTATCTCCATGGAAGGGTGTTATAACATTCAGTATGAAGGTTAAATAGAGTCCTAGGTACATCATACCTTTCAAATTTCTAGAACGAATTGGATTTGTAGCTTATCGTTTGGAAATGCCTCCAAATCTCTCCGAAGTTCATGATGTGTTCCACATATCACTATTGATAAAAATACATGCCTGAAACAACATATGTACTCTCTTGTGATGAAATTGAACTAAAACCTGACCTTTCTTATTGCGAAGATCCAATCAGAATTATTGATACTAGAGAACAAGTGTTAAGAAATTGGACGACTCGTCTGTTAAAAGTTTTATCAAGAAACCATAAGATGGAAGAGGCAATGTGGGAACCCAAGGAACATATGATAAAGAACCACCTAAATATTTTTAAGAAATAATATTATAGAAATTTCAAGGACGAAATTATTTTAAGGTGGGGAGAATGTAACACGCCTAATCATCCACGGTATGTTTCCCTTTGAATAACGCAGTTGATTGCGTTGTACACAACTTGGATTTTTAACACACCATGACCAATAAAAATATCCGTTATGAATAGTAATACCCACTTTTGAAAATTTTATAAAATTTATTTTTTAAAAATGGCCTTCATTTTTGGATTCGGAATAACAAAATTAGCAAAGGGGTAATTTTTGGAATTTCTCTAAAAAATTTCAATTTTTGATGAATTGTGAAAAACACTAGGTTATTGTTTAAAATTGTCTTTTTATTTAAATAATTAGTTATTTAATTTTAATTTATTTTAGGTCAAAATAGATACATAATACCTATATATTTTCAATTTATTTCACTGCAGCCATTTTATAATTTGTTTAGATATATAAAATTTTATTGAACTTTTTACCGTCTTTTACCCACATTCTTGGAGCATTTGAAAATTTACATAAAACATAATTTTACCTCTTCAGTGTGTTAAATTTCAAAAATCCAAGAAACATGGTCAATATTTGTAAATAATTTTTGGTTCAACAAGACGAAAATAATTTTTGGTGAATAGTAACTTTTTCATTTTATTTACCACGATTAAAAGTAAATAGGGTAATTAAAGGTAAAAATGATATTATAATTACCGTAACACATGTCCTAATTATATTGGATAAGATTAATTCGTCCAAAAAACCATAGGAATAATATATGATCCTTTTTTACACTTAGATTATATTAGGACATTTATTATTATTTTATTTAAAGAAGAGGAAAAACTGTTAAATTCAAGGATTAATAACTAAACCATTTTTAATATAGTGTTAAACATAATATAAATTCGACTAAAAATATTCATTAGAAAAATAAAAATATTTCTTACATAATGATATTTTATTTATAATTTTTATACATTAAATTTTTTAACTTATTTATGACACAATAATGAGCCAATAATTACCTTATTAATAAAATATTAAAATAATTGATATTATAAATATCAAAATAAATGGAAATTTAGACTTCTGATTAATTTAACTAATTTAATAAGTTAATACGACATGTTAGGGTTGATGAAATAAATTTTCTTAGAAGTTATAATGTTTCTATGGCTTTCAAAAAAATCAAATACTACATAGTGTCAAAATTGACATAATTGAGTTTTTAAAACAAATAATATATTATTAATTGATATGATATTCATAAAAATATTAGGGTCAAGAAAAGGACTTAGATAAAGTTTTATATATTAATAATGAACCACTTGGGGTTATCTTGTCTTGTTATAGTAGGTTTTTTAACCATATAATATAAAAATACAAATAGACATGGTAAATGTCAATCTATTTACCTAAGAGTTAAATATAAAAGATAAGGTTAATATGGTGATCTAAACTTATCTAAACCCTATTGTATGAGAGGTTTCATACCCCTAACCTCTTTATACTCGAAATAATTCATTTTAGATCCATTATAAACCGAAAAAAAAATTTATAATAAAATAATATTTCAAGCTTTTCCTAAAGTGACCCTCACCTCTCTTATAAATGGGTACTTCCCCTTCTCTTAATTTCACACCACCAAATCTATTTGGCTCAACCAAACCCTTCCCAAATATCTTTCCAACTTCCCTAACATCATCCTAGAAGCCTGAAATTGATCATAAATCCAACCTATGGAGCCCTTTTGATAAATTCAAAACGAAACACCCGAAGAAGAGGTAATAATTTCACCACCCTCTTTCAAGTTCTTTTCATCTTCGACTTCCTCATTCTTTTTTGATACCATAAAAAAATAATAAATCTAGTACCTTATTAATACTATTATATTATTATAATGTACAGCCATATTTGTTAGTTTATCCATCCTATAAATGACAAAGTAACCATATGTGTGTATGTACAGCTTACTGTCTCCACGTCGGGGTGTTATTTGTTTTACAAACACTTCATTTTTAGGATTGGTATAATAATGAGTATAACTGATGTAAAAAACAAATATAACTTGTTAATTATTACATATATATGATATACCATCCAATTACATATTATTTCATCATCAATAAAATGATATTTTTTCCCGTGCGTACGTACGAATTACTATCTCTGAGAACACGATGAGATTCAATCCTCATCATAATCATTCCATATTAATTTTAATTTTATGATTAAAAATATGTTTTTATAACTTAATATCATTCTGGATATTATTCAAATACATACTATTCATAAAAAACATGGCTTACGTAACCAATCATAAAAATGAAAAAATCAGTTAACACCCAAAACTATGATACTACTAAAATAATATTAACAAAGCAATATTAGAAGATCATATATGATATCATATTTATGTATATGATTATTGTATAATTTAATAAAAATGATTTAACTATTATATATGAGGTTAACGCACCCTCAAACAAGGAAAATCACAAGGTAAGGGTTAATTTTATAGTCTCTTTACTTATCCGATGTTGTTAATTCTTATGTATCTACTGAGACTTCCTTATCATCCACCATCGTGTTTTCATAAAAATGTAATTCAAAACATTTTTAATATTTACTATACTATGGGTTAAACTCATTTATACACTCATTTGACCATATATGTTTGGAAATTAATCATTCCATCATTTTCAAAACAAGGTACTATTTGACATTTTCGACAAAATTAAGGTATGAATGTGTTTTTAACTTATACGACGAGTGTGGCTATTTTCTGCCGTTATAACATTGTTGAATCTTCCCATACAATCTTATAAGAATATTTTAAAAATAGTTGTTTTCTTTTATAGTTTTAAATGGTTTAAAATTAGAAATAGGTATTTCTTTAAAAAAGTTTTTATTTAATCATTGTCAGCATCCTTTGATGGATTTTAACATGTATGAATTTGATTTATTATGATACAAATCTTCCATATTGTATTGAAGGTTTTGTGATATGTTTGACTATAGATGTTTTATTTTTGTACCATTCATGGTTTATGGATAAAGTATTGAAATTTCATATGATATTTTTAATATGAATGTTTATGTTATGTTTAAACCTTTTCATATGAGGAATTCATTGGAATGAGTAAGTGACGGGTGGAGCCCGCTATATCTCTTTGATGCATCTGTAGGTCTCATGAGACAAACTAGTGTTTTGGAATAGGGACTTGGAAAAATATTATTTGTAGTCTAGGCACGAGGCCTTGATTATGTTGTTATGAAGTATGGAATTATGCATTACATCATTATGAAATTGGATATTGATATTACATGAGATTATTCGACTAGTGGAATATCCATGTGAATAAGTAAATGGCATTATTTGATTTATCTTTTCCAAATTATGATGAAGTTTATGTTTAAAATGATTTTTTTAGTCTTATAAATTTCCTTAATTTTTTATGCATATTTATAAAATTTTATGCTATATTGATATCCTTATTGAGCATCTGAGAACAACCCTTTCTATGTTTTATTTTTTCCAGGATGAAAAAAGTATATTATAAATGACTATAGGGATAGTCTAAGGGATATGAATGTGGTTAGTGGAGACAATGTTGATGTTGTTTTTCATTTTATAAGGTGATGTAAAACTTATGAATGTATCTAGTACTTCCAAGCCTACTAAACTGATCAGTCTTTCAGGATTTGGTCCCTTTTGATCATGCCAATGATATGTAATAATGTACCGACTCTGGGTTACTTGGGTTAGGGAGTTACACTTGGTCCCAAAAAATGAGTGTTCAGAAAATTCTATCCAATAAATAGGGGATCATCATGGTCATAAATAAGAAGCTTTAATGGGAGTCATATTTGTCAAGGCCTAATAATGAATATTATAGAATAACTCATCCAATTATATATGTATCTCCCATGATCCCCGAAATTAATTATATCAAGCTCAAATAATATCATTAAGACTCTGAATATTCCACTTGGATTTAATATCCATCTATGGATGATGTATTTTCTCAAATTCAATTAAGATCCAATTTCTTATTGATGATCGATCAAAAAATTGTGAATTAAATGATGATTTTAGATTAGAAAAAATAAAAAGGTCACACCATGAAGCTTAAAAATATCTTCTACATATATGTTTTTGATATATTTCACTCTCAATGACTCCTTAATAAGAATAAAATTAGTTTATTTTGTCAACTAGCCAATAATTACCCATATTGAAATTTTCCAATATGGACACCTAGCTATGACAATAAGAAAATTCATAGATATATCATCTCACGTACACGCGATAATGCGAATGATTTCAAATAATTCCATGGACTTCTAATGATAATATTTAATATACTGACTAGTAAGGCTCTATGACACAAACTCGATAATGATGATATTTAACATGGTGTATCATTATTGACTATAAAGATCATAAAAAATTTTGTATCCCAAAGTGGAATTCCCAAATAGAAGGGTTACAACATTCCATAACCTTCTTCCTCATGTTTTAAGGAACCACAAACAAATTTTATAAAAATGTGGTACTATCAGGAGAGAGTTACAAATCACCCTTGGTTTTTACCCTATTTAGAATTTTTATCGTGAACTAGAAATTCAGATATACTACATGACCAAGAAAAATTCCAAAATCCACAGAGGGTGTCTAGAAAATCAGTTAGAAATTCCTGATCATCCCCCAATTCTATAAGTATATGTTTATCAACAATCAATTTCATAAAACACCACACACCATTTTACTCTTTCAGTACCTAAGTTGGTAACTTTCAACTTAGGGAACTAGCCACAAAGTCCCCATTATGAGTGGTATAAGCGACAATAAATTTAAAGGCCCATATATTTTCATACCATTTTTTTGTTAGAGAATGAGATCTATATGGGAGATGATATAAATCAAAATTGTTGAATATGAATAAAAATAATTTTTTTCCAAATAATTAATAATACCTTATTATCATTTTATATATCACTACTTCTAATTCTCTTTCAATAATGGGGTAGTTATCCCAATGAGGGAATAACTGGTATGAGAAAAACATACCACAACCCCATACATGATGGATCATAAAACACTAAATATCCCTCAATGACATATGTAAGAATAAATATAGGATATGAAGTCAATATTATCTTAAACTCTAGAAAGGATCTCATAAATTTCCCATCCTAATAATATCTTAATCTCTTATAATTAAAATATCACAAATGTGAATGTTTCCTTGTGAAATAATAAACAAATTTGAATCGTTTCCAATTTTTTCCTATCGACCATTCAATGATATCAGGCTATAAAAATGAGTATACTAGCACATAGGTTGAATCCTCAATGATGATACATTTTTTAGAGTAGATTTATTTTGATTTCTCTTTTTAAAGGGGTTATATTTACAATGAATATGTGAAATGAATGATTTATGTATTTGGTTTAAAAATTTAATTATTCTTTGTGTGAGTTAATAATTGTGGAGATAATATTGTGATATAATTGGGCTTTGCTATATATTTCATTATATTAACACCTACTTTACAAGATGATTTTTTATTTAAATTCCCTAATGTTTTTGGTTTTATCCAATCCTCAACTGGGGAACTACTCTCAAAAAATTATTGATGATAAAGGTTTCAATATTTCATGAACCCATTTGTACTTGTGTTTCTAATAATCCATGGAATCAACATGTCAAACATAATATGTCATTAATTCAATACACTTTAATTTCAACATACACAATATCAATTTAATGAATATTAATTGAGAAAAACCTCTAAATCACTTAAATTACACAAATTATGACTCAACCCATCGGTATATTTACTCTAATATTGATATGGAACATAATCTACCTTATTACGTTTAGGGTGATGAGTTAAAATGAGAATAAAAATAATGGGAATAGAAAATATTATTGTGCTAAACATAGACATGAACTATGATGATAATTAAATATAAGATTTTGATTGAATGTGAAAATGAAATAAGTGAATGATTATCTAATTGATTTAATTTTTTAAAAAAATTAGTATTAGAAAATAGAGGGTTGATGAGAATTAAAAATTATTATGAGGACACTTTCATTAATATATAATTTAAATGAAACAAACTAACACCATTACAATTAAAATCACTTGATATACATGAAAATAAAGAATTTAGGAATGGTATCTCAAGTGGAAACATGTGTTTGGAAGGCCATAAAAAACTTCTTCCAAGGTTATTGTCATTCCATCCTATCCTCATATTCTCTAAAATTCATACTCCTTTCAAGGTGAGAATGAGTATGTATTTAATGTTAATGAGAGTTTATTTTTTAAATTCTAAAATAATCCCTAATGTTTTCATGAAAATTTTAAAATTATTAAAGCTGAATATAGAAAAATATACTTCTTTAATGTTTTATAATAAATCTCAAAATATTTCATCCATTTAACTTTTATATCCAATGTTATAGTGGTTTTACTAAAATATTTCCTATTATTCAGTTTGCTTTCAATTTTTGCCTTTGTTTAAATGTGAATGCATTTTAGTTATAGAATATTACCTCAAATATAAAACATTTTTTATAATAAATTTTTATCCTAACTCATTTATTTCACTCAAAAAAATATATTCTCAATTGGATGTCAAAATTGGAAGAAAATTAACGGAATTTTTTATTATTTTAAATCATAGATAGAGTTATGGTCTACAAATGAAAGAATGATTTGGACTATTTTTGTGCATTTAGGACATAAAATTTTTATTTAAAATGTGTTTGGATATTAGAGGAAATATTATATAGTTTTATGAAATTTGGCCTTCTGGATTGTGCCTGAAAATTCGATCTTCATGGATGTTCCAGATTCATTGACAGGTTCATTGGGACTTCTTGTGTGGTCCATATGGACCTTCATGTGGCCAAATTGTCCAAATATAAAGTTTTATTTATTTTTTGTAATAATATTCTGGAAACAATATAATGACATTATTTTTATAAATATGTGTAATGATATGATGAAAATAATAATAATTTTTTAATTAAATGAATTCAAATAGTGATATATATATATATATATTACTTTCCAAACATGAACAATGAATGGAAATAAATAATTTTAAAATTAAAATTCTATTAATTGAATAATTTAATATATTTAATGACAATTAAGTATCAATTATCCCATAATTAAGATAGTGCATCTCCTCAATCACATAATCACAAAAACACAACAAACCCATTTTCACTGACCTAAAAATATCAATATATTGTTTATACCAATCATGGAATGTCTAGAATATTTCAATCATACATAATTAATTCCACTAATAATTATTAAAAAAATATTGATTAAAAACAATTCATCTTTCATGATCAAAAATTGAATTTGAAAATAATGGCATTTAGAACCACTACTCTCAGTATGATAAAAATTTATTCATGGATGATCACTAATTCACCAACCAAAAGTGAAATTATTGATTTTTTAAGACCTATAAACAAAAATTAACTATAATAAATTGAACAAGTTTAATTTGGTATTTTTAGAGAATTATCAGTGGCTATGTGATGGTAGGAATATAATGCCCAAAAGAGAGGAATAGTGCGGTAAAACACAATCATGTAAAAAGAAATGAACACCTTTTTTATATAATACATTGAAGTAAATGGAAAAAATATTAATAATGGAATTAATTTTTCATAGAATATAATATTTGGATAATATTGGAATGAGATGAAATGATGTAAATTGAACAAACCAAAACTCTTCACCCAATGAAAAAATAAAATATGGTTAAAGTGTTATTTTTTTCTTTATTTCTGAAAGTTCAACTTGATTCTAATCTCATAGTCTCCTAAAAACACTACATTAATCTCCTAAATACCCTAATTGTAATAGTTATAAGAATATCAATGGGTTTATAAAATTTATTTTGGACTTGCTAAAGAAATAACCCATTCATTTTTAAAATCGTCTTTATTTTTTGAACACTTTTCAATATCATTTTTACTGGATTTGATAAACATATATATAATTACAAACACCACATAATGAAAACCTTTCACCCACACTTAAATGGATTCATTCCCTCAATCACAAGATAATATAATAAAAAAAGTGAATTGGACCCAAAATTAAATCAATTCCACCACACTTAAATTACATTAAAATAAGCAATGAAATTTCATAGAGATGTAGGGTGGGATAATATTTTGGGATTGAATAGTGAATATAAAAATATGTTTCTATAATCTTGAAGGTATTTCAAAAGGTGGATATATGTAAGGGTAATGGGAGGTTATATGGATAATTTGATTCTCATGTGGTTCAGAAAATGGCTCTATCATATTAACGTATGCTAAAGTGGGAAATCCAACTTGATGGACTATAAATTCAAGAATCAAAATAGGGGTGAAAAACCCATATTAAAATATTTCCATAAGTGACCTTGTTATGTATGATAAATTTTTATCTCATAGTTTTCAATGAATCATTTTCAAAATAAAAAAAATGTTCATTCAAATTTTTTTATTTAAACACTATTTTTTTATCAAATTTATGATTAAAATACAAAATAATTATGTTAAAAATGTATTTTTACTCAAAATATTTGATGGAAAAAATACAAAAATTAATGGTGTGTAATTAGATCCCTCTCTATTTTTTTATTTTTTTTTATTTTTTATTTTAGATTTTTTTAAATACACACCCACAGAAAACAGAAAGTGTAAAGAAAGTATTTAATGAAGAAATTGGTTAAAAATGTGAATGAGAGAGGAGGAATAAGATGAATAGAAATTTAGGGGGGGAGAAAGAGGAAGTTAAAGTTAATGGGGGTGCCTCCATGTTTGGATTTCATTGATTTCCCTCTCCATCTAATGGTGGATTGGTTAAAGTGGATGTGGTTTATAGGGCATCTATCCTCTCAAGTGATTATTTTGAAAATTTTCATTACCTAATATAAAATAAATAATAAGTATCATTATTCATTTAGTTAAAAACTAAAGAATGCAATTAAATTTTTAGGAATGTAAAAAAACATGTGTTTGCTACTAATAAGAGCAACATTTGTTTTTTCTACAGTTGGACAGTTTCAATGGACTACCCATAGTCTGATGGTGGACAACATATTATTTTAAAGCTAGTTTGTTTCTGAAAAAATAACTCCTATATGAGGTCTAATTTTTTATTGGTTATTTTTTTTCCTCTCTAGTTGTTATACCAAAAATTCAATTGGGGTTGAATTATTTTTTGGGTATCCTCAATTTTTTATTCTCTTTGATGAACAAATCAATCCAAATAGATTTTTTTTGAAATTCATTGTAATTCAAGAATTAATTTCAATTTTGATGATGTTTTTTTGTAATGTTTAAATAAATAAAAATTATATTATGAGATACGATTTTTTTATATCATTTATTTAATCCAATTTAAATTTGGTTTAATGAGTATCAAAGTTGATATGAGACTCAAAAAAATCAAGATACTCTAGATCAATGTTGTTTTCCAAAGAATTGTCAATTTCAACCTCGGAAGTTATCACTTAATTAATTATTAAAAAATATCAGAAACATTACTACCATTGGTACCAGATAAGATCATTTTATTAGGGTTCAATTGACTTATAATAAAATTATAATAATAATGTATGTGAAATTTTTAATATTGTAGAATCTAATTTTAATTAACAAATGAGCATTCAAAATCATTTTTCTCATTGTTTTCCAAGTTGTATTAGTTGATATCTATGGTGATATGGGTTTCCAAAGAGTTTTTAAGATCCATTAGATCTATGGAGTTTCATTTGAAAGGCAAACATTAACTTCTCCATTTATTACATGGTCAACAAGGATAAAAAATTTACAAACTCCATTGTCATTAATATATAGTGAGCATGATGGTCAGGGTTCAAAACACTATTATATAGACTTTTGAAAAAATGGATAATGAATACATATTGATTCTATGATAGGTATCACATTATAGATAAGATATTGAATGTCAATAGTTGGTAATAAAATTATGTGGATAAGATGAAACAATGATCATCAATTTTGGTTCTAGATGTTATGAGGTATGGTGTTCCAAGAATAAAAGGAGATTAGAAAAAAGTGGCATCACCTTCTATGTCTATGCTATAAAAATTAAATAGGATTAAATGACACTTTACTAAGAAATTTTCATCCTCAATTATTCCATTAGGACTAGTAGTGATTTTATTTTCTAACAGGATGAAAACACTTGGTTAAAAGGGACCTAGACCATGGTGGTAGAAGATGGATTTGTACATGAATTTATTTAGAACTTTTAGATCTATGAGATCATCGTAAAAGATATATCTCTTGATTTAGCATGGAAGCATAAAGGTCCCTAGATCATTGTACTTTCTAGGTATGGACTATTGGGTTGAATCATTCTTGAGGGACCTACGTTGACTCTTATGGGTGCCCAATTCCTTATGAAACTATTCATACATTGGTATTTTTAATTGAATCTAAAAGAAAAATATTGACCCAAACATGTCTAAAAATGTAATGCATTTAAGGATTGGGTTCAAAGGACCTCCTTGTCTTAGATATGGATTCAGGAAAAAGAATTGAGTTATTTTGAGTTATTGAATGATATGAGGGAGTGTATTCATGTTATTTTTATATCTTTTTGTTATTTTTATTTTCAATCTCAAAATTCAAAGGTTCATTTGAGAATCCATCATGTGGCATAGAAATTGTTTTCCCGATTCAAGTGAAATTTTACTTACACTCTTTTAGGGTTGGGAAATAGTTGAGCTGGGAGTTGGGATGAATTGGGTTATTTTTTATGGGATGGGGTGGGATTAAAGTTAAACAATTTGGGTTCCATTATTTTTAAGGATATAATGTGTGAAGGATCTATGAACATCCACAACATATCCACATTTTATCTTTGAAGAACACCAATATACCTCATTGAGATTTCTAGGATTTTTTCATAGGAAACTTCTTGTATTGGGTGTGGAATTGATAAGGATCACCTTAATGGTGGAAACAGGGAGTAGAATGAGGGGGATTTATCCATTTATGTTGATGAAAAAAAGGATACGGTTTCTAGATGTTATCACAACGTTTACAACATTGGAATCAGTTTGGATTTTGTGGAATGAACAAAGGGGGCGATAGATTGGATTAACATACCTCAATATAGTGTTATAGGAATAAGAGAAAGGATCACATTTGAGTTGGGTGTATTTTTTAATAAACTTACCTGATTTTTGGGGGATGGTATTTCCCTGAATATATTCTTTATTTAAATCCATTGGACTAGATGAATTTGAGGGATTATTATAGACTTGTGGAAATTTTTTAGTTGGATTAGTTAGTGAGATATAGATTCTTCAATTTTTTATAGGTCTAGGGATCAAATATTGTGGAGAAGATAAAGTTGGGGATTTGGAAACCACCTCAAGTTCTCATACAAGGATTTTGATTTCATTCATCCACTCGGTCATCTTGTTAAGCTCTATAGACTTATTCTCTAGTACTTTTTGAACTTGATAATGTGATCATGTATTGAATTTTTATGTGTTTATATCAATGTTGTTTATATCATCTCAAGAAGATTCAATAATTTGGTCAATAATATAAGCACCACTTGATTCTTCCTTGAGAGTTATATCTATATCTAATAACATCTCATAAAAATATTGGATCATGGTTTATTAAGAGATTTGGGGATGTGGGAAGGTTTGGGAAAGCTATTTTAACCTCCCCCAGTACACTTGGAGTGATTAATTGGATAATTGACTGATACCACTGATTTCCATTGGGATTTAAGTTTCTTAATAAGAAGGGAATAAATTCACTAAAAAAATATTATTATTTTCTTTCAATGATATTATGAATCCAATAAGGAGGTTTTAGATCCACGAATAGGCAAAGTCCACTATGGAGAAGGGAAATCTCGAAGATTTATTTTTTCTTCAAAACCCCCTTTAGGATTTGTGGCAGAGAAACCCACTTGGATATCTTTGAGGGGAAGATGTTTATCCTCACTGGCTAGTACATTGAAATTAGGTATAATATTAATCAATCCCAATTTGAGATCAAAATATGCCTCAATATTTTGTAGTCAAATTCCATGGGGTTGGTAATTCATATAAGAGGTAGTGAGTTCATTAAGTTTTTTCTCTAGGATTAGCCATATCTAAAATAATTGGATTGTAAATGGATGGAATAGGAGTGATTTGACGATCCCTAATGTTATTCCTTAGTCAAATAAAAG
The DNA here is from genome assembly GCA_963277665.1 of Viscum album. Lineage (NCBI taxonomy): Eukaryota > Viridiplantae > Streptophyta > Magnoliopsida > Santalales > Viscaceae > Viscum > Viscum album. The sequence goes on from OY728132.1 coordinate 130,934,191, forward strand.
TTTTCATTATTTTTAAGTCAAAAATATATGTTGGATTGATTAGGAGGACCCCGCGAATTAAGATAATTTTGTAATGGATTAAAATATGATATTTCCTTTTTTTTTGTTTATTATTTCTATAAGAATATGGGTTATTATTATTTTTTTATTTTTGTTTTTTTGTTACTCGGTTTTTATTTTTCTATTTTTTTAAATAAAAACTATGGACTACTAGGTTCACTATACTCACAAATGATTCTATTTGAATCGTGTAAAATTGTAATATATCTACCATTCAAAGGTTTTGTTTTGTGATAATGTATATAGTGGCTATGAGTTTATTTTCTCAGGGATGGTACTTTTTTGGATGTCCACTATTTTTGTATCTTCTGAAAAGGGGATTTTTTACATATATTATGTGAACTAGGTGATTTATATATTTGTTTTTACTATTTAATAATTATTTGGTGCATTTCATAATTATGGAGTTATGATTTTGATATCTTTAATATTTTATATATTTCTATAAATTAACACCCACATCATAAGTTGATTTTTGATTGAAATTCCCAAACATTTTGGATTAAATCCAAGACTCAAATAGGGTAATGATATCATTCAATTATGGATGATGGAGTGATAAATATTTCATGAACCCATGTGTACACATGGTTCCAAGAATCCACATAATTCACATGTCAAACACAACATGTCATAAATCCATGACATTTTATGTTCATCATACACGATATCAATTTAAATATTATTAATAGTGAAAAATATCATTCACTTAGCATCCCCAAATTATGACCCACCCCATGTATAGACTCATCATGGGTTTTTGGTGGTTATTAATCTGTTTTATAATATTTAATGTGATGAATTAAAAATTGAATAAAATGAATATCACTATATAGAGTAGTGTTCCAAACAAACACATGAAGAATGAGGATAATTAATTAAAAAAAGAAATTTGATTGATTGATAATGTGAATGAAGGGAACTATTTTCAAATTTATTCAAAAAATTTTAATATCATTAATATTACAAAACATACGGTATATTATAATTATAAATTATGATGAAGAAAAATGATTTAATATTTAATTGAAATGAAAAAAAACATACATGATTAAAATTGAAAACATTTAAAATACATGAAATGAAATCATGGTGTAATGGTACCTCAATTCAAAACATGAGATTGGATGGCCCTCAAGTAAATTTCTATAAATATGGAAATGAAAAAAAAATCCTCCTAAGCTCTGAAATTCCAACACATTTCATGTTGTGAATGAGTACCTTTTTTATTGCCAAAGGGAGTGGATTCTTCGTATTCCAAAAATGTACATGATATTTGGTTAAAAATTTTACAATTCTGATGGCTATATCTATTTAAATAATCTTATTCAAAGATTTATATATCTATGTGGAGAGTCCTCCCTCCACATTTTGTAGGAATTGGACTTTTTATCCAATTTTATGTCCATTTTCTTAAACAATGTTATGCTCTCTAGTTTTATATCATGTTTTTCCTTAGACTAAAGGTTAATTCATTTTATGCAAGGAATATTATCATAATTACATACCATTTATTCTAAAAACTTGGTTTTCGAAATCATGGATTTCACACGAAAACATTTCATCTCATATTTTTTCGTTATTGGGAGAAACTTCTAGGATTTTTTTCTACTTTTAAACCACCGACAGAATTGTGGGATGGACTTCAAATCATTAGTTGGGGTCCTTTTTTATATTTGGTACATTAAATTTTCAACCAATATATTTTTGGATATACAATAGAATATTATATATTCTAATAAAATTAGGGATTATGGACTCTGCTCGTAAATTCTATCTTGATGGCGGGTCCAGTTTCTTAGATAGATTCTATTGAACTTCTTATTTGTTCCATATAGCCCATCAAATGGTAAAATTGGGCAAATATCTAGCATAATGATTTGAAAAAAAATAGTATGTATCAGTAAATTTTAATAATAAAATAATAATTATTATTATTTTGAAATATATAATAAAAAATACACTTAATTTTAATTAAATGAATTTGAACAATGCTATATAAAAATGTTTATGATAACAAAATGAATATTAAATAGAAATTAATATTTTCTAAGTAAAAATTATTTTATAGGAGTAAATTAATATATTTTATTATTAATTAATATAAAAAACTATAAAATTAATATATAACCGTAAAATTCATATCTTTAAGGAATTCGTATATCTTTCCTAAGATATAATCACATGAATCTTCTTAGAACACATTTAAAGTTCACTTTCCGAAATGAAATTACCCAAAAAAACACTTCTTATATCAATAATTAACATTTAATCATCATATAAATAATTCTATGTTCCTTAAACTTTATAATGAAATATCTAAATAAAAATCATGATCTTATTTTATCATAATGTAAACCAATATACCAACCCGGAATTCTATAATGAATATGTCAAGATATGAGTGTGGGATTTGGTATATAAAATCTAGGAAAATATAAGGGACATTTGTAATGATAAATGGTATAAATATATAATCCCAATTCCTAATCATTATTTTTAAAGAGTTCTTTTTAATATAATCTTCCTTCACTTTATCTTGTGGCATACAAATATGAGTTCAATATTAGAAAACCATCACGTTCAACGGAGTATTACGAAAGGACATTGATCCAAGGTAACAAGAACATATTCTTAAAAATCAATAAATTTAGCATATAGTAATATATGTAATGTTGTGAACATCAATTCACACTGTTTAAAATAGAACTATTTCTACTTATAGTGAAAATATAGGATGAAATTGTTTCTCTAAATATCACATAACTAGAACATTAATCCATTTAACTCATTTTAAACCATTTAATAATATTTAAATGAAATGGTAATTTTCCCTATTTATAAATCAGTATATAATCCCACCTAATATTGTGGAGTACACTCAAAACAAATTCCTTCAGAAAACCCTTGAAATACCTTTCCACTACTATTGAATAATAACCATCTAAACTCTATTCAATGACATCAAATAGATAATTTTATATCTAATGTAAAATTATTCCAATATATAAAAACTAAGTCTTCCCCTCCCAAATCATAGTTCCCTTTAACCCTGAAATACATGAGTATTTCCATTATGATAATAGAAAAACATTTAATGATTTTAATTAATCGATGATTTTGATAGAACAATCCATTCAATAAAAAAAATAAGATCAAATATATCCAAATCAACAACTATAAAATTCTACAAGGCCTCAAAACTGAAAAATATCTTATGGTAATTAAGGAATTTCAAGCCCGACTCCCTCCTATTTTCAATATGAGTGAAAAGAACTATCATGTTTGATATATAATTAGATAATGTCACCAATGCATCAATAAATATAAAGGAGAAAATGAGATGGGATGTACTTGTGCCAAATTAATCCATGAGCATATGATATATAACAAAAACCATAACTCTAATGATTTGTACTTTGAAATCATCTTCTCCAGACACAATTTATCATATATAGAAGATGTTAATTTTTTTCATAGTATACGAATTCTTAGTAAAATAGTAATCCCATTTAAATTTAGTATGAGATCATGATCACTTATATGTATCTAACTGTACCTCTGAACCTCATGTTTAAGAAAAGAAATCCATACTACTCTGAGGTTGTTTACTAAAAATCATTAGAGACGGCCCAGTTGGATGCATAAATGGTATGTATTAGTGTGCTTCGAGAAATTCAATTTTTATGACCATATATCAGCTATTGGATGCAAACCATAATTTTATACCCTTATAGTGGCATGGTATTAGAACAAGAAGGAATTTTCACACACCCACTATTACGTCTATGAGATCCATCATGATTCCTCTACTAACTATATGATGAATTCTAATTACCTACAATATTATTTCATGAACCACTCAATTAGAAATGTCCTTCTATATCAATCACATTCATCCCTTCCATATAAACCATGTCAATATATTTTGGATGTTTTAAAAGGATATTCTTCAATCTAACCTCTATTTTAAAACCCATCTCCATAAAATAAACCATGAGACATCCATTCATGAGGATCTTATATGCGAATTGAACTAACTGATAAAATAAAGAGGTATATTCAACCATGACACAATCATTTGTGAAGATATTATATGAATATGAACCCACTCAAAAAGTTGAGTGGAATATTCCATCACTAAAGAAGTCACTATCTCTAGTGTTATAAAATATCATGCTATAGACACCCTCAAGGTATCTAGGTAAAAAATCTAGTTTATAATCTCCTTAATATTGTCCTAGGATAGATCCTTATGCAATATCCTGTATATAATGAATCCCCACTACATACATCTATTTTACTCTCATATGTTCATGGGAAAGATATACATAGAAGTTACACAGGTTAAAAGAAAAACAAATTCACTCTCACTAATCTATCTACTCTTTTTTGTTCGTAATACATATGGTGACCAAAGAATATAAGTGGTGTCAACATTGTAAACTTCTGGGCCTAATCTACAACACATAACTGATGTATCTCACCTTCCTGACCTACATATTGAATTTTTATAATTACTAAATCTATTATAGTAAGGTCTATAATAGTTTTATCGTATGGTTTATTCTCTTTGTCTCCATCTATACAATTCATTTAGGTTCTTCACGAAATATTTTTTTATAAAACATTAAACAAATAAGTCAATAAATATATTATTTAACTCTCAATATCATTAATAAAATACAAAAGTTCCCTAAATTATTCATAAAACAATTTTAATTTTATGAGTAACTAATTATGATATCAAAGACAGGAAAACATAAAATATTTTAATTTTCATCACTAAGCATGATCAGGTTGCATAATTTGGCTATCTATCCATGAGTTATGTGAGTTAAATCAATATGTATTTTAGAATTGGTCTCATGGTTTATAAATGGTTTTTAGACTATGAACCTAAAAAATGTGATATTTTTTTTAAAACAATTTACACTTTAAGAATTATAATCTGATTAAATCATGAAAAATAATATCAAAGTACAAAATAAAAAAGTTCAAATCCAAGAAATGATTTCTTAAAACTCATGGTAACATGAGGATCAAAACTACATAGAGTCAATCAAGAAAACCCCATTATCAACTCTAACATTCTTACTATCCTATATCAATACTAACAGTACTGCAAAAACTATTAAGAAAAAATTAACATAATTTTGTATTGGAGAGGACCATAGAAACCGACCACATCACTAAGGTCACCTTGCCACAACACCAGAAGATGTTTCCAAATCACCAAAAGATATAGTAAGGACATGTGGGCATTAAATACCATAACTAGGAATGATTTGAACCATGATATAAAAAAATCATATAATAGATACCTCCAAATAATATAACATGATCTATCCATAACCCGAACATCTAGGAACATAAATAAGATGTTTCTATAATATTAATGGAACCAAATAGATTTTAATTCAATGAAAATTAATAAATATACAAATATAAAATTATAAAATAATGTTATTGTGATATATTACCATTATGTATGTGAATAAAAATAAATAGTAATCTAGAGTAGCCGATACACAATCAACCAAAAAAGTTACAGGAGGATTCCCAGCATTCTGTATCTAATCCAAATCCTCATGAAGTGTGGTAACCACCAATAAACATTCCATAAAATATGAATATGTATCAATAATATCCACCAATTTATGTGGATCATTTTAAATTACCTATGTTATAAATGAACTAGTATACATACACCATATGATTCATGATTTTTCTAAAATAACGAGTGTTATAAAAATCATGAGGGGAATGAGTTTTCATTCAAAAATTGATAGTATATTTTCTCCCATGGGAAAAATTAAGTTTTTGAAACAATACAATTTTCAATCAATTATAAGAGTATAATGTGAAAAGGAAGAATAAAATTAAATCTATCATAGGCTAAATGAATCTTGAATAAAATTAATAGGCAGCATAAATATTAAATTGAAAAAATTGAAATGTAAAAATAGTTTTCATGGTTATGGATAACAACACAAAACCCTTTAAATTATTTTAGTTACCAATTTAACTACAATTCATAAAAAACTTTACATTTAACTAAATAGGTAAGAGTACCTATAGACTCAATCCAATGTAACCCAGTTCCACAAAAAAACATCCATGAATATAGCATATTAGGATGTTACCAAATTCCAAACCCAAAAATTTTCCACTATAATATCAATGATAAAAATAGTTATCTATGGAGCCAGGAATATTTTCAATTATATGATCATATGTATATTCACAATATGACTTCACTAATATAAAGTATTGAACAAAAAATATTTTTGGATAGAAGATTATATATATTTATGTATTGAATAATGCATCTTACATACCTAAAATTTCATCGAACTAGTGGGATCAAATAAAAAGAGAACAAAATGATATGCTATGATCTTTAAAATGAAACCCTCACAATATTTTTACTATTATCATACTCAAAAAAATAATTAAAAAATTGAGAACATGAATTAAAATATACTTTTTAAAATCTGACCCTGTAATCTACTTTCCAAGAAATCTAATCCTTATAATGCTCATGTTCCATGAATCCTTATGTTAAATTATAGACAACTAAAATTAAAACTCCTATGGTCACATTACATGTTCATTGAGTTTGGTTAAAGAAATATTTTTGAAATAAATTCCATAATTTTGTGGATATATTAATATTATCATTCATTTGATGAGTTCAACTCTATAAAATATTATAATTAATCTACAATGTTTGGGTATATGTACAAATTAGAGTAGTTTGTCAAAACATAACATTTTGACAATAATAATGCATAACAAAAATCATAAACATCAAACACAAATTAAATTAAAATCATTAAGGAAGTTTATCAGGATTTTACAAACCAACGATAATATGAATCATTGATCCATTCATATCGCACTTTTGGAAAATCGCAAATTTTAAATTAAAAAATCATGTAATTTTTGTTTAGAAAGAAATTCAAAAAGAAAACTATTTGAAATGTATATTGTCCAATAAACCTCCCATATATATAATGACTGAGAAATATAAAATTTATTATTTATGAAATCTGAAATGGTTAGTAGAAATATATTTTTTCTAAATTTCAAAATAATACAACAAAATCTTATTTAGACTTTTTCTTGTAAAAAAAGTTTCTAAAATTAATTTATTCTCTAACTCAATCATATATCTAAAATATAGTAAAATAAAATCTAAAAAATATCCTCCCATTAATAAAATATTCCTCCTTAAAAATGAAAATATTTTATAAATTCACCCAAATAAAAAGAAAAATACAAACTTTTCCCCTGAAATTGACAAAAATAAAAACATAATAATCATTGGATACCTCTCTAAATAGTTCTTTAATCCCCTATAAATCCTATACCCCTTTAACATTCTTCAAATCAACCATAAAAATAGAAATTATTATTACATTATTTGCATCCCAGATAAAATGAATTCATTAAGGGAACAAACTCTTTTCATCAAACTATTTATTGTTTTGAGTCTTTACTTATCATCCTTAGTAAAATATTATAATGGAAAAAATCCTTATTGTTATATTGGTGTTATAAAAACTAAATATATTTGGTGATAAGTATTAATGGATGATATGTTCAAATAGAGTACTCCTACAATAATTTATCCTATAATACATATGAATTATATTATTTTATTTAATATGGAACTAAAGAATGTGCAAAAATATTCTATTATCTCCATTAAAATAGACTCGTATGTCAAACTAAAAAAATTATCACATATTTTAATGTGTTAATTAGATTAATAAAATTTAATAAATTCAAAAGAGAACTCAATAAATTTATAATGGTTATTATTAGGGAAAAAATGTACACATTATAAAATCAAACTATGATGAATTTATTTGATATTACAATATGATATCATATAAAGGATACATAGGAATAGATTAATGAATTGAATTATACCTTATATATGTTAATAACTATTCAAATTATTTTAATGACGAACTTTTTGGGTTAGGTTATAGAAACAATTTTGTGTAATTTTTTTAAATTTTATTTCAAAAACATATAGAAGATTTAATGTCCCTAGCTGAAAATATTTAGTGTAGTTATAAAACAGAAAATACTATCCTCATTTTAGTAGGTGTTTCTCAATTTTTCAGAATAATTGATTTACGAAAAAAAATATGAAAACTTTTTACTAATCATATATAAATTCAATTTAATTTATTTAATTCCATCACAATTCAACATTTTAAGGAAAATTTATGAAAAATAACTTTTATTTAGATTAAATAGAGAATAATATTTTTTGGGGAATGAAAGGAAGTGGTGTCTTATGTATATGTTCTTTCCAGATGAGGGATTATCATAGTTTATAGATAATGATATAGGAAATTTAATAACATAAACAATAAGACTCTAAGTAGAAATCCGAAAAATCTATGATTAATGGATTCATCCACAACAACTGAGCAATAAGTCTTCTTATATCAACATATAAATCTCTAACATAAGAATGTGAAAGTAGTGTTTTTATTTCTAGACCATGAAAATAAAAATTCTCTTAAGAAAATAAAAACACTATATGTTTTCTTCTTATACATATTACATCATCCAATGATGGCATCTAAGTAACACTTAAGAGTAAATTTAATATCAAATGAATATATAAAATCATGTTTTGGAGTTAGTCTAAGGTAGAGAAGGATTTTCATGACTAACTTAATATGGGATTTCTTTTGATGTTCTTGGAATCCAAAATATAATCATACATAGCATAAAATATATTTTTGACTAATGTATAATTAGAGTAAGGTATTGACCATTCTAAAAAATGTCCTTGGATCTAATGGTTTCCCAAACTCGTCATAAGAAAGTTTACCAGAGGTACCTATCTGAGTATAAATAAATTAATAAAGTTTTAAACTGAAATTTTTTAAATACTTTTGCAGATATAATATTATTCCTTCATGAATATGAGTAATTTTGAAAATAATAAATAAATCATGCTCATTAATCAAACTCATTTCAAACTCACTCTAAAATAGTTTTTTGAAAATATCATTGACTGTTTTATGAGTTAATTAAAATATAATTTCATTGATATTAATTTAAATATGATAGTTTCCATGAATAAATTCATGATAAAAGGTTCGAGAACATCCATTAATTGTAAAAACAATTAATGATAAAATGAGATAAAAACAAGTTTTTGACTGCAATGTGATTCGTTAAGCTCAAAAAAATTATCTCAAAAATTTACATGATCAATAATAGGTTTCTATACTATACATACATCATTAGGAACATGTAACTTGTGTAGAAAACATTATTTACATCACCATTTTTTACGTCAGTTATATATAACCGACGTGATAATATGGGAAACGTGGTTTTTTACGTCGGTTATTTTATAACCGACGTAAAAAATGCGGTGAGTAACTTTTTAGCATCGGTTATTAAAATAACCGACGTTAAAAATCATGCGCGTTTGTTTTTTACGTCGGTTATAAATTAACCAACGTAAAAAGCCAAAGCGCGGTGTTTTTTAGGTTGGTTATTTGATAACCGACATAAAAAATGAGATATCTACGAATTTTTTACATTGGTTATAAAATAACCGACATAAAAAAGAGGCTTTTGAGGCCTTTTTGACGTCGGTTATTTGATAACGAACATAAAAAAACTCGCAGAATTTTTTAAGTCGGTTATAAAATAACCGACGTAAAAAAATGTGAATTCTGATGTATTTTTTAGGTCATTTATTCTATAACCGACGTAAAAACCCAATATGCGGATTTTTTTACATCGGTTATAAAATAACCGACCTAAAAAATCAGTCTCTGGTACATTTATAATGTCAGTTATTATAATAACCGATGTTATAATTGTAAAAATGTAGTTTATAATGTCGGTTATTAAATAACTAACGTTATAAAACATTTAAAAAATTAACAAGACCCATGGATTGTCATTTACGATTTTTCGATCGACAGTCCGGCGACTCGTCTCTCTCGCGTGGTAAACCCTAATCGACTTTTTGATATCATTGCATTAAACTCATTTTTTTATCATCGTTTATCATCTTTACTCTCCTCAGATCTATCATCTCAACTCACAACACTCAAGTAAGCCTCTCACGACTTTATTTCATTAGTTTTTTCCCAGATAGTCTATATTTATGTTTTGAGATTTTTTTGTTTAAACTATGTAAGATTCTTAGATTTTGAACCCTCTTACATCTTTCTTCCATCATCATCTTATTTATCATCCCCAGATCTATTAGATCGACTCGAAATATTCATGCAAGCCTCAACTACTTCTATTTAGTTTGTTTTTGTTTTGCGAATGCCTGACATTGATGGTGATTTTTGTTTTCATTGACAACTAATGATCTCATTCACCTATATTACTGCATAGAATAGTTATTGATTAAGTGTACGAATTCGGAAATGATATTTCATGTGTTGTTGTTTCTTATGTTTATCCTCTTTTATATGAGAATCTATTAGACATATAATGTAATGGTCGTTGACCTCAATGGCCCTTTGATGCATCTCTATGTCTCGTGATTCCAAATAAAATTGGGTTCTACTGAGGGCTTACCCAAGTATTTTTTGAGGCCTTGGCCAAGGCCTTGACAATATGTTTAAGATTTATAGAATTATCCATTACCTCATTATGATATTAGTTATCAAGAAAACTTGTGATCATTTGACTAGTTGAATATCAATTGTTATTTTTAATTATCATGAGATCATTTAAGTATACATATTTAATAATATTTAATTCTATCTATTTCATGCTGAAGTATATATTAAATGCATGTGTATTTAGTTGTTCACCATGCTTAGTTTTTATATATAAACCATTGTTTGGGGGGTTGTCCAGGGGGTGGGGGCTGTCCAGAGGGTTGGGGGGTGTCCAGGGGGTGTCCAAGGGGGTGGAGGCATGTCCAGAGGGTTTTGGGGGTTTTCTGAGGGGGTGGGGGTGTCCAGAGGGTCGGGGTGTCCAGGGGGTGTCCAAGGGGGTCAGGGGTGGTGGTGGTGTCCAGGAGGGGTGGGGGTACTATCTGGTGGGGCGGGGTGCTGTCCAGGGGTGGGGTGGGGGGGGGGGGGTTCCAAAGGTTTGGAGGTGTCCAGGGGGTGTCCAAGGGGTGTCCAAGGGGGTTGGGTGGGGGTGGTGTCCAGGAGGGGTGGGGGTGTCCAGGTGGGTGTCCAAGGGGGTGGAGGCCTGTCCAGAGGGTTTTGGGGGTTGTCTGGGGGGTGGGGTGCTGTCCAGAGGGTTTGGGGTGTCGAGGGGGTGTCCAAGGGGGTCGGGGGTGGGGGTGGTGTCCAGGAGGGGTGGGGGTGCTGTCTAGAGTGGTGGGAGGTCGAGGGGGTGTCCAAGGGGGTGGAGGCCTGTCCAGAGGGTTTTGAGGGTTTTCTGGTGGGGTGGGGGTTGTCCAGAGGGTTGGGGGTGTCCAGGGGGTGTCCATGGGGGTCGGGGGTAGGGGTGGTGTCCAGGAGGGTGGGGGTGCTGTCTAGAGGGGTGGGGCTGTCCAGGGGTGGGGTTATCCAGAGGGTTGGGGGTGTCTGGGGGGTGTCCAAGGGGGTGGGTGGGTGTGGGGGGCTGTCCACGGGGGTGGGGGCCTGCCCAGAGGGTTTTGGGGGTTGTACAGGGGGTGGGGGGCTGTCCAGAGGGTTGGGGGGTGTCCAGGGGGATTGACTACTGCATCGTGGTTTCTGAGATTATGACATGATGATTGTGCCATGATGATTGGATTTACATTGTGATTTTCTCCATCTAAATTTTTATTTTAAATATGATTTGATTCTCAATTTTACTCCATTTTCTCCAATTTTCTATCAACCACTATAGGCCCCATTGTTTTCTTTGATTCAATGGAATTTAAAACTGTTATATCTAACTATATTTTTATTCAAAAATAATTTTCAAGCATATTTTTTTAGATACGCATAGATTTTTTTTATATTTCAAAATTGTTTTACATTCAAATTATGATTTTTTTCATATAAACATATATTTGTCTTATCTTAAAAATATATTTTTTTATATTTGTTATAGGTAATAATGAGTCGAAGTTGGATTATGGCACATCGAATGATCAATGAATATGAGGAAGGTGTTGATGCCTTTTTGGAATTTTATAAACGAAATGTTCCAAGTAGTGACATTTTTGTCTGTCCATGCATGAAATGTTTGACTATGAAGAAGTTGAAAAGTATAGAGATAAAAGATCATCTGATTTGTCATAGTTTTAATCCGAGTTATATCCCTTGGATTTGGCATGGTGAAACTGGAAAAAATTTCATAGATGATAATGATTTTCAAGATGGTAACTCTGATGGAATTGAAGAAATGATTTGCGATATTATAGCAGAAAAAATTGATATAGAACCAACAGTTGCGAGTCTATATGGTGATGCTGAAAAACCATTATATCCTGGTTGTACCAATTTTATGGTTTTGTCAGTGGAATTAAGATTGATTAACCTGAAGGAGAAACAAGGATGGAGTGACAGAAGTTTTACAGAGCTGTGAAAATTGATGAAATACTTTCTTCCAAAAGATAACGATCATCCATATTCACATTACAAGTCCAAGAAAATATTATTCCCAATGGGATTGGGATCAAGAATATACATGCATGTCCGAATGACTGCATTGTATATTGGAAGGAATATGAATTTTTTTCAGAGTGTCCTAAATGTGGGGCATCATAGTATAAGGTGAAAGAAAAATCACAGGCTGATGTAGAGATTACAAAGCTCCCTTCAACGGTATTTTGGTATCTTCCTATAATTCATCATTTCAAACGTTTATTTGCTAATTCACATGATTCAAAAAGGTTAATATGGCATTTTGATGAGCGGGTATGTGATGGAAAAATATGTCATCCAGGTAATTGTCCCCAATTGAAGAAAATTGATGCGCATTATTCTATATTTGGAAATGAAATTAGAAATATCAGACTATGGTTGTGCACAGATGGAATGAATCCATACCGAACCCTCAGTAGCACACATAGTTCATGGATTGTTTTATTGGTAATTTACAACCTCTCTCCTAAAGTTTGTATGAAGTGAAAATATTTCATGTTGAGTATAATGATCTCTTGTCCAAAGAAACCCGGCAATGATATTGATGTTTACTTGTCACCATTGATTGATGATTTGAAACTATTATGGGATGATGGTATTAGGGTGTATGATTCTTATAAAATGGAATATTTTCAACTGCATGATGTGCTTCTGTTCAGTATAAATGACTTCCCAGCATCTGGAAATTTTTCTGGATACAGTGTTAAAGAGCATAAAGCATGTCCAATTTGTGAACAACAGACATCATATTGTCAATTGAATCATTGGAGGAAAACAGTGTACATGGGTCATCGAAGGTTTTTGCCTATGGATCACCCTTATAGAAGACTAAAAAATGGCATTCAATGGCTCACAAGTATTTGATACTGATCCAAAACCTTTATCCCATGATCTTTATTTTGATAGGGTGAAAACCATGATGTGACATTGGGAAAGACACCGAAATCTGGTAATTATAGACATATTTAGAAGAAAAGGTCAATATATTTTGAGCTACCATATTGGAGGTATCATGAAGTTAAACATAATGTTGATGTCATGCACGTAGAGAAGAATATCTATGATTGTTTGATTGGAACATTGTTAGATATTAAATGAAAGACAAAAGATGGGTTGAATGCAAGATTAGACTTACTGTCAATGGGAATACGTTTGGAGTTGGCTCCCACTCATAAAGGAAGAAGAAAATTTCTTCCCCCAGCTTGTCATACATTATTGAAGAGGGAGAAAATTAGATTTTTTCAGTGCCTTCATGATATCAAAGTGCCTCAAGGTTATTTTTCAAATGTAAAAATTTTTGTCTCATTGAAGGACTTTAAGTTGATAGGTATGAAATCACATGATTGTCACATCATGATGCAACAAATTCTACCAGTTCCATTGCGTGGAATATTTCCCATTCGTGTCAGAAAGACTATAATGAAGTTGTGTTATTTTTTTAATTCAATTTGTAACAAGGTAGTTGATGTGAATGCTTTGAACATTTTGGAAAAGGATGAAATTTTTATACTTTCTCAATTGGAAATTTATTTTCCTCCAACTTTTTTTGATATAATGGTGAATTTAATGATTCATCTGGTTTGAGAAATAAAGCTTTGTGGAACTGTTTATCTTCATTGGATGTATCCTTTTGAAAGGTGTATGAAAATATTAAAGGGGTATGTTACAAATCCATATCAACCTGAAGCCTCCATTATTGAAAAGTATATTTTTGAGGAGGTAGCAAAGTTTTGTACGAGATACTTGGCTGCAGCACAACACATAGATTTTCCTCTATCTCACCAGGAACGAGTTAATAATGAGGGAAAGGGTATTAGTGGATTGAAAGTCAAATCATTGTCAGCTGAACAGATGAAGAAGTTAGAATCATACATCTTGAATAACATAGCTGATTCTCAACCATATATCACATTTCATATTAATGAGTTGAAACAATGTCATACAAAGAAGAAAGAAATGTGGATTTTGAATGAGCACAACAAAACTTTTTTGTCATGGATTACAAAATACCATGCTTGGTAGATCAGATGTATCAGATAAATTAAAATGGATAGTGTGTGGTCCATGTTTAAATGTGATAACATGGTCTGGTTATGACATTAATGGCTATACATTTCATACGAAAGCTCAGGACAACAGAAGTGCAGTTCAGAATAGTGGTGTATTGGCATTTGCAGAAGAAATTCATTTTTTGAGTGGTAAGGACAAAAACCCATTTTTTGCATCAAGTTCATATTATGGAGTGATTAAAGACATATGGGAGGTTGATTAATTTAAAATTAAAGTTCCTGTTTTTAACTGTAAATGGTTTATCGGTAACAACAGTGTCAGACATGATGGATCTGGAATGACACTTGTTAATCTGAATAGATTGGAAGACACGGATGATTCTTTTATAGTGGAAACACATGAAAAACAAATTTTCTATATATTAGATCAATTAGATATGCAGTGGGATGTTGTTTTACAAGGGAAAGAACAATATGATGGTGAGGATGAACTTGATGAAGATGTTGATTTATGTGAGATCCCTAATTCCATGGAAAGATTAAAAGAACATAATGATGAGAATGTTGAAGACATGTTTTGTGCCATAAGTAACGATCCCGACGAAGGAATTTGGGGAAAAAATCCATTTGTACATTCCTAAAATTAAAGTTAACATATGTTTATTTCTTTTTTACATTTATTTTTTTCATAAAATGTTAGATATTGTAAGTTTTTTATTTATTAAAACATGTATTAAAACAAAATAAGTATACGTTTTTGTTTGTTTTAAGTTTGTTTAGTTTACTTTATCATGTTTACCATTACATGAATTATATATCTATTATTTTTGTTCAGTGACAATTACTTTACCATGTTTACTGGGTTTACCATGTAAACCATTTTTACCATGTTTACGATGTTTACCATCTTGACCATATTTACCATCTTTACCATTGTTTGACATGCTTACCATATTACCAATGTTTACTATTACGTAACTTAGTAAACTTTTTATTTTCTGATTACAGTAGTATTAAAATATTTGAATTTCTATATTTGTGAACTAACGTTTGTTTTTTTGATTTGAAGGTTAATGATAGATCATTCAGTTGATCAACCACATGATTCTTGAGATGAGCATATTGGTCATACCTCTGGGGAGGAACATTCACATGATCCTATTACGACAAAGAGTTCAAAGGTTGGTAAACGTGGGTGCACACGTTTACCAAAATTAGCACTTTCCCATATGCAGGATCAGAGGATACTCGTTCACTTTGATGATTATGATATTCCTAGAGGTCCAAATGAAAAATATTTTAAAAGTTTTTTAGCAACTCAGGCTAAGAGAAAAGTAAGCATTCTGTATAATGATTAGAGAATTGTGGATAAAGCGATAATCTCTCAGTTGTGGGAGACGATTTTGGTAAGATATTTTGCTATTGTTTGACTATTATTTAAATGATTCTAGTATATATAATATGTTTAACCTCTTCTTTATCAGATGACATTTGATATTCCTGACACTGGAGGAGTCAGGAAGAAATACTTATCATTGGCTACCAGGAGATGGAGGGATTTCAAATCAAACCTCTCATCTGATTTCACTTATGGTCATAATAGTCATGACAATCCATGTCATATATATCCTTTTATAGATGAAGACACATGGAGACAGTTTTTTGAAATTATAAGAAAAGAGTCATTTTTTGTAAGGAAAATTTAAACTTTTATAAGCATTCTTATATAAATGATCTTATTAATGTTTTGTTAATGATTTCTTATTCGTAATTTATAGCAAAAAAAAATAAATATCATCAGGAGATCCAATCTAAAAATATATACCCTCATAGTTTATCTCGAGGAGGGTATGCATTTTTGGAAGAACAAATGATGGTGGAAAAATTTCAACAACTAAGAGCTGAGTCTTCAAGCTTTGGAGAGGTGGCCCCTCCATTCCCTCCATCTAGACATGGAAAATGGAAGAGAGATCGAAAGGGAAAACAAGGGAAATATCTTTCGGAAGAATCGAGAATCGTAGATGAGAGGATTGTAAGATATCTATTTTATTTATTTCAGTTAACTATTTTCTTCATATAATTTCAATCATTACAGAAATGTTCAATTAATTAATACAGGACTCTCTTGAGGAGCAGAGTTTACAGGGGACATTTACAGCTACTAGGAGGGAAGATATTTTATCTGTAGCATTGGAAAAGCCCGAACATCCTGGTCATGTAAGAGGATATCTGGCAAGAGTATCGGTAAGAAAAGTGTTTCCACGTTCTTCAACTTCTAACATTGAGGGGGTTTATAAAAAAATAGAATCCTTGTAGGCTGAAGTTCATAATATTAATGCGACGATGGAGGACAAGATTTGAGCGTTGGTGCAGTCTATGTTTTCAGACATGAAAAGACAATTTCAGACTGCAGCTCCCACTCCTCCACCTCCCCCTGTAGACCCCCTTATTTATCCTCCACCTCCACCAGTAGCTCCCACTCCCCCACCTCAGCCTGAGGACCCCATTTTTTATCCTACTCCTCCACCGTAGCTTCCTACTTATTGCGATTTGTATGTTGATAATCCTCAACATCATATAGTAGCATATGGGTTGTTATATTGTATAGGAGATACAATTCATCGTCAACAATTAGAGGTAGAGAATCAGAGGGTCACTGTACAGGATATTATAGATAGATCATCTCGGGTACCATTACCTACAGATGAGGTGGAGACAGTTGGACATAGTATCAGCCATTTTTTAATTTGTCCATCTAGACTTCTTCGACTCATTACCATAGAGGTATGAATGTTATATCTTTTATTTTATTTTTTTATAAAAGTTGTTTTATCATTTGGAAACTAATATATTTTTCAATTTATTTTTACAGGAATACTTCAAAGGTAAAGAAATACTGCCTAGACAACAACAAAGAAAAATGGCTATGACATCAGATATAGATTCTAGTAGTCTTGACAGATTGTCAAGATATTCAAATTTGTTGGCGGTTCATTATGAGTTTCTAATGGAAGATCATGTTTGTGGATGTGAAATAAGTGTGGGGATTATAAAAATTGATATCATGGAGCTTGTTACTGGAGATAAGTTGGGCATCAATGTGGTGAAAATTTTTTCTATGTAAGTCTTAACACCTTTTCCCTGCGTTATATTTATTAAAAATGTATACTTATGTCTGTTTTATATTAAGTATCTTCATAAAATTTGTGAGAGTAATGAGCTGACATATGTATATGGATTCATGGACCTGGAATTGATTTCCCCTGAAGCATGTGCATTGGATGAGGAACAAAGAATGCTTTATATTGACGAAAGACTTGAAAAGAATATAGTCACACAATGTTGGGTGACGCCTTTTTGTGAGAGGTTTGAAACACATCTCTCTCAAAGACTTAATTATCTTTTAATATAAAAAACCACTGAAGTTAAATTTCCTTTTATCAGTGATCATTGGATGTTAGGGGTTTTTTTTCCCAAGGGATAAAGCACTTTATTAGATATGCTCTATCCATGATGATGTGCGGGAAAGTTTTAAGAATATATTGGAAAAGTAAGTTTCAATTTCTCAATAGTTTTATATATTATAATGAATTTTAAATTTACCCCATTCGTATTATTTTCTAACAAGGCATGTGCCTATTTTCGAAAAAAACACAAAGAAAAGGAGTGCAAAGATAAAATATTTAAATGCAAAGGTAAATATCCATTTATAATTTGTACTTTTTGATTTATTATATAAAAATAATATATTGAATTTACACTCATTCAAACAGAATTGTCTTGAACAACAAGACATCGTCGAATGTGGATATTATATGTTAAAATTTATGTATGAAATAATAACAACTGTGACAGTTGTTAATTTTGACCAGGTAAGATTTCCTCTTAAACTTTGCAATAATATTTCAATTTGATTTATTCATTATACACATTAACTACTATCCTTTTCATTTGTATCTTTTTGATGAACCTCAACCCTATATTGTTGAAGACATCAAACACTTACAAGTGGAGTGGTCAAATTATTTTACAGGTTTGATTTAATTTTAGTTGTTTGTAATGTAAAATGTAATTTTGAATATTGTCGTTGTAATTGTGTATTTAGTAGTCATTTTGGTTGGATTTAGTTTTTTATGAAGTTGACAGTGTATGTTTTTAATTTTATATATATGAATGTTTAATTTTTCTCTACTTCTTGTTTTCGTCTACTAATGATGGTTTTTATAGTATGGATTCTGGTCTGGGGGGGTTCCAAGGGTGTGGGGGGTGTTTAGTGGGGTTGGGGTGTCCAGGGGTCTGGGAGGGCTGTCCAGGGGTGTTTGGGGATGTCCAGGGGGTCAGGGGCAGTCCAGGGATGTGGTGGGGGCTCCAATGGGGTGGGAGTGGGCTGTCCAGGGTGTGGGGGGTATACATAAGTGTGGGGGGTTTTCTTGGGGTGTTTGGAGCTGTACAGGGGGTCGGGGGGCAGTCCAGGGATGTGGTGGGGGCTTTTAAGGTGGGTGAGGGGTGAGGGGGTTATCCCTGGGTGTTTGGGGATGTCCAGGGGGTCGAGGGTAGTCCAGGGGTGTGGTGGGGGCTCCAATGGGGTGGGGGCTATCAAGTGGGGTGAGGGGGTGAGGGGTTTCTGTTCAGGAGGGTGGGGGTTGTCCAGGGGTGCTTGGGGCTGTCCATGGGGTTGGGGCAGTCCAAGGGTGTGGTGGGGGCTTAAATGGGGTGGATTGTTGTCCAGGGTGTGGGGGGTATACATGGGGGGGTTGTACCAGGGTGTTTGTGGCTGTCCAGGGGGTATACATGAGGGTGGGGGATATCAAGGGTGTTGTTCAGGAGGGTGGTGGGTTGTCCTGGGGTGTTTGGGGATGTTCAGGGGGTCAGGGGTAGTCCAGGGGTGTGGTGGGGGCTCCAATGGGGTGGGGCTGTCAAGTGGGGTGAGGGGGTGTTGTTCAGGAGGGTGGGGGGTTGTCCAGGGGTGTTTGGGGCTGTCCAAGGGGTCGGGGGGGGCAGTGCATGGGTGTGGTGGGGGATTCAATGGGGTGGGGGACGGCTGTCTAGGGTGTGGGGGGGTATACATGAGGGTGGGGGTAGTCCCGGGGTGTTTGGGGCTATCCATGGGGTATACATGAGGGTGGAGGATGTCATGTGGGGTACGTTTTATATGTTATCAAGTGGGGTGAGGGGTGAGGGGGTGATTTTCAAGAGGGTGGGGGTTGTCTTGGCATGTTTGGGGATGTCTAGGGGGTCGGGGGCAGTCCAGGGGTGTGGTGGGGGATCCAATGTGGTGGGGGAGGGCTGTCAACGGTGTGGGGGGGTATACATGAGGGTGGGGGGGTTGTCTCAGGGTGTTTGGTCCTATCCAGGGGGTATACATGAGGGTGGGGGCTGTCATGTGGGTTATGTTTTATATGTTATCAAGTGGGGTGAGGGGGTGAGGGGGTGATGTTCAGGAGGGTGGGGGGTTGTCCTGGGGTGTTTGGGGATGTCCAGTGGGTCGGGGGACAGTCCAGGGTTGTGGTGGGGGCTGTCAAGTGGGGTGAGGGGTGAGGGGGTGCTGTTCAAGAGGGTGCGGAGTTATCCAGGGGTGTTTGGGGCTGCCCTGGGGGTTGGGGGGGCAGTCCAGAGGTGTGGTGGGGGCTTCAATGGGGTGGGGGAGGGTTGTCCAGGGTGTGGGGGGGTATACATGAGGGTGGGGGGTTGTCCCGGGGTGTTTGGGGATGTCCAGGGGGTATACATGAGGGTGGGGCCTGTCAAGTGGGTTAAGTTTTATATGTTATCAATGTAAATGCTTAAATTTGCTTTAGTTCTTGTTTCGATATCCTTTTTTTTGGTACGAATTCTTGATTTGGTTTTTGGGGGAGAGAAGAGGACTGTATTCGATTTTTTTAAAAAAAATTGTCTTCCACATTGGTTATAAAATAACCGACGTGATAAAGAAATCGAGAAGGGTTTATCACGTCGGTTTTTTTAATAACCGACATGATAAACACGTGTGGCGTGGTTTATCACGTCGGTTATTTAATAACCGACATGATAAAAGGCTTGGGAAATGGTTTATCACATCGGTTATTAAATAATCGATGTGATAACCCCCCCCCCCCCGGACTGGTTTAGCACGTCGGTTATTATATAACCGATGTGATAAACCATTTCCCAGGGTTTTATCAAGTCGGTTATTTAATAACCGATGTGATAAACTCCCCCGCACATGTTTATAATGTCAGTTATTATATATCTGACATGATAAACCCCAACCCCCGGTTTATCATGGCGGTTATATAATAACCGACGTTATAACCCCCCCCCCCCTATTTTATCACATCAGTTATTAATTAACCTACGTGATAAACACTCCAATTTTATGTTTCTTACGTCGGTTTTTAAATAACCGACGTAAAAAACGTTATTTATAATGTCGTATGTATTAACGTCGGCTAAAAAACGACGTAAAAATGAAAAATAACTGACATAAATAACATTTTATTCACTAGTATGTCTATTAAGGAAATCACATTTTCATCTATTTGACATTGATTAAAAGTGTGATGATCTATCATGGCTACAATTATATTGATGGACTCGAGCCTAACTTCTAGAGTAATAGACTTTTAATAATCTATGACCTCTTCTAGATTATATACCTTAGTAAATAGAATTTCATTATTCAGGAAAATAATATATTTATAAACACATTTATTCCATAATACTAATTTAACTATAATAATAAAAATTACTTTGAGATACTCATTCATGGTCCAAACTATGTTCTATTCAAACTAATTAAGTTATTCTTGCAAGGAAGATAACCTAAATTCATCACCCAAGGGTTAATTATCCATTTTAGGATCATGTTTAAATAAATATTCAAGATTATAATATTCACTTCATAAGAAATTTATAGTTTTAATTAGTTTTAACATATCTCTTATGATGATTTCAGTGGGATAATTCATTATGATTATACAATTTATAGGTAAATAAGCATAGTGATCATTATATACTAATGTATTGACATCCCTTAGACTGACATTTGAATGTTCAACTTCAATTAGAATATTTTATTTTGTTTGATTCTCTAACTGATTAGATTCTGATTAAAAAACTTTAGGTGTTTCAAAACAACATTATATATGTGCAACAACCATAAATTTTAATATCAAATATGGTTTGGTTTGATCAATATTGAAATATACCATTTCATTCACAATATTTTCCCATTTTTGAAAGTCCTAATAAGCATGGATAGGGGTATAATTACTAAGATATATTCCTTTATCATATTGTCATTAAATTTTCAGTTCATTTTTTTAATATTTATGAAAATTCAACGCTTAACTTTGATTTAAGTAAGTTTATATTTCCATTTAATCTATCATTAAAAAGTGAATTTGTTCAATACTCAATGAAATAAAAAATTATTTATAATGTATTATATTTCATTAATTAATTCCATCCATAATAATCGAAAAAATATTAATATTACACCCTCTATATAAATTCCTCATGTGTTTTTACTCCTTTGTTTTACTATACTATTCTATTATTTGTGTCGTGTTACTGAGAAATTACGAGTTATTCATTTTTCCCTATTAAAATTTTCAAAACTAAAGTTTAAAAACTATCCCCTTCAATCACTCTATATAGTGACTACATATAGGATGTTCGTGTTTTGAAAATAATTAATAGAAAGATAAAAAAATATAAATATCAACTGAATTGTGTGATATAAAAAAGATCAATGTATATCTATTTTTATCATCAACTTGTAAATACACATAATTTTTAGGTCCAATAAAAAAATTTATATGGGAAAAAATAGAACCATGTGTAATAAATATAAATACACAAATGATTAGACTTCACCAATAGACATAAATCTTGAATTTTATTGCATGATGAATTTGTTAGGATCGCAAAATTTCAAAGACTACTTTTTTTTATATAATATAACATTGACTAGTACATTCTTAGATATCTCAACTAAGGTTCAAAAATTATATCATCCAAATATCATGTGCCGATATCATAAAGAATATTATATTACTGTAAGATTTGGTAAATTTACATTGTTAACTTCTTATTAGTCTATCATCTAAATGTTAGCTTGTTTATAGAAAAAAAGTGAGCTATGTAAAAAAATAATAGTTTTTCATTCCCAAAAATCACAAGGTAACATTGATCCTATATTTTTTAAACTATATTATGGTTATGATTAAGTCCTAAAACATAAAGTACATTATAAATTATATTCTTAACTAGATAATAAATATCACCCATTTCATAGATCAAACGTTGCATATTTTCTCCAAAAAGATAACTTGATCCCATCACTTTTTATGTTTTTCAGAAATTAGAATTGTCTCATGGAATATAAATAATTAACACTTTCCATGTACTTAATATTTTGGATGTATTTACTTTTTTATTCTTCCAAATATATTTAAGACTAATAATTTGGTACCCAAACAATCTTGGGTTTATAAATGTTAGTAAAAAAGGCATTTAAAAACCCAAATCTATCCAACTCTTATATATAATACCTATTATATCATTAAAAATATATTCTCTATGAGGTTTGAAAAATTTGAAATTTTCAAATAAAGACGTCTTATCCAATTTCTTCTTGTTATATATTTAATATAAAATGTAACATTAATTATCATGAAATAATTATTTTCATAAAGACATCTTCTGATGTTTTAATAAAAATGCTGAAAGGATATATTTTCAAGAACAACATTTTTTATAAAAATGTAAAACAATTTTCTTCCAATAGTAGAATTAGTTAAAATTATCTTAATAAAATTTATTTCTAATTTTATATTTTCATTTTAATTTCTATGTTTTTATGATATTACCAAGATTCTTTTTGTATTTAGTTCATCCATAAACTTGGAAGATTATATTTTAGATTTATTGAACTCATTGATGGGTATAATTTTCTCCTTATTTAATTCAATTATTTTAAAATATATATTTTTTAACTTATAATAAATCTTTAAAAAAATTGGAGGATAATTATAAATCCTATATTCCACCATAAAAACATTTTATATAGCTACATGATTTATTTTCATCTATTTTTAATTTTTCTTTTCTAGGTACTGAATACATTAATAAATTTCTTCAATTGATGGAATATAATCATGATATTTTTTGTAAGTTGATATATAATCATCATCAAAGGGTAATGGGAACATAAAATTAGGGAATATTGGATTAAGTTTATTGGGAATTACCTTGCGCAATAAATATAGAACACTTGGATGAATATTTGAATAGAAATTGATTTTATTCTGGATACAATCTAATTAAGGAATAAAATTATTTTATAATGGATAATTTTTGTTAATTCATATTTCATTGGTAGAACATAATGAATTTATTTCCTTTATCTCCAAGGATTTTCTATATTTATTCATTTTCTTCAAATGGGGATAATCGAGTCTGATATATTATGGTTTCCTACATTTGGAACATATAGTTCATAGAGGCTCACTTTTTTATTGCATGAGTTTATATACTTATAATAATCATAGGATAAGTTCTTATTTATTATAATATTGTTTATTATCTTTGTAAGCTGAGTGATATCTGCTTCAATATTACTCATATTGATATAATGGTTGATTTTTTGATTTCATCCTTATAGTATATTTAAATTTCTGAGTGCCAGAAGATAAAAACCCATATGTTAATGTGAATATGAATATTTTTACCTCATCATTGTCTCATAATTCTGCTTTAAAAAAATTATAATTCATTAAGAATCTAATGGGGTCATCAATACTAAGCTTTATGATTTTATTAGTTTCATCTAAACCATTCAACATAGATTCCCATTCATTATTAAAAATATCAGTAACATTTTAAATAAGTTTTTTATTATTAATTTCATTATCACCAAATTATTTATACCTATTAATAATTATTTTAAATCATTAATCCATTAATACCATTGATTCTACTGATAGAAAATCGATGTATTAATAATCTATCCTAATATTTTTCTAAAAATATAAAAAAAAAACCATTGGATGATCAAAACTATGTAATTTATAGATTTTTTGTCATTCTATTTTGTTCCTCACAAGATGAAATTAGACTATATATTTTTTTTATCATCAAAATAAATGAATTTTGGATTTTATATTATTCTAAATACAATATCTTTTCATCATGATTAAATTAAGATATATTTTTTAGCCTAATTTTTTAATTTCAAGACATCATAAGAATGGGGTCAACACTCACATTAATAAAAAAATCATTTTCATACATTGAAAATTTTCATAGTAGAAACAATCAATGATCATTGGTTGGCACAGATTTAGATTCTATATGTTTTCAATTGGATTTTTTATATATAAAAATAGAAAGTTATTTATCCTTATACACATTATTTTAAGGGAATTATTATATATTATGCTAAAGAAATTTATTATTTCAAAAGTAAAGAGTTTATATAATTATGAATTATATATTTATAACCACTATATGTACTCTTCTCCGAAAAGTTATCCTAGAAGATGAGTGATATATAACTACAAGGGTGGGTAAATGGTAGTAAAAAAGTGACAAGAAATGCCTCCCACAATTAAATAATTAGTTTCTTCAGACAATATTTTTTTTCTATTTTGTCATGACATGACAAAACGGGGATCAATCTATTACTACCCCAATCCCACCTCTATAGGTCAAGGTCTGTGGATATGTGCCGATAAGAATAACAAATATTGGAGGCCTTTTCTTAATGAACCTATATGCATGAACTTGACCATATCAATACAGAATTGAACATGTATAATACCAAAAGAGGCATCACCAAATAATAAACCATGAATATAAAAACTCAAATGGATATTAGAGTATGAATACATAATCTAAAAAGGAAAAAGGGTAAAATATATACTCAAACAGAAAGATTAATCAACCTAAAAAATATTATAAGTTAATTATGAGAGAGCTCGTCTCTAGATCTCCAAGATCCAACCACTGCTTGCGTTCAAACACACTAGTGTTTCCATCTATTTCTCTATAGTCACCATTGACCCATCTGTCATCCTCTTTAATACATAAAACATAAGGTAAAATCCCATTAAATAGTGAGTATATACGTACCCAGTAGGGAAAAATGAAATATAAAGGGGTGGAAATAGGAGACATGAAAAAAGTAGACCACTCAACCCATAGAAATAGTGTAACAAAATCTAAACAAGGATATATGTATATATATATATATATATGCTCATAAAAACCATCATGTGAGAGATAGGGGATCTACATCTAATTTATAGCATACCAAATGATTCTCCCATTGTTTCAACATTCCATCACTGATGTCCAACATCTTGAATTTTTTTCAAAGAAACTTTCATGTCAAGCCACACTGCACCACTATTCTGGGCATCCGAGGGGCCATAATCTCATGGTAGAGGACCAATGACCTAGTATTATAGGAGGGTTCCACTCAATGGTTATATAGAGGACCCGCACCCAAAATCTTTAGGAGTATGACAATCTATTAGTCGATAGAGAACACATTACATATCTTATAAGTGGTGTTTCGACCTAGTTGTCGAGGATCCGTGCCATTACTCTGAAGGTGGCTTCCATTATGATAGTGTTTTGAGTACTCATTCCCTTTACCAGTACGAGGGTGCCACACATATAGTTTATTGAGGAATCATCCCCATTCCTCATAGGAGGGTTCCACTTTAGTGGTCGATGACCCAGTCCCTAAAAAACAAGTGGGTTCCACTCCGATAGTCAATAGAGGACCAATGCCATTTCGTAACATTAGGGTTCCACTCTGGTTGTCAAAGACACATTCCTTGACTAAATAAGTGGGTGAAACTCTGACAGTCAACAGAGGATTCATTCCATATCCCAGTAGGATGGTGCCACTCTTTTCTCTATACTCATTCACTATCACTGTCAAGCATCACCAAAATAAGAATCACACTTGAAACATCCAAAATAGTTTCTAAATGTCTACTAGGAAGGATACTATCACATTATATTTGGAAAAACACTCAGGCTAGGATACTCAATGGAAAAAATATGAGTCCAAATGTGAGAGATATTATTGGTTGACGTTTCCTAAAAAAAGAGTGAAAATTTCTTGTAAGGGGACACACATGGCATGTGGTCCTACAATACTTATTTGTTGTGTCCATCTCTATTACATGGTTTACTATCTATGAAGACCTACATGGTGTGTACGGGGACTATCAATCATTCCTCAGCAACATGGGGTTCTGTTCATAATTGTGTCTATTTACGTGCACCCTAGACCTATACTATGGAAATTCCCTTGAACACTGATACACAGAATGTCCACTCACACGGGGACCCTCCCATGTGCTTTTGTCACATTGAATCTCGACCTTGGGAGGGAATATGGAGTGTTGTCTTTCCCAACAATATGTGATCCTTAAATTTTTTAAAACCCTAGAGATGCAGCCATTGGTGTACTACATGAACCATGTTTATCAGACTATATTCCAAGTGTTTTGGGTTTCATAGAGTGTATATATATTCTTCATGAATTATATATCCACATCATCCACAAAAAATATCATTATTTTACCACCTAAAATCAGTAGTATTCACTTCCGTTAAATTATTCCTTTTCATATTCATATGTTTTTTATTTCAATTGACCATTAAATAATTCATCATTGGTCCATATCTTCTCACCACATAATTTAATAAAGATCAAAGAGTGTTTTTTAATCTTGATCAATATTTTAATATTAAGGGGAAGAATAAAAAAATGAATAGTCCTACCTCAATTCATATTGTTTTTTGATGAAGAATGAATTATCCAATGAAGGATTAAGATTTGTTTCATTCATTGCATCTTGATACCCCTATATCTAGATGTTGATCGTCACCCAATCTTGATGCGCCAGGGAATAATGGTGGCTCCTTTTATAAACAGTCCTAGGGTTATGCCACTATGCACTAATACTATCTAAAATTTCATATTTATATAAATAGTTTTGTTTTCGGTTGATAATTAATTAATTAATTAATCCTCTAAATACACCCTCCAAAATCCATTTTTTCTAAATGATTCTTACCAACCAAATTTAATTCTCACATATTGTAAAACTTGTGTTACTGATTTAGTTTTGGTCTCATATTTTTTATCTAGGACTCCGTTTAAGATATTTCACAATTTCCATAGAAAACAATGCACTCGTAGTGTAAAATATATTATATATTTTTTTAAAAATAATTCTAGGAACACTAGGCCTCAGAATCACATTTTGTCTTAGTGGATATCTCAAGAAATATGTATAGAATTATTTCAATGACTTATTAAAAAAATAGTGTCTTTAGATTCTTTCTTCCTTCAATATTTTTATCATCAAAAAGAAAAAACTAAAAAAATGGATGGGATGCAGAGCCCACACCTAGATCTCTTGCTCCAAATATATCTAATCCATTATCCCATATTCCCACACCACATTAACCAAGGTTATTTTTCATCTACACTGAATCATATCTTACAAATCCTCGATCACCATTATGTTCTCCATAAAAGTGGATCCATCCTGGATGTGCAACTCATCCTACCCAATAATTTACATGGGATAATGAATGTATCTCCTCATCTGTGACAAATGAATGACGTCATGAATCCACTCTAATTATGTTGTAGGGACGATTGGTATAAATACCTTCACACCTTTTATAGGATCTAAAATGGAATGACAACACTCAAGGACAACATGCCTCAAAATAAGAATTATTGCAATCCTTATCATGGGGAAATCTCAAGAAAACCTGGTTTCCTTACTGAAACTGCAATCGACAATAATGATGATCATTATAATATTTCCACCGAGTCAATGCTTTAATCATATACATATGGATGTCTAGGACCATATCTAACATGGCCCACACCATATCTAGCCTAACAATAGATTCCTTATTTATCTTTGTCTAGTAGAAGAATGACCAATAGGGCCTCTGTTTTATGTCCTAAAATAGTTCCATGCTGATAGAAAAGGTGTATATATTATTATACATAAACTCTACTAATGTAATGTTATCTTACCATCACTATATAAATTCTAATATATAATCCCACAACATATAATCAAGCACCCAGAAAGTGCACTTGGTCTTCCCATCTATTTGGGGGTAGATGGCTATACTCATCTTTATCTAGGTCTGGAATTCCTTCTACAGGCTTCTCCACAACCATGATATAAATCATGAATCATGATAATATAAAATAGTTGAGGTCACCAAATGAAGGTGGAGTCTCTCCTATATATAAAACCTCCCTAAACTTATTAACGATCACTTCTTCTAAATAAAAAAAGTGTGCTGACATCATATCTCAGTCAACAATCATCGATATGGATTCACATGCACTCACTATTCATATAATCCAAAACACAGAGTCTATATATTTTTTATCTCATATCAACATTGGGATCTCATGTGGCTATAGTAAACTAGCCCAAAACGTATTCTCATCCTTCACCACTGATAAGTGAGATAGTGAGTGATGAACTCATCCATGATCTATCTCATTCCATTCCACCAAAACTACAACTGAAGGTCTCTATACATATTCCCCACACAAGAAAATATATCAAAAATAGTTTTCTGACACTCTCTTATCACCTCCTCCCACATAATGACTAGGACCACTATTTATCCTAGGAAATGTATAATGTGATTCCCCCCTTTAGATTATACATATTGTGAATCTTCTATGGATATGAATTCATGTAGGAAAACATAGTCTATGCATCACGACTGGGCCTTTATCAAACACTCAAGATTCAAAGGAGTCAACACCATAAACTGAAGATAAGATTCACTCTGCTCCTCAACCATGGTCAGCTACAAGGAGGCCAACTATTTAGACACATCCTTTGCCAAGCTATCATAGTACATCCCTCTAAGGGAATATTCTACCATATTTTCCATCCCAAGAGGGTATACAATATAAAATTCATACTCCTATAATAACTCCAAATAGAGGCAGTTGTTTAATGTAATATGGATACCTTTTGGAAATCCATTTATCTTGTGGTGTATTCCATTTTTTGATGGCATGATGTCTCCCATGGAATATGAATTCTAAGATTCAAAATTGTGGGGACTGGTCCATGATTATTTCTAGGTGACCACTTGGAGATTGTGTTGAATTTGGATGTCGACAAGGGTCCAATATTTAGAGCTCCAACCCATGGGTTATTTTTTGTGGTCACATAATTTATACATAGGTGTATGGTTTTTTAGAGGATTTTAATGTAAGGGAATTCATATATGAATAATAAAAAGGAACACATTTGTTTTTAGGATACATTATATGAATTATTAATTTTAAATTCAAATGAGTTTGACTAAATTATGAGTCTAGAATCTATTACCTGCTTTTGAAAATATGAAATCGTTGATATGAAAAATTAATATTTCTTTTAAAACATCATTTTGTAAGCTATTTTTCATGTTTTTAATTTTTTTAATATATATGAGAAGATACAAATGTTATCAACTTGTGAAAATATTGAGAGAACTCTCAAAAAATGATAGTAATAATTTTTAAAAATTGAGAGCTCAATACAAAAAAATATTAAAGATTGAAAATTATTTTAATCAAATTTTTCATTGAAGAATCTAGAGACCTATTATACTTTACTATTTATATTATTGAGGATAATGAGTTCAAGAAAAGGATTGGATGTTTATTAAGAAAACTTTCCATTTTTTAATGAATACCGTGATTTAAGAAAAAGGTGAACCCAAGGGCTAGTTAATCAAATATATTTATGGAGGGAGATCTAAATCAGATTGCATAGGAGTATCCTAAAATATAACAATATCATTCCTTATTTTAAGTATTTTTTTAGAGAGCTGTGTGAAGCTACAAAACTCTTGGGTGTCACTCTGAAGCTAGAACACAACGTGACCATATGATTATTTGACTGCAATCGTGCATAGTGTAACAAATTATGCATATTGCGGAGAATCTATGGTTCGGGTTACTAAAAATCATGACAAAGAGTTGGATTTTCTGGTAGAAGAGTATGAATCTAGTTTACTATTATTTCACTTTATATTTTTTTTAGTTGAGGCTATGAGAATTCATTAAAAGGGTTGATACTATAACAAGCCAATGTTTTGTAATTTTTGATAAATAATTTGAAAATGAAAACGACTGATTTCCCACTTATCTCAATGGTCATACTGACCTAGAGTATAAAAATATAAAATTTGAGTAAATTTAATTATAAAATAAACCACATTTTGAAGTCCATGGAAACCATTAAATTATCATATCTAAAGTAAATAACATATGTGAATTGGTCCTATATAACACAATTAAACAATAATATATTAAAAGAGGCTACATAAACCCCATATATCAGGGTTATTCCATGGTAAATAAACATTATATAAAGTAACTTACCTTAAAATAATTACAACCACATCAACTTATTCAGATACAAAGAGATTAAAAATAAAATTTTCCTTAGAATACCTAATTTTCCATGAGATTAATTTTAGAACCATACATATCCATTGGATTGGACCCCATAACCAACTAAGGAATGATGATAAGATAGATATGGTTGAATAAGAGATTAGAGGACTTGGGAAGAATAATAGTTGGAAAATAAAGTGTTAGTTGAAGAAATGTCACTAAAAATCAAAGGGAATAACAAAGGAAGATAATAAGAATTGAAACACATAACTCATAATCATTTAGGTTGACAAAATGGGGGAAGGAATAAGAAATTAGGTTAAAAATAGTATGCGAAAAGAGTATTTTTATTTTTTGAAAACCCTTGGATGGTCATACAGTTTGGGAAACGATAAATAAACTATTAATATGTCAATGTTATACAATATTCATATGTTATTATATCTATATTGTTTGGAAACATGGTTTCCATAAACCTCCCACCATCCATATTTCCTACTATGATAAGAAAACCCATATATCATTATAGTTTTGATGATATGACAATATGATAGAAACTAATTTTGCAACAACCATGAAATCTAATTTAAAATAAAAACCTTATGTAATGGTAACCTGAACTTTATGGCCACATAGTTTGGAGAATTGTGCACTAAATAGGTACACATTACTTGAGAACCCATCCCCCACTGTACATAGCTTGGGTGCATGTTTGGTACTAAACTTTCACTACCCATACATCTTATTTTGGTGCCCCGTTTTTTATTCTTATTTATCTCAATAAAGAAAAACACATAAAAAATAAATATTTTAAATAGTCATTATAAACAAATAACAATGACTTAATCATATCACAAGTGCCACTGAACATTGAATTGATCTCTAATTAGCTCCTATATGAGATTATAGGGGTTTTCCAAAATAGAAAACAGTAGATATCCTTCAATGATAAAGTATTGTCTAATGAATTAATGACATGGAAACTATTTAAATTGTCCTCACCATTGATGTTATCCATATAATGGTTAAATAAAGATAATTTTTCTTACCTCTTCTCTCATTTTCACACTCTTGAGCTTCATAATTACTATTTACAAACAATATCAATTTTATTCATTCATATAGCCTTGTAATAGAATCTTTAGACAACTAATGGTTTTAATACATGAATTATTAAAGAAAAAAGGAAGACAGTAAAATCACACATAGATATATATGACATAAATATATATATCCAAATAATGTGTTTTGGTATATCATATGTGATGATATATACATGGCATAGAGATAGATATAAGTTACAACAAGTTTTATTGTATTCTTTAGGTAGGGATATCATTTGGTATAAAGATATCACACCACTAAAATAAGTTATGTTATAGAATATGATATTTCAAAATCATAAAGGATATGATACTCATCAATAGTATACTATGGTTAATACAACTAGTAGAATGTTAAGCATTGATATTTGATAATTATACATATAATAATATTATTATCATCAAGTTTTGATATGATTAAATGTATGGGAGAATCATGAATGCATTTATTTGATGAATTCATGGACATGGAATTAAAATTCATGTAATCACATTCCAAATACGTGTACGTACAACTAAATACATTGAAGGCTTAGGAAGAATTGTTGACTATGTGAAGGGGATGGAGGCTATGAAAATGGAATATGAACTCTTGTGTGTTCATTACTAATTCAACTAAATCATTATCTCTATATTTATTTAACACTTATAGATACTTACATATCATGTTCCTATGGATGATCCCATCTATGAATTGGGTGATTCATTATCCTATAAATTCACCATAGTGGGAGGATACCTTTCACCACTTCTTAGTGATATTGATTAAATAGTTTAATTTTGTGAAATATATGAATAACTCATCTTTAATGTAAAGTTCACCTATTTTTAATTTTGAATTATACATAGTTTCAACTTTAGAGTATGGTTCTCTTGGTTAAAGGGTTTCTTCAAGTCATCCATTGCATGAATAATTTTTATTCAATATTATGAAAACAAAAGGTGGTATCAGAGTAGGTCAGTGTGTTTTTAGTTATGAAGTCTTTATTAAAATAAATAAATTATGGGTATATTATTTGTTATCATATGCAAGGATATATTTTTTATTTTAAAAAATAGATATATTATTCAATATTTTATCATATGATATAATTATTATATTGTGAATGGAATCCCAACATTAAATATTATAATATATTGTTAGACCACACCTTCTATTATGTGATATCATAATATACTATCCAATTTAAATCCGATACTTTTCTTTATCGTAATTTGTGATCTATATGGACACTTTATTTTTAATGCATTATTTTTAACATAATTCTTTTAAAAATATATTGGTAAAATGTTAAAAGATATTTTGAGGTTTAGTGACAATGAAACTATGAACCTAATATATGAATTGAATAAGGAAAACATGAACAAAATATTTTTTAAATTTTCTTGAAATACACCTTTTTTATTCCATCCTAGGACACATGACTACATGTTATTTTTTATGGACATACATTAATATAAAGCGGTGAGCATAAAGCCCAGTGATGGATAAAAATGGAAAGGGAACAAGTGATAACATTATGGAAAAGAATGAGCTTTAACATGGGTTCAAATAAAAACTATATTATACATAACATGGTAATTGTAACATCCTAGGTAAATGAAGAATAAGATATTTTCATATTTATTAATATTTGTGATTTAAATATTAATTTTACTTCAAAAGGGTTGTTATGTTTGATAGCATACCCAATATACAACAACGGGTTTCATTGAAATCTTATGTTGCACACTAATAATATAATATTATTATTTTAAATGGAAGTTAACTCCTAGCCATTTTATTGGCAGGAATGAACAAAAATAACTACAATACGATTATACATGTTTTTTAAAGTCATTTACTTCTATCTAATAAAAGTTATAGGCTTAAAATGTGAATGAATCTAATTTTAAGCATAATTTACATTAAAATGTCGATTTACCGCCTTAAAATGGAGAACCCTATTTAAATATAGTTTTGGTCACTTTAATAAATTCTATTTGACAAATAAAATCCTTCTTTAGAATGGGTACATCAAAATTTACTTTGTGTAAATTTTTGGAATTTTTCCAATAAAGTTCGTTTTTTAATGAATTGTGAATAATATTTTATTTTAATTCAAAACTATGTTTTAATGTAATTTATTTATATGGTTAGATTATCTTTTTAATTGGTTTAAAATTTTAATTAGAATATATTTTACCATCTAATCCAATGTTGGTCATTGGAATTAATTTCACCTTGAAAGTGGACATAATCAAGTGTCAATGTTTTGATATTTATTGTTTTTTAAAAACACGTGATCTGTTTTAGCAACTGGAATTAATTTTAAAATTAATTAATGACACTTTTATGTTTTGAATTTGGAAAAAATAAGCATCATTTTTGAATTCTGAATATCAAATAAATCTTAGGCTTATTTTTTGGTATTTTTCTCAAAAACTTCAATTTTTGATGAATAGTGAAATCACTTAGTAGTAGTTAAAAAACTGACTTTTTCATTAAATGAAATTTTACCACATCTGTAAATTTAATTTTGATAATACGACATACATGGTTGTTCTTATTAAGTAAAATTTTGTTCAATATGATGAAAAGAATTTTTGGTGAATTGTATCTTTTGACTTTTTTTTACCATGGTTAAAGGTAAATAGTGTAATTCAAGGTAAATAAAATATTATAATAATTCAAAATTACCTTAACATTTGTCATAACATTATTGGGTGAATAATGGCCGACCATGGTCATCCTTGGGTCGATTTTGGGACCCCATGGAGCCATTTATGAATGATAATTACACTTTAGATTAATTAATTTCAAGTAAAGGCAAAAATGACAAAAACAAAAATCTTTTAGTAAATTAATTTTTATATGGTGTTATATAAGTAATAAATTTGGCTATAAATATTATTTGGAAATATAAAAATGTTTTATAAATAATTTTTTTATATAATTTTTAGACATCGAATAAATTAAATTATTTATGACACAACAATGATGCAGTATTTACCTCATTAATAAATGATTTAAATAAATATGATTATAATGATTAAAATATTATCCAAAACTTGTCCAATTCCTATTTGATTATTTTATTCCGACCATGAGTTAACTTTTCTTCGACTATAATTATTTTTGGACCTTTATAAATCAAATACCATTATATAATAAAATAATATCTTCACACATTCCTAAAGAGCCCCTCTTCTCCCTTATAAAAGGAGACCACTTATTACCAATTCTTCACACATCTCAAGCCTTTAGGCTCATCCAAACTCACCCCAATTAATCTCCATACATCCCTCTTCTCCTCCTGGAATCCTTAACTTGGTCAGAAGGCACTTCATGAAGTCCTTTTTTTTCAAACCAAAGAAAGTTACCCAAATTTAAGGTAATGGTTTCTCTTAACTTATTTTCTTTTATTTTACTTCTCCAACCCCTAAAATATTTTTATTCCATTATTTTATATCAAAAACAGTGTCCTAAATATACTAGGATGTTTTTATGAGAATTATTCTAACTACACATACACACAACTCCATCTAATGCGTGAAGAACACAATGTTTCTCTGGATGGAAAACAAATGCCTCACCGAACGATGATTGTCCAATTACCTCCTACTACCTCTCATGGTGGACATTATGATGGAACTATAATTATATATGATATATATTATGTTTATGTTTTTTTATTCTACTTTATTTTACATTTATATCATACCCTTATGGTTTCCATTATGGGTAAAGGCGATAATTTCATTTGAGGAAGTGCGGACTACCGCCCCCTAAAAGTGATATGAATTGTTAATTCCATATGTGGGATGTATAAAGGATGGAGTTAATGATATTATATATGATATTACACTATAATTATAATATACCTATGTATTATTATGTTTTAATTCTACAAAAATAAGAAATAGAAATGAAAGTATCGTTCATGCGTACGTACGACTTACCGTCTCCATGAACGATGCATTTAATTTCTTACCTCCAAATGTTATGTACTGTTATAAATACAAGTATATAATGAATATATATGACATATATGATATCTAAATTATGAAAATAATTCTGGATAAAATGAAATATTGACAACATGGACAACTTGTAAATATAAGGTGTTCATTTTTGACTCAAGTACCAAATATCGACAAAATGACCAGTATTAACTTGAATGATTACATAATGTTTATAACATCAAAATAAGTTATATAAAAGGAATAATAAACTTGAAAAAGGTTCTTAAGAAAGTATAAATTAACTTTAGTTTATTATTCTGGATATTAAAGAACGACCGAGTCAAGTCGGACACGAGGTTAGGGACTTCATATCAATCTCCATTCATTGAGGCATATTTTGATAATATATATACCTTCTTATTTTACATGGTGTATAGTAAAACACTTTGAAATTTACTTTCATTCAAAGGGAATATTTTTCTACCAAGTGTTTTCCTAAACAAAAAACGGAATTTCTTTAACGTTTGGGGCGAGAATGAACTCTCCACCGCTGTAATCATTATTTGGATTCCTCTATAAGCCTTAATGTTTTCTAAATTGAAAGAGAAATCCCTTATTCTGTTTTTGGGTGTTTTAGTATTGAAAATGGATTTTGAAATGGATTTATTATTTCAATATCTTTAAATTATTTATTGTGATTGCAAATTAAATGTTATTACTGAAATTTTTATATTTGAAATATTTTATGTGTTATGATTTTATAATGGTACTTGGACATTTGACGGGTGGTTACATGATCAACCAAATGACGGGTGGTATCGTGATAAACCAGGATGGTTGGTCACATTATAACCTCCAATGCATTAGGTGTGGAATTCAGTCATATGGCTATTCCATTTAGTGATATAAGTGGAAGTCGACCGTATGGTTATTCCATTTAAGTATGTTTATGTACCAAGATACCTTTATATGTTATGTGTTCTTTATATGGGTTTTATGGTAATATTTTGCTTACAAAAGGGTAAGTAGTGAAATTTTATTCAGTGAAGAGTATTTACTACTTCATAAAGGTGAAAATTATTTCTTATGTTAAAGTATTCATGG
Organism: Viscum album; assembly: GCA_963277665.1. Taxonomy (NCBI): domain Eukaryota; kingdom Viridiplantae; phylum Streptophyta; class Magnoliopsida; order Santalales; family Viscaceae; genus Viscum; species Viscum album. Next base: position 130,971,446 of record OY728132.1, read on the forward strand.
TTTACTTGTTGTTTTTAAAAACTAACAGTTTTCCTTATTTGTGAATCCCTTACTGAGCTTTTTATGCTCACCCCAAGTTTTTGAAATGTATTTCACAGGAAATAATGTGGAATAGGGTAAAGGATGGGATCAAGGAAAATTCATGTTGTCTTAAACAAAGATCTAGACATGACTCTTTTTTTCAAGAGTTATTGTTTTGTGAAAAAAATGGAAACTGAGTAGAAGTGTCTACTTTGTATTTGAAATGAAATGTAATAGTTATGGCATAATTCTCTAAAACTCTAAACATGAAAATATCCTCAATGTTAATTATTCATTTAATTCAATATTATGTAATGTTTTAAGGTCGGGTCCTTATAGTTGGTATCAAAGGTCAGTTTAGACAACTTTAGGAGTTAGTTTATTGTTAAATTAATGTCCCTAAATTAATTTATGGTAATATTGAAATAATATAGCATTTACAGATTACCATGTTGCTTCGCCTAATATATTTCTATGTTCAGAATGGTTTTCCGTATAGGAAACAGACAGATATGTTGGGATGACATCAGGAAGAATACAACCTTCCAAATCCGCAACCTGAGATGGTCGGAATCAGAAATGAACAATTTATTGTAGTGATGGCACAATTGACTAAAGCTATAAATGGTGGTGGTATCCATGCATGAGATCAGCCAGATCAACTAGAGTGGAACATGTCAGTAGTGGATCATTTCATGAGGCAACATCCCCCATCATTCAGAGGATCATCTGACGTGGTACTAGAAGAAGGGTGGATTAATGCACTGGAAAAGATTTTCCATGTCATGGGTTGTTCATAACATCAAAAGGTTAGTCTCGCTATTTACTATTTTGAAGGTGAAGCTGATCCGTGGTGGTTGATGGTGAAAAATATCTGGGATAGTGAGGAGATTGATGCTCTCGATTGGGATGAATTAAAAGGTATGTTTATTGAGAAATATTTTCCTAAGGTAGTTCGTCTTAGAATGGAAAAAAAATTCCTGGAATTGAGGCAGGAGGATGAATCAGTGGCTACTTATGAAGCAAAATTCACTCGACAGGCAAGGTATGCTCCAAATTTCATCTGAGATCTTAATATTAAGATAAATCTATTGTACTCAAGACTGAATCCATGATATCAAAGATAATTTGCCTCTCGTGAGTTCAAAAGTTATGAAAAACTTGTTCAATGTGCGGAGAAGGTGGAAATGGAGTTTGCAGATGATCAGTTGTTCTTTGACAAACAACAGAATAAGAGGTCTAGTTGGAAGACAAAGGGAAAGAATTCATCAAAGAAGCCTGGAGGTAAGAAAATTAAATATCCAACTTGTGAGAAGTGCGGTAAAAAGAATCCTGGATAATGTTTATCAATTTTTGGAAAGTGCTTCTGGTGTGTCAAGTCTGGTCATATTGCTCGTAACTGTAAGGAAGATGATCAAGCAGGCAATGAAAAGCCATCAGTAAGATGTTTTAAGTGTAATGAAATGGGTCATTATGAAAATGAGGGTCCATTGAAGAACTCAACTGAGGGAAAGAATTTGAACTACAAGCAGAAAGGTGTGGTGAAATCTTTTGCAACTACTTCAGCAGATGTTGGGCCATCGAACGAAGTAGTATCAGGTACACTATTTGTTTGTTCAGATTATGCCAATGTATTGTTTGATTCAGGGTCTACACACTCTTTCATTTCTAAGAAGTTTTCTAATAAATTGTGAATTCCATCTCATGATATTAATATGGAACTTATGGTAAAAACACCTGGAGGAAATGTTGAGTCGAAAAGAAAACATAAGAACCTCCTTGTCCTTGTGTGCGGGAAGAATCTACCTACAAACCTTATTGTTTTTCCTCTAGTAGAGTTTGATGTTATTTTGGGCATGGATTGGTTATCTTTTTATCATGCTAAGATTGAATATAGAGCTAAAGAGGTTTCATTTCAGAAAGATTTACAGTTTGTGTAAAAGAATGAACCATTGATTTTGATAACATACCAGGAAGCTAAGAAACTAGTAAAAGATGGAAATGAATGTTACCTTGCACATATTGATGGAAATAAAGGATCAATTCAGATTAATGATGTGCATGTGGTGAATGAGTACCTTGATGTTTTTTCTGAGGAGTTTCCTGGTATAATACATGATCGGGATGTTGAATTTTATATTGATTTAGTTCTTGATGAAAATCCAATTTCAAAACCCCCTTATCGAATGGCTCAAATTGAAATTTTAGAGTTAAATAAGCAATTGCAGGAGTTATTAGATAAAGGTTTCTTTCGACCTAGAACATCACCATGGGGTGCTCCTGTCTAGTTTATTAAAAAGAAAGATGGTTCAATGATACTTTTCATTGATTATAGAGCATTGAATAACATCACTATTAAGAACAAGTATCATTTTCCTCATATCGATGATTTGTTTGATCAGCTCCAGGGAGCTCAGTATTTTAAAAAGATTGACTTGAGATCAGGGTACCATCAATTGAAAGTAAAGGAAGAAGACATTCCGAAGACTGTGTTTTATACTAGATATGGCCATTATGAATTTGTAGTTATGCCTTTTGGATTAACCAATGCACCTGCTATTTTCATAGATCTTATGAATATAATTTTCCATGAGTTCTTGGATAAGTTTGTGGTTGTGTTCATTGATGATATTTTGGTTTATTCTAAAATTAAAGGGGAGAATGAAATTCATTTAAGGGTTTTCTTTGAAACCTTAAAAGCAAATAAATTGTTTGGGAAATTCAGAAATTTTGAGTTTTGGTTACAAAAAATATCTTTCCTTTGTCACATTGTTTCAATAAATGGCATAACTATTGATCCTACTAAAACAAAAGTTGTTGAAGAAATGGCCAAGACCCACAAATATATCCGAGATCCGTAGTTTTCTTGGTTTGGCAGGTTATTACCAGAGGTTTTTTGATAATTTTTCATGGTTATCTAGTCCAATGAATAAGTTAACTCGAAATGGTGTTAAGTTCATCTGGATAAAAGAATGTGTTGATTGTTTTCAAGAATTGAAAAGAAGATTGGTGGATGCTCCAGTTTTGGCACTACCTTCCTGAAATGGTGAGTTTGTTATTTACAGTGATGCTTTGTTGAAAGGAATTGGATGTGTCCTTATGCATAATGATCAACTAATTTCTTATTCTTTACGTCAGTTGAAACCTCATGAGTTAAATTAATCTACACATGATTTAGAATTACCTGTTTTTTTTTGTTTTTCAAATTTGGAGGCATCATTTGTATGGAGTAAAATGTGAAATATATTCTGAACACAAAATTTTAAAGTATATATTCACTTAGAAATAATTGAACATGAGATAGAGGATATGGATGGAATGAATTAAGTATTATGATTTCATGATCCATTACCATTCGGGAAAATCAAATAAAGTGGTTGATGCTTTGACTGAAAAAATTAATGCATCATTAACCATGCTATGTTTAGAACGAGATCCTTTGGTTTTTGATTTGATGAACGTTGGCAAAGAAGTTTTTGGTGCAGGGAGTTCTTCTGTTTTCTTTCAGGTTTCAGTGAAATCATCTCTATCAGATAGAATAAAAAAAGTGCAAAAAGAATATAGTGAGTTGTAGAAAAAGATAGAGTTAGTTCATAAGGGTAAGTTTCCTGATTTTAATGTTGATAATGATTGTGTTTTGAGGTTAGGGAATAGATTATGTGTGCCTTGAGATACACAGCTGAAGAATGAGTGGTTATTTGAAGCTCATTGTTCTCTATTTTCAGTTCATCTTGGTAGTACTATGATGTACAGTGATCTTCGGGAGTATTACTGGTGGGATGGAATAAAAAGTGATATTGCTTATTTTACTGTAAAGTGTTTGACTTGTCAGCAGGTTAAAGCAGAGGAGTAGTAACTGAAATAAATTCTTATGTCTTTACTGGTGCTAGAGTAAAAATGGGAAAATATATCTATGGACGTTGTTGTGGGATTACCGAAGACATCTTGTGGTTATAATGAAATATGGGTTATAGTTGATCAATTGACTAAATCTACTCATTTCCTTCCTATTCAAGATACTTTGTCTCTAGATCAACATGCTCGGTTTAATGTTAAAGAGATAGTCAGGTTGTATGGTGTTCCCCTCTCCATTGTATTTGATCTTCATCCCAGTTGGGAAGTCAGAACGAAAAATTCAGACCATGGAGGATATGCTACGTGTTTGTTCACTAGATTACCCCAGAAGTTGGGACCAACATCTTTCTTTGGTTGAATTATCTTATAATAACAGTTTTCATTCCATTATACAGATGGCTCCATTTGAAGAAATATATGGAAAGCATTGTTTAACTCTATATTTTTGGGATGAAGTAGGTGAAAGGAAAGTGATGGGACCAGAATTGGTAGAAGAAACGGCAGATAAAGGTCAGTTGATTCAGAAGCACATGAGAACAGCTCAGAGCAGACAGAAAATTTACACAGATAACTGGAGGAAGGATATTTCTTTTGAGGTAGGTGATCACTTCTTTCTCAAAGTTTATCCATGGAGAAGTGTGATGCGTTTTGGTATGAAAGGAAAGTTGAGTCTGAGGTTAATTGGACCATATAAAATCTTGGAGAAAGTTCGATCAGTTGCGTACAGAGTGGATTTACCACCATGTTTATCCCAGGTGCACAATGTTTTTAATTTTTCGATGTTGAGAAACTATATTCTAGATTCATCTCATGTTTTGAGTCTAGAGGTAGTTCAGTTGAAAGAGAATCTCCTTTATGAAGAACAACCAATCCAGATTCTTGACAATAGAGAGAAAGTATTGTGGAATAAGGTAATTCACCAGGTAATGGTTTTTTGGAAAAACCATATGGTGGAATAGGCGACGTGGGAATCTGAAAACGCTATGAGGGATAAAGACCCCCACTTATTTTGATAAGTGAATAAAAATTGTGAGGACGCAATTTCCAAAAAGAGGGAAAGATGTAGCATCCCAAGTAAATGAAGAATAAGAGATTTTCATATTTAGTAATATTTGTGAATTAAATATTAATTTTACTTTAAAAGGGTTTCTATGTTCGATAGTATACCCGTTACGCAACAACAGGTTTTTTTTAATTATACGTTGCACACTAATAATATAATAATATTATTTTAAATGGAAGTTAACTCCTAGCCATTGTATTGGAGGGAATGAACCAAACTAACTACAATATGATTATACATGTTTGTTAAAGGTATTTACTTTTATCCAATAAAAGTTAGAGGATTAAAATGTGAATGAATCAAATTTTAAGAATAATTTACATTAAAAGGTCGATTTACCGCCTTTTAATGGTGAACCCTCTTTCAATATAGTTTTGGTCTCTTTAATACATTCTATTTGACCAAATAAAATCCTTCTTTATAATGGGTACATCAAAATTTACTTTCTGTAAATTTTTGGAAGTTTTCCGATAAAGTTCATTTTTTAATGAATAGTGAAAAATATTGTATTTTAATTCAAAACTGCGTTTTAAGGTAATTAATTTAAATTTTTAGATTATCTTTTTAATTGGTTTTAAAGTGTAATTAGAATATATTTTTACTATTTAATCCAATGTTAGTCATTGGAATTAATTTCACTATGAAAGTGGATATAAACAACTGTCAATCTTTTGATAGTTATTGTTTCTTAAAAACATGTTATTTGTTTTAACAATGGGAATTAATTTTAAAATTAATTAATTCCACTTTTATATTTTGAATTTTAAAAAATAAACAACATTTTTGAACTCGAAATTACAAATAAAAATTAGGCTGAATTTTTTGTATTTTTCAGAAAAACCTAAATTTTGATAAATAGTGAAACCGCTTTGTAGTAGTTTAAAATTTTGACTTTTTCATTTAAATGAAAATTTACCACTTATGTGAATTGAATTTTAAAAATCTGACAAACATGGTTTTTATTAGAAAGTAAAATTTGGTTCAATAAGATGAAAATAATTTTTGGTGAATTGTAACTGTTGACTTTTTTTACCATGGTTAAAGGTAAATAGGGTAATTCAGGTACAAAGAATATTATAAAAAATCAAAATTACATTAACACTTGTCCTAACCTTATTGGATGAGTAATATCCGATCATGGTCATTTTTGGGTCGATTTTGGGATCCCATGGAGCCACTTATGAATGATAATGACACTTTAGAATAATTAATTTAAAGTAAAGGCAAAAATGACAAAAACCAAACTATTTTAGTAAATTAATTTTTATATGGTGTTATATAAGTAATTTTTTTGACTATAAATATTATTTTGAAATATAAAAAGACTTCCTAAATCATGGTATTTTTTTATAGTTTTTAGACATCGAATAAAGTAAATTATTTATGACACAATAATGATAGAGTATTTACCTCTTTAATAAATGATTTAAATAAATGTGATTATAATGATTAAAATATTATCCAAAACCTGTCCAATTCCTATTGGATGATTTTATTTTGACCATGAGTCATATTTTCTTAGTCTCTAATGATTTTTGGACCTTTATATACTGAATATCATTATATAATAAAATAATATTTTTAAACTTTCCTAAAGAGCCCCTCCTATCCCTTATAAAAAGAGACCACTTCTAACCAATTCCCCACAACTCTCAAGCCTTTATGTTGAACCACTCTGCCCAATTAAGCTCCCTACATCCCTATACTCCTCCTAGAATCCTTACTTTATGCAGAAGGCACTTCAAGAAGCCTTTTTGGTTCAAAGTAAAGGAAGTTACCCAAATTAAAGGTAATGGTTTCTCTTAACTCCATTTCTTTTATTTTACTTTTCCAACCCCTAACACACTCACTATACTAGGATGTTTTTATGAGAAGGATTAGAACTACACTTACACATACCTCCATCTAATGGGTGAATAACATAATGTTTCTATGGATGGCAAACTAACGCCTCATGAAACGATGATTGTTCAATTACTTAGTACTGCCTCTCATGGTGGCCATTATGATGGAATTGTATTTATATATGATATATATTATGTTTATGTTTTCTTTATGCTTCTGTATTTTCCATTTATATCATACCCTTATGGTTTCCATTATGGGTAAACGCGATAATTTCATTTGAGGAAGTGCGGACTACCGCCCCCTCAAAGTGATATGACTCGTTAATGCCATATGTGGGATGTATAAAGGATGAAGTTAATGATATTATATATTATATTGTACTAGAATTAGAATATACCTATGTATAATTATGTTTTTATTCCATTAAAATAATAAATAGAAATGAAAGTAGTGTTCATGCGTACGTACGGCTTACCGTCTCCATGAATAGTGCATTTCATTTCTTACCTCCAAATGTTATGTACAATTATAAATATAGGTATATAATGGATATATATGATATATATGATATATAAATCATGAAAATAATTCTGGATATAATGAAATATTGACATCATGGACAACATGTAAATATAAGGTGTTCATGTTTTACTCAAGTACTAAATATCGACAAAACAACCATTATTTACATGAATGATTACATAAAGTTTATAACATGGTAATAAGTGATATAAAAGGAATAATAAACATGAAAAAAATTATTACGTAAGTAGAAACTAACTTTAGATTATTATTCATGAGATTAAAGAATGATCGAGTCAAGTCGGACATGAGGTAAGGGACTTCTTCTCAATCTCCTTTCATTGAGGCATATTTCGATAATATATATACCTTCTTCTTTTACATGGTGTATATTAAAACCCTTTGACTTTCACTTTTATTCAAAGGGAATATTTTTCAACAAAGAATTTTACTAAATGAAAAACGGAATGTTTTTAATGTTTGCGGCGACAATGACCTCTCTACCGCTGTAATCGTTATTTGGCTTCCTCTATAAGCCTTAATGTTTTCTAAAATGAAAAGGAAATCCTTTATTATGATTTTGGGTGTTTCGTTATTGAAAATGGTTTTTTAAATGGATTGATTATTTCAATATCTTGAAATTATTTCTTGTAATTTCAAATTAAATGTTATTAGTGAAATGTCTATATTTGTAATATTTTATGTGATATGATTTTTTATGGTACTTGGACATTTGACGGGTGGTTATGTGATAAACCAAATGACGGGTGGTGCCGTGATAATCCAGGATGGGTGGTTACATTATAACCTCCAATGAATTGGGTGTGTAAGTAGGCCATATGGCTATTCCATTTAGTGATATGAGTGGAAGTCGATTGTATGGTTATTCCATTTAAGTATGTTTATGTCCCAAGTTACCTTTATATGTTATGTGTTCTTTATATGGGTTTTATGGTAATATTTTGGTTACAAAAGGGTTAGTAGTGATCTTTTATTCAGTGAAGAGTATTTTCTACTTTATAAAGGTGGAATGTATTACTTATATTAAATTATTCATTGTTTACTTATTGTTCTGAAAAACTAACAGTTTTCTTTCTTTGTGTATCCCTTACTGATATTTTTATGCTCATCCCATGTTTTTGAAATGTTTTTCACAGGACATAATATGGAATAGGGTCAAGGATGGGATCAAGGAAAATTCATGCTATCTTAAAAACTTGGGATGAGTTATATCGTCGGTTAACCAAGTCTTGAAAATATATTTATACCCCATTTGTGAATACACATTAGAGCCAAGAAAAATGTACTGTTTCAACTATGCCTCAAAATGTAATATGAATATACACCACAAAATATTCCCAAAAAACCATGTCTATTCAATCATCCCAAAATCATTTCAATAAAAAAACATTTTTAATGAAAACTATTTTCCATAAATCCATTTCAAAAATTTAAAACGTCCATATTTTAAAATAATCATTTTAAAATAAATACACTAAATCACTTTACACAACCAATTACTATTATTCGACTATTTCACTAAAATATTTAAATCATCACTAAAGAGGATTTATATCCACCATTGCATCACAATTTCACAATTATAATCATTTAATTAGTTCAATTTTAAACTAGTCCAGTTAGTTCTTGTAACACCCCAAGATTTCATAGTACGTTATTTCTTCAAAGTAATGCAATAACTTGCACTACACGCAACACTGCGTTCAAGCACAACACGACTTACCAAATTACTCATTCAAAAGTGGTCATGAATAGTATTAACTGAATATTTAACTTTATATAATCCTTATAATTTTAGAATCCATATTATGAGTTTCTCAGACATAATGTAAGAACAAGTTCATTTTTTTCAAAAAAAAGTATATTTCAAAAAATGCAATTTTAACGCCTTTTAATAGAGAACCCTTTTTAAATCCAATATTTGAAACTTTTATATATTCAATTTGAAAAAATAAACTTATTCTTTATAATCAGGACATAAGAATTTAGTTTCAATAAATTTTTGGTGTTTTTTCGATAATTTTCATATTTGGGTGAATAGTGAAAAATACTATATTTTAACTGAAAACAACTTTTTAATAAAAATAATTTATAGTTTTTAATTATAAATTTTAATGGTTTGGACATATAATTATATTATATTTTTACCATTTAATCCAATGATATAAATTGTAAGTAATTTCACTTTAAATCTGGACATAAATAAGTGTCAATCTTTTGAAAGTTATTATTTCTTAAAAATATGCTTTTTGGTTTTGACAACGGGAATTAATTTTTAAATTAATTAATGCAACTTATATGCTTTGAAATTGATAAAATATAATTCTTTTTTGAATTCAGAATATCAAAATTAGCTTTGGGTGAATTTTTGGTATTTTTCTGAAAACTTTCAATTTTTGATGAATAGTAAAAAACACTAAGTTATAGTTTAAAACCAAATTTTTATTAAATAATAATTTATTTTATTTACATTTATTTTAGGTAAAAATAGATATTTAATAACTATATAAGTTCAATTTAATTCATTGGATTCAAATTATAATAACTTTAGATATATAAAAATTTTATTGAACTTTTTACCATCTTTATCCACCTCCTAGGAGCATTTGCAAATTTACATAAAACATAATCTTACTGCTTCTGTGAGTTGAATTTAAAAAATAAAAGAAACACGGTTGATATCAGTGTGTAAAATTTGGTTCAATAAGATGAAAATAATTTTGGTGAATAGTAACTTTTTACTTTCATTTACCACGGTTAAAAGTGGATATGGTAATTTAGGGTAAAAATGATATTATTATTACCCAAAAACATGTCCTAATTCTATTGGATAAGTGTAATTTGACCAAAAACAACCTCAAGAAGAAAATATTATCCTTTAGGTCTACTTGGATTATATTAAGACATTTATTATTATTTAATTCAATGTAAAGTTAAAATAGTTAAAATCAATTTTTAATAACTAAAACATTTTTAATATAGTCTTACACATAAGATAAATTATAATATAAATATTCAATAGAAATATAAAAATATTTCCTATATAATGGTATTTTATTTATATTTTCTAGATATTAAATATTTTAATTTATTTATGACACAATGATGATGTAGTAATTACAAAATTAATGAACGATTAAAATAATTAACATTATAAATATCCAAATAAATGTAATTTAAGAGTTTTTATAAATTACACTAATTTTCTAGGTTAATATGACATATTAGGGTTGGTTAGATGAATTTATTTTGAATTAATAATGATTTTATGAATTTAGAAAAAACAAAATACCAAATAGTGTCGAAATTGACATAGAAAATATTTAAAACAAATATTATATTATTAATTTATATTCTATTCCGAAAAATATAGGGTTTGGAAAAAAGACTTAAATAATGATAGGTGTATAATTAATGAACCACTTGGGGTTCTCTTGGAATTATATACTAAGTTTATTAACCATATAATATAAAAATACAAAGAGACATGGTAAATGTCAAACTATTTAACTAAGAGTTAAATTTAAATGATATAGTTAATATAGTGACCCAAACCTATCTATAACCTATTGGTTGAGCATTTTTCGACCCATCAACACCTTAGACCTTAAATAATCTATTTTTTAGCCATTATAAACCGAAAATTATTTTATTATAAAATAATTTTTCTAGCTTTTCTTAAGGTGCCCCTCGCCCCTCTTATAAAAGGGCACTCCCCCTTCTCTATAATTCACACATTCAAAGCCATTTGGCTCGGCCAAACCCAGCCCAAATAACCTCTAAAAGGTCCTCCCTTCATCTTATAGGCCTTCATGTAGTCAGAAAGCGACCTTAAGGATCCCTATTGATCAAATCAAAAAAAAAAGAACCCGAAGAAGAGGTAAATATTTCATCACCTCTTTCAAGTTCCTTTCTTCATCCACTTACTCTTTCTTTCTTGTTTCCATTATAAAATAATAACTCCAGTATATTCTATATATTGTGATGTTATTAAAAATATGGTACAACCATATTCATTATTATATCCATCCTTTGAATGACATGTAACCATACATGCGTGTGTACGGCTTACCGTCTCCACGTCATGGTGTAATTGTTATTCAATACATTATTATTTGGATGGGTATAATAATGATGTGTAATTGATTTAAATAATAAATATAACATGATAATGATTCTTTATATATGAAATAACATCCAATTGTATATTATTTTTATATCAAAATAATGATATTGTCGCTCGTGCGTACGTACGGATTACCGTCTCCACGAATGCGATGAGATTCATTCCCAATCTTAATCCATTCAAGACTGATATGCATTAGATGATTAAAATTAATGTTTAAAGACTTAATTTAATTCTTAATATGAATAAGATACATCCTATCCGACACAGACATTACTTACATATCAAATCATATAAAGGAAAATGAATCAGTTGACACCCGAAACGACGATAACACTAAAATATTATTAACAAAGCAATATTAAAAGATCATATATGATATCATATTAATGTATATGATTCTTTTATAATTTAATCACAATTATTTCACCATTATACAGGAGTTTAACCTACCCTCAACCAAGGAAAAGTACAAGGTAAGGGTTAATTTGGCAATCTCTTTATTATCTGAGGTTTTTTTTACGTAAGTATCTACTGGGACATATTTATTATCCATGTCCATGTTTCATGAAAGAGTTCTCAAAGAGATTATTTTAAGGGACATTTTACTAAAACAAAATTTCAAATGTTTTAAATATTTATTCGTCTAAATAATTCTCATTAATTTCCATGTCTTAAAAATGGTTTTTAAGGATTTATTTATATGGACATGAATGTTTTTAAAATGATAATTCCTTTCAAAATTTTCCAAGTGGTATGGGAAACTTTGATTCAAAAAAATTCTTTAAATATATTACTTTCTAAATTGTGTGACTTTAAAAATCTTTCATGAAAAAGGTGTATTTCTCTCAATGAGTTTTTACAAATCATTTTCATCTATGTCAACATCATTTGATGGATTTTAAATTTGTTTGCAGTATATTTGTTATGATACAAATCTTCCATATTGTATTGAAGGTTTTTGTGATATTTTTGACTATGGATGTGTTATTTTTACACCATTCATGGTTTATAGATAAAGTATTGACATTTCATAAGATATTTTTAATACGAATATTTATGTTATGTTTAAACCTTTTCATATGAGGAATGTATTGGACTTACTAAGTGATGAGTGGAGCCTGCTATAGATCCTAGATGAAACGGTAGGTCTCATGAGACAACTAGACATGGAATTGGCTGAGGCCTTAATCATTTTTATAAGTCTTGGATGAGGCCTTGAAAAAATGTTTCAGAATATCCTCATTATAAATTCCCTCATTATGAAAATAATATTGATGGTTCATGTGGTCATTCGACTAGTAGAATACCCATGATTATGTTTTATTATGGAATTATTTACTTATATCAAATTCCTCCCATAAATGTATTCATGTATATTATTGTTAAAGGCATGTGGTTTCAATTATTCACCATTCATAATATTTACTTTATCTTCCGTTGTATTTCGTACCCTTACTGAGCGTTCGAGATCACCCCTTTCTTATGTTTCATTTTCCCAGGACATGAATAAGTTAGTTATGAGTGACTTATAGGAATAATATAGGAGGCTTTGATGTTTCTAATGGGATAAATATGTGTTGTATTTCTTTTAAAGTGGTAAAGTTGAACTTATGAATGAATCTTGTTTCCAATAATACTAAATTGATTGGTCTTTCGAGACATGATTTCCTTGTGATCATGCCAGTGTTATGTAATAATGCACCGACTCTGGGTAACTAGGTTCGGGGTGTTATAGTAGGTATCTGAGGAAGATTAGTACAAACCTTAGAAACTAGATTTAGATAAACTCTTATTAGAGCACATAGCCCTAAGATAGAATTTTAGGATTAGTATAGAAGAAATTCCTAGAATTTTGGTATTGTAGAGATTTTGTGAGTTTTCAAAGAAATACATCCTTGTCTGGATACGAGCAGGTAGAGGTGGCCCTGGCATAGATGTACCTAGGGGTAAAACCTGAAAACACCACTTTGAGGTAGACTCGAATGGCAACTGGTTCACAACAACGGGCCTTGCTGCACTTTTAGTTATGACACTCCTGGGAGATATGCTTATGATAATTCTCATTTTCTTTACAAATCATTATGAAGGATTTACGAGTATATACCTCCTCAAAGAATATATTTTTATGATGATGTATTATATCTATAAATTTTTCAATTTACATTAGGTATTTTACAAGTTTGGAATTATTCATTGTAATTCATAAACTAACCTAGTGTATTCCATTGTATAGAAATGGTACCCAGTAGAAGGAATGTGAACTACCACAATACATATCTTCCAAAGAGTAATAAGGATCTTATCTTTTAGGGTATTAAGCCAACATTTAGAAGGTAAATAGTCTCCCATGTATTCTCAACATATAAAGAAATAGTATCATCTGTTAATAAGATAAGTATATAATTTTCTAAATCCTATGGCTTTGAAGGGAAGCAAGAGAAGAAAAGGATGGAAGATAGAAATACTGATAAAGGGAAGAGGGAAATGAAATATTTTCCCATATGTGATAATTGTGGAAAGAATCACCTTGGTAAATGCTTCAAGAGAATGACAGTTTGTTATATGTGTGGAGAAAAAGGATACCAAGTACGTGATTACAAGGGTAAGAAAAATGTTTCTAATGTAAATTGCTTCATCTACAAGGTGTTGGGACACTACATGAATCAATGTCCCAGTCATCAGAATATACTGAAAATGAGGATATTGGATAATAATAAAGTTATGATAGTACCTCAGATGAAGATGAATGACTAGTGTTCTTATGTTGTTATTGTAGAATTATTTCATTTGAGTGTTGTATCAGCAATATACTGGTTATATGAATTATAGAGATAAATATAGAGTGTATTGTGGTACTATTTTATTGAGGATTTGATATTATATGGTTCTACGAAAAGTGACTTAATAGTAAGATACACATTTTGGAAAATACACGGTTGAAGGAAAGGTAATCCTTAATATGTTCCCGATAATGAGGTAGTGATTTTGGAATAAGAGATGGTTCATTTGAATAAATTATATTCGATATTCTTGAGTAGCTTGAAACTGATTAATGATTTGTATATTCCATTATTGTTGGAGTTTAAAACATTTTTGTATAGAAGGAGTATATATAGTATTCTATAAAGAATAAGGGAGCATGGATGTAATCAATAAGGTTTTATGGTAATTCAGGATGTTGCAGTGTTTTCAAAGAATAGATGATGAATGTGTTCACGTGTTATTACGTAGCAAAAAGGATCTTCATTGTTTTTACCTTCCTTATAAATTTTGGACCGTGAGTTTGGAAAGATGTATTTTGGATAATTCTAGTTTGAGATTATTTTTGGATTGCCATAAAAGGACAACTCGGAGGTCAGGCAGCAACCCGTCGCATCCGGTAAGGCCACGAGACTTGAACCTGCAACCAAAGGGCGACAAGGGTGTATCACCTACCACTGGACAACGTGATGTCCTAGATTGAATAATGTATTTTTTTAATGTTCTGGTAGATTAATTATAAATTCATTTTTTTGGAACCCTAAACGAATATGATAAATTGAATATTTTTTTATGTTCTATTATCATTTAGAGTGAAAGATGAGTTTGTGGTAGAAATTAGTTAAAGGATGGAACTCTACTTGTCAAGTATAAATTTTTTATCATATATTATTCTATGAAAAAATTAATTCTTAAACTTTAGTTAAGAGATCTTAAAACTAAAAATGTCTTATCCTAATACCTTATGTTTTGTTGAACGGATGATATTTAAATCATCATATATTGATGGCTTTGAGGCCCTCAATTCTACAATTGTTTATGACTGATGACCTCAATCACTCATTATAAATATTTACGTTTTTTCAAAAATTATGTGTCTCTAATTTCCAAAAATGTTCTCCTAATCGAGATCATAATTTGGGGGTGACTTTTTTATTCCCCATTTCCTCTTATTAAAACTATATTTTATTAAACCAATTTCCAATGGGGGTTTTCCCACAAAGGTATTTTCTATTTTCAACCTTTTATTTTTGAAGAAAAATTCCAAATTTTGAAGACGCAATTTATTGAACGAGGGAATAATGTAACACCCCAAGATCTCAAAGTACGTTATTTCTTCAAAGTAATGCAATAACTTGCACTACACGCAACACTATGTCCAAGCGCACCACTATATTCCAAACTAGTCGTCAAAAAGTGGTTATGAATCTTATTAACTGAATTATTATCTTTATATAATCCTTATAATTTTAGAATACATATTATGAGTTTCTCAGACAGAATGTAAGAACAAATTCATTTATTTTTCAGATAAATTAATTATGTTTCAAAAAATGAAATTTTACCACCTTTTAATGGGGAACCCTTTTTAAATCCAATATTTGAAACTTTTATATATTAAATTTGACAAAATAAACTTCTTATTTAGAATCGGGACATAATAATTTAGTTTCAATAATTTTTTGGTGTTTTTCTAATAATTTTCATATTTTGGTGAATAGTCAAAAAAACTATATTTTAACTGAAAACAAATTTTTTAATCAAAATAATTTATAGTGTTGAATTATAAATTTTAATGGTTTGGAAGTATAATTAGATTATATTTTTACCATTTAATCTAATTATGGTCATTTTAAGTAATTTCACTTTAAAATTGGACATAAACAAATGTCAAACTTTTGATAGTTATAATTTATTAAAAATATGCTTTTTGGTTTTGAAAAAGGAAATTAATTTTAAATTAATTAATGAAAATTGTATATTTTTAAATTGGTAAAATAGAATTATTTTTTTAATTTGGAGAATAAAAATTAGCTTAGGTTGCATTTTTGTTATTTTTATGAAAACTTTCAATTTTTGATGAATATTGAATCACACTGAGTTATAGTTTGAAACCGAATTTTTATTTAAATGATTATTTATTTTATTTAAATTTATTTCGGGTAAAAATAGATCCATAATACCAATATATCTTCAATGAAATTAATTGGAGTTAGTTTATCATAACTGTAGATATATATAAATTTTATTGAACTTTTTACCGTCTTTACCCACCTCCTAGGAGCATTTGTGAATTTACATAAAACAAAATTTTACCTCTTCTGTGAGTTGAATTTCAAAAATACGAGAGACATGTTTGATATCAGTATGTAAAATTTGGTTCAATAAGATGACAATAATTTTCGTGAATAGTAAATTTTTACTTTTATTTACCATTGTTAAAAGTAAATAGGGTAATTTGGGGTAAAAATGATATTATTATTACCCTAACACAAGTCCTAATTCTATTAGATAAGTGTAATTAGACCAAAAACAACCATAGGAATAAAATATTGTCCTTTAGGTCCACTTTGATTAGATTAGGACATTTATTATTATTTAATTCAAAGAAGAGTTAAAAGAGTTAAAATCAAAGTTTAAAAACGAAAACATTTTTAATATTAGGTTAAACATAAGATAAATTCCTATATAAATATTTTTTAGAAAGATAAAAAGTTTTACTACATGATGTTATTTTATTTATATTTTTTAAACATTAAATAATTTAATTTATTTATGACACAATGATGATGTGGTAATTACCTAATTAATTAACGATTAAAATAATTGACATTATAAATTTCAAAATAAATATAATTTGAGACTATTTTTGAATTCCACTAATTTTCTAGGATAATAGGACATATCAGGGTTGGTTAGATTATTTTTTTTAAGTAATAATGTTGTTATGAATTTAGAAAAAACAAAATACCAAATAGTGTCCAAATTGATATAAAAGAGTTTTTAAAACCAATATTATATTATTAATTGATATTCTATTCCTAAAAATCTAGGGTTCAGAAAAAAGACTTATATAATGATAGGTGTATCATTAATTAACCACTTGGGTTTCTCTTGGAAGTATATAGTATGTTTATTAACCATATAATATAAAAATACATAAAGACATTGTAAATGTCAAACTATTTAACTAAGAGTTAAATCTAAAAGATAAAGTTAATATAGTGACCCAAACCTGTCTAAAACCAATTAGTTGAGTGGTTTTAGACCCATAACCACCTTATCCTTTAAATAATCCATTTTGGAGCCATTAGAAACCGAAAATTATTTTATTATAAAATAATATTTCTATCTTTTCCTAAGGTGCCCCTCACCCCTCTTATAAAAGGTCACTCCCTCTTCTCTCCAATTCACACATTCAAGGCCATTTTTCCTGGCCAACCCCTGCCCAAATACCCTCTCAAATGTCCTCCCTTCATCCTAGAGGCCTTCATTTTGTCATAAATCCATCTTATTGAGCCCTTTTGATCAAATCCAGAGTAAGAACCCGAAGAAGAGGTAAATATTTCATCCCCTCTTTCAAGTTCCTTTCTTCTTCCACTTTTTCTTTCTTTGTTGTTTCCATTCTAAAATAATATCTCCATTATCTTCTATATACTTTGATTTTATTATAAATATGGTACAACCATATTCATTATTATATCCATGCTTTTATTGACATGTCACCATACATGTGTACGTACGGCTTACCGTCTCCACATCATGGTGTAATTGTTATTCAATAAATTATTATTTTGATGGGTTTAATAATGATGTGTAATTGATTTAAATAATTAATATAACATTATAATGATTCTATATATATGATATAACATCCATTTGTATATTATTTTAATATCAAAAGTATGATTTTAACCCTCGTGCGTATGTACGGATTACCATCTCCAAGAACGCGATGAGATTCATTCCCCATCATAATCCATTCAAGACTAATTGTCATTAGATGATTAAAAATAATTTTTTAAGACTTAATATCTTTCTTAATATGAATAAGATACACCCTATCCATAAAAACATTGCTTATGTAACAAAGCATATAAAAGAAAATGAATTAGTTAACACCCGAAACGACGATAATACTATAATATTATTAACAAAGCAATATTAAAAGTTCATATATGAATTCATATTAATGTATATTATTCTTGTATAATTTATTAACAATTATTTCACCATTATAAAGGAGGTTAACCAACCCTCGACCAACGAAAAGTACAAGGTAAGGGTTAATTTCACAATCTCTTTATTATCCGAGGTTGTTTTCACGTAAGTATCTACTGGGACATATTTATTATCCATGCTCATTTTTCATGAAAGAGTTTTCAAAGGGATTCTTTTAATGGACATTTTTACTAAAACATCATTTC
Organism: Viscum album; assembly: GCA_963277665.1. Lineage (NCBI taxonomy): Eukaryota > Viridiplantae > Streptophyta > Magnoliopsida > Santalales > Viscaceae > Viscum > Viscum album. The sequence goes on from OY728132.1 coordinate 130,990,092, forward strand.
AATTTTTTTAAAAATTTATTCTTTTAAATCATTTTCATTAATGTCCATGTCTTTCAAAAAAATTTAAGGATTTATTTATATGGACATGAATGTTTTTAAAATGTTAATTCCTTTCAAAAGTTTCAAAGTGGTATGGGACACTTTGATTCAAAAAATGTCTTTAAATTTCATCCTTTCTAAATTTTGTGACTTTTAAATGCTTTCATGAAAAAATGGATATTTCTCTCAAAGAGTTTTTACAAATCATTTTCATCTATATCAACATTATTTTATGGATTTTAAACTTGTTTGAAGTTTATTTATTATGATACAAATGTTCCATATTTTATTGAAGGTTTTTGTGATATGTTTGAATGTGGATGTGTTATTTTTACACCACTCATGGTTTATGGATAAAGTATTGACATTTCATATGATAGTTTTAATACGAATGTTTATGTTAAGTTTGTACCTTTTCATATAAGGAATGTATTGGACTTAGTAAGTGATGGGTGGATCCCACTATTGCTCCTCGATGCATCAGTAGGTCTCATGAGACAACTAGACATGGAATTGTCCAAGGCCTTTCCCAATTGGATATATGGTTTTGGTCGAGGCATTAATCATTTTTAGACATCTTGGTCGAGGCCTTGAAAAAATATTTCAGAATTTCTGGCATTATACGTTCCCTCATTTTGAAAATAATATTGATGGTTCATGTGGTCATTCGACTAGTAGAATACCCATGATTATGTTTTATTATGGAATTATTTACTTATCTCATATTCCTGCCATAAAAGTATTCATGTTTATTATTGGTAAATGTCACACCCCGAACCTTTTTATTATAATTTTATTTTATTATTTCTTGACTTCACTTAGCTTCGTCAAGGCGCAAGTTGAGCACCGGTCTAAATTTTTTATCGTTTAATAGTTTTGGTGGGTGTCAGACCAGTGCGCGGACATCGCATGGTTGACGGTGACCGCGTGATCAGCCCAAGTGCCCACACATATTTTGAATGTTCAAAATAAATAAAGTTTGATGTAAATAAAATAAGTTAAATTTTTTAATCGTAATAATAATTATATTATTGCGTAGATAAAAATATTTTTATTATTAAAAATTGTTAATAATATTATTACCATTGAAATTTTTATAGATATAATTATTATATAGTTGTTATTAATATTTTCATTATTTAAAATAAAATGAAAAAAATTATGATTATAATTATAATTATTATTATTAATATTATTCAGTTTGTTAGTATTACTATTATTATCATTATTATCAATTTATTATTATTATTATTATTATTATTATTATCAATTATCATCATTATTATTAAGATAAAAAAATTATTTAAGAAAAAAAAACCTAATCTGGCGCTATGCGCACCCCCACATCCCTATTCTTTCTTTTTTTTTCTCATCTCCCCGCACCCCTCTCCCTTTCCACACCTCCCCTCTCCTTGTTTTGTTTTTTTATTCCCCTCCCCTTTTTCCCACTCTCTCTCATGCCCCATTATCCTTTTCTTCTTTTTTTAAATTACCACTTTTTTTATCCCTCTCACGATCACCTCTCCCTCCCCCACTCTTTGGCAGTGTCGCTCCCCTCTGCCGTAAACCCCCTCCTTATAGTGTCTCACCCCCATGAAACCCTCCCTTGGCATGACAGTCTCCATGGAAGGCACCCCTTCACCGCCTCCATGACCGAATCTCCCTCGACTGTGGCCTCCTCTCGATCGTGACCCGCAGCAGGTGCGCTCAAACCCTCAACCGAGTATCGATGGCGCGCAACCCCATTCCCTGGATCTCCCACGTTCTTTGAGATTTATTTAGATTTCTTTTCATTGCTTCAATTATTCATCAAGGTATGGTCCTTGGACCCTTTATCCTTAATTTTTTTGGCATTTTTTTGTATTTTTTCACCCGATTAGGATCAAGATTAAACCCCAAAGTTGGGTTAATACCTGATTTTTGTGTTCTTCATTTAGTAGGGTATGCGATTGGTGTTTTGGGACCCATTGGTCCATATTTTGGCATCCTCTACCATGAGAGAGGCAGATGGACTTGATTTTCCTTGCCACCAATGCTTTGGGTAAGGTAAATGCTCCCACTGTTTTGTTTCGCATCATCCAAATTAGGGTCTTATGATTTAAATGAGTCCCTTGTATTTAATTGTTTTTGAGTTGGTCTTCACCACACTGACTTTGGGTGTTGGATGTATTATTAAGGTGTGACGATGTAATTTTTATTGTGTGTGCGCTTTTTTGGGAGTGTGTGTACGTGAGCGGGTTGCGGTGCGAGTTTGAAAGCATTGGCTCGACCAATTTTTTTTTTGAAATAGGTGCTTCCATGTCTTTTCTTCCAATTTTGTTCCATGCGATACTTGTATATTTAGTATTTAATTATTACACCCTGATTTTCACTTTTATTACAAATGTATTTAGTTTAATGTAATGATTTATTGTTAGTTTAACTTGCTAAATATAGGTTTTGAAATGTCCTTCAATTCATGCACATGTTTTGGCATATGAAATTGAATGTGGATAAATGTTATTGTTTAAAAAAATGAATTTTGTTAAATGATTTGGGTGTGTATTAACATGAAAGCCTTGGAGTATTATTTAAAATTGTTTTATAAGGTTCTTCAATGGTTTATTAAATTATGGAAGAAGTGTAAAACTGGTTTTGGAAAATGTTTTAGAGTGTGTATGATTTGAAAAGTGTATTTCAACATGTGTGGTGCATTTTCATCAAGTTTCATTTACTATGTGTTTTCTTTAAATGGCCCGATTGGCACTTTAAAAATGACTGGTGAATTCTTGGTGTAAAGGCCCATTTGTCTTTTGAAATAGATTGTTGGAAAACCTGTCTTGGGTTGGTATCCCTACCTAAATGTTGACTCATGATATGGAAAGGTCCTCAGTATGGAATTTCCTTGAATGATAATTATTTTGAGGCAAGGGACAAACCCTTGAGGTGGTCGGGGCGGTTCTAGTTTGTGTGTTGTGTTTGATTATATATATGTGACTTATTTTTTTGAATGATATAGCACACCCCCTTCAGAACTGTACATGGGAACCTAGAATAACAAAGAGGTTTACTAAGAAAGATTTCTGAACTAGTTTAGATTACGCACTGGCTAGTGGCCCCATAGCATGGGAATACAGAGTTATTGCTGCTATGGGGATTGGTCCCCTTGGTTAGGCCATGTAGGGCTATTCTGAGCGTTAGGGAATTATGACGTCATCAAGTTAGGGAATGCCTTCGGGATGAGTCACATGTATAGTATGTTCTGGTCTTCCTCTTCATTCTGAGGATTTCTTGTGTTTCACCATTATGAGTACTATTATGGTCCTTACCCTCCTTGTGTGGACACTTTATTATTTGCACTTGGTTTTGTTATTTGTTTAGAAAACTGTGAATGTGTGATTACATTGAAAAGATTTCAATTAGATGTTTTGAAATAGAAAGCACAACTCCCTTTTTTTCCTTGTATTTGGTTTTAAATTGAGAGGGCAATGAATCATGATTGTTTTTTTAATGTCAAAGTGTGTATGAAAACTTAATTTTATAATGTAGTTCAAACTAGTATTAATGGAATGTTTTGTGGAAGAAATGACATGGATTCTTTGGTGGTTACCTACTGAGCGATTATCTCACACCCTACCTTTACCACTCGGTGTCGGTAGACCCGAGAAGTTTTGCAGGTTCAGTCTTTGTTCAGGTTTCCCTAGCATGGGATTGATGTTGGAGCATAGTTGGTCTTATGGTTGGTAGTGACCAAGAAGTCACATGGAGATCAGGTAGTGGCCGTTTGGTCTGTTTGTTTGGGTTTTTAGTTTTGTATTTTAGTTTTCTGTGTGTTGAGTTTCACCTTCTATCTGGATTAGTTTATTTTATTTATTTTTAGTTGTTCATGCTGCTAGGTCCTTAGTTTATTTCATTGATATATCTGGTCCTTGTTGTTTATTTTTTTGGGCTTAAATCATTCCAAGGTGTATGTTTTTATGCCCGACACTAGTTTCCATCCTAGGGGGATCGGGAACGCCCCTCGGGACTTGCTGCGGACCGGCTCAGGTGACCGACTCAAGGTTAACCCTGGGATGGTACGTGACAAAATGGTATCAGATGGAGGTTGTCCCTTAGCAGACCTTGCTTTTCAGAGTTCCCTTTTGTTATTTGGGATGTCCATTAGATGAAGATTAGGATTGTTGGGGCTCAGTAGGTAGGTTATGGGTTGATGCCTGATCCCCACTACCTGTGATGAGACCTGAGTTACCAAGGTTATTCCTTGATTTGAGTCACTTGTCCTTGGTCATTTTAGATCGAGGGATGACAATTGAGGCGAAGTGGTTCACTTTGTGACCTCACATGGGGTGGTGACCCATGTGGAGTCCAAGTGTACGGTTTAAGGTCCTCTTAATGTTATGCTTTAATTGGGGAATGGCTCACCACCATGTCACTGGTTCAGACATATTCACTAGTTCCTCATTACAGTGGGTTATTACTGCATGTGTTTTGTTTTAGTCTCAGTTTATTTGAGTGTGCGTTAAATGTGAAATTGTTTTTTAAATGGAAAAGTGTTTCTTTCAAATTGTTTTTAAAATTCCTAAAGTGGCTTTTTAAAGAGAATGTGTATTGATTTGGAAAAACATGGTATGGGATTGGATTTGGTAAGAAGAAAAAAGAAGTGTTTGAACCATGGCACTCTTTATGGAGGGTCACACATGCGTGGCTATATATAGAAAGTGTGTGGGGGCACTTGTTTGAAGATTAGGTGAGCGGTATTGAATAAACACACATGTGATGGTTCATAAAGTTCCATAGGTGAGTTCTTAAAAATTGTAAAGAAATAATGGATTTGGAAAAGCTATTTCTCCTTGTGTTGTATATGTTTAGCTTATGGGCCTATTGTCCTTGTCTTATGTCGTTTCTTTGATTGATTTTTGGCTTGATTCCAGTTTTGATGGTGTTTCTCATTTTTTCATGAGCATGCTTCCCAGAAAGCCTCCAAAAGTTGTCAATAAGTTATGCTCAGTTCTCAATTCCTTTTGATTGTTTCTTGCTTTTCAAGATAATTGAAGTCTGTTAGAGGTAGTTTTACTGTTCTGAAAGATAGTGTGTCTTCAGTTTGATGGGAACTCCTAGGATAGTAAAGGTTCGTACCGCCCTAGAGTTATTTGAGGGTTCAGTTTTGGAATAGTAAAGATGAGATGTCTCATCATCGTTGGTGTTTTGGGTGTGATTAATGGTGGTTGACTTCCGCGAAGGTTCCCCACCTGGAAAGGAGTGTGGGCCAGTGGAACCTGTCTCCAAGAAACCATCCTCGTCCGTACTGGATCCTAGTTCATTGGACCGCTCTCTTTTGCGCCACCATTATGCAATGTCCGAACATTATAAGTCGTCATGTTTCATTCCTTTGAAAACGTATGAACATCATGATTGTTTAAATAATCGAACGGAAGAAGGAGATAGAGACCAGAAGATGAAAATGCCTGACTGTGAGGAAGGAGATGCTCCAGCCATCAGGGCCCTAGCCACAGGTCTTGGGGTGAAGCTCGCGCATAGTCAAGAGTTGCTTAGGGTGTGTGGAACCTTGGTCTGAGTAATTTTTTCATCTTTGGGAGGGAAATATCTAAATTTTCCATGTTCTGTTCTGGTCACCGTTGTAATCTCATCATAGTTGTGGTGATGTGATGAACTTCTTCTACCACAGTCTAAGCGGTATTATCTGTTCTCAGGGTGTTTTAAAATCTTTCAGATTTCCTTGAAGGGTGTTGGGCCTTCAAATAAATGGGTTGTTCTAATTTTGAGTTGGGTCTCTCAATTGTCTTCGTTAGGGGGATGTTTGGTTTTGTGAAATTAACGGGTGGTGTTTCGGGGTCCTTTCTGAGTTCGGTCTAGGAATTCCCTAGTCTCTGGTTGCGGTGAGGATTTTATTCGGTCGATGTGTGTGGGGTTGAGTGAATTCCTTATCCTCGGGTCATTGGGTCATTTTGTAGTAAGCTTTCCATGTAATTCTTTGGGTGTTGTTCAGTCCATGTGGAGAAATTAATTGGGTTCGGTTTGGGAGTTCCTGCGTTGGCCCCCCTCAGGGGTGGTGTGTTAGGGTTTCAAGGTTTTCGTATTAGGGAATTATCGTGGTGGGGAGAACCCTCCCATGTTCTCCCCTCAACCTCAGGCTTTAGTTTTCTCTTGAATTGGTCAGGTGTGACCTGTTGAGAGAAAGGTCATCCTGGGATTCACAGTTTTTCCTCGATTTTGTCTGGGCATGGACTTAAGTTATGTTAACTATTGGCTTGGTGAATTTTTGGGGGCAGAATGATTTGTGGTGGGGAGAATTGTCACACCCCAACCCTTTTTATTATAATTTTATTTTATTATTTCTTGAATTCAGTTAGCTTCATCAAGTTGCAAGTTGAGTGTCAGACTAAAATTTTTATCGTTTAATTGTTTTGGTGGGTGTCATATCGGTTCGCAGACATCGCATGGTTGATGGTGACCACGCGATCGGACCAAGTTCCCGCACAAGTGTTTAATGTTTAAAATAAATAAAGTTTGACATAAATAAAATAAGTTAAATGTTTAAATCGTAATAATAACGATATTATATCATAGATAGAAATATTTTTATTAATAAAATTTTTTAATAATATTATCATCATTGAAATTGTTATAGATATAATTATTATATAGTTGTTAATAATATTGTCATTATTTAAAAGAAAATGAATAAAATTATGATTATAATAATAATTATTATTATTATTATTATTATCATTATTATTTTTATTATTAAGTTTGTTGGTATTATTATTATCATTATTATCAATTTATTATTATTATTATTATTATCATTATTATTATTATTATCAATTATCACCATTATTATTAAGATAAAAAATATATTTAAGAAAAAATACCTAATCTGGCCCCATGCGCACCCCCCATCCCTATTCTTTCTTTTTTTTCTCCTCTCCCCTCATCCCTCTCCCTTTCCATGCCTCCCCTCTTTTTGTTTTGTTTTTTTATTTCCCTACCCTTTCTGCCACTCTCTCTCACTCCCTATTCTCCTTTTCTATTTTTTATTTTAATTCCCACTTTTTTATCCCTCTCACAATCACCTCTCCCCCCACATTGGAAGTATCGCTCCCCTCCCCCGTAACCCGCCTCCTTGTAGTGTCGTGCCCCCCTGAAACCCTCCCTTGGCACGACAGTCTCCATGGTAGGCTACCCTTCAATGCCTCCAGGGCCAGAGCTCCCTCGACCACGGCCTCCCCTTGATCGCGACACGTAGCAGGTTCACTCAAACCCACGACTGAGTATCGATGGCATGTGACCCCTTTCCATGGATCTTCCACGTTCTTTGAGATTTCATTCGATTTCTTTGTGTTTCTTCAATTATGTTGATCCCTCTAGAGGATTGTTGAATTCTTCCTATAATTACTGTTTTAATAATCACAAATCATCGTTACTTAATCCGTTTGGATTTATCATATACATAATCACAATCTCTTAGTGAATCTGTTTTTATTGGTTGGATCATGTTTTTATCTGTGCTTGCTATTGATTTAAAAGTATTCTGGAAGACTTCTGGATCAAACAGACACTTTGTGTTCTGCCAAGATAACGGTCGCACCGATCCATATCAAAGGACAACGGTCACAGCGAACCATATCAAAGGACAACGGTCGCACCGATCCATATCAAAGGACAACGGTCGCACCAATCCATATCAAAGGACAACGGTCGCACCAATCCATATCAAAAGACAATTGTCTCACCGATGCTGATCAAATGAGTCACTGATCATGACACACCGATGCTGATCAAATGAGTCACCGATCATGACACAGCGATGCTGATCATCTGAGTCACCGAAGATGTCTTACCGATGATGATCAAATGAGTCACCGATCATGTCTCACCGATGCTGATCAAATGAGTCACCGATCATGACACACCAATGCTGATCATCTGAGTCACCGAAGATGTCTCACCGATGCTGATCAAATGAGTCACCGACCATGTCTCACCGATGCTGATCAAATGAGTCACCGATCATGACACACCGATGCTGATAAAATGAGTCACTAATCATGACACACCGATGCTGATCAAATGAGTCACTGATCATGACACACCAATGCTGATCATCTGAGTCACCGATCAGGACACACCGATGTCTAGCCACCGATGCTGATGCTGATGACATACCGATCACTTGACTCACCAATAGTCATAAAAAGCTGTTTGAATTTCTTTATCTTTATTTAATCTAACCAACGGTCATATTAAGAATATTTTAATGCTCTATAATTTATTTAATGAATGTTGTTGGATGTCAGGGAACCGTACCTCGTACCTACAAAAAGAAATAATTTCTTTTGCTGGAGCTTGTTCCATAAATACAAGAAGTCCCTGTTGGTTCAATATGACGAAGATACATATATGAGTGCAAAGAGTGGTAAATGAGATAGTTACAGAAGACATAGAACCTTTACTTTGATATAAATTCACTACAGTTTAATTCAGTATTTTATTTGGGGGTTTTTAAGATAAAGTTTTTTAAGCAGAAATTTTAATTGCATCTCAATTCACCCCCCTATTGAGTATCCACTCCGACCAACATTTGGTATTAGAGATTTCAAAATATTTTTCTAAAGTACTCTATTTTTCAACTGTGACCTTAGTTGTATTTTTAAGTTCTTAAAATTTCTGTTATTTCTAAATTTTTATATATTTAAAATATTTGCTTTAAGTAAGCTGTCATGGATAATAGACTTGAAGGTGTTGCTACCAATAGACCACCATTTTTCAATGGAAACAACTATACTCAGTGGAAGATTAAGATGAAAATTCATTTAGAAAGCATGGGTTTTGATATTTGGACTGCTATAGAATCAGAATATAAAATTCCTACCATTGTTAGAACTACTTGGAATGAAGATACTAAGGCTGCCTACAATAATAATTGAAAAGATATGAATTCCTTGTACTGTTCTTTAGGGGATGAGGAATTTAATAGAATATCTTCCTATAAAACTGCTTATGAAATTTGGGATACCTTAGCCGTTTCTCATGAAGGAACAACTAATGTTAAGGAAATGAGATTGAATACTTATACTATTAAGTATGATAATTTTAAGATAAAGCCTGATGGACCCATTTCTGGCATGTATCTCAGGTTTAATGAAATTTTCAAAACAATGGCTTCTCTGGGAAAGGATGTTCCATCAAAGGAACAAATTATGAGAATTCTGAGATGTCTACCTGAAAGATGGAGAGGAACTTCTGTCTCCATTAGAGAATCATGTGATATTGGTGAACTGCCAGTCAAGGAACTAATTGTAAAGTTGATGATGTATGATGAGGAACTCAAGGTTAACAAAGAAGAAGAAAATGAACCTAGAAGAAAGTCTGTTGTTTTCAAATCTTCAACTTCAAAGAACAAGGATAAGGAGAAACTCCAAGCTATAAATGAAAGTTCAAGATGTGAAGATAGTGAAAGTGCTTCTGATAGTGATGCTGAGATGGCTCACATTGCCAGAAGGTTTAATAAGTTTTATAGGAAGAAGAAGTTTTTCAGAAAATCAAATTATAAAGGTAAGTATGACAACAAGGGACATTGGAAAAAGGATTGGAAGAAATATGACAAATCAAATGAAGTTGTCTGCTATGAGTGCAAAAGAAAGGGACACATAAAAGCAGACTGTCCAAAGTTGAAGTACAAGAAGAGGTATTAATACAAGGATAATAAGTTTAAGAAATCCATGAAGTCTACTTGGAGTGCTTCTGAGGATAGCTCCACTGAATCTGAAGTTTCTGAAACTAAACACAGAAATAAGGAAAACATGTGTTTTATGACAAACACCTTTGAGGTAACATCTGAAACTCTTGCTTTAAATTCATATTATTCCAAAGATGATTCTGACTCAGAAAACATTTCAAAATCTGAACAATTTGAATATTGTGATGTGTTAGAAGAAACCTGTAATGAGATGAAAGACAAATACAAAGGTTTAATGAAAAAGTATGCTTTAACTGTTAAACATAAATCTGATCTTGATATTGAAATGAAAAATAATGCTCAGTTGCTTAAAGAAAACACTGAACTAAAATTATCTAATGAGAAACTCAAGAAAGACTTAGATAAATTTACCAATGGCAAAGACACTCTTACTCAGATGCTAGGTAAGAAAATAGCACCTAGATACACTACTGGTATAAAATACCAACCTGGACAAAGGAAAATTACCAAAACTAGATTCATTCCTAAATCGGGATAGAATGTAGCTAGTTCTGAAACTTCATATGATTCAACTAGTCATATTCATAGTTATGGATCTAATCAGATTTATCTTTCAAAATTTGTTGACTCTATAAATCTTATGAGACCTATTAGAAAAATATGGGTACCTAATTTTTTATTGGCTAACTTGTCTGGACCCAAGAAGATTTGGGTACCAAAATCATTTCCTACCTAAATCTGTTTTGCAGGGAACCTGCTTAAAGAGATCTTGTAGAAAGACTTGGTACTTGGATAGTGGATGTTCAAGAAATATGTCTGGAGACTTTTCATGCTTCAAGAGTTTAGTAAAAGTTGATGGAGGCTTTGTCACTTTTGGTGATAACTCAAAAGGAAAAATCATCGGCTTAGGCTAGATTGGTAACACTAACTCAATATTAATTTCTAAAGTTTTATTTGTTTATGGACTTAAATACAATTTGTTAATTATTTCTCAGTTATGTGATGATGGTTTTTATGTTAAATTTGAAAACGATTCTTGCAATGTTTTTAATTCTAAAAATGTTTTAGTGTTTTCTGCTTTAAGAAATGAAAATGTTTATGCTGTTGATTTAAATTATTTAGCTAAGAAGAATATTACTTGTTTAAATGATTTTCATAAAGAGTCTTGGCTTTGGCACAGAAGATTAGGACACTGCAATGTGCATTCACTTAGAAAACTTGCTAGGAAGAACTTAGTTAGAGACCTACCCAAACTTGAATTTCCACCATACAAAGTTTGTAATCCCTGTCAAAAGGGAAAGCAACATAAAGTTTCTTTTAAATCAAAGAAATAAGTTTCAACTTCTCAACCTCTTGAGTTGGTTCACATGGATTTATTTGGACCTTCTAGAGTTTCTAGTTAAATGTTAAGCATTATGTATATGTTCTTTTAGATGACTTTTCTAGATATACTTGGGTATATTTTCTATCTCACGAAAGTAAATATTGTTCTTTCTTTGTAAAATATTCCAAGTCTGTAGAGAACCTTAGTGGACTTAAAATTAAAACCCTGGGAAGTGATCATGGTCGTGAGTTTGAAAATCATGAGTTTGAATCTAACTGCTCACACAGTGGCTATAGTCACAATTTCTCTACCCCTAGGACACCCCAACAGAATGGTGTAGTAGAAAGGAGGAATAGAACCCTGTAAGAAATTGCTAGGACTATGCTTAATGAGTATGACCTACCTGTTTATTTTTGGGTTGAAGCTATCAATACAGCTTGCTATATTATCAATAGATTCTTGATCAGACCTGTTCTTAAGAGGACCCCTTATGAGTTGTGGAACCATAGGAAACCTAAGGTTAACTAATTCAGATTTTTTGGCTGCAAAGTCTTTATTATTAATACTAAATACAATCTCCAAAAAATTGCATCCAAGAGTGATGAAGGAATTTTTCTAGGTTACTCTATTTCTAGTAAAGTCTATAGAGTTTTCAATAAGAGAACCAAATGTGTGGAAGAATCTGTTCACATCACATTTGATGAAACTGATCCACATGAACCTAAGACCTCTCTTGAAAATCTTGTAGATGATCTCTCTGTTTTGAACCCTAATGATAAAGACAGTGGACCTATAGTTAAAACATCTAGTTCTAGAAATTTTCCAGAACCTGCTTCTGTTGAACCTCAACCTGTAGATGAATCTAAAATCTCTAGACCTACCTTTTCTAGACCAACTAGAATTTTAAAGAACCATCCGTTAGATGTTGTTGTAGGTAATTTAGATATAGGAACATAGACTAGAGCTTCTCTAAAAATCAGGTTTAACATCAAGCTTTTCTTTCACAGTTAGAACCTAAAAATATCAATGATTCTATCAATGATGAATTTTTGGTAATGGCTATGTAAGAAGAACTAAATCAATTTGAAAGAAACAAAGTCTGGAAATTAGTAGAAAGACCTAAGGACACTATAACCATAGGCACAAAATGGGTGTTTAGAAACAAAGTTGATGAATCTAGAAACATCATTAGAAACAATGCTAGGATAGTTTCACAAGGTTACAATCAAGAAGAAGGAATTGACTATGAGGAAACCTTTGCACCTGTAGCTAGATTAGAGGCTAGTAGGATCTTACTTGCCTATGCATCACATCTTAATTTCAAGTTATATCAAATGGATGTGAAAAGTGCTTTTTTAAATGTTTTTATTGTTGAAGATGTTTTTCTAGAACAACCACCTGGTTTCTCAAATCCTCATTTTCAAAATCATGTTTTTAAACATTCTAAAGCTTTATAAGGTTTAAAACAAGCTCCAAGAGCTTGGTATGAAAGACTTTAAAACTTTCTTATTTCAAAAGGATTTACAAAAGGAATAGCTGATCCCACTCTTTTCAGAAAAAGGATTTCAAAAGATGTGTTAATAGTACAAATCTATGTTGATGATATTATTTTTGGATCTTCTAAAAATTCTTTATGTACTGATTTTTCAAAGGTTATGAAAAATGAGTTTGAAATGAGCTTAATGGGAGAGCTTAAGTATTTTCTTGGTTTTCAAATCTTTCAAACTAAAGATGGTATTATTCTAAATCAAAGTAAATATAATAAGGATTTATTAAAACATATTGATTTGGATAGTATTAAGGAAAGTGATATACCTATGAGTACTACCTGTAAATTGGATGTTGATGAAATGGAAAACCAGTTGATCAAACCAATTATAGAGGTATGATTGGGAGTTTACTTTATCATACTACTAGTCTACCAGATATTATGTTTAGTGTGTGTATGTGTGCTGGATTTCAAGCTAATCCTAAAGAATCACACTTACTGGCTGTTAACAGGATTTTTAAATATCTTAAGTATACTGTGAATTTAGGTTTGTTTTATCCAAAAGTACAATCATTTGACCTAACTAGTTATTCAGATGCTGACTTTGCTGGATGTAAGTTAGATAGGAAGAGCACATATGGAACATGTCATTTACTTGGAAAGTCCCTAGTATCATGGTGTAGTAAGAAACAGAACTCAGTTTCATTGTCTACTGCTGAAGCAGAATATATTGTTGCTGGTAGTTGATGTGCACAGATTCTGTGGATGAAACACACTTTATTGGACTATGGATTTGATTTTAAACATGTTTCAATTAACTGTGACAACACTAGTCCGATCAACATATCTAAGAACCCCGTGTCTCACTCTAGGACTAAGCACATTGATGTAAGACATAACTTTCTAAGACATCATTATCAGAAAGGTGATATTTCCATAGAATTTATTAGTTCTGAACATCAATTAGATGATATTTTTATGAAGCCTTTTTTCTCTGAAAGAATGAAGTTTACTAAACAAGAGTTTTGTAAGATTGATCTGTGAAACTGATCTGTGAAACTGATCTGTGAAACTGATCTGTGAAACCGATCTATGAAACCGATCTGTGAAACTGATCTGTGAAACCGATCTGTGAAACCGATCTGTGAAACTGATCTGTGAAACTGATCTATGAAACTGATCTGTGAAACTGATCTGTGAAACTGATCTGTGAAACCGATCTGTGAAACAGATCTGTGAAACCGATCTGTGAAACGGATCTATGAAACCGATCTGTGAAACTGATCTGTGAAACCGATCTGTGAAACCGATCTGTGAAACTGATCTGTGAAACCGATCTGTGAAACTGATCTCTGAAACTGATCTGTGAAACTGATCTGTGAATCTGATCTGTGAAACAGATCTGTGAAACTAATCTGTGAAGCCGATCTATGAAACCGATCTATCTTTCAATTATTTTTTATTATATTGTAATTAATTAATTACTTTTATATTTATTATGGAAACCCTAAATGATGAAATAAATGATACGCGGCTATTTCTATTCCCCAAACCGTCGACCTTTCATTTTTTTCCCTCCAATCCTTATTTCCTCTCTTCTCCTCTACTTGGAACCTTCGAACTCCTGCATTCCCCAGAATCTTCAAATGGATAAGCAAAAGAGACCAAGCAAAGGATCAGAAAGTTCTGTACCTTCAAAGCATGCTCAAGGCGAGTCGAGTAGTATCACTCAAAGATCAGTAGATCCGAACCTAGAAACTCGGATTGTTGCTGTAGAAAAGGAAGTCAGTTCCGCTTGGATTTTGACAAGTAAGTCGTTGTTGTTAAAAGTTTTAGAATCGCAAGGATGGAAATCATGGTTCTTAGATAACACTCGTGTATACTACCCAAAGCTAGTGCATGAGTTTTATATAAATCTGTAAGTTACTTTAGATGGAGTAGAGGCTGCCAGAATGTCTTCTATAGTGAAAGGAAAGAAAATATCTTTTTCATCTAAACAATGGGAATAATGTTTAAATGTACCCCATGAGGGTCGGTATGAGGATTATGCTGGAAACATTCCTCCAACCACTGAATACTTATCTTATGAGTTATCTTTAGAGATTTTGACTGGAAACAGAGAGTCAAGGAGAATCACAGCCTCAGAGTTGGATGGTGACTGTAGACTTCTCTTTAAGTTTATTCATCACCAAATTTTCCCCAGGAAAGGATATTTTTCTGCTATAAGATACCATGATGTTTTTTTATTGTTTTTACTAAAGACCCATGATAAGATCAATTTGTGTAGATATCTAATGGTGCACATAGCTGGAATGGTGAAACCTTCTAAGAAAGACATTGCCCTGTTCTATTCCAAATTGATCTCTGCTGTGTTAAAGAATCTGGAATGTGTTGATGAAGCTAATGAGATAGCTGAATCTGATAGTGCTTTTTGTGTTAAAAAATAAATTTGTAAAATGATGAAAATAAATTGGAACCCATGGAAGAAATGTTGGGTTGCTTATGAGGACAAGTTGTATGAATCCTACAATCCCACTGATCATGGAAAGAGGTCGAAGGGTTTGAGAGACCCTGGTTTGAAATCAGATGAGGAGCCAATTTATTCTGATGATGAGGAAGAAGTAGATGTTGAAAGGAATAAGGACACTGAAGAGTCTGGTAAACAAGGGATGGAAGAAGTTGAAACAGAAGAAGGAATTATGTCACCTCCTGATGATAAGAGTGATCCTGATACTGTGAGCCCTAAGAGAAGAATAGACTTTGGACCTGCCAGTCCACCTTTACCCTTACCTGAATCAGAACCAGTTCTTGGTGATGAAGAAGCTAGTGAAACTGAAGTATCTGACAGTGATGTTTCTGTGAAGAATGGAAATGGGAATGGAGATGATGATGATGATGATGATGATGATGATGATGATGATGATGATGATAATGATGATGGTGAAAACCGACCAGTGGATGGTCTTGTTGTACCTCCAACACAAACACATCAAACTGTACCAGAAACAAATGCCAATGGCAAGAGAGATTCTCTAGAAATCAGTGGAAAAGAAAGTTATGATACACCGAAATATACTATGTGTGCTGCTTTCTGGGATGATTACCCTGGTTTTGCTGTTTTCTGTTTAGAGTATTCTGAAGAAGAAGAGGAAGAATCAGAATCTATTGTGGTTATGAAGGAAATCCAACCATTTGTGACAAGATCTGCTCATGTTGTTGATGCTGCAGATGTTCATCTACCTAGTTCTACTGTCTCTAAGTCTGATTTTGATAAGTTCAAAATTGAGTTGCTTGCTACTGTGAGAGATACAGTCAGAGAAGAAATTTCAAATGCTATTAGACCAGACCTAGCCAATACTGGTGAGTTTATTGGCAGGCACATAGCCTCTCTAAATCAGATTCTGAAGGATATACAATCTGACTTAGTTTCTTTATCAAACGAATTTAGATCAACCATCTCTGGTATGATGGAAGTGTTGAGGAATCTGATTGAACATCTTAAGAAGTCTGATCTGAGAAAGTTGAAAGCTGAGATAACTCAGATAGTTTCTCAAGCCAGTACATCCAAAATAACCAAGATCACTACCCATGAGCTAGAGGCTCTAAGGCAGATTGTGCATGATGAATTGGCCGCCATTAGACAAGTTCTTGATTTGGAATCGTTGAGGAAGATGAAGGAGTACAGTGATCACATTCATAAGATGGTGACAGTATATTCAGCAGATGCCACTAAATCCCAGAGAGAGATCAAGGAAAAGGTTGACCATTACTTTTCAAAGATTTATACAAAGCATGAGGTGACCACGAATTTCAAAGTGTTGGCTGATAATCTGAAACTACCTACAGTCACTCAAGCTTTCAAAACTCAAGTTCGTCAGTTGCAAGATTTTACTCCTACCTTGGAACGGTTCATGGAGAATAAGGATGATTTTGAGAAGGCTATGCAGTATGGTGCAGAAGTTATTCAGAATTTCATAAATATTTTGAAGCCTTATCTGAATGCACAAGACACTGCCATTGTGCTTCCTACAGCTAACACTCTCAGTGCCTCTGATGTTGCTCCAAATCAGATTTCCATTGCTCAAGCTCTATCTCAACTACGACTAGTTCCTCAGCAATCTTCTCAACCAGCTACTACTGCTCAATAGAAAATCTCTGCGGCATCCTCTCCTCCACCTTCCAGAGTCATCTTACCACCTTTTTAAATTCGCCCAGTTCAACCTGCCTCCAAGCCTTCCAACTTACCAACCATTGAACCTTATGAAAAAGGCAAAGCCCCGTTACATCCCAAGAAATAGTTGTCTCTTGTTGTTGATAGGGTGACCAGTGTTCTGTTTGTACTTTTATGTACTTTTCAAAACTTTTTTCTCTCTCTCTATTCTATATGATGCCTTCTTTTAATCTCTTCTTTATATGTTTTCCCTTCTTTTTTATTATCCCAAAGGGGTAGATTTATATCTATGGGGGAGAAACATACTATGGAAGGGGAGAAATGTTTACATAAATATACAAAGGAATAAATTCAGTGGGAGATTTATATCTCATTGTGTTTTTATGCCTTGTCACTATTATTGATGCTATATTATTTTTATTTATGACTAAGATTTGTGATTATCAAAAAGGGGGAGATTGTTGAGCCCTCTGGAAGATTGTTGAATTCTTCCTATGATTACTGTTTTAATAATCACAAATCATCATTATTTAATCCAGTTGGATTTATCATATAAATAATCACATTCTCTTAGTGAATCTATTTTTATTGGTTGGATCATGTTTTTATCTGTGCTTGCTATTGATTTACAAGTATTCTGGAAGTATTCTGGATCAAACAGACACTTTGTGTTCTGTCAATACAACGGTCGCACCGATCCATATCAAAGGAAAACGGTTGCACCGATCCATATCAAAGGACAATGGTGGAACCGATCCATATCAAAGGACAACGGTTGAACCAATCCATATCAAAGGACAACTATCGCACTGATCCATATCAAAGGACAACGGTCGCACCGATCCATATCAGAAGACAACTGTCTCCCCGATTTTGATCAAATGAGTCACCGATCATGACACACCGATGCTGATCAAATGAGTCACCGATCATGACACACCAATGCTGATCATCTGAGTCACCGAAGATGTCTCACTGATGCTGATCAAATGAGTCACCGATCATGTCTCACCGATGCTGATCAAATGAGTCACTGATCATGACACACCGATGCTGATCATCTGAGTCACCAAAGATGTCTCACCGATGCTGATCAAATGAGTCACCGATCATGTCTCGCCAATGCTAATCAAATGAGTCACCGATCATGACACACCGATGCTGATCAGTTGAGTCACTGATCATTACACACCGATGCTGATCAAATGAGTCACCGATCATGACACACCGATGTCGATCATCTGAGTCACCGATCAGGACACACCGATGTCTAGCCACCGATGCTGATGTTGATGACCTACCGATCACTTGACTCACTGATAGTCATAAACAGTTGTTTGAATTTCTTTATCTTTATTTTAATCTAACCAACGGTCATATTAAGAATATTTTAATGCTCTGTCATTTATTTAATTAAAGCTGTTGGATGTCAGGGAACCATACCTCGTACCTGAAAAAAGAAATAATTTCTTTTGCTAGAGCTCGTGCCCTAAATACAAGAAGTCCATGTTGGTTCAATATGACGAAGAGACATATATGAGTGCAAAGAGTGGTGGATGAGATAGTTGCAGAAGACACAGAACCTCATACACACTCAAGCTTACTCAAGAAGAGTTCTGTACATTCACGAGGAACTTAAAGAACTTCATCGACTACATTCTTTCACTATCTCTGAACCTGGATGCCAAGCAGACAACACTCTTTTTTTTAGAATAAAACCTGAAAAGGACTCAGAACTATTCCTGATAAAACTTAAGGAGTTCAAAGATTCACTACAATCACTAGAGCCATTTCTAAACTCTACATCTTGGCTCTGTGATTCATTATTTTACATTTTGAGGAGTGTGTGTTATCTGCTATATTTAACACACACACGGTCTCCTGTACTTTAACTGGAGGATCTGTAAATCCTCAGAAAACTCTTTACATATTTCATTTCCCACAGTAATAGTGGTAGAGGTCGTGTGTGACCTGCACAGCTGGTTGATGTTGTTCTGTTTCCCACAAATAACGGTGGTAGAGGTCTTGGACCTGGACAGTTGTAAACTGTTGTGAACCCCGATCCAGGGTGTGGATCAAATTTATATAAATTGTTGAGAGGACTAAGTCTCGGCTTGAGACTGAACCTCTTGGTTATATCTGATGTGCTATATCTTTCAAGGTTTTTTTATTCCGCTGCTAATTACTTTAAAACCAAAACTATTTTAAAGTCACTTTGATAATTAAACTCGCAAGTGTTTATATTAGTTGTAAATCAATAAGTTAGTTTCAAAAGTTAATCAACTCTTCTGTTTTGATTAACTGGTAAATAATCAATCCCTTGAGATCCCAACAGAACCTTTACTTTGATATAAATTCACTACAGTTTAATTAAGTATTTTATTTGGGGGTTTTTAAGACAAATTTTTTAAAACAAAAATTTTAATTGGAACTCAATTCACCCCCCTCTTGAGTATCCACTCCGACCAACAAATTATTCGTCAAGGTATGGTCCTTGGACCCTTTCTTCTTAATTTTTTTGGCATTTTGTTTGTATTTCAATACTTGATTAGGATCAATCTTAAACCCTAAATTTGGGTTAATACCCGATTGTTGTGTTCTTCCTTCAATAGGGTATGTAATTGGGGTATTGGGGCCCATTGGTCCGTATTCTGGAATCTGTCGCCAAGGGAGAGTTGGATGGACTTGATTTCCCATGCCTCCAATGTTTCAGGTAAGGTTAATACACCCACTATTTTGTTTCGCATCATCCAAATTAGGGTCTTATGATTTAATTGAGTCCCTGGTATTTAATTGTTTGTGTGTTGGTCTTCGCCACACTGACTTTGGGTGTCAGTTGTATTATTAAGGTGTGAAGATGTTATTTTTCTAGAGTGTTCACTTTTTTGGGAGTGCGTGTACGTGATCGGGTGGCGGTGAGAGTTTGAAATCATTGGCTTGGCCATTTTTTTGAGGTAGGTGCTTCCATGTATTTTCTTCCAATTCTATTACATGTGATACTTGTATTTTTAGTATTTAATTATTAAACCCTAATTCACACTTTTATTACAAATTTGCTTAGTTTATAGTAATGATTTATTTTTTGTTTAACTTACTAAATATAGGTTTTGACATGTCCTTCAATTCACGCACATATTTTGGCCTATGCAATTGAATGTGGATAAATGATACTGTTTTAAAAAAATGATTTTTGTTAAATGATTTGGGTGTGTTCTTGATATGAAAGCATTGGAGTGTTATTTAAAAAATTTTTATAGGGTTCGTCAATGGTTTATTAAATTATTGAAGAAGTGCGAAACTGGTTTTGGAAAATGTTTGAAAAGTGGATTTCAATGCGTGTGGTGCATTTTCATCAAGTTTCACTTATCGCGTGTTTTCTTTAAATGACCCGATTGGCACTTTAAAAATGATTGGTGAATTCTTGGTGTAAAGGACCATTTGGCCTTTGAAATAGATTTTTGGAAAACCCTTCTTGGGTTTGTATCCTTGCCTAAATGTTGACTCGTGAGATGGAAAGGTCTTCGGTATGGGACTTCATTGAATGATAATTATTTTGAGGCAAGGGACAAACCCTTGAGGTGGCTGGGTCAGGGCCAGTTTGTGTGGTGTGTTTCATTATATATATGTGACTTGTTTTTTTTGAATGATATGGCACACCTCATTGAGAACTGTACATGGGAACCTAGCATAACAAAGAGGTTTACTGAGAATGATTGATGCACCAGTTTAGATTATGCACTGGCTAGTGGCCCCATGGAAGAGGAATACTAAGTTATTGCTTCTATGGGGATTGGGCCCCTCGGTTAGGCCATGTAGGGTTATGCCAAGTGTTAGGGTGTTATGACGTCATCGAGTTAGGGCATGCCTTTGGGATGAGTCACATGTAAAGTATGTTCTGGTCTTCCTCTATGTTCCTAGGATTTCTCATGTTTCCCCATTACGAGTAATATTAGGGCCATTACCCTCCTTGTGTGGACACTTTTTTCTTTGCACTTGGTTTTGGTAGTTTTTTAGAAAACTGTGAATGTGTGATTACATTAAAAAGATTTCAATTAGATGTTTTGAAATAGAAAGCACAACTCCCTTTTTTCCCTTGTATTTGGATTTAAACTGAGAGGGAAATGGATCATGCTTGTTTGTTTTTAAAAGGAAAAGTGTGTATGAAAAATTAATTTTATAATGTAGTTCAAACTAGTATTAATGGAATGTTTTGTGGAAGAAATGACATGGATTATTTGGTGGTTACCTACTGTGTGATAAGATCACACCCTACCTTTACCAATCGGTGTTGGTATACCCGATTTGTTTTGTAGGTTCAGTCTTTGTTCATGTTTCCTTGGCAGGTTCTTGATGTTGGAGCATAGCTGGTCTTATGGTTGGTAGTGACCAAGAGGTCACATGGAGATCGGGTAGTGGCGGTTTGGTTTGTTAGTTTGGTTTTTCAGTTTTGTATTTTATTTTTCTGTGTATTGAGTTCCACCTTGTATTTGGATTAGTTTATTTTATTTATTTTTAGTTGTTCTTGTTGTTTCATCCATAGTCTATTTCATTTATTTATCTGGTCTTGGTTGTTTATTTTTCTTAGTCTTAAATCATTATCAGGTGTATGTTTTTATGCCTGATACTATTTTTCATCCCAGGGGGGGATCGAGAACGCCCCTCGGGACTTTTCGCGGACCGGCTTGGGTGACCGACTCTGGGTTGACCCCAGGCTGTTTCGTGATAGTAAAGGCATGTGGTTTCAATTATTTACCAAGAATAATATTTATGTTATCTTTCAGTGTATTTCTTTCCCTGACTGAGAGTTTGAGCTCACCCCTTTCTTATGTTTCATTTTCTAAGAATATGAAGAAGTTAGTAGTGAGTGACTTGCAGGCATAATCTAGGAGGATTGGATGTTTCTAGTGGAATAAATCTGTTTTGTATTTCTTTTCAATTTCTAAAGTTGAACTTATGTATGAATCTTGTTTCCAATAATACTAAACTGATTGGTCTTTCGAGACATGATTTCCTTGTGATCATTCAAATATTATGTAATAATGCACCGACTCTGGGTAACTAGGTTCGGGGCGTTACAGTTGGTATCAGAGGATGTTTAGTACCAACCTTAGAAACTAGATTTAGATAAACTCTGATTAGAGCACATATCCCTATGATAGACTTTAAGGATTATTATAGAAGAACTTCCGAGAATTTTGGTATTGTAGAGATTTTGTGAGTTTTCCAAGAAATTTATCTCTACCTAGATATGAGAAGGTAGATCCGGCTCTGGCCCAGATGTAACTAGGGGTAAAACCTGAAAACAACTCTTTGAGCTAGACTCGAATGGGAACTGGTGCACGACAATGGGCATTGCTGCAATCTTTGTTATGACACTCACGGGGGATATGCTTTGGATAATTCGCATTTTCATTACAAATCATTATGAAATATTTTTGAGTATATACCTCATCAAAGAAATTATTTTTTATTATGGATTATATCCATAAATTTTTCAATTTACGTTAGGAATTTTACAAGTTTGGAATTATTCATTGCAATTCATAAACTGACCTAGTGTATTCCATTGTATAGAAATGGCACCTAGTAGAAGGAATGTGAACTCCTGAAATACGTATGATCCAAAGAGTAAGAAGGATCATATCATTCATTGTATTAGCCAAAATTTAGAAAGTAAATAGTCTCCCATGTATTCCCAACATATGAATGAATAGTATAATGTGTTAATAAGATAAGTAAATAATTCTCTGAATCCTATGGATTTGAAGTGAAGTAAAAAAGAAGAAAAGGATGGAAGAGAGAAAGATGGATAAAGGGAAGAGGGAAAAGAAGGATTTTCCCATATGTGATAACTGTGGAAAGACTCACCTTGGTAAATTCTAGAAGGTAATGAAAGTTTTTTATAAGTGTGTAGAAAGTGGACACCAAGTACGTGATTGCAAGGGTAAGAAAAAAGTTTCAAACGTAAAATGCTTCATCTGCAAGGTGTTGGGACACTACGCGAATCAATGTCCCAGTCATTAGAGTATACCACAAATGATGCAATTGGATGATAATCAAGTTATGATACTACCTCAAATGAAGTGGAATGACTAGTGTTCTTATGTTGTTATTATAGAATTATTTCATTTGATTTTTGTATCAGTAGTATACATGTTATATGAATTATGGAGATAAATGAGGATTGTATTGCAGTACTATTTTATTGAGGATTTGAGATTATATGGTTCTAAGAAAAGTGACTTAATAGTAAGATACACTTTTTGGAAAATACATGGTTGAAGGAAATGTAATCCTTAATATGGTCCTGATAATGATGTAGTGATTTTGGAATAAGAGATAGTTGATTTGAATAAATTATATTGGATATTCTTGAGTACCTTGAAACTGATTAATGATTTATATATTCTATCATTGTTGGATTTTACAACATTTTTGTATAGAAGGAGTTTATCCAGTATTCTATAAAGAATAAGGGATCATAAATGTAATCAATATGGTTTTATGGTAATTCAGGATGTTGCGGTGTTTTAAAAAATACATGATGAAGGTGTTCACATGTTATTACCAAGAAAAAAGGATCTTCATTGTGTTTACCATCCTTATAAATTTAGGACTGTGAGTTTGGACAGAAGTATTTTGGATAATTCTAGTTTGAAATTATTTTTTGATTTCCATAAAAGGACCACCCAGAGATCGGGCGGCAACCCATTGCGTCCGGCAAGGCCGCGATACTTGAACCCACAACCGAAGGGTGACAAAGGTGTATCACCTACCACTGGCCCACATGATGTCCTGGATTGAATAATGAAGTTTTTTTTAAAAGGTCTAGTAGATTAATTATAAGTTCATTTTTTTGGAACCCTATACGAATAGGATAAATAAAATATTATTTTTATGTTCTATTATCTTTTAGAGTGAAAGATGAGTTTGTGGTAGAAATTAGTTAAAGGATGGAACTCTACTTGTCAAGTATATATTTTTTTCTTCTCTTATTCTATGACAAAATTAATTCTTAGAATTTTGGTAAGGGATCTTAAAACTAAAAATGTGTTATCAAAATACCTTATGTTATTTTTAACAGATGATATTTTAAATCATTATAGATTGATGGCTTTAAGGCCCTCAATTCTACAATTGATTGTGATTGATGACCCCAATCACTCCCTATAAATATTTACATTTTTCCCCCAATTATGTGTCTCTAATTTCCACCAATGTTCTTCTAATCGATATCCTAATTTGGTGGTGACTGTTTCATTCCCCTTTTCCTCTTATTAAGACTAAATTTTATTAACCCAATTTCTGATGTGAGTTTTCCCACAAAGGTATTTTCTATTTTCAACCTTTTATTTTAGAAGAACAATTTCAAATAGAAAGGACATAAATTTTTAAGGATGGAAGAATGTAACACCTCATGATTTCATAGTACGTTATTTCATCAAAGTAATGCAATAACTTTCACTACACGCAACACTGAGTTCAAACGCACCACAACTTACCAAACTAGTCGTTCAGAAGTGGTTATGAATAGTATTAATTGAATTTTTATCTTTAATAATCCTTATAATTTTATAATCCATATTATGAGTTTCTCAGACATAATTTATGAACAAATTCATTTTTTTCACATAAAAGAATTATATTTCAAAAAATGCAATTTTACCGCCTTTTAATGGAAAACCCTTTTTAAATCAAATATTTAAAACTTTTATATATTCAATTTAAAAAAATAAACTTCTTCTTTATAATCAGGACATAAGAATTTAGTTTCAATAAATTTTTGGTGTTTTTATGATAATTTTTATATTTGGGTGAATAGTGAAAAATATTATATTTTAACTGAAAACAACTTTATTAATACAAATAATTTATAGTGTTGAATTTTACATTTAATGGTTTGGAAGTATAATTAGATTTTATTTTTACCATTTAATCCAATGATGGTCATTGTAAGTAATTTTACTTTAAAATTGGACATAAAAAAGTTTCAATCTTTTGATAGTTATTATTTCTCAAAAATACGCTTTTTGGTTTTAACAACAAAAATTAATTTTAAATTAATTAATGCAACTTCTATGTTTTTAAATTGGTACAATAAAATTAATTTTTGTATTTATAATTTCAAAATTAGCTTAGGGTGAATTTTTGGTATTTTTTTGAAAACATTCAAATGTTGATGAATAGTGAAAAACACTGAGATATTGTTTAAAACCAAATTTTTATTTAAATAATTATTTATTTTATTTAAATTTATTTTAGGTAAAAATAGGTACATAATACCAATATATTTTCAATTTAATTCGTTGGAGTCATTTTATAATAACTTTAGATGTACAAAAATTTTATTGAACTTTTTACCGTCTTTACCCACCTCCTAGGAGCATTTGCAAATTTACATAAAACATAATTTTACCGCTTCTGTGAGTTGAATTTAAAAACCTTGAGAGACACAGTAGATATTAGTAAGTAAAATATGGTTCAATAAGATGAAAATAATTTTTTTTAATAGTAACTTTTTTCTTTTATTTAACACGGTTAAAAGTAAATATAGTAATTTAGGGTAAAAATGATATTAATATTACCCTAACACATGTTCGAATTCTATTGGATAAGTGTAATTAGACTAAAAACAACCTCAGGAATAAAATATGATGTCATAGTTCCACTTGGATTAGATTAGGACATTTATTATTATTTAATTCAAAGAAGAGTAAAAAGAGTTAAAATCAATGTTTAATAACTAAAACATTCGTAATATAGGGTTAAACATAAGATAAATTCGACTATAAATATTCATTAGAAACCAAAAAATATATCCTATATAATGATATTTTATTTATATTTTTTAGACATTTTATAATTTAATTTTTTATGACACAATGATGATGGAGTAATTACCTAATTAATGAACGATTAAAATAATTGAAATTATAAATATCCAAATAAATGAAATTTGAGACTTTTTATGAATTCCACTAATATTATAGGTTAATATGACATATTAGAGTTGGTTAGATTAATTTTTTTCTAATTAATAATGCTGTTATGAATTTATAAAAAACAAAATACCAAATAGTGTCAAAATTGACATAAAATAGTTTTTAAAACAAATATTATATTATTAATTGATATTCTATTCCTAAAAATCTAGGGTTTGGAGAGAAGAATTATATAATGATAGGTGTATCATTAATGAACCACTTGGTGTTTTTTTTGAGAGTATATAGTAAGTTGATTAACCTTATAATATAAAAATACAAAGAGACATGTCAAATGTCAAACTATTTAACTAAGAGTTAAATCTAAAATATAATGTTAATATAGTGAACCAAACCTCTCTAAAACCTATTGGTTGAGTGTTTTTAGACCCATCTGCACATTAGCCTTTAAATAATCAATTTCCAAGCTATTATAAAACCAAAAATGATTTTATTATAAAATAATATTTCTAGATTTTTCTAAGGTACCCCTCACCCCTCTTATAAAAGGGCACTCAACATTCTCTCTAATTCACACATTAAAATCCATTTGGATCAGTCAACCCTGGCTCAAATACCCTCTCAATTGTCCTCCCTTCATCCTAGAGGATTTCTGTTAGTCAAAAATCCAACTTAAGGATCCCTTTTGATCAAATCAAAAGGAAGAACTCGAAAAAGAGGTAAATATTTCATCACCTCTTTCAAGTTCCTTTCTTCTTACACTTCCTATTTATTTGTTGTTTAAATTATTAAATAATAAATCCATTATATTCTATATACTATGATGTTATTATAAATATGGTACAACTGTATTCATTATTATATCCATTCTTTAAATGACAGATCACCATACATGCGTACGTACGGCTTACCGTCCACGTCATGGTGTAATTCTTATTCAATACATTATTATTTGGATGGGTATAATATGATGTGTAATTGATGTATGTAATAAATATAAAATGATAATGATTATGTATATATTATATTCCATATAATTTTATATTATTTTAATATCAATAGAATGATATTGTCACTCGTGCGTACGTACGGATTACTGTCTCCACGAACGCGATGAGATTCATTCCCCATCGTAATACATTCAAGAATAACTTTCATTAGATGATTAAAAATATTGTTTAAAGACTTAATATCATTATGAATATGAATAAGATACATCCTATACATAACAAACATTACTTACATAACAAATCATATAAAGGAAAATTAATCACTTAACACCCGAAACGACGATAATACTAAAATATTATTAACAAAGAAAAATTAAAATGTCATATATGACATCATATTAATGTATATGATTCCTATATAATTTAATAACAATTATTTCATCATTATACAAGAGTTTAACCTACCCTCGACCAAGGAAAAGTACAAGGAAAGTGTTAATTTCAAATTCTCTTTATTATCTGAGGTTCTTTTTACATAAGTATCTACTGGGACATATTTATTATCCATGTCCATGTTTCATGAAATAGTTTTCAAAGGGATTATTTTAATAGACTTATTTACTAAAAAGTCATTTCAAATGTTTTAAGTATTTATTCTTCTAAATCATTCTCATTAATTTCCATGTCATTAAAATTATTTTTAAGGATTTATTTATATGGACATGAATGTTTTTAAAATGTTAATTCCATTAAAAAGTTTAAAAGTGGTATGTGACACTTTGATTCAAAATTGTATTTAAATATCTTCCTTTCTAAATTCTGTGAATTTTAATTGTTTTCATGAAAAAGGGATATTTCTCTGAAAGAGTTTGTACAAAT
Organism: Viscum album; assembly: GCA_963277665.1. Taxonomy (NCBI): domain Eukaryota; kingdom Viridiplantae; phylum Streptophyta; class Magnoliopsida; order Santalales; family Viscaceae; genus Viscum; species Viscum album. The sequence continues at coordinate 131,017,586 of OY728132.1, forward strand.
CATTTGCATCTATGTCAACATCCTTTGATATATTTTAAACTTGTTTGAAGTTGATTTATTATGATACAAATCTTATATATTGTATTGAAGGTATTTGTGATATGTTTGACTGTGGATGTGTTATTTTTACACCATTCTTGGTTTATGGATAATGTATTGACATTTTGTATGCTAGTTTTAATACGAATGTTTATGTTATGTTTAAACCTTTTAATATGAGGAATGTATTGGACTTAGTAAGTAACGGGTGGAGCCCTCTATAGCTCCTAGATGCATCGGTAGGTATCATGAGACAATTAGATATGGAATTTGTCGAGGCCTTTCCCAATTTTATATATTGTATTGGACGAGTCCTTAATCATTTTAAGATGTCTTGGCCAAGGCCTTGACAAAATGTTTTAGAATGTTCAGAATTATACATTTCCTCATTATGGAAATAATATTGATGATTCGTGTGGTCATTCGACTAGTATAATACCTGTGATTATGTTTTATTATGTCATTATTTACTCATCTCATATTCCTTCCATAAAAGTATCCATGTTTATTATTTGTAAAGGCATGTGGTATAAATTATTCACCATGCTTAATATTTATGTTATCTTACGCTGTATTGCATACCGCTACCGAGCGTTTGAGCTCAGCCCTTTCCTGTGTTTCATTTTCCCAGGATATGAAGATGTTAGTTATGAGTGACTTGTAGGCATAATCTAGGAGGTTTGGATGTTTCTAATCGAATAAATTTGTGTTGTATTTCTTTTCAAGTTGTAATGTTGAACTTATGTATAAATCTTGTTTCTAATAATACTAAAATGATCGGTCTTTCGAGACATGATTTCCTTGTGATCCATCCAATGTTATGTAATAATGCACTGACTTGGGGTAACTATTTTCGGGGCATTACAGTTCTTGTAAGAGGATTCTAGAGTGAATCCACTTACCTTAAGAGTTTTGGAAAAAAATTAAACGATATGAAAAACGTCACAAAAGCAGGTAGAATCTCCATAAACCCACCATAGATCACCTCCCTTATCATCTTCAAGGAAAAATATAATCATATTTGGCATCTATAACCATGGATATACCCTCAACAAGTATTGATCTAAGAAACCGAGTGAGATTGGAACATATATATAAGAAAGACACCATGAACAATAAATTACCATGAGGAATCAACTTCTAATAACCAAGGGAAACCATCAAATCACCTCTAAATCAATGTGAGAACATCCCTTCACCATTTTGAAGTGAGAATGACGAGTTAAGAATAAATATGATGAAAAATTAGGGGTTTTTTATCAATCCATAACCTGATCCACAATGTGTGGATCCTTTTTTAAATCATGCACGGTTAATCGCACAGTTAGACAAATAGTGAACTAATCGTACACCAGCTTCTACCTCAAGGGGGCCTCGCATATTTGGATTACCTAGTTAGAAAAATCATGTTCTAATATTTCCAGATCTCCCTTTCCCACATTCCATTTTTTATCCTTGCTGGCCACACAGTTTCGAAAAATTTGTGTTCCTACCTGTGGAAATTCTCTTTATCCCTTGTCTTATTGTGAACATTTCCTGCAAGTGTTTCACAATTTCCACAAACAATGCACCCAATTTTCAACCTTATCACAACTCTAAAATAATTACCAAATTCTTACATACCCTCACCAACATTACCCAAACACATTATATACCTAACAAGCATAAGGAAATGGTTACTTACTTTAAAACAGGGGTGATAAAGAACCAATATCCTAATATATCAAAGAATAATATATGAAAATAGATATTAGAGATTAATTTGTATGGGAGATGAAGAGGTAAATTTTTTTAGTTTATGAGGAGTCACATATATACATTAGTGTTTTGATTAGAAGGATGTGTTTTTTTATTGCAGATTATTTATGGTAATTTACAACATCTTTGAAAGTTCAAATTCAAACCCTAAATTGAATTCCTTTTGATTATAATAAGGGTTATGCATGTTTGGGACAATTAACCTAGCACAAGAGGGATTTATTCAACCTAAATGTAGGTGAACCTCCTTAATAAATGTATTATTTTTATTTCTTTTCCACCTCATTATGTATCTTGAGATACAGTTGTTCAATAAGAATGAGCATGGGAAGATTGAAATAACAATACACACAGATTCAACCCTTTCAATGTGGATCACTATTTATGAGATCTAATAATTAGTATCACAAACAATTTTTAATCTCTATTGTATCTATCAATTCAATAAGATAGATCCAAATATTTTTTTAAATGATAGTAATCCCATCATTTGATGGGTCTAGGTTTCCTTCATGGAAGTAGTATTTGGTTCATTGTATTATTTCTCTGGGGAATTTTATGATTATGTTCAATAGATATTCTGTTAATTAGATGAATCATTAGTATTGAATCATACTAAAAATCAAAAATTTGAAAATGATGGGAATGTGGTGAATCAATTATATTCAGCCTGATTAGAAATTTTTATGACAAAGGTTATGGGTTACATAACTGCTAATGATATTTATAATAAGCTTTATATAATTTATGAATGAAACAAATAGGTGAAATAAAATAAAGGATGAAAATACATTCAAAATAGTTTGAATATATTATATTATTGTATGATGAAATAATAAATTCATTTTTTAACAAGGGATGAGTGACTTTTAGAACTATCAAAGGGTTTGAAGAAACTTTGGAAGTCTCTAATTTCATGAAAAATAAAATGAGGATATTAATAGATAAACTTTATTTGAATATCAAATCCCTAAAAGATAGTGATCTAGATAACATCACCATCAATTAATTTCCAAATAGTCTCTTTAACTATTAAATGAGAAGTGAATATACAATTAAAATAAATGTAAAACTGAAAATAGTAATTGATTATAAATCACCTAATGGTATCATGATTGAGGAAAAAACACTATCTAGATGAATAAGAAATTATGGAAGATATTTTAGATACTATTTCTATCCTTTTGGGAAATATAAAAGGATTTGTAAGAGTTATGTATATATGTTACATACTTTTAAATATTTTTATAACTAAAATGTTGGATATTTTTTTGATAACTGTGCAAAAAAAATGGAAGAGAAAATTACCATTAGTAATAACTAAATAAATAAACCACTTTAAAACCATCATTAGATAACTAAATAGAAAAGAATAATATATCCCCTTTTCATTCAGAAGGAACATTTAGTGAGTTGAAGAATGTGTGCATGATGGTGACGAATGTGGTGATGTTAAAGATTCTAATGGTGCCTCTCAAAGAGTGCTAATGTTTTGTGAGGAAGAAGAGGTGAAAAAATCATAAGATTTATCTCATTATAATGGTGAGTATATAGTATAGGAAGAGAGGAATAAAATGTATTATACCAAAAGTATGGAGATCAATATGTGATTGAAAGAAATTGGAAGGATGCGAGAAAAAAACATGGTTGAAAAGAGAATCATACAGGGAAATTAAATTTATTAACAAAAAAGAAAACCTTTTCAAATAAATTTAATTATCAAATATTTATATTACAATAGAGTAAAAAAATCATTTAATCAATTACTTATACTATTATTCAAGTGGATTATGAATTTGGAAACTAAAAAGGTAAAATGTTTAATCTAATAAAAAATATTATAAGTTTAAATCCCATTAGAATAATGATATTGGAGGACATAGAGAATTTCTTAACAAACCTACAGCTAGTAGCTACTCTGTACATGATGTAAGATATTAAAAAATAAATTTGACAGAAGACCTATTATAAATAGGAAATACTTTTATTTAAAACACTAGTGGAAAGATTAAATCTTGGTAACTAAGATACTTAATGTAAAGGATAGATATTATCAAATTGTGAATGATAAAATTTTAAAAATTGGGTTTCAATCATCCATAAATGTTGAAATAATAATTATAAAAAAATTATTTGAGAGATTCATTAATATCATTGTTAAAATAGAATAATATTGAAACCCATAATGTAGCATAATTGTTATCAGAATTGAATATTTAAATTATATTTATAGTTTTGTGGTTTTTTTGGAAAAAGATATACAATTTTTGGAACAATTTCCCTTTACCAAAACTAATAAGACAACATGAATCAAGGGGGAGACAACAACAATAGTTGATAACTCAGAAAAGGCCTAAACATCATGAGTAGAATGTTGACATGACAAACCAATTTGAAATAATATAATACATTTAACAAAAATTCTCATATGAAGGGAACACCACATATGTATATTATTCCATTATCCATACTATGAAAAATATAGGTCATAGATGTGGAAATAATTAGAATCAAAGTAATCTTGAGTAATAAGGAAATGATATTGAATTTATATTTAAATATTATAAATTAGAGAAACCCAAGACCATTGATTATGGATGTTCATCCCAAATTATAAGTAATCATCAAAATCGTAATATTGTTTATAAATATGAAAGAGTAGAAATGAAATTGGGTAATGTTGTCTCTATAAAGATAAATGGAATTAGAATATCTAACATTAGTAAAAATCAATTTCGTCAAAAGAGTTTTTTTTTTATATAATTATGAACAATATGTTGAGAGTACTAAAATTTTGATATAATGGAAGTGTGGTTATTTTCTACAAAAATGGATTCATATTTAGAATAACTAAAAATGGATTTTTTTTCATGGGGGTGTTGGTGAAGATATTTCAGTCTTCTACTTAAGTAAACAAGTTAAAAATTAGTAATGAAACATATGTCTTATAAACCAAGAAAAAAAAATATGAAGAAGATGATTCAATAAGAGACTGTGAGTAATTATAATATATTTAAATGAGACACTATTACTTACTTGAAAAATGCCCAATAATGACATAATGGGACATAAAACTCATAAGTGAGTTGAAGTCCAAACTTCAAGACCTCATGAGGTAATCCACTCGAATGTGTGGGGGGATATGAATATGTTTTAATCAAATAAGTAAATATGTTTAATAAATTTTATAGATGATTTAATAAGAATAAAATTCATAACATTTATAACACACAAATCACATGCCTTTAAAAGATTCGAAGACTATAGAATATTAGAATAAAAGAAAAAATGTTGTTATATGAAGATGAAAATGTTAGATAATGGGACTCGTAGTTTGAAAAAACATGTCTCTAAATATCTAAATATCCATGTAATTAGGGAAGAATTTATTGGCCCTTATACTCCTTTAAAAAATGGACTGGATAAGAGGAAGAATATGAGTCTTGAGAAAATGGGTATAACTGTGTTGATAGAGAAGGAAACCTCAGGGTATTAATGGTTATATTGTATCAAAATAGTTATAATTGTTTATAATTATAGACCCCTAATTCCAAATAAATACATGACTCCCGATGTGTTATCATTTAAAAATAACTCAATGATAAATATTTAGACTGACTCTAAGTCCTTGTATGAATAATAAAAATAACCGATGTGGTAAAAAGTCTGATAAAAATTAATTTGATTTAATTTTAATCTATTATAAAAATAATAGAATATCTTCTGTGTAATATAACTAGAATATTAAAGTAATTTTATAATGTTATGATATAGTAGTTTACTAAAATAAAGAAGGAATCATTAATTCTATCATTATAATTAATCAAAAATATGTTTTTAGTTCTGTCCATATGAAATAAGATGTATAAAACAAAAAGGATAAAATTGAAAATTTATATTCTACAATAACCAATGTTGAGTATTATGATATGAAGGTAAAATTATAACACTAAAGGATGATAAAAAAAATTGATAATATTATTGGTGTTCAAAATTAATGAGTGGAAACTAGAGGTAACATTAAAAAACTAGTAAAAGTATATAGTGGTCACATGTGGAGAAAAAATATATTGATGAGGCTTTTGAACATAATTATTTATATTATTTTATGATTGAAGAGATTCACTATATCTAAAATAATGAAATAGGGTAACTTGTTCCCATACCCATTGAAGAAAAACTTGATTTTCAAAAATTAGATCTTCAAAAAAATGAACAATAAGAATGAAGAAGTGGATAGAACCAATCTAGGATTGTATGCGAGGGATAAGAATAAATTGAACAAGATCAATTTAATAAATCATTTTCATCATTATACATAGTGAATCCAATAAAAAATTCCCATTGAATCTCAAATAATATTCAATATGCTTTAGATGGATGTCAAATTATCCATTCTTAATGATGAGCTTGAAGAGGAAGTGTACATGAAAAAAACTAACATCTTTATTCTTAATTTAGATCAAATATAAGTCTATAATATAAATATATCTATCTATAGACTAAATTAGGATCCAAGATACAAGAATTTTGACTTTGAGAGTATCTTAAAATCAAGAAATTTAAAAAATAGATGATGGGAGAAAATATTTATGTGAGGAAAAGAACACAAAATTATTCTTTGTGTTTGTGTATACTGATGATTTAATATATTCTCATAATGAGAATATATTGATTTTGGAGTTCTCATGTAAAAGTAATGAATGTTTTGATTTCAATTCATAGATAAAATAGATTCTTATTGGGGATATAGACTTCTCAATAAATATATTATATTTTTTGTATCATAATTAAAAATGTTAGAAGCATATCGTGAAGAAGTTTTATATATACGATCCTAGAGGAGCTCCAACACAATCTTTAGGTTGTAAATATAATAGTATGGATTTTTATGGGAAAATATTAATGAGAAAAAAATCAAAATTTTGATCAAAAGTCTAGTGTAGTGTACAACATCAAGTTTTCATTTTTATATTCTATGAAATGTTTTCCTCGATATAAATCCATTCCAAATAAGACATATATTTTGGAAAAAAAATATAATCTTTAGATACTTCTCAAACACTCTCAATTATAGGATGCAAGTTAAGAATATATATGAAATGGAGCTAATGGGATTTACTAATATTTAGAGGGAAGCATATGTTGATGATTAGAAATCAACATTTTGGGGAATATTTTCTTTCTGCGGAAGATTTGTTTCATGGGATTCAATGAAAAATACATCATTTTAATTGATTTCAAGTAAATAAGAATATATGGTTACATTGATTTAGATGAAGACATACCTATATGATTTTAGTTTTTAAGATTTTCCATATCTTATTTTAGGTTACAACAATCAATTTTTGAAATAAATATCTAAAAATTCAATACTGAATTCAATGTATAATCATATTGATATCAAGTACCATTTTATAAAATAGAAGGCGGTATATTGTATCATGAAACATGATTTTATTATATCCAAGGAATATATATCTATTATTCTAATAAAACTACTCAAAACCTGGAAATTTTAGAAGTAAAGGCTGTAAATGGGAGAGAATATGTGATCTCAATATTAAGGTATGAAGATTTTGAGTTTACTATTCTACCTTCTCATTTTTATCTTTAATGATATTCTGTTTGTTAGGGGGTAGTTATTCAACATATATGTGAATCTTTTAATGTTTTTGTGGATTGTTACAAGAAATAAATTCATTAAATGAAATAATTCAGCCAAATTTTTGAAAACTATATGAATTAGATGAGTTGTTCTTAAGGATTTCATTGACGATGGATTTAATCCCTCGTGATTTCAATAAAGATATATCTGCAGTAGATTTTATGACCATTATTTCATAGGTAATTTTATTGGGTTGTTCAATGTTTACACATAACTTCTTTTATATTTTGTTTTATCTTTAGTAATTAAGAAGTGAATGAGTGTTATTTCTAATAAATACAATGGGGTAGTTTTTTCATTCTGTGGTATTAATTTTGTAATTTTATTAAATTCCTATTTAATTATGATATTTTTCTATTTATTATTCATGTTTAAAGACTAGTGCTTACATAGAGGTTCTACAAACATTATTCAGTGGAAGTTATAAGAAATTATCTTCATCGAAGGATTGTGAGGATGAGATTTAGTTGATACAACCTTAAATTCATTTTATAGAAATAGATAAAATTGGATTTGTCCTAGTTCATTATAAACATTAAATGGATATATAAATCCTTAATCAGTTACTATATATAGATAATTTTTTGTCTAAACAAGATCTGATCCTATGAATATACATAAACTGTGGAACCACATTGTGTATAAAAATTATCAAACATTATATATGAATGAATTTCACCATTATATACTTTATATTTTTTTATTGTAATATTATTTCACTTATGTAAATGTAATTTTTCTGGAATATCATTACGAGTTATCAATCCCCTTGATAAATTGTTTTCTCATGTATTAAATCTTCATTGTTGATAGGGTTTACATGGATTTAACTGAGATTCACCTTCTGTGGTGGCCTCATGTATTTGTTATATGTCCAGAAAGGCATGATCAATTGTAATGATCACGTGGTTCATCGAATCTCTATCTTCTATCAATTTTACAGTCAATTCATAAATTAGATTCAAGAATTAGTTATTTTTTATGGAGTCTTAAAACCTATTACTACAACATGGTGAAATATTTATTGGCATTTTGATGATCATGGTGAGTTATCAAAGGAAATTAAATCATTATAGAATTTAAATGGAATGAAAAGTGGTGGTATAATGAATACTGCACTGTAGTATAGATTGCGACAATAATCATGTGTTTAATATAGTAATATTATTAGCACCATGTTATATCAAAAATCATATTTCATGTATCTCATACTCTCATGAAGGTATTCAAAAAAATTGTGTGGATTTTTTGGAAGTTTTAAATTTTGTATAAGACCACAATATTCAAACACCATGTGACATTACATATCATTAAGTACGCTTTAAATAAGAATTTAAATGAATATTTGCCTCAAATATTATGAGTTTAAATGAGTATAATTAATAAAAAATATAAATATATTTAATTTATAATTAAGGAATAAATATACATGAAATACTTGGTGAATATAAATAATACAAAAATAATAAATAGATCTCTACTATAATTTTGAGTGAGGAAAATCGATACACTACTATATAAAAGAATAATGTCTAAAAATAGCTATGAAATATTTTTATATAAGGAAGAAGAAGAAGAATAAGAAGACCAGATTCTATGGATTCCATATGGAGGATCATACAATCCTCAATTTTCATTCCTCAAAAGGTGGTTTATCTCTTTTAATTCAATATTATAAATGGTAGGGGTTGTTAGCTATATGATTTGGAGGACATATCATTTATAGATTTCCTTTTGATAATAAGAAGGGAGATATTTTTGTGAAATAATTAACATGAAACAATGTTGACATGGATAGACTAAAATAAGGAAAACCTCATAAAGAAATATGTTGTGTTCATTTTTTTTAACATAGATGAGTATCATTAGATCTTGGACTTCAATAAGAACAATATTATATGAGGAATTAAAATAATTATACACATTTATTAACCCCTCCAAATGTTCTTCACACATTGTATGATCCAACACTAACAAAATTCCACTAAATAATACATTATAAACATATTTATAAATGAATGAAATTCCTAAGGAAAATCCCTAAGTTCTATTTAAACAAGTTAAATTCCATGAAAATGGTATTCAAACATAGGTGTGGCTCTTTCTGATTCTCTCAATGATCTTTTCTTTCATTTACATTTCCACTGAGAGATACGAGAATGTCATGGTTATAAGGATAATCCCACATGAGTGTGGGGTTATTCCTTTATAACTAGATAAACCACGAGGAAGGATCTCTTTGGTTACTTTCACGGAACATCATTAATCATTGTCATCGATGATATGAGTTACAACTATCATCTTAGATGCATGGTTCACTTGTCCTCAATTTCATATTATACATTATGTGGGTTACATAGTATGGTGATATTTATTGAAGGGTAATTTAAGTATTTATTTTCCTTAATAATTTCAAAAGACTCAGAAGAAACTAATCACTCACAATATTCAATTTAGCACCAACTTTCAAATGTGTATGATTAGACTGAAATCATAGAAGATTAATATGAACAAGCCCAATGGGTATACATATATCTTAAATATGATAGAAAAAATATCTAATATACTATCCCAATTCCCATTAATAGTGTTTTCAAACCAAATAATTTCATATCCCAGAATATATATCTCAATGAAATTACTAATTTTAATGTAGAAATTAAATTCATCAAAATAGATTTTAAAGAATTTGTTCCTAGTTTTCTCCTTTGGTATTAAAATATTTTTCAAATATTCAATTGAGATTAAATTAATCATTAGGTGATCATTAATCATGTAAAGTTCCTCCCAAATATACTTTTTCCCATGCATTATAGTTGTTAGCATAAATAAAAGAGACTATTAATTCAACACCCTCAAGAAATGCATTAACAATTACTTGTTGGAATATAATAGAAACTAAAATAGCATGGGTGTTAACATTATAAATTAAAAAAATTAACAACACTACAATATAAATTGTAATATAAAAATATATGACCAAAAAATTATAATTGATAGCTTTAAAGATCTCAAATTTATTCATGGGATCAGTAGTACCTAACAATCTAGGTCAAAGTATTGTACTCATTATCAAGAAGATGAATGTAATAAAATGTAATATCTATTTTTTTATTATATATGGACATTATAATAAGCTTATTTGGGAAGTATTCTTCTAATTTCTCTTCTAAAAATTCTACTCATCATCTGAGACATAATCATCCCATCATCATATAGAATTATTGATATCATTTAAAAAATACTAAGTGTAAAAAATTTATAAATATATATAAATTTCTAATCCAAATACTTTTCATATTAATAAATACTGATAGATCATATAATTTCAATAACAATTTTTGGTATCTAGAAAATTTTAATACATAGAATCCTCAAAATGATGCCTCAGTCTGATTTTGTTGAATCTTGGGAAATATAAATTTATCTGAAATGTGTCCTACATAGTACTAACTAAAATTGACTCACACAATAAATGTTTCACCCTGGAAAATAATCATTTTTTTCTTCATAACATTCACCTTAGGGACATTCTTATTAATATTTTTTGTTCTCTCAATATTCTCTATAGAAATTTCATTATGAGATTCTGAAAAATAAACTATTTTTTCATTGTAATGATCCTAAGTGACCAATATTTTGAGACATTAATGTTTGGTATTTCATACAAAAATTACACCATCCCACCCTTCTTCTTTTTAATTTACATCGTTTTTACTACAATTTGAGACTTCCCACTCTCTGATTCTATAAAAGTATTAAACTAATATTGGCCCCTACATCTACTAAGATCATGCTCAATGAAATAAAAACATAACATTGCATTCTTTTCATACTCATATTTATTTTTATATTATCAATACTAGTTTATTGTACCACATAATAATAAGTGGATTAAAAAACCACCATATGTGATAATTTTAGCAACATGACTACACATTTTTGTCTCACATTATGTGTCTATCCTAACTAAGGTGTGGATTCTATATTTTGTTTCCTTCAAGATTCTTAGATGTCAATATATCTTTCTCAATGTATAGATATTCTCCAAAACATGGGTAATGGAATTATATAATTCAAAAGGGTAATAATGTGTCTCACATTCATAGATATGAATGTTACTTGGTTTGATTGAAAGGTAATAAAATCCCAAATCTCATCTATTTAATTTTTCGAATAAAAAAAAGATACGAAATATTCCAAATACTATTGAAATGTATTTCCATTCATATAAATCCTAATTGAAATAGATCTTATTAGTAATGTCAAATAGTTTCCAGGGTTTTATTACTATGGTAATGAAAAATGCATGGTAATTGAGAATTTTAAAATTTTGAATCTTTCTAATTGTTCATCCATATTAGTATGTACATGAGAAGTGTTACCTCTTCTATTGGTACATCTAATCAATTCATCTAAAATAAAATTCAATGATGTACATATGTCAAAAATTCCCATATCTTTTATTTCCAACTATCTATAGGTATTTCATAATATTTTTGTTCCATTCATAATTACAGTAGTTAAATAGGACTCTGATGTCAAAAACCTAATCATGATGATATATATTTTGATTATATAAATGGTTTTAAACATTAGAACCAACTGATTAATAAAGTTAACCACTCTCACTCCTCTCAAGATAAATCTATAATAATAATAATAATTAATTAATATTAATAAATATTAATTCAACATCCATGTAACTCCAACCTAAATTTATTAAAAAAGATAAAATTCAATGTCACAAAAGGTATTGATAGGAAAAATCTACCCTCTAACTAGTTATAATGAAAAAATAGATACAAAAATTCATAATATAACAATTCATTTCCAAGAACAAAAATCTCCATTTGAATCAAAACAGAATAGAGATCCTAGAGATCTCAAACTCATAATAATTTGATTTGATTAAAAATAATTATTAACAACAATGTAATTAAAAACTTATCAAACAATTTAATTAATAACACATAATATTATTTATTAATATTAATGTGTTTATTTCTAATGAATAGTAATTAATAAATATTTTAAATAATAAAAGGTTTTAATAATAATATAATTAATAAATAGTTGAAATATATATTCAAGGATAATGAAATAATTTTGGGACCGTTTTTATATATCATTTTATCCAGAGAGTATTAATCTTTTTTCGATGTTGTTTTTTATGTTATTTCATTGAATGATTTTAAAGGTTCCATAGTTTGTGTGTTTCAATTTATTTTTTATTTTTAAATAAATTTTTATACCTAGAGATGAAAAAATAAATTTATGTGGTTTTTTAATGCTATGAATGAATTGGATTCTACTATATTATGTCTATTTTATTTGAGAATAATTTATTAGTTCTGCCAAATTAATAAATTTTTACATGTCACACTACTTCCTGCACTATTTAAAGAAATACCTTAATGAATATGATGTCATATTTGCGGTGATGATATTGATGACTATCGATTTGATAATGTTGGTGTAAGGAATACCTTGTGGTTGTGGTGGAATCAACAATGACACTGATGGATTAATTTTCATTTCTAATATTGGATTAGTAATCTTGTTCAAGGATGTAGAATTTTCATTGAAGCAACCTACAAAATAATCTTGGAATTATACTGATTATTTGAATTATTCACTAATGATTTTTTGATTGTTTTTATGAATTAAAGGATGGTGGTGTCTTTACCAAAATTTTAATTACTTATGGAAGATAGAGTTGTGAAAATGCCTTGAAAATGTGGAAGCACATAAGATTATAAACCCAACAAATTATAGTATTCAATAAAGAACTTGCAAGAATATAATATGTAAGAATAAATATTAATAATGTGTTGTAGTTTTATGCATAAGAATATTACAATATAATTTTCTAGGTTAATAAAATAATAATCATTCTTTTTTAGTTTATTTTTCCAAGAAATTCAGTTATATAGACTCATTCCTATGTTGGTACAAAAATGTTGTACCTCATGTCAAAACCTTATATTATATTTTATTTTATGACATTTTTGGGGAGTGTGAGTTTGGATTATAACTCAAACATCATGTAATTCATGATCATAATTATAATTATTTGATAATAATAATGTAAGTAATAATAAATAGGTATTTAATAAATTGAATACACTCCTTATTAGTTTATCATCAATTGACGCTAATTCAAATCAATTAAATGCTTATTTTTTCTTAATATTTAATTTTTGATTGTTTTCTTATATAGTTTATGTTTTTTTAGATATTTATTGCATATATTTTGATAATTATATTTTTTTAATAATTCAATATAGCATAAAAAAATTATCAAAATATTTTCAACGATTTTTTTAAAATATATATATTATGCGTTCCAATAATAATGTTTTGTGTGATTTTTTTATTTATTAATTTTTATAATTTTTTTTGTGTTTTGTTATTATATATGTCATAAATATATATTTTACATTTTAATTTTATTATATTTAAGTATAATGCTTTATAAGATCTTAATTTCATATATTTTGGAATATAATATGTTTTATTTTTTTATGAATAGGTGAATTTTGAAGCTAATAAAATATAACATTAAGATAATTTATAAAAATAAATAACGTGACTTTGTAGTGTATATGATAACAAATATATGTATATATTAAAATAGATAATAACATAAAATGATAAATATATTAAAAAATATACATAATATAAGACGAGCCTTTAATATAAGCATGTTTTATTATAGACAAGACATATATGATTGAATCTAAACTTATTCTGTTTAATAAATTGATTATTATTATATTTATTTTACTATTATTTTTCAATAATTATATTATTGTTAATAGTTACACAATTAATTAATTATATATTAATTATTAATAATAGAATTTTCATTGTTTATAATTATTAATTATTTTTAATTATTATTGTGTACATTATTAAAAATTATATCTTTAATGTCTTAGCTTTCAGAATACCTCCCTTGTTCATTTTCAATGTCTTGGAGGTATCACGATGGAGTTTTGGAGCCTTCTTGATGTGAGATTTGGGTTTTTCGATATAAAGGTCCCCGAAGACATGGTTCTGAGCATGGTCCTAGATGTGGTGATCCTTTTTGAAGTTTGTTTGTGGGGAAAAATAATTTTACTGTTGTCTTTTTTGAGTCCTTTGGCATTTTGAGTGGGTTGTTAAGTGATTGCGGTTCCATAAAGATTGAAATTCCAAGGGTGTCCATTTTTTAGGGGTTTTCCTTAGTAAATTTTCCCTATTATAAATGGAGAATTCAGAACCTCCCAGGTCAAGATATTTGATGATCTTGACACTTTGTGTGTTTTCCCTATTGAGAATATAATGGATTATATGCCATGGTAGAGGATGTGGTTCAATTTGGGCGTATGGAGGGGTCCCATTATGAAAAATGAAAATCAATGAAATTACCATCTCTGGGAGCATAGTGATTAGTCATGGAGGGAGTAGAAGAGACACCATGTGTAATTTTCCATGCCCTTTTGGTCTGTTTATTTTTTAGTTTTGGTTGTTGGAGGTGTTCAAGGGAGGTTCTAGGTGTTTTCATTAGAGATGGGGGTGCCCGAAAACTGATGCAGGAAATACACACCATGTAAGTGTATTACACAATGTGAAAGTTGGATTTATAGATTTTATAAGGATGGTTCAAAACATTAAGATTATTGAGGTTAAATAATAAAATGGTGATGTTTTTTTTGAAAAACAAAATTGAACCTCGAGGATTGTAGGATGTGAAATGGGAATACCTGTCATGTAAACCCCGATGTAGTTCAGTTTTAAATTTCTTTTCAGGACAAATTTTCATTCATTCAGCCATAACTACTTCCTCCTCTCATCTTTGGAGAACACTAGGCTCCCCATGTTGTTCTATAATCCCCCATCCTCCCTCTAAGAACTGTTGGCCCCGGTTGTTATTTGTGGGCCATCAGTGGTTGATTCGTGGTAGGTTATTCTCCCTTCATGGTAGCTTTTCATCCATTATTCTCCTATGGATTTACTATGGTGATGTTTCTTTGATTTTGGGTGTGTGTTGGGTTATTTTTTATGGCCTCTAGTTGTTTTTTTGGTTGATCTATGGTTTATCATTGCATAATTATGTTTTTCTGACTTTATTTTTCACCATGCAGTGCACAACGAGTCGAAGAGCTTGTTTCAAGTAGGGATTACCTCATTTCACCTAGTTGTGTATCATACATGAGGTGTTTGATTTTTTTCATCTATGGGTTATATTTGTTCCATCATATATAGAGATAAAATTATGGATAATTTAATTTAAAGGTGGAAATGGGGTTTGATCATCATGCTTTTACATCCTTCATATTATTTATGATATTGTGAGTTGTTCATGCCTATATTCCTTTATAAAATTTTGGTTTTGGGGGGATTTCCTTTCACTAGATATATGTGTTTTTTTTGGTGATTTTGAGGTGATTATTTTAGTATCACCCTAAAATATAAATTTCTTAATTACTTATATCTAGTTATTAAATAGATTCCCCAATATTATTGTTTGTGTGATAATTCCATGAAAATAATGTGTAATCTGATATAATCCCCTTTATAAATCTATATTTTGGTTTTGATGTGTTTTGATTTGTGTTCATGGTTTTGGGGTGTCAATGTGTGGTCAATGTGTGGTTATTTAATTTGTGGATGATAGTTTTTTTGGTCATGATTTTAGGTTGGTGTGGACATTATTTATTTGGTAGTTTTTTGGGGAATTGAGGAGGTGGTTTTTTGTCAATTATATTAGGGTGGTGAAGAGTTTGATTGTTTGGAGGTGATTATGGTGTGGTGTGGTGGTGGTTTCATTTTTTTAGACTCCCTTGTAGTTATGTAATGAATTAATAACTAATAAATTTTTATTGAAATGACTTCGTTTGGTTTGGTTAATGAGATTAAAATACTTAATGTACTATTAAAAGAAAAGTTGTGTAATTAAGATTTTCCGAGGATAAATAATTAAAATAAGGGGATGATTAAATCAAATTGGTTGGATATTTGAAATGTGGATTGTGTCTTGATATGTGGTGTTATCCATTTAGAAGTGGTTGTTAAAGTGATGATGTTTTGATTTAGTATGTGTTTTTGTGAACCTATGGGTTCAGATTTTTATGTTTGATAATATATTTAATTACTTTTATATTCTTTTGATTTCTATACGCACCCCACCCACATAGATCACTATGTGTCGACACTCACGTAATCATGTAGGGGGTGTTTTTTTATTCTTTGAGGACTACAGATGGATGGGTACCCACTCTTTCCCTATCTCTCTTCTAGGTAATGTAGGTGCTTCATACGTTGTGATGGTCGAAAGCCTTTCAATGCATTATATGGCAGTTGTGATAGCCTAGGTTTCTACTGGTAAGTTGTGGTTGTTCTTGTGCAGATAAGAGACCATGTGTCTATGGGAGAGGGGCATTGTGACCATGCATGTGAGGCAGTTTAGTATGTAGAAGTGATAAGAGCTCCATGACATATGATTTTGGGTGTGGGAGTAGCATAACCATGGGGAAGTGGTGTGGGGTTCCCATATTGATGTTATAATTATTATACAATTTTACTTGGTTTTAATTATTTTGTGATCGTGCCTTAGTGAGGTTTGTATGGTTAGTACACCTTGATTGATATTATTTTGTTATATTGTTTTCTCACATGTTCATTAGTTTACTTCTTTCCTATTTCTACAAGATACTTGAATTTTTCAATTAATTATACTTCTATGCTCACCCTACATATATAAAAATGATTTCATGTTTCTCGAAGAATTATGTGGACTGTGATGGGCAGTACTAGCTCAGACCAGTGTGTAGCTTCTATATTGCTTCATTATCTTTAATATTGGTATTAACCTTGGAGACTTATATCTGTGTCACTTCTGTTTATACATGCATGTGTGATGTTTTTTGGAATTAATTTTATATTGTCTCGTAGAGTTTCTTTTTGATGATCCATCTTATCTCCCAGTGCAATTTATTTTATAGAGGGTAATTCCTCCCATATATTAGATTTTCATGCCCTTAGTTTTAGTCACTAACTTGGGGCCTATTGGAGGTGGGACTCGGGGGGGGAATTTATCTCTCCCCCTTCATTGTGGTATCTTTGGAGGGAGGGGGTCAGGATACAGTGGTATCAATGTTGATGGTTGAAAGAGAGGGTGGAGTATTGAGTTAGAAACATTGAGGTTTTCATGGTTTGGTATGAAAAATGTTTCAGTTGACCTTGGTGCATGACATAATATAAGGACAATAAGTATCACAAATGATTTTAGGGCCACCTTGATCCAATTCAAAGACTCTAAGACTATTTAACTAACATGTGAGATGGACCTTCATGGAGGTTAGAGACCTAGGAATTTTACATAAATCATAATTACATTTGTTCTTGTTTGAATTGGGTTGTTTGGGGAATGTTCAAATGAATAACAAAATGAATAAAATGAGTTAAAATGAATCTTAATAAAAATAAATACTACATGATATTATGAAATCCATGCATAACTTTTATCTGTGGCTTCCATTTTTCATTTTCATATGGATTTGACAGTATTAGTTTAGTGGGATATTCTTTTTAATCTTAATAGGTATCATCCAGTTGAGAAGAATGATCAGTGGAAGAGGATGTTTCACGCTTTCTAGTGGTATGCTTTGGGGAAGTATGAGGGTCTTGTTTCAGACGTGGAAGCAAAGAGATAGTTGGAGGATCTTGAGATCACTTTTAGTTTGATCTAGGCCTAGATGGAGTATATGGTCCCTTTGGTATTCAGTCATCTATTGGTAAGTTCCCATCAGTGGTGTACGCTGTATTTGTGAGAGCTGAAGGATGCATATGTTTTATGAGTCAACATCTAGATGGAGTTCTTGGTAGATTTCCTTTCATCGACCTCAAAATTAGTAAAGTGACATGAGATTATTTCTATTCAGTAGTGTATAATTTTATTAAGGTATCCAGAAATCTTGTTCAAGGACCTTTTCCATTTTCCCCAAATCATATTTATAATGTAGAGTCTCATTTGAGATGTCTTGAGGAGGCACACCATCCTTTTATTGTGTATGCAGTAACACCTTTAACATTTCCAACACATCTAGAGGATAAGAATAAGGTTTGGGTGATCGATAAGATGCTCCCATGAGGAGGTTTTCCATGAAAGGGAACCATCATAGTTCCTTGATGGTAAGGATTTTCAGTGATAGGTCTCAGGTGTCAGGGCCTTTGAGGATTCTACCGGCCGAGAGTTGACCTCCAAATCTTCCAATCCACACCTCTGGGGCTTGTGGTTTCAATGATTTTCCTGGTATTTTTTTAGTGTATTTTGGTTTTGGGGTTTGTGTCCATCCCCAAAACCAGTTCCTATTGGTTCCCTGATCTTGGTTTGTTAAAGGTGGACATGTTCAACACCAGCCTCAGTAGCCATTTATAGTGAGTCAATTTTAGTCGCAGGGGTTGTAGATTTTCCCCTCCAAGGGGATATGGAGTAGGATTAGTCCAGCCTCATAATGTTCCACATGTTTAGGGACCATGAACTAAGAATGGTCATGGAGGTGATCATCAGAAGAGAGGTAAAGGAAATGGGAACGGTTAGTTTCATGCATTGTAGGATGTAATTCCATAAGGCCCAGAGATCATCATAGGTACTATCATTTTTTTAGTACCCATGATTCCTCCTTGTTTGATTCATGATATTCACACTCCTTTTTTTTACCTGAAATATCTCATGTTCTATGACTAACTATAGATAGGCCTCTTGTACCCTGGGTGTTAACAACGCCATTTGGAGGTCAGACCATCTTGTTTAACGTGGGCTGAGGGAGTAGGATGATGATAGGTCTACATCAGTCACGTGGGGATCATTACTTTCCATAGATACAACCATAATATGTCATCCACAACATCAATTAGTTGTATTCCATAGGTTTTATTAAATTATTCAATAGAATAGTTCCTTTTTCCGATGTGGGTTTCAAAGGAGTGGTTTTTGTTGGCGATCGGTATTTTTATGTGGGAAGTGAGAATGTAGAGCACCTTTTTTCCATGTTGGATTATTTTTTAGTGAAATAAATGGATATTGATATGGTAGAGGTTATCAGGGTAATTGGTGAGTTCTTAGATGTTTTACTTGATTGTTTTTTAATGCTACTCTTTTGACATGATGTTGGGTTCTAGGAAGACTTACCACACTATTCTTCTCCGATTTTGATGGCTCCGTATCAGATGAAACCTTTAGAGTTATGGGTATTGAGAGTTCATGTATTTGATCTGATGTAGAAAGGTTTCAACGATCCTATATTGTCTCTGTGGGGTGTTCCAATGTTGTTCTCAGTGAAGGTGGATGGTAGTCTAAGGTTGTATATAGACAAATGGATTTTGAATTAAGTGAAATTCAAAAACCATTACATTCTTCCGGTGATAGATAATATTTTCAACAAGATGAGAGGGGAGAGTTGGTTTTATAAGATCAATCTCTGGTCTAGATATCACCAGTTGTTGGTGAAGGAGATTGATATCCCAAAGGCTACCTTAAGATGTTGGTTTGCGATCATCATGTTTTTAGTCATTCTATTTGGTGTTATGAATTCACCAATTGCGATCATGGGGTTTATGTATTCCATGTTGTATGAGTTTCTAGATCAGTTCTTCATCGTAGTCATTGATGATTGATTAATTTACTTCATATCAGACATAGAGAATTCTGATCATTTTAGAGGAACCTTGTGTGTTCTTAAAAGCCACTAGATCTATGGAAATTTTTCCAAGATTAATCTCTAGAAATTAGAGGTTTATTTTCATGGGAATGTGGTGTCTCATCGGGGTGTGGGAGTAGCACCATAAATGGTTAAAGTAGTTTTTCCTTGGGTACCACCCAAGAATGTGGTAGTGGTTCATAGTTTCCCTAGTCTCAAAAGATATTTTCAGAGGATTTTACTTAATTTCTCTCAATATAAAAACACATTGAAATAATTTAATAAGAAAGACTAAGATTTTTTGTGGATTTATTAGTCCCAAGAAGTTATTATTTACCTAAAGGGGATGTTATTCAGTGCTACAATGCTTCAACTGATGGGGGAGGGTTTGTCATTTGAGGTGTTTTATGACTGTTACCGTATAATATTTGGATGTGTGATGTTTTAACAACATGAAATGATCTATAATAGTTCTAGTAAGTTATGTACCATGATCATATCTACACCAGCAATTTTATATATCTAGAAACAATTGTGTTTTCACTGATATAATAGAAAAATTACTTCACAAGGGATATCATTGTAGTCGTTACGGATCATAATAGCTTGGGGTATGTATTTTCTCAGCATGATTTAAACTTTTGACCATTGTGGTTGATAGAGATTTTAAGGGTTATGATTTTGAGATAACCTTCACCACTTTATTGGGGAATTTTTTGGCTTACACATTGAGTAGGAAGTTATGGAAGGGTGTTGTTCAGGATTGTAAGGATGCTTTGAGAGCAATGGAGGAGTTGGAATCTATACACTTAAATTAAAATGGGGATGGTGGGAGACAATGTTGGTTCATATGATGATTCATTCATATTTTTTGTAGTAGGTGTAGAAGTCTTGGTGGGGGGACTCCAAGTCAAAGGTGATTCACAATCATGTTGTCCATGGTTATACTATAGAGGGATGGTTGGAGGATGGTACGAACCAAATTTTGTTTCATGTAAGGTTGTTTTTTCATTTTTTAATGTGTGTTGGAATCATTCATGAGTTTCATAACATATTTTATGGGGTACACCTAGGATTTTCCAAGCTAATCATGGATTGAGAGTATTGTTTTGGTCACTCATCCTGAAAAGAAAAATCGTAGAATTTGTGGCAAGATTCTTTGATTTCCAAAAAAGTAATGGTTGTTCATCAAGTTCCTAGTGGTTTGTTGTATCAATTGGATTTTCTTGATTAGAAATAGTATGAAACCATGATGTATTTTCTCATAATTCTACCTTGAGCTCAGTGAGTTTTTAATTCTATCTAGGTGGATGTGGATCATTGGAAAAAATTGGCCCACTTCATAGTGATCAATTACTTAGTGGTAGTGAATGCTTTGTCTAAGTGGTATGTGGATGAGTTGGTTTGGTTTCTTGGATTTCCAAGGTCCATTGTCTTGGATTAGGATTTACATTTTACCTAGATGGGTCTTTAGGGGATTGAAGAATCCTCTTGGAACTAAATTATTCCTCAACACAACGTTACACCCTCAGACATATGGGTAGATGAAACGGACTATCCAGACATCGAAGGATATGTTATGGTCATCTGCTTTGGACTTTGGGGGATCTTGGATTTGAAAACATCTTTTGGTAGAGTTTTCTTATAATTATATTTATGACTCTTCCATTTTCATGTATCCAATTAGATATTTGTATCAAATATCATGCCATTATCTATTGATAAGAAAGGAGGATGGAGAGACAATTGTTCATGGTCCTTGTGTGGTGAGAAACATGATAGAAAGGGTTCATGTTGTTCGTTAAAGGATGAAAGCACTGCATGATCAGATGATGTCTTATACCTATGGTAGTAGGAATACCTTAGAGTTCTAGTTTGGGGACCATGAGCTCTTTAAGGATTCCCCTTGATGTGGGATGAAGAGTTTTATCAAAGGAAGTAAGCTTTCCCCCAGGTTTGTTTGTCCCTATGAGGTGTTGGGTCGAGTTGGTGAGGTTGAATGTCAGTTGACATTTTCACAGTATTTGGAGAGGTTTCCTAAAATCTTTCACATCTTTCAACTTCATGAGTATCTTTATGATTACTATTATTTCATTGATTGGGGAGATTTGGATATCAAGGATGAAACAATGTTTTTGGAATGGCCAGTATAGATCTAGGACCACTAATATAGGGCGATGTAAGGAAGGAATTTTTTTTTGATTCCCTATTGTGGAGGCATGGGGTCCAAGAGTAGAGTACTATGGAGGAGGAGATGTACAAATGTTCCCAATAACCGAAGTTGTTTTATGTTTCTATTTTCTCTATTTTCATTAGGATGTAGTGTATGAACTTTGTTTTATGGGATGTTTTAATTTAATTGGTTTATTTTTTGTTAGTTGTGATGTGTGATAAAACCCAAAAATATGAAAAGGGGAGGAATAGATTCATAATCGATATGTGTTAACTATGATATGATTTAACCTACATGGTTGAGTGAGTTCCACCCATAGTGGATGGTATGTTGTTATAGAGGATGTAATTACATAATTCGTGTGTTTTGGATTGTGTGGTTCATAAGTTAAAGCTATTTTTGGTTTGTGATTCGTGGAGGATTATATGGTTGTGTGGGAGGAGGAAGTTTGTGGTTCTGATGATGTGATTGTGTAGTGTGTTTTCTGGCTATTTGGGTTAGTGTGTTTATTCATTGTTAGCATTTTATTTACGATGATATCCTTGAGAGGTATCTCTTGGGATGGTTTCTTATACCCATTTCATTCTGGTAATGCTTTTGGATTCTCAATTATGGTTATTATTTGAGATTTATTTTAATTAATAGTATGTTCCCACCTCATTTTTAGTTTTTTAGTTTTGGTTGTTGGAGGTGTTCAATGTATTTTTTAGAAATTTTGTGGGAGCTTGGGGTTAAAGAGAATTACTACAAGAAATACACAGTGTGTATGTGTGTTACATGATGTGAATGTTGATTACACAGCTTCTCCACAGATGGTTCATAACATGTATATTTTCAGGGCTTAATTAATAAAAGGAATATTATTTTTTTGTAGAAATTAAACCCCATGGATTATAATATGTGAATGGGGATTACATGTCATGTAAACTCCCAATGCATTATAGCTGTAAACTTCTTTTCCGGATGAATTTTCATTCATTCTACTATGGATTCATATTTACTTCATTTTGGTTGATGTTTTTGAACCCTGAGGAGTTTTTTGAGCCCTCTTCCCCCTAGGTTTGATTTGATTGTCCCGGTGGACGTTTGTTTGCAATCTGCGGTTGATCAATGGCATGGTATTCTCCCTTCATGGTGGTTTTTCATCTGATCATTTCTAAGGGATTTTAAATGGTTATTTTTTATTAATTTAGAGTTAGTTTTCAATTTCATTTTATGGTATTTGATTTTTTTATAGTTTTATCTACAGTTTCTCATGGTGTGGTTTTGGTTTGCAGGAATTCTTCATTGCCAAGTGGTGTGTAGTGAGTTGGAATGCTTCTTTGAGGTTGGGATTCTTTTTTTATCCTTATTCTGTATCATGTGATAGGGGTTTTCTTTTTTTCATATATTTGTTTGGTCTTTCTATCTCAATTAGTGATAAATAATTGGTCAATTAAATTGAAATGGGAAAATGGGTTCTGATCCGCTATATTTTACCTACGGGCTTATGGTCATGCTTAAAATTTTGGTCTTTGTGGGATTTTCTTGCACTTGATATGTGTGTTGTGATTCCTAATTTGATTCTGATTGTTGTGATATCACCAAAAAAATAAATTTAATTTTTACTTATATCCAGTTAATAAACTGATTCCCCAGGATTATAGTTTGTGTGATAGCACACCAACAATATAGAGGAATGCGATGAAATCCAATTTTTAAATATGGAAATGTTTTTTCATGGAATTTGATTTTGGATGTGATTTTTGTGTGTTAATGTTTAGTCAATGAGGGGTTAGGAAATGTGAGGCTAATAGTTCATTTGGTCATACTTTTGGGTTAACAAGGAGGTGTTTTTATTAGCAGTTATTTTTGGGTTAGTGAGGATTTGAATTGTTTGACCCTGATTTGGGGCATTTAAAAGGTTGTTTTTTTTCTATTCTTTTGGGGTGGTGAGGTGTTGGTTTCATTTTTATGGATGCATGAGTAGTGATTGAATAAATTAATAATTTTTTAATAATTATTTGAATGACATGGTTTGGTTTGTTTAATCAGAAGAAAATGGTTAATGGATAATTAAATGATGGGTTGTGTGATTAAATGTGTTCGATGATAATTAATGAAAAGAATGGGATGATTAAAGAAATTGGTTGAAATGAGAAACGAGGTTTATAGATTGATATGTGCTGTTATGCATTTAGATATGGATGAAAAAGTGACGATGTTTTAATTTGGTCAATTTGTTTTTGAACCCATCGGTTGATCTTTAGTTTTTGATAATTTATATAATTACTTTTATATTCTTGTGATATCTGTGTGCACCCCACCCACATTGATAACTATGTGAAGAAACCCTTAGAGTCACATGGGGGTGTTATTTCGATATCGATTGAGGAGTACAGATGGATGGGTACTCACTCTTTCCTACTCTCTCTTACAGGTGAGGTGTGTTGTGATGGTCGTAGGTTTGTTAGTCTATTAGACGATATTTGTGATAGCCCAGGTGTTTGTGGCCAAGGTGTGATGTCCAAGGTGTTTTCAGGTGGGACATGAATCTTCTTATTGGGCAGTGGACCGGGAGTTTTTGAGGGACATGTGTTATACTCGTTCTTGTGGGGTAGCGAGCCTAGCTATATGTGGGAGAGGTGTGTTGTGATGGTTCTTGTGGGGAGGTTTTGTATATGGAAGATATGGGAGCGTAAGGATATACAACATAGGGTGTGAGAGCAGAATAACTGTTGGAATGTGGTGGATTGTACCCTTATAGATTTGATTTCTATTATACCATATTTAATGGTTTGTGTTATTTGGGGATCTTTTCTTGGTGAGTTCGGGAATGTTAGTATATATTGATTTGTGTTGTTTGGTTTTGATGTTTTCTCTTAGGTGCATTGGAATGATTCATTCACATGTGCACAAGAGACTTAAAATTTTCTAACTAAGTATACTTGTATGCTCACCCAATGTATATAAATATTTTTTTCAGGGTTCTAAGAGGATTATATGGACACTTATATGCATTATGAGATCATGAATTTTGATAGTTTATGTATTGCAGCTTTTGAATTACTTTGGATATTTACTTTGGAGACTTGTACAGGTATCAGTTCTATTTATATGTGAATGTGGGATGGTTTATTTGGCTTTCCATTATATTGTGTCTTGAATTTTTTTTGTGAGTGA
This sequence comes from Viscum album, assembly GCA_963277665.1. NCBI lineage: Eukaryota > Viridiplantae > Streptophyta > Magnoliopsida > Santalales > Viscaceae > Viscum > Viscum album. The sequence continues at coordinate 131,043,075 of OY728132.1, forward strand.
TCTATATTATCTCATTATACTATATATATTATATAGGGTAATGGAACCCATATATGATATTTTCATTCCCTCAGTGCTAGTCTCCATATCGGGGCCTACTAAAGGTGGGACTCGGGGAGTCAATATCTTTATACCTTCATTCTGGTTTATTGGGATGGAGGGGTTCATCACACAATTTTTATTGTGAGTGAGAGGAAATTATGAGAGAGGTCTCATCACATAATATAATTTGCTCGAGTGAACTAAAACCAAAAATATTTTCCAACATGGTATGTTAGACGACCATAGATGTTTTTTTGAGGGATGAAATGTTGTTTTTCATGCCATGTGAAGGAATGGTGGTATTTAATGTGTTTTAATGTGGTTTTTGATGCATATGAAGTTCAATTATTAAAAACATTTCACATAGATATAACATCAGATATCTATTTACCAATGGATACTATGAGCATGGTGTGTGTCACCACACTAGGGTGGAGGTAATTCCTAATTCATCTACAATTATAGGATAAAAACATCCTTGTTTTTATAACTAATATCTTCCTTTGAGTCCCTATATTTCCCTTAGTCCCTCTAATGTATCCCCAATTTTTTCTCTTGGTTGGATATCCTCTTTGTATAGTGGGACAATTTTTTCAAAGAACAAGGTAATTTGTAATCATCTTATCTATATTTTCCATTTTCTATTTCTTTTCATAAGTTTGATTTATTAAAATAACTCGGTATTAGGTATATTTATAACCATTGATTAATGCTGATTTTTCATGGATTGGAAATGATTTTTTTTCCTTCATGTTTATTGGTGGATGATCCTTATTCATCATTTTTTGCGTGGAGAACATTGAATATCAAAACAAGGTATGACATTCATTACATCTATTATTATTTTATCTATTGATTTTAAAGTATCATTCTTGGTATTATTTTCATAATTATGGGAACAACCTAATTTATTATAATAACTAAATTAAAGAATGAATTGAATGGGATTTGTGATCGTATATGTCGATTCATTGTTAATGGTTACTCTTTTAATTTTATAGATAACATATTATCTCCTTTTTTTATTATTGTGGTTATTTTCTATGATTTATAATCTAGAAATTGGATAAAAAAAGTAAATCATCTAATGATTAATTTATTAATGCATTCATCAAGATAATGTGGTTAACATATTCCTTTGAAAAATAGAAAATATGAAATAGTTTCTTGAAGCATGTTTGTGGTTGGTTCTTGGAATTTAATTGTTGTGTATGATTAACTTGTAATTATTGAATCATAAGTATTATGAATTGGTTAATTCAATATGATAATGAAATGTTTTTTATAAAGATAAATATTTAGGTCTAAGAGTCCCCATTATTTTTTTTCTAAATACATTCATGGATTGGTGTTTTATCCTTAGTTACACATTGAATGTATGCGATGAAAATATTTTTTTTTTGTTATTTATACATTAAATATGATTTTATATCCCTTTATATTATTAGATAAGAACCTATTATGGACACCACACAAGCGTCTCTTCTAAGAATCATTGTATATCAAAAACCCTTCTCCACTTGATGTTAGTATGAGTAAAAGTTATATGATTAAACTCTTATTTATCTTTATAAAGTTTTCCTTTAATTCTTCTATCCAAATATACATTACCCCTTTCTATGTTAACTTAGTTTTTGGGATAGATAATTGTGAGAAGTTTCTCACAAATTGTTGGTAGTTCCCAGCTAATCCAAGAGAACTATATATTTCTATGACACTTAGGGGGTTGCTTCATTCCAAAACTTCCTTTTTCTTTGAGGGTTCCATATAAATTCCCTCACTTGTGATTATATTCTCCCAGAATGTGACTTATTTCATCTAAAAGTCACACATAATGGACTTATCATATATCTTCTCCTTTATTAATATTTACAAAAAAATCCTTATACCATCATCATATTACTCCTTTCCCTTTGAGTATATGAAAATATTTTCAATAAATACTACATATAATTTTTTTAGGTAGTCTATAAAGACCTTATCCATCAAGTCCATGAATATTTAAGGGGAATTAGTTTGTTTGAAGGGAATCACTGTGAACGCATTGTGTCCATACCTTATATGGAAATTTTTCTTTTGGATACCTTTTGTATCCACATTTAACACATTATATCATGAATTAAGATCCACCTATAAAATTCATTGACTCCTAAATGTTAATTGAACAATTCATCAATCCTTGGGAGGGGATACTTTTTATTTATATTGATCTCGTTGAACTCCCTGTAATTGATCCAAAAACACATTGATCCATCTGTTTTTTGGACCAATTTCACTGGAGCACCCCAAGGTGATGCGCTAAGGTGTATAACCCCTTTTTTAAATACACTTATAGTTTATTCTTTATCTACTTTAGTTCTATCAGAGCCAACCTATAGGGGAATTTGGAGATATAAGTCTTTCTAGGTATAAGATTTATTGTGAAAACTATATCATGGTATATGGGAAGTCTAGAAAACACTTCCATAAACAGAAAATTGTGTTACCTTACTATGGGAACATCCTCGAGTTTGGTGGTATCCTTTTACATAACCATTTGAGAAATATATGATTCGTTAATGGGTATCAATGCCCACATCATTTATGGTTTTTTTTAGAGAAGATTTATGACCTTCCTTGAATTTGTATAGGAGCATGGGATGGTTTAGGATATATAAAGAGATTCTCATTTCCCTATAGTTTATGTGAGCTATATATAATGGGAGGAAATAAATTCCCAGTATAGAGTCAAATTCTACCCAGGGAATGATTATGTGATTCTTTATAAGAATATTCCTATATAAGCTAACATGAGAATAGTTCAGCACTTGGGTTGAAATGATCGCACCACTATATGTTTTTATTGATATATATATGCTTAAAGGTATTAGGTATTTGATTCAATAATTCTAGAAAGTATTCATGATATAAAACAATAAATAGAACCAAAATAAAATTAAAAATTCATTCTTTATTAAAAACAAAATTTACCTTATATGAATTCATTTTCATTATCCACCTCAGCAGTGGTGATGGAAAAATATTTCCCTTACTATCTAGGCTTTAGTGGTTGCTAACATTGATTACCCTTGAAAACAATTGGTTTAGTACACTAGTTCAAATAGTGATCTTACTCTTTTATAGTTTAATCAATAAACCATGGGTGGTTCATTGGTTGGTGCCTTCCTTTCCTCTATCATATTGGTTGGTTTCATTATGTGTCTTTGATATTCATATCCTCAATGTCCTAATCTCCCTTACTTTAAGCATTTTATCACCCCTTTGAGGTAATTCCCATGATACTTATTTCCACATATTTGGAATGTGTGTGGTTTGATATTTTTTCCTCCTTTATATTTTGATCCCCCATCTTGAAAACCAATTATTTTTTTCCTATCTTTATATTCATGGGACAATTCTCCAAACTTCATATCTAATTTAAGATCACGTTAAACTTATTCTTTATAACTCCCAAAGTCTCATATGTATAAAATATTTCATAGATGTGGTTTCAAACAACTAAAGAATATATATATTTTTCTACCATTTTTTGGTAAAAAAAATAGAGGCATATCTTCTATGCCTTGTATAATTTTCCTTGTTGTAAGACCATGTTTTCTATATGGGTGTTCAAAATGAAAGAGTAATTTGAGTATTTGGTTTAGTAGGAGGGTATTTTTTAACCAGATATTGTAATAGGATTAAGAATATTTAAAAACATTAATAAATGTTTTTATACATGTAACGGGGTTAGGTGTGGTAACAGAAGTGTTCTGAGGGCTCGGGAGGAGCCGCAGCCTATGAAAGGAATGTTGTATTTACACTGGTAAACTTGTGGCTCCCTTGATCATTTTTAAAATGAGTGAAACTCAATAATTTTACCAATAATAAAACATTAACACCCTATTTAATATTTCAACCTCCTCACTCACTAGTGGTAGCACCCAAACCCCTTTTTCCCTTCCTTAATGGCTTTGAAAGTTCTCCACTATATATGGGACAAATTGCATTTTGCATGTGGCATTAGTGAGCTCAAGGTAAGGCTATGAGTATGTTTTCAATGGTTTTTCATTTATTTCGCTATCAAGAAAACACTCACTTTTTTATATATTATTTCTTATTATCAAGGTTTATTTATACTTCTTAATTTTCTCCAAAATCAAGCCAAATGAGAAGACAATATCATATGTGTGGACTCTCCTAGGACAAAATTAGTGGTTCCTTTTAATTATCCAATAGTATCACTTGTTTTTTAGGTGGATCATTGTATGTTTAGGAATTCCTCAATACACATTGATCAAATTGTAATTTATTAATTAAATTTTGTATTTCCTTGGGTTAATGCACTATTTAAAATGCCTTGAGTCCTAATAGGAGAGTCATTCCAAGTGTAAGATCCTATGTTTTTCGGTGAACTTGGTAATGGTAAATAAAACTCTAATGGCCTTTTAAAATTTCTTAGAGGTTTAGGAATCTTTATGGATTTGTGAGATATAAAATTGGGTTTTATCAGTAAATTAGGGAGTGATGTTATATAAATGGTTATGAAATTTAATTTCACAATCATTGATATCTGGGTGAATAGAATTCCAAAATGTAGTGTGGTACCTTAAAAATAAATGTGGAATTGTAAGTGGATATTGGCCTAACTTAAATAATTTCTATAATGTTCCACGAAGGGGTCCATAGGTGGAATGTTTGAAAATAGAAATTCTAAATTAGTAAAGAGGTGATTAACTGGATACCTAAAGATGTTATGTGACTTTTTTAGGCTTGATGTTTCCCTTTTAAATTAATAAAGAAATAATACATTATTGTAAATGAGAATGTTGTGTTTTAAAGTGGTGATTACTTAGGAAGTAATAACTAAATTATTTGATTATGTAAATGAGTTCCTTGTTTTTTATGTAATGATTTTATAATAATTAATTGGATAGATTTCATGGATCCCATATAGATTGAGTTGATGTGAAATATCATGAGTGATCCCTGAATTGTAATTGGGGAAATAGATGAATTTTAGGGTGTGATGACACCCTCAGATTCATTGAGGTCTAATTTAATGGAATTCCTTGAACAATAAATTTTTATAATTAGTTATTTTGAAATATTTGGGGTGGATCCCTCTTAGATTTGGTTAACACCTTACCTATCAAATTCCACAGATTAATGTCATGGATTCTATTATGGTTCCATTATTTAATACCATGGGATGCGATCATAGAATTCATTTTGATCAATTTTTATAGAATTCAATGGTTGTAAGACATGGATTCCAATAAAACCATGCTTTTGAATGTCAATAATGGTTCATTAAGTTTAGACTAGTAGAATAGATCAATGGAATTCTAAGGGTTACTTCTTGTATTCCCTATAGAATTTATTAATAGATAATTTCTTGTAGATCCATGTGGGTTCCCTAAAATTATTATGATCATGGTTAACACTGATTTATACCTTGGAACCAATCAATATGTGATATACACAATGATTATATACACACCAGTGATGGAAGAAGTAGGTATATACTGATATAGGGTGTCACTGTGGAGCGAGGGAATTAGCGGGTGTTTTAATTCCTTCTTATTTAAATTTCTAAACTAAAAAATGTTAATCATATAAATGATGTATGTTTATTTATTTTACTTAAGCATGCACTTGGATATAAATAGGTTATTTTAGGTAAATCGTTGGTGGTTTCCTACTAAGTTATACTCACACTCTATTTGGGTCACCATGGCACTTGGGTACCCAAGCAGTTATCAATATCTCATTGCAGTTTCAGGTATGGGAAAGCTCTCGATCTTGTGATTTCTGGTTTACTAGGATGAAGCATGGATTTTGGGACTGTTCTATAACTTGGTTACTTTCTTATATTTTTTATTTTTTCCTTTTTTCTCTTTTACTTTTGTATATTGTAGGTTGATGTATGCCTACTTGAAATTTTACATGGTACATTTCATCACAACATGGCTTATCTTGATTGGTTACTGTCTCCTGCCTATATATCCTTTTATTTACTATTTTTGTGGATGTTTTATCTACTTGATTTATTATTTAAGCTATTATTTTCACACTAATATGAAGTTATAGTCCCTCAATTATCCCACCTTAGACTCTCTCTACTAGTTGGGAGCCTCTGGCATATAGGGAGGTGTGCTTGAGGCCATATGATTCGTCGGCCTAGAGCAATGGTTCTATAGTTCTCAGGTTGGGGAATTGAAAAATGGTATTAGTGTGGTTTTTATTTTATTTTTTTACTATTAGGTAATTGTATATAGGATAATTGGAGTTTCAGGATGTGGTATGGAGCTTGTGTCTAGGACTATCCACCCCACGTATGAGGGAAAACCATTTCCTCATGGATGGGATCATGATTCATGTTGTTTGTTTTTATTGTTGATCTGATGTCACCTAAGGTGTTGTACATGATTTTTAGGTTATTATTTTATTTTATTTATCTCTTGGTCTAGTATGGAAAGAGTGGGTGTGTGAGTTAATGAATCATACTAGGAACATAGAATTTGTATATCATCTATATACTACGTGTTATTTATATTCTTCATAAATGTGTTTGAATGATTCTAAATCCATTTTTTTAATGAAACTTTTATAGGATAACTGTAAACCCTATAATTGCCACACAAAACATTGTCTTGGTCTAATTCTTCAAACACAAACCCACTTCAAGACATCAAAAAAATTAAAATCACCCCACCTACCGTGAAACATTCAATTCAAAATTTTAAAAAAAATAAAGACTACCACATCTAGACTAGAAGCCTCCTCAAAACCTCCTAGAACCATTATTTGACCGGCCAGCACCAAAAAAACCGAAGACACTATTATAAATTCAAAAATTAACACAATCACCGAGGTGGCCCAAACCACAAGACACTGTGTCAGATGTCCCGTCATCTCTATCTTCAATCATCGTTAGAAAAACCAAATCAGCATCGTCATCTTCTATCCCCACTAAATCCACCATATATGACTATGGTGACATCTTACATGACTAGTTCTCGAGATTATTTCTTGACATATAGAAAATTATAAATGTATTGGTGATGGTATTGATTAAAAAAGGTATCAATAAAAAACCTATAATTTTTTTCCCTCATATATTGTGAATGAAATTTTATTTAATCGTTCATTGGAAATTTTAAATCTTGTTACAGCTTATATAGAATAAAAGAGTAACTTCTGAGAAAATATAAATAAATTTTTAAATGATGGTATTGGTTAAATAGTGTTTCATTAAGGAACCTATAAGTAAATTTTTTTATACCATTTGATTGGAACATATTTAATCAATCCATGTAAATTTTTAGGTTATGATAAACCTTAAAAATGTGGGTTCTATGGAAAATTATGGTTGGGTTAAATAAAATTTCATTAAGAAACTTAGCATACATTTTCCATCATAACCTAGGAATAACATTCTATCTATCCAACCCTGTAATGTGAACCCTATGAAATTATAAAGGTTTAATAGTGTGAGTTTTTAAAGTGTTGGCTTGGTTGAGGGTAGGAGAGGATTGTAAGAGATATATATTTCTAAGAACCTTGGGCTAGGTGTTTGGCATGCTAAATGTCATGAGATGTTGGGATGGATTGAGTGCCACATAGGGGTGAAACTTTTGTTGGTTCAGATGTGTAGGTTGGGTGGGAGATCCCAGTGACCTTCTTTGTTGTGACTTTGGGTTTGGGAGTTGTATCCTTATGACCTTCAATATATACCCATTAGAGGGGTTATTAGGTATTTGGGGGTTTCCCTAGGTATGTGAGGTAGGGAAAATGAATTGAATTATGATAGTGTCACACAAAAAGTGAATCTTGGTATGTGGTTTAGGTGTATTGGATGGTTTTTAGTTTTCTTTGAAGGAGAACTTATTAATGGGTTCTTTCATTTATAAGGTTAGTTCTGTAAGTGGTAATCTTGTTCGGATTCTTATCCTGGGTAGTGAAAGTGTAGGTGGTTAGGTATGGTGGTTATTGAACTAGATCTAGAGCAATGTGCTCTATAAATTTAATAACCTTGTAAGGGTCTATGTTATACCTTGAGGAAATTCTCAAAGCTTATGATATTAAAGAACCTTAGGTGTTGATTTATTAGTGGCACAGACAGTTTTCAAGGATAGGACTAGTTAGGTTCATGATCTTGTGAACTTGTGATGTGTGTGCCTTTAGGAGCATGATGATAGTGTGGAGTGAGTTAGAGGCAATGAAAAGTGCATCGGGGGAGCATGGAATGTGAGTTATCTAGGCTATTTTGGAGGAATTAGTCACCATGTTTTGGAATTGGATATCATAGGCTAAACCCTGTGGTGGGGAGAACTATAGGCCAGTTGATCAGTTGGTTGAAGAAACCATGGGGTCTTCTGGGGAATGAGTGTTGGTGTGCATCATCTCAAAGTTCAATTTATATTATGGGAATTTTCTTAGGGTGTGAAATACTGATATGAATATCAAGAGAAGGCCTCATCTTATAATATTCTCAAGGGTGAACTCATAAGTTTGATGAAATAGACTGGTGATAATAGAATGGTGTTGACTGTTGGATGTAGTGGGAAAGGTGTGATGTTCTTAGTTTTAAAAATTTATGAACCCTTCCAGATGTGTGGTTTTGTGGTTGAGTTGTTTTAAATTGGTGGAACTGTGATGCATGAGCTAATGAAGCTTTAGGTGGTGTAATTTGGGTTTGGGTGGTTTACCTTGGATACAACTAGTGTGTGGCTAGTGGATCAGTGTTGTTATGGATGAGTCTCATGCAGGAGACCTCAGAGAATTTATTTATCTCAAAAGCATAAAAATACTATTCAAGAAATGTGGAGGTCATTTTCAGATCAACATCATCAACCTCAAGGGTTTGAGGCGGGTGGTTCCATGTTCTGGAAAATGTCACAAGTGGGACATCGTCACATGGGAGGCAGGAGAAGACTATGCTCTCAGTGATGGGGCTATTTTAGTTGATGAGTATTTCCAGTGATGTGACTCAGTGACACTCAGAGATATAGCTTGATTATAAGAAATTATAAGGTAGGGATGCTGTAAAATCCAATGTTCTATATGGGTGTTTAAAATGCATGATTAATTTGACTCATTTTTAATAGGGGTTTGATTTCTGAAATGTGTCTTTGAAAAAAAATTTGAGGCTTTTAACACTTTGAATAAGAGTTTTTATACATGAAACTAGGGTTTGGGGTGGTCGCAGAAGTGTTTGGGGGCTTATGAGGATTCAGATCTTGTCACAAGACTATAGTAGTGCCACCGGCTAGCTGGTGTGGTCCAATGGCTAGCTCGTGGACCCCTGGACCATTTTTAAAATGAGGGATGCCCAATAATTTTACTGATGAAACCTCCTCAACAACCCCATTCTGGATCCCCCCCTACTCACCAGACATAGCTTCCAACACCATTCTTTCCCTTACATGGTGGCTTTTAAATATCTATTCCATTAGTGGGAGAAATTTATTTCCATCGTTGGAATTTGTGTGATATAGGTAAAGATATGATTATGTTTCCTCTCTATTTTCACTTCTTTTAGAGATGAGAAATCTCCTATTTTTTATGCCTAATATGACCTATTTTTAGGGATTTTGTACATTTCTCTATTTTTCCCTGAATTATACCGAACTGGAAGCCAATATCGGAGATGTGGACTCTCCTAGGACTAGGATAGCTATTCTTTATTAAGTAACTCATAGTCTCACTTTTTTAGGCGGTTCATTGTATGGTCATTCTAGCATCATCATGCATTGAACTAATTTTCATTTAGTAATGCACTTTATTTTCGTACTGGTTAAATGAACTATTTAAAATGACTTGATACCTAATAGGAGAGTGGTTCTGAGTGTAAGCCCCTATATTAATCTATGACCTTGGTTATGGTAAATGATACTCTAATGGATTTTTGAAATGGGAATGGAGTTTTGGGAAACGTTTTGGATTGGTTAGATAGTAAATTATTTTATAATGGTTAAGGTGGGAGTGATGTTAAATCAATGCATGTGAAATGGAATTTCACATGCATTGATATTATTGTGAATGTAATTCCAAACATGTGGAAATACCTTAAAATTAAATAGTAAATTGTAAGTAGATGTTGGCCTAACTTAAATACTTGATAAAATGATCCATGAAGGGGGCCATTGGTGGCATGTTTGAAAATGGTAATTCTTAATTAGTGAAGAGGTGATTACCTAGAAACCTAGATATTCTACATGACTTGTATAGGCTTGATTTATCCCTTTTAAATTAATAAGTAAATAATGAAGTGTTGTAAATGAAAATCTTGTGTTTTAAAGTGGAAATTACTTGGGAAGTAATGAATAAAGTTTTTAATTGAGTGGAATGAGGTCATTTTTTTATTTGATAATGTTATAGGAATGACTTCCATGGATTATATATTGATTGATGTGGTGTGGAATGTCATGAGAGAGTCATGGAATCAAATAGGGGATCCATATGAATGTTTAGGTGTTATGTGAAACTCAGATTCATTAAGGCCAATTTTATGGAGTTCCTTGAGCTATCCATTGGATTCCTCTTGGGTTCTTCACCTAGATTACCCTGGGGTGGCTCTCCCTTGTATTCAGGTAATTTATTTCTTATCAAATCCCATAGATTAATGTCGTGGATTCTTATAGGATATCCCTATTTAATTTCATGTGATGATATCCTTTAATTCTACTTGATCTATTTGGATGGATGCCTTAGGTGTAAGTGATGGATTATAATCTATCCATGCTTCTAGATTTCAAGGACGGTTCCTTAAGTTTAGAATAGTATACTGGATTAGTGGAGTTCCAAGTAGAACCCCCTTGGATTACCTTTGATATTTATTGAGAGGTAATTCTTGTTTGAGCCATTTGGGTTCCATCATATTATTATGGCTATTGTCTCCTCAGTTTTATACCTTGGAACCAGTTGAGTTTTGACATACATTGGGATCAGAGTCTCACTAGCGATGGTCGAAAAAGGTATAGACTAATTTTGGGTGTCATCATGGATCCCGTGAATCATTAGGGGGTTTGCTTCAATTTTATTTAAATTATTAAACTAATAGATGTTAATATTTTAAATAATAAATGGTTATTTATTTCACTTCTATATACACCAAGATATAGAATGGTTATTATAGGTATATCATTGGTGATGGACTATGGATTTATATTCACACCCTTCTTAGGAATCCATGGAACTTATGTACTCGATCATCTATAGTTATCACATTGCAAGTTTTGGTATGGGAAAGATCCCAATCTTGTGTTTACATGGTTCCTAGGATAGAGCATGGAGTTTGGGATCATTCTAGAACTTGCGACATTTTTCATGTTTTTTATCATTTGAATTTTTAGACTTTTGGGATTTTATATATAGTCTTTTGTTCATTCCTTTCTAACATAATATAGGGTGAATTACATTATAGCAAGGTTTATCTTGATTGGTTGTTAACACTTTCTTGGATATCAATTTGTTTATTACATTTCTAGATGTTGTATCTGATTGATTTATTATTTTCACTATTGACTAACTATAATATGTGATTATATTCTGCCCACTATCCCACCTTAGACCCATGATGCTAGTCAGTAGCCTCTGGAAAACTAGGAGGATAACTTGAGGCTATATGGAACACCGGCTTGGATCACATGTTCAGTGTCTTCTTGGGCAGGGTGCTACACACATATGCCATGAAATATTTACTCTCCTTTTTTAAAGCTCTAAAAATTCCCTCCATATGTTCAAATATTTTGAGGGATATAATTATTAAAAAACATCTTCTTAAATTGCTCTCACTCCATTTCTCTTATTTCATCTTTGGTATTTTTATTCATGATTAATTCCTTCCATTGATTAGAGTCTCCATATAAATGATAGAATGTAAAAGTAACTTTCTACCTCTCAAAATATTAGAGCATAAAAAGATATTTTCTATTTATTTAACCTATATTTCTATAATAAGTGGATCGGAAGATCTTCTAAATGTAGGTGGTTTTTTGTGAATAAAGGACACAATAATTAGTTTTTCATTCTAGGTTGACGGCATATATTCAACTTAGATTAGGTTATTATTCATATCCTGAGATAGTTGGTTAGTTAGTTCTAATAATTTTTAAACTCCACCTTCCATTGCATTGGAAATTTCATTCGGAAAATCATTTCACTGTCCCTCACATGGGTTGTTGGTCTGGTTTCACCTGGTTCCCACCATTTTTTAAAATATAAAAGGTTATAACAAAACTGAAGTCCATAAATAATAAATAAATAAATTATTCTCATGTGAAAATCAATTATAAATCTATATCCTATGGGAACCCTAAGTTTAGAATAACCTACTTCCCAAATGATGCTTCTAGGATCATATTCTTTAATATTTTATAACATTAATAAAAATAATTACTTTAGTTATATAACCTTCATAATGGTTTGAAAATAGAATGTGATCAACCAAAGCCTAACCCCTAGGAGTATCAAACCAAGTGTGTGGTAAGGCCCACTACTCATGCTCAGGGTGAAGATTGGATTAATACCCAACTATCCCTTTTCGAGGTTATTACTCTTAGGTTCATCTATACCAAAAATAGAATCCACTAGTAGTATCCAAAAAGGAATTTCATTTCTTGGAGACCACAAACTCCATACTTTACCAAAATTTAGGATGTTTTCCTTTACATGGACTTATCCTTAGGGTTTTCACTAGTTTTTTCTTTTCCTAATTCCCAAATTAAATAAACTATTCTTGGATACCAACTATAGATACCCTAATAAATTTGACATGACTATTACATAATTTTTTAGATAAATAACATAATAATAATGCATTCCAAACTAAAAAGGTTTAGTATTTTGGAAAAATTAAGTTCATACATTTATTGTACATAATAAAGCTTAAAAATTATTTAGTTATTTCTAAAAAGTCCTCCTAAAGGCTCTCATGTTCTTCTTAGAACATATATTCACTTGAGGATATACATTAAAGAAAGGGGTGATCTAAAAGCCTGATAATGGGGAGGAATAGCATTGAAGGGATAAGAGATATAAATCAATTTTGAATGGGTGATTATAATCATCATTATCATATCATAAGCATGGGTTCATCAGCATAAGCATGAGGGAATAATTTCAAAAAAAGTGGAATGTAGAATATTCATAATAATGAAACATAATAACATAGTGTTAAAATGGTACACATATTCATGAATAAATATAGCATCATATTCACGCATAACATATGGGTGCAAAACATAAAATTAAAGTTGTGATAAAAACTAGCACCATGTTCATGCATAATACGTGCAATATCATCAGATATATTACATTAACCAATGAATTAAGGAGATATATAATTTTAGGTCCACCATTTATAACATAAAATGATCATAATCATTCATGAAACATATAAAGTTTACATATTTCAATGATAGACCTGAAATAAACCCATGGGAAGAGAATGGGTTTCATAATGGTGTCGTGAATCACGTATCAGTGAATAACCTTTGAGATTCCCAAAAGAAGAATGGGAAAATATTGTTTTGAACATCAATTTTTTTATAAAATCTCCTAGTCCATGGTGGTAAGAAAAAACATTTTAAAAGGAATCAATGAGATATTTCAAAAAATAAAGTCTTTTTGGAAAATTAGTATAGATAGATTTGAAATAATCTCTACAAAGTAGAATAATGCATATCCCCTAGAAATAAAAAGGAAATAAGATTGAAATGTATTATTTTAAGTAATTTAGAATATTTCACACTGAAATTAAATAATAATAAGTGATAGACCCAAAAAAATTGATTTGGGTTCAAGATTCCCCTTAACTTACGTCTTGTGTTATTTCATCACTTTTCCACATCCAATATAATAATCATAGGTTTATTAAAACAAGGAAAAAAATTAAATTGTGTTCATTTTTTCAATATTTTTCAATTATAATCATTTTATATTATTTTTCTATTTTATTTGTTAAAGGTGTTAGGTTTTGATATTATGTTTTCTTTAAAATTTTCCTATCGTGTTTCAATTTTTTTAATTTTGATTATTTCAATTTAAACATTGATAAAATTAACTCTAGGAGATTATAAATACATATATTTATACATTTATATATTATAAATAATTGATTATAATCATCCATAATATTGATGATGATTTGAGATTTGTAAACGTACTCTTGGGCGGTTAACCGACCGTTGACGGCACATAGTCAAAAGTGGAGGTGTGAGATATATAAAATAGGATTATATTATAAATAAAATTTTTATAGAAGATTGAAATTATCTAGATATTTTTTAACATACTATTTAATTTTTTTTAAGAAGGATTGGATAAAAAATAATAATAGGATAATGAATTAGAAAAGAAAAATGAAATAAAAAGGTGAAAGGACCTTACCTATTTGTTGAAGTTGTTTATTCTCCATGACCCTAAAATTATTGAAATCATAGAGTTATATGGATCTATAAAATACCTAATTATTATAAGGGAAATTAGAGATGGTAATTGGGTATATATTTTTATTTGATAAGTGTATGAGAAGAAGTTTTCCAAGGGGAGGGGAATTATGTATTTATACTTGAGGATGGGTGTTTTTAGGATTAAAATTGAATAAAATATATTTTTCAAAGTAAACCTTATGATAGTGATATTTTTGACATTATGAATTATATTTTATCAAGAATATATGTTTTTAAGACTTTAAATCAATTTATTAACCAAATTCATTAGTATATTAAAAAAATGTATAAAAATGAAAATTTGTTTTTTTAATGAAATAATTTAGAATTTAGACTTTCAAAAATACTTTTTAACATTGGAATTTGAATTCCATGAATTATTTAACTTATTAAAACTAGTTTTGTTCGATCCTTAAATTTTATAAGTGGTTATGTCATTATTACATCATGAATGATAAATTTTAAAACATATCGGTTACATAAAAACTGTATTTTTACTATTCACCTAAAAATTAAAGCTTTTTTGAAAATTACCAAAAAAACACCCTTTTGCAATTTAAATGTTTTGAATCAAAAAATATCATTAATTTTATCATGATAATTCTATAAAATATGTGATTTTAATTATTAACATAAAAATTATGATTTTTTTATAATATATTGAAATACATTTTATTAAAATTGTGTATATTGTTTCTTTGATTTTTTTATCATTTATATTTATTTTATGGAATTATAATATTTATATTTTTTAAAATTATTCAAGGAAATTTTATTTATATTAAATTTTATAATTTTCATTTTAATTTATTATTTAAATGATCAAGTTATTATTCCTAATGGTCAAGTTGTGATTCCTAGCAATTAAACTACTATTCTGATATTCATATTACCTCCTATAAATACCCTTTAATTCTATCATTCATAATTCACCTAAAATTATATCATGGTTCTAAATTTTACATTTATTAAATGTCGATTATATTACTGATGTATTGTATCTTATTTACAATCATGTTCATGAGTATGATAATTCAAGGAGATCTGCATGATCCACATTTTATGATTATGCTTGTTTTATTTTATTTTATTTTTTGGTTTATTGTCTCATTGTACTAGTTTAAATCTACTTGGATATATTATTTTGTAAATTTATTATTCTCAATTAATGAAATAAATAATTATGTGTTGTATGTGGTTAAACTATATTATATTCCAAAACATGAAATAAATTATTTAGTCAAAAGTGAATTTTCATTTATATAAATGTTTGGGTGTTATATTTGGGGTCTAAGTTATATTGGAAGAATATTTAGGGATGGCCGCATGCACTTCTACGCAAGATGGTGATAGTAGGTTTCGGATGAGCCATTAGGATGTCATATGTTATGGTGGGTGGCAAGAATACGGAAGTAGCTATTATAGTTTGGGTCCTTTGGTCCCCATCTTAAGGAATTTGTACCTCTAGGTCTTCAGGTCATGTATTTTAGGGATTTCAGGTTATATAATGGTTTCCTCAAAACCTATTTAAAAAGAACTTTTATGTAGAAAAATTAAATAAAAATGGAATTGAAGGAATAATCTCATAAATCCCACTATTTGGTTTTTTTAACATTTGAATAAAATATCCCAAAACATGTAGAAAATAAGTTGTAAATATTATTTAAATAAATTAAATAATAATAATAAAACAAATAATAATTCTAAAAATCAATCTCCTAAAAATTATATTAGTACAAAATGTAATACTTTACTATTGAGTTCTGTAAGACTCTTATTTTGTAAGAAAATTTGATTTTATAAGACATTCAATATTTTTTAAGACTCTTGAGTTTCATAAAACATTTAAAATACATTGTAAGATATCTAAAATGGTTTTATTATAATTTTAATGAAACTCATAAGACATTTTCTGACATATAAGGCTTTAAAAATCATGTAAGATATTTCGATGTGCGTAAGATATTATAATTTTGGAAAATAATGAACAATGTAAGTTTTTTAAAACCCGTGCATAAGATATTTAGAAATCGTGTAGGATAGTTAAAATTTCTAAATACTTTTCCTTTTTAAGTTATAATATAGGAACCCTATCCTTTTACACATATTATTATAGATTTTAAGAATAATTAAACATCAAATATAAAATATGGATCATAATGTTTGGTTTCTTTGGAATACTAGGTGCATAATTAAACACCATGACACAAAAATAAAAACATCTTTTAATTAATCTTCCTAATCAGATCCTAACTCCCTTTGATCCCTTATAACTTCATAGGATAACTTGGGGAATACATGAAAAAAATGGATAAAAATCCTAGTAAGGGGATAAGAATAAGAATAAATCATAGCACATGGGTTAGAAGGAATAACATGATGACATAAAAATAAATGGAGCATAAACAAACATATGGAAGAATAAAATATATAAAATGGGATCATATAATCATGTTATATTATAAATGTTTCGAAAACATACAACATGACATAAGTGTGAGTCACAGCTAACTGCCAAGACCATTGCACATGGAGAAGCATGAGTCAAGGCTAACCACCAAGACAATTGCACTTAACATCTCATGAGACTAAACATTACCCAATTTATTGGATTTCTATAAGTGTGAACCCATAATAACATGTTTAGGAATATATTTTCTACTTTAATACTCATACATAAGAAATCAAACATAAAAATAAGTTTTTCCCATGGAAAGAATTGGGTATCATAATCATGTGAAAATAAATTACAAAAGGAAATATCATAATGGTGTCCATGAAAGAATTAATTTATATAATAAATGGAAATTAATAAGGGAAAATATGAATATATAATGATAATTTATTTCAAAGTGAATTGAAAACATGTAAAAATAGGTTTTAAGAAATATTAGAAAAAAATAGCTTAGTGTAGTTTAAGGAAAATATTAAAGATTATTTAAACGATAAAAGGAACAATTATTTGTATAAAACCAGATATGGACCAAGATAGTATTCCATGATAAAATTATATATTTTATAAAAACAATGGTGGCTTAAAACAGATTATTTAGATCCCTTGAAAATGGGTAAGAAATCGGAATGTTCCCTTTAATCAGGCTTTCTTGTCGGGAAGAATTGAGAAGGGTACCTTTTGAAAACATGTATATCCCCAAAAAAGATGGATGAACTGATATGTATGCATGATTTTCGAACATATAACTATAATTTATAAACATTATATAAAAATAAGTAAGTATTACATTGGTTTAATGATATAGAAAGAATAACCTACAGGAAGAAATGGAAGTTCAGAAAGAATCTCTTACCTTATGTCTGAAAGTATTCTGCACCTATACTTAATGTCCTATATAATCATATTAAATACATTAATTAATGAATTATGAACCTTTTATACAATTATTTGATTTATTATATATTTATTTAGTTCATTAATGGCCTTTTTGAAGAGTTAAAATATATAATTCCATTGTTTGGGGGTGTTCATTTTCTTGGTTTTCAAGATCGTCTCCCTTGTATACGTGTATGGGAGATCATGTGGAATGAAGATAGTTGTCCAAAATTTTAATTATATGTTATTAATAAACTTAAAATAATATTAAATGTTATTATATATCATTTTTTATATATGTGAGTATGATTCATTAGATAAAATATTAATGATAATCATTTAGATTATTTTTGCGCTTATTTGATCACTACAAACTAGATTTGTTTTATTAATTAATATTATGTATATATACTTGTTAAAAAACAATAAATAGATTGTAATAAATATATAATAATCTTTTTAACCATGAAAAATATTTATAAAAATCCTTGAAAGTGTAATTGAAAAAAGAAAACATGTCATCCATAAAGGTGGTAAATCGGTACCTCACAGATGACGTTTTCATTTTTAGAATAAAAGGAGAGGGGAGAGAAATGATGATGGGTTGTTTGATTAATAGAATAAAATTATATTATATAAAATATACTATATTTATTATTTAACTTGGATAAGGTTGTTTAAGGATATAATAAGTAAAGAAAATAAATTGAAAAGAAATTAAAAGGAAAAGAAATAGGTTTTTACATCTTTAATTCTTCTACTTAAGAACCTCCTTAGGGGAATTGGGTTTGGTTTTTTGTTGAGACCAAAGGACCCTGTACATGGGGGGAGACATGGGAGGATTATTTGAAATAATTTTTACAAGATTCAAGACATTTGAGGTGTGAGGAGAAGTGTTGGTTAGGGATAGTTTTTATAGTGGAGAGGGGTGTTTTTTTATTATTTTATTCATTATTTTATTATTTTGGCTCAAGACTATAAATAGTTTGAAAATTATCACTAAATATATTAAAATAATGAATGAAATTTCCAGATTATGGGCTTACACTATACATACATCATTTATGACTCAATAATTCATGTATTTGTTAAATATCATAAATTACTATATTTAACTATTCACCAAAAAATAAACTATTTTAGAAAAATACCAAAATTTCTCCCCAACCATTTTTTGACATGTATAATTAATAAATGGACTCTATTTTGTCAAAATAATTTTATAAATATGAGAAAATTATTTTTTAATTAAAATCATCATTTACTCAAAAAATACCGATTTTGAAATTATAATTTATTTAATGACACTTTGAAAAAATAATTAAGGTATCATGAAATTATCTTAAAATCATAACGAAAAAATATTATTTTATGAATAAATTTTAAGAAAATAAAATTTCTTTTAAATCATTATATTAATTATAAAATTTTAATTAAATATTTATAACACCCAAAAATATCAACACTTAATTTATCATTTCTAAAACAATTATTTACAAATCCCAATATATAAATATATAAAATTTTCATTTTTAAGATACCCAAATTTTATTTTTGCTCTCATATGTGAGGTTACTATTCTATTAGTCATATTACTATTCATAGGGGTCATATTACTATTACAAAGTTCAAGTTAATATTCCAACGGTGTAATGCCCTGACCCCAGAAGCCTGGAGCTGGTTCATTATTTTAATATATTGGAATGGTTACAAGGAATCAAGTCCCGAAGGGCTGATCTGTGTATCAGTCTTGAAATATAGATTACATACATGAAAGTTACATTACACATTCAAACATAAAACATAACATAAATAATCTTTTGAGAACACCATTATTCCCCTATCTTAACCCTGTATATCAATCATAATACACTTC
Organism: Viscum album; assembly: GCA_963277665.1. Classification (NCBI taxonomy): domain Eukaryota; kingdom Viridiplantae; phylum Streptophyta; class Magnoliopsida; order Santalales; family Viscaceae; genus Viscum; species Viscum album. The sequence goes on from OY728132.1 coordinate 131,062,762, forward strand.
TTGGAATCCTTGGAAAACAAAACATAAGAAAGTGGTGAGATCAGATACTCAGTAAGGGTAAATAATTTAGCGGAAGCTATATACTTTTAAGGAAAGATGTGTGATAAAAACAACAACCTTTTAAACATAAACTTGAACATAATAAGGAATAAAATAAATCAAACATTACCATATAAACATGTACATGGATATTCTACTAGTCGAATAATCACATGTAATAACTAATTTCACAACGAGGGAATGCATAATGTCGAACATAATAACCACATAGTCATGGCCTCATTCCAAGACTACAAATAAAAATTTTGCCAAGTCCTTGTGATAAGATACTAATTTTCCTCATTATACCTACCGATGCATCGAGGGGATATATAAGGCCCAACCCATCACTTACTAAGTCCAATGCATTCCTCATATGAAAAGGGTGAAACATAACACAAACATTCGTATTAAAACTAGAATACGAAATGTCAATACTTTAACTGTAAACCATGAATGGTATAAAAATAGTACATCTATAGTCAAACATATCATCACTCATTCAATAAAATATATAACATTGTATAAAAATAAATAAACCCCAATCATGAATAATATGCAGTAAAGGATGTTTACATAGTTGAAAATGATCAGTAAAACTCTTTGAGAGAAATATCCATTTTTCATGAAATCATTTTAAAGTCACAAAATTTAGAAAGTAATAAATTTAAAATAATTTTTGAATAAAAATTTTCCATAACACTTTAAAACTTTTTAAAGGAATTAACATTTTAAAACATTCATGTCCATGTAAATAAATCCTTAAAACCATTTTGAAAACATGGATATTAATGAGAATGATTTAGAAGAATAAATATTTAAACCATTTAAAATGATGTTTTAGTTAAATATTCCCTTAAAAATAATCCTTTTGAAAACTCTTTTATGAAACATGGACATGGATAGTAAATATGTCCCAGTAAAAACTTACTCATAAACAATCTCGGATAATAATGAGATTGAGGAATTAACTCTTACCTTGTACTTTCCTTTAGTCGAGGGTATTCTTAACCTCCTATATAATGACCATAGTATGTTATTAAATTATAAAAAACCCATATTAATATTTATTATATCATATATGATTCATTTATGACTTTATATTACCCATTTAATAGTACTTTTCATGTTAAAGTAACATTTCAGGTAATAATTTCTTTCTTTATCGTATGTGTTTTAACTAATTATTCTTAATCATATCACTTAGATCATGATTTAAATAATTAAATAATATAAAACATTATTTATATATCATATATATTAAGAATATAAATATGTATAATAGATTGATATATGAAATAGAAACACTATTCATGGAGACGGTAGTCTGTACGTACGTATGAATGTTGTTTTTGTTTTCTTATCGTATAGTATGGAAGTAAGTAAACGACATATATTTATATACATAAATATATATTATTACAGTATCAATATTATTTCATATATCTCATACTTAATCAATATATATATAGATATAAATAAATTCTTGAATGGCGATCGTTGAAGATGAATCTCATCGCGTCATGGAGACGGTAAGTCGTACGTACACACGAGTGACAATATCATTCTATTGATGGTAAAAAGTTATTTAATTGTATGTTATATTATATATAAATAATAATTACCATGTTATATTCATAATTTACATTAATTATACTCATTATTATACCCATCTAAATAATATAGTGTTGAATAACAAACCACACCATGACGTGGAGACGGTAAGTCGTACGTACACACACATGGTGACTTTTTCATTCATAGGATGGATAGAATAATGAATATAGTTTTACCATATTTATAATAACATATCATCATGTATAAATTACTTGATTTATTTTTTTTATTATGGTAGAAACAGAGAAATAGGAGGCAGAAGAAGAAAAAAACTTTGAAAGAGGTGATAAAATAATTACCTCTTCTTCGCTTGTTTCCATTTGATTTGAAAAAAAGGATCCTTAGGTTGGATTTATTCTCAAGTTAAGGACTCTAATTTGAATTTAGGGAAGTTTTAAGGATATTTTTTCTAGGTTGGCCGAACCAAATGTCTTTGGAAGTGTGAATTTAAGAGAATGGGGGGTTCCCTTTTACAAGAGAGGTGAGCGGCACTTTAGGAAAAGCATGATGTATTATTTTATTATAAAATCATTTTAGGTTTCTAAAATATCCAAATAGATTTATTTCTAGGATAATGTGTGTATGGGTCGAAAATATCTCAAACAATTGGTTTTATACAAGTTTATGTCACCATATTGATCTTATCTTTTAGATTTAACTCTTAGTTAAATAGTTTAACTTTTACCATGTCTTCTTGTATTTTTATAATACATGGTTAATAAACATACTATAAAATGACCAGAAAACTTAAAGTGGTTAATTAATGACATATATATCATTATATAAGTCCTTTTTCCGAACCCTATATTTTTAGTACTATTATATAATTTAATAAAATTGTATTTTATTTAAAAACTCATTTTTGTCAATTTGGACACTATTTAGTATTTATTTTTTTTAATGTCATCAAAAATTAATTACTTTGAAAAAAAAAATACATTTAATCAATCCTAACATCTAATATTCACCTTAAAAATTCTTTTATGTCATCAAAATTCTCAATTTACATTTATTTTGATATTTATAAAATCAATTATTTTAATCTTTCATTAATAAGGTAATTACTGCATCATCATTGTGTCATAAATAAATTTAATTATTAAATGTATAAAATTTATAAATAAAATAACATGATGTAGGAAATATTTTTGGCTTTCTAATTAATATTTATAGTCGAGTTTATCTTATGTATAACTCTATATTAAAAATGGTTTAGTTAATAAAATTTGAATTTAACACTTTTAACACTTCTTTAAATAAAATAAAAAAAAGGATCATATGTTTTTTATAAGGTTTATTTTGGTCGAAATACACTTATCCAATATAATTATAACATGTTTTAGGGTAATTATAATATCATATTTACCTTTAATTACCCTATTTACTTTTAACCGTGGTAAATAAAAATCAAAAGTTAATATTCATCAGAAATTATTTTCATCCCATTGAATCACATTTTACTTAATGATGAAAAAAATTTCTGTCAGATTTTGTAAATTCAATTCATATAATATGTAAAATTACGTTTTAGGCAAATTTACAAATGTGCCTAGAAGGTGGGTAAAAGACGTTAAAATTTTTCAATAAAATTTTATATGTCTAATCTTATTATAAAATAACCCCAATGAATTACATTATAATAATAAATGCATTATGTATCTATTTTGACTTTAAGATAAATTTTTAATTATAAATAATTATTTAAATGAAAAAGTCGGTTTTTATCTACAATGTAGCGTTTTTCACTATTCATCAGAAATTGAATGTTTTTAAAAAAATACCAAAAATTAACCCAAATATTATTTTGATATTACAAATTCAAAAATGATTTATATTTTACCTAATTAAAAATATAGAAGTTTCATTAAATAATTTAAAATTAATTCTCATTGTCAAAACCAGAAAACAGGTTTTTGAAAAGTAAAATCTTTCAAAAGATTGACATGTGTTTATGTCCAATTTAAATTTAAAATTACATACAATGACCAAAATTATATTAAATAATAAAAATATAATCTAATTATACATTAAAACCACACAAATTCATAACTTAACACTATAAATTATTTCAACTAAAAAAGTTATTTTCAATTAAAAGTTAGTATTTTTCACAATTCATCAAAAAATGAAAGTTATTAGAAAATACAAAAAATTTAACCAAACTAAATTTTTATGTTATACTTCTAAATAATAATTTTATTACATTAAATTTAATATATAAAAGTGTAAAATATTGGATTTAAAAAGGGTTTTCCATTAAAAGGTGGAAAAACTACATTTTTGAAAAATACTTCTTTTATTTGAAAAATTGAATTTTTCCTTATATTATGTATAATAAACACAAAAAATGAATGTTAAAATTATATAGGATACATATAAAATTCAAAATGTGGTTAACACTATTCATAACTGCTTTTAAAATGGCTAGTTTGATAGATCGTGATACGCTTAAACTCGGTGTTGCGTGTAGCGCAAGCTATTTAATTACTTTAAAGAGATAATGTAATATGAAATATTAGGTTGTTACATTCTCCCCTCATTCAATAAATTGCATCCTCAAAATTTAAAATTTGTCTTCGAAAATAAAAGGTTGAAAATTGAAAATACCTTTGTGGAAACCCCACATCGGAAATAGGGTTAATAAAATTTAGTCTTAATTAGGGGGAAAGGGAAATGAAAAAGTCACCACCAAATTATAATTTTGAATATTATAACATTGGTAGAAATTAGAGATTCATAATTGGTGGGAAAACATAAATATTTATAGGTATTGATTGAGGTCATCAACCTCAATCAAGTGAATAATAAAATTAAAATTGAGGGCCTCAAAGCCATAAATCTATGATGATTTAAAATATCATCGGTTCAAAAAAAACATAAGGTATTAAGATAGAACATTTTTTGTTTTAATATCCTTTCCATAAAGTTTAAAAGAAAAAATAATACTTTATAAGTAGAGTTCCATCCTTTAACTAGTTTCTACCATAAACTCATCTTTCACTCCGAAATATAATTAAACTCAAAAATATTATATTTAATATAATTGTATAGGGTTTCAAAAAAATGAATCTATAATTATTCTTTCATACTATTTAAAAAAACTTCATTAGATCAACTAGGAAATCTCGTAGGTCAGTGGTAGGTGATGTACTCTTGTCGCCCTTCGGTTGTGGATTCAAGTCTCACGACCTTTCCAGACGCGACGGTTTATCGCTCGACCTTCAGGTATTCTTTTTATAAAAATCCAAAAATAATCTTAAGAAATGTTTTAACATTAAAAAATTGTATCCAATGTCCAACTTAATCCATTCCAACCTTTATACTTATCCAAGATACTTGTGTCCAAACTTAAAGTCCAAAAAATTATAAGGAAGGTCAGCATAACATAATGAAGATCTCTTTTATCACATAATAACATGTGAATACCTTAATCATGTATTCCATTAAAATATGGTAACAACCTGAATTACCATAAAACCTTACTGAATACAGTAATTCTCCCTCATTCCTTGTAGAATACTGGATATACTCCTTAAATCCAAAAATGTTGTAAACTCCAACAAACAATTAATTAGTTTCAAGGTATTCAAGAATATCCAAAATAATTTATCCAAATCAATAATCTCTTATTCCAAAATCATTACCTCAACATCAAGACTATTTTAATGTTTATATTTACCTTAGCCATATATTTTTTAAAATGACTAACATGATATTGAGTTTCTTTTCTTGTTACCACACAATCTCAAATCCTTAATGAAATAGTAGTAGAATATAATCCTTATATACTCTATAATTCTTATAACTTTTACATCAATAATACAATACTCAAATGACACAATTTTTTAAAAACAACATAAGAACACTAATCATTCCTATTCATCTATAGTAGTATCAAAACATTATTATTATCCAATAGGATCATTTGAGTTATACTCTGAGGATTTGTACATTGATTCGCGTAGTGTCCCAACTCCTTTCAGATGAAGCATTGTACATTTGAAACCTTTTTCTTACCCTTACAATCAAAAACATGGTGTCCTTTTTATCTAAACTTATAACAAACTCCCATTCCCTTCAATCATTTACCAAGTTGATTCTTTCCACATTTATCACATGTGGGAAAATCTTTCTTATCCTTCTTCCCTTAATCCATCTTTTTCTCTGCCATCCCATTATTTTCATACTTCCCTTCAAATCCATGGGACTCATAGAATTATTTTCTTATCTTATTAAAACATGATACTATTTATTCATATGATGAGAATATGTTGGAGACTATTTACCTTATAAATTTCATCTTAAAACCATGAAATATGTGATCATTCTTACTCTTTGGATCATGCGTATTACTGGAGTTCACATTCCTTCTACAGGACACCATTTATAAATGATGAAATGCACTAGTTTAGACCATATCATAATGTATAATCCAAAAACTATAAAAATTATCAACATTAATTTAATATATATACACATATAATCTCATAATCATAATATTGGTTTCTTTGCCGATATATTTACTCATAAATCCTTCATGATGGTTTATAAAGAAAATATGAATTATCCTAAGCATAACCCCTAGAAGTGTCAAACCATGTGCGCAGTAAGGCTCACTGTCATGTACCTGGATACCCTGGGTCAAGCCCAAAACTCCTTGTTGGAGTTTTAACTCCTGGGTACCTATCTGCTAGAACCATATCCACTTGTAGTATCCAGATAGGGATGTATTTCTTGGAAAACCCACATAATTTAAAAATTACCAAAAAAATTGTATGTTCTTCTATACTAATCCTCAAAGCCTATCTTAGGGTAATGTTTCCTAACATATTTTATCTAAATATAGTTTAAAAGGTTATTTCTAAACTTACTTTGATACCAATTGTAATGCCCTAACCCCAGAAGTCTGTAGTCAGTGCATTATTTTAATACATTTTCATGATTACAGGGAATCAAGTCCCGAATGACCGATCAGTTTAGCAGTCTTGGAAAATAGATTATATATATGAACGTTAAATTTCACATTAAAAAATAAAACAAGACATAAATAATACTTTTATAATTCATTTAATCCCCTAGATTAACCCTAAATATCAATCATAATACACCTCTTGGAATCCTGAGAAAACAAAACATAAGAAAGGGGTGAGCTCAGATGCTCAATAAGGGTAAATAATTTAGTAGAAGCTGTAAACTTTTAAGGAAATATGTGTAATAAAAACAACATCCTTTTAAACATAAACTTGAACATAATTTGGAAAAAATAAATCAAACATTACCATATAAACATGCACATGGGTTTTCTACTAGTCGAATAATCACATGTAATAACAAATTTCATAAAGAGTGAATGCATAATGCCAGACATCATAACCACATAGTCAAGTCCTTGTGCAAAGACTACAAAAAAAATTTATCAAGTCCTTGTTCCAAGACACTAATTTGTATCATGAGACCTACCTATGCATTGAGGGCCTATAATGGGTCTCTCCCATCACTTACTAAGTCCAATGCATTCCTCATATGAAAAGGGTGACACATAACATAAACATTCATATTAAAACTAGCATATGAAATGTCAATACTTTAACTGTAAATCATGAATGGTATAAAAACAGCACATCCATAGTAAAACATATCATAACTCATTCAATACAATATATAACATTTTATTATAATAAAAAAACATCAATCAAGAAAAATATCCAGTAAAGGATGTTGACACAGTTGAAAATGATCAGTAAAACTCTTTGAGAGAAATATCCCATTTTCATGAAATCATTTAAAATTAACAAAATTTATAAAGGAATAAATTTAAAAGAAATTTTTTAATAAAAGTGTCCCATGCCAATTTGAAACTTTTGAAAGGAATTAACATTTTAAAACATTCATGTCCATATAAATAAATCCTTAAAACCATTTTCAAAACATGGACATTAATGAGAATGATTTAGAAGAATAAATATTTAAATCATTTAAAATGATGTTTTAGTTAAAGATTTCCATAAAAATAATCCTTTTGAAAACTATTTTATGAAACCTAGACTGGGATAGTAAATATATCCTAGTAAAAACTTAAACAAAAATAATCTTGCGTAATAATGAGATTGAGGAATTAACCCTTACCGTGTACTTTCCTTTCGTTAAGGGTACGTTTAACCTCCTCTATAGTTAACATATTATGTTATTAAACTACACCAAAACCATATTAATATTTATGATATCATATATTATTCATTTTGACTTTATACTACCCATTTAATAGTAATTTCCACATTAAAGTAACATTTCAGGTAATAATCGCTTTCTTTATCGTATGTGTTTAAACTTGTTATTCTTGATCATATCACTTAGATCATGATTTACACACTTCCAGAATATAAAATATGATTTATATATCATATATATTCAGAATATAAATATGTATAATAGATAGATATATGGAATGGAAACACCGTTCATGGAGACGGTAGTACATACGTACACATGACCATTATTTCCATTTTCTTATCATATAGTATGGAAGTAAGTAAACAAAATATATTTATCTAAATAAATATATATTATTACAGTATAAATAATATTTAATATATCTCATACTTAATCAATGTATATATTTTTATAAAAATTCTTGAATGGTGATCGTTGAAAATGAATCTCATCGCGTCGTGGAGACGGTGAGCCGTACATACGCATGAGTGAAAATATCAATATATGTATGGTAAAATGGTGTTTAATTGGATGGTATATTATATATACATAATAATTACCATGTTATATTCATCATTTACATTAATTATAATCATTATTATACCCATCCTAATAATATATTGTTGAATAACAAACTACAACACGACGTGGAGATGGTAAGTCGTACATACGCACGTATGGTGACTTTGTCATTCATAGGATGGATAGAATAATGAATATGGTTCTAACATATTTATAATAACATCTCATAATTTATAATTTACTGGATTTATTTTTTTAGTATGGTAACAACAAATAAAGAGGAAGTAGAAGAAGAAAAGAACTTTGAAAGAGGTGATAAAATAATTACCTCTTCTTCGAGTGTTTCCTTTTTATTTGAACAAAACGGCTCCTTAGGTTGGATTTATTCTCAAGGTAAGGCCTCTATGTTGAAGTGAGGGAACTTTTAAGGAGATTTTTGCAGGTTTTGGTAAATAAAAATTCTTTTGGAGGTGTGAATTTAAGAGAATAGGTGGTTTCCTTTTATAAGATAGGTGAGGGGCACTTTAGGAAAAGATTGAAATATTATTTCATTTTAAAATAATTTTTGTTTTATAATAGATCAAAATAGATTTATATTTATTATAAGTTGGGGATGGGTTGAAAACCTCTCAACCAATAGGTTTTAGATAAGTTTAGGTCACCATATTAACTTTGTCTTTTAGATTTAACTCTTAGTTAAATAGTTTAACGTTTACCATATCTTCTTGTATTTTTATATTACATGGATTATAAAATTACTATAAAATTAAAAGATAACCTAAAGTGGTTCATTAATGACATATATATCATTATATAAGTCCTTTGGCTGAACCTTATATTTTTAGTACTATTATATAATTTAATTAAATGGTATTTGTTTTAACAACTCATTTATGACAATATTGATATTATTTAGTATTTTTTTTTTGTTAAAGTCATCACAACTTAATTACATAAAAAAATACATTAAATAAATACTAAAATGTCATATTAACCTATTAAATTCGTGTATGGCATCAAAAGTCTCAATTTACATTTATTTTGATATTTATAAAATCAATTATTTTAATCTTTCATTAATAAGGTAGTTATTGCATCATCATTGTGTCATAAATAAATATTATTATTAAATGTCTAAAAATTATAAATAAAATACCATGATGTAGGAAAGTATTTTATATTTCTAATGAATATTTATAGTCAAATTTATCTTATGTATAACTCTATATTAAAAGTGGTTTAGTTAATAAAATTTGAATTTAACACTTTTAACACTTCTTTAAATAAAATATAATAAATGTTATAATCTAATCCAAGTTGATCAAAAAGGATAATATTTTTGTCCTAAGGTTGATTTTGGTGGAAATACACTTATCCATTAGAATTAGGTCACGTATTGGGGTAATTATAATAACATTTTTACCTTTAATTACCCTATTTACTTTTAACTGTGGTAAATAAAAATCAAAAGTTACTATTCACCAAAAATAATTTTCATCCCATTGAATCACATTTTACTTACTAATTAAATACATTTCTATCAGAATTTTGAAATTAAATTCACATAAGTGTTAACAATACGTTTTATGCAAATTTGAAAATATGCTTCGAAGGTGGGTAAAAGACTTTAAAAAGGTTCAATAAAATTTTATATCTCTAATATTATTATAAAATAAATCAAATGAATGAAATTAGACTAATATATTTATTATGTATCTATTTTTACTTTAATATTAATTTTTAATTAAAAATAATTATTTAAATGAAAAATTCGGTTTTTATCTACAACGTAGTGTTTTTAACTATTCATCAAAAATTGAATGTTTTCAGAAAAATACTAAAAAATCACCCAAAGATAATTAATATATTCCAAATTAAAAAATTATATCTATTTTACCAAATTAAAAACCTATAATTTTCTTAAATTAATTTAATATTAATTCTCGTTGTTAAAACGAGAAAGCTAGTTTTTAATAAATAAAAACTATCAAAAGATTGACATGTGTTTATGTCCAATTTAATCGTGAAATTACTTACAATGACCTAAATTATATTTAATGATAAAAATATAATCAAATAATACTTTAAAACCACCCAGATTCCTAATTTAACACTGTAAATTGTTTCGATTAAAAAAAGTTTTTTTCAATTAAAATTTAGTATTTTCACTATTCATCAAAATATGAAAGTTATCAGAAAAGTACCAAAAAATTATCTAAATAAATTTTTATGTCCCTCTTATAAAGAAGACTTTAATTTCATTAATTTGAATATATAAAAGTGTCAAATATTGGATTTAAAAAGGGCTTTCCATTAAAATAAAGAAAAAACTGCATTTTTGAAAAATACTTCTTTTATTTGAAAAATTGAATTTGTCCTTATATTATGTCTAAGAAACACAAAATATGAATGTTAAAATTATATAGGATATATAAAAAATTCAAAATGTGGTTAACACTATTCATAACCGATTTTAAAACAAAAGGTTTAATCGGTCATGATGTGCTTGAACTCGCTGTTGCATGTAGCGTAGTCTATTGAACTACTTTAAAATATAACTTACTATGAAATATTTGGGTGTTAAAAATGGTATAGGTTCCTTAATTTCTATAAATAACTCTTATTTCATTCATTATTCATTTATAATGTTTTTATTTTTTCTCTTCATGATGTTTGTGGGATTTATACTATATACATAATTATAAGAAATTAAATCTCTTTGATAGAATTATAGGTTGTTATATTCTTCCTCCCTTAAGAAATTTCACCCTAAAATTTCATTTTACAAACTAAAATGAAAACATGTGAGGGTACTTCTCCTTTATTTCTTCCTCTGGTTCCTATGTTTCCTGTCACGACCCGACCCAACCCGGGCTCGAGCCGCAACTACCCCAAGCCCACCTCCATAGGCCAGGGGCTGGCGACTAGCACTGAAGGCACAATAACTCGGGGAGGCCTTTGCCTAAGTACCTGTACACACACACGCAGCATACTCAATGCAAAAGTGTAGAGTAAAAGAGAAAATACAAGTAAAGTAAAGGGGAACTGCTATAAATAAACCACAATGTGCATCAACCTCTAAAAGTACAAAGCAAGTGCTGAAAGTAAACTAAAAAGGAAAAAGGGAAAAACACGCACCCAACCAGAAAAGTGCCACAACCCAGCAACAGGTGAACAAAAGAAAAATGACTGGAAGGTCCCACCACCTAGAACCCGACTACGACCACCGCACGCAGTCCAAGCTCCCTAACTTCTATGCTCCACTGAAGTCACGCCCAACCTGTCCGTCGTCTGCAAGGGCACACCAAGTGCGGGAAAAGCCCAAGCAGGGGTGAGTATAAAAATACTCAGTAGGATACCCCGAAGGCTCGAGGAAGCAACAAAGGAGTACAACAGAGATTACAGTAAATATTACAATAGAGAGTCCAGCTCAACCCAATAAGATGAAATAATGTAGACTTGTCCAGGCACAAGGAGCTGGAAACGGTGAGAAGATGAAATTCTCGTCGAGTCTTCGCTACCCATAGCAGGAGAGTAGACTCATCCAACCACGAGAAGCTAGACAAGGAAAGCACGTGGCATACCCCACGCATCTTCGCCTCTCCTGGAAGGAGAGTAACCAAACCCAAGAAGTGGGTACCGGAAACAAGGTATATACATATCTGTATGCTCAACAATAAACCCAAACAGGATCGTAAGGGGATCTCCATCCCAGAGATCATCCCAAGAAAATGAGTTACCAACAGTCCCAGAAGTAAACACCATCGATGCCCAGCATCCCGCACGTCCACCCCGAACTACAAGTCAAGGGGCTCAAATCACCGCACCTCGACACTGTCCGCTTTGGGCGGCACTGACTCGCCCGCATGGTTTTGTGTCATGTCTCAAGGACGTGTCTTGGTGGGGAAAAGTGCCCCTCGTACTTGAGAGTTCCGGGTTAAGTCAAACCACACCTCGTCACTTCCCCGTAGTCGAGAGGTCTCCTCAAAGTCAAGATTGTTCCATCACCAACCCGTACAACCAAGGGTCCCGCTCTGATTCTCACAGAGGAAATCCTCAGACTATCCTAGTAGAAAGGACTGAGTCTGGAATGTCAACGAGTGTCCCACTGCCCAGACCTGTTGGAGGGTAGACCTGGAATAAGCCGTCACGTGACCCACTGCCCTACCCTGCTAAGGGGTAGACCTAGAAGAAGTCGACAGGCGACCCACTGCCCAGCCTTGCTGGATGGTAGACCTGGAATAAGCCGTCAGGCGACCCACTGCCCAGCCCTGCTGGAGGGTAGACCTAGAAGAAGTCAACAGGCGACCCACTTCCCAGTCTCTGCTAGAGTTTAAACCCTGAGAAGTCGATGAGAAACCCACTACCCAGCCCTATTGGAGGGTAAACCCAGAACTGCTCTAGCCATCCCTACTGGATGGTACAACACTAGCCAACCGAGCACTAAGTGGGTACTGCGCAACCACCCAACTCCAGATCAACTCACCCAATAGAGGTTCAGTGCCCGTTCCAACACTGGGTGTCACTAGCACCGCTACCGGCCAAACCATCGATAACGAAACCAAGGGGAGATCACTCAACCCTGCTGGTCAAACAAACAAGCACATAGGGACCCTCTACGTCGCAAGAGGTCAAAGTACGCAAAGCAGAACACGACACGCACATGGGGCCCACACGACGTGTGGCCCCAAGACAACTCCAACTTTCCACCTCAATGGCTGAGGCACGACCATCGATATCCCTTCAAGCATTTACATCACTCACACGGGAGTGCACGCGATCACACGCCAAGGGTTCTCTGCAAACGCCTCAGGAAGAACCACCACCAGGGCACCTTCACATTCCACATTTAATAAGATCACGTATGAGGCTCCGCTTTCCTGAACAGATTACACCGTTTTAATCCTCACAGAAAAACACGTGAGATAGACTACTTACTCGCCTAAAACGGTCAACCGGTGAAAAATGTATTATTCACTGTAACCAACCCGTGTGGGGCCCACCCCAAAATCCCGAAACTGAACAAACGGAGCACGCCACTGTGATACCCTCAGAAGAACACACAGTATCAACTACTCAATCGCCCAAAATGAACACTCGGTGAAGAAGGTACTATTCACCGTAGCCAGGTCGGGTGGGACCCACACCACGTCCCCGAAAACGTTCGGGCGAACTACGACATCGTAATGATCTCGGAAAAGCACGTCAAATTGACTGCTTACTTTATTTCAATGGATATCCAGGGAAAAATATGCATTCCGGTGCACTGCACACGAGCAGTGCTTCGTGAGACCCGCATCCCGGTCCCGAAACACAACGAACGGATCGCACCGTTGTGATCCTCTCGAGAAAGCACACAAGATGGACTATCCACTTGTCCAAAACGGTCGCCTGGTGATAGAGATGGAAAATCACCATCAATGCTCAGATGTCCCTCATTGGGCCCGCACCATCGTTCCGAATTAGAATGGGCAGATTGCACTATTGCAATCCCCTCGGAAAAACATCCAGAATCGACTACCCGTACGCCCCGAGCGGACGCCCGATGAGAAAGTCGTTAAACGCTGCTCGCAGCTCAAAAAACGGGTCGCGGGGCCCATGCCTCAAATTCGGTTTAAATACCCAATCCCACGCTGGGAAATTCCGCCTCGGCACCAGGGTCCCAACGCCGCTAACGGCACTCAAATCGGACGTCAGATGCGTCTGCACCGTCCAAAACAAGATCCCCAGAAAAACATCAACTCACTTAAAGACGTGTCACGCCTCCGAGGCCCCTCCTTTTGGGAATTAAAAATTACCCAAACCATCTCAAAAGGTCCGTCTTGACGCGAGCTCGGCGCTTCCATTGATGGCACGCAAAACGGATGTTCATAGCTAAAGATACGAGCGTCTGAAGATATAAGGGGAGAACCCCTTGGGCCGGACCGCCCCGGTCCGGCCGGTCCACCCAGCTCGATGAGCCCGTGGACCAGGTGCCGCGGGCGGCCCGCCATCACCCGACCGACCAGAATGGCCGGTTCCGCTGCCCCCATGCGGAGACCCGTGGTTTGCGGGTCCCTGTCCGCCGAGGTCGCGTCGCGACCCCGGTCGCCGCCTCGTACCGGCGAGCTCGGCCCGCCGCACTGAGGAGCAGTCGCCGCATGCCCATCCGAGGAGCCCGCTCACGCCAAAGCTGGACTGCCACTGTCGAGGGACCCCCGCCACCTGGAGCCACCGTGCGCCGCCGCCTAAACCGCTGGACCCTTGCCGGAAACCTCAAAAAAACCTACTAACTTTGCCGGACCACCACGGCCTCCTCCGAACTCAAATTTCAATTCCGAAAGATGCGTTGGAAAGATAATAATATATACTACGCATCCATGGGTTTTTTTCGAAGATAAAACAAAAATTTGTCACTACAATTGGGATTCAAAGGGGGTTTTGGGATTTAAAACTCAAAAGAACACCGCCTACCTCTTGGGCGTAGCCCGATGCTTCGTCGTTGACCCGTCGGAGTGGTCGCACCTCGCCAGAGTCACCTCGCCGGAGCCGCCTCGCCAAAGAGGAGGAGGATAGGGGAGAATATTTCTAGGGGAGGGGGAAATGAGGGAGAAGAGAAGGGGGGTTAAGTTAATTAAATAAATTAATTAACTTAAGCACCCTCCCGCGGCCCCGTACCCGAACTCCCGACGGGGTTGGGATTAAGCCTATCCTAGGCTAAAAACCACGCTTTGAGCACAACGGTAGTCTCTGAATTTTAATCTAAGGCCCCATTCAAAAGTTATAAAATTGAACGCCCAAAGCCACCAAATTTCAAAAATGCCCCCGGGGCCATTTTTCACAGACGGCCCGCGCCCACGAAACTTACACCCCTCCTAGGGGAAACGGCATGTTTCGGACTCAACGGTGCCCTCAATTTTCCAATCTGAGCAACAGTTTAAGATATAATTGTGTTTCACTATTAGGCGAATAAATTAATTAATTAATTTATCCGTTTAACATTCCGAAAGCGAGCGAGGGGTCCAAACATCCCGCGCTGACATGTTTTATGTCATTCCTAGGGTAAACACCCCATTACGGACCCATCCTTCCACTCAGATCTCTGATATGGATCACAGTTTAGGAGTTATCCCATTTATTTGGCGTTTTCAGTGTGAACACACTGAAAATTTAATTCTGGCCACTCCGGGGCTCGGAATCGCACGTTGTTTGAAGGTGCTGCTCTGGAATAATATCAAGAATATTCCAAAGTCTTTTGCAGAAAAAACTGGGTTCTTAAATTTTCTCTTCTTACTTATGGTTCCATCGTACTACTTTGACAAGGTGAGTAGTCATATTGTGTAGAACATTATCTATACTATCCAAAATCTTCACAATATACTCCTCATAATAGAGATCATTACCCAACTGTGCCACCTTTGAATTTAGTACATGTGAGGGATCTGGTATATACTTTCTTGAGATGGATACATGGAATATATCCTATACTTGAGACATTATTGGTGGATGTCACGACCGAAATTTTCATAAATGGAAATTCCTCTCTTATAAATATGTCATAAAATCACATGAAATCACAACATAATGAACTAATAAGTGCTAAGTTACCTTTAAACATAATTTTTTCACTTCTGTGTTTGGAATTTCGAAAATCTGACATACATGGTTGTAATCAGTATGTTATTTGGAGTCCGATAAGAAAAAATTAATTTTTAGTGAATAGTAACTTACCCTTATGAATAGTAACATACCCTTATAAATAGTGATATAACCTAATGAATTGTAACCTTACCTATGATAAAATATAAATAATATTCAAGTTGAAATTACGATATACCTATATTTTAGAATAAGTAAATGAATGTTTTAAAATTGGTTTTTGATAATCAATTATGATTTTAATTAAATATTAAAATAATCATATTTAAAAAAATTATTTTTGAAAAATGGCTTGGATTCTACACACCAAAAAATAGTTAGGGTGAATTTTTTAGATTTTTCTAAAATATTTGAATTTTTATGAATAGTAAAATATGATAATTCACAATAAATGCTAAAACCTTAATTTATGTATCATGCTTGAGTCATGGATGATGTAAATGGCCTTTGGATCCATGTAGCATGCATTTATTACTATTCTTGATCATGGAATACTTACTATTCCTTGTCTAGTGAAGAAATAATAAACTAATGATTATAATATTATTAAATCCCTCCTCCCCTCCACTATAAAAAACCCCTCCTCACTCCCTCTTCTCTTCACTACTCTCAATCCTTGTTCCTTGCCAATATTCTACCCAAATCTCCCCTCAAGCTCTTCCCCCACGTCCAAAATTCCCTAGCCTCTTAAAAATACCAAAACCTCCCCCCATTAATAGGTTCTCAAAGGAGGAAGTCTCAAGAGGTAAATTCCTCTTTCCAATTCCTTCATTTCTTTTAAGTTCTTTTCTTTTTGTTTCATTCCTCACCTCCCTTCACCCAAATAGTATGAAAACTCCAGTAAAATACATGTATTAGAAATTTTTTACGCTAATGGTATATTTCATTATCTTTTCTCCTTTCCCCGCATTTTTATTTGAAAGAAATGAATGCACCGTTTGAGATGCACTAATTTAGTATATTCAAGGACAACGATTAATCAATTTATATTATTATCTTTAATTCTGGTCATGAAACCATTTGTGTTATGGTTTAACCAGATTATTATATATGTATTATATCATATTTTTGGTTCTGTAATCATTTTTTACAAATGGAATTAAGTTATAAAGAAAAACATGTTCTTTGTCATCAAACCCACCGATTAACCAAAACGTTTGTCACTAAGGTTATATATATAATAATTTGACTTCACTCTAAGTAACCAAATTAAATTTAAAACCATGTAATCTCCTGGGTTTTCACTAATATAATATAACTTCAATTCTAGACAACCACTTTCATCTTAAATATTTATCCAAACATGAATATAAGCGAAACAACCATTAAAACCAAGTAAACAAAAGAGCCCGAACAATGAAATTGAACCTCATAACCAATCAAAACGGTTATAAATGAACTTAAAATGATTATACTAAACCAATTATATATATAAGAGGTTTTATAATTATTAATTAATAGCTCTTATTTTTTTATTCAGGTATTTAATGACAAGTAGAGAACACCAACAGATTTAAGGTAAGGGATCCTCTCCATTTTGATCTCAAATCAAGATTGTCCTCTATGCTATGTCATTTTATGTGTAATCCCTAATGATGTGGTATGCTTTTGCACCTCCCCCATACTTCCATCACATTTTATAAGTGATGAGAAACCCATTTTCTCTCTCATCAATCCCTCTAACGTGCACTCGACACCATGCCGATAATCCGTAACGAAATCTACCCAAACCTCCTTTGTTCTTTCGGGTTTCCTTATCTTTATTTATATCAAAATAGAGTTATCTTATCTATTTTTTTGAATCTTCTAAATTCTGTTTAGTTGTACAAAATTATTTTATGAGGAACATTTCATCACTCTCTTTTGGGGATATACATGTTTTTAAACGATTCCCACCTTAGAACTTTCCAATAAGAAAACCTGTTTTAAGGGAACTTCCTGAATTTTTACCCAATTTCAAGTGAACTATGTAATGACCCTACCTTTTTAATAATATTTGATTCCTAAATTTGTGTGTTATTTCATTTTATACTCCACAAAACTATATCCTTTAATTAATGTAGTGATATCGTTGGGTTTCGACTGTTATATGGTCGTCGTTCAATATGACCGTTGGAAACAAAACTCTTAACGTTACAATAATTGTATATAAATACAAGTGATCTTGGATAATTAATACAGAAAGAAGAGTTTATGGCCTCATCCAATAGACTCGGTTTGTACGAATCCCATCTTTCAGAGCTTGGGAAGGAGGTAGCGTCTCTTGGCTTTGCTCTGGACCAAGCCCAAGCTGACCTTCAACAAGTGAAGCTTGAATGGAATCGCCTAAGGGAGAAGTTCAATTTGATAGAAACCACCACTCGAGAAAGGTTTTCCAAGCCAAACCAAGATTCTATCACCATAGCACACCTTACACTTAGGTCATATACAGGTGTTATAAGGGTCTATGTAACGAGGCCTTAGATACTTTTTGTAATACCTTGGTATAAATAAAATTGGTATTTCTTATTATGGTAAAATTTGTGAATTTCAAATGTTTTGATAAATGTAGGATGAATTTATTAAAGTTCCATATTACTAATGAATTTTGGGAAAAAAGGGTATTTTAAAATATTTATATAAACATTAAATAATTAAAAATGTAAAATGATTTTCAAAAAATTTTCTTCTACAGTTGTGACCAATAGGAAATTTAGAGTCTAATAAGATCAAATTTATTTTTAGTGAATATAAAAGTATGAATAGTAACATAACCCTATGAATAGTAATGAATAGTAAATTGGCCAAAAAAATAGAAACTTCACTCATGAATGTATAAATACAATTTAGACATCCTAAAAAATGAAAAAATGGCCATAGTACAAGTTTTGATATTTTTATATAACATAAATAATTTATTTAAAATTTTATAATTAATTTAATAATTTAAAATAGAAATTCATTTTCTTAAAATTTAATCATAATAAGTTACTTTATTTTCTTATGATTATACAATAATTTTATGGGACGTTGATTATTATTTCAAGGTGTTACAAAACATGTTATAGATTTAAAGTTATTTATTTGGAATAAATAATGATTTTATTTAAAAAATAAATTGAAAATATTTAGAAAATTATTTTCATAAAATGGAGTTAATTTTTGAATTTATATCATTAATATTAGGTTAGGGTGAATTTTTGAGATTTTTCTGAAACAGTTGAATTTTCAGTGAATAGTAAAAATACAGTTTTGAGTTTCGGGTGTTTAATGACATCATTGATGATGTAAAAATGATGCAACCAATCTGGTCGACTTTTTAATAGTAATATATGCTGTGAGGTTTCCCAAGTGGCTAATACCATGGGCAAATACCATGGGAAAGCCCATGGTTTTGCAAATACGACCAATGAGGTGTCCCTTGAAAATTAATTAAATATTCTCTCACTTTTCTTATAAATACCAAGTCATTACCTCATTCATTTCATTCAAAAATCCTACTCAAAAAAGTTATAGTCTTTTTACCTCCCAAGGAGTCCTCCCAAGGTTCCCTCAATCCCCCAAGGTCTCAACCTTCAAGAATTCGAAGTTACTCTTCTAGGTAAGGGAACTGTTCACCCTCCTCTTTTAAGTCATGACTTCCTTTATGTTATGTCTTCTAGTTTTCATTTTATTATATGGGGGTATATTCTTATATATCATTATTACTGTAAATTTTATGTTCAATTGATGATAGACCCTTTCCTCTCTCATCAAATGATTTTCTGAATTTTTAAGTGACGTCGTTAGGGGACTGAATTTTCGTAAAAGAAATCATATCTTCTCTTTTCCTTCAAGTATCATTTTCATATGTTATTTCCTTCAAATATCCATATAATGATCTTTTTATGTACCCGTACTATATTATTATCTATTTATGAGTGTATTACTCTTGTCCCATCTCTTTTCAATGTTTTTTAAAACCATTTTATATAGTTGTTATGCTGTAGAATTTTCATCTCAAAATCTCTCTCTTTTTCTCAAGAAATTCTCTTTATTGTTTATGTGAATACCCGGTTTTATTTTCATTTACAAGGGTATCATAAATACATAAAATTGATCTATTTGATTCTGAAATTTAAATACATTTAACCCTCACTCCCTTTCCATGGGTTATAAATGAAAAAATGATCTCATTTCCAAGCACCTTTTAAAAACGTCACGATTTTAACATGAAACTGATTTGTTTTATTCTCTTTGGGTTATTTATAATATATATGATTATGATCTATGTGGATTACATGAAAATAAATACATATTAAGGATGTGCCCTGATAGCACTCTAATGCATTGGGTAAAAAATTTAATCTCTAGATATGATGTCACGACCCGACCCAACGGGGCTCGAGCCGTGACTCCCCAAGCCCGCCTCCAATAGGCCAGGGGCTGGCGACCAGCGCCGAGTAGGCTATCACACACATGGGAGGCATTAGCCTAAGGTACCTGTACACACGCACCCACAAACACCTCCATGCAACAGTGCAGAGATAAAACAACTGAAAAGTAAATGCATGCATACAATCTATCCCAAACCAGAGTGCAACAGTAAAAGTACAAGGGCAAAACAGGGCCCACCAAAAGAAAACTACAAAAGCGTATCCATCCTGCTCTGAAGAAGGGGAACGCTGCCACAAACACCCGCCGGAAAGCTCCCTCGGCACAGCTCCGGTAACACCCCGGTCAACTCGCTCACTAAGCTCCGCCTGCTCTGGGTCCTCCTGAGACTCCGTCAAAAGCCCTGTGGTCTTCACAAGACACAAACATGTGCGGGCAAAGCCCGTGCAGGGGTGAGTATAAACATACTCAGTAGGCACCCCAAAACTCAAGGGAGCAACTGAAAGGCAACAGTCCGCTCAACCCAGCCAGAGGGAACCCAGACGAGAGAGAAACTCCATCTCGTGACCATCCTTGGCTAAACACAACTAGTCAGCTCAGCTCAGCTCAGGTGTATGCCCATACATACAGCTTGAACAATCCAGATATACACAGCTCACGCCACAAAGCCACAAGAGGTACCGACCTCATCACCAGCAACTGCCACAACAAGGAGAGTACACCACGAACACTGTCATACCAGATGACACTCATCCGAGATATACACTCCATCGGGTTACTCGCAAACATCACAGACGCTCACCCGAGAGACCACGCTCATCGGATAGCATCACTGAGGAAACATCGCTGAAACAACATAACCACCAAACTCCTCGGAGAGGGGATCGCCGCTAGGGTCCGCTAGGGGATACCAAGACCCACTCCGGTATACGTAACTCACAGATAGAGGATCACTCCCAGGGTCCGCTGGGGGATACCACGACCCGATCTGGCATACGTAGTTCTCACAGATGGGGGATCACACCCAGGATCCGCTGGGGGATACCACAACCCGATCTGCACTCGACAGAAGCTTCACACTCAGATAGAGGATCATCGTCCATATAAAGATGGTCACGACGATACCGGAACCCTATCTGGGATAACTCGCGATGGAGGGGATCGAACCGACGATGCCACAACCCTACCGAAACCACGCGCTAAGTAGGGGATCGCATAACCAACGATACCGCAACCCTACCGACACCAAGCGCTGAGTAGGGGATCGTATAACCAACGATGCCGCAACCCTACTATAAACATCATGCTGAGTAGGGGATCGTAAACCCGACGATGCCACAACCCTACTATGCACGACCCACCGCGTAGGGGATCATATTCCCGATGATGCCACAAACCCTACGGGGTTAACCTGCTAGATAGGGGATCGCTGCCCGTGAATAAGTGGTCACAGCGATACCAAGAACCCGATCTAGGGTAAAGATGCTAGAGCATCCACTCCGGGCCCACCGGAGGGATACCACAACTCTAACAGTTTAAACATCCCATCGAGAGGATCACAAACCCATACGAAGGTTGTGATACCACACGAACCCTCGTAGGAACGAACCAAGGGAGAACCCTCAACCACTGCTGGTCCAAACATCGCTAACCTGAGCGACTCGCCCCAAAGCCACACTGCGCACCTCCGAAGCCAAAACTGAGGCCACCATCGTGTTCCACGCGGAAAAACACGCAAGATAGGCTATTTACTCGCCCGAAACGGAGCACCGGTGAAAAAGGCACTATTCACCGTAGCTAGCTCGTGCGGGGCCCACACAACGATCCCGAAACCCATCGAGAGGATCACACCACGGCGATCCCCTCGGAAAAACAAGCGGAATTGACTACTCGCTCGCCCAAAACGGACACCCGGTGAAAAAGGTACTATTCACCGAAGGCCGACTCGGGTGGGGCCCACGCCTGGATTCCGAAACTCATCGAACGGAACGCACCATTGCGATCCTCTCGGAAAAACACACAGGATCGACTATTCATCTGCCAAAATCGGACTCCTGGTGCAAAAGTTGTGTTTCCCCGCAAACGCCAAAACCCGGCCTCGTGGGGCCCGCACCCCGTTCGCAGTCTCAACACCCGAAAACCATCTCAAAAAGTCCGCCGTACCATCAGGGTCTCAACGCCACTGACGGCACGTCAATCGGACGCTCCGGGTAGAAGATACAACGGCCCGAAGTCGTAAAATAATAAAATAATATTATTTTATACGACGTTTCTAACTCCCGGGCCACGATCCCGAACCATAAAATTCTCAAAGTGAGTTCAAAAGGTCCGTCTCGACGCAAGGAGCGCGTCGCCGCAAACGGCTCGCAAATCGGAGTTACGGTTTGCGAGTTACGGGGGTTTAAAGAACCCCCGGAACATTCTGGCCGGACCACCGCAGGGTCGCCGGAAACCACCGCGCCGCCGCCGGACTCCGCCGTGCCGGAGCCGGAAACCACCGCGCCGCCGCCACGCCGCCGCGGGTCTCACCGGATTCTGCCATGGCCGCCGCGGGTCTCGCCGGAAAACCGGGTTTTTCGCCGGAAAACTTCCGGGAGCCACCGGGAGCACCCCGGTGCTCCAAATTCAGATCCGAAACATGTTTCGGAAAGCTCGGGACCCGAAATATACAAATCTTATGAAAATTTGAAGAAAAACAACACAAAAACGGGATCCGGTATTTTCAAAACTTAAAACGCCTACCTCGCGGGCGAAACGCCGACGATCCGCGCTCCAAAGCTTCCGTTGCACGATCCTGGAACGCCCGCCGTCGAAATCCGAGCTCGACGGCACCTTGATCGCGCGATTCGGCCGCCGATTCGCCGTCGGAAGGGGAGGAGAAGGAGGAGGAACTCCTCCTCTGCGTTACACACGTCCAACAAGGGGGGGGGGAGTAGATATTTGTTTCCCACAAATATCTGCATAACTCCCCGGCCCGACACGCCCCCGACCGCGCACCAGATGCGAACCAGGATAAGGTCACCCCTAGGGTAAACGCGCCGTTCTGAACGCAACGGCGGACTCAGATTTTCCATCCGAGACTCCGTTCAGAAGTTATTCGAGCCGACGCTCTCCCACTAACTTGCTACTTATTTACGGAAACGCCCCTGGTGGCGTTTCTCACCACAGGCCCGCGCCCGCAAAGTTTACACCCCGCCTAGGGTAAACTGCACGTTCCGGACGCAACCGTGCCCTCAGATTCCCGTTCTTAGCCACCGTTTAGGAGATATCACACCCCCGCCACGTGCATAGTATAAAAATACTTAATATTTTTATAAAATTTAATTCCGGGCACAACGGGCCTCGGAATCGCACGCCGTCTTCGCGCCTAGCTCTGGCATTATTCGTAGAAACATTCCAAAGTCTGACAGGGCCAAAAACCCGAGTCGCTACATCCTCCCCCCCTTAGATCTTTTTGTCCCCGGAAAGCCCCAAGCACAAGGAAAGCGACTAAACTCTCAACTGGGTCTCACACACCAGCGAGCTCACCAAAAAACAACCACTCAGGGTCTTACCAACGCCCTGAACAAAACTCGAGCAAGCAACAAAAGGAAAGAGTACCGCTAAACAGTGTCTGACAAACTACTGCAGTAAGTAGAAAGACACAAGTCGTACCTCTATCCATCTGTGGTGCCTCTGGGTCAACAGCCTCCAGGGCATGCAGTTGTCCTCGCCCTCGACCACGAGCTCCCTGAGCTTGGCGTGGACCACCTGGGGGTGGGGGTGGTGGCAACTGGTACTGCCTACCACCGCCTCCCGCTGCACCAGCTCCGCTGCCACGTCCGCCGCCCTGCAGACCTCCTTGCTCGAGACGCTGCCTCTGCCAAGGCGGTCCATCGACTGGCTCCCTCTCAGCAGCACGTCGGGTGGGACAATCTCTAGCAAGATGTCCCCGACCATCGCAAGCGTAACACCGCCTCTCCGGCGGCTGACCAAAACTGACCTGCGAGCCCTGTGAGCCCTGAGGCTCAGATCCTCCATCCTGGGGTCGCCTCCTGAAACGTCGGCCACGTCCAGACCCCTGAGTCTGACGTCGGCTACCAGATGCCGATCCGACCGACGAAGTCTCCGCTCTCGAGTGTCCAGCACTAACAGGCGAGATCTGCTCGGCCAGAAATCTCTCCACCACCAGCGCTCGCTCCAGCACTCCAGCATAGGTGGGCAGGCACAAGGAAACCACACCTCCTCGGATATCCCTGCGTAAGCCCTGCTCGAAGGTCTGAGCCCTAAAGAACGGGTCTCGAACCATATCCAGGGAGTAGCGCGACAGGTCTGTAAATCTCGCTGAGTACTCCGACACATTCATGCTCTCCTGATGAAGCTGCAGAAGCTCCTGGATCTGCACTGACCTCAGCATCACCGGATAGAACTCCTCCATGAAGAGCCGCTCAAACTCTGCCCACGTGAGCGTCTCCTCGTCATGGGACTGCGTCACCAAACTCCCCCATCGCCTGGCCGAACCATGCAGAAGGCTCGCCGCTAGGACCACCATCTGATCAGGAGGTGTCCTCACTAGGCGGAAAACTCGAGTAACTGCCTCGAGCCAGTCATCAGCTGCCTGGGGGTCTGGATCACCCCGAAACCTCAGAGGTCGCTGCCTCTGGAACTCGTGCAACGCACTCAGCCTGCGTGCAACCTCGTCCTGCACCACCGGCACAACCAGCTGCTCGACAGGTGGTGGCTCAACTGGCAGACCACCTGGAGGTGCAACCTCAGAACCTGCGCCCTGCTCCACGGCCACTACACGGGGCGGGTCATCAGCACAATCCTGCTGCGGAACCCTCGCTGGCTGTCGTCGTGGAGGCATCCTGAAATACATTTAAGACACACCACAGTCAAAGAGTATATCTGGAGAGCTGACTCAAGAAGGACAAGGAAAAACCAAAAACCCAGTCCTATATGATGCATGTACCATGATGTCCCCACGACCAGTGTACGAATGTCCCGAGTCGAAAGGCAGGTTATCAGAGTCCTGGTGTATGGATACGTCGGCCGCCGCACCAACACTGGAGTCCCTGGCCTGAAAGCCGAACTCGAAACACCCTAACACTGTCGCTATGCAACCCAAACCAAACTCACAGCTAGACCAGCTACGCTCTGAGATCCCAAAGGTGGAACCTCCTCTGATACCACTCTGTCACGACCCGACCCAACGGGGCTCGAGCCGTGACTCCCCAAGCCCGCCTCCAATAGGTCAGGGGCTGGCGACCAGCACCGAGTAGGCTATCACACACATGGGAGGCATTAGCCTAAGGTACCTGTACACACGCACCCACAAACACCTCCATGCAACAGTGCAGAGATAAAACAACTGAAAAGTAAATGCATGCATACAATCTATCTCAAACCAGAGTGCAACAGCAAAAGTACAAGGGCAAAACAGGGCCCACCAAAAGAAAACTACAAAAGCGTATCCATCCTGCTCTGAAGAAGGGGAACGCTGCCACAAACACCCGCCGGAAAGCTCCCTCGGCATAGCTCCGGTAACACCCCGGTCAACTCGCTCACTAAGCTCCGCCTGCTCTGGGTCCTCCTGAGACTCCGTCAAAAGCCCTGTGGTCTGCACAAGACACAAACATGTGCGGGAAAAGCCCGTGCAGGGGTGAGTATAAACATACTCAGTAGGCACCCCAAAAACCCAAAACCCAAGGGAGCAACTGAAAGGCAACAGTCCGCTCAACCCAGCCAGAGGGAACCCAGACGAGAGAGAAACTCCATCTCGTGACCATCCTCGGCTAAACACAACTAGTCAGCTCAGCTCAGCTCAGGTGTATGCCCATACATACACCTTGAACAATCCAGATATACACAGCTCACGCCACAAAGCCACAAGAGGTACCGACCTCATCACCAGCAACTGCCACAACAAGGAGAGTACACCACGAACATTGTCATACCAGATGACACTCATCCGAGATATACACTCCATCGGGTTACTCGCAAACATCAAAGACGCTCACCCGAGAGACCACGCTCATCGGATAGCATCACTGAGGAAACATCGCTGAAACAACATAACCACCAAACTCCTCGGAGAGGGGATCGCCGCTAGGGTCCGCTAGGGGATACCAAGACCCACTCCGGTATACGTAACTCACTGATAGAGGATCACTCCCAGGGTCCGCTGGGGGATACCACGACCCGATCTGGCATACGTAGTTCTCAAAGATGGGGGATCACACCCAGGATCCGCTGGGGGATACCACAACCCGATCTGCACTCGACAGAAGCTTCACACTCAGATAGAGGATCATCGTCCATATAAAGATGGTCACGACGATACCGGAACCCTATCTGGGATAACTCGCGATGGAGGGGATCGAACCGACGATGCCACAACCCTACCGAAACCACGCGCTGAGTAGGGGATCGCATAACCAACGATACCGCAACCCTACCGACACCAAGCGCTGAGTAGGGGATCGTATAACCAACGATGCCGCAACCCTACTATAAACATCATGCTGAGTAGGGGATCGTAAACCCGACGATGCCACAACCCTACTATGCACGACCCACCGCGTAGGGGATCATATTCCCGATGATGCCACAAACCCTACGGGGTTAACCTGCTAGATAGGGGATCGCTGCCCGTGAATAAGTGGTCACAGCGATACCAAGAACCCGATCTAGGGTAAAGATGCTAGAGGATCCACTCCGGGCCCACCGGAGGGATACCACAACTCTAACAGTTTAAACATCCCATCGAGAGGATCACAAACCCATACAAAGGTTTTGATACCACACGAACCCTCGTAGGAACGAACCAAGGGAGAACCCTCAACCACTGCTGGTCCAAACATCGCTAACCCGAGCGACTCGCCCCAAAGCCACACTGTGCACCTCCGAAGCCAAAACTGAGGCCACCATCGTGTTCCACGCGGAAAAACACGCAGGATAGGCTGTTTACTCGCCCGAAACGGAGCACCGGTGAAAAAGGCACTATTCACCGTAGCTAGCTCGTGCGGGGCCCACACAACGATCCCGAAACCCATCGAGAGGATCACACCACGGCGATCCCCTTGGAAAAACAAGCGGAATCGACTACTCGCTCGCCCAAAACGGACACCCGGTGAAAAAGGTACTATTCACCGAAGGCCGGCTCGGGTGGGGCCCACGCCTGGATTCCGAAACTCATCGAACGGAACGCACCATTGCGATCCTCTCGGAAAAACACACAGGATCGACTATTCATCTGCCAAAATCGGACTCCTGGTGCAAAAGCTGCGTTTCCCCGCAAACGCCAAAACCCGGCCTCGTGGGGCCCGCACCCCGTTCGCAGTCTCAACACCCGAAAACCATCTCAAAAAGTCCGCTGTACCATCAGGGTCTCAACGCCACTGACGGCACGTCAATCGGACGCTCCGGGTAGAAGATACAACGGCCCGAAGTCATAAAATAATAAAATAATATTATTTTATACGACGTTTCTAACTCCCGGGCCACGATCCCGAAACATAAAATTCTCAAAGTGAGTTCAAAAGGTCCATCTCGACGCAAGGAGCGCGTCGCCGCAAACGGCTCGCAAATCGGAGTTACGGTTTACGAGTTACGGGGGTTTAAAGAACCCCCGGAACATTCTGGCCGGACCACCGCAGGGTCGCCGGAAACCACCACGCCGCCGCCGGACTCCGCCGTGCCGGAGCCGGAAACCACCGCGCTGCCGCCGCGCCGCCGCGGGTCTCACTGGATTCCGCCATGGCCGCCGCGGGTCTCGCCGGAAAACCGGGTTTTTCACCGGAAAACTTCCGGGAGCCACCGGGAGCACCCCGGTGCTCCAAATTCAGATCCGAAACATGTTTCAGAAAGCTCGGGACCCGAACTATACAAATCTTATGAAAATTTGAAGAAAAACAACACAAAAACGGGATCCGAGATTTTCAAAACTTAAAACGCCTACCTCGCGGGCGAAACGCCGACGATCCGCGCTCCAAAGCTTCCGTTGCACGATCCTGGAACGCCCGCCGTCGAAATCCGAGCTCGACGGCACCTTGATCGCGCGATTCGGCCGCCGATTCGCCGTCGGAAGGGGAGGAGAAGGAGGAGGAACTCCTCCTCTGCGTTACACACGTCCAACAAGGGGGGGTAGATATTTGTTTCCCACAAATATCTGCTTAACTCCCCGGCCCGACACGCCCCCGACCCCGCACCAGATGCGAACTAGGATAAGGTCACCCCTTGGGTAAACGCGCCATTTTGAACGCAACGGAGGACTCAGATTTTCCATCCGAGACTCCGTTCAGAAGTTATTCGAGCCGACGCTCGCCCACTAACTTGCTACTTATTTACGGAAACGCCCCTGGTGGCGTTTCTCACCACAGGCCCGCGCCCGCAAAGTTTACACCCCGCCTAGGGTAAACGGCACGTTCCAGACGCAACCGTGCCCTCAGATTCCCGTTCTTAGCTACCGTTTAGGAGATATCACACCCCCGCCACGTGCATAGTATAAAAATACTTAATATTTTTATAAAATTTAATTCCGGGCACAACGGGCCTCGGAATCGCACGCCGTCTTCGCGCCTAGATCTGGCATTATTCGTAGAAACATTCCAAAGTCTGACAGGGCCAAAAAACCCGAGTCGCTATAGATGACAAGTTTCATGATACCTTGGTGAATAACCTTGGTAATTTTTATGACACCTTGGGGATAACCTTGGTGATCTGTTCATGAATGTCTAAATTAAATGTTGTAGACACATATTAAAGTTATTATTAAAGTTATGATTTAAGTTATTTTCATTATGAAATTCCTCTACTTTCATTTGTAATGTCTATGTTTTTTTTCAAATTCTTATTGATATCACAAGTAAACTAATTCCCTTGTTTACCCTTACTGGGCCTTCAGATCACCCTTTCCTTTGATGTATGTCTCCAAGTTATGAGATTCATTAATTGTACTTATTATGAACCTATGATGAAGCTTTAAAAGTGGTTTATAAGAATTTATTATGTTGTTTTTATGTATTATGTTCCTAATTTCCAAGACACTAGACTTTAAAGATCTTTTGTTTGTAAAATGTAATGAAAAGTTATGTAGTAAAAAGAAGTGATGCCATAGTTGGTATCAAAGAAAAGTTTAGTTATATATAGAAATTAGGCTATGAAAACATTAGGAATCACCCTATATAAAAGTTTAAATATAATAATACTTCCTGGTATTTTGGTGAGTATTGAGTAAGTGGTTTATCAAGAAAATGCATCCTTGTCTGGATACGAGCAGGTAAAGGAAGCTCTGGCCCAAATGTACCTAGGAGTGGAAACTTTGTCAAGGAGTTTCGAGCTTGACCCAGGTTATCTTAGTACATGACAATGGGTCTTGATGCACTCCTGGTTATGACACTCCCGGGGGATATGTTTGGTTAATCATAATCTTTTTATGAATCATTATGAAGGATTTATAGAGAAATGTAATTGTTTAAAGCATGAAGTTTGACATAAAATCCTTTATAGTCAAAATATTCATAAATGAAATAATCTTCTCACTATGGTTTTATTATTTTATAAAATGGTGGGAAATATGAGGAAATGTGGAAATGGTGACCGTAATGGACCATGCGCTGACGGCCCTCCAATGGAAGCCGGAATGGAAACTTTCATGCGAATGATGAACCAACTGAATCAAGTTATGGGAAATAACATGAATCAATATGAGTGACCAACCTCTCCGCAAAGGTAAAAACTTTATGTAGAATTCTTTATGCATCAACAACCACCATCCTTCAGTGGATCGACCAACCCATTGATTGCTGAAGAGTAGATCAGCTCTATAGAGAAGATATTTTTGTGCTCTACTCTTCAGAGCAAGAGAAGGTCACCCTGGATGTCTATCGCTAAGAGGGAGAAGCTGATTAGTGATGGGAACTAATTAAAAACATAAGGCCAAGGGTGGAAGTTGAAGCTATTGACTGGGAAGAGTTCAAAGCAATATTCTTCAACAAGTATTTCCCTCGATCGATGAGAAAAATAATGGAGAAGGAGTTTCTCGAGTTGAAGCAACAGGAGAATGAATATGTGGGAAGCTATGAGATGAACTTCATAGGGATTTCACGTTACACCTCTAGATTTGTCATGGATCCAAATGGTAAGGTTGATAGATTATTCGGTGTACTGAGACCTCATCTGTGGGAGAATCTTGCCAACCAATATTATGATACCTATAATGAGATTGTGCGAAGTGAGATGAAAGTCAAACTGGAGTTTGGTGAGACACAAAGGTATCATAAATCCAATGATAATAAAAGGTTGATGGATCCAAGCTTAGGGAGGAACTTCGATCAGGGAAGAGGGGGAAAGCAAGTACAACACCCAACGTGTAATAAACGTGGGAAAAAGCATTTGGGGAACTGCCTGCTCGGGAGAAGGAAGTGCTACAAGTGTGGTAGAGATGGGAACATTATGTGGAATTATGGTAGTGAGGTGAACCCACAACTTCAAAATACTAACAAAAAGTGGAATATGGTTCAGGACCTACCTGATGTCCAATGTTATAAGTATAGACAACTTGAGAACTTTTCCAATCACTATCCAAATCTGAGGGCAGTGGAGGGGAATCACCATCAGCCTCAGAAAAGGACAAGGGAGCAAGGTTGTGCTTTTTCTATCACTATGGATGAAGTTGAAGCACCAAATGATGTGTTGAAAGGTACTCTTGTTGTTCTCTCAAAGCTAGCTAGTACTTTGTTTGATTTTGGTTCTACGCATTCCTTTATTTCCTCCAAGTTTGCAAAGAATTTGGAATCATCCCCTGATTTTATAAAAGTAGAGTTATCAGTCAAGACTCCTGGTGGTATTATCCAAGCATCGTTAGTGTTTAGAAACTCTAGTATTTACTTTAGTGAGCAAAATCTTATCACAAATCTAGTAGTCATTCCCATGATGGAATTCGACATTATACTTGGGATGGATTGGCTCTCAAAGTATAATTATAAGATCAAATATAGAAGAAAGTAAATATCAGTAATCTTAAATGGAAAACCTATAGTTATCTTCCAAGGAGAGATATCTCAACCTGATATTTCTCTAGAAGAACATATTATATCTTTCTTTATGGAGTTGATCGGTGAAGAAGAAGAAGGAAATGAGAGTTTGAGGATAGAAAATGTCCCCATCATCCTAGAATATGTTGATGTATTTCTTGAGGAGTTACCTGGACCTCCCCCAAAAAGAGAGGTAGAGTTCTCCATTGAACTCATAACTAGATCCCATCCGATATCAAAGACCCCCAATAGAATAGAAAATGTGGATCTAATGGAATTAAAGAAACAACTCCAAGATATTTTGGAGAAGGGATTTATCTGACCAAGTGTGTCTCCTTGGGGAGAACTTATTCTTTTTGTGAAGAAGAATAATGGATTGATGCGGCTATGCATTGATTATAGAGAATTGAACAAGATCACAGTGAAGAAAAAATCCCCGCTTCCAAGAATTGATGACTTATTTGACCAACTTCGTGGGGCTCAATTCTTCTCTAAGATTGATCTTTGATCTGGTTATCATCAACTGAGGGTGAAGAAAGAAAATATTCTGATAACTACCTTCTGATCAAGATATTGGAATTATGAGTTTATTTTTATGCCCTTTGGACTAACTAATGCACCTGCTATTTTTAGGGATTCGATGAATAGAGTCATTAAGGACTACCTTGATAAATTTGTAGTATTTTTTATTGATGATATTCTAATATATTCTAAAAGTCGTGAGGATCATGAGGATCATCTAAGGGTTATTTTGAAAACTCTACAGAAGGAGAGGCTTTTTGGGAAGTTCAGAAAATGTGAATTATGGTTACAGCAATTTGCTTTCTTGGGGCACATTGTTATCAATGAAGGAATCACAGTTGACCCTGCAAAGAAAAAAGTTGTAAAAGAGTGGCCTTAGCCTACAAAAATAACTGAGATTCTTATTTTCCTTGGATTAGAAGGATATTATAGTAGTTTTCTGAAAAAATTTTAATGACTTTTTAATCCATTAAACATATTACCTCGAAAAGGGGTTAAGTTCATCTGGAAAAAAGAGTGTGAGAAAAGTTTCCAAGAGCTAAAGAAGATATTGGTTACTACACCCATGTTAACTCCACCCTCAAGTAAATAATGGTTCATTATTTTTAGTGATGCATCTATGAAAGGTCTTGGGTGCTTCCTCATGAAAAAATGACAAATTCATTGCTTATACATCTCAACTGTTGAAGACTCATGAACAGAACTATCCTACGAATGATCTGGATCTGGCTATGGTTTTTTTTTTCTCAGAAGATATGGAAGCACTATATTTATGGGGATACATGTGATATATACATAGACCATCAAAGTTTGAAGTTTATTTTCACACAAAAGTAATTGAACATGAGGTTGAGAATATGGTTATAACTTCTCAAAGACTATGATTGTTCAATTCATTATCATCCCGAAAGAGAAAATAAAGTCGTTGATGCATTAATCAGGAAAGAACCTGTTGTTATTTCTATGATGAGGATTCAAATATATCCTTTGATTAAAGACCTAGTAAAGCTGGACATGGGAATTATAAGGGAAGGGACATCATCAACCCTAACTAAAATGATTTCTCAACCATCATTACTAGAGAAGATCAAGAAATCTCAGAAAGAAGATCCTTTATTATAGAAGAAGTTTGAGTTTTTGAAGTATGGGAAGTTTCTGGAGTTCAATATTGATCAAGAAGGTGTACTAAAATTTAGTATAAGACTATGTGTTCCATCTATTCCGAAAATAAATAAGGAGCTGATGGATGAATCTCATAACTCTACTTTCTCTATAAATCCTGGAAGCACAAAAATGTATAGGGACCTTTGTGATCATTATTGGTGGGATAATATGAAAAGGGAGATTGCTGACTACAATTAATGGTGCCTAGTATGTCAGAAAGTGAAGGTAGAGTGACAACTTCCTAAAGGGATATTGCAACCACTACCCATGCCAGCATGGAAGTGGGACAATATCACTATGGACTTCGTCACTGGTCTCCTGAGAACTTCCAAAGGAAACAATGCGATATGGGTTATTGTGGAACATATCGCCAAGACTGTCCATTTTATCACCATTCAAGAAGATTTCAATCTTGATCAACTTTCCAGGATTTACGTGAAGGAATTGGTAAGGCTACCTGGAGTTCCACTTACTATCGTATCTGATCGTGATCCAAGGTTCACATCAAAATTATGGAGAAGTTTTCAACATGCTATTAGCACTAAATTGAATTTCAGTACGGCCTATCACCTCCAAACTTATTTCCAATCTAAAAGGACAATTCAAACACTCGAGGATATGTTGAGAACATGCTCAATGGAATTTAAAGGTGGATGGGATCAACATCTCCCTTTAGCTGAGTTCTCTTACAAAAATAACTTCCACTCGAGCATTCAAATGACACCCTATAAAGCTCTATATGGTAATAGATGTAGAACTCCTACTTGTTGGAATGAATCTAGTGATAGAAAGATTCTTGGGTCTGATCTTGTGCAAGAGATGACAGAAAAGTTACATGTCATCCAGCAACACATTAAGACTGCTCAGAGTCGGCAAAAGAGATATGTAAACAACCATCGAATGGACTTGGAGTTTGATGTTGGTGAGAAGGTCTTTCTTTGAATTTCACCTTAGATTAGAGTCATGAGGTTTAGGAAGAAAGGAAATCTCAGCCCTAGGTACATTGGCCCCTGTGAAATCCTTGATCCCGTAGGAGCAGTGGCCTATCGTCTTGCACTTCCTCCAAATCTTGCACAAGATAATGATGTCTTCCACGTATATCTTTTGAGTAAGTATATACCTAACCCTTCACATGTACTAAATCTAGATGTGGTACAACTGGAACATGACATCTCTTATGAGGAGTAGCTAGTGGAGATCTTGGATCATAGAGACAAGGTTCTACGTAACAAGACTACCCACCTTGTTAAGGTGTTGTGGAGGAACCACAAATGCGAAGAAGCTACATGGGAACTAGAGGAGTCTATGAGGTAGAAGTACCCACACCTTTTCTCTTCTTAGGGTAAAAGTTAAAATTTCGGGGATGAAATTTGTTAAGGGGGGAAGAATGTAATGACCCGAACTTTTGAATAATATTTGTTTCCAAAATTTGTGTGTCATTTCATTTTATACTCTACAAAACTATATCATTTAATTAATGATGTACTACCGTTGGGTTTCGACTGTTATATGACCATTGGTCAGTATGAACATTGGAAACTAAACTCTTAACATTACAATTATTGTTTATAAATACAAGTGATCTTTGTTAATTAATATAGAAAGAAGAGTAGATGGCCTCATCCAGTAGACTCGGGTCGTACAAAGCCCATCTGTCGGAGCTTGTGAAGGAGGTAGCATCTATAGGCTTTACTCTAGACCAAGCCCAAGATGAGATTCGATATGTGAAGCTTGAACGGAATCACCTAAGTAAGAAGTTAAAGCTAATATAAATCACCACTAGGGAAATGTTTTCCGAGACTCCCCAAGATTCTATCACCATAACACACCTTACACATAGGTCCTATGCATGTGTTATAAGGGGCTATGTAACGAGGCCTTATATACTTTTTCTAATACATTGGTATAAATAAAATTGTTATTTATTATTATGGTAAAATTTGTGAATTTTAAATGTCCGTGTAAATGTAGGATGAATTTATATAAGTTACATATTACTAATGAATTTTGAAAAAAAAGAGTTTTTTAAAATATTTATGTAAACTTTAAAAAATTAAAAATGTAAAATGATTTTCAAAAAATGGTCTTCTACAATTGTGACCAATAAAAAATTTAGAGTCTAATAAGATCAAATAGATTTTTAGTGAATAGTAAAGAATGAATAGTAACATACCCTTATGAATAGTAATGAATATTAATGAATAGTAAGTCGGCCAAAAAAATAGAAACTTCACCCATGAATGTATAAATACAATTTAGATATCTTAAAAGTGAAAAAACGATCATAGTATAAGTTTTGATATTTTTGTATGACATAAATATTTTATTTACAATTTTAT
This sequence comes from Viscum album, assembly GCA_963277665.1. Classification (NCBI taxonomy): domain Eukaryota; kingdom Viridiplantae; phylum Streptophyta; class Magnoliopsida; order Santalales; family Viscaceae; genus Viscum; species Viscum album. Next base: position 131,098,181 of record OY728132.1, read on the forward strand.
AATAAATGTAATAATTTAAAACGGAAATTAATTTTCATAAAATGTAATCATAAATTTTTACTTTATTTTCTTATGGTAATATGATAATTTTATAGGACATTGATTACTTTTTCAAGGTGTTACAAAACGAGTTATAGATTTAAAGTTGTTTATTTGGAATAAATAATGATTTTCTTTAAAAAATAAATTAAAACTATTTAGAAAATTATTTTCATAAAATGGATTTGATTTTTGAATTAAGAGCATTGATATTAGGTTAGGGTGAATTTTTGGATTTTTTATGAAACAGTTGAATTTTCAGTGAATAGTAAAAATACAGTTTTGAGTTTTGGGTGTTTAATGACATCATTGATAGTGTAATAATGATTTAGTAATTATAGTAGACTTTTGAATAGTAATATATTCTATTAGGTGTCCCAAGTGTTTAATACCATGGGAAAATACCATCTTCAAGCCCATGGTTTTTCAAATACCACAGATGAGGTGTCCCTTGGAAATTAATTAAATATTCCCTCACTTTTCCTATAAATACCAATCCATTACCTCATTAATTTCATTCCAAAATCATACTCAACGAATTTATAGTCTTTTACCTCCCAAGGAGTCCTCCCAAGTTTCCCTCAATCCCACAAGGTCTCAACCTTCACGCTTTCGAAGTTACTCTTCAAGGTAAGGGAACCGTTCACCCTCCTCTTTTAAGTCATGACTTCCTTTATGTTATGTTTTCTATTATTCATTTTATTATGTGGGGGTATGTTATTCTATATAATTATTACTTTAAATTTCATTTTCAATTGATTATAGACCCTTTCCTCTCACATCAACTGATTTTGTGAATTTTTAAGTGACGTCGTTAGGCTTCCAAATTTTCGTAAAAGAAATCACATCTTCTCTTTTCCTTCGAGTTTCATTTTCATATGGTATTTCCTTAAAATATCAATAAAATTATCTTATTATGTACCCATACTATATTATGAGTTATTTATTAGTGGGTGACTCTTGTCCCTTCTCTTTTCAATGTTTTCTAAAACCATGTTATATAGTCGTTATGCTGCAGAATTGTCGTCTCAAAATATATTTCTCAAGAAATTATATTGTATTATTTATGTGAATACCCAATTCTATTTTCATTTCTAGGGGTATTCATCAATACATACAATTTATCTATTTTATTTGGGAATTTACATACATATAACTCTCACTCCCATTCCATGGTTTATAAATGAAAAAATGATCTCGTTTTCAAGCACCTTTTAAAAACGTCACGATTTTAACATGAAACCCATTTATTTTATTCTCTTTGGGTTATTTATGATATGTATGATTATGATATATGTGGATCACATGAAAATAAATAAATATTTATGATTTTCCCTGATATTTCTCCAATTCATTGGGTAAATAATTTAATCTCTAGAGATGACAAGTTTCATGATACCTTGGTGAATAACTTTGGTAATTTTTATGACACCATGGAGATAACCTTGGTGATATGTTCGTGAATGTATAAATTAAATATTGTAGCCACATATTCAAGTTATTATTAAAGTTATGATTCAATTTATTTTCATTATAAAATTCCTCTACTTCCATTTCTCATGTCTATGTTTTTTTCAAGTTCTTATTGATGTCACAAGTAAACTGATTCCCTTGTTTACCTTTACTGAGCATTCAGATCACCCTTTACATTGATGTATGTCTCCAAGTTATGAGGTGAATTAATTTTAATTATGATTAACCTATGATAAAGACTTAAAAGTGGTTTATAATAATTTATTATTATTATTTTCATGTAATATGTTCCTAATTTCCAAGACACTAGACTTTAAAGATCCTCTATTTGTAAAATGTAATGAAAAGTTATATAGTAAAAATGAGGGATGCCACACACTCTATCCAATTTTTTTATACACCATTGTATTTATAAAATAAGTATTTTTTATTATAAGAACCTTCTTGGTTTAATTCTGGTTTTAAATAAAATATTTTCCTCTTTTCTATTTTAAAACCTCTATAGTGTTTTCCTTAAAACCACACAAAAATGTTTTCATGATAATGTTTCTCAAATGCATTTATTATATGTTTTCACTTATTTTTGACATATCTTACCATGTTATATTCCTATTTTACCTTATGAACATCCATTTATGTTCTAAAGGCTTAATTTCATGGACACTTTCAGGATACGCCCATTGGTTTTTATTTGTGTCATGATTGTGGTACCCAATTCTTTTCGTGGGTGCCCTTATGTTTATGTATGGATCGTTATGTATGATTATTTATGTGGAAATAATATTCTTGAAAATGTTGAGATGGGTTCACCCAGATAGAACTCCAATGCATTGGGTAAAGTTAAGTCTCATGATATGTGATGTGAAACGGGATTGGCGGTTAGCCTTGACCCGTACTAAAATGGGAAACGAGATTGGCGGTTAGCCTTGAACTGTACTAAAGAAATTTTTTATGATTCTGCCATATTTATATGATTCCACCTTTATATGATCACATGCTTATATGATATGATTTTATATTTTCTATGCTTTGGATATCATTATGTCATTCCTCCTAACTCATGTTCTTAAGACATATCCTTATGTTCATTCCCTTACTGGTCTTTTTAGCTCATCCCTTTGTTCATGTGTTCCCTAGGGTACCCTATGTAGATGTAAGGGCTCAAAGGAAGTTAGGATCTCTTTATGGATATTAAATAAAGTAGTGTTTTTCCCATGTTTTATGTTTTATGTACCTAGTCTTCTAAAACACTAGAATTAACGATCTTTGGCTTGTACTCTGATTTATAATCATGCTTAAAATCATGTAATGATACATATAAAATGATTGGGTCACTATAGTTTATATCATAGGATAGTCTAGTTATTTTTGGAGATTAGGAATAGAGCACCTTTGTAAGAACCTTAAGTATGAGACTAAGTATAAGAAAACATTCCTATATTTTGGTGAGTATTGAGTAAGTGGTTTATCAAGAAAATACATCCCTGTCTGGATACGAGTAGGTAGAGGAGGCTCTAGCACAGATGTACCTAGGATTGAAAACTCTGACAAGGAGTTTCAGGCTTGACCTAGGGTATCCTGGTGCATGACAATGAAACTTGTTGCACTCTTGTTTAAGACACTCCTGGGGGATATGCTTTGGTAGATTCATGATCTTAGTGAAACCATTATTAAGGGACAAAAAAAGCTTGTAAGAATACATGTTAAGAAATAGATTGAGGATAACCTAGATTTAAACCTAAGGAATCACAAGATAGGATATACTTCTCTTTTACAGGTTTATCCTTTTTTGTTCAAAGTTTCCTTTTATACTTAATGGCTAAGTATTCAAGCCCTCTAATTATACGTTCTTTTCTTAGTTAATGGTGAGAAATAGAAAAACACATTCCAACAACCAATGGGATAGGAAATGTGAAGATTGCCCTAATGATATGCCTGATATTATGGGAGAGGGTGCTAAAAAATTCATGGTAGTACTTGCTCAACTGGATTGAGTTATGAATAATAACTTGAATCATGTGGAACTCCCTCCTCCTCCAAGGAAAGATCAAGTTGTCGTAGAATCCTTCATATGGAAAATGCCTCCCATGTTTAGCAGATCTTCTGATACCCTCCTCACGGAATAGTAGATTAACTCCATTGAAAATATATTCTTCATCCTCCAGTGCTCAGAAAAAGATAAAGTTTTACTGGCGGTCTATCATTTGTATGGGGAAGCTGATAAGTGGTGGACACTGATTAAGAATTCAAAGTCCCAATAGGAAATTTATTCCATGTATTGGGAGGAATTCAAGGGGATGTCTTTCAACAAATATTTTCCTCGAACCCTCTGTCTTAAGATGGAAAGGGAGTTCCTCGGACTCAAGCAGAAGGAAGATGAGTCCATTGGGGCGTTTGAAGAAAACTTTAAACGGATTGAAAGGAACACCTATGGATTTTTCATGAACACCGAAACGAAGGTGGATTGCTTCTTTAGAAGACTAAAGCAGTGTCTATGAAAAGTGTTGGTGATTTGAGACTTCAACAGTTATGAGGATACTGTCCATTGTTCCCTCACGGTCGAAAAGGATATTTGATACTCTCAATGGTCCTGTGGGCCCAGTGATAAGAATCGGAAAATGGAGAACAACATGGGTGGTTCATCAAACAAATCCCATGACAGAAAGAAGCCTGACATTTCCCCTTATAAAAGTTGTGGGAAGAAGTGTCCCGGTAATTATCTCAAGGGAACCAATAATTGCTTCAAATGTGAAAAGTTTAGTCATTTGGCCAAGAATTGCAGAATGGATATGAAAAATACCGCTAATGTTGAAGAATAAAGGAAGGTTCATAGCAACACTCAGCCTGCAATGCAATGTTACAACTGCAAGAAGCATGGGAATTATGAAAAAAAATTGCTCTAAGCTAAGGGTTGTCAGAGGTAATTAGAAACAACCTCCAAGGAAACAAGGAAGGGATTAGGTTATCAGTACTACTGAGGTGGATCTGAACAACGATGTGGTGATAGGTACGCTTGTTATTCATTCAAGAATAGAGGACGTACTATTTGATTCTGGTTCTATGAATTCTTTCATATCTTGAAAGTTTAGTAGAATTATTCAAACACCACCTCAAAATTTAGAGGAAAAGTTATCTGTGAGAACCGTGAATGGGGAAATAGTTACATCCATGGTTTATAACTCCTTCCTAGTTAATGTTTGTAGACTGAACCTCCTAGAAAATCTATCCATGCTTCCTTTAGTGTATTTTGATACTATGTTGGTCATGGATTGGGTATCTTTATACAAATCCAACATCAATTTTCAAGAAAGGGAAATCACTTTTCACATCCCAAAGCATCCTATGATTCTTTACAAGTGTAAGGAGGAAGATGAGTCTCCTTTAGAATCATCATCTCAAGTTTAGATATTGCTTCCTTTTGAGAAATCATATCAAGCTCAAATTATTGGGACAAAGGATAGAATCATTCTTGAAGACATTCCCATCGTGAGGGATTACACTGATGTATTCCCTAAAGAGTTTTTTGGTCATCCTCCTTGTTGAGAGGTTGAGTTCTCAATTGAACTTATCCCTGGATCTATGCATATCTCAAAGACACCTTACAGAATGGCCACCGTAGAGTTGGAAGAGCTGAAGAAGTAGTTACAGGAGAATATAGAGAAGGGTTTATACACACGAGTGCTTCACCATGGGGTGTGACAGTCCTCTTTCTCAAGAAGAAGGATGGATCAATGTGCCTCTGCATTAATTATCATGAGCTCAATAAAATCATGATAAAGAACAAGTATCCCCTTCCACAGATAGATGACTTGTTCAAACAGCTTCATGGGGCCAGTTATTTCTCTATGGTGGACCTTTGGTAAAGATATCACCAATTAATGTTGAGGAAGGAAGATATTCCCAAGACTGACTTTCGAACAAGGTATAGACACTATGAGTTCATAGTGATGCCCTTCAGACTCACTAGTTCTCTAGAAATTTTCATGGATTTAATTAATAGAGTATTTATAAATTACCTTGAAAAATTTGTGGTAGTCTTTATTGATGATATTCTGATATACTCCAAGAGAAAGGAGGAACATGAGGATCATTTGAATACTATGTTAAAGACTTTGTAAAGGGAGAAGTTGTATGAAAAGTACAGTAAATGTGAGTTTTGGATAGAGGAAGTATCATTCTTGTGGGATGTTATCACCAGCAAAGGGATATATGTGGACCCTTCCAAGATGAAGGAAATTGAAGAGTGGACTAAGACAACTTATGTAATGGATATCTGCAGCTTTTTGGGTCTAGTTGGGTATTATCAATGATTTGTGAAGAAATTTTAATGATTTTCAAACCCAATGACCAAGTTAACATGGAAGGGAGTAAAGTTTTTCTAGACAAAAGAGTGTGAATATTCTTTCAAGGAGTTGAAAAAGAGGCTTATCCCTGTGTCAGTATTCACACTCCCCACAAGTGGAGAAATATTTGTGGTGTATAGTGATTCTTCTAAGAAGTTATTAGGTTGTGTGATAATGAAAAATGATAAATTGATAGCATGTGCCTTATGACAGTTAAAAATCCATGAGCAAAACTATCCCACGAATGATCTGGAGTTAGCGGTGGTGATCTTTGTGTTGAAAATTTGGAGGCATTATCTCTATGGGGAGAAGTGTGAGATATATACTGACCACAAGAGTCTCAAACATATATTCACATAGAAAGAGATTAATATACACTAGTGAAGATGGGTAGAGCTCCTCAAGTATTATGACTGCTCAATCCACTACCTTCCTGATAAGGAAAACAAGGTGGCAGATTCTATAAGTAGAAAGGATCCTGCATCTTTATCAATGATGAGAATTGAAAAGTATATGATCTTCTTAGATTTTTAAAGTATGGACATGTGAATCATTAAGGTAGGAAAATCATCAATACTTTCTCAAATGATTTCTTAGCCATCCCTCTTGGATAAAAATAAAGTATGCTCAAAGGAAATATGTGGAAATTCAGAAAAGGTTGGAAGCTATTAGAAATGGGAAATCCTCCGATTTTAAAATTGACGAGGAATGTGTTGTAAGATTTGGGACATGATTTTGTGTACCAAATGATCCAGAGATAAAGAGGATCTATTGAATGATGCACATAGCTTCACCTTCTCTATCCACCTAGGGAGCACAAAGATGTATCAAGATCTCCAGGAAAACTTTTTGTGGGACAATATGAAAAGGGAGATTTCTGCATATACATCAAAGTTCCCAGTATGTCAACAAGTGAATTTTGAGAGGAAAGATTATAAGGGGATGATGCAATCACTACCCATAATGGCATGGAAGTGGGAGAACATTACTATGGACTATTTTACTGGAATTCCAAGGACATTCAGAGGAAACAATGCTATAAGGGTCATTCTGGATCATCTTACGAAGATAGCTCACTTTATCTTGATTCGAGAGGATTTCTCATTGAATCAAATTGCATGGATTTACATTAAATAAGTGGTAAGGTTGAATGGAGTACCACTACTGATTTTATCTGATCATGATCCAAGATTCACCTTGAAGTTCTGGAAAAGTCTCCAACATGCTCTAAGCACTGAACTAAACTTCAGTACGGCCTATCATCCTCAAACTGATGGCCAATCCGAGCGAACTATTTAGACACTAGAAGACATGTTGAGAGCGTGTTCTATAGAATTCGAAGGAGTATGGAACCAAAATATTCCACTGGTTGAATTATCATACAATAATCATCTCCACTCAGGCATCCGAATGGCACCATATGAAGCCCTTTATGGGAAAATGTGAAAAACACTGGCGTGTTGGGATGAATTTGGTGAGCGTAAGCTGTTAGGACCTAAAATGGTCAAAGAAATGGTGGAGAAGGAGAAAACCATTCAACAGCATATCAAGGTATCCCAAAGTCGATAGAAGATTTTTACAGATAACTGTCGATGAGACCTTGAGTTCAAAGTTGGAAACATGGTATTTTTACACATATCTCCATGGAAGAAGGACATGAGGTTTAGAAAGAAAGGGAAGTTAATTCCCAGGTACATCGGCCCCTTAGAGATCCTTGATCGAGTCATAGTTGTGTCTTATTGACTTGCACTTCCACCTACCATGTAGAAAGTACATGATGTCTTCCATGTATCCCTCTTAAGGAAGTACATACCAGACCCTTCACATGTAATCTCTTTAGAGGTGGTACAGTTGGAGGATGATCTTTCCTATGAGGAGAAGCCAGTGAAGATCTTGGATCATAGAGACAAAGTTCTACGCAACAAGACTACTCATCTGGTCAAGGTATTATGGTTAAACCATATGTACGAAGAGGCAATATGGGAACTTGTGGAAGAAATGAAGGAAAAGTACCCCCACCTATTTTTGTCTAAGAATGTAAAATGAAATTTCAAGGGTGAAACTTTATAAGGGGAAAGAATATAATGACCCAATGTTTTAAAAAATGAAAATTCCTCTCTTATAAATATGTCATAAAATCACATGAAAACACATCATAATGAACTACTAAGTGATAAGTGACCTTTAAACATAAGTTTGTCATTTCTGGATTTGGAATTTCAAAAATCTGACATACACGGTTGCAATCAGTATGTTATTTAGAGTCTGATAAGAAAAACATAATTTTTGGTGAATAGTAACCTACCCTTATGAATAGTAACATACCCTTATGAATATAGATTTACCCTAATGAATAGTAACTTTAACTATGATAATATATAAATAATATTCAAGTTGAAAGTACGATATACCAATATTTTAGAGTAAGTAAATGAATGTTTTAAAATTGGTTTTTGATAATAAATTATTATTTTAATTAAATACTAAAATAATCATATTTAGAAAATTATTTTTGAAAAATAGACTTCATTTTTGGATTCTACACATTGAAAAATGGTTAGAATGAATTTTTAATATTTCTATAAAATAATTGAATTTTTTATGAATGGTAAAATCTGATAATTCACAATAAATGCTAAAAGCTTAATTTCTACATCATGCTTGAGTCATGGATGATGTAAATGGAATTTGGTTCAAAGTCACATGCATTTATTACAATTATTGGTCATAGAATACTTAATATTACTTTTCTTGTGAAGAAATAATAAACTAATGATTATAATATTATAATATCCCTCCTCTCCTCCACTATAAAAACCCCCCTCACTCCCTCTTCTCTTCACTACTCTCAAGCCTTCTGTCTTGCCAATATTCTACCCAAATCTCTCCCCAAGATGCTCCCCCATGTCCAAAATCCCCTAGCCTCTTCAAAATACCAAAACCTCTCCACATAAGAGGTTCTCAAAGGAGGAATATCAAGAGGTAAATTCCTCTTTCCAATTCCTTCATTTCTTTTAAGTTCTTTTCTTTTTGTTTCATTCCTCACAACCCTTCACCTAAATAGTATGAAAACTCTAGTAAAATACATGTACTGGAATTTTTTTATGCTAATGGGATATTTCATTGTCTTATCTCCTTTCTCTACCTTTTTATTTAAAATAAATTAAAGCACCGTTTGAGATGTGCTAATTTAGCACATTCAAGGACAACAGTTTATCAATTTATATTATCATCTTTAATTCTGGTCATGAAACCATTTTTGTTATCGTTGAACCAGATTATTATATATGTATTATATCCTATTTTTGGTTCTGTAATCCTTTTGTACAAATGGTATTAAGTTATAAAGAAAAACATGTTCTTCGTAATCAAACCCATCGATTAACCCAAACTGTTGTCACTAAGGTTATATATATATAAATTAAACTTCCCTCTAAGTAACCAAATTAAATTTAAAACCATGTAATATTTTTTATGTTAACTAATATCATATAACTTCAATTCTATACAACCACATTCATCTTACATATTTATCCAAACATGAATATTAGTGAACCGGTCATTAAAACCAAGTAAACAAAAGAGACCGAACAATGAAATTGAACCTCATAACCAATAAAAACGGTTATAAATGAACTTAAAATGATTATACTAAACCAATTACATATAGAATAGGTTATATAATTATTAATTAATAACTCTAATTTTTTTATTCAAGTATTTAATGACAAGTAGAGAACACCAACAGATTTAAGGTAAGGGATCCTCTCCATTTCGATCTTAAATCAAGATTGTCCTCTATGATATGTCATTATATGTGTAATACCTAATTATATGGTATACTTTTTCACCTCCCCCATACTTCCCTCACATTTTATAAGTGATTAGAAACCCTTTCTCTCTCTCATCAAGCCCTCTTACGTGCACACGACACCATGCCGATAATCCGTAACAAAATCTACCCGAACCTCCTTTGTTCTTTCGGGTTGCCTTATCATTATTTATATCAAAATAGAGTTATCTTATCTATTTTTTTGAATCTTATAAATTTTTTTAGTTGTACAAAATTATTTTATGAGGAAACTTTCATCACTCTCTTTTAGGGATATACATGTTTTTAAAAGATTCCCACCTTAGAACTTTCCAATAAGAAAACATGTTTTAAGGGAACTTCCCAAATTTTTACCCAATTTCAAGTGAACTATGTAACAACCCTACCTTTTGAATAATATTTGATTCCAAAATTTGTGTGTTATTTCATTTTATACTCCACAAAACTATACCCTTTAATTAATGTAGTGATATCGTTGGGTTTCGACTATTATATGGTCGTCGTTCAATACGATCGTTGGAAACAAAACTCTTAACGTTACAATAATTATTTATTAATACAAGTGATCTTGGTTAATTAATACAGAAAGAAGAGTTGATGGCCTCATCTAGTAGACTCGGGGTGTACGAAGCCCATCTTTCAGAGCTTGGGAAGGAGGTAGCATCTCTTGGCTTTGCTCTGGATCAAGCCCAAGGTGACCTTCAACAAGTGAAGCTTGAACGGAATCACCTAATGGAGAAGTTCAAGTTGATAGATTTCACCACTCGGGCAATGTTGTCTGAGCCACACCAAGATTCTATCACCATAGAACACCTTACACTTAGGTCTTATACAGGTGTTATAAGGGGCTATGTAACGAGGCCTTAGATACTTTTTGTAATACCTTGGTATAAATAAAATTTGTATTTCTTATTATGGTAAAATTTTTGTAATTCAAATGACTAGATAAATATATGATGAATTTATTAAAGATCCATATTACTAATTAATTTTGGAAAAAAAGGTATTTTAAAATATTTATATAAACTTTAAATAATTAAAAATGTAAAATGATTTAAAAAAAAAATTCTTCTACAGTTGTGACCAATAAGAAATTTAGAGTCTAATAAGATCAACTTGATTTTTAGTGAATAGTAATGTATGAATAGTAACATACCCCTATGAATATTAATGAATAGTAAATCGGCCAAAAAAAAAGAAAATTCACCTATGAATGTATAAATACAATTTAGACATCCTAAAAATGAAACAATTTCCATAGTATAAGTTTTGATATTTTTATATAACATAAATAGTTTATTTATAATTTTATAATTAATTTAATAATTTAAAATAGAAATTCTTTTTCATATAATGTAATCATAAATTGTTACTTTATTTTCTTATGGTTATATGATAATTTTATGGGACCTTTATTACTTTTTCAAGGTGTTACAAAATGTGTTATAGATTTAATGTTATTTATTTGGAATAAATAATGATTTTATTTAAAAAATAAATTGAAAATATTTAGAAAATTATTTTCCTAAAATAGATTTAATTTTTGAATTCAGAGCATTGATATTTGGTTGGGGTGAATTTTTGGGATTTTTCTGAAACAGTTGAATTTTTTGTGAATAGTAAAAATACAGTTTTGAGTTTTGGGTGTTTAATGACATCATTGATGATGTAAAAATGATGCAGTCAATCCGGTATACTTTTTAATAGTAAGATATTATATGAGGTTTCCCAAGTGGCCAATATCATGGGCAAATACCATGGGCAAGCCCATGGCTTTGCAAATACCACCAATGAGTTGTCCCTTGGAAATTAATTAAATATTCTCTCACTTTTCCTATAAATACCAAGAAATTACCTCATTCATTTAATTCCAAAATCCTCCTCAACGAAGTTATAGTCCTTTTACCTCCCCAGGAGTCCTCCCAAGGTTCTCTCAATCCCCCAAGGTCTCAACCTTCAAGCTTTCGAAGTTACTCTTCTGGGTAAGGGAACTGTTCACCCTCCTCTATTAAGTCATGACTTCCTTTATGTTATGTCTTCTAGTTTTCATTTTATTATATGGGGGTATGTTCTTCTATATCATTATTACTTTAAGTTTTATGTAAAATTGATTATATACCCTTTCCTATCTCATCAACTGATTTTCTGAATTTTTAAATGACGTCGTTAGGCTACTGAATGTTCCTAAAAGAAATCACATCTTCTCTTTTCCTTCAAGTTTCATTTTCATATGGTATTTCCTTAAAATATCCATAAAATCTTCTTATTATGTACCCATAATATATTATGATCTATTTATGAGTGAATTACTCTTGTCCCCTCTCTTTTCAATTTTTTTTAAAACCATGTTATATAGTTGTTATGCTGTAGAATTTTCATCTCAAAATCTCTCTCTTTCCCCAAGAAATTCTCTTGTATTGTTTATGTGAATACCCAATTTTATTTTCATTTACAAGGGTATTCATCAATACATAAAATTGATCTATTTTATTCTTAAATTTACATACATACAACCCTCACTCTCTTTCCATGCGTTATAAATGAAAAAATGATCTCGTTTCCAAGAACCTTTTAAAAACGTCACGATTTTAACGTGAAACCCATTTCTTTTATTCTATTTGGGTTATTTATGATATGTATGATTATGATCTGTGTGGATCACATGAAAATAAATACATATTAAGGGTGTTCCCTGATAACACTCTAATGCATTGGGTAAATAATTTAATCTCTATAAATGACAAGTTTTACGATACCTTGGTGAATAACCTTGGTAATTTTTATAACACCTTGGGGATAACCTTGGTTATATTTTCATGAATGTCTAAATTAAATGTTGTAGACACATATTCAAGTTATGATTCAAGTTATGATTTATGTTATTTTCATTATGAAATTTCTATAATTTCATTTCTCATGTCTATGTTTTTTTTCAAATTCATATTGATATCACAAGTAAACTGATTACCTTGATTACCCTTACTAGGCCTTCAGCTCACCCTTCCCTTTGATGTGTGTCTCAAACTTATGAGATTCATTAATTGCACTTATGATGAACCTATTATGAATCCTTACAAGTGGTTTAGAAGAATTTATTATGTTGTTTTCATGTATTATGTTCCTAATTTCCAAGACACTAGACTCTAAAGATCCTTTGTTTGTAAAATGTAATGAAAAGTTATGTAGTAAAAAGGAGGGATGCCCCATTTGGTATCAAAGGAAAGTTTAGTAATATATACAAATTAGGCTATGAAAACTTTAGGAATCACCCTATAGAAAAGTTTAAATATAATAATACTTCCTGGTATTTGGGGGAGTATTGAGTAAGGGGATTATCAAGAAAATCCATCCTTGTCTGGATACGAGCAGGTAAAGGTGGATCTGGCCCAAATGTACCTAGGAGTGGAAACTCTATCAAGGAGTTTCAATCTTGATCAGGGTTATCCTGGTACATGAAAACAGGCCTTGTTACACTCTTTGTTACAACACTCCCGGGGGATATGTTTGGTTAATCAGAATCTTTTTATGAATCATTATGAAGGATTTATAGAGAAATGTAATTGTTTAAAGTGTGAAGTTTGACATAAAATCCTTTATAGTTAAAATATTAATAAATGAAATAATCTTCTCACTATGTTTTTATTCTTGTAGAAAATGGTGGGAAATATGAGGAAATGTGCAAATGGTGACCGCAATGGACCATGCGCTGACGGCCCTCCAATGGAAGACGAAATGGAAACTTTCATGCGAATGATGAACCAGCTAACTCATGTTATGGAAAATAACTTTAATCAAGATGAGTGACCGACCTCACCACAAAGGGAACAACTTTATGTTTAATCCTTTATGCATCAAGAACCACCAACCTTCAGTGGATCGACCAACCCATTGATTGCTGAAGAGTAGATCAGCTCTATAGAGAAGATCTTTTTGTGCTTTGTTATTCAGAGCAAGAGAAGGTTACCCTGGCTATCTATCTCTAAGAGGGAGAAGCTGATTAGTGATGGGAACTAATTAATAACACAAGTGCATGGGTGGAATTTGAATCTATTTAGTGGGAAGAGTTTAGGGGGATATTCTTCAACATGAATTTCCCTTGATCAATGAGAAAAAGAATATAGAAGGAGTTTCTCGAGTTGAAGTAGTAGGAGAATGAATATGTGGCAAGATAAGAGATGAACTTCACAAGGATTTCACGTTACACGTCTAGATTTGTCATGGATCCAAATGGTAAGGTTTATAGATTCTTCGGTGGACTGAGACCTCATCCGCGGAAGAATATTTCCAACCAATATTATGGTAGCTATAATGAGATTGTGCGAAGTGAGATGAAAGTTGAACTAGAGTTAGGTGAGATGCAATGGTCTCATAAATCCAATGATAATAAAAGATTGATAGATCCAAGCTTAGGGAGGAGCTTCGATCAGGGAAGAGGAGGCAACCAAGTACAACATCCCACGTGTAATAAATGTGAGAAGAAGCATTTGGGGAACTGCCTGCTCGGGAGCAGGAAGTGCAACAAGTGTGGTATAAATGGACACATTGCGTGGAATTGTGGTAGTGAGTTGAAGCCACAACTTCCCAATACTAACGAAAAGAGGAATATGGTTCAGACCCTACCTGATGTCCAATGTTATAAGTGTAGACAACTTGGTAACTTTTCCAATCACAATCCAAATCTGAGGGCAGTGGTGGGGAATCACCATCAGCCTCAGCAAAGGCTAAGGGAGCAAGGTTTTGCTTTTTCTATCACTACGGCTGAAGTTGTAGTTCCAAATGATGTGGTGGCAGGTACTTTTATTGTAATCTCAAAGCTAGCATGTACATTGTTTGATTTTGGTTCTACGCATTCCTTTATTTTCTCTAAGTTTACAAAGAATTTGGAATCAACCCCCGATTTTCTAAAAGTAGAGTTATCAGTCAAGACTCATAGTGGGATTATCCAAGCATCGTTAGTGTTTATAAACTCTATTATTTACTTTAGTGAGAAAAATATTATCGCAAATCAAGTAGTCATTCCTATGATGGAATTCGACATTATACTAGGGATGGACTGGCTCTCAAAGTATAATTCTAAGATCAAATATAGAAGCAATGAAATCTCAGTAATCTTGAATGGAAAACCTATAGTTATCTTCCAAGGAGAGATATCTCAACCTGATCTTTGTCTAGAAGAACCTCTTATATATTTCTTTATGGAGTTGATTGGTGAAGAAGAAGAAGGAAATGAGAGTTTGAGGATAGAAAATGTCCCCATCGTCCAAGAATACATTGACATATTTCCTGAGGAGTTACCTGGACCTCCCACAAAAAGATAGGTAGAGTTCTCCATTGAACTCATAACTAGATCCCATCCAATATCAAAGACCCCCTATAGAATAGAAAATGTGGATCTAGAGGAATTAAAGAAACAACTCCAAGATCTTTTGGATAAGGGGTTTATCTGACCGAGTGTGTCTCCTTGGGGAGCACCTATTCTCTTTGTGAAGAAGAAGAATGGATTGATGCTGCTATTCATTGATTATAGAGAACTGAACGGGGTCACAGTGAAGAAAAAATACCCTCTTCCAAGAATTGATGACTTATTTGACAACCTTCATGGGGATCAATTCTACTCTAAGATTGATCTTTGATCTGGTTATCATCAACTAAGGTTGATGAAAGAAGATATTTTGATAACTACCTTCTGATCGAGATATGGGCATTTTGAGTTTGTTGTTATGCCATTTGGACTAACTAATGCACCTTCTATTTTTAGGGATTTGATGAATAGATTCATTAAGGACTAACTTGATAACTTTGTGGTATTTTTTATTGATGATATTCTAATATATTCTAAAATTCGTGAGGATCATGAGGATCATCTACGGGTTATTTTAAAAACTCTATAGAATAAGAGGCTTTTGGGAAGTTCAGAAAATGTGAATTATGGTTACATCAAGTTGCTTTCTTGGGGCACATTGTTATCTATAATAAAATCACAGTTGACCCTGTAAAGACAAAAGTTGTAGAGGAGTGGCCTTAGCCTACAAAAATAACTGAGATTCGTAGTTTCCTTGGATTAGTGGGATATTATAGTAGTTTTGTGAAAAACTCTTCATGACTTTATAATAAATTAACCAAGTTAAGTCGAAAATTGGTTAAGTTCATCTGGAAAAAAGAGTGTGGGAAAAGTTTCCAAGAGCTGAATAAGAGATTGGTTACTACACCCGTGTTAACTCTAATCTCAAGCAAATAAGGGATCGTTATTTTTAGTGATGCATCTATGAAAGGTCTTGGGTGCGTCCTTATGAAATGTGACAAATTCATTGCTTATACATCTCAACAGTTGAAGACTCATGAGTATAACTATCCTACACATGATCTGGATCTAGCTGTAGTTGTTTTTTCTCTGAATATATGGAAGCACTATATTTATGGGGATAAATGTGATATATACATAGACCATCAAAGTTTGAAGTATATTTTCACACAAAAGTAATTTCACATGAGGTAGAGAAGATGGTTAAAACTTCTCAAAGACTATGATTGTTCAATTCATTATCATCCCGAAAGAGCAAATAAAGTTGTTGATGCATTAAGTAGGAAAGAACCAGTTGTTCTTTCTATGATGAGGATTCTAAGAGATCCTTTGATTAAAGACCTAGTAAATCTAGACATGAGAATTATAAGGGAATGGACATCATCAACCCTAACCCAAATGATTTCTCAACCATCATTACTAGAGAAGATCAAGAAATCTCAGAAAGAAGATCCTTTATTATAGAAGAAGTTTGAGGTTGTGAAGTATGAGAAGTTTCCTGAGTTAAATATTGATCAAGAAGGTGTACTAAAATTTCGTAGAAGACTATGTGTTCCATTTATTCTGGAAATAAAGGAGCTGATGGATGAATCTCATAACTCTACTTTCTCTGTACATCCTGGAATCACAAAAATGTATAGGGACATTTGTGATCATTATTGGTGGGATAATATGAAAAGGGAGATCGATGACTACAATTCAAGGTGCCTAGTATGTCAGTAAGTGAAGGTAGAGCAACAACTCCCTAAAGGGATATTGCAACCACTACCCATACCAGCATGGAAGTGGGACAATATCACTATGGACTTTGTCACTGGTCTCCTAAGAACTTCGAAAGGAAACAATGCAATATGGGTTATTATGGACCATATCACCATGATTTTCCATTTTATCTCTATTCGAGAAGATTTCAATCTTGGTCAACTTTTCAGGATTTATGTGAAGGAATTGGTAAGGTTCCATTGAGTTCCACTTACAATCATATCTGATTGTGATCCAAGGTTCACATCAAAATTCTAGAGAAGTTTTCAACATTCTCTAAGCATTAAATTGAATTTCAGTATGGCCTATCACCTCCAAACTGATTGCCAATATGAAAGGACAATTCAAACACTCGAGTATATGTTGAGAACATGCTCAATGGAATTTAAAGGTGGATGGGATCAACATATCCCTTTAGATGAGTTCTCTTACAACAATAACTTCCACTCGAGCATTCAAATGACACCCTATAAAGCTCTATATGGTAATAGATGTAGAACTCCTACTTGTTGGAATGAATCTAGTGATAGAAAGATTCTTGGGCCTGATCTTGTACAAGAGATGACAGAAAAGTTACATGTCATCCAGCAACACATTAAGGCTGCTCAGAGTTGGCAAAAGAGATATGTCAACAACCATCGAAGGGACTTGGAGTTTGATGTTGGTGAGAATGTCTTTCGTTGAATTTCAACTTAGAAGAGAGTCATGAGGTTTAGGAAGAAAGGGAAGCTCAACCCTAGGTACATTGGCCCCTATGAAATCCTTGATCGCGTAGGATCAGTGGCCTATCGTCTTGCACTTCCTCCAAATATTGCACAAGTTCATGATGTCTTCCACGTATTCCTCTTGAGTAAGTATATACCTGACCCTTCACATGTACTAAATCTAGAGGTGGTACAACTGGAACATGACCTCTCTTATGAGAAGCAGCTAGTGGAGATCTTGGATCATTGAGACAAGGTTCTATGTAACAAGACTGCCCACCTTGTTAAGGTGTTGTGGAGGAACCACAAATGTAAAGAAGCTACATGGGAACCAGAGGAGTCAATGAGGCAGAAGTACCCACACCTTTTCTCTTCTTAGGGTACAAGTTAAAATTTCAGGGACGAAATTTTTTAAGGGGGGAAGAATGTAATGACCCGAACTTTTGAATAATATTTGTTTCCTAAATTTGTGTGTCATTTAATTTTATACTCTAAAAAACTATATCCTATAATTAATGAAGTATTACCATTTGGTTTTAACTGTTATATGACCATTTGTTAGTATGACCGTTGGAAACTAAACTCTTAACATTACAATTATTGTTTATAAATACAAGTGATCTTGGTTAATTAATATAGAAAGAAGAGTCGATGGCCTCATCCAGTAGACTCAGGTTGTACGAAACCCATATGTCAGAGCTTGGGAAGGAGTTAGTATCTCTGGGATTTACTCTCGACCAAGCCCAAGCTGAGCTTCGATATGTGAAGCTTGAACAAAATCACCTAAGGAAGAATTTAAAGCTGATAGAAATCACCACTAGGGAAATGTTGTCCGAGCCGCCCCAAAATTCTATCACCATAACACACCTTACACATAGGTCATATGCATGTGTTATAAGGGACTATGTAATGAGGGCTTAGATACTTTTTATAATCCATTGGTATAAATAAAATTTTTATTTCTTATGATGGTAAAATTTGTGAATTTCAAATGTCCAGGTAAATATAGGATGAATTTATAGAAGTTCCATATTACTAATGAATTTTGGAAGAAAAGAGTATTTTGAAATATTTTTGTTAACTTTAAATAATTAAAAATGTAAAATGATTTTCAAAAAATAGTCTGCTACAGTTGTGACGAGTAAGAAATTTAGAGTCTAATATGATCATATTTATTTTTAGTTAATAGTAAAGTATGAATAGTAACATACCCTTATGAATAGTAATGAACAGTAATGAATAGTATATCAGCCAAAAAAATATAAATTTCTCCCATGAATGTATAAATACAATATAGACATCTTAAAAGTGAAAAAAACAATCATAGTATAAGTTTTGATATTTTTGTATGACATAAATATTTTAATTACAATTTTATAATAAATTTAATAATTTAAAATGGAAATTATTTTTCATAAAATGTAATCATAAATTTTTACTTTATTTTCATATGGTTATACAATAATTTTATAAGACATTAATTACTTTTTCAAGGTGTTACAAAACAAGTTATAGATTTAAAGTTGTTTATTTGGAATAAATAATGATTTTATTTAAAAAATAAATTGAAAATATTTAGAAAGTAATTTTCATAAAATGGATTTCATTTTTAAATTCAGAGCATTGATATTAGGTTAGGGTTAATTTTTGGGATTTTTCTAAAACAGTTGAATTTTCGGTGAATAATAAAAATACAATTTTGAGTTTCCAGTGTTTAATGACATCATTGATGGTGTAATAATGATGTAATAATTATAGTAGACTTTTGAATTGTAAGATATTCTATTAGGTGTCCCAAGTGGCCAATACCATGGGAAAATACCATCATCAAGCCCATGGTTTTGCAAATACCACTAATGAGGTGTCCATTGGAAATTAATTAATTATTCCCTCAATTTTCCTATAAATACCAAGCCATTCCCTCATGAATTTCATTCCAAAATCATCCTCAATGAAGTTATAGTCTTTTACCTCCCAAGGAGTCCTCCCAAGGTGCCCTCAATCCCCCAAGGTCTCAACCTTCAAGCTTTCGAAGTTACTCTTCAAGGTAAGGGAATCGTTCACCCTCCTCTTTTAAGTCATGACTTCCTTTGTGTTATGTTTTCTGGTTTTCATTTTATTATGTGGGGGTATGTTTTTCTATATCATTATTACTGTAAATTTCATTTTCAATTGATTATAGACCCTTTCCGCTCTCATCAACTGATTTTCTGAATTTTTAAGTGACGTCGTTAGGCTGCCAAATTTTCATAAAAGAAATCACATCTTCTCTTTTCCTTCGAGTTTCATTTTCATATGGTATTTCCTTCAAATATCCATAACATTATCTTATTATGTACCCATACTATATTATGATTTATTTATTATTGGGTTAATCTTTTCCCTTCTCTTTTAAATGTTTTCTAAAACCATGTTATATAGTCGTTATGCTGCAGAATTTTCATCTCAAAATCTCTTTCTCAAGAAATTATCTTGTATTATTTATGTGAATACCCAATTCTATTTTCATTTCCAGGGGTATTCATAAATACATAAAATTGATATATTTTATTCTGTAATTGAAATACATATAACTCTCACTCATTTTCTATGGTTTATAAATGACAAAATGATCTCATTTTCAAGCACCTTTTAAAAACGTCACGATTTTAACATGAAACCCATTTATTTTATTCTCTTTGGGTTATTTATGATATGTATGATTATTATCTATTTGGATCACATGAAAATAAATACATATTAATGATTTTCCTTGATATTTCTCCAATTCATTGGGTAAAGAATTTAATCTCTAGAGATGACAAGTTTCACGATACCTTGGTGAATAACTTTGGTAATTTTTATGACACCATGGAGATAACCTAGGTGATATGTTAATGAATGTATAAATTAAATGTTGTAGCCAAATATTCAAGTTATGATTCAATTTATTTTCATTATAAAATTCCTCTACTTCCATTTGTCATGTCTATGTTTTTTTCAAGTTCTTATTGATATCAGAAGTAATTTGATTCCTTTGTTTACCCTTACTAGGCATTCAGATCACCCTTTACTTTGATGTATGTCTCCAAGTTATGATATGAATTAATTTTACTTATTATTAACCTATGATAAATCCTTACAAGTGGTTTATAATAATTTCTTATTTTGTTTTCATGTAATATTTTCTTAATTTCCATGACACTAGACTTTAAAGATCCTCTATTTTTAAAATGTAATGAAAAGGTATATAGTAAAAATGAGAGATTCCACACACTCTATCCTCTTTTTTTATAAACCATTGTCTTTATAAAATCAGTATTTTCTTATTATGGAAACCTTATTGGTTTAATTCTGGTTTAATATAAAATATTGTCCTCTTTTCTATTTTAAAACCTCTATAGTGTTTTCCTTAAAACCACACAAATTTTTTTAATGATAATGTTTATCAAATGCATTTATTATATTTTTTCAATTATTTTTGAAATCTCTTACCATGTTATATGCCTATTTTACCTTTTGAACATCCATTTATGTTCTAAAGACTAACTTTCATGGATACTTTCAGGATACGCCCATTGGTTTTTCTTTGTGTCATGATTGTGGTACCCAATTATTTTAGTGGGTGACCTTATGTTTATGTATTGATCATTATATATGATTATTTATGTGGAAATAATATTTATGAAAATTTTGAGATGGGTGCACCCAGATAGTACTCCAATTCATTGGGTAATGTTAAGTCTCATAATATACGATGTGAAACGGGATTGGCGGTTAGCCATGACCCGTACTGAAATGGGAAAAGAGACTGGAGGTTAGCCTTGACCTGTACTAAATAAAAGTATTATGATTCTGCCATATTTATATGATTACACGTTTATATGATCACATGCTTGTGTGATACGATTTTATATTTTCTATGCTTTGGATATCATTATGTCATGCCTCCTAACTCATGTTCTTAAGACGTATCCTTATGTTCGTTCCCTTACTGGGCCTTTTTGCTCATCCCTTTGTTCACGTGTTCCCTAGGGTACCCTATGTAGATTTAAGGGCTCAAAGGAAGTTAGAATCTCTTTATGGAGATTAAATAAAGTAGTGTTTTTTCCCATGTTTTATGTTTTATGTACCTGGTCTTCCAAAACATTAGACTTAATGATCCTTGGCTTGTACTATGATTTATAATCATGCTTAAAATCATGTAATGATATATATAAAATGATTGGGTCACTATAGTTCATATCATATGATAGTCTAGTTATTTTTGGAGATTAGGAATAAATCACCTTAGTAATAACCTTAAGTATGAGACTAAGTATATGAAATCATTCTTATATTTTGGCGAGTATTGAGTAAGTGGTTTATCCAGAAAATACATCCCTGTCTGGATATGAGTAGGTAGAGGAGGCTCTAGCACAGATGTATCTAGGATTGAAAACTCTGACAAGGAGTTTCGGGCTTGACCTAGGGTATCCTGGTGTATGACAACAAGACTTGATGCACTCTCAGTTACGACACTCCTGGGGGATATGCTTTGGTAGATTCTTGATCTTAGTACAAACCATTATTGAGGGAAAAAAATCTCGTAAGAATACATTTTAAGAAATAGATTGAGGATAACCTAGATTTAAATCTAAGAAATCACAAGATAGGATATATTTCTCCTTTACAGGTTAATCCTTTTACGTTCAAAGTTTCCTTTTATGCTTAATGGCTAAGTATTCAAGCCCTCTAATTATACGTTCTTTTCTTAGTTAATGGTGAGAAATATAAAAACACATTCCAACAACCAATGAGATAGGAAATGTGAAGATTTCCTTAATGATATGCCTAATATGATGGGAGCGGGTGCTCAAAAATTCATGGTAGTACTTTCTCAACTTGATTGAGTTATGAATAATAACTTGAATCGTGTGGAACTCCCTCCTCCTCCATGTAAAGATCATGTTTCCGTATAATCCTTCATATGGAAAAGGCCTCCCATGTTTAGTAGATATTCTGATCCCCTCCTCACGGAACAGTAGATTAACTCCATTTAAAAGATATTCTTCATCCTCTAGTGCTCAGAAGAAGAGAAAGTTGAACTGGCGGTCTATAGTTTTGATGGGGAAGCTGATAAGTGGTGGACACTAATTAAGAATACAAATTCCCAATAAGAAATTGATTCCATTGATTGGAAGGAATTCAAAGGGATGTTTTTCAAAAAATATTTTCCTTGAACCCTCTGTCTCAAGATGGAAAGGGAGTTCCTCGGACTCAAGCAGAAGGAAGATGAGTCCATTTGGGCGTATGAAGAAAACTTTAAAAGGCTTGAAAGGCACACCTATGGCTTTGTCATGAACATCGAATGAAAGGTGGATTGCTTCTTTAAAAGACTAAAGCCGAGTCTACGAAAAGCATTGGTGATTTGAGACTTCAACAGTTATAAGGATATTTTCCATTGTTCCCTTAAGGTTGAAATGGATTTTGGATACTCTCAGTGGTCTCATGGGCCCAGTGACAAGAAGCGGAAAATGGAGAACAACATGGGTGGTTCATCAAACAAATCCCATGACAGAAAGAAGCCTGACTTTTCCCCTTATAAAAGTTATGGGAAGAAGTGTCTTGGTAATTATCTGAAGGGAACCAAGAATTTCTTCAAATGTGGAAAGTTTAGTCATTTGTCCAAGAATTTCCGAAGGGATATGAAAAATCCCGCTAATTTTGAAGAAGAAAGGAAGGTTCATAGCAACACTCAGCCTACAATCCAATGTTACAACTACAATAATTATGAAAAAAAAATCCCTAAGCTAACGGTTGTTAGAGGCAATTAGCAACAACCTCCAAGGAAACAAGGAAGGGATTATGTTATCACTACTGCTGAGGAGGATTTGAACAACGATGTGGTGATAGGTACGCTTGTTTCATTCAAGAATAGTGAATGTACTATTTGATTCTCGTTCTACGCATTCTTTCATATCTTGAAAGTTTAGTAGAACTATTCAAACAACACCTCAAAATTTGGAGGAAAAGTTATTTGTGAGAACAGATAATTGGGAAATCGTTATATCCATGGTTTATAACTCCTTCCCAGTTAACGTTTTTTGACTAAACCTCCCAGAAAATCTCTTCATACTTACTTTAGTGGATTTTGACACTATGTTGGTCATGGATTGGGTATCTTTATACAAATCCAACATCAATTTTCAGTAAAGGGAGATCACTTTTCACATCTCAAAGCATCCTCTAATTCTTTACAAGTGTAAGGAGAAAGATGGGTCTCCTTTAGAATCTTCATCTCAAGTTTAGATATTGCTTCCTTTTGAGAATGAATATCAAGCTCAAATTATTGGGACAAAGGATAGAATCATGCTTGAAGACATTCCCATCGTGAGGGATTACACTGATGTATTCCCTGAAGAGTTGTTTGGTCTTCCTCCTTACTTAGAGGTTGATTTCTCAAATGAACTTATCCCTGGATCTATGCATATCTCAAAGAAACCTTACATAATGGCCACCATAGAGCTAGAAGAGCTGAAGTAGTAGTTACAGGAGAATATAGAGAAGGGTTTTATACACCCGAGTGCTTCACCATGGGGTGTGATAGTCCTATTCATCAAGAAGAAGGATGGATCAATGTGCCTCTGCATTAATTATCATGAGCTCAATAAAATCATGATAAAGAACAAGTATCCCCTTCCACAGATAGATGGCTTGTTCAAACTGCTTCGTGGGGCCAGTTATTTCTCTAATGTGGACCTTTGGTCAGGACATCACCAACTAAAGTTGAGGAATGAAGATATTCCCAAGTCTTCCTTTAGAACAAGGTATGGACACTATAATTTCATAGTGATTCCATTCAGAATCACTAGTTCTCTAAAAATTTTCATAGATTTAATGAATATAGACTTTAGAGATTACCTTGAAAAATTTGTGGTAGTCTTTATTGATGATATTCTGATATAATCCAAGAGCAAGGAGGAACATGAGGAGAATTTGAATATTATGTTAAAAACTTTTCAAAGGGAGAAGATGTATGAAAATTACAATAAATGTGAGTTCTGGATAGAGGAAGTATCATTCTTGGGGGATTTTATCACTAGCAAAGGGATATCTGTGGACCCTTCCAAGACGAAGGAAATTGAATAGTGGACCAGGCCAACTTATGTAATGGATATCTGCAGATTTTTGGGTCTAGTTGGGTATTATCAATGATTTGTGAAGAACTTTTCATGATTTTCAAACCCAATGACCAAGATAACATGGAAGGGAGTAAAGTTTTTCTGGACACAGTAGTGTGAAGATTCTATCAAGGAGTTGAAAAAGAGGCTTATCACTGCGCCAGTATTCACACTCCCCACAAGTGGAGAACTCTTTGTGGTGTATAGTGATTCTTCTAAGAAGGGATTAGGTTGTGTGATAATGAAAAATTATAAAGTGATATCTTGTGCCTTACGACGGCTAGAAATCCTTGAGTAAAACTATCCCACGCATGATATGGAGTTGGCGGTGGTGATCTTTGTGTTGAAAATTTGGCGGCATTATCTCTATGGGGAGAAGTGTGAGATATATACTGACCACAAGAGTCTCAAATATATATTCACATAGAAAGATATTAATATACACTATTGAATATGGATAGAGCTCCTCAAGGATTATGACTTCTCAATCCACTACCATCCTAATAAGGCAAACAAGGTGGCAGATTCTATAAGTAGAAAGGATCGTGCATCTTTATCAATGATGAGAATTGAAAAGTATCTGATCTTCTTAGATTTGCAAAGGATGGACATGTGAATAATTAAGGTAGGAACATTATCAATACTTTCTCAAATGATTTCTCAAACATCCCTCTTGCATAAAAATATAGGATCCTCAATGAAAATATGTGGAAATTTAGAAAAGGGTGGAAGATATCAGAAATGGGAAATCCATCGATTTTAAAATTGATGAGGAAGGTGTTGTAAGATTTGGGAAATGATTTTGTGTACCAACTAATCCAGAGATAAAGAGGAGCTATTGAATGATGCACATAGCTTGAACTTCTCTATCCACCTAGGGAGCACAAAGATGTATCGAGATCTCCAGGAAAACTTTTGGTGGGATAATATGAAAAGGGAGATTTCTAAATATACATCAAAGTGCCTAGTATGTCAACAAGTGAAGGATGAGAGGAAAATGTATAAGGGGATGATGCAACCACTACCCATACCGGCATGTAAGTGGGTGAACATTAATATGGACTTTTTTTTACTGGAATTCAAAGGACATTCAGAGGAAACAATGCTATATGGGTCGTTCTAGATCTTCTTATGAAGACAGCTCACTTTATCGCGATTCGAGAGGACATCTCATTTAATCAAATTCCATGGATTTACATCAAATAAGTGGTAAGGATTCATGTATTACCACTACCTATTGTATTCGATCATGATCTAAGATTCACCTTGAAGTTCTGGAAAAGTCTCCAACATGCTCTAACCACTGAACTAAACTTCAGTACAGCCTATTATCCTCAAACTGATGGACAATCTGAGAAAAATATTTAGACACCGGAAGATATTTTGAGAGCGTGTTCTATGGAATTCAAAGGAGGATGGGACCAACATCTTCCACTGGTTTAATTATCCTATAATAATTGTTTCCACTCAGGAATCTGAATGGCACCATATGAAGCATGTTATGGGAAAAGGTGCAAAACACTAGCGTGTTGGGATGAAGTCAGTGAGAATAAGCTACTAGGACCTAAAATGGTCAAAGAAATGGTGGAGAAGGTGAAAACCATTTAACAGAATATTAAGGTATCCCAAAGTCGACAGAAGAGTTTTACAGATAACCGTCGATGAGACCTTGAGGTCAAAGTTGGAAACAAGGTATTTTTACACATATCTCCATGGAAGAAGGTCATGAGGTTTTGAAAGAAAGGGAAGTTAAGTCCCATGTACATCGGCCCCTTCGAGATCCGTGATCGAGTCAGAGGTGTGGCCTATCGACTAGCACTTCCACCTACCATGTCGAAATTACATGATGTCTTTCATGCATCCCTCTTAAGGAAGTACATACCAGACCCTTCACATGTACTCTATTTAGAGGTGGTACAGTTGGAGGATGATCTTTCCTATGAGGATAAGCCAGTGAAGATCTTGGATTGTAGAGACAAAGTTCTACGCAACAAGAATACTCATCTAGTCAAGGTATTATGGCGAAACCATATGTATGAAGAGGCAACATGGGAACTGGTGGAAGCAATGAAGGAAAAGTACCCCCACCTATTTTTGTCTTAGAATGTAAAATGAAATTTCAAGGGTGAAATTTCATAAGGGGGAAGAATGTAACGACCCAATGTTTTAAAAATGGAAATTCCTATCTTATAAATATGTCATAAAATCACATGAAAACACATCATAATGAACTACCAAGTGCTAAGTTACCTTTAAACATAAGTTTTTCATTTTTGGGTTTTGAATTTCAAAAATCTGACATACACGGTTGCAACCAGTATATTGTTTGGAGTACGATAATAAAAACATAATTTTTGGTGAATAGTAACCTACCCTTTTGAATAGTAACATACCCTTATGAATAGAGATATTCCCTAATGAATAGTAACCTTACCTATGATAATATATAAATAATATTCAAGTTGAAAGTACGATATACCTATGTTTTTGAATAAGTAAATGAATGTTTTAAAATTGGTTTTTGATAATAAATTATTATTTTAATTAAATACTAAAATAATCATTTTTAGAAAATTATTTTTGAAAAATAGACTTAATTTTTGGATTATACACATTGAAAAATGGTTAGGGTGAATTTTTAATATTTTTCAAAAATAATTGATTTTTTTATGAATGGTAAAATCCGATAATTCACAATAAATGCTAAAACCTTAATTTCTACATCATGCTTGAGTCATGGATGATGTAAATTGAATTTGGTTCAAAGTCACATGCACTTATTACAATTCTTGGTCATATAATACTTAATATTACTTTTCTTGTGAAGAAATAATAAACTAATGATTATAATATTATGATATCCCTCCTCTCCTCCACTATAACCCCCCCCCCCCTCACTCCCTCTTCTCTTCACTAATCTCAAGCCTTATTCCTTGCCAATATTCTACCCAAATCTCTCCCCAAGATTCTACCCCATGTCCAAAATCCCCTAGCCTCTTCGAAATATCAAAAACTCTCCCCATAAGAGGTTCTCAAAGGAGGAAGTCTCAATAGGTAAACTCCTCTTTCCAATTACTTCATTTCATTTAAGTTCTTTTCTTTTTGTTTCATTCCTCACCACCCTTCACTCAAATAGTATGAAAACTCCAGTAAAATAAATGTACTATATTTTTTTATGCTAATGGGATATTTCATTGTCTTCTATCCTTTCCCCACCTTTTTATTTGAAAGAAATGAAAGCACCGTTTGAGATGCGCTATTTTAGCACATTCAAGGACAACGGTTTATCAATTTATATTATCATCTTTAATTCTGGTCATGAAACCATTTTTCATATCGTTGAATCAAATTATTATATATGTATTATATCCTATTTTTGGTTCTGTAATTCTTTTGTACAAATGGTATTAATTTATAAATCAAAACATGTTCTTCGTAATCAAACCCATCGATTAACCCAAACTGTTGTCACTATGGTTATATATATAAAAATTCAACTTAACTCTAAGTAACCAAA
Organism: Viscum album; assembly: GCA_963277665.1. NCBI lineage: Eukaryota > Viridiplantae > Streptophyta > Magnoliopsida > Santalales > Viscaceae > Viscum > Viscum album. Next base: position 131,126,294 of record OY728132.1, read on the forward strand.
ATAAATTTAAAACCATGTAATCTCTGGTATGTTAAATAAGAGCATTTAACTTCAATTATGGACAAACACTTTCATCTTACATATTTATCCAAACATGAATATAAGTGAACTGGTCATTAAAACCAAGTAAACAAAAGATCCCGAACAATGAAATTGAATCTCATAACCAATAAAAACGGTTATAAATGAATACAAAATGATTATAATAAACCAATTATATATAGAAGAGGTTATGGAATTATTAATTAATAAATCTAATTTATTTATTCAGGTATTTAATAACAAGTGGAGAACACCAACTAATTTAAGGTAAGGGATCCTCTCCATTTCACTCTTAAAATCAAGATTGTCCTCTATGTTGTGCCATTTTATATGTAATCCCTAATGATGTGGTATGTTTTCAAACCTCCCCCATACATCCCTCATGTTTTATAAGTGATGATAAACCCTTTATCTCTCTCATCAAGCCCTCTTACGTGCACCTGACACCATGTCGATAATCCGTAACAAAAGCTACCCGAACCTCCTCTGTTCTTTCGGGTTGCCTTATCTTTATTTATATCAAAATGGAGTTATATTTTATATTTTTATGTATCTTCTAAATTATGTTTATTTGTACAAAATTATTTTATGAGGACCCTTTCATCACTCTCTTTTGGGGATATACATGTTTTTAAAAGATTCCCTCCTCAGAACTTTCTAATAAGAAAACTTGTTTTAAGGGAACTTCTTGAATTTTTACCCAATTTAAAGTGCACTCTATCCTCTATTTTAAGCCACCATTATCTTTATAAAATCATTATTTTTTTATTATGAAAACATTTTTGTTCAATTCTGGTTTTATATAAAATATTGTCCTTTATTCTATTTTAAAACCTCTATAGTGTTTTCCTTAAAACCGCACAAAAATGTTTTAATGCTAATGTTTCTCAAATACATTTATTATATGTTTTCACTTCTGTTTGACATATATTACCATTTTTTAGGCCTATTTTACCTTATGAACGTCCATATATGTTCTAAAGCCTCTCTTTCATGGACACTTTCATGATACACGCATTGGTTTTGCTTTATGTCATGATTGTGGTACCCAATTCTTTCCATGGGTACCCATATGTTTATGTATGGTTGATTATGTATGATTTTTTTTTGTAGCAAGAATATTCATGAACATGTTGAGATGGGTGTGCCCAGATAGCACTCTAATGCATTGGGTAAAGTTAAATATCATGATATGTGATGTGAAATGGGATATGTGGTTATCCTAGACCCATACTAAAATGGGAAACCGGATTCGCGGTTAGCCTTGAACCGTACTAAAGAAATGTTTTTTGATTCTTCCACATTTATATGATTACATGTTTATATGATCACATGATTATATGATATGATTTTATATGTTTCCTGATTTATATATAATTATATCATGCCTCCTAACTCATGTTCTTAAGATATATCCTTATTTTCTTTCCCTTGCTAGGATTTTAATCTCATCCCTTTGTTCATGTGTTCCCCAGGGTACCCTATGTAGATATAAGGGATCAAAGGAAATTATGAGCTCTTCATGAAGATTAAATAAAGAAGTGATTTTTCCCCATGTTTTATGTTTTATGTACCTAGTATTTCAAGAAACTAGACTTAACAATCCTTGGCTTATACTCGGATGTATGATCATGCTTAAAATCATGTAATGATACATGTAAAAGGCTTGGGTCATTGTAGTGGAATTGTTAGATGATATGCCATAGCTACGACATGATCAAGAATCTTGAAGGATTCGATGTACCCAGGACTTAACTTTCCTTTCTCCTCAAATCTCATGATGTTATTCCATGGATATATTCAATGTAATACCATGTATCCAACCTTAAACTCCAGGTTCTGTCAACAATTTTCTTCATAGATTTTCTATATACTTTTGGATGCTTTGATGTGCTACTGAAGGGTTTTCACATTTTCCAGCATTTCTTTGACCATTTCAGGTCCTAGATGCTTACGTTCACTGAAATAATCCCAACACACCATTCTTCTACATATTTTACTATAAATGGATTTATATAGAGCCATTTGGATGCTCAAGTGGAAACTACTGTTGTAAGAGAACTCAACCAGAGGTAGGTGTTGGTATCATCCTTACTTAAAGTCAATAGAATACGCACTCAACATTTATTCCACTATTGTTCTACATATTTTCCCATAAAGGGATTTATATATATCCATTTGGATTCTCAATTGGAAACTATTATTGTAAGAGAACTCTGCTGGAGGTGGGTGTTGGTATCATCCTCCCATGAATTCAATAGAACATGCTCTCAACATTTATTCTAGTGTCTAAATATTACTCTTAGATTAGGCATCAGTTTGAGGATGATAATCCATACTGATGTTCAACTCAGTGTTTAGAGAATATTGGAGACTTTTCCAGAACTTGGAAGTAAATCTAGGATCTCAATCAGATACAATCGATATTGGTACTCCATGCAGCCTCACCACACATCTAATGTATATATGTGAAATTGGATTGAGTGATAATTCCTCTCAAATTTTGAGAAAGTAAGGTGCCTTTGTAAAATGTTCCAAAACAACCCATATAGCATTTTTTCTTCTAGATTCCTTTAGAAGTCCAGTGAAAAATTCCATGGTGATTTTTTCCCATTTCCATGTTTGTATGGTTAATGGTTGAATCATATCATTAGAATTTTTTCTTTCAGCCTTCACTTTTTGACATACTAACAACTTTTATGTATAATCATTGATCTCCTTATTAATATTATCCCACCAATAGTTTTCTTGGAGATCTTGATACATCTTGGTGCTCCCTAGGTGAATAGAGAACTTTAAGCTATGTACATCATTCAAAAGATATTTCTTTATCTCTATATTGAACTGTAAATATAGTCATGACCCAAATCTCATAATTCCTTCCTCATTAATTTGGAATTGTGAGGATTTAACATTTCTAATAGTATCCACCCTTTTCTGAATTTCCACATCATTTCTTTGAGCATCCTTTATTTTCTCTATTAGGGATGGTTGAGAAATCATTTGAGAAAGGATTTATGATGTTCCTTATTTAATGATTCCCATTTCCATCCTTTTCAAATCTAAGAATATTTTATCCTTCTTAATTTTCATCATTGATCAATTTATAGGATCATTTCTACTTATAGCATATTTTTCCTTATTTTTTTACCGGGATGGTAGTGTATTGAGCAGTCATAATCCTTGATGAGATATGACCATCTTCGTTGGTGCATATTAATCTAATTCTATTTGAATATATACTTGAGGCTTTTATGAGAAGTATATATTTCACACTTATCCCAATATAGATAATTCTGACATATTTTCAATACAAAGATTACATCCACCAACTCGATATCATGCATGGGATAGTTTTTCTTATGGATTTTCAACTTCCTTGAGGAGTAGGCTATCACTTTATCATTTTTCATAAGTACATATCCTAATACCTTATTTTAAGAATCATTTTATACCACAAAGATTTCCCCACATGCTGGAAGTGTGAGTGCCAGTGTAGTGATAAACCTATTTTTCAACTCTTTGAAGTAGTCTTCACATTCAATGGTCTAGATAAACTTTACTCCATTTCGAGTCATCTTGGTTAGTGGATTTTAAATTCATGATAAGTTCTTCAAAAATCATTAGTAATACCCATCTAGACGGAGGAAACTACCGATATTCATAACAGATGTTGTCCTGGGCCACTCCTCAATTGACATTGTTTGGGAAGGGTCTATAGATATTCCATTGTTAGTGATAACATTCCCCAAGAATGATACTTACTCTATCTAGAACTCACATTTAATATACATTGTATAATTTTTCTCCCTTATTAAGGTTTTGACACAGTGTTCAAATTTTCCTCGTGTTCCTCATTTCTCTTGGAGTATGTCATAATATCATAAATAAATACTACCAAAAATTTGTCGAGGTAATATCTAAAGACTCTATTAATTAAGTCTATGAAAATCACTAGATCATTAGTGAGTCTAAAGGGAATCACTATGAAGTCATAGTGTCCATACCTCATTTGAAAGATATACATGTGAATATCTTCCTTATTCACCTTTAATTGGTGTTATCCTGACCGAAGGTACACCTTAGTGAAATACTTATCCCCGTGTAGTTGATCGAATAATTCACTTATCCGTAGAAGGGGATACTTGTTATTTATCATGATTTTTTTGATATCATGATAATCAATGAAGATTCTCATTGATCCATCCTTATTCTTGACAAAGAGGACTGTTACACCCCACAATAAAGCACTCCAGCATATAACACCCTTATCCTGATTCTCCTGTAACTACTTCTTTAGTTATTCTAGCTAAACCTTGGTCATTATATGAGGTTTTTGTTTGATATAGGCATATATCTAGGAATAAGTTCAATTTAGAACTCAAATTCTCAACTAGGAGGAAGATCAGAAAACTCTTCGAGGAACACATCGGTGTATTCCACCATAATGGGCATGTCTTTGAGCATGATCCTCTCCTTTATCTCAATAGTTTGATCTAGATGTGATTTCTAATAAGGAAATAATATTCACAACTGAGACAATGATTATAAAGGATATTCATCCTTCTCCATATACTTGTATGGAATTGGAGGATGCTTCGGAATGTGAATAGTGATCTTCATTTCTCTACAGTTGATGTTGGATTTGTACAAAGATAGACAATCCATGACCAATATAGAATAAAACTCCACCAAAGTAAGTAATACAATATTTAATGGGTGGTTAACTCCAAAAACAATAATAGATTAGGAGTTATAAAGTTTGTATGAAATAATTTCCCCATTTGTTATTCTGAAATATAATTCAACCTCCATATTTTGAGTTTGTCTTTGAATAGTACTATTAAACATTAAAGATGTGAAAGAATGTATAGAACTAGAATCAAATAGTTATTTTTTTATTCTTGAATGAATAACTATTTTACCTATCACCACATAATTTTTGGGCTCCACCTTAGCAGTAGTGATAGAATATTCCCTTCCTTGTGGCCTTGAAGGTTGTTTTTGTTAATTTCCTCCAACAGGCCTTAGTTTAGGGAAATGGTTTTCATAATTACTATGTTCCTTGCAGTTGAAACACTATACTATAGGCTGAGTGTTGATATGAACCTTCCCATATTATTACACATTAGTGGGATTCTTTATATCCCTTCAGTAGTTATTAGAAAGATGCCCCATTCTTCCACATTTGAAACATTTCATGTTTCCCTTTAGATAATTTATAGGATGCTTATTCTCATAATTTTGACACATGGGATATTGTGTTTTCTTTCCATTTTGGGATTTATCTACTGATACTCTCATATTATAATATATCTTACACTTTTTATCTTTAGTCCTAGGAGACCACTGAGAGTCTACAATATCTATTTCAATAATGTGGGAACAATGGGAAATCTCATAGTTGTAAAAGTCTAGAATCAGCGATTCTTTTCATAGACTCAGATTTAATCTACTAAATAAGTGATCTAGCTTACTTTTGGTTTTCATGAAAAATCCTGAGGCATATCGTGAAATCCTTGTGAAGTTTTCCTCATATGCCTTGATAGACTCGTCTTCCTTTTACTTAAGTATAAGGAACTATATTTCTATCATCAGATGGAGGGTTTGGGGAAAATAATTAAGGAAAATATTTTCTTGAATTACTCCCAATATATGGAATCAATTTCCCCTATGTAATTTTTTTTCTTGACCAATGTCCACCACTAATCAGCTTCCCCATCAAAATAATAGACCGTCGGTACAAGTTCTCTTCTTCTGAGCACTAGATGACAGATAATATCTTCTCAATGAAGTTAATATATTTTTCCATGATAAGGGGATTATAAGATATAATAAACATGGTATTCTTTTTTAACATTAAGTATTCAATGTAAACTTTCTCTTTATTAGGAGGAGGGAGTTTCATATGATTCAAGTTATTATTCATAACTCGAGCTAGTTGAGCAAGTTCTATCATTATGTTTTGTGATCCCATTCCCATCATATTTGGAATTTCATTAGGTATATCATCACATTTCTTATCACATTGATTTTGGTCATGGGTTCTCCAATTTCCATCCATTAACTAAGAAAAATAAAGTACAATTATGGAGACTTTATTACTTAGCTAATAAGAATATAAAAAAATAAACATTAAACATAAAAGGATAAACATTCAAATTAAATGTATATCCTAACATGATAATCCATAAGTTCTAATATAATAAATCCATGGTTACATAATTATCCCTAGGGATCTTACTATAGTTTTCTAGTCCTAATATCCAAAAATAACTAGTCCACGCTCTAATACCAACTATATAGACCCTATCCTTTTACACATATTATTAAAAGATTTTACGCGTAATTAAACATCAAATAAAACTCAATGATAAAAAATTATAGAGTATTTGGAATACTAGGTACATAATTAAATTGCATGAAATCAAAATAAAAACATCTTTTATTTAATCTTCACAATGAGCTACTAACTCCCTTTGAGTCCTAATAATTGCATAGGATATCCTGGGGAAAACATTAACAAAATGGATCATCTAAAATTCCCAACAAGGGAATAGGAATATTAATAAATCATAAAACATGGGTTAGAAGACATAACAATATGACATAAAAAGGAATGTAACATAAACAAACATATAGAAGCATAACATATAGAACATGGTATGATGTAATCATTGTATCAGAGAAATGTGGACATAACATATAACATGAAATAAGCATGAGTACAGGATAATTGCCAAGACCATTTAACATTTAGGGAAATTATTCAAGGATAACCACCAAAACCACTTCACATAGAGTAGAATAAGTCATGGATAACAACCAAGACCATTACAGATCGAGGATCATGAGTCAAGGATAACCACCAAGATGATTGCACATGACGTTTCATGAGACTAACCTTTACCCAATGCATTGGACTGATATCTAGGTGCACCCATCATAACATGTACATGAATATGTGTTCCATATTAAGAATCATACATAAGTAATCAACCATAAACATAAGGGTTGTACATAGAAATAATCGAGTATCATAATCATGTCAAAATTTATAACAAAAGGGAATATCATAATGGTGTACATGAAATAATGAATTTAAATCATACATGGACATTAATAAAGGAAAATATGAATATATCATGATAATTTATTTCAACCTTCAGTGAAAAAATGTAAAAATATTTTTTAATAAACATTATAAATAAAACATTTTTTAGTGTGGTTTAAATAAAATATCAAAGATTCTTTAAAACAGAAAAGACATAATTGTTTGTATAAAAACAAAAATGTAAAAATAAAGTTTTCCATGATAAAATTAGTGACTTTATAAAAATAATGGTGGCTTAAAATATATTATAGAGAGTACTTGAAAAGGGGTATGAAATTGGGAAGTTCCATTTAACCAGGCTTCCTTATCACCAAGAATTGATAAGAGGGAATTTTTAAAACATGTATATCCCTGAAAAAGAAGGATGAAGTGATCTAGATACTTGAGTTTGGAACATATAACCATAATTTATAATAATTATAAAAAAATAAATAAATATTAAATTGGGTTAAATAGGGATAAATTGTAACCCAAAGGAAAAAATGGAGGTTCGGAAAGAATATCTTACCTTATGTCCGAAAGTGTTCTTCACTTGTACTTAATTTCTTGGATAATCAAATTAACACCATTAATTAATTAATTTAGAACATTTTATGAATGTATTTGATTTATTATAATTTTATAAAGTTCATTTATGGACTTTTTTATGAGTTATAAGATACAATTTCATTGTTCAGGAGTGTTCATTTCCTTGGTTTTCATGATCAGATCACTTGTATATGTGTATGAAAGATCATGTGAAATGAAGATAGTCAGCTAGAATTGAAATTATATTTTATTGATGAAAATAAAAAATATTAAATGGTATTATATATCATTTTTTCCATATTTTTGGATGATTAATTATATAAAACTTTAATGATAACTGTTTAGATTACTTTGACATTTTTTTTATCATCACGAACTAGTTCTGTTTTATTAAATAAAATTACATATATATACAGGTTATAGAACATTAAATAGGTTTTAATATGTATATTATAATATTTTTTAACCATAAAAATGGTTTTATTACCATTATTTAATGCATAATTGAAAAACAAAATCACATCATCCACAAAGACAGTAAATCGGCACCTCGCGAATGATGTTTTCATTTTTAGAATAAAAGTAGATGGGAAGAAAAATGATGATGGGTTGTTCCATTAACACATTAAAATTATAGTATATAAAAGATACTAGAGTTATCATGTAACTTTTATAAGGTTAGTTTAGGATAGAATAAGAAAATAAAATAAATTTAAAAGAAATTAAAAGAAAAAGAAAGAGGTTTATACCTCTTGAAATTCTCTCCTTGAGAACCTCTTTAGGGGAATTGGGTTTGGTATTTTGTTGACACCAAAGGATCTTAGAAATGGGAGAGAGAATTAGGATGAGTATTGGGTATAATTTGGAAAATCATCATTAATTTTGAGGTGTTATGAGAAGGGGTGGTGAGGGGTGGTAATTATAGTGAAGGGGAGAGGTGTTTTTTGGTTATTTTATTCAGTATTATATTATTTTAGGGGGTGACATATACCACATGACCTTATGTTGTTAATAAATTCACCCCAACCATTTTTTGAATTTTGATAATTCAAAAAAGTACTCCATTTTTTGAAAATAATTTTCTAAATATGAGAAAATTAACTTTTAATTAAAATCCTCATTTACATGAAAAATATTGATTTTTAAATTATAACTGATTTTATGAAATTTTGAAAAATTAATTAAGGTCTCATAAAATTATATTATAATCACAAGAAAAAAAAATATTAATTTATGAATAAATTTTATGAAAATATATTTTCTCTTAAATCATTATATTAATTATAAAATTGTAATTAAATATTTATAACTTACAAAAATACCAATAATTAATTTATCATTCCTAAAACATTTATTTAATTATATAAATATATAAATATATCATATTTTCATTTATAGGATACTTAAATTTTATTTATACTTTCTTAGGTGAGGTTACGATTCTATTGGCCAAATTACTATTCATAAGGGTCATATTACTATTCCAAAGGTCAAGTTACTATTCCAATAGTATAAATTATTTAATTTCTAAAAATACAACTAATTTAATTAATTATTCGTTTATAAAGTTTTTATTTTTTTTATATATGTGATTTTTATAATATTTTTACTATATACATAATTATATGAAATTAAATCTCAATGATATAATTCTGGTTCATTATAGATAATGACATCCTAGGACTAATATAGGGATTTTATCTCAAGGAATGATATAAACAATTTTCAAAACTCAAAATAGTAATTTTCTAGAAAAAATAATATAAATAATTAATATGAATAATGAAAGTGCAGCCAATTTTTGCCTATCGATCGGTCAAGGTTTTGGTGCTCTGCTAATGTGTATTTCAGCACTCGAGCCGAATCCTCAGCGATGATACTTTTTAATAGTTGATTGTTTTTAGTTGATTGTATTCTGTTTGGGGGTTTGTTTACAAATATTATGAAATAATATATGTATTATGTTTGATTAATATTGATTTAACAATTTGATAAATATTGGGGTGAGTTCATCAATAGGTAGTTAATCTTGTGATTTCCTTGAGCCATGCTTTGTATTGCATTAAATTAACACCCATGTCACAAGTTTATGTTGATTGGAATTCCTAAGTGCTAAGGATTTAATCCAAGCCTTAACTTAACTAGGATTCTAATCTCAATTAGTATTTTATTGTGGCAGTTTATTTATGGTTCCAATAATCCATGGGATCCATATGTTAAACAAAATATGTCATTAATCCATGACATGTTAAGTCCAACATACACAATGTTAATTCAACGAATACTCATCGATCAAAAGCTCTCAATCACTTAACATCCCTAAATTATAAATCACCCCAATGAGATATTTACTCATCCATTTAAATGACTAGTAATCTGGTTATAATGATTATGATGATAAATTAAGAAGATAAGAAAAAGAAACGGATAAGAAAAGAGTGGTGCGTCGAACACACACACAAACGATGATGATAATTAAAAACAAACTTTAGATTGAATGAGAAAGCAAAATAAGGGAATGGGATTCAACATTATTTAAACTATTTTAAGAACATAAATATTAAACTACAGAAGGTGGATGAAAATAAGAGATATTGAAGAAGAAACATTCATTAAAACAGAATTTCAAAAAAAAGACTTACAAGATTACAATAATGAAGAACACAAAAGTAAAAGGAAACAAAGAGAGGAGGAAGGGTATCTAAAGTAAAAAATTGAGTATGTATGGTTATCCCAATCCCTTGGAAATGATTTTTTCATACCAATATGTTCTCCTCTCTTCTGAAATGCCAACTCTTGCAAGGTAAGGAGGGGTATGTATTTATAGCCCAATGTTGTGGGCTATTTGCATTCCAAAACTGCCCCACCACTTGAATCTCCAATTTGATAAATTAGACAGCCAAATATTGATATATTATCTTCTTACAAGTTTTAGATATTTATATCCTCTGTCTACTCTGAAAATTAGGTAGCCATTGTATTTAAGGATCCAAATTTGTGGTGGTTTGATTAAACAATTTTAATTTATCCATTGCTATCCAAACTTTTTGAAGACCAAATTGTGAATGGGTTTTTTAATAGGAATATGACTTCAAATATGAATTCTTTATTCAAAAAAGTTTTCCAAATATATTTTTTATTTCACACTGAAAAATATAAGCTTTATTTGATGATTACATCATGAGATATGTCATGAATATTGTTTGAATTTTAATTCCCGTCCTGAATGGTGGGATGAGTTTAAATGAATCAGTTGGGCCCCTTATATTTGGATTTGGGACTTGAAATTTTTATACAAGACTCCTTAAATTGTCCCCCGAACATTTTAGGATAATTAAGAAATTTGGAATTCTGGATTGAGCCCAATAATTCAATCTCCATAGCTGGTCCGGTTTCTTCATAAATTCTATAGGCCTTATGCTATAGACCATATAAACCTTCAAATGGAATAATTGGCCCAAGATTCCTTATAATGAAATGTTTTATATTGAAAGAGGAATACGAAAAAAGAAGAACCGAGAAATTTGGATAAGTAGGGTGAGAGTTTTAAATAAAACAGTAAACTGACATCAATTGGATTAATTCAAGTAATGCTCAAAAATTACATTTAATATTTAAACATTAATATTTCACACAAATTATGCACATTTAATATAAAATCAGTAAAGGGAGTATATAAAATGTTTTGAAAATATTAATAACATCAACTCCCCCATACTTAGTCTTGTGCATGTCCTCATGTGCAATAAATATAAAAAACATGACAATATCATTTTCAATCACCAACAAATATTAAAATTTCATTTTCCCCACTCAGGGGAGGTTTAGACAATTTCACTCATCCATATTGAATTCCACCAAAAGTTGTTATAGAAACAATTTTCCAAAAACAGTTCATTTTTTCATGATCAAATTTAGAATTGGAAAATGGTGGCACACAAAACTTACTCCTGTCAAGATGATAAAATTAATTTATGGAGTTTCACTAAATCACCAACCAAAAGTGAAAATATTTGAGTTTTTAAGATCTCTAATCCTCCACTCCCTATCCTAATGTGCTAAAAAATAAATAGGTCTTTTGGGGGGGTTTCAGTGTCTATGGGATGGTCGGTATATGATATCTAAAATATAGGAAAATAGGGGTAAATACTAACATGGAAAAATCAATGCATATTTTTTTGAAATGAAACATGGAAGGAAATGGAAACACATATTTATAGTGTAATGATTGTGTGAAGAAAGACACAATAGAGGAATAAAATTTGAAGGGGTTGAGAAGATTAAATATTTACAAAACACAAAACTTCTCCTAATGACATAAGTGTTCTTTTTTTCTTCTTTTTTTCTTTTTTTGCATTTTTTGAAAGTTGAACTTGAAAAAGATCGCGCACATATATCCCAACCCATTATTGATCTCCTCACGACACTAATTGTAATAGTTATAAAAAGATCAAAGGTTGATGAAGAGTGCTTTTTGACCATCCCAACACACAACCCATTTTTTGTTTTTTTTTTGTTTTTATTTTAATTTATTTTATTAAACACTTTTCAATAACATTTTCAAAATTACATAAACGAAAGTACATTACATTCCCCAAAACTCACTAAATAAAAACCTCTCCCCCACACTAAAATGGATACTTTTCCTTAAGCATATGATAACTTACTGAAAATAAATAAAAGGGCACCCAAAAAATGAAATCCATTCCCCCACCCTTAAATTTAAAAAAAAAATATGCTATGAAAATCCATGTTGATATTGGGTGGGAAAAGGTATTGGGCTTGTAATGTGGCTATCAAATAAAAGGTTTTCATAGGCTCAAAGTGTCTTTCAAAAGGAGTATTAATGTAAGGGAAATTGGAGGTTATTTGGTTATTTTGATTCTCATGTGGTTCAAAAATGCCTCTATCATATTAATGCACACAAAAGTAGGAAATTAAGTTCAAATTTCCACAAACTCAAGACTCACAAATGGGGGTGAAAAACACACATTTTTAAAAGATGGCCATAGGTAGCCTTGGCATGAAAGCAAATGTTGTTCCTCATGGGTGGAAAAAATAGTTTCCAAATCAAAAATTGATCATTAAAAATTTTTTGGGTTTGAAACAATATTATGTATCCAAATATATGATAAGAGAACAATATTTTTGAGATAAAACCATGTATTTTGACTCCCCAAAATGGTTGGAAAAATTGTCAAAACCGGTTGGTGAGTAAATATAAATCTTTTGGTTTTTTTAAATTTATTTATTTAGTTTTTTAGTTTTTTTAGTTTTTAAAATACACGCCCACACAAAAGAGAAAGAGAAAAAGAAAGGGTTTGATAAAGAAAGTGGTAAAAAAATGAAAGAGAGAGTAAGAATAAGAAAGAGGTAGAGAGAGGAAGAGAGAGAGAGAGAGTTAAAGGGAAATAGGTTTCCCCTGGTTGGGATTTGATGGGTTGCCATCTCCATCCAGTGGTGGGTTGACTGCAGAAGTTGGGGATTTGATGGAAGTCGATGTGGTTCCAGGATTGTGTGTCCTCTAATGGTGATGCATTAACTAATTCCCAATAATTGTGAATGTACTTTTTGAAGAGGGGTCTTGGAATTGCACTGCACCAAATGGGTAAACATTAGTAATAAAAAAGGACTTTCCTAATGAGAATTAAACTTACCTGAGTGAATCCGAAATTGATAATTGAAGATAATTACCTTTTCACCTTCATTAAATACCTTTCTTAGGATATGTTTATCATGGAGTACCTTAGCCTTTTCTTTGTACAGATTGAAATTCTCATAGGAATAAAGTTGAAGATCCTCCAGTTCATCCAATTGCAACAATCTTTCTTCACCAGATTTTTCACAATCAAAATTACAGGTTTTCACAGCCCAAAAAGACTTATGTTGGATTTCAAATGATAAATGACATGCTTTACCAAAAACTAGCCTAAAAGGAGACATCCCAATGGGTGTTTTATAGGCAGTTCAATAAGCCCAAAGTGCTTCACCAAGTCTTTCAGACCAGTCTTTTCTGGTGGGTTTTACAATTATCTTAAGCACTTTTTTCACTTCTCTATTTAAAATTTCATCCATTCCATTTTTTTGTGTGATATGAAGTTGAAGTTTTATGTACAAAAATGTTCTTTTTCAAAAGATATTCCATGGTTCTATTACAAAAATGGGTTCCTAAGTCACTTATCAAGGCACGTGGTGTGCCAAATTGGGGGGAGATGTCTGTCTTTAGAAAGTCACTAACAGTATGTGAATCATCCTTTCTAGTGGGTTTAGCCTCGACCCACCTATAAACATAATCAAATGCAAGTAGAATGTATGATAATACATTAGAATGGGGGAATGGTCCCATGAAATCGATTCCCCAAACATCGAAGCCCTCACAAAAGATTAAGGCTTTTGAGTCATTTTAATTATTTCTGTAAATTGTGCCAAACATTTAGAAAGTGGGACATGATTGACAGAACTCATGTGCGTCCTTGAAGAGTGAAGGCCAGAAGATTCCAGAGTCTAGAACCTTTCGGGAGGTCCTTTATGGTCAAAAATGGACACCACGGGTCATTGAGTGGAAAAATTCTAAGATGGAAGAATTTTCATTTTCATCAACACATATCCAAATTACCATGTCTGACCTAGTTTTCCAAAGTTTATTTTCTTCCCAAAAATAGTATTTCAAATCACTTTTCAACTTCATTTTTTTCTTTTGAAAAATTTTCAGGAAAAACACCAGAAACTAGGAAATTTACAATTGGGGCATACCATGGTAACTTTGGCGTGAGAGATGAAAGGTGATCAGTGGGGAATTCTGGATCAATGATTTCTAAATAAGAAGAATTGTAAATTCTACTCAGGTGATCAGCCACAGGGTTTTATTTTCCTATTCTATATTTGATTTCAAGGTCAAACTCTTGGAGCATTAGGATCCATCTTATTAGCCTCATTTTGGAATAACTTTTCTTGAGTAAGAATTTTATAGCAGAATAGTCTATGAAGATGATGCTTTTGGAACCTAAGAGATAGGGCCTAAATTTATTCAAGATGAAAACCACAGCTAAAAGTTCCTTTTTAGTGATAGTGTATTGATATAGAGTTTCATACAAAGTTTTTGAGGCATAATAGATGACAAGAAGAATTGTTCTCTTCTTTGACTAAGAACAGCTGGAACGGCTCTATCAAAAGCATCACAAATCAATTCAGAGGGTAAGAACCAATTTTTGGTTGGATTATCAGGGAAGATGTAAGAGCAGTTCTGAGTTCAATGAAGGATCTCTTGAAAACCTCATCAAAATGGAAAGTGACATCATTTTGGAGTAATCGAGTGAGTGGGAGGGAAATCCTACTGAAGTTATAGATGAGTCGATGATAGAAAAAAGCATGACTGAGGAATGAATGGATGTCTCGAATAGAGGTGGGTTCAGGAAGTGATTGGATCACTTCAATTTTGGAAGTATCAACTTCAATACCGTATTTTGAAACTATGTGATCAATAATAATCCCATTTTCAACCATGAAGTGACATTTTTAAAAATTTAATACAATGTTACACTTGACACACTTTTGAAGGACTATAGAGAGTGAATGAAAGCATGATTCAACTGACTCACCATAAATGGTAAAGTCATACACGAATACTTCTATTGAGTGTTCAATTAATTTAGAAAAGATACTCATCATACACCTCCAGAATGTTATAGGAGAATTACAAATGACAAAAGGCATTCTTCTATATGCATACATTGCAAAGGGGCAAGTGAAAGTAGTCTTTTCTTAGTTATGAGGTGCGATTGGGATTTGGAAGTAGTGAGTGTATCCATAAGGAAAGCAATAGTGTGATTTTCCAGCTAATCATTCTATCATTTGATCATGGAATGGAAGAGGGTAGTGATATTTTCGTGTTTCAACATTCAATTTTCGAAAATCAATGCACACATGCCATTTGTTCTTCACTCGAGTTTTGACTACCTCTCTATGTTAATTTGTGACAACAAATATCCTACCCTTTTTAGGTACAACTTGAATTGGACTAACCCATTCACTATCAGAAATTGGGTATAAAATACCATCTTGAAGAATCTTGGTGATCTCTTCTCTAACTACCTCAAGTATGAGTGGATTGAGTCTTCTTTGTGGTTGTCTAATTGGTTTGGATGATTCCTCAAGATGGATGTGATGCATGCAAAGGGAAGGGTTGATTCATGGTATGTCATCTAGGGTCCAACCTAAGGCTTTTTTGTTTTCCTCTAACACTTGAACATGTATGGACTCCTCAGTTTCGGTAAGTGAAGAAGAGATAATGACAGGATAAGAGTGATCACGGAAAAGGAATGCAAATTTTTGGTGTGTAGGAAGAGGTTTCAGATCAGTCTCATCTTTTATTTGTGGGTTAGACAACTCAGGAAAGGAGGAAGGGACTTCAGTTGCATCAGATTCAATTTCATTAATATTTTCCAAGGTGAAGCAGTAGATATCGGAGTTGATGTGGGATTTAAGAGAGTTTTCAAGTTCCTCTAGATTGATTTAGTCTATGAATGAGAGGTCAACATCAACTTCACCATTTATAACTTGGTTAATCATGGTGCATATTTAAAAACATCCTCTCTCGTTATAACACGATGGAATGGGGATCAATTGACTCTCATAAGTGTCCTCAGAAGCATGGATTGAGAATGCATAGTGATCCTTATATGGGTATCGCATGGCTTGGAAAATGTTGAACTTGACCGGTTGGTCACTAAATTCCATGGATAAGATGCCTGAATGGACATAAATCTAATTTCTAATAGTCATGAGTAATGGTCTTCCTAAAATTATGGGAGATCGAGAAGATTTTGTCTCACCTTCCATGTTAAGGACATAGAAATCGGCTGGGAAGATAAGATCATTGACACGAAGAAGGACATCCTCGATTATACCCTTAGGACTAGTAGTGCTTCAATTGGCCAATTTAATGACAACACTCGTTTGATGTATGGTACCTAGACCAATGTTGGAGAATATGGATTTGGGAATGACATTAATTGAGGATCCTAGGTCTATGAGTGCATCATCAAAGTTTGAACTTCCAATTTTTCATGGAACTATAAAGGTCCTGGGATGTTCACACTTTATTGGAATATACTGTTGGGTGGAAACATTTTCAAAGGTCCTAAGTTTCCTCTTGTGGGTTCACAATTCCTTAAGAAACCTGGAATACTTAGGGATTTTTTATGGCATCTAAGATGGGAATGTTGACTTCAACAAGTCTAAACATATCAATCATTTCAGGATTGGGTTCAAAGGCTTTCCTTGGTTTAGAAACTGCTTGAGGAAAAGGAATTAGATTCCTAAGTGTAATGGAAGGAGGTGAGGGAATGGATTCATATTCCTTTTCATGTTTCTTTTTCTTTTCATTTTCTAGGTCAACATTCAAAGGGGGTTGGTGGACTTATCTTGAGGCATATCAATTTCCTTTCCTAATCTAAGTGAAATTTCACTTATATTACCCTTGGGGTTGGGTAATGGTTGAGCTAGGAGTTGATAAGAATTTGACTGCTATTAATGGCTTAGGTAGGATGAAAGTTGACCAATTTGGGTTTCAATATTTTTGAGGCCGGAATAAGTGAATGAGGCAAGATATTCCGCTGCACTTTCCCATGGTTTCTTGGAATAAGAGGCTTGTCCTGAATTGGGATTACCTTGATTTTGGTTCTTGTGAAAGTGATTTTATTGGGTTGGGAATTGGTAAGGATCACTAGGATAGTGGAATCCAAGATGAGGAAGAGGAGTATTGATCTTTTGAGGTTGAAGAACAGAAGGGTAAGGTTGTTGGAAGTTACCAACACTTTGACCGTATTGGAATTGGTTTGAGTTTTGATGAGGGTATTGAGGGGGATGAGAAATGGAATTCCCATATCCCATGTTAGGGTTATATGTAGAAGAGAAAGGATCAGAATGGGGTTGGTTGAAGTTTCTAACAAACTGACTTAATTGTTCAGGGTTGGGGTTCCACTGAGCATATGCTGCATTGAGCTCCATTGGTCCAGATAAATCAGATTGATCCTCTTGAAGTTGTGGAAATGAGTCAGTTGGATGAGATGGGGAGATATAGATTCCACAGTTCTTGATAGGTCCAGGGAATAGATATTGTGGAGAAGATGAGGTTGGGGCTTTGGATTACACAGCTAGTTATCGCACAAGACCTATAAGTTCACTCATCCACTTGTTCATCTTGTTCACCTCTATGGATTGACTATATTGGACTTGTTTTACTTGAGAATGTTCTTGAGTGTGGAATTGTTGTGTGTTTTCATCCATCTTGCTTATAAGATCTCTTACAGTTGCATGAGTTTTATCAATAAGAGCACAGTCACTTTCAGCATCAATGAGAGTTCTCTCCATAGACAATAACCCCTCATAGAAGTATTGGATCAAGAGTTGGTTAGGGATTTGGTGATGTGTACGGGTTTCCATAATCTTTTTTAAACTCACCTAGTATTCATGGAGTGATTCATTAAGGAACTGACGGATACCACTAATTTCTTTTCAGATAGAAGCAGTACGAGAAGCAAGAAAGAATTTCTCTAAGAAGAATCGCTTCATGTCATTCCATGTGGTTATGGAACCCGGAGGGAGGTAGTAAATCCATGATATAGAAATGTCATCTAGGGAGAAATGGAATTATTAGAGTTTGTTACTCATAAACCCCTTGAGGATTCATGGTAGAGCACACCTCTTAGAACTCTTTGAGGTGGATATGTGGATCCTCATCGGCTAGCCGATGGAAATGAGGGAGAAGATGAATCAAACCCGATTTGAGTTTGAATTCAGCCTCTATGTTTGGATATTGAATACCAAGAGGTTGGTAATTTATATCAGGGTTAGAAAGTTCTTTAAGTGTTTGTTAACTAGTATTATCTATATCTAATCCAATTAGTTAGACAAGGACCGGTTCTTGATTTATTTGATTATCCCTAATGTTCCTCTGAAGTTGGTGAGGAGTTCGCTCAATTTCAGGGTCAAAAAACTCTAAGGGATTGTTTGGGAGGCTACAGGGAATTCAAAGAGATTTTGGAAGAAAGAGGAAGATGGGTTTTTGTTTGTGTTTTTTTCCGTTTATTATTTTTATGAGATGGCGGGTTTTTCTTTGTGTTTTTTTTTCAATTTTTTTAAATTTTGTTTTTTTTACAATAACCAGAATATAATGACTACATAAATCACCATCCTCATCAACTAAGACATTTGAAAGTGTGGCTAAGTTTCACCTATCGACCGGTCAAGGTTTTGGTGCTCTGCTAATGTGTATAGTAGCACTCGGGTCGAATCCTCAGTGAAGATACTTTTTAATAGTCGATTGTTTTTAGTTGATTATATTCTGTTTGGGGGTTTTTTTGCAGATCTTCTGAAATAATTTATGGATTATTTTTTATTAATATTTATTTAACAATTTGATAAATATTGAGGTGAGTTCATCAATAGGTAGTTAATCTTGTGATATCATTGAGTCTTTCTTTGTATTGCATTAAATTAACACCCATGTCACAAGTTGACATTGATTGGAATTCCTAAGTGTTAAGGCTTTAATCCAAGCCTTATCTTAACTAGGATTCTAATATAAATCAGTAATTGATTGTGGTAGTGTATTTATAGTTCCAATAATCCATGGAATCCATGTGTTAAACAAAATATGTCATTAATCCATGACATGTGAAGTCCAACATACACAATGTTAATTCAAATAATACTCATCAAGCAAAAGCTCTCAATTTCTTAACATCCTTAAATTATAACTCACACAAATGAGACATTTACTCAGCCAATTAAATGATTATTAGTCTGGTTATAATGATTATGATGATAAATTAAGAATATAATAAAATGAAAGGGATAAGAAAAGAGTGGTGCGTCGAACAAACACACAAATGATGATGATAATTAAAAATGAACTTTAGATTGAATGAGAAAGAAAAAGAAGGGAAGGGGATTAAAATGTATTTAAACTATTTTAAGAAAATAAATATTAAACTATATAAGGTGGATGATAATAATAGATATTTAAGAAGAAACTTTCATTAAAACATAATTAAAAAAAAGACTTACAAGATTACAATAATGAATAACACCAATGTAAAAGGAAACAAAGAGAGTAAGAAGGGTATCTCAAGTAAAAAATTGAGTATGGAAGGTCCTCCCATGCCCTTAGAAATTATTTTTTCATGCTAATATGTGATCCTATATTCTGAAATGCTAACTCTTTCAAGGTGAGGAGGGGGTGTATTTATAGCCCAATATTGTGGGTTGTTTGCATTCCAAAAATTCCCCTCCACTTGTATCACCAATTTGATAAATTAGATAGCCGAATATCATGATATTATCTTCTTAAAATTTGTAGATATTTATCTCCTATGTATACTTTGAGAATTTTGTGGCCATTGGACTTAAGGATCCAATGTTATGTTAGTTTGATTAAACAATTTTAATCTGTCCATTTCAATTGAAAATTTTTGATGGCCAAAATGTGAATAGCTTTTTGAATAGGAATATTCCTTAAAATCTGAATGCCTTATTCAACACAGTCGGACACCTTTATCTCCTATTTCACTCTAAAAAATTTAAACTTTATTTTATGATTACATCATGAGCTATGTCATGAATAGTGTTTAGATTTTTATTCCCATCCAGAATGGTGGGCTGAGTTCAAATGAATCTGTTGGGCCCCTTGTATTTGGATTTGGGCCTTGAAAATTTTATCCAAGAATCCTTACATTGTCCCCAAAACATTGAGGGGAATAAAGTAATTTCGAATTCTGTATTGAACCCAGTAATTCAATCTTCATAGATGGTCCAGTTTCTTCACAGATTCTGTAGGTCTTCTTCTCTGGATCATATGGCCCTTAAAATGGAAGAATTGGCCCAAGATTCCTTCTAATTAAATGTTTTTTATTGAAAGGGGAATCCTACAAAAGAAGAACTATGCAAGTTGGATAAGTAGGTTTAGAGTTGTAAATAAAATAGTAAACTGACATTGATTGGATTAATTCAAATAATGCTCAAAAATTACATTTAATATTTCAACATTAATATTTCACAGAAATTATGCACATTTCATTTAAAATAAGTAAAGTGAGTATATAAAAAGTTGTGAAAATATTAAAAACATAAAATAAGCATATAAAATTTTAGAATCAAATTATTCCAAATATCTACTCAGGTTGATTTTTTAAATCATATCCAAAGGTAGAAACCTTCTAGAGTTGCATGCATGGGAGTTTTTAATGTGTTTTTTGAAAAAAAAAATTAAATGAGTGTGGGTTAAAAAAATTAAAATTATTTTAGAAAAGAGATAGGGAAATTTTTGACTTTCTGACTTAATATAATGTAGTAGACCCCCCCCCCCCCTTTTCCTTAGATCGGTGACATGGAAAAGGTGGTCGGCTACCTTTCACCTAAAAAAAGAGAAAGGTGGCGATGGGTGTGCCTCCTTTATCCTAACATAAATACGAAGGGCACCCCCCTCCTCCTCACTTAAAATTGTCCACATCTCTCTACATTCCACACCCTATGTCTCTAAAATAATCCTTCTTTGTGTGTAGTGGTTTACGTGGCCTAAAAGGTGTCCTTTTTTTGTAAAGCATCATTTAGAGGTATTTTTCTTATTCAATTAAAAGTTATTTATTTATTTAATTGAATTTTTTTAGTTAGTTTAAAATATGTTATTTATTAAGTATTTTAGTTAGTTATATATAGTTTATAAATAATATTTATTACTGATAATTATTTAGTATAGATTAACTGATGCATAACTTAGGATTAAAGAATGATTAAATATAATGATTACCTAATAATAATTAATTAATTAATATCTTATAATTAACTAATTAGTAAGGCATAATTAATTAAGGATTAAGTAATGATTAACTTATGATTATATAATTTTTAAATGTTTATTTAGTAATAATTAACTAATGATTAAGTATTGATAAAATTGTGATTAAAATATGATTTAGTAATGATGAAATATTGAATAAAGAATGAATAAAGAAGTAATGATTAACTAATGAATAAATATTGATTAACTAATGAATAAGTAATGATTAAATAATGATTAAGAAATTATTAATGAATGATTAAATAATGATTAAAGGTTGATTAAATAATGAATAATGAATGATTAACTAATGGTTAAGTAATGGTTAAATAATGATTAAATTTTGATTAAGTAATTATTAAGTATTAATTAAATAATGATTAAGGAAGGATTAAATTTTGATTAAATAATTATTAACTAATGATTAAGTAATTAATAAATAATTATTAACCAATTATTAACCAATGATAAAGTAATGATAAATAATAATTAAGTAATGATTAAAAAATGATTAAGGGATGATTACAAAATGATTAAGGGGTGATTAAATAATGATTAAGAAATGATTAAATAATTATTAAGTAATGGTTAAGGAATTAATAAATAATGATTAACTAATGATTAAATAATGATTAACTAATGATTAACTAATGATTAACTAATGGTTAAGTAATGATTAACTAATGATTAAATATTGATTAAGTAATGGTTAAATAATGATTAAATAGTGATTAACCAATGATTAGACACTGATTAACCAATTATTAACTGATAATTAACAAATTATTAACCAAGTATTAACTTTGGATTAACATGGAATAAACATAGGATGAAAGATGAAAAACTGGATGACAAAGAGGGTTAATTGCACACATGATTTGTTACTCCAGAGATTTAGTTGATTCATCCCTTATTGCACAACTATTTTGTTAAAGTTATTGGATATATTTTAGATGATTCGCATTCTATTTATAAATTTTTGAACATAACTTTAGGAAATTTAAAAAATATACTAAAAAACATTAGTTTCATATTTTAGGATATAAGAAAAAATTTTAAAATTTTGGTAGCATAAAGATTATGTAGTTATCTAATAAATAAAATATGTATCTAGATACTAAAATTGGATGTGTATTTGGAACAGATGTACCTAGGAGTAACAACTCCAATAAGAGGCATCGATACTGACTCAATATAACACAGTACACAACAATAGTCTGTGTTGTACACCTAGTTTGACACTCTTGGGGGATATACTTTAGATGATTCATATTTTCTTTATAATCTAATAAAATACCTTCAGGATGATTAAAAACTATACAATGAAACATTAGTATAATATTTTAGGATATAAGAAGATGATCTGAAATTTTAGTATCATAAACATTATATTCTCAAACCTCACTGTCAACAGTATTCATAGAATGTTTTGTAAGCGGAGGTAAAAAAGAGGAGAAAACGACAAATCGGTTTATTTATCATTGATAAAATAAAAATTATGATTATATAATGTGAATTGGAGAAGAAAAAACACATTAAATAACACATGAATACTTTACAACATAAAAGTAATACCTTTAAATTTTAAAAATAGAACAAATCTTGGATGAGATGAGCCTAAATTTAGAAGTGAGGAAAATCTAGCTTATTTTCAAGTGGTATCTTAATAACATATTCCAAACGGATGTACTTGACTTTTGAGTTTTCAAAAGCTTTTTTCCATCTAATGACATATGAGATATCATCTAAGATCTGTTATTATATGGCCAAAATCATTTGAAAATTCAAAATTTAAGTATGTCTTGTTGGAATATTTCATTAAGATATCACTTGAAAATAAGCTGTATTTTAACTCACTTCAGAAGTTAGGATCATCTCATCCAAGCTCTGTTCTTTTGAAAAATGAAAAGGTATTTCTTGTATGTTTTAAAGAATTAATGTGTTATTTAATGTGTTTGTACTTATCTATTTCACTTTATATGATCATAATTTTCATTTTATCAATGATAAATAAATTGATTTGTTTTTTTCTCTTCCTTTTACCTTGATTTCCAAAACATTCTGTGACTTAATTTCTAATAAACTTTTATATAACGAAACATTAGTATAATATTTTAGGATATAAAAATACATTTTACATGACTATCGTTGAAATTGAATCAAAGTTTAAACTTTATGTTTTCCTAATATTATTGTCTAGTGTAAAGTAAGTTCGAACCCACAAGGAATGAATTGTGACCACTTTTCTAAAAAAAACATTGAACACCCCACTGTTCTCAGTAGTGGGGATATAATTTCTTTATTTTTCTTTTATTTTTTATTTTTTATATTTTTTTGTGTATTTTTAAGGTAGTAAAGTAACACCACGTTATTTTTTTTATTTTTTATCTAAACTATAATGAAGTAATAAATATATTGAAAACAGTAAGTAACAGAAATATAGAATGCTGATAAACGAACAATCAGAATTAAATGCTTGGAGAAAAACTCTATTAAATTGGTTTTAAAAGGATTCATGATCATTAAAATGTTGTTGCAACGTACCACTGTCATAAGAATGACATACTTCCCTCTCAAGGAGTTAATTCATAATGATTGATCAATCTTGGAGTTCGCCACTCCAAGAAAGGTTCAACTATATAATTTTAATTGAAAAGTACAATAGAACATACTCAGTGTTAGTTCTGAAGTTTTTATTTTGAATTAAATGTTTTAGAAAATGTGTCCACAATCAGACTCATCGAATGATTGTGGATTTTTGAGATTAAGTTCTGGTGGTACAATGTAGTTGAATTCTTTCAAAATTGATCTCACTGATCAATTCTAAACACATTAAAATGATAAAGTGAAAAGGCATACAAGATAACCAATAGAAGTAGAAATTCCCTAAACTCTAAGATTTAGCTAACAATCATGTTCACTTTCATTACTACAATTGAAAACATTCTAGAACAAAGTACAAGAATTTAAAAAAAAGAGGAAGAACTCCTGAAATGATGCTCTGCTCGTGTAATCCTTCGAATCCAAGGCTACCCACCGGGTCTCCAGAATTTTCTCCTTAGATATTCTCTGCTCCAATGTGTGAGAATTTTTCGAATGATCATCCCTTCACTACCTACCCTATTTTCTCGTTTTAAATTATGTTTTCATGATCTTCTTGTCACTACCACCTTCCATCAACATAATCTTGTCTTCTTACTGCACACCGCACATGTTCATTTTTTTACTCAACACGCGTCACTTTTACATAACCCCTGTAACTAGCTCCGCTCTTGTTAGTTGGATGAATGTGGATGTGTTTTCAACTATTCTTTGAAACTACACGGGAAATATAGAAACAAAACAGTTAAAAACATGAAGAAAAATTAATTAAAAGTAATTATTATTTATAAGTTAAAAAGTTAATTGTTTTTAATTAATAAATATCTTAGTTGATAATTATTATTAATTTAATTTAAAACTTAAATTAATTATTAATTATTAAATTTATTATTTTAATTACCTAATAATATTATTTTAGGATGATAAAATTTTATTATTTAATTAAATTAATTAATTTATAATTAATTTAAATAACTGATATTAATATATGATAATTCTATTAATATATATTATTATTAATTAGTTATATAACTTTATTATATTCTAAAATTAGATTATTATTTATTTATTTATTTATTTATTTTATTAATTAATTAGTTTTTTTATTAAATATATAATTATTTCATTATTTAAAAATTTCTGTTATAATAAATAATTAAATACTTAAATATCATTTATTTAGATAATTAATTTAATAAATCATTATTAATATTTAAGTTTGAAATTTTTTATTAATTTAAAAATTAATATAATTATTATTAATATTATTATTTTATTAAGTAATTGATTAATAAAATATTATTATTAATTTTTATTTCAGTTTCATAAATAAGTTCATTTTAATTATTATTATTAATTTATTTAATTTTATCAAATTAGTTATATTAATTATTCTTTTATTTGTAAATAATTATTAATTAATTAGTTGTTTTCTATTTTATTATTAATAACTTATTTATTTTTATTATTGTTTAATTTGTTTTATATATGTTTTGGTTTAGTTTTTTTAATTTAGTTTTTTATTTATTTCCCCCCCCCCCTTGTCTTCTTCGTCGGTGTGCAGGGGTGATCTCGAACTTCTTGGAGAAGCTTCCACGGCGGTCCCCTCTCGGCGACCAAAAACTGATGGTGACGACATCCATCAGTGGTAGCGGCGTTAGGCTCTCCTCTGCATTTGATTCAGTAGCGCTTCAATAGGGTAGGGGATCTGGTTTGGCCACCCCCTATAAGTCGATCCAATGGCATCGAAGGTTCATAGTAGGAGGTTGGGCTCGGATCGGTTCATCCTCCTCCTTAACACAGTGCAGTGCATAGCCTCTTCAGCGGCAACTCCATCTCCCATCATGGTGGTTCATGGGTGGCTTCTCTAATGACAATGGAAGGAAGCTTTATACAGAGGTAGGGCAAGGGTTCGCCCCACCTTTAATTAGAATCCTAGGGATTTCATTTTTCTCTCCAATCAGTACGAAATAGTTTAACTCTAGAGTATAAAATATTTTGTGATTCAGTGTAAAATTGATTTTTTGGTTCACATAGTTGAGTAAAGTTTGGTTGAGTTTGTTGATTTGTAAAATGAAAATGAACGGTGGAAGAGGTGAGGCAAGGGTAGCGCAATGGCGCCGGTGAAGGTGATAGAGGAAGAAACATCATCGGTAGCAAGGTTGTGGGGAAAGTAGTGGAACCGACACCGTAAGTGGAAGGATGAAGGGAATGGATTTGAATCTGCAGCACCAACGATGTGGGTTGGTAGGAGTGAAGAATTAGTGGTGAATTTATTTGTATCATTTGGTAGTAAGTTGTTGGAAATCAGTAGCACACAGGTGTTGGTAAGTCATGTGAAGTAAGGAAACAGTATGGTGGTGAGGGCTTCGGTAGCAGGGTGATATACAGACACCGATGTAAAAAAATAAGTGTTGTCGGTGGAAAAGGAAGGAAGGAAGCTTCACCGGTCTCACTGACGGGGATGGGAGTTACGTGAGACTGACACCGACAATCAGTTTCGGTAGCATATAAAAAATAGAACTGTCAGTCTTGCCGACAGTACAAAATAAATAAGGTACAACACGAAAACATAAATTAGATTAATTAAAAATAACATTTAATTAAATAATAAATTTAAGTCATAAAACTAAAATAGACTTAAAGTAAAAATGAAGAACTAGAATAACATTAACTGATAAACTTAATTTGGGTTATTAATTAAATTTAATCTTAATTTAAAAAAATTAAATATTAAATTTATTAAATTTAACCAATTTAATTAAAAACTTTAATTAAGATTAACTAAATTTGAAAAGTTAAAATTAAAAAGACTTAAATTTTTTAAAATAAATTAATTAATGAGATAGAGGTGACTTGAAAATAATTACATCAGTGAATCAATGAGTCATCGATAGTGGAAAAATAAAACAGGGGTACATCAGTAGCTTATGCTTCCTACAACTAGTGTGTGTGTCGGTGAGACCGACAGACTAAAAAAACAGTGACTTTAAATTTTAACTACAACATATAATTAAAACATATTAAGGAAACTAAATATTAATAATCTAAATTAATTAACTAATTAAAAAAATAGGATTAAAAACACATTAATTCATTTAATCAAAACTTAAATTCTTAACTTATATTAAAGACAAACTAAAAAATTTAACATAATAATTCATGTAATTTTAACTATTCAAGATTACAAGACGAAAAGTTTAAATAAAATACTAAATTAATTAAATAAAAATCAAATGATTAATTGATTTAATAACAAACTTGTCAAATTATTAAAGAGTTGTGTAGATTAAGATTACTAAACTAACTAATAAATTTTTATACTAGAAAATTAGTAAGTCTAAATTTATTATTTTAAAGGATAAAATTTACATAATTAATTATAAAATTTTATAAATTAATAAATTTAATTATAAAAATAAAAAATTTCATTTATTTATCAAAAAGCATAAAATTGATTATTTAAATTGTTAAAAACATAAATAAAATATGTGGAAAACTGTGTGAAATTTTAGCCACATCGAATTCCCCCACACTTAAACATTGTTTGTCCTCCAAAAATATCATGTTTTATTAACCTTGAAAAACAGGAAAGTGTATTTATTATTATAATCAAAATATAACATGATCTATAGCAATTTGGAACATAGGATAGAAATATGTCAATAGGTTGTTGAAAAGAAAATTCTCAAATGAATCTTTCCCTAAAAAACTCTCACTGGTAGTCTAGAGAGCAATGAATCATCAAGCAATGAAAGTGTCATGCCTTATATGTGATACTTCTTAATGACTCATTTCAATCCAAGATTATGTTCTAAGTCTAAGAGTGACAACATGTTAAAAAATGTGGATTTAAAAACTTAACAAAAGGAACATTGTACTTTGACTCATTCTTATGTTCCAAAATAATTCTTTTTCTGAAACACCTTATTGATACAACATAAATGATTACCATATAAATAAAGTTTCCCCTTGTTCATTTGGTGTTCATCATTCCCATCACCTTAATAAAATCATTTTTGACCCTAGAAACTTTATTCAATTTTTCCCAAGACATGTTACATATTCTAAGAACTTTTCATTGCACTTATTAAAAGTGTACAGAGGGATTATAGTAAATAGAAACTCACCTAGAATATCGGGTCTCAGATATTCACTGTGTGGTCCCAAATGCCCAAATTACTCTGGATTCAAAAAATCAATACAAAAACCATTTATATTGGCTCACAAAGGTGATTAATTTGTATAAATTAAAAAGAAAGTGAGTCCCCTGGGAAAGAGTTCAAACTTCATGTTCCTAAGGCTATGATCATAACTCCATAAAAATTTACTCATTTCACTTTCAAAAGTAGTTCCCAAAATAGATTTTCATTAAATCACTAAGCATGTTCACTCAAAAATCATTCACTTACATTAATTTAATATTCAAATCAGATCTTAACAACCAAAAATATATCATCCTTATGCAAGACCCGTTTGAGAAAATTGAAAGCCTAAAATTATGAAAGAAAGTTTGAAATCATTTTACCATTTTTAACAAACAAATTAAATTGGAAGTGAAAATTAAAGTGATTTTCACTAAGAATAGTTTAGATCTACAAATTTTGACTCCCTACCCAAAACTTAAAACCTAATTTTGTCCCCAAAGTTGAATTCTAAAGTGGAGAAGAACAGTTAATCAGTTAAGCTTCTAAAATTATTATCAATAAAATAGATTGATGACATGTAAAAGATCTTATTGAAATTAAAAAATATATTGTTTGACTCAAAGTTTATAATTAAACAACAAGTTCAAATGATTTATCAATAACTCTAATCAATAAATATTTTCAATAAAGTTAAAAAAGTAACATGTAACTTATGGTTTCATAGTGAAAAGTGTGTCAAAAAGTTTAGAAAATATGATTTAGTTGGATGTTAAATAAAGAGGAAAAAAATGAATTCTATACACACTATAGATTAAAGCAGATTCAATAAAAACACACAAACCAATCTTCATGACCCCCCCCCCCCCACACACACTTAATTTATTAGAGTGAGTAATTTTATAATCAATGGAAATAAATTTTTCAACAAATAGAAAATGAAGAATTTTTATACGACATACTGTCATGTGCAGAAAAATTTTCAACAAATTGGAAAGAGTCAGATTTTATCCGTATATCAATAATAAAACAAACATATTTTCAGTATAATAAATTTCCCAACAACCCGACACTTGTAGATAATGTTTCCAGCAACAAATAATATGATATGATAACTTCTAGTA
Organism: Viscum album; assembly: GCA_963277665.1. NCBI lineage: Eukaryota > Viridiplantae > Streptophyta > Magnoliopsida > Santalales > Viscaceae > Viscum > Viscum album. The sequence continues at coordinate 131,155,685 of OY728132.1, forward strand.
TAGGATAAAATGAAGTAGATTTATCCTTCCAGTACAAGAAGAATTTTAAGTAACATTAACTATCTTGCTGACAGTAATACCAATGAGTCACCGACAATTGTGTATCGATGGATCAAATGCATCGTTGAGTCAATGAATCACCAGTAGTAGTAAAAATGTGACTTATTAGTGAATTTTTATTAAAGTGAATAGGAGAATAAAAAAATTAATGATGAAATTAAATTAATTACCTGAAATGGTTTTTCACTAATCCTCCAACATGATAATTCAACTCCTACAATGACATAGAAGTAGTATCATTCCTAATTCAGAACAAGAAGACCAAGAACAAGAAGCAACAAGAATTTTGTAAAAACAGATCATGCAAGAAGCGATGTATTCAAAGTTAAAAATGAAACAAATAAAGGGAAAAAAAGAACCATGGGTTTCCTCCTATGCAACACTAAGTTTTAAAGTCTTCAGATAGAATTTATTTAGAATTAGTTTTCAAGCACGATGAAGGTAGCTAAGCCCTTCAACTATCCTTCAAAATACATTTTTACTCTCTGCACATTAACCAACATAGATTTTTTTCTTCACCTAAAACTTCTACAAATCCATTCTTAAGTACTCTCACAATAGTAAATGGTCCAAACCACTTGGACTTAAGTTTTCCTGGAAAGAGTTTGAGTGTAGAATTATAGAGAAGGACCTTATATCTAGGTTTTAACTCCTAGGTTATAATGACAGAATCATGAAAGATTTTAGTCTTTTATTTGTATATTCTTTAATTATTATAACTCTCTCTCTGTATCTCACCTCACTCACTCATCTGAAGTAGTCTTCTCTCACCAGCACTCTTAAAATCAAAGTTCAAAGCCTTAATTTCCCAATCTGACTTATGTTACAACTACACAAGTAAATGACAACACATTCCAAAAAATAACCTATATGGAGACATACCTATTGGTGTCTAGAAAGAAAATTTATATTCCCATAAAGCTTCATTCATTTAAAGAGACTACTCTTTTCTAGATCTTGAGATAGTTTTTCTAAGAATTTGTTTCAGCTTTATATTAGAAATTTCCACCTATCCACTGGATGGTGGATGATAAGGAGTTCCAATATTATGAATACATCCATATCTTTCCATAAAATCCTTATATTTTTAGTTCTTAAAATGTGTTCCATTATCAGTAATGAAGGCCTTTGGGACTCCAAATATTGAAAAGATGTTCTTTTTAAAAAAATTATAACACTTTTGGCTTGATTGTTGGGCAGTGCTACTTCCTCAACCCACTTAGACACATAATCTATAGCAGGAAGTATGTGCTCATTCCCATGAGATGATGGAAATGGACCCATGAAATATAAACCCCTATATATAAAAAAATTACTTTTAAAATACCTTTTTGAGGTAACTCCTCCTTCCTACTAATATTGCCTAACAAATGACACTTGTCCCCGCCAACCACATAACTTTTAGCATCCTTAAAAAGGGTAGACCAATAAAAACCAGATTGGAGGACTTTTTGATCTGTCATTTCACCACCATGGTGACCTCTCCAATGTGAGGAGTGACAACTCTCTAGAATGGGAAACATCTCTTCCTCAAGCACACTCCTCCTAAGAATACCATCAGCACATCTCCTAAATAGAAAAGAGTCATCCCAAAGGTAATACTTAAGTTCATAAATGAATTTTTTTCATTTGGTTATTGGTTATATTTTTATTAAACATTCCTACTACCAAAAAATTGGAAAAATATGCATACCATAGAGATTTCCTGATTGATGCAGTGAGCAGTTTTTCATTAGGAAGGGAAGAATTGATCTCCCTTGGATCTTCAGAATGAGTGTGAGGAAGCCTATAAAGATTTTCAGCAACTAAATTTTCAGCTCCCTTCTTATCCCTTATTTCTAAATTGAATTCCAGTAGCAATAAAATCCATATAATCATCCTAGGTTTGGTTTTTTCTTAGACAGTAAGTACTTCAAGGTAGAATGGTCAGTGAAAATAATGAATTTTGAGCCTAAAAAGTATTGTCTAAACTTCTCTAGAGAAAAAACAATAGATAACAATTCATTTTCAGTGATGGTATAATTTCTTTGAGCCACATCTAGAAGCCTACTAGTATAATACACCACATGTAACTTCTTATCTCTCCTCTATCCAATGAAAGCTCCAAAATCCATATCACTAGCATCACACATAAGTTAAAAAGGTAATTTCCAATCAGGATCAGTGATGATAGGTGATGTAGTGAGTTTTTCCTTAATAAGATTAAAATATTTAAAATAGTTTTCATCAAAATTTAAAGATGAATCCTTAACAAGCAAATAACACAAGGGATTAGTTATTTAGTAAAATTATTTGATAAACCTCTAGTAGAAACCAGCATTCCCTAAGAAACTTCTAACACCTTTTACATTTTTAGGAGTTGGGAGTTTTGGAAAAACTATATCTTTTCAATATCAACTTCCAAACCTCTCTTTGACACTTTATGTCCTAACACAATACCTTTTGTGACCATTAATTTACATTTTTCTTAGTTAATTTCAAGGTTGGTTTCAATGCATCTCTCTAAAACTAGCTCAAGATTTCCTAAACATGTATCAAAAGTACTACCCATAATGGATAAATCATCCTTGAAAACCACAATGATTTTCTCAATAATGTATGAAAAGATATCCATCATGCACCTTTTAAAGGTATCTATAGCTCAACATAATCAAAAGGGAATTCACCTATAATAAAATGTCCCAAAGGGGCATGTAAAAGTAGTTTTCTCCTGGTCCTTTGGAGAAACAGAAATATGGTTGTAACCCGAATACCCATCTAGAAAAAAGAAAAATTCATTTCCATTAATCCTCTCAATAATTTGATCAAGAAAGGGAATTCGAAAATGGATATTCCTTGTGGCTACATTCATCTTCCTATAATCAATACAGACTCTCCATTTTGTAGCTTTTCTAACATAAATTTCTTTATTCTTTTCATTTTTGACAATAGTGAAACCCCCTTCTAAGGGACAACCTGGACAAGGCTGACCCAAGTGCTATCATAGATGGGATAGATTATACCAGTATCAAGCAGCTTGATCACTTCCTCTCTCATCACTTCATTCATGTTTGGATTTAACCTTCTTTGACACTCTACCCTAGTCTTATGATCTATCTCCATGGGAATTGTATGCATGCATAATGAGAGACTAATACCCTTTATATTAGCTATGGTCTAGCCTATGGAAGATTTAAACTTCTTAATCACATTTATAAATCTTTTTTCTTGATTTTAATTAAGCTTAGTAGATATTATAATAGGAAAAGTGGAATTATCACCCAAAAATAAATATTTCAAAGGAGTGGGAAGTGGATTAAGTTCTAGAATGGGTGGTTTTTTACTAAAAGGAAGACTCTTGGGCCTAGGAGGACCAAGATCTTCAAAATATCTCTTTTAAGGATTTTGAAATGATAAAATATTTCCAATTTCTAGCTCATATTCAGACTTTACAGTGCTATTTTCCAATGTGGGCAGCACACTATCCAGATTCTCTAAATCAGAATTTAACAATTTTATCAAAGAATAATCGTAAATTTGTCTCAAAAGATCTCCCTAAAAATCATTAAAGTGATCAGCAGTGTTGGTGACAATAGAGACACCCTCAAATTCACTCACAATTCTCTTAAGTTCAGAAAAAAAGGACTCTCCTACAATAGAAACTGGATAGTTTTCCAGATCTGGAAAATTTTCCAGATTCTCTAATTGAGCAGAATTTACAAATTGTGAGACAAGAATATCATAATTTTAAGCTTCCAAATGATTTTCTTCAATAGAGGATTGTTTTTCATATTATTCAAGATTTTCATATGAACTTTCATCTTCTACGGACTCTACCATTGAACAGTTTTCAAGGAATGTTTGTCCTTTCACATTATTTAACACATTAAACCCTTCTTGTTGATTTCCAAATTTGAAAATTTGATGACCTTTAGAGACATAAATTATAGCACCACCAGTGTCCAAGAAGGGCCTACCCAAGATGATGGGAACCTCTTGATCACACTCCATATCTAAAACTAAGAAGTATGCAGGAAAAACAGCTTCCCTACCCCAACTAACAGATCATCTACCCTACCCATAGGATGAGTGAAATATCGGTTGACTAATTAAATTATGACTATAGTGGGTTGAATATCACCCAAACTCAACTGTTGAAATAATGATTATGGGAGCAGGTTGATACTGGCACCTAAGTCACAAAGACAGTTGAGCTTATCAAAATTTCCTAGGGTACAAGGGATAACAATGCTACCTGGATCTTTCAGTTTGGGTGGGATTTTCTATTGGATCATAGCACTAAATTCTTCAGTGAGGTTGTAAGTAGAAAATTCTTTAAGATTTTTTTTGGTTGAAATAATTTTCTTAAGAGATTTCAAGTAATGTGGGATTTTTATTAAGGCTTAAATGAAAGAAATGTTCACTTACAATTTGGACAAGAGACCAAGGAACTGAAGTAGTTTAGCCTTGGTGTTACTTTGAGGTTTATGTTTTTCAGGGAAAGGGATGGGAAGAGAAAAATTTATCAAAACAATAGGCATTTCCCTCATTTCTACAAAAAAAATTTCTTTCCCTTTATTCTTTTTATTTTTAAATGAATTTCTATCTTGAGTTTCAGGTGAAAATTCAAATTCTACTCACATTTAGAAGCTTCTTCATAGTCTCTAGATTTAAAATAAAGCATATTTTTGTTTTCATATTCAAATAGTTTCTCATTTTTAGAATTTTCAAAGTCTTTTTCAGCAATAGTTTGATTATTTATCCCACTTCTAGTGACAATGGACATGATGTTCTCCCTAGTATTATGTTCAGTTGTGCTTGGAAGTCTAGATTTGTCCCTAAAAGTAAAATCTATATCTAATCGGCCAATCTGTGTTTCCATATTCTGCATTCTAACATCATTTTTCATTTTAACAGATTTGTATTTAGTTTCATGTTCAGTAATTTGATTCGTGAATCTTTCTTCTTGAGAGTTCATTTTATTTTAAATTAGATCCATCTAAGAAGACATTTGGCCATCATTGTTACCTTGAGAATTTGAAGATTCACCCCTTTATTGATTTTGAAAGTTTTGTCTTGGTTGGTTCTGATAATAAGGGGAGTGGTTTGTTTTATCATTCCTTTTTATTTTGAGGACAAGTTCGGATGGTACTGATAGCCTTGGATATAATTGTTTGAAAATGGATCCTCTTTAGGAGGCATTCTAGGAACATAATTGACAAAAATTGAGTTTTCTTGTTGTTGGGATAGCATATCAAAGTTGGGACATATGTTTTCATTATGGCCAAACATTCCACATTGGACACATTGTTCCCTTAAAGATTAGTTAATATTTTCATATCCCAATTGGTTAACAGTTCGTTTTGACTTTAGGTTCATTAAAGATTAAAGTTGGTTGGTGATTTCAGCAAGTTGATCTTGAGTTTCATTCATTGAACCAGTGTTAACATTAATATTTCTACTGACTACTTTTCTTCTTGAATTTTTATTTTGTGAATTTAGAGTAAGTTTGTTGAAAATTTGTCTTAGTTATTCATTAGTCTTATCATTATAATTATTCCCAACAGCTTGGTCCACTATTTTCTGACCATAGGATGAAAACCCCTCATAGAAGGTATCGATGAGAAGGTGATATGGGATTTGATTATGGGTACAATGCCTAAACAGGGTCATAGATCTATCCCAAGCTTTATGAAAAGCTTCTACATCCTCTTGATAAAAACTGGTTATTTTTTTATAAGTTCTCCTTTTAATCTTTGGGGATAAAATTTCATTATGAATGAGTTATATACTTGGTACCAATTCTCAAATAGGTTTTCATCTAGACTCAAAAACCAGTTTCTAGCATTCCCTTTACGGAAAAAGGGAAAAAATATCATTCTCATTTTATTTTATGTGAGTCCTAGAAGTGGTAAATGTTGCACAGTATTATAGAAGTCTCTAATGAAGGAAAGAGATTACTCATTAGAGAGCCCATTAAATGTAGAAATTAGTGAAATGTGGGATTGTTTCAGCTCCTAGTTTTTGGATCTAGGTGAAAGTCGGATTAAAGAAGTATTAATTGAAAATTGATGGAGTTGGAACTCCCTCATCCTAGGCCTCTTGTTCTCTTAGAGTTCTGGATAGTTTTGGTATTCATTATGTGCAGGAACCCTATTATCTAGATTATTAATTTCATATTTGTTTTTCTTTTTAAGAGCAGTGAGATTCTTGTCTATTTCTGGGTTCAGGGGATCTAAAATAATAGTAGAGGTTCTTGTGCTCATGCAAAGTGTATCAATAGTTGAATTCAGCACAGTAGTTCAACACAGAAAATAGTAGGACTAAATAGGAAAAAAATTAATAGTAATTGATATACAGTAACAACAAAAAGAAATTAATACATATAAATTCACAGAACTTTTTTTTAAAATAGTTTTCACATTTTTCAATTTTTTGGTGTTTTTTTATGTGAATTTTTTTTAGATTTTTTTTGAAAAGTAATGGCTCGGGCCTTCCCTAGAAACAGATCCAAAAACCTGACATGACTATCATTGAAATTAAATCATTGTTTAAAATTTATGTTTTCCTACTACTATTGTCTCGTGGAAAGTAGGGTTGAACCCCAGGTAAGGAATTGTGACAACTTTTCTAGAAAAAACTCTAGACGCCCCACTGTTGTCAGCAGTAGAGATAAACTTGCTTTCTTTTTATTTTCTTTTTAACTTTTCATTATTATTATTTTGTATTTTTATGTTAGTAAAGTAACACCACATTATTTTTTTATTTTTGATCTAAACTATGATGAAGTAGGAAATAGATTGAAAATAGTAATAGAAATATAGAATGCTAATAAATGAATAATTGGAATTAAATGCTTGGGGAAAATCTATTCTATTGGTTTTAATAGGATTCCTCATCACTGAAATGTTTTTGTAATGTAACACTATAAAAATAATGGCATACTTTCCTCTCCATGAGTTAAGTCATACAGATTGATCAATATTGGTGTTTTCCACTCCAAGAAAGGTTCAACTGTAGAATTTTTATTGAAAAGTACAACAGAACATACTCACCATTAGTTCTGAAGTTTTTATTTTCAATTAAATGTTTTATAAAATGTATCCACAATCAGTCTCTTCAAATGATTGTAGAGTTTTGAGATTAAGTGCTAGTGGTACAATGTAGTTGAATGATTTCAGAATTGATCTCACCGATAAATTCTTAACACATTAAAATGATAAATTGAAAAGGCATAAGAGATAACTAGTAGAAGTATAAATTCCTCGAACTCTATGATTTAGCTAACAATCATATTAATTTTCATTAATTAAATTTAAAACATTATAGAATAGAGTACAAAAATTTAAAATAAGAGAGAGGAATAACTCACCAAATGATTCTCTATTCCTCTACTCCTTTGACTCCAGGGCCGCCCACCAAGTATCCAGAATATGCTCCTCAGATCTTCTCTACTCTTATGTGTGAGAAGTTTTCAAATGATCATCCCTTCACTTCCTGCTATATTTTCTCCTTTTAAATTCTACTGTCAAGCTATTCATATCACTACCACCTTCCACCGACATAATCTTGTCTTCTAGATACACATCGCACATGTGTATTTTTTTACTCAACACACATTGCTTTTACTTAACCCTTGTAACTAACTATACTCCAGTTAGTTATGTAACGTCCCGGTTCCAGGTTCCATCCGAAGGTTCCCTATACCTAATTAGTCACATGGCCACAAGTGCATTTCCCCCAAATGCCAGAGGCTGCTGACTAGCAGCGAGGGACTTGGGTGTGATAGTGGGAAAACTATTCCCTCATTGGCAGAGTAACACAACAGAAATAATATAGTAAATAGTAGCAGAAGTAGTAATACTATACAGAAAAAGTAAATATTAGAAGACTGATAGTATAAAAAAGTGTAGTATATATAAATAAATGACTCTTGTCAAATGTATCTATGAAATCATCCCAACAAGTCACAATATTATAAATAAAATACGGAAACAAAATTACAGAAAACAGTAAACTCCAATAGCATTGGAAGCCTCAACTTGGTCTCATGCTCTATAGCTCGAACAAAAATCAAGTACCTGATGAAGAAGGGTTCTTTCCCTTATCCATACCTACAACCATATAATCTATTTGTTCCCAAAATCATGACCCAAATAGGGTGTGAGATGAATCATGGTAGGCAACCACCAAATGATTTGTTCCTAACTGTTAGTTAATATATATAGTAGGTAATAAGCATAAATGAAGCAATAAACTAGAATGTACTTAGAAGTAAACAATCCTACAGTTTTCAATTGCATTCATTTACATTCGTTAATTATTCATTCAGTTGAATAATGAGATATTGGGATCTAGACTAAGCATTTTATCCCCTATGTAATAGAAAAAAAGATGTCTCGGAAGACCATCTAAACCAACTAGTAAGACCGAGTCTAATCTTGTTCTTTGTATTGGCGTACTCATTGAAAAAAAATCAATCATTAAATAAACAACCCATTGGTAAAGTTCTCATAGTTTAACCCCTCTGTTTTAACATATCATCAATTCAATAAATAATATAACGACCCTCTGAGAAAACTCAGTCAGTACAACCCCTTTGGTCCCACATAGCCCTAAACATTTACAAACAACCACATGGGTAGCTCGCACTGTTAATACCCCCTTGGCCTGCATATCAAAAATAATTTATAACGACCCTCTAGAAGCACTCATAGTCAATTCCCTATGGTCCAACAATAATTTAATAATGACCCTCTGGGTAGCTCTCACAGTCTAACCCCTCTGTTCAATGACCACCCAGCAGCTCTCACAGTCAATACCTATGGGTCAACATTACAAAAATTCATACATAAATGACCCTACCTCAAGAAGATCTCACATTCAATTCCTCATTGGCCATACTTTTACAATGTGAAACACATGAATCTCAAATAAACAATATCTCCATCCTAACAACATTAGGAATGGAAAAAAAGAAACCCTAACATGATTTCTAGACCAAATGGCCATAATCAAAAAACATGGTAAACGCACCCATAATCAAATTATTAAACCTTACTCTTATGAAATAACCCTTTATCAATCAAAAAAACATAGCAGGTATTATACAGGGTTAAATTCCAAAACACGAAATACCCTAAACATGGGTATTCTTCACTTTTATAATATATAATCCAAATACACTCAAATTAAGGCACAAAACACCTACCTCAATGTTTTACAATGAATGCACTTGAATGTAGAACCTTGAATCAGCCTAGAACGATGCATATCTACAAAAAGTTTAAAAACTTTCAACCTTAAATAACCCACAAAATAAGAGGAATCGGAGAGAGATGATCAGGAAGAAGGAAGAACTCACCGGTGGGATTTAAATGCACTTACTGGAGTTCAAATCATTCCTTGGATGTAGAAATAGTGGCTCAGACTTTGATAACCACTCTCAGTCACTCCTGGATGAACCATGGTTATAAGAAGAGTGTTCTGGAGATGAGACATGACCCCTCTCTGGATCATCAATTAAAAAGAAAAAGTAAACAGCGTGTTCATTTAATGTACATGTCGTTTACTAGCCTCAACCGACTCCCACTTTAGATGGTCTGCCAGGTCACCTACATGGCCATGTACTTTTCCATTACACGGCCAGTACATAGCTACAAGTGGTAACCGGGTACATGGCGTGTACTCAAAATTACATGGCATGTACTTAGAAAATTTACCCTTTCTTCCCTTTTCCTCAAAAACAACCAGAAATAAAGATCCATACCTGAATAGAAGGTCTGGGTCCTTAAAAAATTCCCCTATTAAAGCAATTTGTCCCCAAAATTCCTTTCCAAGGGTAGTGAAGAAAAAAAATCCAACAACTCTGGCCACTGTGATCGAACGTCAGCCTCCCTCTCCCAAGTCTTGTCATGTACTCACACGTGCTTCTCTAGCACCCATACTAGAGGAATAAACTGGCCATGGAGAACCTTTATGTTGCGATCCACAATCTATATAGGGTGCTCTTTTAAGGATGCATCCACCTCTAAATAAACCTCCTCGGATTGGAAAACATGAGACGGGTCAGAAAAGTAACATCGTAGTTGAGAAACATGAAAGATGTTGTGAATATCTTGGTACCTCTGAGGTAACTACAACAGATAGGCAACCATCCTAACTCTCTCCAAAATCTCAAATGGCCCAACGTATCTCAGTGAAAGCTTCCCCTATCTCATAATCCTCTTGTGTCCCAACCTTAGTGTGACACGTAAGAAAACATGATCTCTGACCTCAAACTCCAGATGTCATCTCTGTCGATCAGCATAAGATTTCTACTGAGACTTTGTAGTATCCATCCTCTTCTGAATCAACTACATCTGCTGAGTGGTCTCCTAGAAAAGACGAGGTCCTAGCATAGCTACCTATCCTACCTCCAGCTAACATAGGGGTGATCATCATGGCCTACCGTACAAAGCCTCATAAGGTGCCATCTGAATCGCATCCTGAAAACTATTATTTTAGGAAAACTCCACTAAGGTTATGTGTCTCTCCCAAGAGCCCCTAAAATCTAAGAAGCATGCTCAAATCATGTCCTCCAAAACCTGAATCTTTTGCTTGTATTAGCCATATGTCTAGGGATTGTAAGTTGTACTCATAAGTACCTATGTACTCAAAGCCCTCTATAGTCCCTTCTAGAAACGAGAAGTAAAACATCTTCCCTATCTAAAATGATAGAGTGCATAACCCCATACAAATGTATTGTCTCACAGATGTAAAACCTTCCAAACACATCAACACTAAAGGTATACTTAATTGTAAATAAATGTAAAACCTTCATGATCATGTCGAGATCAACTCATGTGGTATCGTTACCACAATACCTCCAACATTTGAAAAACTCTACAAATCATGACCCTATGTCTTCCAGAAATGCTACCGGTGTGTTTTCCTTAAACTAAGAGATCCCAAAAACAACTGAGGTCATAACTGTGGCCTCACAGCAAGGAAATATCAACCCAAAATGACATCATCCAAACAGTTCATGAAATCCTTCCTTTAAATACATTGCGGATTTTTATAGCACACCCACCCTTAACTAGCGAGGTGTTCTAACTAGCTCACTCAAACCATACTCACAGAAAAAGAAAGATAACAAGTCAAACCATCACCGGATGACTTATCTTAGAAATGATCAGATTAGAAAGTCAACGTATTGTAGCAGAAATAGAACGCATTATCCCAAGGCACCACGTGCTAACAACAAACCCATTCACTAAAGCATGTATATGCCTCTAGGTGACGTTTGATCACTAAAATGGTTATACCATAACACGAACAAAACATAATTCCAAATCCATCCCACTGGAATTATTACCTCTTTAAGCCTTACATATGAGCCTAACTAAAACTCTAATATAACCTCAGATCAAACAACCCATGGTCTAAGGAACACACCAAGGTGGTCCATAATCCCCGTACAAGTGAGACTTTGGTGTGAATCCAAAAATTATAAATAAGAAAATTGATTGTACCTAGAATGGCATCTGCCTAGCGATCACGTCAAGGAAATGGAAGGCATCAAGAGTCTATCCAAGGTGTTCTTACATGAAAACTCAAGTATCACTCAAGACTAACCAATCCTTTACTGAAATCACACATCTAGCGCACAACATGGAAGAAGATCATGAACCATTCCAACGACTTCCAACTATATAACGGCATATAACTAACACTCTCTTAGTGCACCCAGGACGATGTCAAGATAGGGGACGGCTCACCTTTTAGGAGAGAGTACACTAAGAGGACTTTAAAGATTATTATAAAAGGATAGATGAACCAATACTGGTCGACCTCTTGAAGAAAACTCAACTTTACTTTCCGAAGAATGATCATTCAACCGATCACAACAACGTTGTACTGCCTAGAAAGCACCAACATGAAACAAGACTCACAAGCCTCAAAGAATTTAGTAAAAAAGACCAATTCTAAATGGTCCTTTATTTTGATCCTTTTACCTAGAAAGGACATATTTGAAACAGAAATGACATGAAACTCCCTACCTAGGTGTGTCTTATATTTCGAGACAAACTAGCTGCTCTCAAACGAGCTGGTTCAGAAGCAACTTAAATGCACATGTGTCATTCTACGAACCATGATCACCATGTCACATCACTTTTCATAAAGCTGAAAAGATAAACTAACTGGCAAGTCAAAAAACCCATGTCTAAAAAATTCCTACCAAGTAGTGGGATGAAAAAGGTTCTATAATGCTTAGGTCACTCTACACTATAGATAACCCAAGAACATACATTACAGCTCAAAGATCATCGATGTAACCGAACTCAACGTATCATTTAAAAATTTAACACTCGATGGTTGTCATGTATGTTGACATACACTACCCCGAGTTCACAAGATCAACGACATGTTCTAGGGTATTATGCATAGGTTTTCCACCCTATGCATCCTTGTACCAGACAACTCAAACAAGAACTGGCTCAAAAGCACATCATTTACACAACCATTAACTCGGGTGACGACATACTAAGTCATCCATCAGTAAAGAAAAGGGAGGTTTACGCGACCTCCTAATCATCGACCATGCTTGAGGCATGTCTAACCTGGAGAACCAAGGGATCCTTAAGCTTGTTCCCATATCAAAAGTCAAGGCACAATGACCACCCCTACAAACAAGGATGTTATTTAAAACCAGAAGATCTACCAGGGACAACAACACCTGGACCACACCAATGTGAAAAGCTCTTAGAGGAGAACATGAAACCATATCTAAAGGTTATAACTACCATGGGCTAGCTTTTTAGGAAGAATAAGCATCAACTTCCACTACTAGGTTAAAAAAATAGATTTACTAGGATCAAAATCCCCTAGGAAACTACTCCAGATCAATAGCTCAAAGTAAAATAGTCAAGTCTCACTAAATATCCTCTAAAACATTAAACAACTCTAAAATTACATCATGAATGGAAAGTTATCCAAAAGATCCTTTTTAACAACCAAGTCAACCTACAATGATCTTGTTCAACCAACTTGGGTCCTCAAAAAGGGAACCCAAAAACAGTTTTTTAACCATACAAAGAATGAACACATAATTTGGTCATTCTATTAAAACCCCCTTCCAAAGCATGTAAGAATAGGAATCTTGAAAGATATATTTGAATGGTAAACTAAAATTGAATCCCATGAAATGGATCCTCGAAATGATATACAGATGAGAGATCCTATAAGGGACTCCTTAGAAGAAACAGGTCTCATGGCCTCATAGGACAGAAGGCACATCTCACACAACAAAATGCCCTTAAGAGAAAAACATCACGAGAGATAGATCATAGCTCATCTGAGATCAAATGTCTCAACTAGGTTGGTCCTAACACCAAAATGATCATTTACACATTTGTTTTACTCCCAAGAGACAACTGCAAACGGTAAATGGAGGAAGAACCTCTCCATTTAGAAAGGAAACCCCAGAACACCTATTATGAGTCCTTATAATGGTTCATAGGTTATACCATTGCAATCTATGTAGAAAAAAAACTCAGAAAGGACTACTCATGGGTCCAAAACTAACATCATAGGATAAAACAGTAACAAACCCTCAAAGGGTAAAAAATATGACTACATGGTATGTACGCTCACTATCTTACATAGGCATGTACCCCCACCTCCCTAGGTGTGTGAACATAACGGGTACATGACATGCCATCCCGGCACACAGCGTGCACTCAAGTCCTCCCTCCGGGCCATGTCCGTCTACATGGCCAAACTCACACGGGTTCTGTCTATGAAAAAACTACATTTCATTTTCACCCTAGGCACAACATATATCAGTTAAGTCCCATCCACCCATGCCATTCGTCACACAGCCAGATACAAAGTTGATAACTACACGACATTCATAAATGAGACACGTCATGTACAACCTAAGTTCCATCCACCTATGTCATTGGTCACACGGCTAGATACACGGTCTTTTACAACACGGAGGGTACTCCCAGTACATTTCATGTCTACCAAACATTTATCAACCATGTGTCTCTGCTCACATAGTCAGTCACACGGTTAAAGACCGCACAACATGTACATATGGTACAAGGCGTGTACTTAAGAAAATTTGTTTCTTTTAGAATAGAATAACACATGGTGTGTGTCCATAACACCACACACCATGTTGTCTGCGTTTCCGGATAGTAATCCTCTGAAACTTCTTTGTAACCCTTAAAAACTTAAAATTTTGTCCAAGGCATAAAAAATTATGACCCATGAGAGCCCATACTCCCATGAATCAAAGTTTGGAATCATTATTCATATCATAATATGACAAAATTCAATTAAATTTCAAACATGATCCACCAAATTATGATCCAAGAGGGCCCATAACACCTCCGGGACCAAATTTTGGCATCCATCTAAATGAAACCTTACAATTTCCAATACCCTATCAGAATAGTTGGTATTCTATCTAGGCATCTATCACAAAAATATTCATATCTAGCATAATATCTATCATAATAGCATGCAATCAGTAATGAATACTAAATGGAATAACAATATTGCATGACATGTGATCTCTAGAAAGTGCCTATATGATGCATGAGATGGAATACCATCATCTAGTCAAGTTGAAATAGAAATAGAACCACAATGATATAAATCATAACAGTACAAAACAAGTGTGTCACCCAACGGTGAAATCATATCAACTGTAACAAAAACAAAACCAGAAAAATTGTAATATTCAAGGTAATTTGGCTTTTCCCTATATATGGGTTAGCTACTACTGGGAATAGATTATTACCAACTACTCATTCCTTCCTATCCCTTTCTATAGGATCTAAACATTAATACAAAGCAGAAAAGAAACTCCTCAAATACCACTTTGTAATGTCCTGGTTCCGGGTGCTGCCCAAAGGTGCCCCGTACCCATTTGGTCACATGGACTCAAGTGCATTTCCCCAAATTCAGAGGTTTCCTACTAGAAGTGAGGGCCTTGTGTGTGATAGTAGGGAAACTATTCCCTTATTGGTATAGTAACATGGAGGAAAAAATATATTAAATAGTAGTAGAAGTAGTAATACCATACAATAGAAGTAAACAGTGGAAGA
Organism: Viscum album; assembly: GCA_963277665.1. NCBI lineage: Eukaryota > Viridiplantae > Streptophyta > Magnoliopsida > Santalales > Viscaceae > Viscum > Viscum album. Next base: position 131,170,828 of record OY728132.1, read on the forward strand.
CTGACAGTATAAACAACAACAACAAATATAAATAAATGATTCTTGTCACATGTATCGCAGAAAATAGCTAAACAAGTCACAATGCTAGAAATAAAATACTGAAACAAAAGTATAGAAAACAGTAAACTCCAACAGCATCACAAGCCTCAGCTTGGTCCAATTATCTCCATCTCCAATAGAAATCAAGTATCTAATGAAGAAGGTCACTTCCCTTATCTATACCTACAACCATATAAGCTGTTTGGGCCAAAAGAATGACCCAAACAGGGTGTGAGATGAATCCTAGTAGGTAACCACCAAAATATATGTTCCTAACTATCAGTGAATATATATAGCAGGTAATAAGCAGAAATGAGGAAATAAACTAAGAAGTACTCAAAAGTAAAAAATCCTATAGTTTTCAATTACATTCATTAATTATTCAATCTATTGAATAATAAGATCTTAGTATCTATCCTAAGATCTGTATCCTCTGTGTAATAGAAAAATAGATTTCTCAGAAGGCCATCTAAACCAACTAGTAAGATTGATTCCAAGCTTGTGTTTTGGCTTGGAAGACTCATCGCAAACATTCAATCATTCAATAAACAACCCTATGAGAAATTTCACATAGTCTAACCCATATGGTTTAACATATCATTAATTCAATAAATAATATAATGAACCTCTGGGAAAGCTCAGGCAGTCGAACCTGTTTGGTCTCGCATAGCACTAAACATTTACAAATGACCATCTGGGTAGCTCTCACGGTCAATACCTCCTTAGTCTGTATATCAACAATAAATTATAATGACCCTCTGGAAGTTCTCAGAGTCAATTCCCTATGTTCCAACAATCATTTAATAACAACTCTCTGGGTAGCTCTCACAGTCTAACCCCTCTATTCAATGACCAAACGACAACTCTCATAGTCAATACCTCTCAGTTAACATAACAAGAATTCATACCTAAATGACCATACCTCAAGAAGCACTCACAGTCAATTCCCCTTGGCTACACTTTCACAATGTGAAACACATGCATCTAAAATAAACAATATCTCCATCCTAACAACACTAGGAATGGAAAACAAAGAAAATCTAACATGATATCTAAACCAAATGTCCATAATCAAACAAACATGGGAAACACACCCATAATAAAGGTATTAAACCTTACACCTCAGCACTAACATTTTGTCAATCAAAAAAACCATAGCAGGTATTAAACAGGGTTAAATTCCAAAACACGTAATACCCTAAACATGGGTATTCGTCACTTTTAGCATATACAATTCAAAGACAACCAAAGTAAGGCCCAAAACACCTACCTCGATGTTCTATAATGAACACTCTTGAATGTCGGCCCTTGAATCGGCCTAGAACGACGTAGATATACAAAAAGGTTAAAAATGTTCAACCTTGAATAACCCACAAGAGAAGAGGAATCGGGAAGAGGGTATAAAGAAGAAGGAATAACTCACATGTTGGATTCCAATGCACCCGTCAGAGTTTGAATCGGACCTTGGATGGAGAAACGGTGGCTCAGACTTTGATTGTCGCTCTCGGTCGCTTCTGGACAAACAATGGTTAGAAGAAGTGCATTCTGGAGATGTGACGCGACCCCACTCCAACTAATCAATTAAAAATAAAAGTACACAACTTGTTCATTTAATGTACATGCCATGTACTAGTCTCAACCGGCTCCTGCTTTAGGCGGTCTTCCAGGTCACCTACACGGCCATGTACTTGGTCATTACATGATGTGTACTTAGAAAATTTCATGTTTCTTCCTTTTTTCCTCAAAAACAACCCTAAATAAAGATCCATACCTGAAAAGAAGATATGGGTTATTGCAAGTTGGATAAATTTGGACATGTTTTCTACTCTTCTTTGAACTTGTACAGGAAATATCAAAACAAAACAGTTAAAAACATGAAGAAAAATTAATTAAAAGTAATTATCATTTATAAATTAAAAGGTTAATTGTTTTTAATTAATAAATATCTTAGTTGATATTTATTATTCATTAAATTTAAAACTTTAATTAGTTATTAATAATTAAATTTATTATTTTAATTACCTTATAATATTATTTTAGGATGATAAAATATTATTATTTAATTAAGTTATTTAATTTATAATTAAATGAAATAACTATGATTAATATATGATGATTCTATTAATAAATATTAATAGTAATTTGTTATATAACTTTAATATATTTTAAAATTAGATTATTATTTATTTATTAACTTTATTTTATTAATTAATTAATTTTGTTATTAAAATTATAATTATTTCATTATTTAAAAAATTATGTTATAATAAATAATTAAATAATTAAATATCATTTAATTAGATAATTAATTTAATAAATCATTATTGACATTTAAGTTTGAAAAGTTTTACTAATTTAAAGATTTATTTAATTATTATTAATGTTATTATTTTATTAAGTAATTGATTCGGTAGAGCTTCAGCAGGGCAGGGGATCTGGTTCGGCCTCCCCCTGTAAGTCGATCCACCGGCGTCCAAGGTTCGTAGCAGGAGGTTGGGCGCGGATCGGTTTGTCCTCCTCCTTAACCCATCGTGGTGCACAGCCTCTTCAGCAGCAACTCTATCTCCCATCACGGCGGCGCACAGGTGGCTTCTCCACTGACTACAGCATGCATCTTCATCTAGAGGCGACTATCAGTCTTGCGGATAGTACAAAATAATTAAACTGAAACAAAAAAAAATAAATTAGATTAATTAAAAAAACATTTAATTAACTAATAAATTTAAGTCATAAAACTAAAATATACTTAAACTAAAAATTAAGAAATAGAATAACATTAACCGATAAACTGAATTTGGGTAATTAATTAAATTGAATCTTAATTTTAAAAAAATACATATTAAAATTATTAAATGTAAAAAGTTTAAATAAAAACTTGAATTAAGATTAACTAATTTGGAAAAGTTAAAGTTAAAAGATTTAAATTTTTGTTAAAAAATTAATTAAAGGGATTTAAGTGAGTTAAAAAAATTGCGTCAGTGACTCGATGAGTCACCGACAGTGGAAAAATAAAATAGGGGTACATTAGTAGCTTATGCTACCGACAACTAGTGTGTGTGCGTTGGTGAGACCGAAAGACTAAAAAACAGTGACTTAAAATTTTAACCGCAACATAGAATTAAAACTTATTAAGGAAACTAAATATTAATAATATAAATTAATTAAATAATTAAAAAAAGAGTATTAAAAACACATTATTTCATTTAATCAAAACATAAATTCTTAACTTATATTAAACACAAACTAAATAATTTAACATAATAATTCATGTTATTTTAACTATTCAAGATTACAAGATTAATAGTTTAAATAAAAGACTAAATTAATTAAATACAAATCAAATGATTAATTGATTAAATAATAAACTTTTCAAATTATTAAAAAGTTAAGCAGATTAAGATTACTAGACTAACTCATAAATTATTATACTAGAAAAATTACTAAGTCTAAATTAATAATTTTAAAGGATAAAATTTACATAAATAATTATAAAAATTTATTAATTAATAAATTTAATTATAAAAAAAATTGCATTTATTTCTCCAAAAGAGTAAAATTAATTAATTAAATTGTTAAAAACTAAAATAAAATATGTGGAAAACTATGTGAAATTAGATCCATGTCAACGTTCTAAAATTTCTATATCATAAATATTACATTGTCAACCCTCATAGTTAATATTATTTACACTGTCAAAATCTTGACCAAACAAAATTTTGGACGTAGAAAATCATATTTTCCTATGTTTACTACTATGTGGAGTTTATTCAAACTGAGCAAGGAGCTTCTTATAACACACAACCAAAATGAATGGTTAGAAAATCTGATTGTGTAACTATAAGTGAACTTCAAAACAGAATTCTTGGTTGCTTAAATCTAGGACCAGATCAATAGATAAAGTCTATTAGCTATAGGAATTTTCAATTACCAACTACACTATGGAATGTATCTTGTCTATTGATTGCTGATTAGAAGTGGGTCCAAGAAATAAATTCATTTTTCCAACAGTCATATGGTACCATGATGAAGTTATATATTGAGGTTTCTATAGTACAAAAACAAAAACTAGTTATATGAGGACGTATACTTACAAGAGTTGTTGAAGAAGGTTCCACCACCAAGAAATTGAACCTACTCCCTATGATATGGAAGAGGAAAACCTAGATAATCTCTTGGATATACATGTAAATCTAAATACAGATGAATATTTTTGTTAATGATGGAATATACAGAGACAATAGTGCTGATGAGGAGGGAGGATTACAAGTTGGGGAGTAAGTTTCTAGAAATACAATAGTTGTACAGTATCCTCAACCCACAATAAATCATCCACCACTCTTTACATCTTGGGTGGAAGAAATGGAATGTGTGGTGGAATTTGACTACAGTGTTCTCACACCTCCAACTGAGTTTCCTGGTGTCACACCCGAATTTCTAAAACAATTTTTATTTATTATTTTTATTATTATTATTCACTTTTTCAAATCTTTGTCGAAGTGCAGGTTGAGCCTGATTAAAATTTTTTACTTTCTGATGATAAATGAATATTTTAGGCGTGGCGGTGTCTGATGCACGAGCAGTGCACGGTCGAAGGTGTGTGACTTTGCCTGGGTCGACGCGCGACCTCGCCCGGTTCACCGCACACCCAGTCTGATGGTCAACTAATGAAATAAGATGAATTAAGAATGGTTCTAATAATAATATTATTATTAATGTCATTTGAGATTATTATTATTATTATTATTATTATTATTATTATTATTATTAGTGTTAAGAATATATATTTTATTAAGTTATCATTATTAATATTGTTAACACTTTATTAAGTCATCATTTTTATAATTGTTCTTAAAAAATTATCAATGTCATTAATGGTATTAATATTATTACAATAAATTATTATTATTATCAACATTAATTATTATCATTAGAATTGTAAAAATTTTAATTAATAATATTATCCTTATAATTATCCTTGAGCGTATAATTTTTATGGAGTAATTATTATTATTCTTATTTTAGTTTATCATTATTATTATTGTTATTGTTCCTTTTTATTTTTATTTTTATTATAATTATTATTAATTTGCATATATTTTTATTTTTTTTTATTGTTTTTGTGCTAGGGTTTTCGCTACCCCTTCCCCCCCTCTCCCCGTCGCGGTACACCCCCTTACCCCCATCTTCCCATCGTGTTGCCCCCTCACACACCAGACCACTGCCCCGTACGCCTGCCTCCTGCTCAGAATCTTGGCCCGCCTCCACTTCGAGTCGCACCACCTGGAACCATAGTCCGCCACACCTTGCTTCTCTTGCTCGGACCGCCCTGCCTCCCACCACGCACCTCTTCTTCCCCGGAAATCCTCTGGTCTTCCCACTCTTGTCTGACCTACCTCCCTCGGACAGCTGTTGCACCGCCCCTATCTCCCCTATTGGTGAAACCTCTCACGTGCTGCTCCCCATGGCCGTTGACTTTTTTTTTTGGTGGATCTTAGCTGCTGCCTCCTCCACATGGCTGAATCCCTACCTACAGCTCCCCTTCAGGCACAACCCCCCTTTTCTGGCGAAGATCTGATGCCTTTCTCTCCTTCCACGCCCACCACACCCCTTCAGATAAGTCCCTCTCCTTATTTCTTTTAGTTTTGTTTTGGTTGTTTTTTTCAGCAGGTAGGATGTCCATTATAAGGTTTGTTCTTATTTTTAGGGTCTTAATTTTGGGGTATATTTTTCAATCTTGTTGACTAGGATTTAAATTCAGTTTTCTTGTTGTGCGATTGGCGGATGATCGAAGAATTCACATTAATTTTGGGAAAAAACAACACCAAGGTAGGTGATTTCACGTTTAAACATTATTTAATTAATTAATTTGTTTTCTTAGTTAGTTTATAGTGTTCATTGATTAATTCTTTTGGGTGCATATTTTGTTTTCTTGAAGTCTTACATTTGTTAGATTTGTTTGGTAGTAGTATGTTCATATGGGTGGGTGTGTTCCTTGATTGGAAACTTGCTTTTAGTCTATCGTTAGTGTTTAATAATATGTGAAGTTGGTTTTTCAGTTGTGCAAGTGGTGTTATGTGTGTTTTCGACATGTTTTTGCATGTGTTTTATCATAAGGGAAGGTGTTGTGAGGGTTGAATGGGTTGTTTTTGTGAAAACCCACATTGAAGGGTTTGTGTTATGGTGTAGCGTTCACATGCATTTTTTCCAAATAGAGGGTTTGAGTGGACTTCTGGTGTCCAAAGTCTTGTGTCATATTCTGAAATTTCTTAATAAAATTTCTAATGTCTTGTTTAACTGGGAGAGTGGTCTTGTAACCATGCGGTTGGGTTATTAGTTGATGTGAGTGGTGCAATTTGTGTTCTTGATTTGGTGTTGGGTGTGTTTGGTCATGAAGGAGGGATGAGTTGGTTTTGTGTGCTAAGTCGTGTTATGTTTCTTTTCAAAGAATTTGTTTACAAAGAATTTAATATGTTTTAATAAAAAAATATTATCGATGAAAATCTAATATGTTTTTAATAAACAATTTTTAGCAATGAAGAAATTGTTTTAATTGAGTTGGGTAAAGTCTTTTGGTGTGCGTACTATTTCAAATTGATTTTGTGTGTGTGTGAAAATGTGGAGTTGGGTTTAGGTAGCACCCTATTTGTTTTTTTTTTCATTTGAGATTGACATGAAATGTGAAATTGGAACAACTTGAGCACAAAAAGGGGAAGCTTGGGTACTAGGTGGGTGGACTAGATCTAGAGTGCTAGTGATACGGAAGTGGCTTTGGCCCAGTTTCACTTAGCTAGATTTATTATTACAACACTAACTAAACTTTGGATGAGGACTGGAGACCACTAGGTTATGGATGTGTTTCCCTACTAGTGGCTCGTGCACGAGAACATATTTTGTTGTGTTTTATATACTACTGTTCACCGAGACACGATGTTCTAGGGTGACATTTTTTTCTAGTACCTATAGGGCCTCTCCCACTTTTGGTGCTCCTGGACTACTATACACTCACCGTCGGCATACGATGTAGCTTTTGGGTTTTCCTGAAGGTTTGGGTTTTTAACTGCAAGGGTGTTTTTTTATTTAATTTGTTTTCTTTGAAAGTGTTTTCTTTATAGAAACTGTTTCTTTAAAATTGTTCATGCTTTGGTGAACTTTCCTTTATTTAGCCTAGAAATGTATTTGTCATTTAATATTTATACGCGGAACCTATTTTTTGGGTGATGTCCTACTGGGCTCTTGGCTCACACCCTACATACACCTTTGGGTGTATGTAGACCTTATTCTTTGTGTATTCCAGGTTGAGGCATCCTGCTTAGTGGTAGTGGTTCTGGATGTTGTTGGTCTTCACGTGCAGGTTGGTATTGGTATCTTGGGTATGCATCTTCTGGTGTCGCTTGGAGGTTGGTATTAGAGTTTTAGTTCTCTATCATTGTTGTTGATCACTTTGGGGTTTAGGTTGAATTATAGACTTAAACCTGTTTTTAGTTTAAGGTCTTGTTTGGTTGTCTGTTTTCAGTTTTAGTTTATTTATCTTGTTAGTTGTTTTGTGTATAATATTTCGGGAAAATCGTTCTCATGTGTTAGTTTTGATACTCAGGTACTTGTGCCAACCTATGGGGATCGAGAATGCCCTTTGGAGAAAGTCGCGGACCGAGTCGGGCGTCGGGTCGGATGGCGACTCGGCTTGGTTCGTGACAAAATGGTATCGGAGGAGGTTTGTCCTCTTGGGTCACGTTATTTCGGGATAGAGTTAGGGTAGACCACAGTTAAGGGTGTCGGAACGTGACGTTCTGGCTACGAGCAAGGTGCCTGCCCAACAAACCTCATGGCGGGACTCGAGTTACCGAATTAAGTTGAGGTTTGTCTGAGTCTTTGATCCTTGTGGTTAATCTTGTCTAGGGGAAATGAAAAGGGAGTAGGGTCATTTGTCCCAGTGAGCTCGCAGGGTCTGGAAAGCCATGTGGAGCCGGGAAGCTATCCAAGAATACTCTTTGTGGTAGTGGCATGATTGGTGTATGGCCACCAAACATATGTCTCAGTCACCCACTGACACTAGTCTCCTCTGGCATCATTCCTCATCTCTTTGTTTTGAATTCATGGGAATATGGTTTGTAATTGAAAAATAATTGGTGTTTTATTAATCGGTGGTTTCGTGGTGTGTCCTTATATTTTTGAATGTTGGATGTGGGGCGTTTCAAGATGATAATCCTTTTTGAATGATTCGTGTCTTGAGTTTGAATTTTTATTTGTAAGTTGGTATGAAAGTGTGTGGTTAGTGAATTCTTTTGAAAGGTTCGTCGGGAATCCCTTGCATTGGTTCCCCCACTAGTACAGAAAACGTTTTTTACGTCACCATTTTTTACGTCGGTTATATAAACCGACGTCATAATATGTAAAACGAGGTTTTTTACGTCGGTTATTTATTAACCGACGTAAATATTTGTATTCGGTACACCTTTAACGTCGGTTATTATTATAACCGACGTTATTAATCGCGCGGCTTCGTTTTTTACGTCGGTTATAACGATAACCGACGTAAAAAACGCGGTTTCCGAAGGCTTTTTTACGTCGGTTATTGAATAACCGACGTAACAAACGCGGTTTTTGAAGGCTTTTTTACGTCGGTTATTTTATAACCGATGTAAATAAAGAATCCGCAGATGTTTTTGACGTCGGTTATTCCATAACCGACGTAAAAAAACGCGGATTTTGAGCCCTTTATAACGTCGGTTATAAACTAACCGACGTAACAAATGAATCGGAGGAAGGTTGTTACGTCGGTTATTGAAATAACCGACGTTATACATGTTTTTAAAACAATTATCACGTCGGTTATTGAATAACCGACGTGATAACTCATTTAAAAATTTACCCAGACCCGTGGATTGTCATTCGCGAGTTTACCTTCGACAGTCGCGACTCGTCTCTCTCGCGCGTAAACCCGAATCGGCTCGTCCATTTCATTGGTTTAGATTCGTTTTGCGATCATCGTTTCTCATATTTAATATCCTCGGATCAATCATCTAAACTCGCAGCACTCAGGTAATCCTCCCACTCGTTCGTTTTTTTTCGGGGATAGTATATATATATGTGTTGTGATTTTTTTGTTGAAACTAGCTAAGATTCTTCGATTGCGAACCCTTTTAACTCGTTTTGTCACCATAATCTTATTTATCATCCCTAGATCTATTTGTTCGACTTGCAATATTGAGTAATTTTATGATTTCACTAATTTTTCATCGTTTTCTATAAATCCCCGAGAGGGTTGGGGCGTGTCCATTTGGATGGGTTGCCCTTTTACAGTTGTTACTACTTTATTCACACACAACCATGGCATAGGTGCATGGATTTGGGGTCGGGGGGTGTCCAGGGGGTTTACAATGGGGTGGGTGGGTGTGGGGGGCTGTCCAAGGGTGTGGGTGGGTGTTGGGGGGTGTCCAGGGGGGTGTCCAAGGGGGTAGGGGGTAGGGGGTGGGGGGTGGTGTTTAGGAGGGGTGGGGGGCTGTCCAGAGGGTTGGGGGGTGTCCAGGGGGGTGTCCAAGTAGGTCGGGGGTGGGGGGATGTGTCCAGGAGGGGTGGGGGTGCTTTCTAGAGGGGTCGGGGGCTGTCCAGAGGGGTTGGGGGGTGTCCAGGGTGGTGTCCAAGGGGATGGGTGGGTGTGGGGGGCTGTCCAAGGGGGTGGCGGCCTGTCCAGAGGGGTCGGTGGAGTGTCCAGGGGGGTGTCCAAGGGGGTGGATGGGTGTGGGGGGCTGTCCAAGTGGGTGGCGGCCTCTCCAGAGGGTATTTGGGGTTGTCCGGGTGGGTGGGGGGGCTGCCCAGAGGGTTGGGGGATGTCCAGGGGGGTGTCCAAGGGGGTAGGGGGTGGGGGTGGTGTCCAGGAGGGGCGGGGGGCTGTCCAGGGGGGTTTACAATGGGGTGGGTGGGTGTGGGGGGCTGTCCAAGGGTGTGGGTGGGTGTTGGGGGGTGTCCAGGGGGGTGTCCAAGGGGGTAGGGGGTGGGGGGTGGTGTTTAGGAGGGGTGGGGGGCTGTCCAGAGGGTTGGGGGGTGTCCAGGGGGGTGTCCAAGCAGGTCGGGGGTGGGGGGTTGTGTCCAGGAGGGGTGGGGGTGCTTTCTAGAGGGGTCGGGGGCTGTTTAGAGGGGTTGGGGGGTGTCCAGGGTGGTGTCCAAGGGGATGGGTGGGTGTGGGGGCTGTCCAAGGGGGTGGCGGCCTGTCCAGAGGGGTCGGTGGAGTGTCCAGGGGGGTGTCCAAGGGGGTGGATGGGTGTAGGGGGCTGTCCAAGTGGGTGGCGGCCTCTCCAGAGGGTATTTGGGGTTGTCCGGGTGGGTGGGGGGGCTGCCCAGAGGGTTGGGGGATGTCCAGGGGGGTGTCCAAGGGGGTAGGGGGTGGGGGGTGGTGTCCAGGAGGGGCGGGGGGCTGTCCAGGGGGGTTTACAATGGGGTGGGTGGGTGTGGGGGGCTGTCCAAGGGTGTGGGTGGGTGTTGGGGGGGTGTCCAGGGGGGTGTCCAAGGGGGTAGGGGGTGGGGGTGGTGTTTAGGAGGGGTGGGGGGCTGTCCAGAGGGTTGGGGGGTGTCCAGGGGGGTGTCCAAGCAGGTCGGGGGTGGGGGGTTGTGTCCAGGAGGGGTGGGGGTGCTTTCTAGAGGGGTCGGGGGCTGTCTAGAGGGGTTGGGGGGTGTCCAGGGTGGTGTCCAAAGGGATGGGTGGGTGTGGGGGGCTGTCCAAGGGGGTGGCGGCCTGTCCAGAGGGGTCGGTGGAGTGTCCAGGGGGGTGTCCAAGGGGGTGGATGGGTGTGGGGGGCTGTCCAAGTGGGTGGCGGCCTCTCCAGAGGGTATTTGGGGTTGTCCGGGTGGGTGGGGGGGCTGCCCAGAGGGTTGGGGGATGTCCAGGGGGGTGTCCAAGGGGGTAGGGGGTGGGGGTGGTGTCCAGGAGGGGCGGGGGGCTGTCCAGGGGGGTTTACAATGGGGTGGGTGGGTGTGGGGGGCTGTCCAAGGGTGTGGGTGGGTGTTGGGGGGTGTCCAGGGGGGTGTCCAAGGGGGTAGGGGGTGGGGGGTGGTGTTTAGGAGGGGTGGGGGGCTGTCCAGAGGGTTGGGGGGTGTCCAGGGGGGTGTCCAAGCAGGTCGGGGGTGGGGGGTTGTGTCCAGGAGGGGTGGGGGTGCTTTCTAGAGGGGTCGGGGGCTGTCCAGAGGGGTTGGGGGGTGTCCAGGGTGGTGTCCAAGGGGATGGGTGGGTGTGGGGGGCTGTCCAAGGGGGTGGCGGCCTGTCCAGAGGGGTCGGTGGAGTGTCCAGGGGGGTGTCCAAGGGGGTGGATGGGTGTGGGGGGCTGTCCAAGTGGGTGGTGGCCTCTCCAGAGGGTATTTGGGGTTGTCCGGGTGGGTGGGGGGGGCTGCCCAGAGGGTTGGGGGATGTCCAGGGGGGTGTCCAAGGGGGTAGGGGGTGGGGGGTGGTGTCCAGGATGGGCGGGGGGCTGTCCAGGGGGGTTTACAAGGGGGTGGGTGGGTGTGGGGGGCTGTCCAAGGGTGTGGGTGGGTGTTGGGGGGTGTCCAGGGGGGTGTCCAAGGGGGTAGGGGGTGGGGGTGGTGTTTAGGAGGGGTGGGGGGTTGTCCAGAGGGTTGGGGGGTGTCCAGGGGGGTGTCCAAGCAGGTCGGGGGTGGGGGGTTGTGTCCAGGAGGGGTGGGGGTGCTTTCTAGAGGGGTCGGGGGCTGTCCAGAGGGGTTGGGGGGTGTCCAGGGTGGTGTCCAAGGGGATGGGTGGGTGTGGGGGGCTGTCCAAGGGGGTGGCGGCCTGTCCAGAGGGGTCGGTGGAGTGTCCAGGGGGGTGTCCAAGGGGGTGGATGGGTGTGGGGGGCTGTCCAAGTGGGTGGCGGCCTCTCCAGAGGGTATTTGGGGTTGTCCGGGTGGGTGGGGGGGCTGCCCAGAGGGTTGGGGGATGTCCAGGGGGGTGTCCAAGGGGGTAGGGGGTGGGGGGTGGTGTCCAGGAGGGGCGGGGGGCTGTCCAGGGGGGTTTACAATGGGGTGGGTGGGTGTGGGGGGCTGTCCAAGGGTGTGGGTGGGTGTTGGGGGGTGTCCAGGGGGGTGTCCAAGGGGGTAGGGGGTGGGGGTGGTGTTTAGGAGGGGTGGGGGGCTGTCCAGAGGGTTGGGGGTGTCCAGGGGGGTGTCCAAGCAGGTCGGGGGTGGGGGGTTGTGTCCAGGAGGGGTGGGGGTGCTTTCCAGAGGGGTCGGGGGCTGTCCAGAGGGGTTGGGGGGTGTCCAGGGTGGTGTCCAAGGGGATGGGTGGGTGTGGGGGGTTGTCCAAGGGGGTGGCGGCCTGTCCAGAGGGGTCGGTGGAGTGTCCAGGGGGGTGTCCAAGGGGGTGGATGGGTGTGGGGGGCTGTCCAAGTGGGTGGCGGCCTCTCCAGAGGGTATTTGGGGTTGTCCGGGTGGGTGGGGGGGCTGCCCAGAGGGTTGGGGGATGTCCAGGGGGGTGTCCAAGGGGGTAGGGGGTGGGGGGGTGGTGTCCAGGAGGGGCGGGGGGCTGTCCAGGGGGGTTTACAAGGGGGTGGGTGGGTGTGGGGGGCTGTCCAAGGGTGTGGGTGGGTGTTGGGGGGTGTCCAGGGGGGTGTCCAAGGGGGTAGGGGGTGGGTGGTGGTGTTTAGGAGGGGTGGGGGCTGTCTAGAGGGTTGGGGGGTGTCCAGGGGGGTGTCCAAGCAGGTCGGGGGTGGGGGGTTGTGTCCAGGAGGGGTGGGGGTGCTTTCTAGAGGGGTCGGGGGCTGTCCAGAGGGGTCGGGGGGTGTCCAGGGTGGTGTCCAAGGGGATGGGTGGGTGTGGGGGGCTGTCCAAGGGGGTGGCGGCCTGTCCAGAGGGGTCGGTGGGGTGTCCAGGGGGGTGTCCAAGGGGGTGGATGGGTGTGGGGGGCTGTCCAAGTGGGTGGCGGCCTCTCCAGAGGGTATTTGGGGTTGTCCGGGTGGGTGGGGGGGCTGTCCAGAGGGTTGGGGGATGTCCAGGGGGGTGTCCAAGGGGGTAGGGGGTGGGGGGTGGTGTCCAGGAGGGGTGGGGGGCTGTCCAGAGGGGTCGGGGGGTGTCGAGGGGGGTTTACACATCGATTTGTTTTATATTTCAAAATTGTTTACATTCAAATTATGATTTTTTTCATATAAAAATATATTTGTCTTATCTAAAAAATATATATATTTTTGCTATTTGTTATAGGTAATAATGAGTCGAAGTTGGATTACGGCACATCGAATGAGCAATGAATATGAGGAAGGTGTTGATGCCTTTTTGGAATTTGCTAAACGAAATGTTCCAAGTAGTGACATTTTTTTTTGTCCATGCCTGAAATGTCTGAATATGAAGAAGATGAAAAGTAGAGAGATAAAAGATCATCTGATTTGTCATGGTTTCAATCCGAGTTACAACCCTTGGATTTGGCATGGCGAAACTGGACAGAATGTCACTGATGATAATGAATCGCAAGATGGTAACTCCGATGGAATTGAAGAAATGATTCGCGATATTGTAGCAGAACAAATTGAGATAGAACCGACAGTTGCACGTCTATATGGTGATGCCGAAAAACCATTATATCCTGGTTGTACAGATTTTACGGTTTTGTCGGCGGTGTTAAGATTGATTAACCTGAAGGCGAAACATGGATGGAGTGACAGAAGTTTTACAGAGCTGCTACAATTGATGAAAGACATTCTTCCAAAAGATAACGATCTTCCAGATTCACATTATAAGGCCAAAAAAATATTATGCCCGATGGGATTGGGATACAGGAAAATACATGTCTGTCCGAATGACTGCATTATATATAGGAAGGAATATGAATTTCTGAAAGAGTGTCCTAAATGTGGGACATCACGGTATAAGGTGAAAGAAAAATCACAAGCTGATGTAGAGATTACAAAGCTCCCTTCAAAGGTATTTTGGTATCTTCCTATAATTCCTCATTTCAAACGTTTATTTGCTAATTCACATGATGAAAAAAGGTTAAGATGGCATGCTGATGAGCGGGTATGTGATGGAAAAATACGTCATCCAGCTGATTGTCCACAATGGAAGAAATGCATTTTTCGAGTGCTAAGGACAGAAACCCAATTTCGGCATCAACTGCATATTATGGAGTGATTGAAGACATATGGGAGGCTGATTACTTTAAAATTAAAGTTCCCGTTTTTAACTGTAAATGGTTTATCGGTAACAACAGTGTCAGACACGATGAATTTGGAATGACACTTGTTAATCTGAATAGATTGGAAGACACAGCTGATTCTTTTATAATGGAAACACATGCCAAACAAATTTTCTATGTAGTAGATCAGTCAGATATGCAGTGGGCTGTTGTTTTACAAGGGAAAAACCAATATGTTGGTGAGGATGAATTTGATGAAGATGCTGATTTATGTGAGATCCCTACTTCCATGGAAAGATTAACAGAACATAATGATGAGTATGTTGAAGACATGGTTTGTGCCATAAGGAACGATCAGGACGAAGGAATTTGGGAAAACAATCCAACTGTACATTCCTAAAATTACAGGTAACACAAGTTTATTTCTTGTTTACATTTAGTTTTTTCATATAATGTTAGATACTGTAAATTTTTTACTTATTAAAACATGTATCAAACCAAAACGATAAAACAATAAAAACCGTAAAGAGGAGAAGTCCTGGGCGCACCGGCTGGCCGGTGGTGGATCACCTGTTGGCCGGTGGTCCAGAACAAAGCTCTGTCTGGTCCACCGGCCGACCGGTGCTGAGCCAGCGGCCGGCCGGTGGTCTAGACAGCCTTCCTCTCTGTCTGGACCACCGGCCGGCCGCTGGATCACCACCGGCCGGCCGGTGGACCAGACAGAGAGCCTTCCTCTCTGTCTGGATCACCAGCGGTCGGCCGGTGGTGAGCCAGCGGCCGGCCGGTGGACCAGACAGAGAGCCTTCCTCTCTGTCTGGTCCACCGGCCGGCCGGTGGTGATCCAGCGGCCGGCCGGTGGTCCAGACAGAGGAAGGCTGTCTGGTCCACCGGCCGGCCGGTGGTGAGCCAGCAGCCGGCCGGTGGCACCAGGCAGTGGGCAAGTCTACTGCCTGGGTCCTCCGGCTGGCCGGTGTGCTCACACCGGCTGACCGGTGGACTCAGTGAGTCCACGTTTCAGCTTTCTTGGGCCAACACTTTGGCAACCTTTTTCCTGTGTTTACCATGTTTATCATTGTTTAACATGCTTACCATATTACCAATGTTTACTATTATGTAATTTAGTACACTTTTCTATTTGTGAACTAATGTTTGTTTTTTTGATTTGAAGGAAAATGACAGATCAATCAGTTGATCAGCCACATGATTCTGGAGATGAGCATATTGGTCATACATCTGGGGAGGAACATTCACATGCTCCTATTACGAAAAAGAGTTCAAAGGTTGGTAAGCGTGGGTGCACACGTTTACCAAAATTATCACTTGCCCGTACGAAGGAGGAGAGGATAGTCGTGGAGTTTGATGATGATGATCTTCCTAGAGGTCCAAATGCTAAAGATTTGAAGGGTTTTGTAGCAACTCAGGCTAAGAGCAAAGTAAGCATTCTCTATGATGATTGGAGAAGTGTGGATAAGGCGATAATTTCTCAGCTGTGGGAGACCATTTTGGTAAGATCTTTTGCTATTGTTTGACTGTTCTTTAAATGTTTCTAGTATATATAATATTTTTAACCTCTTTTTTATCAGATGACATTTGATATTCCTGACACTGGAGGAGTCAGGAAGAAATGCTTATCGTTGGCTGCTAGGAGATGGAGGGATTTCAAATCAACCCTCTCATCTGATTTCATTTATGGTCATAGGAGTCGTGAGAATCCATGTCGTATATATCCTTTTATAGATGAAGACACATGGAGACAATTTTTTGAAAGTAGAAGAAAAGAATCATTTTTGGTAAGGGCAATGTAAACTTTTATAAGCTTTCTTATATAAATGATCTTATTATTGTTTTGTTAATGATTACTTATTCTTAATTTACAGCAAACAAGGAAAGCTCATCAAGAGATCCAATCTAAAAATGTATACCCTCATAGTTTATCTCGGGGAGGGTATGCATTATTGGAAGAACAAATGATGGCAGAAAAATTTCAACAACTAAGAGCTGAGTCTTCAAACTCTGGAGAGGTGGCCCCTCCATCCCCTCCATCTAGACATGAGAAATGGAAAAGAGCTCGGAAGGGCAAAAAAGGACAATATCTTTCGGAAGAATAGAGACTCGTAGTTGAGAGGATTGTAAGATATCTATTTTATTTATTTAAGTTTACTATTTTCGTCATATATTTCCAATCATTATAGAAATGTTCAATTAATTATTACAGGACTCTCTTGAGGAGAAGAGTTCACAGGGGACATTTACACCATCTGGGAGGGAAGATATTTTATCTGTGGCATTGGGAAAGCCCGAACATCCTGGCCGTGTAAGAGGATATCCGGCAGGTGTATCGGTAAGAAAAGTGTTGCCACGTTCCTCAACTTCTAACGTTGAGGGAGTTTATAAAAAAAAAATAGAATCCTTGGAGGCTGAAGTCCATAATATTAATGCGACAATGGAGGACAAGATTAGAGCATCGGTGCAGTTAATGTTTGCAGACTTGCAAAGACAATTTCAGGGTGCAGCTCCCACTCCACCTCTCCCAGTAGCTCCCACTCCCCCACCTCAGCCTGCGGACCCCATTTTTGATCCTCCTCCTCCGCCACAGCTACCTACTTATTGTGAGTTGTATGTTGATGATCCTCAACATCATATAGTTGCATATGGGATGGTATATTGTATAGGAGATACAGTTCATCATCAACAGTTAGAGGTAGAGAATCAGAGGGTCACTATACAGGATATTATAGATAGATCAGCTCGGATACCATTACCTACAGATGAGGTGACGACAGTTGGACATAGTATCGGCCATTTTTTACTTTGGCCATCCAGACTTCTTCGACTCATTACCATAGAGGTATGGATGTTATATCTTTTATTTTATATTTTTATTAATGTTTTATCATTTGAAAACTAATATATTTTTCAATTTATTTTTACAGGAATACTTCAAAGGTAAAGAAATACTGTATAGACAACAACAAAGACAGATAGCTATGACATCAGATGCAGATACTAGAAGTCTTGACAAATTGTCAAGATATTCAAATTTGTTGGCGGATCATTATGACTTTACAATGGAAGCTCATGTCTGTGGACGTGAACTATGTGTGGGGATTATGAAAACTAATATCATGGAGTTTTTCACTGGAGATAAGTTGGGCATCAACGTGGTGCAAATTTTTATCATGTAAGTCTTAACACCTTTTCCTTGCGTTATATTTATTAAAAATGTATACTTATGTCTGCTTTGTATTAGGTATCTGTATAAAATTTGTGAGAGGAATGAGCTGACAGATGTATATGGATTTGTGGACCCACAATTGATTTCCCCTGAAGCATGTGCATTGGATGAGGAACAAAGAATGCTTTATATTGCTGATAGATTTGAAAAGAATGTAATCACACAGTGTTGGATGATGCCTTTTTGTGAGAGGTATGAAACACATCCCTCTCAAAGAGTTAATTATCTTTTAACATAAAAAACCACTAACGTTAAATTTCCTTTTATCAGGGATCATTGGATGTTAGGGGTTTTTTGCCCTAGGGAGAAAACACTTTATTGGATATGCTCTCTCCATGATGATGTGCGAGAAAGTTTTAAGAATATATTGGAAACGTAAGTTTCAATTTCACAATAGTTTTATATATTATAATGAATTTTAAATTTACCCCATTCGTATTATTTTCTAACAGGGCATGGGTCCACTTTCGAAAAAGCGCAAAGAAAAGGAATTTCAAGATCAAATATGTACATGCGAAGGTAAATATCCATTTATAATTTGTACATTTTGATTTATTACATAAAAATAATATATTGAATTTACACTCATTCAAACAGAAATGTCATGAGCAACAAGGCATCATCGAATGCGGATATTACATGTTAAGATTTATGTATGAAATAATAACAACTGGGACAGTTCTGAGTTTTGACCTGGTAAGATTTCCTCTTTCTCATAATATTTCAATTTGATTTATTCATTATACACGTTGACTACTATCCTTTTCCTTTGTAGCTTTTTGATGACCCTCAACCCTTTACTGCTGAAGATATCAAACACTTACAAGTGGAGTGGTCAAATTATTTTACAGGTTTGATTGACTTTTAGTTGTTTGTAATGTAAAATGTAATTTTGAATATTGTCAATGTAATTGTGTATTTCGTAGTCGTTTAGGTTGGATTTAGTTTTTTTTGAAGTTGACAGTGTAAGTTTTGAATGTTATATAAGTGAATGTTTAATTTTTCTCTACTTCTTGTTTTGGTCTACTGTTGATGGTTTTTCTGGTCTGGATTTTGGTATGGGGGGAGAGGTTCCAAGGGGGTGGGTGGGTGTTTGGGGGGTGTCCAAGGGATATGGGAGGGGTGTCCAAGGTGTGTTTGGGGCTGTCCTAGGGGTCGGGGGGTGTAAATGAGGGTGGGGGGGTGTCCAAGGGGTGGGGGTGTCCAAGGGATATGGGAGGGGTGTCCAAGGTGTGTTTGGGGCTGTCCAAGGAGTCGGTTGGGTGTAAATGAGGGTGGGGGGTGTCCAAGTGGTGGGGGGGTGTCCAAGGGATATAGGAGGGGTGTTTGGGGCTGTCCAAGGGGATGGGGGGGGGGGGGGGGTTTCCAAGGGGTAGGGGGGTTTCCAAGGGGTCGGGGGGGTGTCCAGGGGGTGGGGGGCTGTCCAAGGGGTGGGGGGTGTCCAAGGGGTGGGGGGTGTCCAAGGGATATGGGAGGGGTGTCCAAGGGGTGTTCGGGGGGTGTAAATGAGGGTGGGGGGGCTGTCGAAGGGGTGGGGGGTGTCCAAGGGGTGGGGGGTGTCCAAGGGATATGGGAGTGGTGTCCAAGGTGTCTGGGATTTCTGTCCAAGGGGCCGGTTGGGTGTAAATGAGGGTGGGGGGCTGTTCAAGGGGTGGGGGGTGTCCAAGGGGTGGGGGGTGTCCAAGGGATATGGGAGGGGTGTCCAAGGGGTCTGGGAGGGCTGTCAAGGTGTGGGGGGTGTCCAATGGGTGTTTGAGGCTGTACTAGGGGTCTTGGGGGTGTAAATGAGGGTGGGGGGGCTGTCCAAGGGGTGGAGGGTGTCCAAGGGATATGGGAGGGGTTTCCAATGGGTGTTTGAGGCTGTACTAGGGGTCGTGGGGGTGTAAATGAGGGTGGGGGGTCTGTCCAAGGGGTGGGGGTGTCCAAGGGTTGTGGTGGGGATCCAATGTGGTGGGGGAGGGCTGGCCAGGTTGTTAGGTGGGTATAGATGAGGGTGGGGTTCAGTTGGGGCTTGGGGGAGGGCTGGCATTGTTATTTTTGTTTGGTTTCTGGTTGTTTTTTGGTGAGAGCAGTGCAATTATTTAAAAAAAAAAAATTCTTTCACGTCGGTTATTTTATAACCGACGTGGTAAATAAATCGCCAGGGGTTTATCACGTCGGGTTTTTCTAAAACCGACGTGATAAACCGTTCCCGGGGCTTTTATCACGTCGGTTCCTAATATAACCGACGTGCTAAAAGGCCTGGGAATCGATTTACCATGTCGGTTATTGGATAACCGACGTGCTAAAACGTTTCCCAGGCCTTTTTATCACGTCGGTTTCTTAAATAACCGACGTGATAATAGGCCAGGGGCAGGGTTTATCACGTCGGTTATGACATAACCGACGTGGTAAACGATATCCCAGGCGTTTTATCACGTCGGTTTAGGGAATAACCGACGTGATAAAGCCCCCCCGCGCATATTTATCACGTCGGTTATTATATGAACTGACGTGATAACCACCGTGATGTTAGGGATATTACGTCGGGTTTTAAATAACCGACGTAAAAAACGTTATTTATAACGTCGTCCGTATTAACGTCGCCTAAAAACCGACGTAAATAATAAAAAATAACCGACGTAAAAAATGTTTTCTGCACTAGTGCCCCCTGCACATTTAGTGTTCGCTTGAGATATTTCTTGGCCATTGGACCAGTTTCATTGCGTCCATGATTTTATTTCTTAACTAGCGTATTCCCCCAAAAACGTTAACATGTGATTGAAGTGAGGCCACGGGTAATTCTCCATTGGCCAACCCTCCAGTTGATTAAAGTGATAACTTTCCCCTTTTTGTGATAGTGCTAAGTCTATCCCTCTTTCCTTGTCGGTTAAGCATTTCCTCTCACAGCGGGGTGACAGATGCGAGGGGAGTCAAAGGGAGTTTTGGTCTCTTTGAGTCGTCCGTGTCGTCTGGTGTGAAGTTTCACACCATCGCGTCTAAAGGTTCCCCCTGGAAATTGTGAAAGGAATTCCAGCGGGGAAGGGTGAAGGTAGTTTGGAATTATATGTGCTGAACGATGTCTTGAAAGTTTATTAGTGCTTACACCAGCCGCAAGGGTTATGTTTAGTGACGTATTCATCATGAGTTCTCTTGAATAGCAAAGGTGGATTTCGTGGAACCCTTTGAGAATCCTTGTTTTCATAGGAGTGTGTCCGCCTCATGGGGAGTTTTGATTTTTCTATCAAAAGAGGAGTGTTTGTCATGTATATTTCCTTCTTAAGTTTCTAAGTTAAGGTAAAGAGGTGATGCGTGTGCATCATCTAAACCCTTGTGTTGGTAAATGATCTGTGTGGGAGTAGTTGGATGTCGTGGTGCATTGTGTTTTTTAGTGTTGTCTCAGTTGCAGTGTGGTTGCGTGTGGCACCAAAAAAGAGAAGCTCCATTCAAGAGTCTTTAATACCTGGCTGTGAGGCAGGATATGCTTCAAACACCTAGGCTCCAGCCATAGGCTTTGGAGTGATGATAATGCATGGTTAGGAACCCCAGGAGTGTATAGGACCCCAACCTTATTTTTGTTGTCGGTACTGAAGGTGAAGGAGGTTTAAATTGTTTTATGTGGTTGTTCTATTCTGAACAACTCTTTTGGGTGTGTGGGGTTTCTTGTGGCTATGAGGAGGCGTGGTTGTCTCGTTACCTTAAAGTAATGGTGGTTTTGTCCCACCAGATGTAATCACTTTTAGCAGTCCTTATGGGGCCCGTTTGGGCGAATTAGTCTCAAAGTTGAACGTTGTTCATCCAGGGATGTTGAGATATTGATTTGTCTTCAGCTGTGGTTTTGACGCCCGATGGTTGGGCCCTGCCCTCCCCGCCCTTTTGGTTGGGTCAGTTCCAGAAAGCCTCTGAGTTCTTGTATTTTTCTTGGTGCCAATGCTTGTGAGACCCATTGAGGGTCTCGCTAAAACTCCCCAAAAATAAACCGATATTACCCTATTCTTATGGTGGGGAGTCCGCACGGTCCTCCCCATGTCGGTTTTCCAATCTTGTCTCAGGAGTTAGTAGGTTTCTAATGGTGGGGAACCCCTTGGGCTTCCCCATGTTGAGCTTTTGGTTTTGTTTCTAAAGATGACTTGGTGATAAGTGATAAGAGTGTTCCTTGGAGGTGGTTAGACCTTGTTTGTTCATTCTATTCAAATGGTGTGGTTTTCATTTAATAGTTCTTGAGATGTTTCGGCTTGTGAAGTTGGTTTCCATGGGTTCGAGAGTTCCTTCCTTGATTAGTCAAGTGGAGGTGTTCTAGCTCTTTGTGGAAGGCGACACATATCAGAAAGTCTTTTTACGCGTTTTTTGAAGTTGTCTTTGAGTCACTTTCCCTGAGCATGATGCTTTTTCCTCTCTTCACTAGCTTTTTGGTGCGGATCCTCTTTGAACCTTAAGGGTGTGTTGTTTTCTACTTTGAGCTTCAATATTAGTTGTGTCTTTCTGGGGACAAAAAGAGCTATAGTGGGGAGAATTGTCACACCCGGATTTCTAAATCAATTTTTATTTATTATTTTTATTATTTTATTCGCTTTTGAAAATCTTCGTTGAAGTACAGGCTGAGCACGATTAAAATTTTTACTTTCTGCTAATAGATTAATATTTTAGGCGTGGCGGTGTCCGATGCACGGGTGGGGCATGGTCGAAGCTAGGTGACTTTGCCTGGGTTATCTTGCGACCTCGCCCGGTTCACCGCACACCCGACCTGATGGTCAAATAATGAAATTAGATGAATTAAGAATGGTTATAATAATAATAATAATAATGTCATTTGAGATTATTATTATTATTATTATTATTAGTGTTAATAATATATATTTTATTAAGTTATCATTATTAATATTGTTAACACTTTATTAAGTCATTATTTTTATAATTTTTATAAAAAATTATCAATGTCATTAATGGTGTTAATATTATCACCATAAATTATTATTATTATCATCATTAATTATTATCATTAGAATTCATAAAATTTTAATTAATAAAAATATCATTATAATTATCCTTCAGGGTATAATTTTTATGGAGAAATTATTATTATTCCTATTTTAGTTTATCATTATTATTATTTTTATTGTTCCTTTTGTTATTATTACTATTATTATTGTTAATTTTCATTTTTTTATTTGTTTTCATATTTTTGTGTTAGCGTTTACACAACCCCCTTTTCCCCCTCTCCCCATCGCAACACACCCCCTTACCCCCTCTTCTTGTCACGCTGCCCCCTCCCATACCGGACCACCGCCTCATGCACCTGCCTCCTGCTTAGAATCCCATCCAGCATCCACTTCGAGTTGCACCACATGAAACCCTGGTCTGCCGCACCCTGCCTCTCCCACTCAGACTGCCCCGCCTCCCACTGTGCACCCCGTCTTCCCCAGAAATCCTCTGTCCTTCCCACTCATGTTTGACCTACCTCCCTCGGATAGTTATTGCGCCACCCCTATATCCCCTATTGGAGAAACCTCTCGTGTACTGCTCCCTATGGCCGCAGACTTTTTTCTTCTTCTGGTGGATCTTGGTTGGTGCCTCCTCCACATGGCTGAAGTCCTACCCGCAGCTCCCCTTCAGGTGCGACATCCCTTTTCTGGTGAAGCTCTGACTCCTTTCTCTCCTTCTACGCCCACAGCACCCCTTCAGATAAGTTCCTCTTCTTATTTCTTTTAGTTTTGTTTTGATTGTTTTTTTAGTGGGTATGATGTCCATTACAGGTTTGTTCTTGTTTTTAGGGTCTTAATTTTGGGGTATTCTTGTTCAATCTTGTTGACTAGGGTTTAAATTCAGTTTTCTTGTTGTGCGATTGGCAGAAAATCAAAGAATTCACATTAATTTTGGTAAAAATCAACACCAAGGTAGGTGGTTCTGTGTTTAAACATTATTTAATGAATTAATTTTCTTTCTTAGTTAGTTTATAATGTTCATTGATTAATTCTTTTGGGTGAGGATATTTTTTTCTTCAATTCTTCCATGTGTTAGATTTTTTTGGTAGTATGTTCATATGGGTGGGTGAATTCCTTGATTGGAAACTTTCTTTTAGTATATTGTTAGTGTTTAATAATACTAGTACTCGCCCGTGCTATTGCACGACATATTCTGTTACTGGTTTTTCTTTTAATAAGAGATTAATATTTATAAAATTTGAGAAGAAACAGTAATGTAGAATAAATTATAATTAGAAAGTAATGGTGTATGATAATGGAATAATAGTTCATAGAAGGGGAAGCAATAATTATGCTCCCTGAGTGGAGTCATGCACCCATGCTAAGCGGTTTCAAAATGTGTTAATAATTTAGAAGTGATGAATGAAACATAATAATAAATATGCTGAACTTAAAATTGTGTTTGTAGTTCTCAAATATGAATAAGTAACAGTAAATACTGAATTATGTAAAATGAAGTTAAACGGAAATAGTAAATGGAAATAGAAGTTATTATTAGATGAAGTAACTGAAACATGTAAACAGATGCATAGAAACATAACTTACAAAAATAATGGCATTGTTCATTGTTAGAAAATAAACAACTCCGGACTGTTATGTCACCCTAAAAATTGGACAATGGAATGTTCTCTAACTTTGGTAACAATACTTAAACATAGTTTCAGAAGAAAATACATGAATGATAACTATAACAGTAAACATGATTTTCAACAGTAGTATGTCCTCCCATCAGAGTCCAACTCATGTCATTAGAGTGTGCATTAAATAGCCTCCAAGTATTGTTGTCATCTGTCAATGCAAAGACACAACAGTTTTTCAATTTTTTAGATAGTTATATTGATCCCTGAAATAGGTAATTAAACTTCAATGTGAGTAAAAATAGTTGATTTCATAGAAAAACCCAAGAATTCAAGTATTTATTCATAATGGTTCGAATGATTCTTTGAATCAAAGATTATAAATTTGAAAGAGTTGAGAAAATCCATAAGAAATCAAGGTAGGTTTTAATAACTAAATACAAAAAATGAAATTTATGCATGATTTCGTAAAAAAATAACATGGAATTTAGTAGGAGTGAATTTATAAGAAGCTAAAATGATATACTACTCTATGGACCGTAAAAAAGAATAATTTAGCATTGTTGGTGGAGAATACAGTTTAAGTGTGAATATCTCATATGTCAATTTTCTGGTATATATTTACATAATTATATTTACAGTAATGTAATCCCATCAATTGATGGTAAAGTGAATCACTCTTAGAAAGAATGAATAATACCACACATTAATTCTATAGATATTTATATTCTCAATTATATTCAATTTGGATTTGATTTGATAGATAAAATTTAAGCATGATATCTAAATTACTAATGAAATATTCAAATAGATATGAAGGATAGAAATGATTTATTATATTCCTTATTCCAAATGGGGTTAAATATGTTTATAGGCTGTTAAACTAATAATTCTATCATAAATAAAGTTCAAATAATATATGATTTAAATGAAAACGTGAAAAAGAAAAGGCAAAAGCGACAGGTACATGAAAAAAGTAATAGAAATTTATCATATTTTAAGAAAACATAATATTGAATTGAATCTCTTCATACCCAATTGTATTCTCACCACTGTCTGACATAAAGAGAAAACCATATTTGTCCTCTTTTCCACCAAAACCTACATAAATAACCATCAATGAGAGTATATACATCGATCATTAAACACACGTCTTAGAAATGTGGCTCAAAGAATCACTTGAAAAAAATTCATAGCATAGTTATGGTGCAACCAAAACCATCATGAAAATAATGACGATACAGATGGCAGGATAGGTATACCATAAAAAATACATCAAAAAAGTTGATATCCTTAGATTAAATAGAAAAAAGAATATTTTGCATGTAAATACTATCTCATAAAACGTTATAGATTGAAAATTATAGGCTATTAAACTACTAATTCTATCATAAATAAAGTTCAAATAATATATGATGTAAATGAAAACATGAAAAAAAGAAAATTCAAAAGCAACAGTTACATGAAAAAAGTAACAGAAATTCATCATATTTTAAGAAAACATAATATTGAATTGAATCTCTTAATACCCAATTGTATTCTCACCACTGTCTGACAAAAAGAGAAAACCATATTTGTCTTCTTTTCCACCAAAACCTACATAAATAACCATCAATGAGAGTATATACATCAATCATTAAACACAAGTCTTAGAAATGAGGCTCAAAGAATTTCTTGAAAAAAATTTATAGCATAGCTATAGTGCAACCAAAACCATCATGCAAATAATGACGATACAGATGGAAGGACAGGTATCCCAGAAACAATACACCAAAAACGTTTACATCCCTAGTTGAAATAAGAAAAATAATATTTTTCATGTAAAGAATATCTCATCAAATGTTATAGATTGAAAATTCAAAGGATGAAGAACATGATATCTCTAGGGATTAGCATAACAGTCCCTCATTAGCCACACATAAGAAATACGAACAAAAACAAAATAATTATTGATGATAACAATAACAGTCATAATCATAAGAAAAATCCATCACAAAGATCAAGCTAATGCAATGGGTTATTTATAGAAGACCCAGAAAATAAATGGAAGAAATACAAATATTCTATATAATGGGTATAGATAATGGATGTGATGTATGTGATATATACAAATGTGTGAAATATTATTGGTAGAAGTAAATAATTAAGTATAGCATGATCGAATTATAAAAAGGAATATTATAACTAAAAAATAGAACAAAATGATCCACTGATACTTGAAAATGCAGACTCATTTCTGCTCACTTTCATCAATATGTCTTCCAAATTACTGGCCAACAGGTACCTGAAAATGAAAAGTCATTTCTACTCAGAACAATTGTGACATGAATATAGAAATGGACTCAAGAACAAAGGAAAATCATGATTGGGATTATTAAGACCTATAAAATTTTCTGTTTTGAGGATTCTAGACCATTATCCTTAATATAACTGGATGATGGAAAGTAAAGATAGACCGACTTACCACTACTGAAATCAATCAGTGATTTTAAAGACAAGGTATGAGGAAAATAGTTTATACTACCAAAAAACCTGTGTTGAACACAATCAAAACACACCATGGATGGTTCTTATGAATAGACATGTCCCTGGAAGACACAATATACCCAGGAAAATAAGTAGAGATACCTAGGTTTGAAGAAGAGTGATATCTTACCCTTGATACAAAATCCTGACAAATATTGAATTGGAGAAAGCCAGAGGTTTGACATTGATCCATAGGATTGCTGGAGACAGTTCTGTTCCCATTTTTTCCTGTTACAAACCTAGAACCACAGTCCACAAATCTATCCAAAACCAATTGATTTTTGATGAACAAATGACAAATGTTAAAAAATTTAGATGAGTAAAATATCATCGACACAAATTTACTGAAACATAAAAGTGATTGTCTGTAATTTTCATATTAGATTAAGTCACATTCATGTATAGGTGACCATAAATATTTCATGTAATTAACATATTTCCAGACATGAAATACTATTCAATAGTTGCAATTGAAATTTTATTTGGAAACAAATTAATCAAAATAGAATACATGTTTGCTATATGAACTAAACAGACTGAAATAGAACACATGTTTTGTTATCTATATATAAGAACTTTAGTAATAAAAAAATATTTAACATTGCAAATGTTTATAAAAAAATAGAATTATATTTTCAACTTAAAAGAAAAACCAAAAATAGAAATCATGTTCTATTATAATTAAGTTAACTTCAAAAATCAAAACTCACACTTAATCGAAAGAAAATTAACAATGTGTGGAATTATATATCAGGGAGTGTTAAATATTTTCATAACAGCCTGTCGGTGTGTCAAGAAGGGAATAGTTTACAAATATCCAGGTGATTGATACTTCATCTACTATAATAGAGTATTAATCATAATGAAAATCAAGTTATAGAATTAATATAATGAATAGATGGATGTACCAATTATATAATGAATAGTTCTGTGAAAAAACATATAAAATTCCCAAACACTACCCACCAAGAAGCTGTAATCATATTCGATGATTTTCCCCAGATTGAAACCCAAAATAAAGAAAAAATAAAAACATCTAAAACTGGTTTCTTGGATTGAATTACTAACCTAGAAAGGAAGGAATTTTTGTTCTGAGTCTCCCATCCATGTAATATTTTAATGGTTCTGTAAGAGACCATCATACATTATTGTTGACAATCTTCTGTCTAGGGAATTTGTTCAGTAAGGAAGCAGAAACAAAGACTCCTGATGAAACTATTAGAAATTGTAATTTATTTCATGCATCCTTTTTCCAACTTTGTAAGTTAAAATAAAGACATGTCCTTGATCGTGGGTTTATTTGGAAAAAAAAATCCAATTAATTCATAATTGATAGAAAAGCTGAAGCATTCATAGATTCATGCTAACAACGAATCCTTTGTTGTGCACCTTTAAAATCTACTTATTTTTAACTCTTCTTTGGTTGTTAGGATCAGTGTCCATAGGTAAAATATAGCATATATATAAAAAATTGTAGGTAAATACCAACTACCAAAACAACAAATATAAAAAATCAGAGGCCACTGTTAGCTTTGAGAGAGTACACATTTATATTTCTGGTTTTAGTAAGCATATAGGAATTGGGGACTGAACTCTATTGGGAAAACCTTAAATTCAAGGATTAATGTAAAATGCTAAATTGTGGCAGACATTATTTTTTGAACCTAAAAATATCCATTAAGTGAATTTCATTTCATAATCTTATACCTTGTAAATATCATCCTTCTCTATACCAATAATAACACCAAAATCATTCTGCATGCAATACCAAAGAAAATTAATAGGAAAAATTTATAAAATCCAACATGTAGGATCAGTTCGACATCATCTATTTGAAATTTCTTATAGAATCAATCACATAAGTTGATCATTTTGAACAAATAAGCAGTGTTTTCTTTGTTTCTGAAAAAATAGTTACATTAATTTTTAGAAGAAAACCATTTAAATGATTGTAAGTAGAAAAATAATTTAACAACAAATATTATTGAAATAAATTTCCAATAAGCACTCTGATATTGAGACTAAAAACACCAAAATGGTGAAATAAAATATGTCAGGGTATACCCAATGGAGAAAAAATCATGCACACCAAAACCATCTATATCTGGATTTGATGTGCCTTTTCCTTCCCGATAAACATTATTATATTTAAAATTAATTACATGACTATGATTTTTCTTTTTTCACCAAAAATCTATTTTAGACGGTATGTGTGTTTAGAGTACTCTTTTATAAAGTGGTGAATTTTTTCAATATCCTCCAATGAAGACTTAACACCCAATTTTTTATCAACTCAATTAATACTTACTTGTATAGGAACCTATCATTGAGCATAACCCAACAAGAACTTCAAAAACTATGTCAGTTTCACGATCAAGTATTTGTTGAATAATAGTCTGGAAGTCCCTAAAAAATTTATGCTTCAATAAAAATAGCAGCAGTAATGTATGTTACTTAAGAACAACATAATTAATGATTAAAATTAATCTTACCCAAGATCACATGATCTAATTAATTTAGGAACTGGTTTCACATTTCTTTTTTTAGAAACTCCCTTACACTACAATTGATTTCCATGGATACCATAAGAAAATGATTGTATAATTAACGATAATTATAACATGCATACAGTAAATAAAAATATTTATAAAAAATTCTCAATATGACACTATAATAAAAAATATCCACAAACCTTCAATTCCATAGATACTCAAAACACTTACAACTCTCTAATATCCAATCAAAGATCGCACAAACATGGGATGCTAACTCGTAATTCACCTTCATGATTTTGATCTTGATTGAAAATGAATACCTTTCCCTTAATTGAGTATGGTTTTTTTAATCATGAATATTTAGCATTTAAAAATTGTTAAAAAATTATTATACTCCAAATGTTCTTCCAGTTATTCATGTAATAGAAAAATCCAAGGCAATTAGTTATTTTAAATTATTTTTATATATGACACAAACATGGGATGATAACTCGTAATTTAAAAGTACAATACCTCAATACAGAAAGAGAAACCTATTACAATAATATCAAACTATTAGGCGAGTGTAAATTATAATAATTGTGGATGTGCAGGAGAAGAAGATGATCCCTTGTCAAGTACAATGGGTAATGCAACTTCTGATAGCTTGAATCTATAGAGATAGAGGCAGTTGTCTAGAAACTCAGATGACATAGTTATTGATTAAGATAACAGTATTTTCAAAATAGTCCTGTAATGGGAAATTTGAAAGTATAATACCTCAATGAAGAGAGTAAAACATGATACAATAATCTCAAATTAAAAACTGAGAGTGAATTCTGATAATAGTGGATGTTTCAATACATGCATCATGAGAAGTTTGAGATCCATTCAAATGAAATACACCAGCAATGAGTTTCAGAAGCTCGAACTGTAAAGTTATTCTTTGATAAACATAAAATTATTGCACTAGCATTGCAATAAAATTGACTATTCTTGTATTGTACGGTATCCCAAAAATTTCATGCAACATCTCATCATCCATATAAAGAATCAATAGTGCCTAAATCAGTTGGGTATTTAAATTTAAGGACACACTTCCAGCATTATGAGATGTTGCAAGAAGAATAATTAAATTCATACTTCTAGCTTTGAGGCATGAAAATCACCCATGAAAAATGGGTTTTTTAAAATGAAGAAATCTAATAACCATGGGTAATACAACTCTTGATAGTTGGAATCTGTAGAGATAGTACCAACTGTCTAGAAACTCAGATGACATAGTTACTAATTAAGATAACAGTATTTTCAAAATAGGCCTGTAATAAGAAATTTAAAAGTAGAATACCTCATTGAAGAGAGAAATACATGATACAATAATCTCAAATTAATAGATGAGTGTTAATTCTGATACTAGTGTATGTTTGAATACATTTATCATGATAAGTTTGAGATCCATGAACATGAAAGACACCCACAATGAGTTTTATAAGCTCAAACTATAAACTTATTCTTTGATAAACATAAAATTATTGCACTGGTATTGCAATAAAATTGACTATTCTGGTATTATACATTATCCCAAACATGTCATCCAACATCTCATCATCTATATAAAGAATTAATAGTGCCTAATTCGGTTGGGTATTTAAATTTAAGGACACACTACCTGCATGATGAGATGTTGCATGAAGAATAATTAAATGCATGCTGCTAGCTTTGAGGCATGAACATCACCCAAGAAAAATGGGTTTTGTAAAATGAGGAAATCTAATAACCCAACAGATCATTGCAATAACTTGGGACCTATTTAATTATTGCATAGTATAAAAAATAATTACCATAGAAACATGGAATTGTATTATAAATGACTATCCTAGTATTGTACATGATTCCAAACATAGCATTGTAGTTACTTCTTACCATTTTCATCACTACATAGTATAACAAATTTTTACCATTCAAACATGGAATTGAAATAAAATAGAAAATTATGGGATTGAATAGTATACAGAAATAGGAAATGTAACAATAAGAGGTAAAAAAAGAAAATGTAAATTTATCAGTTATTGGATATGAAAAAACATGTCTTCTCCATAAACATGAATGTACAAAACCTAAATATGGACTAGAATACATTTTGAAATAAGTTATGTGTACTGTGAATGATGTAATACACATTTTTCTACAAATAGGAAATTAGAAAATAGATAAGAAAAAAAAGTAAACAGTAAACATGTATTAATACCATACATGTATTAATAGGTGAGTGTGAATTCCCCCATTCTCATGTGCAATGGGTTACGTAGGTCTTGGAAGCTATAATGTAGAGTTACAGTTGTGTAATGTATGATGGAATGTCTATTTTAAAGAAATTAAAATTTTACGAGTACAGTAAGCTGGCCCAATGCCAATATCCACTAGAATTGAGATGCAAATGATTGGAGGAAAGTCACAGACTTTGTAGAACCGATTCTCACATGGTAAATCCTGAGTGGTAGAGGATGTGAAGGAAATGGATAGTCGAGAAATATGTAAAGGTAATACCGAGCGACATAATCTATACCGTGAGAGAAGCCCTGGAGGAGTGGAGGGGAACAACATGATGGAGGGAGATGTCGACTAGGAAATGAGGGAACCCTAGCTCGACTGGAGGTGAAACTGAGTGGTTGTAGAAACATGGTGAATTAAATAAGTTGAGTCGATGTGTAGGAAATATTGAGCCAAAAAAGGAGATAAATGGCCTTGGGAATGGATGGAATTATCGGGGGTTGATTCAAAGGATTTTTTCGGAGTTCGTGCATAGCAATATTGTGCGAGAATACATCAAGGGGTTGAGGGGAACCAGGATTTGGTCAAACACAACTACTGGGGTCTATGAGAAGCAAAGGTCGATAGGGGATGTAGTGCGAGTGGGATGAGAAACTGATGAAACTGTGCCTAGAAGAATGAAGGAGGGGAAGAAATGGTTTCAGGCGATAGAAGATGATAGTTGTGGTGCAATGGAACCCTAGATTGAGAGGAGATGACACGCGAGCGGGAGGTGAACCTGATGGAAATCACGAGCGGGGGAATAAGGTGAATGTGGTGTAGTTGGAGAATGTAGAAACAAAGGAAACCATATTTTGGGGAGCCTGAATAGGTGAATGCGGTGGAACAAGATGAAGGAATAATGGAGGAGTACTGGATAATGGAAATGGGGGAGACAAAAATCACGATGGGGAGGCTGAGTGGGAGGAGGAGGAGGAGGGAGAAAATGGTAGAGACGGGTAGCGTAGGTGGGTCGTGGATGTGTGTAGGCTTGAAACGTATGGGAATTAATATGTGGAGGTTTATTAGACTGACACGTGGTAAATTAAATAACCTAATATTAGTATATATATAGATTTGCAGTTGGTTTTTCAGTTGTGCAAGTGGTGTTAAGTGTGTTTTTGACATGTTGTTGCATGTGTTTGGTCATAAGGGAAGGTGTTGTGTGGGTTGAATGGGTTTTTTCTATGAAAACCCACATTGAACTGTCTACTAGTGTTTTATAAATTTTATATTTGTTTTGTGAAAATGAGAAAAGTGAGCGGTTTGTGTTCTGGTGTAGCGTTCATATGCATTTTGTCTAAATAGAGGGTTTGAGTAGACTTCTGGTGTCCAAAGTCTTGTGTCATATTCTTAAATTTCTCAATAAAATTTCAAGTGTCTTGTTTAACCGAGAGAGTGGTCTTGTAACCATGTGGTTAGGTTATTAGTTTATTTGAGTGGTGCAGTTTGTGTTCTTAATGTGGCGTTGGGTGTGTTTGGTCATGAAGGAGGGCTGAGTTGGTTTTATGTGATAAGTTATGTTATGTTTCTTTTTAAAGAATTTGTTTACAAGGAATTTAATATGTTTTAATAAAAATTATTAAGGATGAAAATATAATATGTTTTTAATAAACAATTTTTAGCAATGCATAAATTGTTTTAATTGAGTTGGGTAAAGTCTTTTAGTGTGCATACTATTTCAAATGGATTTTGTGTGTGTGTGAAAATGTGTCATTGGGTTTAGGTAACACCCTGTTTGTTTTTGTTCATTTGAGATTGAAATTAAATGTGAAATTGTAACATCTTAAGCACAAAAATGGGAAGCTTGGGTACTAGGTGGGCGGACTAGATCTAGTGTGCTAGTGATACGGAAGCAGCTCTGGCCCAGTTTCACTTAGCTGGATTGACTATTATAACACTAACTAAACTTTGGATGAGGATTGGAGACCACTAGGTTATGGATGTGTTGCCCTACTAGTGGCTCGTGCACAAGAATTTATTTTTTTGTGTTTACTATACTACTGTTCACCGAGATGCGATGTTCTAGGGTCCCATTCTTTTTGCTAGTACTTATAGGACCTCTCCCGCTTTTAGTGCTTATGGACTACTATACACTCACAGTCGGCATATGGTGCAGATTTTGGGTTTTTTTGAAGGTTTTTTTAACTACAAGGGTGTTTCTTTATTTAAGTTATTTTCTTTGAAAGTGATTTCTTTATAGAAACTGTTTCTTTAAAATTGTTCAAGATTTGGAGACCTTTAATTTATTTAGACTGAAAATGTATTTTTCATTTAATGTTTATATGTGGAACCTTTTTGTTGGGTGACGTCCTAATGGGATCTTAGCTCACACCCTACATACACCTTTGGGTGTATGTAGACCTTGTTCTTTGTGTATTCTAGGTTGAGGCATCCTGCTTAGTGGTAGTGGTTATGGATGGTGTTAGTCTTCGCGTGAAGGTTGGTGTTGGTATCTTGGGGATGCAGATTCTCATGTCGCTTGGAAGTTGGTATTAGAGTTTTATTTCTCTATATTTGTTTTTGATCACTTTGGGGTTTTGGTTGAATTGTAGACATAAACCTATTTTTAGTTTAAGGTCTTGTTTAGTTTTTTTTTCAATTTTAGTTTATTTATCTTGTCAGTTGTTTTGTGTATAATATTTCGGTTAAATCGTTCCCATGTGTTAATTTTGATACTCGGGCACTTGTGTCAGCCCGTGGGGATTGGGAATGCCCTTTGGGCCAAGTCTTGGACTGGGTCGGGGGTCGGGTCAGATGGCAACCCGACTTGGTTCGTGAAACCTAGAGTTGTAGTGGATAGGTTTAGTGAGCTGGAAAAAACATTATATGTTGGAAAGGATTTTCCAATAAAATATACACTGAAAAATGTACTAAAAAGTTTTCACATTAAGAGACACTATAGATATTTAGTTCAGAAATGAGGTTGTAAAAAACAAATCATATGGTGTAAAAAGTATGGGGATGGTTGTAGATTCCACTTGAGGGTGATTCCAGACATTTCTAGATCAAGTTCACACTCTCAAGAACAATAATGCATTTTCTCAAATGTGATCTTTTCAAATTGTTAATTATATGGTGTTGATATAAGATCCTTCATTTTATATATTTTTCTAACATTTATAAATAATTTTACAATAAAATAAAAATAATCCTTTAATATTCACATTAAAATTAATATGGAAAGTGCATGTCAGGTGACATGAAAGCATAATCAAAACTGTCTATATCTAAACCATAAATCAAACATGTGATAAAATAATAATGAAACAAAACTTCATGTGAGAAATCATACATAAATTAAAAAGTATGTCATTTTATAATTAAATTTTATATAATGAAGAAAAAATGTTTATATATATAAATATATAAAAAATATCTTTAAAAACACCCTTTCCTAGGTTAAAACATATCTTAAAAACACTTTTGATATATTGTTTGAGAAACATGAAGACATGGCCTTGTCTTTTGGTAAAAAGAAATTCATAAAACAATGTGAATAAACATTTCGTTTCTTATATTCTACCGGTCATAACATTCTTCTGGCCATAATGTTATATTTTTGTTTTACACTTAATATTTATTTCATTTTTTTACATATAGATGGATAATACTATACTACTGACTAAGAAGGCTAGGCATGTTTCCTGCATAGTGATAGAGGGTCTTCTAGTTCAATGGATCAGGGTGTTTTGAGACCACTATCATCATTACATGCCACCTTCAGTCACTATTCTACCATACCTACGTCATGTTGGCTTCTATGATATTTCAATATTTGATTTCACATTTGTTGATCATCACCTTCTTAGCTCCCTCCTAGAGAGGTGGATACTTGAGACACACACATTCCACCTTCTAGAGGGAGAGATGACCATCCCCCTTGAGGATATGTAAGTCCTCCTCGGTCTTCCTATCTAGGGGGAAGTAGTTATTAGACCCACCCATTCATACTGAACTGAGCTGATACAGAGATTTCCAGGCATCTACATTTTGGGAAATGATTCTGTTATAGATGGCAGGTCGATATCTACATGATGGCTGGAGACACACTTTGTACATTTACCCAATGACACTGATGAGCATACTTTCATGAATCATACATCTGCCTATATATTACGGATAATTAAAGGGACACAATGCACTGATAACTCAGGTAAACATGTGTACATTATGTATCTGGGGCTATTAGAGGAATTTGATCAGGCTGGGACATACAGGTGGGGATCTGTGTGTTTGTCTTACAATTACAAATCATTATGCATGACATGCCACGGAGACCGCATAGATCTTTGGGTATTTTTCATCCTTTCTCATATGTGGTCAGGGGAGTGCATCTCCCACTCCTCCCTAATCTTTATGGTATGTCGCAGCCTATAGAGGTGTTTTATAGCACTCCACATGGAAACTAGTATGATCACTCGTCTCTATTGTTTTATAATGCTATTAATAGTTATTGAATTTAATTTCTTATTATTTATCACTTTTGATGTTTTATTTTATAGGTGTAGTCAGGAACAAAAAATTTTCAGTGCTCTGACACACCATTTGGGTGCATACCAGCTCATGTTAGGAAATCTCCTACCCACCGACATAAGTGTATACAATCTTTCATTGACTAAAAAAATTCATAATATCCTCATTTTTGGTTTTATGTAACAAACTATTTTTAAAAATCTTACAAGTCATTTTATATTTCATGGATTCTATACTAGACCTTATTAGACTAGTTGCCTTTATATTGCACTATTGGACTTTATGATGCTATGGATGTAGTTCCACTCATTAACTTTCATATTATTTATTAGAACCATACTGATAGATTCATGCACCAATTTGGTTGTGCCCAGTGCATTCCATTACCACTAAGACAGTTAAAGGATCTTCAGGACTTGAAGCTGACCGAGATGCAGGATGAGGACCGGCACCAATGGAAAGCCTAATATCTTAACCTATGGGGCCGAAAAGAATCGCTTCATATATATGGTGTTCCTATGATGAAATTCCATATTTTAGAGTAGGTTGAGTATGGGCCATGGTATAGACTGAGTTTTATATTATATATTACTTAACACAATAGTGGTCTTCAGGATATCATAAGTTACTAAATTTCCATTAATTTTTTATTTTAATATTTTCTAATTCATTTTGAATCTCTTTATAAGGCCCCAGCCTTAAACCATACTTAATCTTGAGTTATTACAAGATTATACGTTGAGGATCTTTTCAGGTTTAGAGTTTTAGAGAATTTGATCATAAAACTTGCATTACATTCCACATATAAACAAAGTGGTTAAATAAAGATAGTATTCTTCATTCCCATCAATGGAAACACATTTAAAATAAAACATGGATTATTTCTTGACACATCCTTGACTCTATCATCTTATCATGTACCTTTCCCTTGACTTGTGAAAAACATTTCAAAAACTTGGGATGAGCATAAAAACTCAGTATGGGTTATAAAAAAACATGGAAAGGAAACATGAGTTCATATATACATAAGAATGAAATCATACTTTACCCATAAAACATAGGCACTTTAACACACCTCATAAAATCATGAATAAATCATAGAAATCATAAGACATAAAGGTAACTTGAGGCATTCATAACATTCTTACGTAGGGAGTAACCCTCTTGGTTACGTTTGGAATACCCATCACAGTATATTCCCAAAAATCTCTTCGGAGAAACCTTAACGTTTCACTCCTTCGCGTTACCCAATGCATTGGAGAGCTATAACGGGCTCACCCGCCCTTAGTTTATCACGGAATCACCCGTCTTCATAATAATGCCTAAGAACCATAACATAATCATATCACATAAAACATGCATAAAGGAAACATAACATTTCCTCATTTCAATCACGAGATATCAATAAAACACATTGATATAATAAAAACATTATGAAAACAATTTTCAATACCAAAGTAAAACATGGTATTTATTTTTCTTTTAAAAAGAAGGTATGGCTTGTAGAGGAAGCCGAAACTCAAATAACGGTCACGACGGCGGAGAAGTCGTTGTCGCCGCATACGTAAGACAAAAACATTCCCTTTTGTCGTTTAGTAAATGCTTCGTATAAAAAAGATTCCTTTTGAATAAATGTAAAAGTAAAAGGGGTTTATACACCGTATAAAAGAAAGTTGTGTATAAAATAAAATATGCCTCAACGAAAGGAGATTGAGACGAAGTCCCATACCTCGTATCTGACTTGACCCGACCGTTCTTTAATCTCCTGAATAATAAACTTGAGTTAATCTATACTTGCTTAAGAACCTTTTTCAAGTTCATTATTCCTTTTATACCATGTTATGAACATCATGTAATCAGTTAAGTTAATAATGTTCATTTTGTCAGTATTTGGTTCTTAAGTCAAAAATAGACTTCTTACACTTACATGTTGTTAATTTGGTCAAAGGTTCATTATATCCAGAATGGTATTCATGATGTAGATATCATATATGTCATATATATCCAGTACATACATGCATTTATAATATTACATAATCATTTAGAGGTAAGAAATGAAATGCACCGTTCATGGAGACGGTAAGCCGTACGTACGCATGAACGCTACTTTCATTTCTATTTCGTATTTTATAGAATGGAATCATAATGATATAAAGGTATATTATAATTCCAGTATAATATCATATATAATATCATAGTTCCATACTTTATATGTCCCACATATGGTATTTAACGAATCAAATCACTTTGAGGGGGCGGTAGTCCGCACTTCCTAAAATGAAGATATCGTGTTTACCCATAATGGAAACCATAAAGGTATGACCAAAATGAAAAAAAAAGAAGCTTAAGGAAAACATAAACATATTATATATCATATATAAAAACATTGACATCATAATGGCCACCTTTTAATGTGTTAAATGAGTGTTGAACAATCATCGTTTCGGGAGGCAGAATTTCTCCATCCACGGAAACCGTATGTTCTTTAACCATTTGATGTAGTTGTGTGAGAGTGTAGCTCAAATAAATCTTATAAAAAGATCCTAGTATATTGAATATACTGTTTTTGTTACAAAATAAGTAAATAAAAAGAGTTTAGGGGGTTGGAGAATCAAAATAAAACAAATGAACATGAGAGAATGAATTACATTTAAAAGTGTAACTCCTTTTGATTTGAGCCTAAAGGCTTCCTTTGAAAGGATTCTGCCCAAAGGGAATCCTCTAGGATGAGGAGAGGGATGTGTAGAGAGTAAATGGGCAGGGGTTGTCCGAGCCAAAGGCTTGAGGTGTGTGTGAAATGAGGTAGAGGTGGGGGCCTTTTATAAGAGGAGAGGAGGGGCACTTTTGGAAAGTAAAGAAATATTACTTTATTTGAAAATGTGTTTCGGTTTCAAAAGGTCCCAAATTGATAAAATTCGTGGATAAGGTGATAAGTCTTCGAAATCCACTCATCCAATAAGTTTTGGACATGTTTAGTTCATAGATTTTACATTATCTTTCCATTTTATTTAAATCGTCAAATAATGATGTCATCGCTGCATCATTATTATGTCATAAATAATTTAATTTATTTAATGTCTAAAAATCATAAAAAAATACTATGATGTAGGAAATCTTTTTATCTTTCCAATGAATATTTATAATAAAAAATATGATCTTTATAACCCCATGTAAAAATTGTTTCTGTAAAACATCTCTTGTTTGTGTCATTTTTACTTTAACATTTAATAAAAAGCTATTTATGTCATTTCCAAACCAAAGTGTCTCCATGGGGTCCCCAAGTTGACCCATGGATTGTCTTGGTCGGCCATGACACAACCAATAAGGTTGGGACATGTTTCTAGGTCATTTCATATTATTAAAGCATTATTTATACCTTAAACTACCCTAATTACCACTAATCGCGATTAAAAACTTAATAAGTTACTATTCACCAAAAAATTATTTTAATCTCATTGAACCACAATTTACTTTTTAATGACAACCATGTATGTAGGATTTTTAAAATTCAAAACACAATGATGGCAAAATTTCATTTAAACGGAAAATCAGTCTTTATAAGTACCACTTAGTGGTTTCACTATTCATCAAAAATTGAAGTTTTTCAGAAAATTACCAAAAATTAACCCTAAGATATATTTGATATTACGAATTCAAAAATGAAGTCTATTTTAAAAAATTCAAAACATATAAGTCACATTAATTAATTTAATAATTAATTCCCGCTGTCAGAGCAAATAGCGTGTTTTTATGAAACAATAAGTATCAAAATATTGACACTAGTTTAAGTCTGATTTCAAAGTGAAATTGATTCCAATGACCACCATTGGATTAAATGGTAAAAATATATTCATATTAAACATTAATACCAATTCAAAAGATAATATAATCATATAAATAAATTAGATTAAAAAGCAGTTTTGATGTAAAATGCAGTATTTTTCACTATTCATTAAAAAATGAACATTGTCAGAAAAATACCAAAAAATCACACAAAGTAAATTTTGATGTCCCAATCATAAATAATAAGTTTATTTTGACAAACATAGTTTATAAAATTTTCAAAAGATAGATTTAAAAAGGGTTTTCCATCATAAGGTAGTAAAACAATCTTTTAAGAATATTAGTGTATTCCATGCTTAAGATTGGATTTATTTTCATTTTAAGCCTCTAAAACAATATCTTAATCATTAATAGACATAGATAAAAATATCTATTATTCATTACTTACTTGGGATGTTACATCCTTCCCCCCTTTAGAAAATTGCGTCCCCGCAATTTATTTACTTATCAAATAAATGGGGGTACTTATCCCTCATTGCATTTTTAGATTCCCATGTTGCCTCTTCAATCATGTGGTTTTTCCACAAAACCTTTACCTGCTTAATCACCTTATTCCGTAACACTTGATCCCTGTGGTCAAGAATCTGGACCGGTTGTTCCTCATAATATATGTTCTCTTCCAGCTGAACTACCTCTGGACTCAAAACATGAGATGGATCTGGCATATACTTTCTCAACATCGAAACGTGAAAAAAATTGTGTACCTGAGATAAACTCGGAGGTAAAGCCACTCGGTATGCAACTGATCCAACTCTCTCCAGAATTTCGTATGGTCCAACAAACCTTGGACTCAACTTTCCTTTCTTACCAAATCTCATCACGCTTTTCCAAGGAGAAACCTTGAGAAAAACATGATCACCTACCTCGAAATATAGATCCTTCCTCCGGTTATCCGCATAACTCTTCTGCCTGATCTGAGCTGTTCTCATGTGTTTCTGAATCAGCTGAACTTTTTCTTCCATCTCTTCTACCAATTCTGGTCCCATCAACTTCCTTTCACCCACTTCATCCCAGAAAGCTGGAGTTCGACACCACTTCCCATATAATGCCTGAAATGGCGCCATCTGTATACTGGAATGAAAACTGTTATTATATGAAAACTCAACCAAAGAAAGATGTTGGTCCCAACTTCCCTGATAATCCATAGAACAAGCTCGTAGCATATCCTCCAATGTCTGAATTGTTCGTTCTGACTGCCCATCTGATTGAGGATGAAAATCTGTACTAAAATTTAATTCAGTACCCAACGACTTCTGAAGGCCTTTCCAAAAGTTAGAAGTAAACCTGGGATCACGATCCGATACAATGGAGAGAGGAACTCCATGTAACCTGACTATCTCTTTAAGATACAAACGGGAAAGTTGATCAAGAGAGAAAGTATCTCGTATAGCAAGGAAATGAGCAGATTTGGTCAAGCGATCAACAATAACCCAGATTGCATTATTACCTCGAGATGTCTTCGGTAATCCAACAACAAAGTCCATGGATATATTCTCCCATTTCCACTCTGGCACTGGTAAAGGATGAAGCATCCCTTTTGGTAACTGCCGCTCTGCTTTAACCTGTTGACATGTCAAACACTTCACAGTAAAATCAGTAATATCACTTTTCATTCCATCCCACCAGTAATACTCCCGCGGATCTCTATACATCTTAGTACTGCCCGGATGAACTGAAAACGGAGAACTATGAGCTTCACATAACAACTCTCTCTTCAACTGTGAATCAAAAGGCACACACAATCTCTTCCCAAATCTCAAAACACAATCATTATCAATGTTGAATTCAGGCAACTTACCTTTCTGAACCAGCTCTACCTTTTTCTGCAACTCACTATCTTGCTTATGTGCCTGCTTGATTCTATCTGATAGAGAAGATCTCACTGATACCTGAAACAAAACAGAAGGACTTCCCGCACCAACAACTTCTATGCCATAGTTCATCAAATCCTTAACCAAAGGATCACGTTCCAAACGCAACATTTTTAATGAAGCATTACTTTTTCGACTCAAAGAATCAGCCACTTTATTTGCTTTTCCCGGATGGTAATGAATTATACAATCATAATCTTTGATTAATTCCAGCCATCTCCTTTGTCTCATGTTTAACTCTTTCTAAGTGAATATATACTTTAAACTTTTGTGATCGGTATATATTTCACACTTTACTCCATACAAATGATGCCTCCAAATTTTTAAAGCAAAAACAACAGCAGCTAATTCCAAATCATGTGTAGGGTAATTTACCTCATGAGTTTTCAACTGTCGTGAAGCATAAGCAATTACCTGATCATTCTGCATTAGGACGCAACCAAGTCCTTTCAATGAAGCATCACTGTATATAACAAACTCACCATTCCTGGAAGGTAGTGCCAAAACTGGAGCATTCACCAATCTTCTTTTCAATTCCTGAAAGCAATCATCACATTCTTTTGTCCAGATAAACTTAACACCCTTCCGAGTTAGCTTAGTCGTTGGACTAGATAACCGTGAAAAATTTCTAACAAACCTTCGGTAATAGCCCGCCAAACCAAGGAAGCTACGAATCTCGGTTACATTTGTGGGTCTTGGCCATTCTTCCACAACTTTTGTTTTTGCAGGATCAACAGTTATTCCATCTTTAGAAACAATGTGACCAAGGAAAGAAATTTGTTGCAACCAAAACTCACACTTGATGAATTTCCCATACAGTTTCTTTTCTTTTAAGGTTTGCAAGATAACCCTTAAATGTTTTTCATGCTCCTCTTTACTTTTAGAAAACACCAAAATATCATCAATGAAAACCACCACAAACTTATCCAAGAACTCATGGAAAATTCTATTCATTAAGTCCATGAATACAGCAGGTGCATTGGTTAGCCCAAAAGGCATTACTACAAATTCATAATGGCCATATCTCGTACGGAATGCGGTCTTAGGAATATCTTCCTCCTTTACCTCCAGCTGATGGTACCCCGATCTCAAGTCAATCTTTGAAAAAAACTGAGCTCCCTGGAGCTGATCAAACAAATCATCGATATGAGGCAAAGGATATTTGTTCTTAACAGTGATATTATTCAAGGCTCTATAATCAATGCAAAGTCTCATAGAACCATCTTTCTTTTTAACAAATAAAACAGGATCACCCCATGGTGATGTGATAGGTCTAATGAAACCTTTCTCTAATAAATCTTGCAATTGCTCCTTCAACTCTAAAAGTTCAATTTGTGCCATTCGATAAGGGGGTTTTGAAATTGGCTTAGCATCAAGAACTAAGTCAACAGTAAACTCAACTTCCCGATCTGGTATTATTCCAGGCAACTCATCAGGAAAAACATCAGGATACTCATTTACCACTGGCACATCATTAATCTGAACAGTTCCTTTATTTTCAACGACGTGTGCAAGGTAACATTCATTTCCATCTTTTATAAGTTTCTCGGCCTCTTGATATGTTATCAAAAGTAAGGGTTCATTCTTGTAAACAAACTGAAAGTCTTTCTGAAAAGAAACTTCTTTAGCTCTACAGTCAATCTTAGCATGGTAAATAGAGAGCCAATCCATACCCAGGATAACATCAAACTCTATTAGAGGTAGAACAATAAGGTTTGCAAGTAGGTTCTTTCCACAGATAAGGATAGGAAGATTCTTATAAATTCTTTTTGCCTCGACATTTCCCCCAGGTGTTTTTACCAAAAGTTCAGGAGTCATTTCTTGAGATGGTATTCTCATTTTACTAGAAAAGGTTTCAGAGATGAAAGAATGTGTAGACCCCGAATCAAACAACACACTGGCATAATCTGAAAAAACAAACAAAGTACCTGATACAACATCATTTGATGGCCCGACATCTGCTGAAGTAGTTGCAAAGGATTTCACCACCCCTTTCTGCTTGTAGTCTAACTGCTTCCCATCACTCAAGCTCCTTGTCGGACACTCGTTTGCATAGTGACCCATCTCATTTCACTTATAACATTTCACTAACTGTAAATCAAATTTGTTCTTACCTTCACCTTGATCCTTTTCAGTGCAATCACGAGCCTTATGTCCCATCTTACCACATCGGTAGCACTTTCCAGAATTCAGAAGACATTCCCCAGCATGCCTTTTTCCACATTTATCACAAACTAGAAACTTAGTTCTCTTACCATCAGACTTTTTTGAATAATTCTTACCTTTCTCCTGCCACCTCGGTCTCTTCTTCTGCTGGTTGTTATAGAACACTTGGTCATTGGAAAACTCCATTTCCACCTTCTCAGCACATCGAACAAGCTTTTCATAACTTTTAAACTCACGAGAAGCTAATGCCCTTCGATATTTTGGATTTAATCCTGAGTAAAAACGATTGATTTTACTATCAAGGTCTCGAATAAAATTTGGAGCATACCTTGCCAATCGAGTGAACCTTTCTTCATAAGAAGCCACTGAGTCTTCCTCTTGCCTCAATTCCAAGAATTGCTTTTCCATCCTAAGTCGAACAGCCTTAGGAAAATACTTCTCAAGAAACGTAACTTTGAATTCATCCCAGTCAAGAGCATCAATCTCATCGGCGTACCTGATATTCTTAACCATAGACCACCACTGATCTGCTTCACCCTCCAAACGGTAAATAGCAAGACTAACCTTTTGATTATCTGAACACCCCAGGACATCAAAAATATTCTCCAGTGCTTTAATCCACCCTTCACCTAGCACAGGGTCAGATGATCCTCTGAATGATGGTGGATGTTGCCTCATGAAATGGTCCACCACTGACATGTTCCTCTGCGGTTGATCTGGCTGATCTCGTGCATGGATACCACCGCCATTTATCGCCTGAGTCAACCGCGCCATTACTGCAACAAACTGTTCAGTTCCAATTCCGACCATTTCTGGATGCTGATTCGGAAGGTTATTTCCTTCTGTATTCCTTCCTAGCACTGCTTCCATGTTTCCTCTGCGGAAAACCATTCTGAACAAACATTTCTTAGATGAAGCAACATGGAAATCTTTAAATGCTCTATCATTTCAAAAAAAAATATTTTTGGATAATCATTTAATAGAATTCTAACTCCTAAAGTTATCTAAACCAACCTCTGATACCAAC
This sequence comes from Viscum album, assembly GCA_963277665.1. Classification (NCBI taxonomy): domain Eukaryota; kingdom Viridiplantae; phylum Streptophyta; class Magnoliopsida; order Santalales; family Viscaceae; genus Viscum; species Viscum album. Next base: position 131,215,440 of record OY728132.1, read on the forward strand.
TATAAGGCCCCAGACTTAAACCATACTTAATCTTGAGTTATTACAAGATTACACATTGAGGATCTTTTCAGGTTTAGAGTTTTAGAGAATTAGATCATAAAACTTTCATTACATTCCACATATAAACAAAGTGGTTACATAAAGATAGTATTCTTCATTCCCATAAATGGAAACACATTTAAAATAAAACATGGATTATTTCTTGACACATCCTTGACTCTATCATCTTATCATGTACCTTTCCCTTGACCTGTGAAAAACATTTCAAAAACTTGGGATGAGCATAAAAACTCAGTATGGGTTATAAAAAAACATGGAAAGGAAACATGAGTTCATATATACATAAGAATGAAATCATACTTTACCCATAAAACATAGGCACTTTAACACACCTCATAAAATCATGAATAAATCATAGAAATCATAAGACATAAAGGTAACTTGAGGCATTCATAACATTCTTACGTAGGGAGTAACCCTCTTGGTTACGTTTGGAATACCCATCACAGTATATTCCCTAAAATCTCTTCGGAGAAACCTTAACGTTTCACTCCTTCGCGTTACCCAATGCATTGGAGAGCTATAACGGGATCACCCGCCGTAGTTTATCACAGAACCACCCGTCTTCATAATAATGCCCAAGAACCATAACATAATCATATCACATAAAACATGCACAAAGGAAACATAAAATTTCCTCATTTCAATCACGAGATATCAATAAAACACATTGATATAATAAAAACATTATGAAAACCATTTTCAATACCAAAGTAAAACATGGTATTTATTTTTCTTTTAAAAAGAAGGTATGACTTGTAGAGGAAGCGGAAACTCAAATAACGGTCACGACGACGGAGAAGTCGTTGTCGCCGCATACGTAAGACAAAAACATTACCTTTTGTCATTTAGTAAACGCTTCGTATAAAAAAGATTCCTTTTGAATAAACATAAAAGTCAAAGGGGTTTATACACCGTATAAAAGAAAGTTGTGTATAAAATAAAATATGCCTCAACGAAAGGAGATTGAGACGAAGTCCCATACCTTGTATCTGACTTGACCCGACCGTTCTTTAATCTCCTGAATAATAAACTTGAGTTAATCTATACTTGCTTAAGAACCTTTTTCAAGTTCATTATTCCTTTTATACCATGTTATGAACATCATGTAATCAGTTAAGTTAATAATGTTCATTTTGTCGGTATTTGGTTCTTAAGTCAAAAATAGACTTCTTACACTTACATGTTGTTAATTTGGTCAAAGGTTCATTATATCCAGAATGGTATTCATGATGTAGATATCATATATGTCATATATATCCAGTACATACATGCATTTATAATATTACATAATCATTTAGAGGTAAGAAATGAAATGCACCGTTCATGGAGACGGTAAGCCGTACGTACGCATGAACGCTACTTTCATTTCTATTTCGTATTTTATAGAATGGAATCATAATTATATAAAGGTATATTATAATTACAGTATAATATCATATATAATATCATAGTTCCATCCTTTATATGTCCCACATATGGTATTTAACGAATCAAATCACTTTGAGGGGGCGGTAGTCCACACTTCCTAAAATGAAGATATCGTGTTTACCCATAATGGAAACCATAATGGTATGCCCAAAATGAAAAAAACAGAAGCTTAAGGAAAACATAAACATATTATATATCATATATAAAAACAGTTACATCATAATGGCCACCTTTGAAGGTGTTAAATGAGTGTTGAACAATCATCGTTTCGGGAGGCAGAATTTCGCCATCCACGGAAACCGTATGTTCTTTAACCATTTGATGTAGTTGTGTGAGAGTGTAGCTCAAATAAATCTTGTAACAACATCCTAGTATATTGAAGATACTGTTGTTGTTACAAAATAAGTAAATAAAAAGAGTTTAGGGGGTTGGAGAAGCAAAATAAAACAAATGAACATGAGAGAATGAATTACCTTTAAAAGTGTAACGCCTTTTGATTTGAGCCTAAAGGCTTCCTTTGAAAGGATTATGCCCAAAGGGAATCCTCTAGGATGAGGAGAGGGATGTGGAGAGAGTAAATGGGAAGGGTTTGGCCGAGCCAAAGGCTTGAGGTGTGTGTGAAATGAGGTAGAGGTGGGGGCCTTTTATAAGAGGAGAGGAGGGGCACTTTTGGAAAGTAAAGAAATATTACTTTATTTGAAAATGTGTTTCGGTTTCAAAAGGTCCCACATTGATATAATTCGTGGATAAGGTGATAAGGCTTCGAAATACACTCATCCAATAATTTTTGTACATGTGTAGTTCATATATTTTACATTATCTTTCCATTTTATTTAAATCGTCAAATAATGATGTCATCGCTGCATCATTATTATGTCATAAATAATTTAATTTATTTAATGTCTAAAAATCATAAAAAAAATACTATGATGTAGGAAATCTTTTTATCTTTCCAATGAATATTTATAATCAAAAATATGATCTTTATAACCCCATGTAAAAATTGTTTCCGTAAAACATCTCTTGTTTGTGTCATTTTTACTTTAACATTTAATAAAAAGCTATTTATGTCATTTCCAAACCAAAGTGTCTCCATGGGGTCCCCAAGTTGACCCATGGCTTGTCTTGGTCGGCCATGACACAACCAATAAGGTTGGGACATGTGTCTAGGTCATTTCATATTATTAAATCATTATTTATACCTTAAACTACCCTAATTACCACTAATCGCGATTAAAAACTTAATAAGTTACTATTCACCAAAAAATTATTTTAATCTCATTGAACCACATTTTACTTCTTAATGACAACCATGTATGTCGGATTTTCAAAATTCAAAACACAATGATGGCAAAATTTCATTTAAACGGAAAATCAGTCTTTATAAGTACCACTTAGTGGTTTCACTATTCATCAAAAATTGAAGTTTTTCAGAAAATTACCAAAAATTCACCCTAAGCTATATTTGATATTACGAATTCAAAAATGAAGTCTATTTTACAAAATTCAAAACATATAAGTCACATTAATTAATTTAATAATTAATTCCCGCTGTCAGAGCAAATAGCGTGTTTTTATGAAACAATAAGTATCAAAATATTGACACTAGTTTAAGTCTGATTTCAAAGTGAAATTGATTCCAATGACCACCATTGGATTAAAGGGTAAAAATATATTCATATTACACATTAATACCAATTCAAAATATAATATAATCATATAAATAAATTAGATTAAAAAGCAGTTTTGATGTAAAATGCAGTATTTTTCACTATTCATTAAAAAATGAACATTGTCAGAAAAATACCAAAAATTCACACAAAGTAAATTTTGATGTCCCAATAATAAATAATAAGTTTATTTTGAAAAAAATAGTTTATAAAATTGTCAAAAGATAGATTTAAAAATGGTTTTCCATCATAAGGCAGTAAAACAATCTTTTAAGAATATTAGTGTATTCCATGCTTAAGATTGGATTTATTTTCATTTTAAGCCTCTAAAACAATATCTTAATCATTAATAGACATAGATAAAAATATCTATTATTAATTACTTACTTGGGATGTTACACTCTTTCTAGTGTACTACAGTATAGTAGATTATTCGCATGAGTGATCCAGAGGAGGAGGATGTTGCTAGCCTGACAGCGATCTATGTTGTTGTATTGGGGCTGATGCCGGCTTACCATGTGGTTAACAATAGTATCTTTAATCATCCACCACATGGATATGACATTCCTACCCATGGAGTGGAGTTTCCTACTTAGGAACCTCCTCCACCAGTTGTCGATGCTGAGGATACACGACGACGATGACGTAGATTGTGTTGTGTTGCATGTGAGACCTCACCTTTTCTATAGGCAGAGGTCATGCCTCTAGAATTCAAGCCTCAGCCGATTGTGGGGGGTGCATTAGGTGGCATGCTATCCATCTTTCTTGATAGTATATCCACAATTTTCTCTATCTTGGTTTCCAGATCCTTCAAAGCCTATATGGTCCCCCCTATGATGATGGTGAGTCTTTCTACTACCCTAGTGGGAAAAGGATCGGGTCCGTAGGAAGACAAACTGTTGACACCTCCTTCTACTGAGACATAGGTAGAGCATCCAATGGTTAAGGTTCCAGTGCCTAAGGATCATCCCTCTCTAGGTCGTTAGACTACACCCCAGCATGGAGCTCAACCATCTCGATATGGGTGTCACATTCACACACCACTCTGTGGGACAGAACATCACCATATACATTGATTATACTCATTCATGTATGTGTTTTCTCTCTATTAAAATTAATAAATACTTTTTACTATCAACCATTTTTTCATTTTTAGCCATTTTTTCAATTTTTATTTATATTTTAGTCACAATTTATATTTTATAATCTTTCAAAGTTGATTACTTGAAATATAGGAAAACTTATTAAATTTCAAGTAGGAAACTTTAAAATCTTATAAAATATAAACTATAAAAACAATCTGAATAAAATTTAAAACATAGCCTAAGAATATAAAAAAACTAAAATAAAAAGAATTTCATAAATATAATAAATAACTGAAAATAAAAGGAATGTAAAAAAATATTATAAATACCATTTTAATTGTTTAAAACAACACTAAAATTAATTTTCAATAAAATATTGATGAATTTGGAATGATATAGATTCAAAATAACCCAAGATATTGAGCCTCGATAAAATGAATACTTTCTAATCAAGATCCACATTTTATTGGTATATTCTATTTCTACAGAATAAACCAACATACAAAATCCCAAAAGGGAGTAATGTAACACAATAATTGTTATGAATAGAATAAAAAAGATGTTGAGCTAAGAGAACTTCCATTCCTATAGAAATTATGGATGTATAAAAAATCCACAATTCACATACCCTTTATTCAAGTTGCACATAGCTTTCTTATGAGTTTCATTGAAATAAATGAATTGAATGATTGAATGGAAACAGTACATTAAGTATATAAAAATTCAATATATATATATAGTTATTTATAATTTATATATTTATAATGAATAATAATATTATAGTTTTGTAATAATGACAAAAAAGTAGTATTTAACTAAATGAAATGATGAATAAAACCCTATATAAGTGATTTCTAACAAGATAGGTAGGAAAAATGGTTATATTAGTAATATTAGAAAGTAATGATACATCTAAGAACATAATTGAAAATAAAACATAATTTAAAATAATAAAAATCATAAATATATTAAGTAAAATCTTATTTACATGTCACAAAATCTATTTCTTAAAAGCATAACATTTTCAATTTCAAATATTAATGACATAATTCCGAAAAAAATATAAAAAACACAATATATATATATATATCATAATATACAATCCTATTTATTTATAAATATAAAAGCATATATAATTAAATTAATTTTTTTACTGAAAGGTGGCACCACCCCTTCCACCTTTTCGAAACAATTTTCTAAAAAAACTAACATACACACATTTAAAAAAATAAAAAACCCATAAAAACTCTGAGAATAGTGGTAAAAAGATATAAAATGAGGGGGATCTAGAAGTGGCACCAACTCAGCTACGTGGGTATCCCAAATATTTGAGATGGGGAGTTCCAGCTTCATCATCTCCAACCTCCTCCTTCTCATACCCATATTTTCAGAATCCCATATTTGTTTTCAAATTTACATTTCCTTCTGCATTACACCTTCAAATATCTCCTTTTATATACAATAATGGGTTTCATAGGGGTTCAACTAGGAGTCATCCATAAATGGAAATGGTATTTTACCTTTTAAACCATCTTCCCAGACATCACTAAGGGGGTCACCTCCGACACCCACCTCGACTGGACTTCCCATGAGAGCTTCTGAGAAAACACCGAGTACTCCGACGACACTAGAAACCTCGATACTGGTGAGGAGTACACCTCCACACAAAACGTCAACCATGCCAACAAGCATATCTAGCAAGGACTGACAGAGTGGATGAAATGGATCTAGTTAGACATTGGGTTCAATGGGTGGCAGCTCAACTAAATGAAGGGTTATGCGCAGTCGTATGATGGAGAGTACATGAAAAACATTGGAGTGAGAGTTTTTTATATATTTTTTTCAAAAAAAATTATTTAAATAATCCTACTTTAAAAAAATTGAAAAAAAATTTCCCAAAGGCAGTAAGGCCTCTAACTCCTTTGGGTTTTTTTACTTGGAAAAATCGTGGCAAGTTCCTTGCTGGATTTCTCAAAAAAAATTGAGAAAAGGAAGCAAAGACCATTCCACCCTTTCCAGAATTAGAAAAATATTTTTTTTTAAATATAATAAAAATAATAATAATTAGTTTTTTCAGTAATTGTACTGAGTACGGCTGGTGGGGACCAGTTAATTGGACAATATGATTTACTTTTGTCACTATATATATACTAGTAGGTCGGTGTAATATTTAGAATAAAATGATCATAATAGTCATATGAATACCTATATGTGTATAAAATCATATCTATTTGGTTGATATAGATTGTTTTAAAAGGAACCCTTTAAGAAAAATGTTGAATTTTTAATAATTCATAATATAAAAAAATGTTATCATGTATCAGGTTTGTTGAAAATAGTTTAATTAAAAATTAAATTACAAAAATGGGTCACTAGAACATAGGAAAATTTGAACTAAATTTAAATCTAATATCAAATATAAATAATTGAATTGTACCTATAGCACTAATTGAATTGAATAAACCAATGTGATTTTCTATAAATTGTATCATATATTTAAAATAATGTGATTAATATGGTGTGACAATATTATCATATGAAAAAAGAAGATACATTTTCCCATATTTTTATTTATGATTAGATGAATCATACTAAAAAAGACAGATAAGATGAATGGATAGATGGAAAAAATTATTAAATGGAAATGAAAATGAAATAATTTTAGATAACACAAAAATATATATGTTTTCATTTTTAGGGAAAATTAAAGAACATATAAAATTAAATCATATACCTTTTATCTTATTGTGATATCGAAAGTATTTGTTGATCTGCAACCTTGAGCCCCAAAAAATAGAGGAAAAAATAATTAATTCATATTGTTGATTTCTATGTTTGAGTGCATTTTAATTTTCCTAGATAGTACCGAGAAAAATAATCTATTATTCAGAAAATAAATGTATAAAAATATGTTTTTTAATTACATGTATAAACACATTAATACAATATCATTGAAAACTAAAAACCAAAAATAGTTTGAAAAAAAGTTTAAAATATGCGATAAATATATTGAAATAAATGGAAAATCTATGATATCTAACAATCATAGATAGATTATTTGGATCATATGGAATACATTAACCAAAAAAACTTTATGCTAAATCTAATACAAAGTTTAAATTCACTATTTTGGAAAAAAACACCGCAACCCTAAATAGAATAAATAAACTTCATTTTATGTGATAATTAACATAGAAAACAATAGAGAATGGGTACACATATAACTAAATTTTTCTAGTATTCCACCCTTGCGTTCGCACTGGATCCCATGAATGGTATAATAAAATAACATAACTTTAAATTTAAATATATTTATATGAATGTTAGAAATATATAATACTATGATAAAATAATGAAATTCATGTTAGAAATGATTAATGTTTTAAACAATTTTAGAATTACATTTGATGAAAATCGTTGAAAGTAATAAACAAATGCATAATATAAAATTGAATATGTAAAATTGGATAAACATTCATATACAAAGTTATATTAATTAATAAATATGCATAAACATCATTTAATCATCCAACATATATAATCAGTATGAATATATCATAAATTTTTACATGTTCATGATTATAGTAATTAATATATAAGGAAATTTAAATATAAATTGTAAACTGGTCATTTTTAGTCTAAAAATAAATAATACATACAGAGAGTCTATAAAAAAATTTAAACCTTTCATCAAATAAAAAGTTTTTTACCAAAATACACGAATAAGTCATTAGGATCACCAATATCAAATATATTTAAATTAAAAACATGAATTCAATATTTTTAACTAAAGGATATTCAAATTTGAAAACAAAAAAAACAATCAAATTACAAAAAAATACATATTTTTAAAGATATTAAAGAATAAAATAAAAATAATGAAATCATTTGTATGGTTTAAATATTTTATCTAATGAATGCAAATATATCCCTTAAATAAAAAAAATTATAAAAAATGTCAAAATAGATATTTTTTGTACCCCTATAATTATTATCCAATGAAAAAAATATATTGACTATAAAACTTCTCTCTTAATTGATTTCCTATAGATTATAAAAACAAAATTATTTTTTGGGTTGTCTTTATAATTGGTTGACTCCTTAATTGGAAGAAACATGTAATTTTTATCCCCACTTTTCATTTCCCATTTAAATAATGAAATTTATTTAAAAAAATAAACAAGTTAAGAATCATGGAAATGACCAAATTCCATTATAAAAACTTAATTTTTTTATCAAATAATAACAATCGTAGTGATCAAATAGTACATTAAACACAAAATAATTGAAATAATAAAAGGTGTAAATATTTAAGTTGATTCATTAGTGATTATAAATCCCATTATTTAAATGCGAAATGAAAAGTGGGGATAAAATTTTTATGTTTATTCCAATATTTATATGAGGGTTGACAAGTAGGGATCAAAATAAAAAGTCTCATACTATAATTAGGTACCACTATTTAATATTATAAATTAAATAATTAATAGTGGTATTAAAATTTTAAGAGTTATAATTTTATAGTGGAAAATTCCATGAATCAATTTTATTTTCATTTTTCACCACAATGTGGTTTTAAAAGTTGAACACCAAGATTATTTCCAAAATTTAACATTAGATTGTTGGTACATATAAGTAGCCTACACATGTAATATCAAAACCAATAGACCCTTTAAGAACTAAATCAGATTTAAACTTAAAAATAAACTAAAATATTACCTATTAAGATGAAATAAATCTTCACTTATAAATAATATATTGGCCTCATCACAAGCTTTATATAAATTCCAACATTCCATCTCTAACTATTTTGAAGACCCTACATGTTATAGTGATAATCAATTTTTCTATTTCCATGGTCAATCTGATATATTGCATTAATTGTTTCCTCTATAACACAAATATTTTTTTGACTAAAAAAAGAATAAACTCTAGTGAAAAGTAATAAAAAATTCCCATAGTGAAGGACCCAAAAAAAGTAGTTTTCCTCTCAACATATTTTGTTTCATGTGTAAACATGATTTAATATCAAAATTAATATTTTTAATCCATAAATAAACATTTTAATAACTTTTAGTATTAACTGTGAACATTAGTGAAAATGAAAAATAAATATGGATAGATTATGAATGGAATAAACTAGTATGTCAAGGATAATAAATGAAGTTAGAAAAATTAAAATTCATGGAATAATTATTTCACAAGTATTTTGAAATCCATTCTCACCTTCTCTGGGAATCTCCTAATTTTGTCCCTTGAAAAAATAAATTCCCCCACAAATTTCACTCAAAATAGAAAAATGAAGGTGAAAATTAAAATAATTAAGGACATAGAAATTATAATGTAAAATTTATTGTAAATAAAACAGATATAAATCATAAGAAATCATTAGAAGGTCAAAACCCATACCTTTTGGACCTAGAATTCCAAGGATGTAACCATTTGATATGAGTTGTCTACCTACTGATACATGTTTAGTATAAGGTAAAAAATTTGAAATTATATAGTAAGAAGTGTATGGATATACAATTTTATTTTCATGGTAAATCCTATGAAACTGATATTATAAAGGATGATTATTTTGAAAATTTTAAATCACATACTTTAGAAATCCATAGTGAGCAAGGAAATTCATATGTAAATGTGAGTTACCATTTTGGGATTAAATCAATGAATAAATGAAATGAATATATTTAGTATAAACTATATATATATATATAATATATATTTCGAAAAAAACTAAATTTATATTGCATGAATTCAAATTGAATTCGTATTCCATATATTTATAGACATTAAACATGTATTTAGAAACAAAATGCATATTACACATTGCATATATTTTAAAACAGAACATATATATTTATAAAAAAATGAACATTTCATAAACATAATTTATATTTCATAAAAATAATGCATAATGTGTATTGAATATATGAAAATGCATATCAAATATATTCAAAATGAATATTGCATATTCCATATATTCATAATGCATATAGGATATATTAAAATATATGTCCATCAAGAGAATATAATATACATAGAAACTAATTAAATAATTCATGTTTCATGTTTCATATATTTAATAATAGAATATATATTGAATATGATGCCTGCAATGGAATATTAAATATGATGAATAGGGGAACAAATATAGTTTAGCCTTTGGATTAAATAATTAAGACAAAACCTTAAAGATCCATCAAAATAATAACCAATGTCTATAGAAGGATGAGATTTTTAGGAACAAAGAACACCCACAAAGTTATGGTATTTTAACATCAAATAAAAATGGGTATGAAAGAAATATAACCTTTTAAACCATGGAAGAGACTGTATTTGAAGATGAATCGCTTTTATATTCATGAATTTTGACTACCAAAAGATCAAAGTAGAAATAATAATGAATCATTTGAATGGATAGTGAATCATAAGTGGAGGGAAATGTGAGTGGGGGATGCAATTGGTATAGATAGGAGGAGGAGGATGGATAGGAGTGCAATGGAGTATAGTGTGTGATTAGGTTTCAAGCGATAACACTCAGGAGTGGAGTCAAAGGTCAAAGGAGGAGGTGTATATAGTGACCCTATAATTTTACACGTATTATTAAATTATTTTCATCATAAATATCCTTAAAATAAAAACCATGTATCTCAACTTCTAGTGTCTTTGGAATATTCGGTACATAAAATTGAAAACATGGAACCAAAATAAAAAACATCTTTTATTTAACCTTCATTATGAGATCCTAACTTCATTTAAGATCTTAAATATATATAGGGTAACCTAGGGAATACATGAACAAAGGGATGATATAAAAATACCTGTAAGGGTATAAACATAGATATAAATCATAGCATATGGGTTAGAAGGCATAACATGATGACATAAAAAATGCATTGAATGCGAATAAACATAAGGAAGCATAACATGTAGATAATGGGATAATGTTATCATGTAATAAAAATAATTTCAAAAAAACATAAAACATGGCATAAGAATGATTCATGGATAACTACTAAGGCCATTTCATATGAAGGATAATGAGTCAAGGCTTACTTCTAAGACCATTGCACATGGTAGACCAAGTCCCATAAAGGAATCAAGTTTACTCCCTATCCTAAAAAGATGTCTCATGAGACTAAACATTACCCAATGTCTTGTAGAACTATCTTGGAATTCCCATCATAACATTTTCATTCATATTTTTTACACACGAATAATTATAAATAATTAATAAACATAAGGGTTTCCCATGGAAAGAAATGGGTATCGTAATCATTTCATAAGGCATAACAAATGGGTGTATCGTAAAGGTGTCCATGAAAGAATGGAATTAAATAATAAATGGAATTTCATAAGGTAAAATATGCATATATAATGATAAATAATTTCTAGTTTACTTGAAAAAAATATAAAAATAGTGTTTAAGAAACTTTATAAATAATCCACTTTAGTGCGGGTTAATGAAATTTTTTAAAATTCTTTAAAATGGAAAAGGAATAATTGTTTTTATAAAACAAGAAATAAAATGAGATAGTTTTTCATTATAAAATGAACTATTTTATAAAAATAATGGTGTAATAAAATATATTATGGAGTGTACTTTAAAATGGGTTAGAAATCGTTAAGTTCCCTATAACCGGGCTTGCTTATTGGGAGGAATTGAGAAAAGAACCTTATAAAACATGTATTTACCCATAAAATAAAGAATAATTGAGAAAGGAATACATTTTTTGAACATAAACATAGATTTTAGGTGGATTAAATAATATTAATTAATAATTAAACTGGGGTAAAGAGAGTGAATGTGTAACCCTAAGGAAAAAATGGTGGTTCAGAGAGAATCCTTTACCTTATGTCTGAAAGTGTCCTTCACTTGTACTTAATGTCCTCGATAATCAAATTATATAAATTAATTAATTAATTAAAAACATATTATATATTTATTTTATTTATTATAATTTTATTAAGTTCATTTATGGCCTTTTTGATGATTTATAAGATTTGATTTCTTCATTAGGGAGAATTCATTCCATGATTTTATGATTGGTCCCCTTGAGTTTAATTATGGAAGTTCATGAAAAATGGAAAGAAAACTATATAAGTGAAATTATATGATATTTATGATCCTAAATATTTTTAAATAGTTTCATATATCCTTTTTTAGATATTATAATTATTCATTAGATAAAAATTTTATGACGAATGTTAGTTTATTTTGGTGAATTTTCGATCATCACGAACTAGTTTTGTTTTGTTATTTAATATTATATATATATGTTAGTTTCATAACATAAAAATTGTTATAATGTAGATTTTAAAATATTTTTCAACTATAATAATATTTTTATGACCATCTTAGGAGGAAGTATTAGAAAATAAAAAATCGTCATCCAAGAATGTAGTGAATCTGCACCCCATGGATGATGTTTTCATTTTTAGAACAAAAAAGGGAAGAGAAGAGAATTGATGAAGGATATACCATTATAATAAATATATTAAAATATATAAAATATATTGGAATTATCATTCCACTTTGGTATAGTGAGGTTAGGAGAGGATAAGAAAATAAAATAAATTGAAAATAAAATGAAAGAGGATTTCACCTCTTGAACTTCTTCTCCTTGAGAGCCTCCATAGATAAAAAGGGTTTTTTTATTGAGAAAAAAGGAGTCAAGAAGTGGGGGAGGGTTTGGGAAGAGTATTGGGTATAATTTTAACATGATTCAACTCTCTAGATGTGTGATGAGTAAGGGTGGTGAGGGTAGTATTTATAGTGGGTGGAGAGGAGTGTTTTGATTATTTTATTCATTTGTTTATTATTTTGGATCAGGACTATCAACATTGTGAATTATTGTGACTATGCATAGTAACTAGTGCATGTTATTTTTAAATAATGATTCTTAAATCATCTATACATTATCCATGACTCAATAATTTGTGTATTTAGCTTATACCGTAAATTATCGTATTTCAATATTCACCAAAAAATCAACTCTTTTAGAAAAATCCCAAAAACTTTACCCTACCCATTTTTTGACATGTATATTTAAAAAATAGACTCCATTTTAAGAAAATAATTTTCTAAATATAAGAAATTTAATTTTTAATTAGAATCATCATTTACTCGAAAAATGCTGATTTTAATATTATAACTGATTTTATGATACATTCAAAAATTAATTGAAGTGTTATAAAATTATCTTATAGTCATAATAAAAAAAACTAATTTATGAATATATTTTATGAAAATAAAATTTCTTTTAAAAATTTATATTAATTATAAAATTATAAATAAACATTTGCACCTTACAAAAATATGAATACTTAATTTATCATTTTTAAAATATTTATTTACTTATTCCATGAAATAAGTATATCATATTTTAATTTATAGGATGCCTAAATTTTATTTATGGTTTCATAGGTTAGTTTATTATTTTATTGGTCAGGATATTATTCTTAATGCTCTTGTTACTATTCCAAAGGCCATGTTAATATTCCATTGGTTTAGGTTTCTTAATTTCTATAAATACCTATTATTTCATTTATTCTTAATTTATAAAGTTTTTATTGTGTTATATATGTGATTTTTATGTGGTTTATACTATATAACGAAATTATAATAAGGAAATTTTCATTGATATAATTCTAGGTCATTACAGTGGAGGTGGGAAGGTAGAAAGAGGAAAAGGGATGTCAAAAGAGGTGGGGTGATGGAGGTCGGGATATAGTGGAGAATATGAGCATGTGAGTAGAAGGTTGAGGAAAAAAGAGAGTATACAGATAGGTGTAGATGTAGGGAGGAGAAATAAGAGAGGGAGGGTGGACTGGGAGGTGAGTAGGTATCGGGTGTCGAGGAGTTGGACGCCGAGATGTGGTAGAGAGGACAAGAGAGGGGGCCGAAGTTGGAGGTGGATAAGGGAGTTAGGGAGGGAGAGGTATAATCGGGAGGGGAGGGTAGAAGCATTGGGTAAAGGGATAATGGTGAAACATTGGGGGGGACTTGAATGGGAAATTCAACACATGTACTAGAGGAAAAAACCAATTTTTGTAGACTTAGTAGAGATATATATATATATACACCCGTGGTGGTGAATTTTAGGGGTCTCAAGAGTCTTAGGGTCAAGAATCCCTGAATAATTTATAGGGTCTAACATATTTCCATTGTGTTTCTTCCCCTTCCCCGAACCCATGTGTGTGTGTGTATATATATATATATATATATTCTAGAATCTTGTACTATGATAATAAGAATAAGAATTTGGGAAATATAACTCATTTGAATAGCCTATGAAAATCTTCAACCATGAAAATAATGGTATCCATCATTAATAATATTATTTATTCATAATAATAGTCCTTTTATGTAAACAATTTCATTGAATCTTATTTAAATTTTTATTAAAATAATATTTTGAAAAAGAAAAAGTAAAATAAAAAATAATTAAATTTATTATCGTTATTAAGGTTAATTAAAAAATATCAAGAAACCCACTAATAAAAACAAAATTAAAGTAAAAAAGTGTACATAGTCCTAAACTTTCCATGAAATTATAATTAACATTGATGTTTTCATATCCCAATTCTATCAATCAATTTCTCAAAAGTTGTACTTGGTAATTTCCGTGAATAAATTTCCAATATTATCATTTGATCTATTTTTTTTAATTTTAATCTCAAATTCATTTGAAGTTCATGATTAAAAAATATTTTTATTGAGATATGTTTCTTCACATCACATTTTATATGACCATATTTTAATTGTGTTATACAAGTAACATAATGCCCATATAAAGTACAAGAAACATCATTATTCATAGTAAATAAAATTTATTTCTAATATGATGAATAAATAATTTCGACCAAGATCATTCCTAACATACATCATGAATTAAAATTATCTCAATATGATTACGCTATAGTAATTATAACTTTTAGCGACAGGAGAGAGACCACTTTTGGAGATCATAATTGGTCGATTTCTAAAACCTATAAAATATCGCCATTGGTGTTCGTTGATGTTATACACACCCATGAAGCATTATGGATGGTCAAATTGAAATCTTGATAAGGTAGGTATTTAGATCTTATGTCTACTATCCATGGTAGAAAAATGACAGATCAATGACATCAAGGTTTGTGGTGTTCCATCGGTCGACATTACAAGAAGTTAGGGGTGAGGGGGGAGGGGTTTTGACCATGGGTAGGATGTGGATGGGGGTTGAAGTCAGGGGCTAGGTTGAGTGTCCAGGGTGGGTGGTGATGTTGAAGGTGGTATGGAGGAGTTTCACTAAAAATTGCATCGAGGAAGGAGAGCAGGAAAATTTCCACTATTTTTTTCTAGGTATTAGTGGATTCCATTAGCGATCTCATAATTATCCCACTACTGAAATAAAAATCTATATTAGTGTTATAGAAATTCACAAAAATAGAGTATTTCATAAAAACTTGAGAAATGAACGTTCCACTATATAAGAATAAATATATAGTTTTAGATATAACTTAAAGTGTATCATGAAAATAACTAGCATCAGTATAACAAAATAATTTTGATACTAAAATTTTAAATAAAGTAAACCTCAAACAACAGATCCATGAAGGTATCTCAGTATATATTTAATACTATTATAATGTCTTTTAATATGAGAGAAACTTTATTTGACTAATAAATTCACATAAAATGATATATATATATACTTAAATTATTTGTGTGGTACTGATCACGTAGTAAATTATCCTATATTTTCACCCTTATAAAAGTTATTTAAAAAATTTCTATGGTTTTGTATCCCATAATTTGATCATTTTACATTCAAACCTAATTTTTCATTTGTCATGAAAAATATATACAAAGGGGAAAATTTCATTTTTTGACATTTCTATGGAATCATACTAGTTTAGTATTTTTTTTATAATATTCCCTAAATTAATAAAAATTGAAAAATTCCATTGTTTTAGGATTCCATGGTTTTTGATATCCATTTCATTCAACATGACCTAGGCCTTAATCCAATCATATAAGGCACACATGAAGCATGAAAATTGAAAAATGATTGGGAAAATATAATTGAACAACCTTCAATAAATGGGTCATGAACCAGTATACGTGAATCAAAATGGGATTATTATAGTTTAAAATGAAAGGGAAATATAGGGAGAATATCTCCATAAAATAGCAGGGAAAAATTCAATTATTAAGGATGTTAGTTGATGTGTGTAAGTGGAGGGAACTAAACAGTATATCCTATTAGAATAGATTACATTTTTAATACAAATATAACATTTTCTACGCATGTCTAATAGAGTGCACATTTTGTGGGAGTATAGCTAAGATGTATCGAAACACCTTCATTATTAACCGTATTTAGATAATTTGTGGTCTCTGGTTCTAAAAAATCTTTCAAATTTGAAGGATAGATTTGGAGGTAAAAATTTTCTTACCTCTTCCTTATAAATGTGTACTGACACTTCCATTGAATGGTTAGTTATCCATTTTTTTAGAAGAAAAGTTATGTTTTTCATGTACAAGGGAGGAGTTCCAATATATTAGGGTTTTATTTTATAAGAATTTAGGTATTTATAACAATATTTTTCTCTCTCTCTCTCATTTTTTTCATCTTTATGTTTCTCCCACAACAACATTCTTATCTCCAGGGTTATGGAGAACTAACCGTCAAGCTATTACAAGTGGAGGAAGTAGTGATGATTTGAGTCTGTTACACTTTAATATTTTGTCTTTGTTTTATTCTAAGAATTATATAGTGAAAAAACATGGTGCATGTGTGGTCACCTTGCTTTCTCGCTTTATGTTTTCTTATTTCTATTCATCTATTTTACTCACCTTCATCATTATAATTCTATATATGGTAGAGTATAATTGTGGAAATAAAGTGAGGGATGATATAATTCATATAAATCTCTCAGTGTAGGATAATAAAAATTCAAACATGGGGTATAGAGTGAATGGTATTGATCTCTACAGTAAGAAAAATAATGAGATTAAACTCCTTTTAAAATACAATGATCTGAATTGATGTGACACTACTAGAAATAGGATCTATACCCATGGACCTATATCAATGGTTTTATAAAACCATTGGTATAGGTCCCCCTATATCGATGGTTTAGAATATCTATTGGTATAAGCTATTTATGGGAAGTAAATACCAATACCCAGAATGGCTTGAAGGCCTTATTTTTTTTATGGATAATCCCCCTTTTAAGGGTTTAAGGGGAACCCATACATGACCCATAGTCCCAAGGCACAAGGCCCGACAAACCCGCAATACATGACCCGAAGGCCCAAATATATACCATGCCCAATACATGACCCGTAGGGCCAGCCCACTTGAACTAACCCTCCCCATATTTCTGCGGCATTGATCACCTAGATCCCCACCTTGCATTGCTGATCGACAGCATCGCCCTGTACAAAGCTGCACGGTTCTTGGACCTGATGGCGGCTGCCATACCCTCTCATTCTTCCAATCCAGTTAGCTCTGCATCTAGTGGCTACTACTCCTATTTCTCTGATCCTATTCTGGGGCCTGTTCTATGTGGACTAGGCACTCCATGGTCTACGTGACCTGAAGGCCCTGTGGCCTGAAGGCCTTTGATGACCCGAAGTCCCTAGAGACCCGTAGGCCCAAATCGGTGCCCCGAAGGCCCAAATCGGGTGAATAGTTCTAGCTGCTACAGTATAGAACAGTAACTGCTACAGTACTGCTACAGTACCCCCGAAAATTCTCCTCCACCCAGTTTTGAACCCAAATCTCTTGGATGCCAAGCAGGAGTCCTTACCACTCATGTATGGGCTCGTTGGCCCAATAGTTTATTTAAACCATTGGTATAAATAATTTTATACCAATGGGTTTTAAAAACTATTGGAATATATGTAGGCTATACAAATGACTTTAAGAAACTGTTGGAATAGTATTTGAACTACATCCCAACTATGTGGCCTCTCCCCTTATATATCACTCCCATACTGATTTAACCCTACAAGTGGCCTTCCATTTTCCTCCCCAACCATGACGATCTCTACTCAATTGATGTTTTGATTCTATTCTTCTTGAACATCAAATTTGTGAGTTCCAAATCCATCATATCTTCCTCCAAGTATCATTTTCATTATTTTAGGTATAAATTGCTAACCTAGATTCTTTTATGTCAAGATTATTACTGTTTCATTAAATGAGGGTTAGTTTTGATTATATTTTTTATTTTATTACATAATAAATATTATTATAAGTGATGTATTTTTTTAAATTTAGTTACTCTATAATTCTAAATAAATATAATATAAACCTATTATTTTTTGTGATTTATAAGGTAAATATGTAATTAATTATTGTAGTACTTTTTTAATGTATTTGGGGTTATGAAATTATTCATTTTAATGTTTTATTTTAATAATTAAAATTATTCATTTTAGGTCTTAAACATGTTTGGATTTAAAATGTAATATATTATTTGAATATATAGATTGGTCTTATTTTTATAAAAGTTTGAATATAGATGGTATTTTTTGTTACATAAAAATATTTCTTAAATTATGTTAAATATTTGGAAAATATATTTATATAAAGTAACATTTCCTTTCTTTTGATATGTCTAAAGTGATGTTTTTTATATATTATTCCTTGTGTCGGTTGTTTTGATTAAGCATTTATTATGAACTATCTCACACTAAAACATAGTTTACTACTAATATAATCTTGTTATTGAGAAACCTCAACTAATTCCATGTTTGGTTTGTAACTTACGAGATTTAGACCACTATATATACCATGGTTCGAGTTTAATATACATTTTTGTATTTTATAATATAATTCTAAAATGGCCTGGTTTTAATCTATGTCATACATATACTTTTTTTGTGGTATTATGTATAGTTATTACTCATTGAAAAAATAGATTTCAATATTATGGTTTTATATATTTGGTATTGTGTTATCTCATGGGATTGAGTTATGAAATTAAGGATATGGGTGATAAATATATAGTTTGAATTATTTTCAAATGGATTTTCCCTTAGAAAATTGCAGTTTTCATGATAAACTAAGTTTTTTATAATGATGTATTCATGTATGTTAAATTTGGTATTTAATGCACAAGAATGGAGAGTGATTTAAAATATATTTTATTTCAATATTATTTCAACATTTTCTAAAGTGATTGAAATAAAGTGAAAAAGTAATTTTTCCTTAAATATATGTGTAAATGAAAGGAATCTTATTTTAATGATTTTATAACATGAAATATAACATTATTTTTTTAACATAATATATATAAGTTGGATGCATGATACTGATCGGGTCTCAATAGATTTTCAAACCAAGTTGGAGTGGTTTTTATCATGTGTGAATCAATGAAAATAAATTGAAAGTTCTGTGTGATTCTTATACGATGAAACCTTTAGGAAAAAAAATCAATTTTTCTAGAAGTACTAGAGACTATAAAGGTTCCTAATGGATATTAAAGTAACATATCAAAATGGTTCAATAGAAGAGGGTTGAAGCTAGAATCTCTAAAGACTCATGATTATCACATCCTTCTTCATGAGTTGATTCCAATAGAAATATGTCATCTATTGTTCAATAATATAAGGGTGTAAGTGATCCAATTGTGCCATTTTTAAAGATATATTTTCTCGAAAATTTTTTCTAAGTATTTTTTATAAAAAATACATGAAGAGACAACATTGATTTTGTGAGAGTTAGAGAAATTTTTTCCTCCATCATTTTTCACATTAATGATGCATCAAACGATCCATCTTCCAACTGAAATACTTCTTGGATGACCCGTTTCTTTTCATTGGATGTATCTAACTAAAATAAATATCACTACTGAAAATCTAGTTATTTATGATGGGATCCCATCGCAAATGAACCATTGCAGAAAAGCACATCGCAAATAGTATTTTTTGTGACGGTCTGTCGCAAAAAATACTATTTCTAATGGGAAATTATCTCGTCACAATTAGTTTTCCCATGTTATTTAAAAACCTTTTGTGGGGCCAATCGCAAGTGCATATTTGCGACGGGCCCATCACAAAAAAAACATTAAATTAATAAATATTTATAAAATTTAATAAAATAATATTATTAATAATAAAATAATATTAAATAATAATAATAAAAATAACAAAATAATATTAATAAAATAATAATAATATTATTAGTATATTATAAATAATAATAACAATATAATAATACTATTAATGAAATATTAGTGTTAATATGAAAAATACTAATAATATTAATTAAAAAATATTAATAAAATGAATAATAATAATAATAATAATAAATTATAAATTAGAAAAACCTAAATATTCACAAAAATATAAAAATAATAATAATAATAACAAAATAATATAATAATTTTAATAAAATAATAAATAATAAAATAAGTAAACTAATAAAAAAAGTAATAAAAAATAAAAATAATAATAAAATAATAAAAAACAAAATATTCACAACAATATAAAAAATGAACTATATAAAAATATAAATATATAATATTACAAAAAAATACATTCAGATGTTTTATCATAAAATATAGATACATCACTATGGGTATTCTAAAGGAGGTGGAAGAGCTGGAGGAGATGGTGGAGGGAAGTTCATCCCTAAATCACGAGTCAAATGATGCATGTACTGCATTATCTCCTCGTGTTGCTGTTGTAGCTTCCATCGATGAATCTCCTCCTACTATTGTTTCTATTGTCGATGGAGCTCTCCATTATTCCTATGCATACTCTCTATAGCTCACCCTAAGCTCGTAGTTACTCCTGATAAAGTGTAGTAGATGATGATGACTCTCCACAAGCTCCTCTTGAGTTGTACGCCAACATCACAACAGTCCCATAATAACTCTCAGGCATCAATCGAGATCTGATGCCATAACTTGTCATTTATCGAAGGCATATTGGGCCACATGCATCCATGTTTCATCATCAAATCGGTGGACACTGGTCTTATCCTCGGTCTTGGCCTGACTCTCAGTCTATGTCTGAGATGTCACAGCCGCATATGACTCCTTCAATTTCAATTTAAAATTAAAATAGTTAAAATCAAAAAGAAATTACACTGAACACAATTTGACGCTGGTGATGACCTCTAATCTCTCCAGTGACAAGATCACTGTACATCTTCCTATAAATGTTGAACTCTATAATATCAGGTTTTTTGACTGCCTATATTAATATAAAATAAATAGTTTACATTTAAAGTTATAAAAATCAATTAAAAAAGTACTTACCATATGTTTCCTATGTGTACTAAATGTATGAATATGGGCTCGATGTGTCACCTCATGCCTCCCCTATTTTTTTGACCTATTGATGATCTCCCCTAAAAAAATCACGCATCCAGTGTGAAAAAAATCCATCCCAAACCTGAAATGAAATGTAATTAGGTTAGTGGGTGCAACAAGACTCATCAAACTCTGTCAATCCTAATTTCATCATTGCTTTCCTTCTCAAATTGAGAAAAAACTGACAAAAACGCTCACGCATAAACCCCTCCCATGCCTCCCAGATAGCGTCATGCATTCTCTCATCGATGGGATGCCATAAACCCTACACATAATTAATAATATCAAGTAATTAATTAAATAAATTTCAAAATAAATATTTTTTATTTACATACCATCCAATGATAGAACATGCAGTGCAGAACATCAATGGGAATCTTATCCCATGTGACCCATTCTCTAGAAAAAAATTGTGTAATATAGAACTCCTTTATCCAGTAGCTATACATGAAAAGCTATAAAAAAAGAAAAAATAATCAAATAATTAGTATATAAATAAATTAATGATAATTAATGAAAACTAACTAAAATACTTAAGTAAAAAAACTTATAAAGGCATCGATCGAAGACAAAATAGGGACATCGCTCAGGGATAGGTTCTGGAATCATCAATTGTGAAGGAACACACCTCATCTAAGTCCTCTCAGAATCACCAGCAGTCTGAGGGTCAGATGATACAACATCCTACTCTTTATCAGGTAGACCACCCTCAAACTCACAAAACAGATCTGAGTGCATCTTAAACACGAAATGATTGTTGTTATCATACATTTGAAAATTATTATTATATATAATTATATATTATATATGATTATAACTATAATTTAACTATGTCAATCTTCATCTTTATCCTTATCTTAATATCTGATGGTGTAAATATCTTCATATTCCTCCTCAACATCATCAATTTTCATATGATTTTGTGTTTCATCATCACTTGTCATTTCAAAACTCATTTTTTACATCATTAACATCATCATCACTATCGACCCTTAACTGTGGGGTTTCACCATTGATATTCATGTCTCTTCATGAAAAAGATAGATTTGGAGTAGTCTCTTGAAAAGTTTCAATTCCTTTCACTTCAGTGGAACCAAATTTACTTTTCATAAACTAATATTCCAAAGATTTCATTTTTATTATAATCCACCAATCACCCAACTCTATTGAAGTAGAATAGTAATTTACATAATAAATTTTATGTTCCTGATGATCCAATAAAAATGGTTCATTTACTGTAAGAAGGATTCTATATTTAATATCAATTATTCTATGGCTCTCATGAACACATAAGTCTCTCTCAGTATCCAACCACTGAAATTTAAACATCATTATGTAATTTTGTCCCAAATAACATAGTTCAATAATTTCTTCCTACATGCCATAAAAGCCAACTTCAATTTCTCTATGATGGGATCCTCTCAAGAAAACACCACTATTCGTTGTTTTTTTAGTTCCCCATATACATGTGTATGAAATTGAAAACTATTCACCATATATTCATTTTAAGATTTAACCATTTTGGATGGTGGGTTACTCAATACACACAATCAGTTATCAATTTTATCATCATGTTGAGATACCTAAATTTTTTTAAAAAAAATTATCCATATTACAAGTAATAAATTGATTCAATATGTTAAACCAAAAATAATTTTTGTTACCAGTTTTTGAAACCATTAGGAAAAATTATTTTTCCGAAATTCTTCAACAGCAGCTGCTATAATTTGTGGAAGTTGTTTCTTAATATGATTATCATATAAACTAAAAATAAAATAAAATAAATTTATTTTAACAAAGATTATAGAATAAGTGATAATAGAAATCGTATTAAAAATGGTGTCATTTCTTCACTGTTGAGAAGAACATATGTATGAGCTCTATGATGTACATCATCTAAAATCCATTATTCATGAACTCTATCAAATCCAAATTATGGCTGATTAAAAACTGATAATTGATTTCTCATTTCATTAAAAACATTTCCCTTATTACATCCCATGTCATTGTGTTTTGAGAGATATTTATTTTGAAAATAATGAGAGGAGAAAAAAGATATTTACTCCAACAAATAATATTCTGTAATTTATCATTCAATCGATTATTTGTTACATACTCTTTTTCAATTTCTACATGCATATCTCGAATGGGTACAACCATATAAATTGTATCAGACCTTCACATTTTTTTTATGTGTCAAATGTAATATCAAGTGTTCCATTGATTAAAATAAATTTGGTGGGGATATTTTTTTCATATTTACATAAAATTAAAACATCTTCTTGTAGTCTTTTTAGTGCATCATATACTATTTTTTCTACATAAATGTTACAGAAAAATATGATATGTATGTTAGCACATCCCAAATTATATAATTCAACAAACCTCTTAATCCAATCGGTAGAATTCTTTCCATTATAACATGATAGTCGTGACTTTTTAATCTGGTAATATGACCATTTCTAAAACACATCAACCCAAATTGGAAACATAACCATATGGAAGTCTCAAATATAAAATACACTGAAAAAATAATAATCAGTTTGTTTTGGAAAGTGTATAAGCTGTTTTGGTTTAATGAACTTTTGTGATCTGGCATTTGCAAACATTTCAAGTTCTGATCACCTATAAATTTGGGAAAGATCAAATCATGCATTTACATTATCTTTGGTCTTACAAGATGAATCTAAAACTATATAAAATATATTATCAAAATAGTTCTTCTCAATATTCATGTCATCCAACATGTGATGGAATAACAAATTAAGAAAATATATAATATCCCAAAAAATGATCTGCTTTATCTAATTGTGTTCTTTCCCAAATCCATTAATTTTCTATTGATTTATAGTTGGTCCAAATTTAATGGGAGAAAATTAAGAGACAAATTATTTTAACTCTATACAATATCACTATTGGAGGTCCATCTCTTTCAATTGTTCCTTTTCTGAAATGATATTTGTGCCTCCAAAAAGGATGATCGGTTGTAAGGAATCTATGATGACAGTCAACAAAATATGGTTTTCTTCCATTAATGAGCATAAATTCTTTTTTGTCTCTCATATAGTACAAACGTGATTTTGGACCATGTGTACCCTTACTAGATAACATTCCATATGATGGGAAGTCGCTAATTATCCACATCAATGTAACTTTTAGAAGGAAATTTTGTTTCACAGTAACATCATATGTACTGACACCATTAGTCCAAAAAGAATTTGACACCTCAATCAATGGTTTCAAATAAACATCAATATTCTTTTTCATATGTCCTAGAAATAATATGGTCAAAAAGATATTTGGCTCCTTCATCAACATCCAAGGAGGTAAATTGTGTGGAGTTATAAAGATAGAAAAACATGAATACTGACTACCGAAAGAACCAAATGGACAAAAACTATCAGTAGAAAGATCCAATCACACATTTTGTGCTTCTAAAGAAAAAGATTAATGTACTTGGTCAAAATATTTTTATGAATCACCATAAAATGTATTTTTTAATCTTTTATCAGTTTAAATATAGGTTTTGTACCACAATATCAATGTCGCTGTGTTTTTGAGACATAAATAAACACTAAAATCTAGGTGTAAGTGGGAAATACCTCAACTATTTTACAGGAATCAATATAAACTTCCCTAGTAGAGCCTCTTTATACCTCGATTATTTATATGTGAGAAAACTATCCAATGACTCATTTTCACCATAATATAAGATGCAATCATATGAACATGCACAAATCTTCTGATAAATAATACCCAAATTATGAACCAGCCTCTTTCACTCCTAGAAATTTATAGGAAACACATTTCCTTCAGGTAACAATGTTTTAACCAAAGAGAATATCTAATCAAAATATCTATTTAACATTCCATTATCTAATTTAATAGCCATAAATTTTACAACCGCATCAAATTTTCTTATCTTGTAATCAAGATATAAAGCATCTTCAGCGGACCTCAACAACTCATAAAATTAAGATAGTTCTAACTCGGTAGTTAAATCAATATCATCTGGAGTTTTAGTTTGTTGAAAAGATAGACCTATCACATCCTGTACTAAATTTTGAAACTATGAGGCATCTAGAACCAAATTATTAGTATCTTCTCTGGAACTGCATTCACCATGTTGATACCAAAAAACATAATCAGTTTGAAAACCAAAACACATTAGATAACCCCTAACATTTTCAAATCTGTCAAACATCCTCAGACCCCATTTTTTATATGGACACTTTATTGTCCCTTCTTAAACAAATTCTGGTTTTGATAATGCAAATGATAAGAAAGTTTTAACACCCTCAATATATACAAGATTCATACTAGAACTATTAGGATTACTGCATTGATTTAACCAAATGCGATCATCTAATAATGACTGTTTTCAACTTCCTTATTCCATATTTCTTTAAAAAATATAAAATCATTAGTTTTTTATGAATAATTTGATATAAGAAAAAATGATTCAGAAAAAGAAAAAAATTGTTAATTATTCCTAATTAACTCTATTTATTACTAATTATACCTTTTTATTACTAATTATTACTAATTATACCTATTTATTACTAATTATACCTATTTATTACTAATTATTACAAATTATTACTAATTATTACTGATTATTACAATTTATAACTAATTTTTATTAATTTAACCTAGTTATTACTAATTATACCTATTTATTACTAACTATTACTGATTGTTACTAATTATTACTAATCATTGCTAATTATTATTGATTATTACTCATTATTACTAATTATTACTAATTATCACTAATTATACCTATTTATTACTAATTATTACTAATTATACATATTTATTACTAATTATTAATAATTATACCTAATTATTATTAATTATTAATAATTATACCTAATAATTACTAATTATACCTATTTATTACTAATTATTAATAGTTATACCTATTTATTACTAATTATTACAAATTATACCTACTTATTACTAATTATTACTAATTATTCTTAATTATTACTAATTATAACTAATTATTACTAGTTATACCTATTAATTACTAATTTTACCTAATTATTACTAATTATACCTCATTATTACTAATTATCACTGATTATTACTAATAATTAATAATTATTACTAATTATTACTAATTATTACTCATTATTACTCATTATTACAAAATAGGTTTAATCATTACTAATTATTACTAATTGGATGTAATTATTAATAATTATTACTAATTATACCTATTTATTACTAATAATTAATAATTATACCTGATTATTACTAATTATGACTAATTATTACAAATTATTACTGATTATTACTAATTGTTACTCATTATTAATAATTATTACTAATTATTACTAATTAAACCAAATTATTACTAATTATTACTAATTATTTCTAATTATAACTAATTATTACTAATTATACCTATTAATTACAAATTATTACTAATTAAACATATTTATTACTAATTATTTCTAATTATACCTATTTATTACTAATTATTACTAATTATTACTAATTATAACTAATTATACCTATTGATTAATAATTATTACTAATTATGCCTTTTTATTACTAATTATACCAATTTATTATTAATTATTACTAATTATTACAATTTTTACTAGTTATTACAATTTATTACTAATTATTACTATTTATACATATTTATTACTAATTATTACTAATTATACCTATTTATTAATAATTATTACTAATTATAGCTACTTATTACTAATTCTTACTAATTATTACAATTTATTACTAATTTTAAAAATTTATTACTAATTATTTCTAATCATGCCAATTTATTACTAATTATACCTATTTATTACTAATTATAACTATTTATTACTAATTATACATATTTATTACTAATTATTACTAATTATACATATTTATTACAAATTATACCAACTTATTACTAATTATTATGCAATATTAATAATTATTACTAATTTTTAAAAATTATTACGAATTATTACGAATTATTACGAATTATTATTAATTATTAATAATTATACCTAATTATTACAAATTATCACTTATTATTACTTATTATTTCTAATTATTACTAATTATTACTAGTAATTAGTAATTATACCTAATTATACCTAATTATTACTAATTATTACTAATTATACCTATTTATTACTAATTATTACTAATTATTACGAATTATTACGAATTATTACTAATTATAACTAATTATTACAAATTATTACTAATTATTACTATTTATTACTATTTATTACTAATTATACCTATTTATTACTAATTATTACTAATTATTAGTAATTATAACTAATTATTAATCATTATTACTAATTATTACTCATTATTCCTAATTATTACTCATCATTTCTAATTATACATATTTAGTACTCATTATTACTAATTATACCTATTTACTACTCATTATACCTATTTATTACAAATTATACCTATCTATTACTAATTATTATACATTATTACTAATTATTACTAATTATTATTAATTATTACCAATTATAACTAATTATTACTGATTCTACCTAATTATTACTAATTATTATTAATTATACCAATTTATTACTAATTATTACTAATTATACCTATTTATTACTAATTATTACTAATTATACCTATTTATTACTAATTATTACTAATTATACCTAATTATTACTAATTATTAATAATTTTTACTAATTATACCTAATTGTTACTAATTATTACTAATTATACCTATTTATTACTAATTATTACTAATTATTACTAATTATTACTAATTATTACTAATTATTACTAATTATTACTATTTATTACTATTTATTACTAATTACTACTAATTATTGCTAGTTATTACTAATTATTGCTAATTATTACTAATTATTACTAATTATTACTAAATATACCTATTTATTACTAATTATTACTAATTATACCTATTTATTACTATTTATTACTATTTATTAATAATTATACATAATTATTACTAATTGTTAGTAATTATACCTATTTATTACTAATTATTACTAATTATACCTATTTACTACTGATTATTACTAGTTATACCTATTTACTACTAATTATTACTAATTAATACCTAATTATTACTAACTAGTGCCTAATTATTACAAATTAGTACCTTATTATTACTAATAATTTCCAATAATTACAAATTATACCTATTTTTTACAAATTATTATTTATTATTATTAATTATTCCTGATTTTTCCTAATTTTTCCTAATTTTTCCTATTTTTTCCTAATTTTTCCTAATTATTCGAATTTATTCCAATTTATTACTAATTATTACTAATTATTACTATTTGTTACAAATTATTACTTTTTATTATAATTAAACAACATAATTGTAAAAATAAATAATGCAAAATAAAACTATCTAATTCTAATTTAATTTAATTATCGTAAGTTAATAATAATTATAACTAACATAAAATTAATTGAATTAACTAAAAAATAAATCAATAGATAAATACCTTAAAACATGATCTTTTGTACGCTGTAAGGCTTGAAAATCACTCCGATATGAAATTTTAAACTTTGGGAAAAATTAGAGAGTAATATGAGAGTTCAGAGAGAAAGAGGGCTTGAGAGGGATGTGAATGAAACAAAACAGATTGGTGTATATGTTACATCCCATTACAGTTTTAGGTATTGATAAAACCTCTTCCGTTAGATTAAATTATTATTAAGTTAAATGGGAAAAAAAGGTTTATCAGTGAAAAGTTGTGTTTTTGTTAAACACATCGCAGAATGGTAAAACGCCCAATTAACACTCTGTAATATTCAATTAAACACTGAGTAAGTATGATTTTTTGAGCCCTACAAAGGCTCGGTGAAGACGGAATAAAATTATTAAATAGAATATATTAACTGTGCACTTTATATTAAAAATATTTGAATAACTCCAAAACAGTGCGTCGTTTGAGAAATCGGATACCACTGTTATGTTTAAAATATGGTGTTTACCCTATGTAGGGTATAACATTCAAAGGTTCCGGACATTTGGATGTCTCGCTCGTGAGATAAAGTTCTAAAATAACACTTCATATATTTCTTTATTAAAAATAATTAAATATCTCTCAAACAGTGCGTCGTATAGGAAATCTGAGACCACTGTTGGGTCTGGAATGTGGTGTTTACCCTAAACAAGGTATAACATTTGTTCGCATTGGACGTTTGGATGTCTCGCTAGCAAAAAATAACACTTTTTATTTTAATTAATTAATTATTCTGATTTTTCCTTAATAAATCATTAATATCTCTCAAACCATTCATCATTTAAGAAATCTGAGACCACCGATAGGTCCGGAATGAGGGGTTTACCCTAGACGAGGTATAACATTTTTAATCGACAGGCGTTTAGACGCCTCGCTCACAAAAATAACACTTTTTATTTTAATTAATTAATTATTTTGATTTTTCATTAATAAATCATTAATATCTCTCAAACCATTCATCGTTTAGGAAATCTGAGACCATCGTTGGGTCCAGAATGAGGTATTTACCCTAGACAAGGTATAAATTTTATTCGCAACATACATTTGATGTTATTTAATTTTTATATTATATAATTAATTTAATTTAATAATTAAATCCGGTTTTAATTATCAAATACTTTTCTTTTTACCATGTTCATCAACCCCTTTCACGCTACTTCTCCTTAAACAAATCGAAACTCCATTGTTGACGTGGTAAATTTTTGAAAAACATCTGTTTCTTCACCGTTTTAATCCGTTTCAGTGGCAACGACATAGTTGGAAAAATAAATGACTTTGTTTTGAATATCCAGTTAAAACATAAGGTAACCGATGGTTTAATACAGAGTTTTATTATTTTTTTTGCAGAATGAAGAAACATGATGGTTTTGGGGGGCTTTAAATAACCTAGAGATCTGGTTTTTAGTGGTCGATCTTGCTATGCGTAAAGGACATCAGACTCCCGTGGGTGCGTTGTTCCTTAGTTCTTCAATCGATGCACCACCCACCACATTGGTGCGCTGCAACTTGAAGGTTCTTCTCTTTTATTTTATTCTTTTTTTATAAATCTTCTAATCTTCTAAATTCTTTAACTTCTTCACTATTGATCGGAATTGCACATCGTTGGTACCATTGAATTCATCTCGACGAGCAGGATCTAAATCATATTTTTAATCTGAAGGAACCAATGTATTGTTCAGTAGGCTTTTTCGCATTTTAAATAGACTATTCAAAATAAATTATCATAGGATGATTATGTGTATTATCAAAATATAATTATTAAAATAATTGTAATACGATAATCACATGGTTTTATCTAGTGATACTTTATAAAGTTGTCTTATGATAATTGCTTTGAATTATTAAAGGACAATTGGACGTCTTATTGAAAATAATTATCAAAATGTAATTCCACAAAATTAACAAAAGATAATATTTGTTTTATGAAATGATAATCACATGGGATTATCAGGGTATAATTAAATGAAATTGGAAAATGATAATTTCAATGTTTTATCAAAGGATATTTTTTTCAATATTATAAAAGGATATCTCCATGAAATTTTATAGAGATAATTACACAAGATTATTGGAAGGTAATTATAAATAAAAACATCAATTGATAATTTCATCAAATAATCAAAATATAATTATAATGAATTATCTAAGGATAATTTCATGAATTTATCAAGATAAATTAAGTCAATTTTTTTAAAGGATAATTATGAGGTAATTATCAAGTGATGAGTTTATCAAATTATCATGGGATAATCACGTTTTTTGTCAAAGGATACTTATTATAATTATAAAACGATAATTTGAAAATTATCCAAGAGAAATAAAATATTATCACATTTAATATTTTAATTGATAATTCGAAATTATCCAAGGGAGAGAAAATATTGTCATATGTAAT
This sequence comes from Viscum album, assembly GCA_963277665.1. NCBI lineage: Eukaryota > Viridiplantae > Streptophyta > Magnoliopsida > Santalales > Viscaceae > Viscum > Viscum album. The sequence goes on from OY728132.1 coordinate 131,246,899, forward strand.
ATTTTAATCAATAATTGGTAATTATCCATAAGAGATAAAATATTATCGCACGTAATATTTTAATCGATAATCCATAGATTATCCATGAGAGAGAAAATGTAATCGCATGTAATATTTTATTTCCTTGAGAAATAAAGTAGAGGTAAATAATTATCAAATGAGGTTTATAATTATTCTTATGAATATTTATTGTGATTGCATGCGTTAACATAAAACGATAATCTATAGATTATCCAGGAGAGAGAAAATGTAATCACATGTAATATTTTACTTCCTTGTGAAATAAAATAGATGTTTTGGTTCTAAGAACCCTTGACATGCATCGAGCATTGGTCTGTCAACGCTTACGATAAAAATATCACTAGGAGGTGTATTGAACCACAGTGGGTGGATTATCATTGTTTCTAACATCAGCAACCTTGATGTAGGTGGTTCTATTCTGATTAACCAAATTGATTATAGTTGTATTGCTTGATTTATTTCAATTGTTGATTTAAATTCAATTGTTCAAATATGCTTTCAATTAAATTGATAAAAACTCGATTCCAGTGAATCGAGACATTTGAAATGGTTTTGGCATAGAAATTTGGAAAACTCCAATTCCATTGAATTGGGTGTGTTTATGAAAATTGGTTGATTTAAATTTCTTAATTTAAATTGGGGATTTTATGGAAATGATTTCAATTAAATTTTTGAATTTAATTGTGTTAATAAATTGGGTAATGATGGAATTAGTTTTGAATGGATTTCAAACTGGTGAAAATGGCTTAAAATTATTTGATAAAAACCCAGTGGTTTATCTTGTGAAAAAGGCATGTTTTTTAATAAAATCTATTTGGTTTTAAATGGAAAGAAATTGGAACTATTAAAATAGAAGAATGGTATTGATCGTATTTTTAAGCATTCTTAAAACAGTTCACCCATCATGTAAGAGCGCATGGAAGCCTTAGGTGGTTAGTGAGTTATTTGGATACACTCTACGCTATGAAAACGTTCTAAAACAAACTTGCAGTGAGTCGCATCCCCAACTGGTTAGTGATGAGTCTTCTTTGGCCAGGGTTATAGGGACGTGTGTATACACATTTTCCTGAGTTCACATAGAGAGTGCGGAATACTATAGCTAGTTAATACTATCATACCTTTTGGCAGATGACCATGTTGCTCGCTTGTTTATTTATATTTGAGATATAAATGTATGCCAATGCTTTTGAACTACTTTACATGCCATCTAAATTTATATAAATTGTTTTATATAAATGTTTTACATAAGCTATTATCTTAGAAATATTCGATCATTTGTAAAATCATTGCTTAAAATATTTGTTTCCATCATTTGAAAATGTATAGCATGTTTTGTTTAAATATGATTTTGAATTTCCAAACCTATTTAATTTAAAATTGAAAGCTTTTCTTTGGATAATTTATGTTTTTCATCTATTATGGAATATTTGGTGGTATCATATCAGTATTAGGCTCACACACTACTTTTTCCTTCGGGTGTTTTAGACTTTTTTTCATCCAGGTTCGAGCAAAGGGATGGGATCTCTTGGAGGTGGATCCAAGTGTTGATCTTTGGTCTTGGTGAGTTGTGTCCTTAGGGACCTTGGGGTTGTTTTCCCATTTTAGTACTTGGGTTTTAGTACGTTGGGCTTTTTATGCCTTATTTTATTCTGGTACTTCACTCCCAATGGAGTTTCTTTTGTTATGCATACTATCTTGTTTTCTTTTGCTTCCACATTCTTGTGGAAAAATCGTTCCCACATGTATGTTGTATGATTCCAGGTGCTAGTCATCGACCCGTAGAGATTGGGAACACCCTTCAAGCTATGTCAGGTTCGGCTCAATTATCAAGTTACCAGGGTAACCAGGATGGTTCAAGACAAAGTAGTATCAGAGGGAGGTTAAGCATCTTTCCTTGATGACAGTATGCATTTGAGTATTTTTTTCGGGACTTAGGAGGTAGTTGTGATTGAGTTCTTGACCATCTCTCACCGCAATGAACCTTAATTCACCAAGGGTAGTTAGGGAAAGACGTCTTGTGGACTAGTTCTAGTCTTTTCCCTATTTTTATTTGGATAGAGTGAAATCCAAATCATGTGTGTTCTACCAGTTGGGATCATGTTTTCCTCGTTGTTATATATGAACATTATCTAATGTCTTCCTTATTGTCTGCTGATGTTGTGTAACATCATGCCTCTGAGAAGATGTGTGAATCGGATCCAGGAAGGGCTACTGCTGAACATCAGTGAGTGAATCCTCTAGTGGACTCGATCCTAATTGAGGTGATTGTGTGCATTTTCCAAGCTTTGGGATAGGCACCACCTCTAGTCCCCATTCGGGATCTATCTATGGAACCTGGGGGTGCTCTTTAAAATTTTTCTCAAGAGTTCTTTCACCAGAGACCACCAATTTTCAAAGGCTCTACTAATCCTCAACATGCTAAGGAATGGTTGGGCAGGATAGAACTTTTGTTTGAGTTCTTATAGACACCAGACGAGATCAAGGTGAAGTGTGACACCTATGTGTTGGATGGACCAAGAAGGAGTTGGTGGGACATGATAGTGATGACAAAGAAACACAGGGGATTAGATTGGAAGGAAATCAAGGTTATTTTCACCAAATAGTTCTATCCAGAGCCAATGGTGTTGGCCAAAACTGTGGAGTTTTTCAAGCCTGAGCAGGATAAAAGAATTGTGGATTCTACAGACGTTTGGGGGACTTATAGAAGTTATGATACATCTTTCCCACTCCACGCAGCGGCACGAGATCATTAACACCTTCAAAAACTATGCGAAAATCAAATTCTTCACGTACAAAAGAGTTCTAGCCACATGCATCTGAAACGTAGCTTCTTCACGTAGTGGAAGAGTCTCCAAAGGAAGCAGATACTAGTCCAGTGACTGTGAGTGGTATTATTGCTATAGCTTTGTCGCAGTGACTACTCTTTTGATATGAGTGCATCTCACTCATTTATTTCAACCAGTACTATTAATCTGCTTAATCTTCCTATATATCTTTTATCTTATACACTGGATATTATTATACCCCTCAGTATAAACAGTGAGCAGGGTCTCTGTAATCCTTCTTGTGTATTCTCTTTATCAATTGTCAAATATGCTTGGAGTTTTTTCGGTACTCAACATGAAATCTATTAACGTCATATTCGGGAAAGATTGGATCGTTTCCAATAATGCCCGAATTGATTGTTATATTCGATGGGTTTACATTATTAGACCCAGTGGTGTGCCTCTTGTCCTTCAAGAGGAATGTGACCCAAGGTCGAGTAGAGTCAGACCTTTTTATCTGGATTTAGGGAAAGTGATATCAGTGTTTACTTTTGATCTAGAGTGAGATTCAATGAGTGGTGATCTCCCTCTAGTCATCGTTGAGTTTCCCAACATGTTTCCTTCTGACTTCTATAGTTTTATACCGGTAAGAGATGTTGTGTTTTCTATTGAATTAATGTTTGGTACTCAACCAATTTCTTTTTTCCCTTACCAAATGTCTCTAGTTTAATAGAAATAATTAATGTCCCAACTGGATGATCTTCTTGAGAAAGACTTTATTCACCCAAGTGTGTCATTTTGTGCAGTGTCGGTTCTCTCTACCATGAAATCTAATGGTTCTCTAACATATTCTCTTCTTAAGATGATTCTTTAGGAACATAATATTTTTAATGATTTTTGTAAGCATTATAGACTCTTTATGATGGGGAGACTGATCTCTAGTGGTCATTCTCCAAAGAGGGTGTTATGTATTATCGGAACCGTTATATTGCACTATCAGTGACAAGGAATCCTATAATGGGGGATTTCCATATTTTCTAGTGGGTTGTGCACCCAGGAATCACTAAGACATTCTACGACTTGAAGCAGCAGTTTTGGTGACCATTTATTCTTGAAGGTTTCACCCCGGTTGGATCATCGATGGCTTAGGAGGAAAGAGAAGCTTGTTACTTGTTTTGTGGGATATTTTGAGGTTGTTGATTAGGTGGGGAAAGTTGTTTACCATTTATCACTACCACTGGAATTGATGCCGATAAATAACGTGTTTCATATATCTCAGCTTCGAAAGCATTTATCTGACCCATCTCATGTTCTGAGTTGGTGTGATCTTGAAGTGGAACATGTTTTATCTGTGACTGAATGACCAATCATGGTTGTTGATTCTGACACCAAGGTACTTTATGGTAGGATGATACCTCTAGTCCATGTGATATGAAATCATGGTTCTAATTCTCATAATACGTGAGAGAGCGAGGCACTAATGAGAGAATAGTGTCCTTGCCTTTTTGAGGTGGTAGTTTCTTTGTAGGATTTCTGGGGACAAAAAATTCTTATGGTGGCGAGGTTGTAAAATCCCATTACTATTTCAAGTATTGATAAACCCTCTTCCATTAGATTAAATTATTATTACATTAAATGGTAAAAAAAGTGTTATCAGTGAAAAGTTGTTTTTTTTGTGAAACACGTTGCAGAATGGTAAAACGCTCAATTAACACTCTATAATATTCAATTAATAGCTATGTAAGTATGAGTTTTTGAGCCTCAAAAAGTCTCGGTGAAGATGGAATAAAATTATTAAAAGAATATATTAATTGTGAACTTTTTATTAAAAAAATTTTAATAACTCCAAAACAATGTGTCGTTTGAGAAATCTGAGACCACCGTTATGTTCAGAATATGGTGTTTACCCTTGGAGGGGTATAACATTCAAAGGTTTCAGACATTTGGATATCTCGATCATGAGAAAAAAGTTCTAAAATAACATTTCATATATATATTTATTAAAAATAATTAAATATCTCTCAAACGGTGTGTCTTATGGGAAATATGAGACCACTGATGGGTCTGGAACGTGGTGTTTACCCTAGACAAGGTATAACATTTGTTCAAATCAGACGTTTGGACATATCTCTCGCAAAAATAAAACTTTTTATTTTAATTAATTAATTATTCTTATTTTTTATTAATAAATAATTAATATCTCTCCAACTGTTCATCATTTGAAAAATATGAGACCACTGATAGGTTCGGAATGAGGATTTTACCCTAGATGAGGTATAACATTTGTAATCATCGGGCGTTTGGATGCCTCACTCGCAAATATAACACTCTTTATTTTAATTAATTAATTATTCCAATTTTTCATTAATAAATCATTAATATATCTCAAATAGTTTATCGTTTGAGAAATATGAGACCACCATTGGGTCCAGAATGAGGTGTTTACCCTATACATGATATAACTTTTATTCGCAATGGACATTTGATGTTATTTAATTTTAATATTAATTAATTAATTTAATTTAATAATTAAATCCAGTTTTAATTATCAAATAAGTTTCTTTTTACCCTATTCATTATCCCCTTTCATGCTACTTATCTTTAAACAAACCGAAACTCCTTTGTTGATGTGGTAAGTTTTTGAAAAACATTTGTTTCTACACTGTTTTAATCCCTTTCAGTGGCAACGACTAAGTTGGAAGAAATAAATGACTCTATTTTGAATATCTGGTTAAAACATAAGGTAACTGATGGTTTAATATAGGCTTTTTTTGTGGAATGAAGAAAAATGATGGTTTTGGGTCTTTAAATAACCTGGAGATATGGTTTTTAGTGGTCGATCTTGCCATGTGTAAAGGACATCAGACTCCCATGGGTGCGTTGTTCTTCAGTTCTTTGGTCGATGCACCACCCACCACATTGGTGCGCTGCAACTTGTAGGTTCTTATCTTTTATTTTATTCTTTTTTTATAAATCTTCCAATCTTATAAATTCTATAACTTCTTCATTATTGATCAGAATTTCACATCATTGGTACCATTGAATTCATCTCGACAAGCAGGATCTAAATCAGATTTTTAATCTGAAGGAACCAATGTATTGTTCAATTTGATTTTCACATTTTAAATGGACTATTTAAGATAAATTATCATAGGATAATTATGTGTATTATAAAAATATAATTATTTAAATAATTATAATACGATAATCACATGGTTTTATCTAGTGATACTTTATAAAATTGTCTTATAATAATTGATTTGAATTATTAAAGGACAATTGCACGTCTTATTGAAAATAATTATCAAAACATAATTGCATAAAATTATTGAAATATAATATTTGTTTTATGAAATGATAATAACATGGGATTATGAGGTTATAATTAAATTAATTTGTAAAATCAATAAAAAAGAAGGCCTTCGGGCCATTCAGTCAATTAAATGAATTTGGAAAATGATAATTTCAATGTTTTATCAAAGGATATTTTTTTTGATATTATAAAAGGATATCTGCATGAAATTTTTAGGGATAATTTCACAAGATTATTGGAAGGTAATTATAAATAAAAATATTAATTGATAATTTCATCAAATTATCAAAATATAATTATAAAGAATTATCTAAGGATAATTTCATGAATTTATCAATATAATTTAAGTCTATATTTTTTAAAGGATAATTATGAGGTAATTATCAAGTGATAAGTATAACAAAATTTTCATGGAATAATCACATTTTTTGTCAAAGGATACTTATTATAATTATAAAAATATAATTTGAAAATTATCCAAGAGAGATAAAATATTATCTCGTTTAATATTTTAATTGATAATTCCAAATTATACAAGAGAGATAAAATATTATCATATGTAATATTTTAATCAATAATTGGTAATTATCCATGAGAGATAAAATATTATCGCATATAATATTTTAATCGATAATCTATAGATTATCCATTAGAGATAAAATGTAATCACATGTAATATTTTATTTCCTTGAGAAATAAAATAGAGGGATATAATTATCAAATGAGTTTTATAATTATTCTTATGAATATTTTTTGAGATTCCATGTGTTAACATAAAACAATAATCTATAGATTATCCACGAGAGAGAAAATGTAATCACATGTAATATTTTACTTCCTTGTGAAATAAAATAGATGTTTTGGTTCTAGGAACCCTTGACGAGCGTCGAGCATTGGTGTGTCGATGCTTACAATAAAAATTTCATGAGGAGTTGTATTGAACCACACTGGGTGGATTATCATTGCTGCTAACATCAGTGACCATGAGGTAGGTGGTTCTGTTCTGATTAGCCAAATTGATTGTCCTTGTATTGTTTGATTTATTTCAATTGTTGATTTAAATTCAATTGCTCAAATATTCTTTCAATTAAATTGATAAAAACTTGATTCTAGTGAATCTATACATTTGAAATGGTTTTGGAATGGAAATTTTGAAAACTCCAATTCCATTGAATTGGGTGTGTTTATGAAAATTTTCTGATTTAAATTATTTAATTTAAATTAGGGATTTGATGGAAATTATTTCAATTAAATTGTTGAATTTAATTGTGGAAATAAATTTATTAATGATGGAATTAGTTTTGAATGGATTTCAAACTATTGAAAATGGATTGAAATTATTTGATACAAACCCAGTTGTTTATCTTGTGAAAAAGGCATGTTTTTTAATAAAACTTGTTTGGTTTTAAATGGAAATAAGTTGGCACTGTTAAAATGGAAGAATGGTATTGATCATATTTTTAATCATTCTTAAAATAGTTCACACATCATGTAAGAGCGCATACAAGCCTTAGGTAGTTAGTGAGTTATTTAAAAACACTCTACATTACGACAACGTTCTAAAACATACTTGCGGCGGGTCACATCCCCGACGGGTTGGTGACGTATCTCCTTTGGCTAGTGTCATAGGGACATGTTTATACACATTTTGATGATTTCGCATAGAGAGTAAAGAATCATATAGCTGGTTAATACTATCATACCTTTTGGAAGATGACCATGTTGCTCACTTGTTTATTTATATTCGAGATATAAATGTATGTCAATGATTTTGAACTTCTTTACATGTGTGATGAATTTATATAAACTTTTTTATATAAATGTTTTACATAATCCATTATTTTATAAATATTCCATTATTTGTAAAATCATTGCTTAAAATATTTATTTCCATCATTTGAAAATGTATATCATGTTTTGCTTAAATATGATTTTGAATTTCCAAACCTGTTTACTTTAAAATTGAAATCTTTTATTTGGATAATCTATGTTTGGAATCTATTATGGAATCTTTGGTGGTATCCTACTGGGCTTAGTCTCACACCCTACTTTTTCCTTTGGGTGTTTTTAGACTTTATTCTTTTAGGTTCGAGAAAAGGGAAGGGATCTCTTGGAGGTGGATCCAGCTGTTGAGCTTTGGTCATTGTGAGTTGTGTCCTTAGGGACCTTGGGGTTGTTTTCCCATTTTAGTACTTGGGTTATAGTACTTTGGGCTTTTTATTCCTTATTTTATTCTGGTACTTCACTCCCAATGGATTTTCTTTTGTTATGCATATTGTCTTGTTTTCTTTTTCTTCTTCATTCTTGGGGAAAAATCGTTCCCACATGTATGTTGTATGATGCTAGGTGCTAGTTGCTGACCCATGGGGATCGGGAATGCCCTTCAGGCTATGTTAGGGATGGCTCAGTTATTGGGTTACCAGGGTAATTGGTATGGTTCATGATAGTATATATACGTGTGTTAGATTATTTTTGATGGGTCCCATCACAAATACTAACCCCCTATTAATTTAGCAGTGGCGGTTAAAAAGGTATTTGTGATAGATCCCGTCGCAAATACCTACCAGCCGACATAGCATTTGTGAAAAGTGATAAATCTCATCGTAATTAATATTATTTGTGATAGGTCCCATCACAAATGAAAATCCCCTATTAAATAGGGGGTGGTGGTTAAAAAAGGTATTTACGATGGGTACCATCGCAAATATGAAAACCCTCTGAAGGTTATTTGTGATAGGTGAAAACTACCCGTCGCAAATTGCCTTCCCGCGGTTTGGCGTGTAGTGCGCCCCAAATCATTTGTGATAAGATACTCTCTTTCTGTCGCAAATGACGAGTTTTCCATAGTGTTTGAAAAGATTTAAGTCTTGTATATGGATTAGGAATCATCATAATGGTTCCATTGTGAAAGGTTACTTGTCTCAAGAATGTATGGATTTCTGTCAAATGTATTTGTCTCATGTGACCATGAGACATAAGCATATAATGAAAAATGAAGAAGATTAGTATGAAAAAAATTGAACCCAGTTTTTTATCACTTCCCCAAATAGGGGGAATTCTTATATCACATGCATTGAATATATTAATCTCTGAAGGGAGAGAGATGACACATCACACAATCTTGTTTAAGTGTGATTTTTTTGATGCCTACATCAATTAAGGAAATTGAACTTGTATATATTGTCTCATCCCATGTAATTGTACATATGTGTTAAATAGTTTCTAAATTTTTATACAGGAGATATTAAAAAATTATAAATAGAAATAATTATTCATTACCTTTGAGAAGAAGAGTGAATTTTCATAGAAAAGAGTATCCTGGTTGGTTGAAATCGAAGGTAGATGTATTACTGAAACAAAAAAATTAATATTAATTTAATTTTAATATTCATTTATATTTTAGGTATTGATTTTACAAGATTAATTTGTATCTGAAGAAAAAAAATATTTGTCTTTGTGGTTCTTGAATGAAAATCAATTATGATCAATGGGTGTAAATTTATTATCACCGATCAAGCAGTGAATATGAGAACACAACATGATGGTGTTATGGTAACTATAACAACAGACTATTATTCTAGTACATCAGATGGTAGAATTTGATATGAAAATGTATCTAATTATATAATTTTACAGAAAATACTAATATTTAATTACTACTCTCATGGTCGAGTCATTATGATGAAATTAAAGTGGTTTGATTCAATGAAAAGAAAAGTAACATTTATTGATGACTATAGATTTAGAGTTATAACATGACTTGAATTCTTGTTATTGATGAGCCATATATTTTGGCATCATTGGAGAATTTTTTTTATATGAAAGATCATATGATACCTGAATTAATTGTCATTATTGAAGTAATCCCAAGATATATTTTTTATGTTGCTGGGGCTGAAATTGACACCATCATTGCCCCCATTAAACTTGATTGATTTATTACTTATAATGACTCAAATATTCTAATTTTCAGAGTTTTATGTGAAACTAAATATTTGGTGGGTAATATATAGAATCATCCATATGTGTTCTCAGATCTCTTGGTTTATCTTGACTTGGGTTTTTTAGGATGGTGTTATATAAATTGCTTTAATAATGGTTTTAAATCTTTTGTATCCAATGTGACCTTCTTGTGTATTTTAAATATAAAGTGTGTGTAGTTTTTTTTGAGTTTAATTTTCTAATATTGAATTTAAATTTGTTAGAACTTTGAAAACCAAACAAAATTGCTACAATCTAATTAAAACAAAAACAAGATGAATTGAACTGAAACATATTAAACTAATTAGAATGAAAAAACAATGAAATGGATAACATAACCCAAAATATTTCCAAATTACCAAACATAAAAAATGTCCAAATACCTAACCCAAAATATGAACCAAATAACCTAACCCAAAAAATGGGCAAATAACCTTGTTAAATGACCAAAATAAACTAAATTTCCTAACAAAAACTGAATTGGATCAAATTTAAAATAGAAGAAGAAAACCATAGCATAACCATTCTTAACATTATAATTATTATGTGTTTATTTTTCTATGACACATCTTTTATGTTTTAATATTATTTCCACTGAATAGGATATTATTATGTTATTCCACTACCTATTCTTTATTTGGCTTGACAATTGTAATACCTTAATTATGTAACATCACCTCTTCTTTATTATTTGGATTACACAGCAGTTATGAATTGATAATTAAATGAATATTTATTTACTAATTTAGGAAATGAGAAAAAATTAATAGACGTGAAAGAAGAGAATATCTTATAATATTAGCTGCATAATAGAGATTGGAATTCATTCTATGGTGCTTGTTGGGAGTATACTATTTCAAATATTTAAATCAATAACATATAATTTCACATCATTAACCTTTTTAAAATTTTCATTAGGAACCATCACCTAGGAGAAAACTATTCTCCAATAATCCTAGTGTAAGTGGTTATTATCTTGAAGAGTCGAGGGTGTAACACCCCAAGTTTTTAAAATAATACTATTCTTGATAGCTTTCTTAGCATGCAATTATAAGCTTTAAGTGAATTGGGATATACTATAAAAGTATTATTATCTAAATGTGAATGTTATAACCTAGATGTTTAATTGGAGGGTATGAATTAGATTAACAACATTATAAAATATATATAAAGTTACAAATCAATAAAAATGTGTTGATAAATTCTTAGTAAATAACCACTCATTTTTTAGTAAAGTCATTTTATTCTTCAAAAATATGTTTCCTTCAAAAATTATTTTTATTAATTTTTCTATGAAAATATTATTATTAATTTCAAGAAATTTTTGAAATTTTATTTTATAAGAGGATATCATTTATAAAATCAGCATAATAAAATTAGATTATGGTGAATTTTTTATATTTTTCTGAAAAGTTTTATTTTTTAATAAATAGTGAAAAATATTGATTTTTGTTGAAACTTTTATTTTTATTTTAAAGTATATAAAAACTAAAATTCTATTTTGTATTATTTTTAAAATTTATTTAGTTCCTTTTTATTAATCATAATCGAATTTTAGTCATTATAATGAATTTTATACTTGAATTTGGTATAAAAATTTTCTTATACATAAAAGGCATTTTTATAAAGAACTATTTTTCATTTTGTTTTTCATTTTAATCCCAAATTAATTTCTGACGCTTATATAAATAGAATATTGAAAAAAAATATTCCATATTTGGAATCAGGTGGTTGGAATTTTTTAAATAGATCCATTTTTTTTAATTATTAATAGTAACTGTAGTAAATAATTGTCACTGAGATAAGGGTTAATATGGTAATTAAGGTTAAAAATAATATGATAAGGACTAAAAAACAACCATAACACTTGTTTTTATCATATTTTTTAATTTTAGATCATCCATTTCTATCCAAGTTTTTAAAATATGTCAACTTGGTGCCATATTGATTTGATTTTGACCTTTATTTTTTATTTTATGTAATAAAAAGTAAAAAATGTCATTCACTTTGTTTTATTAACTCTATATTTTTAACATAGGGATAAACATAGGATATGTTTGGTTATAAAAGGGATATTTTAAAGGTAAATTATTTTTTATCATGATAATTTTTTATTTTATTTTTTAGGAATGAAATAGTTACCATAAATGTTTACACAACACAGAGACAACATTTATTAAATTAATAGAAAAATATAATAAATGATTTTAAAAATGTTAAAAGTAATATAATTTTAATGAATTATTATTTCCCACTATTTTTTAGATAAAAATAACATATTATAGATATTTTAATTGATTATATTATAATTACATTATTTTTCTGTTGTTTTCAATGTCAAATTGAATGACTAGTTCCAAAAATGACATTAATGTTATTTTATAATAAATAATATATTATTAAATGATTTAAAACTTATAAACATCCTATATTTGGAAAATTCATTGTTATGTATTTAAAAATATCAATTATGGTCTATTTATAGACTAATTTTCTTTTAATATAAACTATATTGATCCCTAAAGAGTAAACACTTTGTTAGCATGGTAATTATCAAAAAGGGTCAATAAGGGTTAAAAAAAGAGATAATGGTAGAAACTAATATAAAATTATCAAAATTTTATTAGATGATATTATTTAAGCCCATTCTCATCCTATCTTATAATTATATCATTTTTTTATCCTTTTTTCCATGAAGAGTAATTTATATTAATTCAATGTTTTATGTGATTCAAAGAGTGACCCTCTCCTCACTTTTAAAAGGGAAACTCCTCTCCTCTTTTCTTAACAGTTCAAATAATTTTATTTTATATAATGCCTACTAAAATATTTTTTGGGGAATAATACCAACCTTATAGGGTTTAAGGCATAAAGAAAAGGATTTTGTCCAAATAAGAGGCATAGTATTTAACTAGATGTTTTAGTTTTATTTATTCTTCTACCTCCTTAAAACCTTATTAAAACATGATTAAATAATAAAAATATTATATTACATATGATGATATTTTTTATGTTAATTTAATAAATTCTATTCATATCCTCTTCCATCAAATGGTAAATGAAATTGTTGTTCAAGTGTATGGTGGACTACAACCCAACGAACTGATGTGATTCATTTTCATACCCACCACTCATGAATGTTTATAATGATAGATTTAATGTTTATATATAATATTTAAGACTTATTTATCATTCTTAAAAGATAATATATCATCTATTTTCTTACCTTTCCATTTATTGAAAAACAATAATGTTATTCATGCGTACATGTGGATTACCACCTCCACGAAGCGATGTGATTCATTTTTCATATCTGAATTACATGGAAGTTATATATATGTGTATTTAACAAACTTATATCGCATTTATGATATAATAATAATTATATAAATATTAAATAACATTTACCTTTTTTCCATCATGATATTTGAAAAATAGAAACATTGCTCATGAATATGTACGACCTACCATATCCATGGTTGCAATGTGGTTCATTTTTTATAACCATATTTTATGGTTGGTTTTAAAAGTATAATTGATATATAAAAATTATAATAATAACACAATTATTATTCTGTAGATGACTAAGTAAAGAAACATTTGACCATAGTCAACCTACCAAATTCATTTTCGACATATGAGATGGATATTATCAAAACATCCAACATGAACTTAATTAAATAAGTAATTATATATAAAATGGTAATAAGTAAAATAAAAGGAATAATAAAATTTAAAAAGGTTATTAAGAAAGTAAATAATTATCAGAAGTTTATTATTTAGGAAGATAAGGAATGCACATAACAATTCAGGCTCGAGGTAAGGGACACTTTACTTTAAAAACCTCATTTTAAATGTTTAAAAGATTTATTTTTTAAATATTTCTCTTCCCTACCCATATTCTTAAAATTATTTCCATGATGTATTTATATGGACATAAATTAATTATGAAGTAAATTTTATATCTCTTTTAATTTATTTCAAAAGGTTTTTAAAAGTAATATTTTTATGTATTTTATACGAAACGTTTTTAATTTCACTAAAAAAGAAAATATATATATATCTTTTAATTTATATGGTGTTAATGGTTTTTCCACAGCCATAACTGTTACATGATGTTGAGATTCCTTTATAAGATTAAATGTTTTATTCAAATAAAAAACCCCACATTGTAACACCCAGAGATTTTATGAAATAGATTCTTTTTAATTTCTGGGATGTCTTATGTTGTATGTTACACCAAGATTAGATTTCACTATACACAACACCGTATTATCTTACAGTATATGCAACACTATTATTGGTTTATGTTTCACACAATTTTAAATTCCTTTGAGTGAACTCAAAATTAAGTATAAATTTTTTTCGATGTAAAAATAAACTGAGTTTGAATAATGTTATACACAACACCAAAGGAATATTGTACTACACGCAACACTGGTTTGGCTTGTGTTACGTCCAAGATCGACCTTCCTCGATAGCTTGTGTTGTACGTGATACTGAGTTTCACTAAACAATGATATATTATGAAAATATTATTATTTAATGGGATATAAACTAGACTTTATGAATATTATTAACCAAATTTTGAATTTTATATAACATTTTCATTCATCTTACACATTTTATAGAACATGATATGAGAACAAAATTGTAACGCCCCGACCCCAGTTACCCAGAGTTGGTGTATTATTACATAACATTGGCATGATCACAAAAGATCAAGTCTCGAAAGACCGATTAGTTTAGTATCCTTGGAATCACTAGATACATTCATAAGTCTTACATTACATCATAAAATGAAAACTACAACAACATAGTCTCCATAGTCCACACTCATATCCCTTCATACTATCCCTATAGGTCATTCATAAATTACTTCTTCACATACTGGGAAAAATAAAACATAAAAAGGGGTGAGCTCAGATGCCCAGTAAGGATAACAATATAGCGAAAACTTTCATAAATAAGCATAAACATTTAAGGTAATGTATAATTAAAAAAAAAGCCTTTTAAACTTGAACTTCAGTATAATATGGAAAAGATAAAATGAAATAATTCCATTTACTTATTCACATGGATATTCAACTAGTCGAATAATCACATGCAATATCAATAACTACTTTCATAATGATGGAATGCATAATTCCAGACTATCATAACCACATAGTCAATGCCTCATGCTAAGACTAAAAATAAGATTTTTTCAAGGCCTTGTCCCAAGACACTAGTTTGTCTCATGAGACCTACCGATGAATCGAGGAGCTATAGCGGGATCCACCCGTTACTTATTAATTCCAATGAATTCCTCATATGAACAGGTTTAAACATAACATAAACATTCGTATTAAAACTAGCATACAAAATGTCAATACTCTCTCCATAAACCATGAATGGTATAAAAATAAAACATCCTCAGTCAAACATATCACAAAACCTTCAATACAATATCGAATTTTTTTATCATAATAAATCAACTTCAAATAATCTTAAAATCCATCAAAAGATGTTGACATAGATGAAATCAAAACTATTTGGGAGAAATATCTCTTTTTTTTAAATCATTTAAAAGTCACATAATTATAAAATAAAACATTTAATTTGAAAATATCCTTATAATCTTGTAAGGTAAGCTTAAACAATTTTATAATGGTAGAAAATTTCTTCACCCGCCGTATAAGTTAAAAAAAGACATTCTTACCTTAATTTTGTCGAAAAGGTTAAAAAGGACCTTGTTTGGAAAACGACGGAAAGATTCCCTTATAAACATCTTATAAAAATTAAAAAAAGGGTATAAATTAATTTAACCCATATTCTGTAAAATAGTAAGAATCATTTGAAATACATTTTTAAGAAACATGGATGTGGATGATAAAGTGGTCTCAGTAGATAATTGCGTATGAACAACCTCGGATAATGAAGAGATTGTGAAATAAACCCTTACCTTGTACTTTTCCTTGGTTGACGGTAGGTTAACCTCCTGTATAATGGTGAAATAATTGTTATTAAATTATTAAATAATCATATACATTAATATAATATCATACATGATCTTTTAACATTGCTTTGTTAATAACATCTTAGTATTATCGTCGTTTCGGGTGTTAACTTACTCGTTTTCTTTTATATATTTTGTTACATAAGTCGTATTTTTTATGAATAAGTTGTATATTATTCATTTAAAGGATTATATTATGTCCTTAAACATTATTTTTAATCATCAAATGAGAATTATACTTTCATGGATACGATGGGGAATGAATCTCATCGTGTTCGTGGAGACGGTAATCCATACGTACGTACGAACACTACTTCCATTTCATTTTTCATTTTAAAAGGGATCAAAACCAAATGATACATAGGTATATTATTATTCCAGTATAATATAATATCATATATATGTTACTTAAGTTCATTAACACCATCCTTTATACATTCCATGTATGGTATGAACGAGTCATATCACTTTGAGGGGGCGAAAGTCCGCACTTCCTCAAATGAAATTATTGTATATATATACAACATGAAACGAATAATGATATGATATAAAATGGAATTAAATAAGCTTATATATAAAATAAATATCACTAATATCATATTTAATTACAGTTCCATCATAATGTCCACCATGAGAGGTGGTAGGAGTTAATTGAACAATCATCGTTTCGTGAGGCGTTTGGTTGCCATCCACAGAAACATTGTGTTCTTCATACATTAGATGAAGGTGTGTGTAAGTGTATTTAGAATAATTCCCATAAAAATATCCTATTATATTTATGATACTGGTTTTGTTACAAAATAAAATAATAAGAAGAGTTTAGGGGTTGTAGAAGTAAAATAAAAGAAAAGAAGCTAAGAGAAATCGTTACCTTTAACTTGGGTAACTCCATTTGGTTTGAACCAAAAAAGAATATTAAAGTGACTTATGCCTAAAATAATGCTTATAGGAGGAGTATAGGGATTTAGGTAGCTTAATTGGGCAGATTTTGGACGTTCCAAAAGGCTTGAGAGGTGTGAGGAATTGGTTAGAAGTGGTGTCCTTTTATAAGGGGGAGGAGGGGCTCTTTAGGAAAAACTTAAAGTATTATTTTATAATAAAATAATATTCGGTTTATAATGGATCAAAAGTGGATTATTAAAATTATAATCTAGGTATAGATCGAAAACTACTTAAACAATTGGTTTTAGATAGTTTTAGGTCACTTTATTAACCTTATCTTTTTGTTTTAACTCTTAGTTAATTAGTTTGACACTTACCATGTCACTTTGTATTTTTATATTATATAGTAAATAAACAAACTATATACTTCCAAGAGACCCCCAAGTGGTCAATTAATGATAAAACTATCATTATATAAGTTCTTTGGCCGAACCTTAGATTTTTAAGAATAGAATATGAATTAATAATATAATATTTGTTTTAAAAACTCTTTTATGTCAATTTTTTCACTGTTTAATAATTTATTTTTGTTAATGTCTTAAAAACTTTATTAATTCGAAAAAAATTCATTTAAGAAATAATATCATGTAATATTAACCAATAAAATTCATGTATTTCATCAAAACATACAAATTATATTTATTTTAACAGTTATAATACCAATTATTTGTTTCTTGAATTAATAAGGAAAATACTGCATCATTATTGTATCATAAATAAATTTTATTATTAAATGTATAAAAATTATAAATAAAATAAAATTATATAGGAAATATTTTTATCTTTCTAATTAATATTTATAGTCAAATATCCAACATATATAACCCTATGTAAAAATTGTTTTTCTAAAAGATATATGCTTATGTCATTTTTGCATTTACTTTAACTTAATTAATATAAAGTGTCATTATCACTTACAAGTGGCTCCATGGGGTCCCAAAATCGACCCAAATATGCCCATGGTCGGACATGTATCAACAAATAGGGTTAGGACACGTTTTAGGGTAATTTAGTGTTATTATAATATTATTGTTACCCTTATTTACCGGATTTACCCTTTAACCATGGTAAATAAAATATTTATTGAAGTAATTATTCAAAATGTATAAAAATAAAAGTAATTTACTTAAAAAAATTTAACTCATGATTCTAAATATGGAATCCTTTTTTCAAAATTCAAAATACATAAGTGTCAGAAATTAATTTAAAATTAATTCCTGTTGTCGAAACAAAAAAGCGTGTTTTTAACAAATAATAACTATCAAAAGATTGATACTTTCTTATGTCCAGTTTAAATATGAAACTATGTCCAGTGACCAAAATTGGATTAAATGTTAAAGTTATAATCTAATTATAATTTAAAATCACTCAAATTTATAATTTATCACTATTAATTATTTCGATTAAAAAAGTCATTTTTAATTAAAATTTAGTAATTTTCACTATTCATCAAAATATGAAAGTTATCAGAAAAGTACCAAAATTTCACCCTAAGATAATTTCGATATTCCAAATCCAAAAATGAAGTCTATTTTATAAAATTAAAAACATAAAAGTTTCATTTATTAATTTAAAATTAATTCCCACTATTAAAACCAAAAGGCATATTTTTAAGAAATAATAACTATCAAAGGTTTGACAATTGTTTATGTCCAATTTCAAAGTAAAAGTACATACAATGACCATAATTGGATTAAATGGTAAAAATATAATCTATTTATACTTCCATACCATTAAAATATATAATTTAACAATATAAATTATTTTGATTAAAAAAGTTGTTTTCCGTTAAAATATAGTATTTTTCACTATTCACCCAAATATGAAAGTTATCAGAAAAACACCAAAACTTTATTGATACTAAATTATTATGTACCGATTCTAAAGAAAAAGTTTATTTTGTCAAATTGAATATATAAAAGTTTCAAATATTGGATTTAAAAAGGCTTCGCCATTAAAAGGCGATAAAATTGCATTTTTTGAAAAATATTTCTTTTATTTGAAAAAAATGTATTTTTTCTTACATTATGTATAAGAAACTCATAATATGGATTATAAAATTATAGGGATTATATAAAGTTAAAAATCTAGTTAATACTATTCATAACCTCTTTTGAATGACTTGTTTGTTAAGTCATGGTGCGCTAGAACTCGGTGTTGCGTGTAGTGAAAGTTATTGAATTACTTTGAAGAAATAACGTACTATGAAATCTTGGGGTGTTACATTCTTCCCTCCTTCAATAAATTTCTTCCTCTCAATTTGAAATTATTTTTCAAAAATAAATGGTTGAAAATAGAAAATACCTTTGGGAAAACCCACATCATAAATTAGGTTAATAAAATTTAGTCTTAATAAGAGGAAAAGGGAAATGAAAGGGTCACCAAAAAATTATGATCTCGATTAGGAGAACATTTGTGGTAATTAGAGACATATAATTGGAGAAAAAATGTAAATATTTATAGGTAGTGATTGAGGTCATCAATCACAAACAAGTGTAAAATTGAGGGCCTTAAATTCATCAATCTATGATGATTTAAAATACCATCAGTTCAACAAAACATATGGTATTAGGATAACACATTTTTTGTTTTAAGATCCCTTCACTAAAGTATAAGAATTAATTTCTTCATTGAATAATAGAATAAGAAAAATATATACTTGACAAGTAGAGTCCCATCCTTTAACTAAGTTCTACCACAAACTCATCATTCACTCTAAAAGATAATAGAACTTAAAAATAATATTCTATTTATCCTATTTGTATAGGGTTCAAAAAAATGAATTTATAATTCATCTAGAAAAACCATTAAAAAACTAAATTATTCAATCTAGGACATCACTTGGGTCAATGGTAGGTGATAGACCCTTGTCTCCCTTCGGTTGTGAGTTCAAGTCTCGCGGCCTTGTCGGACGCGACGGGTTGCTGCCCGACCTCCGAGTTGTCCTTTTTATGGAAATCCAAAAATAATCTCAAACTAGACTTATACAAAATACTTCTTCCCAAACTCACAGTACAAAATTTATAAGGTAGTTAAACACAATGAAGATCCTTTTTTCCATGTAATAGCATGTGAACACCTTCATCATGTATTCTTTTAAAACACTACAACATCCTAAAATACCATAAAATCTTATTGATTACATTCATGATCCCTTATTACTTATATAATACTGGATATAATCCTTCTATCCAAAAATGTTGTAAACTCCAACTATGATGGAATATACAAATCATTAATCAGTTTTAAGGTAGTCAATAATATCCAATATAATTTATCCAAATCAATCATGTATTATTCCAAAATCACTACCTCGGTATCAGAACCATATTATTGTTTATATTTCTTTAAACCATATATTTTACAAAAATTTAACCTGTTATTAAGTCACTTTTCTTTGTTCCACACAATCTCAAGTCCTTAATGAAATAGTACTGCAGTACAATCCTCATATACTCCATAATTATTATAACCAGTACATTGTTGATACAACACTCAAATGACATAATTCTCTAATAACAACATAATAACTCTAATCATTAATCCTCATATGTGGTAGTTTCATAACTTGATTATTATCCAGTAGCATCATTTGGGGCATACTCTGATGATTTGGACATTGGTTCGCGTAGTGTCCCAACTCCTTGTAGATGAAGCATTGTACATTTGAAACCTTTTTCTTACCCTTGCAGTCACATACATGGTGTCTTTTTCTCCACACTTATAACAAACTCCCATTCCTTTCAGTCAAGTTCTAGTGTGTTTCTTCCCACAATTATCACATATGGGAAAATTATTCTTTTCCCTCTTCCATTTATCCATCTTTCTCTCTTCCAACCTTTTCTTCTCTTGGTTCCCTTCAAAGCTATAGGACTCGGAGAATTATTTACTTATCTTATTAACATATGATACTATTTATTCATATGTTAAGAATACATGGGAGACTATTTCCCTTCTAAATGTTGGCTTAATACCATGAATGATATTATCCTTCTTACTCTTTGGATCATACGTATTGATGGAGTTCACATTCCTTCTACTGGGCGCCATTTCTATACAATAGCATAAACTAGTCCAGTTTATGAATTGCAATAAACTTGTAAAATACCTAACATAAATTGAACAGTTTATGGATATAATCCATAATCATAAAAAAAATTTCTTTGAGTAAGTATATACTCATAATCCCTTCATAATGGTTTGTAAAGAAAATGATAATTATCCTAATCATATCCCCTGGGAGTGTCGTAACCAAGAGTGCAGCAAGGCCCATTGTTGTGCACTAGTTCCCGTTCTAATCTAGCTCAAAGCAGTGTTTTTGGGTTTTACCCCTAGGTACATCTGTGCCAGAGCCACCTCTATCTGCTCGTATCCAGACAGGGATGTATTTCTTAGAAAACTCACAAAATCTTTACGATACAAAAATTTTAGGAAGTTATTCTATATTAATCCTAAAAGTCCAGCTTAGGTCTATGTTCTCTAATTAGAGTTTATCTAAATCTAGCTCCCAAGGTTTGTAATAAACTTACTCTGATACCAACTATAACACCCCGACCCCAGTTACCCAGAGTCGTTGAATTATTACATAACATTGGCATGATCACAAAAGATCAAGTCTCGAAATACCGATTAGTTTATTAGCCTTGGAATCACTAGATACATTCATCAGTATTATATTACATCATAAAATGAAAACTAAAAAAACATAGTCTCTATAGTCCACACTCATATCCCTTCATACTATCCCTAGAGGTCATTCATAAATTACTTCTTCACATCCTGGGAAAAATAAAACACAGAAAGGGGTGAGCTCAGATACCCAGTAAGGATAACAATATAGAGGAAACTTTCATAAATAAGCATAAACATTTAAGGCAATGTATAATTAAAACAAAAGCCATTAAAACTTTAACTTCAGCAT
Organism: Viscum album; assembly: GCA_963277665.1. Lineage (NCBI taxonomy): Eukaryota > Viridiplantae > Streptophyta > Magnoliopsida > Santalales > Viscaceae > Viscum > Viscum album. The sequence goes on from OY728132.1 coordinate 131,268,840, forward strand.
AATATGGAAAATATAAAATTAAATAATTCCATTTACTTATTCACATGGATATTCTACTAGTCGAATAACGACATGCAATATCAATAACCACTTTCATAATGATGGAATGCATAATGGCAGACTATCATAACCACATAGTCAGGTCCTCGTGCCAAGAATACAAATAAGATTTTGTCAAGGCCTTATGCCAAGGCACTGGTTTGTCTCCTGAGACCTACCGATGCATTTAGGAGCTATAGCAGGCTCCACCCGTTACTTATTAAGTCCAATGCATTCCTCATATGAACAGGTTTAAACATAACATAAACATTCGTATTAAAACTAGAATACGGAATGTCAATAATTTCTCTATAAACCATGAATGGTATAAAAATAACACATCCACAGTCAAACATATCAAAAAACCTTCAATACAATATGGAATTTTTGTATCATAATAAATCAACTTCAAATAATCTTAAAATCCATCAAAGGATGTTGACATAGATGAAATCAAAACTATTTGAGAGAAATATCTCTTTTTTTTAATCATTTAAAAGTCACATAATTATAAAATAAAACATTTACTTCTAAAATATACTTATAATTTTATAAGGGAATCTTCTACGAGTTTATAACGATAGAAAATAGCTGCACCCGCCGTATAAGTTAAAAAAAGACATTCTTACCTTAATTTTGTCGAAAAGGTTAAAAAGGACCTTATTTGGAAAACGACAGAAATATTCCTTTATAAATATCTTATAAAAATTCAAACAAGGGTTTAAATGACTTTAACCCATAGTCTGTAAAATAGTAATAATGATTTGAAATACATTTTTGAGAAACATGGATGTGGATGATAAAGTGGTCCCAATAGATAATTACGTACAAACAACCTCGGATAATGAAGAGATTGTGAAATAAACACTTACCTTGTAATTTTCCTTGGTTGAGGGTAGGTTAACCTCCTGTATAATGGTGAAATAATCTTTATTAAATTATAAAAGAATAATATAAATAAATATTATGTCATATATGATCTTTTAACATTGCTTTGTTAATAATATCTTAGTATTATCATCATTTCGGGTGTTAACTTACTCATTTTCTTTTATATGTTTTGTTACATAAGTCGTTTTTGTTATGGATAGGTTTTATATTATTCATATAAAGGATGATATCAAGTCATTAAACATTATTTTTAATCATCAAATGAGAATTATACTTGCATGGATACGATGGGGAATGAATCTCATCGTGTTCGTGGAGACGGTAATCCGTACGTACGTACGAACACTACTTCCATTTCATTTTTCATTTTAAAAGGGATCAAAACCAAATGATACATAGGTATATTACTATTACAGTATAATATAATATCTTATATATTTTACTTAAGTTCATTAACACCATCCTTTATACATTCCATGTATGGTATGAACGAGTCATATCACTTTGAGGGGGCGGTAGTCCGCACTTCCTCAAATGAAATTATCTTATATATATATACAACATGAAAAGAATAATGTTATGATATAAAATGGAATTACAGAAGCTTATATATAAAATAAATATCATTAATATCGTATTTAATTATAGTTCCATCATAATGTCCACCATGAGAGGTGGTAGGAGATAATTGAACAATCATCGTTTCGTGAGGCGTTTGGTTTCCATCCACAGAAACATTATGTTCTTCACCCATTAGATGGAGGTGTGTATAAGTGTAGTTCGAATACTTCTCATAAAAATATCCTAGTATATTTAGGATACTGGTTTTGTTACAAAAGAAAATAATAAGAAGATTTTAGGGGTTGGAGAAGTAAAATAAAAGAAAATAAGCTAAGAGAAATCGTTACCTTTAATTTGGGTAACTCCCTTTGGTTTGAATCAAAAGGGAATATTAAAGTTCCCTCTGCCTAAGGTAAGGCTTATAGGAGGAGTAGATGGATTTATGGATCTTAATTGGGTAGAGTTTGGATGAGCCAAAAGGCTTGAGAGGTGTGAGGAATTGGTTAGAAGTGGTGTCCTTTTATAAGGGCAGGAGGGGCTCTTTAGGAAAAACTTAAAGTATTATTTTATAATAAAATCATATTCGGTTTATAATGCATACAAAGTGGATTATTCAAAGTATAAGGTGGGTATAGGTCGAAAAAAAATTAACCAATAGGTTTTATATAGGTTTGGGTCACTTTATTAACCTTATATTGTTTTTTAACTCTTAGTTAATTAGTTTGACACTTAGCATGTCACTTTGTATTTTTATATTATATAGTAAATAAACTTACTATATACTTCCAAGAGACCCCCGAGTGGTCCATTAATGATAAACCTATCATTATATAAGTCATTTTTCCTAAAATTAAATTTTTAGGAATATAATATGAATTAATAATATAATATTTGTTTGAGAAACTCTTTTATGTCAATTTTGACACTATTTAATAATTGATTTTAGTTAAAGTCTTAATAAATTTATTAATTAGAACCAAATTCATTTAAGAAATCATATAATTTAATATTATCCAATAAAATTCATTTGTGTCATAAAAACTTTCAAATTATTTTTATTTTAACATTTATAATACCAATTATTTGTTTCTTCCATTAATAAGGAAAATACTGCATCATTATTGTGTCATAAATAAAATTAATTATTAAATGTCTAAAAATTATAAATAAAATACCATTATGTATGAAATATTTTTATTTTTCTAATTAATATTTATAGTCTAAAATCCAACATATATAACCCTATGTAAAAATTGTTTTTCTAAAAGATATATGCTTATGTCATTTTTGTATTTACTTTAACTTAATTAATATAAAGTGTCATTATCACTTACAAGTGGCTCCATGGGGTCCCAAAATCAACCCAAATATGCCCATGGTCGTAAATGTATCAACCAATAGGTTTAGGACACTTTTTATGGTAATTTAGTATTATTATAATATTATTGTTTACCTTTATTTACCGGATTTACCCTTTAACCATGGTAAATAAAATATTTACTAAAGTAATTATTCAAAATGTCTAAAAATAAAATTTACTAATTTAAAAAATTTGGACCTCCTGATTATAAATATGGAATCCATTTTTCTAAATTCAAAACACATAAGTGGTAGAAATTAATTTAAAATTAATTCCCGTTGTCGAAACAAAAAGCGTGTTTTTAACAAATAATAACTATCAAAAGATTGACACCTTCTTATGTCCAGTTTAAATATGAAATTATGTCCAATGAAAAAAATTGAATTAAATGGTAAAATTATAATCTAATTATACTTTAAAATCACTCAAATTAATAATTTATCTCTATTAATTATTTCGATTAAAAAAGTTGTTTTTAATTAAAATTTAGTAATTTTCACTATTTATCAAAATATGAAAGTTATCAGAAAAGTACCAAAATTTCACCCTAAGCTAATTTATATATTAAAAATCCAAAAATGAAGTCTATTTTACCAAATTCCAAACATAAAAGTTTCATTTATTAATTTTAAATTAATTCCCGCTATTAAAACCAAAAGGCGTATTTTTAAGAAATAATAACTATCAAAAGTTTGACACTTGTTTATGTCCAATTTCAAAGTGAAATTACTTAGAATGACCATAATTAGATTAAATGGTAAAAATATAATCTATTTATACTTCCATACCATTAAAATTTATAATTTAACAATATAAATTATTTTGATTAAAAAAGTTGTTTTGAGATAAAATATAGTATTTTTCACTATTCACCCAAATATGAAAGTTATCAGAAAAACACCAAAAATTTATTGAAACTAAATTCTTATGTCCAGATTCCAAAGAAGAAGTTTATTTTGTCAAATTGAATATATGAAAGTTTCAAATATTGGATTTGAAAAGGCTTCGACATTAAAAGGCAATAAAATTGCATTTTTTGAAAAATACTTATTTTATCTGAAAAAAATGTATCTGTTCTTACATTATGTCTAAGAAACTCATAATATAGATTCTAAAATTATAAAAAATATATAAAGTTCAAAATTCATTTAATACTATTCATAACCGCTTTTGAATGGCTTTTTTGGTAAGTCATGGGGCGCTAGAACTCGATGTTGCGTCTAGTTAAAGTTATTGAATTACTTTGAAGAAATAACGTACTATGAAATATTAGGGTGTTACAAAAATCAATTTTTTGAATAAAAGAAGTATTTTTCAAAAAATTCACTTTTACCGCCTTTTGATGGCACACCCATTTTAAATCTAGTTTTTTTTCACGTTTATATGTTCAATTTTACAAAATAAATTACTTATTTAGAATAAGAACATCAAAATTTACTTTGGATGAAATTTTGGTATTTTTTTGATAAAATTCATATTTTTATGAATAGTGAAAAATACTGTATTTTAATTCAAAACTGCCTTTTAATATAATTTATTTATATAGTTATATTGCACTTTTAATTGATTTTAAAGTATAATTTGATTATATTTTTATCATTTTATACAATTTTGGTCATTATAAGTAATTCCACTTTCAAATTGGACATAAAAAGATGTCAATCTTTTGATAGTTATTACTTCTTAAAAATATTCATTTTGGTTTTGACAAAGGGAATTAATTTTAAATTAATTACTATTATTTATGTGTTTTGAATTTGGATAAATGGATTCCATATTTTTAATCACAATTTTCAAATTGTTTAAATAGGTACCTTTTATTTTTGTACGTTATGAATAGTAACTTCAATAATTATTTTATTTACCATGGTTAAAAGGTAAATCTGGTAAATAAGGGTAAAAAATAATATTATAATAATATTAAACTTTCCTAACACATTTCCTAATCATATTTTATGAGATATTTCCAACCATTGTAATCCTTGGGTTTATTTTGGGACCCCATGGATTCACTTGGATGTGAAAATGACATTTTATAAGAATTAATTTAAAGTAAAGATAATTATAACTTAAGCATAAATCTTTTACTAAATTGATTTTAATATAGGGTTATATAACTGATATATATGTCTATATATGATAATTATAAAGTTAAATATATTTCCCACATCATGTTATTTTATATATAATTTTTATAGATTACATAAATATATTTATTTATGAAAATATTATGATGTAGTGATTACCTCATTAATGAAAGATTCAAATAAATGAATTTATAAGTATTAAAATAAATTTAATTTGAATATTTTAATGTCATTAACGAATTATATGGATGACTTTGACATTTTAGGGATGAGTTAATTCTTTTTTTTCAAAGTAATAAGGTTGTTATGAATTTTTAAAAAAAGCAAAGTATGAATAGTATCAAAAATTGACATAATTCATAACTTAAAACATAAAATAGTTTATTTAATTATATTAAATTCATAAAAATATAATATTTTTCCAAATGGTTAATATAAGTCTTTATATGTCATAAATAACTTTTTTTACACTGTTTGACAAGATATGATAATTACATTAACCCACAATGTGTAAATAACATGATATCATAGTAAGATTAAAAAGGGTAAAATAAGGGTTAAACCAAAAAGATAAGGATAAAGAATAATCAAAACTTGTCTAAAAATTATTGTATTATGGGTATTCGAACCAAAATCATCTTATATTTGAATTAAATAATTTTTTGACCATTTTAAATTGAAATTTAATTTATAATAAATTAATATTTTGAGATTTTCCTAAAATGTCCCTCTCCTCTCTTATAAAAGGAAACCTCCTCCCTCTCCTATTCACTGCATTTTGAGAATTAAATATCAGAAAAAACCTGACCATTTCTATTCTCAAATTCAATATTTATATTATATATTTTATTTCTTTCACAAAAGACCAACTCTAGTGCCCTAAGAGGAAATTTAAAGGAGGCACTTGAGGAAGAGGTAATCTCTTCTACCGATTCTTTCAAATTTATTTCTTCTTCTACTTCCTCTTATTTAGTTGTTTCATTATAAATTAACAACATCTATATCACTCATATACAGATATGTTATTATAAATATGAAATAACCTTATTTCCCCTTCTATCCATCCTATGAAAAATGAAATCACTGCGTGTGCGTACGTACGACTTACCGTCTCCACGTTGTGGTGTAATATGTTTTTCACCACCTCTTTACTTGGATGGGTATAATGGTGGAAATAATAACTATATATGAATTTTATAACATGGTAACAATTCTGAGATATTATACACCATCCAGTTCAATACCATTCAACAATTATGGGAATGATATCGTTGCTTTTGTGTATGTACGACTTACCATCTCCACAACACGATGAGATTCCTTCTCCACATTAACCATACAAGAATGATTATAAATTATATATAGTAAATAATCATGAAATATATGAAATAATAATAATACTATATTTATATATATATATATATATATATATATATATATTTGTGTGTGTGTTTGTGTGTTTTTGTCATTTACTAACTATTATTCAATTTAACAAGGAAATGAAAAAAAAACATTCATGTGTACGTATGGTCTACCGTCTCCATGAACGGTGTATTCCATTTCTTTTATCTATCTATTATATATATATATATATATATTTACATAATAAATATATATAATATATAAATTATTTTTTATATTATTAAATTAAGTAAATCATAATATAAGTAACAATATCAAGAGTAAAAATTCAAAACACGTACGATAAATAAAACGATTATTACCCAAAACGTTGTTTTAACATGGAATTGACAAATGAATGGCTAATATAAAGTCGTAAGTGAATCATATATGATATCAAAAATATTATTATGATTGTTTTACAAGTTAATAATATGTTTAAACCCACTATACAAGAGTTTTAGACACATATGAAAGAAATCAGATCTAAGGTAAGGGATAATTTTGCAATCTCATTTTTATCTGAGATTGTTCATACGTAAGTATTTAATGGGAGTATATTTATCATCCATGTTCATGTTTTCTAAAAATGTTTTAATAAAATGATTACTATTCATCTATGTATGTATATAGTTATATTTACCCATTTTTGAATTGTACTACATGGTATGGAAGGAATCTTTCTTTTGTTTACCATAAAATGTACTTTTTTACTTTTCTTAAAAAAGTACAAGGAGGATGTTTTTTAACATATACGGTATAAATGATTTTTTGAATTTTCATGAAACCTTATTTCTATAAAGCTTACTCAAAATGGTTTAATGTTTATTTTCAAAAAACATCTTTTTATTTAAAATTACGTGGCATTTTGATAAGAGAAACATTTTTGAAAAAGAAAGGATATTTTCCTCAAGAATTAAGTTCAAGTGTTTTATCAAAATTATTTTCCATCTAAGATGACATAGGGTTATATTTCTATCCTTATTATTAATTTGATTTTATTGTGTTTATGATGGAATTATTTTTATGAATTCCATTTATCTTATATGGATTATGTTATGATGACTTGATGTTTAAGAATCCCATTTTATGGGTTATTCTATGGTGAATGATTTATATTTTGTGGAACATATAAGAATGATTTTGTTATGAGATGGGTGGTACCTATATATACCTCCAGTGCATTGGGTAAATATTTATATCTTATGAGATATACATTAATGAAATGACAAGTAAATCCAGTTCAATAATATAAGGTTGGAATGATAAGTAAATCCAGTTAATTAATACATGGCTGGAATGGAAAGTAAACCTGGTTCAGTAATAGACTATGTCCACTATGATGGTCTTGGAAGTAATGCCTTAGATACCATGGAAATCATATTATTTGCTTATTTATTTTCCACAATTCCATGTTTTATTCCAATTCTATTTTATCACGGTTAATTTTTTTTTATGATCTATTCCTTACATACTTACATGATTTATTTCATGACTCGCGTTTTTGGTATTAAAATTTTATATTCACATTTTCACATTATTATGTTTATTTTTTTGATGTTCTTAATGTTTACCCTTACTGATCATTTGAGCTCAAACTTATTATGTTTTCTTTTCCCAGGATATAAATAAATGTTTTAGGTAGGAAAACAAAAGAGGAATATCTTTATGGGAGATGTTGAAGATCTTTCACCATGATTAGAAGATTATGTTATGATTTTTCTAAATACACTAAACTAATACGGTCTTTGGTAATCTATTTATTTCATGTGTTGAGTATTCCGCAAAATAAATGCAATGTTCATGTACATCAAGCTTGGGTCTCTACACACTTTCCCTTTTTTCTAGGTATTTTCAAAAATGGTTTTAAATGGAATGAATATTTTGATATCTGGAAATGTATTGATTATAGGTGTAAGTTTTCTATCCGAACCACCATTTTTATTTAGCTTAAATAACTTTTTATATCTCTTTAATTTTATGGAATACTTATAGATGTTTAATATATGTCTCTCACACATATACCTAGATCATTCTTCATTCATTTGATGGGCTAATACATGCCTTATATTCATTTCTCAAATGTTTTATTTAAGAAATATCTTTTTATTGTGATATGAGGAAATATTATTAAACCCATTTATATCTATAGTTAATTCATATATTTATTCCTTATAATTTATATCCTTTTATGACACACATAAGCATGTATATGTTATGATGGGTGACCTAAATAGCGCTCTAACGCATTGGGTAAAGTTTTTGTCTAATGAGACTTTATGTATGAGATTTGAGATTAAACCTAATACATGATGGGAATTTTTACACCATGTGGTGTTGTCGTGGATCTTAGACTTGACTTATTCTTATTTAATTTTTTGTGTTGTTTCCACATTTCCTACATTTTCAGGATCATATGAAGCGATGTTCTTTATGTTATACTCCTATGTGATTACTCATAAACTTATGTTTAAGGGAAAGCATATGCTACTTCATAAGGGGGAAATGTATATTTTTTTGAAATTTTTTCTTAATTTTATCATGACTATAAAGGAACATTTATGAGTTTTATTTTACCTTTAAAATTTCCTATGAAATGTTTTATGAAAATATTTGGGAATAAAATTTGATTCCTTGGGAAATAAAATGTTTATTTTGAGCCCAAAGTTTAATTTTGAAAAAGAAAAATCATGTATGAGTATTCATGAACTAATTACTTTCTTTATTTCATTTTATATGCCTCTTATTGATCTTTTTCCACTCATCCAATGTTTTAAAATATTTTCCACAGGGTTTTAAGGATGAATAGGGACAAATATGTGGTCAAGAAGAAAATTCTGAAGATGTTTCATGAAAAGAAAACTTGTTATATCTTAAAAGTTTTTTTTACAAGAAAAAATGATATGAATTATAAGTGTCCACTTTGTGATGTAATATTTTTTTATATAAGGGTGGATTTCTAATCCTCTAAAACACTAAACCGTAAAGATCCTCAAATGTAAGAGAATGGATTCCTGAATTAAAAATCAATATTATGCAATGTTTAAGTTTGGTTTTCTATAGTTGGCGTTAGAGTAAAGGTTTAGATAACTTTGGATATTGGGATTAGAGACATTTTTTTAAAATCATAGGGATAATCCTAAGTATAGGATAATATCCAAAAGATTTTTTAAGATATAGATTATGTGGATTTCTTAAAAATAAATCCCTATCTAGATATTATAGGTGTATGTGGTTTTATTACAGATGCATCTAGGGGTAATATCCCCAAAAATAGTTCGTTGGGTATATCTCGACCATCATTCTGATGCACAGTGAGTGTTTCCTTACTAAACACCCGGTTTGACACTCTTAGGGGATATTCTTAAGTTAATTCTCATTTTTTTATAAATCAACATGACAGATTTGAATAGATGATGATCATAAATAAAATAGGTTAAACATATGATCTCATGGATTAAAAATAAGGTGTCATGATTTATATATCCCATATATGATTTTTCATAATTATGATTCTTGTTTCTCAAACCATGATTTTTTGTTTTAGTGAATGGTTGAAACTAGTAGGAATGATGTTAACACTAGATATGATGAAAAATGTGATGAATCTGAACTACCAAATGGGATGATGACTAAAGTAAATGATATTGAAATTATGCCTAATTAGTTATCATGATATATGAGTAACAACCCATACCTTAACCAAATCTCAGACTCACCAAATAAGAGAAGGATGGAATCCACTAAGATCTCAAGTGGTGGAGACTATGGAGGAAATAAATATCAATTTACTTCATGTTAGAAATTTATAAAGTGACATTGAGGATAATGTATCAAAGGAAAAAAATGTTTTATGTGTGGAAAGGAAGGGAATAGAGAAATTTATTGCTAAGGAAAAATGAGGAGTTCGATAGAGATAAATAAATTTCATCTAAGAGATAAATTTATAGTTCATTGTCTTAAATGTATAGAATCTGGTAATTATCTAATTAAATACACTCTTCTAAAGGTTAAATCCTAGACCAAGTAAGTACTTATGTTATATTAATTATTGAAGTGAAAGGATTGAAGTATTTTTTAATTGAGATTCTATAATTATATTGTAGAATTATTTTTATTAATGGTATTTTGGTTATAAAAATCATGAAATATCTAAAGATTATCCCACAATAGTTTTTCTTTAATGATTTGAAAACATATATCGAATGGTACTGATAACCAAGAAAAGTGATTTAGTGTTAAAGTGACATTTTTTGGAAAACACGTGATTAAGAGAAATATAACCATTAATATATTCCTATAATAATGTTTAGTTAGGATAAATAGATGATTTACATTGATGAATTAAATGATACTGTATTAGTAACCTTGAAATTTGTTAGTGATTGGATGGTAAAGTGATTTATTTCATCTTTGGTGATGTTTATTAAAATTTTGGATTTATAGAATATATCCAATAGTCTATAATTAATAAAGATTTTGTTAATTTTTGGAAGTATTTATGTCTTTATGTGAGGTTATCTTAAGATTTATATATACCATCATGGTTTTATTAGTTTAAGGTATATCATTTGTTTAGAGGAAAAGATAACCCTTTGAGGTTTTAAGTTATGGTATTTTGTGGTAATTTGTAGCTTTTATTGGGTTTTAGTAAGAATAACCTATTGAGGTTTAAATAACCCTTTGGGTTAGTATATGATTTGATGTTAAGTTAATTAGATATTTATATATTGATAATCATGATGATTTAAAAGTGATACATTGACAATGTGATATTTTTCAGATATATTTGTGGTCAAGCTAAGGATTACCTTTCATGTTAGTTTCTAAATTTGATTCATGATATTTTAGTGAATTTCACTACATTATAATATCATATAGTGATTTATCAGGGAGATTAATGATATTTTGGGAGATTCTTCTTTGGGTCAAGATATATATGACCTTTAGGTTTAAAATGTTTTTTAACATAGAAGATTATTTGGGAAAAATAAAATAAATTTTTTATGAATGTAAGATGAAAGGTATAAGATCACCTTTGAGGGTAAAAAGTTATTTAATGTTAAGGATATTAAGTTTATTTGGGATACTGGGTTATTTATTAAATGATCTAAGTACAATATTTATTATTATTGAGTAAATTTTAGAGTTAAACTTATTATTTAATCATATAAGGGTTTATACAATTTTGATATTATCTTAACCTTTGTTATCCATTAAATTTTGGTTAATATTCAAAGATGGGAGGAATAAAATAATATCCTTTTGTGCATTATTAAGTTTATTTTAGTGCTTAAGGAATAAAAAATTCATCTTGAACACTCATTATTTGGATAAAAATGTGATATTGTGGTGGAAATTGATTAAATGATGAAATTATACTTGTCAAGTAAGTATATTTCCTTATGTAATTATTATATATGGTAAAGATATTTCTCAACTCTAGGAAAAGTATCTTGAAACAAAAATTTTATCTTAATACCTACAATTCCATTGAATCAATGTTCTTTTTCACACCTCTTTAGTTTATGGTTTTTTGGTCGTTAACTTTCTTATGATCATTCAAATTATGATAATAAATGATCTCTCTCACTCTCAATAATTTTTTAGAAATTATGTTTTTATTCCATGTCTATATTTTCACTTCACACTAATTTTCTCATCTTTTGAAACCTAGTTATGTGTTATTCCAGATGACTTTCATATTTACATTTCCCTCTTTTCAAGTGGAAACCTTATTAGTCCTTTTTACGATGTGGGATTTCAATAATTGTATTTTGAAATATTAAACCCTTATTTACTCAGATCAAGTTCTAATTTAAAGGATACAATTTTTTAAAGGGGGAATAATTTCACACCACATTTTTTTACAATAATACTATGCTCTATAGCTTTCTTAACAAGAAACACCAGGATTTATGAAAATTGAGATATACAATAAAAGTATTATTATTTAAATGTGATTGTTATAAACTAGCCATTGAATTGGTGGTTATGAATAGGTTTAAATTTATTATAAAATGTATATATATATATAAAGTTCATAATAAACACAAATTTAGTGATAAATTCTTAGTAAATAATAACTCAATTTTTAGTAAATTCATTTTATTCTTCAAAAATGTGTTTTCTTAAAAAATGGGTTTATTTATTTTTGTGAAAAAATAGTATAATTAATTTCTAGAACTTTTATAAATATTATTTGATAAAAATAATATAAACTTTTGAAATTATCATATTAAAATTAGTTTAGGGTGAATTTTTTAGATTTGTTCAGAAAAGTTTTATTTTTCAATGAATAGTGAAAAATACTTATTTTAAGTGAAAATTGTAATTTTAATTTAAAGTATTTAAAAAGTAATATTTTTTTAGTTTCAAAATTTAATTAGATAATTTTTCTTAAAAATAATTTAATTATAGTTTTTAAATGAATTTTATACTTTAAGTTTGTATAAAAACATTTTTATACTTAAAAGGCATTTTTTCTGATATACTTTTTTTCGTTGGGTTTTTCATTTTAATCTTAAATTAATTTATACCACATATAAAAATTGAATCTTGAAAAATTGATACCATACTTTGAATTAGGAGTTTCAAATTTTCTATATATTAACCTTTTATTTTTTTCATTATGAATTTTAACAATAGTTAATAATTGTCACCACGGTATGGGTAAGTCGAGTAATTACGGTTAAACATAATATTATAAGGACTAAATAAAGATCATAAAACGTGAATTTATCTTATTGGATGAGATTTTTTGGCCATTTACATCCATGTTTCTAAAATATAGTAACTTGGTTCCATATTTCTCTCATTTTGACCTTTATTTTATTTTATATAGAAAAAAGTCAAAAATGACGTTCTCTTAGTTTTTTATCTCTAATTTTTTTAAATAGAGATAAAAAGAGGCTATGTTTATTTATTTAAGAAATATTTTAATGATAAATGTATTTTTTATCATGTTAAAAAAAATTAACTTTTAGGAATGAAATAATTACCTTAAATGTGTATGCAACACCGATACAACATTTATTCAATTAATAGAAAAATAAAATAAATGGTTTTAAAAATGTTAAAAGTAACATAATTTGAATGAATTATTGTGTAAGAAAAAAAATTTAGACAAAACTAACATATTATATAGGTTTTAATTTATTATATTTTAATTAAATAATTTTTATGTTGATTTCAAACTCATATTAATTGAATAGTTCCAAATATTACGTTAAGGTTATTTTATAATAAATAATATTTTATTAAATTATTTTAAATTACTATAAATCATATATTTGGTAAATGTATTGGTATATGTTTAAAAATATCAAATATATTCCATTTATGGACTAATTTTACTTTTATAGAAATTATATTGACCCCTAAAGAGTGAAAACATTGTTATCATGGTAATTTTCAAAAAGGGTTAACATGGGTTTAAACAAAGAGATTAGAGTGAAAACCTAATCTAAACTTGTCAAAATTTTATTATATGATATTATTTAGACCCATAATTACCATATAATAAATTTACATCATTTTGGATCATTTTTTCAAGGAAAACTAATTTATATTATTTTATTATTTTAAGTAATTCTAAGAGTTTACATCCCCTCACTTATAAAAGGGAACCTCCTCTACTCTTTTATTCACACTTAAGAAGAATTTTATTTTGGATAATACCTTTACATATACATTCCTAATATCCCCACATATTCTATATATCTTTATTTTGTCATAACACTAAAATCATAGGGTTTACGGTGTAAAGAAAAGGAAGTTGCCTCCAAAAGAGGTATAGTCTTTACCCGAGTATTTTATATTTATTTATTTTTATACCTCAAAAAAATATTCTTAAAACATGATTAAATAATAACACCAGAATATTCCATATAATTATATGTTTTCATGTTAATGTAGTAACCTATATCTATCTCCTATTACATCAAATGAGGGAAAAAACTACTGTTCGTGTGTACGACAGACTACCGCCTCACAGACTAATGTAATTCATTTTCCATCCCCACCACTAATGGTTGGTTGAAATTAAGGAATTAATGTTTATATATTATATTCATAAAAATATTTATAATTATAAAAAACTAACATATCATCTATTCTCTTACCTTTCTATTTATTGAAAAATGATTACATCGTTTGTGCGAACATGTGGATCACCACCTCCATAAAGCAATACGATTTGTTTTTCATAACCACATCACATGGATGATATATATATGTGTTTTTAATTAAAGGATATGATATTTATTATATAATTATAATTATATAAATATAAAATTACACTTACCTTCTTTCTATCATAGCCGTTTAAAAATGGAAACAATACTCATGCGTAACTACGACCTACCGTCTCCATGATTATGACGTAGTTCATTTTTCACAACCACATTTCATGGTTGGTTTCAAAAGTATAATATTTTTATAAAAATTATAATTATTTAATGATAATTATTCTATATATTATTAAATAAGGACATATTTTACCATCTTCAACCTACCAAAGTCATTTTGGACATATGAGCTGAATATCGTCAAAATATCTTACATGAACTTAATTGATTAAGTAATTGTATATAACATGGTAATAAGTGATATAAATGGAATAATAAAATTGAAAATTATTATTAAGAAAATAAATTATTAACATAATTTTATTTTTCTAGAAATATAAGGAACATAGGTGATGATTCGGGCTCGAGGTAAGGGATAATTTACTTTAAAAACCTTTCTTTAAATATTTTATTGATTTATTTTCTAAATATTTCTATTCTATTTCCATATTATTAAAGTCATTTTATTAATGTATTTATATACACATAAATGATTTATCAAGTAAATTTTATTCCTCTTTGACTCTATTTCAAAGGTTTTCAAATGTAATCTTTGTACATATTTTTTACAGAATGTTTTAACTTTATTTACAAAAGACAAAAAGACTATTATATTTTAACGTATACGAAATCGATGGTTTATCCCACCACTATAACGAATTACATGATTTTTTTATTAATTTATAATATTACATGATTTATTCAGATTAAATAACCCACATAACCTTTGTTATAAGTATTTTCAAAGATATTTTTAAATGGAATGGATATTTTGATATCTGGAAATGTATTTCTTATGGGTGTAAGGGATATCACTAAACACCAATTTTTATTCAACTTATGACCATTATCTATATAAATTATTTTATATATGTCTTTAATTTTATGGAATGAATTTAATATATATATATATATATATATGTGGGTATCACATATATACCTAGCTTATTCTCTCTTCCTTTTATGGGGTAATAGATGCCTTAGGTTCATTTCCTAAATGCCTTCTTTAAGAAATTTATTTTGATTATGATATAATGAAAGATTATGAAACATGTTACTTTCCATGGGTAATTCTTATATTTATTCCTTGTGATTTATTTTTTTTTGGTGCACATAAATATGTACATGTTGTTATGAGTGCACCTAGATAGTGCTCTAATGCATTGGATAAAGTGTTTGTCTCATGCGATGTTATGTATGGGATTAGGAAGTAAACCTAATCCATGATGGGACTTTTTCCACCATGTGAAATTTTCTTGGAATTATCCTTGACTTATGATTATTTCATGTTTTTGTTACTTCTACAATTTTTATGTTTCCATGATCATATGATTCCATGTTCTTTGTGTTATACACCCATGTGAGATTATTTTTTAGGGAAAGTATATAATATTTCATAAGGGTGAAATGAATAACTTTATTGAAAAGTTTTAATATGTTTTTCATGATTTTAAAGGTGCATTTATGAGTTTTATTTTTTACTTTAATATTTCTTATAAAATGTTTTATGAAAATATATAGGCATAAAAGTTGATTCTTGGGAAATAAAATGTTTATTTTGAACCCAAAATTTAATTTTGAAAAATAAAAATCTTGTATGAGTATTAATGAACTGACAAGTTTATTTATTTTTTATGTCCCTTTCTATTTTTTTATTATCATCCCACATTTTGAAATATTTTTCGTAGGGTTTTAAGGATGAGTAAGGACAAGGATGAGGTCAATATGAAAATTTTGAAGACGTTTCATGAAAAGAAAACTTGTTATATCTTAAAGGTTTTGTTTTGTGAGGAAAATTAACACTAATTAGAAGTTTATACTTTGTGATGTAATATTAATTTATGTAAGGGTTATGGCCTAATCCTATAAAACTCAAAACTGTAAATATCCTCAAATATAGTACAATGAATTATTGAATTAAAATTAGGATTATGTAATGTTTAAGGATGGGTCACTATAGAGGGAGAGGGGTGGTACTAGAGATACTCAAAATATTAATCATAACCGATTAAGCCCAAACCCATATCATATATACCATGTAACACAATTTCTTATCTCACGATTCTATTAGAGGCACCTGAGATATTTACATCGCCTATATTGTCACCACCATTTACATTCGATCCTCATTATATATCCTTTCCTTATCCAAAGATATCTCTCACTACCCATCCATATTATCCTTTTCCATATACTTTTATTCCATCTCCATTTCCTACTACTTCATTTTATATAGACTTTTATGTTCATGCTCTTTCGAATTATGATCTAGTGTATTCTAAACCTCCCAAGAATATTGATCATCACAAGAAAACATTGGACCCCAATCATAGTAAATAAGTCAAAGATCCTTTATAGCCTTAGGATCTAGTAATAACAACTAATAATCTTGGATATAGAATATGTATAAAACCCTTGTAATTTTTTTGATCAAAATTTATTTTCATTATAAGAAGTACTAATTTAATATTTGTCTCTTATTCTTTCATATCTGGATTTAACACTATAAGTTAGAATTGTAATACATTCATGAGTGGAGTGTGGAATCACCACACATAGGTGATGGTCAATTATAATGAGGATAGTCAAATGATTAGTAAAATAGGGAGAGAATATATGATTTTTGTGGTGAAACTTTCAAAATATCGTGACATCATTTTCATCAAGATAGTCACATAAAGACCCCTTGAAAATGAAATAAAGGATAATTATTGGGCTAAAATATGGGTAAGAAAATTCATTAGATTTAATTTAATAATATTATTATATTTATATGAATTAATATTTTGGTAGCATATTCATTATAATTTTATAGATGGTGAATCCATAAGGATTGCATGGATAATGTAATTAGGTGGGATATGGAGATCATATAAACATGAGTTAAATAATGGATAGGTTACTAGAATTGGAATAGATTTACATATCCTGAATGAGATTTCAACAAAACAGTATCAAAAATTGATTTATCATAAGAAGAGTGATGAGATTAATGCATTAAAAAATTTGAAGTTTTTGATTGAAAATAAGGATGATTTTAATTAATACGCTATTTTGTATTATTGAATATTATTTTTCTATAATCCTAAAAAAGAAATAAAAAATAAGGATTCAGTGTACTGTCTCCACACATTGGGGTGGGTGATGATTTAGGAACATGAGAGGAATCAAATATTTTTAATCATCACATGCATTTAATTATGTACAAATTGAAATGAACCGTGTTTAAATAGTTTGATATAATAATTAAATATTTTATTTTATATGGTATAAAAAACATGAATTAATTTTACCATATAAACAAGAAAATAGATTCACATAAAATTAACACATAAAAAATTTATAAATCTAAGCTATATTACCTTATATACTCTAAACTTTAGTAACATGTATATAGGTTCAAATTATATTAACATATAAACATATAAATAGATCCATTTAATATAAACATAAATACATTACAACTATAAATTATAACTAAAGTGGTGAGAATATAATTAAACTAAATATAAATAAACTTTACTATCCAAACCTACCCAATCCAAATCAAATATAATAAAACAAAATTGAACCAAAAGGGAACAATATTACCATAACAGACTTGAACCAACTAAATTTAAATAAAATTAAATAGAACCAAACTAAATATAGTCAAGCCTTAAATGAACTAAATTATAACAACATGTATAAAAGCATATTAAAATTATGAAATCATAATAATTTGAAAACATAGGCATTTTTAATTATTTATGTAAAAAATTGTGACATCAATTTTATCAAAATAATTTTAAAACATAGGTAATTGTAATTATTAATGTAAAAATTATATTTTTTTTACAAAATACATTAAAATATAGAATATTAAAATTGTGTTTATAGTTTATTTGAGTTTTTAATCTTGATATTTATTTTATGACATTATAATATTTATATCTTCATAAATTATTCCTAGAGGTGTTATTTATATGAAATTTTACTATTTTGAGGTCAACTTACTATTTAAAAGGTCAAGTTATTATTATTTATTATTTGGTTAATATTCTTAATGGCCAAGTTACTATTTAAAAGGGTCATATTACCTCTTATAAATGCCCTTTAATTCCATTATTTATCATTCCCCTAAATTCCACTAAAAGTTATAACTTTTTATGCTAGTTTCATATCTCTTTTTAAATGTTTTTTGTGAGTGTGATAATTCTAGGAGATCATTGTGATTCACATTTTACATTTTTACTTATTTTATATTTTAGTGTTTATAGTATCATTGTTATAATTTCTATTTTTATGGCTATATTTATTTTTTAAATGTAATGTTCTCAATTAATAAAATAAAGCATTATGTTTTTCATGTGTTCAAACTATATTATATTCCAAAATATGGATAAAATTATTTATTCAAATAGAAAATTATATATATATATATAAGTTTAGATTGTTACATTCTTCCCCAATTAAAAATTTCATCCTTGAAATTTCAAATAATATATTTTTTTGAGAATAGGTCTGGGTACTTCTATTTCATTGTATCCTTAGGCTCCCATGTTTTCTTTTCATACTTGTGAGTCTTCCAAATCACTTTAATGATGTGAGTTGTCTTATTACATTGAACTTTATCTCTATAGTCCTATATCTTCACTAGTTTCTCCTCATAAGAGAGTCCATGCTCTAGTTATAATACCTCTGAATTAAATGCATTTAAAGGATCAGTTATGTACTTCCTTAGGATAGATATGTCGAACACATATTGACCTTGATCTTGGTTTTGTGGGAGTGCTAACTGATAGGCCACAATTATTATATGATCAATGGTCTCAAAGGGGAAAATTATCATGACCCCATCCCTCCAAATATTCCCCTCCTAAGCTGTAAATGAAAGAAGATAGATAATGACCCCCTGAGTCCCACCTCCAGTAGGCCCTGTGGTGGCGATCATCACCAAGGGTATAGAAATATGACAAAATGGGATGAATTACCCTGTTTATAGTAACCATATCGGGAGATAAGATATATAAAATGAAAAACAACTCCAAGACATATATAAAATAAAATCAAAATCCATCCCACATGCATGTTTAAAATATAACTTCTAGAAAACAAGAGTCACCAAAGTAAATACCAAAAGAAAAAAGTTAAGTAGTGACATAGAAATTATCCCCACATTGGAGCTAGAAATGCCCAACATGGTCCCCATAGTCATCCTGGAAACCTAAAATTAGTTTTATGTATGTAGGGTGAGAATACAAGTATACTAATTAAGAGATCCAAAGTCTCTCATTTACAAGTGGAGAACCATACTAATTCCCCCATTTGAAAAAGAAGAAACCAATAGTACCCAACAAGGTATACTAGCCACCCCAACCTCACTAAACGCATGCTCTCCAAATAATGCAAGTAAAGTAAATTAATATAGAGATCATTGATGATAGGGTACCCTACACCACTTTCTCACTGATTATCCACTCTCACACCCTAAAAAAATCATCCTTGTGCTCCCACCTCTTACGAAAGTACCACATCACAACCCGCCCGTACACACCTGGGCCTCACAGCTAGTAACACAACCTATGAAAAAAAATCTCACCACATCTCGCATGTACACACCTTGGCTTGAAAACCAAGTCCCACCCATAGACACCTAGGACACCTACCATATTACAACCCAAAAACACCTAGGAAAGCACAACACATATTATCCTGAAGACACATACGAAACCACCAATCATCTCATCCTGAAGAAACCTGGGAAAACACAACTCATCAGCACACACCTGTACCTCACAAACCACTACCTTTCCAAATGATCTTAGAATAACACCACCTGGAATAGGAATAAGTAAAGGGTGGGTGTCCATCCATCCATCCTCCCATCGGGATGTTTGGGAAAGACATCCTCCCCCATGATAATGGTGGTGTTCATCACATGGTGATCAACTAGGGTGGGGTGCGTATAGAATTCACAAGTAAGTACAAGTATATATATTTAGTATCAAACACTCAATCCCAACCTATGAGTTCTCAATAAAACAACCTACCACCCCATAATATTTCAAACTTTACTGCTATATCTAAATGCATTATTTAACACCAGCAACAGTCACATCAGAAGTAGATAAATTAAATCCATCCACACAAATCCACAACTTAAACATACCCCTAGACAACTCATTTAACCAAACATAATTATTTATTAAGGAAACCATTTATTAATTCCATCCCTACCTAGAAAACTACTATGAACAACTAAAGAAATAGTTCTCAAAAGGAAAAGAGTCACCAATCACACTATGTGACAAACCACACATCCAAACAACCTACTTCACATTTCCTCTTTATTTAAAACCCATACCAACCAATCCCATCATCATTCTTCAAAGTCATTCTGCTTTGTCCTTCCTCTCAATAAGAAAACTACCAACTTGTAGCCAAACCCCAAAACACACCTCATTATAACCAAACCTAACAGCCCCACTGTATAAAAACACCACACCCATCACACCAGCAACATAAACATAGAACAACCCAAACCTGCAGCCTTTTTTCTCAACCACCTCCCATCCATTCCACAATCAGTCAATCTCTCAACCAAAGATTCTATTACACCGCCCATGTCGCCCCAGCGACAGTTGTGCTCTCAACCCCAAAACCACACAACCACACAAGGCACAAAACAAAACAAAGCCATACATAGCACACAAACACACCAACAAATCAAAATGTATTCAAATTTATAAAACATTCATTCTTTAATTCCAGGTTGATAATTTAGGGGTTATCAAAGAGTAAGTTTGATCATGAGGCATCCATT
Source organism: Viscum album (assembly GCA_963277665.1). Taxonomy (NCBI): domain Eukaryota; kingdom Viridiplantae; phylum Streptophyta; class Magnoliopsida; order Santalales; family Viscaceae; genus Viscum; species Viscum album. The sequence goes on from OY728132.1 coordinate 131,290,332, forward strand.
TATTTAGATGGATATAAGTGTTTAACCAATTTCATATTCATACAGTCTTTCACAGAGGATAAAAAATAAACATCCATAAGACATCACATGTATGAAAAAAAAGACCACCAACAACCATGATTTTTCAGTAGGCATATATCCTATACGGATCACAATATCAGTATCCAATAAAACATAATCATGGGTCACTTTTCCCCAACCACTATATATTGATATTAAAAATATTGGATTATCTTTATTTATTTTAAATTCTAATATCTTCACCAGAGAACATTCATACACCCACCTCACATGATACACAAATAAAAAGAGATGAAGGTATCCCTACATAGAAGAACATATGATCGACAACTCATCTGAGAACCAAAATATGGATTTTGCAAGCAACAAGAGGAACATCCAGGGAGATGCGATCCAAGGTTGAAACATAGATGCATGATAACTCGAGGAATAAGGGTTCTGGGATTCCCAATCACCAAGGGAAAAGATAAAATACACAATAGATAAAGGATCTCATCTTTAGAAAGGTCAAATCCTATATCAATGGAGGAATCGTTTTAAAATCCATTAAAATTGTATCACGATCAAGACTATGTTTTTTGACTAACCTAAAGCCTCCTGAACATTATGAAATTAAATATATAATTTATATCCTTTGAAAAAGATTTAAAACTTCTAGAATATTCTATTAAACCCAATTTACGTCAATTAAAACATTAAAGGGGAGAATTTGGAAAAACTGGGAAAGAATGGAAATTTTGGAAAATTGTCAAAATGACACATCGTTGGGTGACTCACTGATGTGAGTCACTGAAGGATGATTCACCATTGGCTGACTCACTGATGTGACACTTTGACACCACCTACTAACACCACCTATCGATGCCACTTATCGATGCCACCTACTTACGCCACCAACTGATAGACGACTCACTATTGTGATCAACCATTAGCGAGTCACCATTGTGATTCACCAATGTGACTTAATGATATCACTCATTGATTCCATCTACCGACTCCACCTAAATATTCCACCTACTGATAGAAAAACTTGAAATTTTTCAATACTCTTGAAATGAGTTACTGTTTCCTCCCAGAACACCTCAAACACCAGGTTTTTTCAAAGTAATGAACTAGGGAGGTCGGGGCCATTAAATCAAATTCCTCTCAAACTATTCTCATCCTCAAGAATTTAAAACCAACCTAGAATAAAAAAAGGGTTTTGAATAAACACCCCATAAGATACCTCTCAAGGATCTTTCTATACTTGAAACACCGCTACGATTTGGACATCCCAAGGCCTGATGATAAACCACCATGTGTTGTTCGAAAGATGGATTGAAACCTCAAAATCATATAACACCTACTACTAAATATATTAACCCAAGAGACCATAAGACAAAATACACATGAACCAACATCCACAACATACAGACATATGAATCAAGGAATTCCTTTCTCCATGTTAAGATATTATCTGCTCTGGGTGGAACCGACTCACTTGCATGGGTTAAATAACATCTCAATTAATACATCTTGATTAGGAATCAGGTCCTCCCCTTTCAATGTGTTAGGAATTTATCACATAGCATGAAATATGAAAATAACTCATCTCATAACAAATAATGTTCAATCATTACATTACAGAGGGAAAAAAACAAGGAGAAAATTAGAACAACTTTGGGTATTGGGAATGAATCGGTGTATCCCTTTTACAAGAACTCTTCTCTAAGACACCATGCATATACAAAATATGAACCAAAGGAATGGTACACCCACACAACACCTTATCCCTATGATATTGGATCTCTATTGGTCACTTTATGAACGTCGTGTCATCTTCGACATCCAACTCACCCCAATCAATGACATGGGAGTCATCGAGAAGATACTGTAAAAGAAGAGAGATGTGAAAGAAATATTGGATCTTATACAACTGCGGTGGAAATGCAAACTGTTATTCCACCTCTCAAACTCACCCCAACAACTCAAAAGGTCCAATGAACCTCGTAGAAAGATGTCTCCATCTTCCAAACCTCCTCTTCCCACATCAAGGGGAAACCTTTAAGAAAATGTGGTCACCAAACTCTAACCCCAAGGGCCTCCTCCTGTGATCGATGTACGACTTATTCTTGTCCTATGCTTCCTTTATCCTCTCACGAACATTCTGCACCTTCTTGATCATACTCTGCACCATGTTCAGACCAAGAAGAGATGCCTCCAAAAAAAATTTCTAGCACAATGGTGAAATACATGGTCTTCCATACATATCTTCTAATTGATCCATTCCAATAAAAGAGTGATATCCATTGTTGTAAGAAAACTCCACCAAGGGAAAGTGTCGAACCCAAGACCTACCAAAGTCAAATATGCACTCCTGTAGTATATCCTCTAACATCTGGATAGTCCACTCTGTCTATCCATACATCTAAGGGTGGAAAGTATTGTTGAGTAATAACTGAATGAAAAAATAATACTTCAATCCCTTCTATACTCAAAAGGTAAACCACACTTCCCAATCTGAGATGATGGATCTTGGAACTCCATGCAGCTGCACCACCTCATATACATACCTCTTCGTCACGGCATCCACTAAACCTGAATTATTAATCACTAATAAGTGAGCTGATTTCATTAGCTGATCCACCACTCCCCAGATTTAATCACATCCTCCTTGAGCTCTGGGTAACCCCATGAATAAATCCATCGATATTTCATCCCACTTACACTCGGGGACATCTTGGGGCTGCAACAAACCACCAAGAACACAGTGCCCAGCCTTCACCTATAGGTACACTAATCAATTCATCAAAAATATCAACATTTCCCGCTTCATCCTAGCCCACCAAAACTATTCTCTCAATCTATGGTACATCTTAGAAATTCTCAGGTGTAAGACTAAGGGTGATCTGTGAAACTCACAGAGAACTCCTTCATGCATCGCCACTAGAACAAATAGCCTCCCATGAAATATCATCTGATTTTGTATGTCCTCTTACCATCCCTTTGGATCATCACCCTGTTCAACATAGGTGTGCATCACCTCTACCTCTGAGTCTCCCCACTGAGACTCCTCTACCTGGTACATCAAAGTGGAATGCACCATCATCTGAAACAGACATCCTATACAACCATCCATTCTTATATCTAAGTAAAAGGATTGTAACTCCTACATCACCTTCCAAGCATCCATAGATTCTCAAAATAATTCTTTCTATGATATCCAGCTCAAAGCATAATCCAAAACATTACTCTTTCTTAATGTGTAAGAGATCATAGAATTGTAATCTTAAATAAACTCTATCCACATCCACTGTCGCAAGTTCATATCTCGCTGGGAAAAGACATACCTCAAAAAATTATGATCTATGAATACCAAAAATTGCTCCCCAATGAAGTAATTTGCCAAATATTTAGTATGAATATGACCATTTCTAGCTCCATATCATGGGTGCCATAGGTACATTTGTGGGGACATAACTGACTAGACCCATAAGAGATCACTCTTCCTTGTTGCATCAGCACGCATCTCAAACCTAGATGGGAATCATAAAAAGACATCTGGAACATCACCCCTTCCTTTGGAAACTAGATAACTAGAGTACTAACCAACTTCTCGTTCAGATAGCCAAATGCTACCTAGAACTGGTCACTCTATAAAAATCTTGTTCTTTTCTGGTTAGAGAAGTCAATGGAGCTGCAACTCGATAATATTTAGGTACAAATATATGGTAATATCCCTATAGAACAAGAAAACTAAAAACTTATACCATGATCTTGGGTGATACCCAAGAAACATACACTTTAACCTTTGATGGGTCAATTTCCACACCCTACTGTGTCACCACATGTCTAAGGAAATGCACCTCTCGCATCCAAAACATACACTTGGCCAAATTTCCGTAGATTTTGTGGCATCGAAGAACCTGTAGGATGTTCATGAGATGATTGATATGCACCTCCTTTGACTTTGAGTAGATATAGATGCCATTAATGAATACAATGATGAACTAGTCCAGGAACTCATGGAACCGAGAGTTAATAAGTCCCATGAATATGTCTGGTGAATTCGTAACACCAAATGACATAACCATGAACTCGAAGTTTTCATACCTATAACTAAAATAATTATTCAGGATATCACCTTTATTTACCCTTATATGGTGGTACCTTCACCGTAGATCAACATTAGAGAACAAAATCACTCCCCTCAGCTGGTCAAAAACATTTTCTATGCTTAGGAGAGGGTAACAGTTCTTGACCATTACCAGATTCAACCTTTGATAATCTATGCACAACCTCATACAATCTTTCACCTCCTTGTCAAACAAGATTGGAGCACCCCATGACGACACACTATTCTGGATAAATCCCATCTTTATCTGATCATCTATCTGAATCCTCAACTCTTGCAGCTCTAAAGGTGAAATCCGATAAGGATCCAAAGAAATTTGAGAAGCACCAGGATACAAGTCTATCATGAAATCAACATTATATCAAGGGGGTATAGTTACAACCTCCTTGGGGAAGACATCCAAGAAATATCCAACAACACTAGGAACCTCCTACATCTCTGCATCCACTGATTCCACTAACAACTTGGCTAATAAGGAAAGAAGGGGCCCCATACACCGACTGCCCATTTGAAAACTCCTCTCACCAATGAAATCCACACACTGGCCACCCACATATGAAAACATGACTCTCATCTGAAATTAGTTGATAATAGCATGCACAGATTATAAAAAATCGATTCAAAGGATAAAATTGTATGGTTTCATCTGTAAGAGGAAAAGATCCCCATGGGACTAATGTGGCCCCATCATCAGTCTGCATCCCCAGAAAACATCAAATAGGCCGGTCTGACCTCCAACTGGTGTACTCAACACTAGGGTCACAGGAAGCCTCTCTATTTCTGGTACCAAGACATGGGATAGACTGGGTGAAAAAAAAGAGTGCGAAGATCCTGAATCAAACAAAACATAAGCAAGATTACTGAACAAACTGATCATACCTCGAATGATATTTAACCACACTGGAACTACTGCATTTGTGGTGTGTAACTGACCACACCCAACTCCTCTAACCCTATACTGATGAATGCCTCCATGACCATGCCTAGGCCAAGGTCCCTGAGTAACACCCTAAGGTTGGCATCTACATGATCTGTCTCCTCTCAATGGAGAAGGAGCCTACTATCCCTACTGCTGAAATAGATTGGCTGGAAACTACTGTCGAGGCAGGAACTGAACATGCCCACCTCCCCCATAAAAAGCTCGAACAGCCACTGGGATCTAACTATAAATATCCCCATGAACTCCATAAATAAAGCACACCATCCCTAGGACCACGGGATAGGCATGAGGATAAGAAGTTCGAAATGGAAACTGCTGAGGTCACCTCCCCACCAGTCGGAACCTTGAAGGCCCTCGCGCCTGAGACCTGCTGCTAATAATATTTTCATTCAAATAACTAGGTTGATTCCCCTCTCATAGTAGACCGCCTTGTGATTGAATCCTCTCAAATACCTATTCCTTCTTTTGTACCTCCAAGGATATCGTAAAGGTAAAGGGAGTAACCTCATAGTGGAGATAAGGAAGAAGTGCCTCCTCTATTAATCTGGCACGAGACTCCTCATCTAGAAAGAGATCCAGAGAAAAATGAAGAAGATATTTGAATTTGATCCCCAGTTCCCATATTGGCATACTCCCCAATGGGAAAAAGAGTAACTCCTACCTCTTCTTAGCCTTCATGGTCAAAGAAAGTAATTTTTCTCATAACTCCTTCTCAAAATGACCAACAGAACATCATCCTCCTTCCTCTTCCCCAGGTAAAGTGTCCAACACTAATGTGTAGCTCCCCGCATCTGGCTCACTACCAAGGGAACTCAGTACTCCTTCGGAACCCAGATCAAGCTAAAGGTGATCACAAACTCATCGATCTAATTCTCTATCTCCATGTCTAAAATGCTTCCCTCATACTTCCCTAGAGTATGTATCTGGAAAGAATGTAACTTTTTCTACCCCTGGTTTTCCTCCTCCATTAGTTCAACCCTTTGTCAACCAATTGGGTTGGCCTACTGAGCCTCCACTACCTATACTATATGCAGAAAATTATTGGGTGTCATAGCTAAAAGGTAAACAAGGAAATCCTAAGGCTAAGTAGTATGAAATTTTATTTAAAGTTCATTTTAACTCATTTTATTTCTATCTCTTCCAAATTTCCCCAAGACACCAATTCAAATAAGAAAAGAAGTCATTATGATGCATGTACCTCTCCTAGGTTCTCTACCCTGCAAATTGTGTAGCCTCACTTGGTCATTCACTAGGCTCAGATTCCTTGCATTGAATCAAGGGGGGCCCTAAAATCTCATGTCCTAGCCAGTATACCCTATCCTATGTCACACACCAAGATCACCTAACACTGTTTCTATACCAACCCATGAAATTATTAATGTTCCTACTCCAAACTTCATCATATATCTCAACCGCCCTTGGATACCATTATTTCACAACCCCCACCCTCCAAAGATTCCCCTCATGAGTTGGAAATGATGGAAGATAGATAATGACCCCTGAGTCCTGCCTCTAGTAGGCCTCTGGGTGGCGACCAGAACCAAGGATATAGAAATCTCAAAAATGGGAGGCATTACCCTTTTTATAGTAACTAGATCGTGAGATAAGATGTATCAACCACAAAAATAACTCCAAGACATATATAAAAGAAATAAAAAATACATCCCACATGTATGTTTAAAATATAATTTCTATAAAACAAGATTCTCCAAATTAAATACCAAAATAACAAAGCTAAGAAGTGAGATAGAAAATGTCCCCACGTCTAAGCTAGTAATGCCCAGCACGGTCCACATAGTCCTCCTAGAAACCTGAAAGTAGTTTTATATATATAGGGTGATAATATAAGTATAATTAGTAGGAAAGAAAAATTCGCTCATACACAAGTGGAGAAGCATACTATTGCCCCAGTGAGAAAATAGAAGAACCCAACAATACATAACAAGGTATACTTGCCACCCCAACCTCACCAAAGGCACGCTCACCAAATAAAAAAAGTCAAGTAAAGTAATATAGATCACATAGATGATAGGGTCCCCACACCACTTTCCCATTGATTAGATACTCTCACACCCTAATGGAAAATGTCATGGAACTCCTACCTCTTCTGAAATGACCATGTCACAACCCACCCACACACACCTAGGCCTCACAACTAGTCTCGCAACATGGGAAAATGAATCTCATCACATATCACTTGCACACAAATAGGATTCCCAACCACGTCCCAACCATAGAAACCTAGTCCACATACCACATCACATCCCGAAAACACCTCGGAAAGAACAACACATCTCATCTTGAAGACAATGTGAAACTTCAACTAATATCATCTTAAAGATTCCTGGGAAAACACAACTCACCCGCACACACTAGGGCCTCACAAACCACTACCTACCTGAAGGATCTTGGGATAACAATGCCTAAAAGAGGGAGAATGGAAGATCGGGTGTCCAACCATCTATCCTCCCACTAGGATGTTTGGTATAGATACCCTCCCCCATGAAAATTTGGGTTTCGGCACATAGTTCTCAACTAGGGTGGGGTGACTATAGAAATCACAAGGAAGTAAAAGTATATATATTTACTATCAAACACTCAAACCCAACCTATGGGTTCTCAATCAAAAAACCAACCCCCCCCCCCCCATGATATTTTCAACATTGTTTCTACCTCTAAATGAATTAGTTAACACCAGCATCAGTCACTTAGTATGTTAATAAATGAAATACATCCATAAAAAGACACAAATCAAACATACCCCTAGCTAACTCATTTAACCAAAAATTATTCTCTATTAAGGAAGCCATTTATTCATTTCATCCCGACCCAAGAAACTACCAGGCACAACACAAGAAACACTTCTAAGAAGGAAAAGAGTCACCAGTAACACCACGTGAAAAACCACACATCCAAACAACCTACTTCACATTTTCACTCCATTTTACATCCATACCAACCACTACCATCAACATTCTTCAAATTCATTCTGTCCTATCCTTCCTCTCAACCAGAAAACTCCCAAATTACATCAAAACTCACAACACGCCTTATCACAACCAAACTTGATAGCCTCATAATATAACAACCCCAAACCAATAACACTAGAAACATAAACATAGAACAACCTAAACCTGTAACCCCGCTGCTCAACCACCTCCCATACATTCCACAATCAGTTGATCTCTCAACCTAATATTTAATTACACCACCCATATAACCCTAGTGACAACCATTCTCTCAACCCAAATAGCACATGACCACACAAGGAAAAAAATAGAACAAATCCACACATAGAACATAGCCACACCAATAAATCAAGGTGTATTATGATTTAGAAAACACCTGTTCATTAGTTCAAATTTGATAATTCAGGGATTATCACTAAGTAAGTTCAATCCTCAGGCATCCATTTATTTATCAGAATATACATGGTTAACCAATTTCATATTCATACGGTCATTCAAAGAGGATCAAAAATAAACATCCATTAGCCATCATTATTGCGCAAGAAAATACCACCAATAGCTAGGATTGTCAGTAGGCATATAGCCTATACAGATCAAAATATCAGTAACCAATAAAACCTAATCATGTGTCACTTTTCCCAAACCCCTATATATCGATATTAAACAGATTCGATTATCTTTATTTATTCTGAATTCTAATATCTTCACTAGAGAACATTCATACACCCACCCCACAAGATACACAAATTAAAAGAGATGAAGGGATCCCTACTTGGAAGAACAAATGATCAGCAACTCCTCCTAGCACCAAAACAGGGGGTGTGAAAGCAGCAAGAGGAACCTATAGGGAGACTTGATCCAAGGGTGAAACATAGATGCATGATCACTCGAGGAAGAAGGGTTCTGGGATACCCAAGCACCAAGGGAAAAGAAAAAACGCACAAGAGAGAAAGGATCTTGACTTTAGAAATGCCAGATCCTATATCAATGAAGGGACTGTTTTAAAAACCATAAAGTCGGATCACGATCAATACAACACATTTTGACTAACTGAAAGACACCCGAGCATTAGAAAACTAAAGATATAAGTCATCGATGGCTGAGTCACCAATGTAATTTACCGAAGCCACTTAACGACACCACATACCGATGGATGACTCACCATAATGACCCACTATTAGTGAGTCACTATTGTGAGTAACTAACATGACTCACCAATTTCACTCACTGACACCACCTACCAACACCACCTACTAATTCCACCTACCAATTCAACCTAACAATTCTATCTACTGATTCCACCTACCGATAGAAAAAATGGAAATTTTCCAACTTTTGAAATGAGTTACCATTGCCTCCCAAAACACCTAAACACTATATTTTCACAAAGTAATAGACCGGGGTGGCCCGAGACATTAAAAAAAATATAGCTAGGTCTTAGATTTCCCAAATTTTTAAATTCATGACTCATGTTCAAGGTGATATTGAAAGGAAACATTTTTCTCCAACTTCAAACTCTTATTCCTTTACATGATTTTTAGCATAACACATTTTATGAATTTAAAAAGATTTCATGTGTTGCTGAATAGATTCAACCATCTATGACAGCTCTTATACAAGATCGTTTTTATGTATGTTTTGTTCAAAAACATCATCCCCACATGTTATACTTATACACTATTTCCCATATAGATATTCATATAGGTCCATTTGAATACTCAAGTGTAGGTTTTTATTTCATAAGAACTCTACCAATGAGATATTTTGATCCCATGAACTTTAAATTCCATTGAAGGAAAATCTCATAATGTCCTCCTATGTATTAATGGTCCTTTTATATTTTACATTAGTTTGGGGTGATACATCGTACTGAAGTTCAATTCAGTATCCAAATCATGTTGAATACTTCTCTAGAATTTAGAGGTTAATCATGGATCATGATAAAAAAATGATCAAAAGTGGTTCCTTATGCAGCCTCACCAATTTATTTAAATATATCTTGGTATGTTTTTTAAGAGATAAATCTTCCCAAATAGTGATGAAGTGGGCAGTCTTGGTGACTTAATCCACCACAAAACACATCCCATTGCTTCCATTAAAAATATTTGGGAGGCCAAATAAAAATAAATGTTGATGTTATCCAATTTCCTTTTTGGTATAGGTAATTTCTGCATTTTGTTCTCTTATTTAACTTATTGACATAACAAGAACTTTGATGTGTACTCAAAAATAAATTTCTTAAATTTTTTCCACCATAAGTGATTTTGGAGATCGCATTACATCTTCGTACTTCTATGATGGATGGATAAAGATGACCTATGAGAATTATCTGATTTCACTTTCTTTATATAATATGATGATGGAAAAAAAGTCTAGTTCTAAACTTAATGAAACCATATTTTTCAATTTTGAATTCATAGAACCTCCATTATTTTCCAATAATCACCTTTTTAAGCTCCAAGTCATCCTTTTGTGCATCCTTGATCTTATCTTGGATAGATGGTTGGGAAATCATTTCATAAAGATGGAATTTATTCCATGTTATTATGATTTATAAATACATCCTTTTAATATGCATGGAGATAGGGTCTTTCTCAATCTACATCATGGATGTAGTAATAATTTTTTTCTACTAAGAGCATTTGTTACCTTATTGGCCTTTCTAAAATGGTAGTGAATAGATAAATCATAGTCCTTGATCAGTTGTAACCATATTCATTGATTCATGTTGAGCACTTTATGTGTGAATATATAATTTAGGCTCTTTTGATTTATATATATGTCAAATTTCTCACCATAGAGGTAGTTCTTTTAAATATTCATTGGAATGATTACTACATTCAACTATAAGTCACACACATGGTAGTTCTTCTCATTGATCTTCAATTGTTGTGAGGAATAGGATATCACTTTATCATTCTATGTGAGTACCCCACCCAAGCCTTTATTTGAAGAATAATTTTATATCCTAAACCATTATCTTCTTGATGATAGTGTGATTACATGTTCTATGATTATCCTCTTCTTAACCTCCTTAAATTTTATCTTTCATTCTTCTATCCAGACATACTTTACTACATTATATGTTAACTTAGTTTTTGGGATAGATAATTTAGAGAAGTTTCTCACAAACCGTTGGTAGTTCCCAGATAATCCAAGAAAAAAATGGATTTCTATGAACCTTAATGGGTGGGATCATTCCTAAATTTCCTTTTTATTTGAGGGGTCCATAGAAGTTCCCTCACTTGTTCTCACATTCTCCAAGAATGTGAATTACTTCATCAAAAATTCACACTTAATGAACTTAGAATATATCTTCTCCTTTATTATTATTTCCAACATAATCCTTAGATCCTCTTCATTTTCCTCCTTTCCATTGGAGTATATGATAATATTATCAATAAAGAAAACATCAAATTTGTTGAGCTAGTCTCTAATGACTCTATCCATAAATTCTATGAATATTTTAGGGGCATTAGTGTGTTTGAAGGGATTAACTGTGAACTAAAAGTGTCTATATATTATATAGAAAGTTGTCTTTTGGGCATATTTTTTATCCACATTTAACTGATGATATACTTAATTAAGATATACCTTTAAAAAGTATTTAATCCTTGAATTTCATTGAACAATTCATCAATCCTTGGTATGGGACACTTGTTCCTTAGGTTGGTCTTGTTGAACTCCTACTAATCAATGTACAACTACATTGATCCATCTTTTTTCTCAAAAAAATAGCACCAGAACACCCCAATGTGATGAAATATTGTATTTTAACCCTTTTTCCAAATACTCTTATAGTTTATTTTTTATTCCTCTAGTTATATTAGGGCCAACCTATATGTTCATTTGAAGATAAAAGTGTCTTTGGGTATAATATTTATTGAGAACTCCACCTCATGGTCTAGGGGAATTCTAGGAAATACTTCCAAAACACATAAGTGTATTTCCTTAAAATGGAAACTTACTCAAGTATGATGTTTTCTTTTGAGATAGAATTTTAGAAATGTATGCTTATTCACTAGGTATCAACACCCACATTGTTGAGGTATTTTTAAAATGATATTCATGATATTCCTTAATTTTTATAAGATAATGGGATGGTTCGGGATATAAAAAGAGATTCTTGTTTCCTAACAGTTGATATGAGATATATATAATGAGAGAAAACATATTTCTAGTATAGTGTCAAATTAAACTAACGGGATAATTATGATATTCTCTGGAATAATCTTCCCACACAAGCTAACTAGAGAAGAGTCCAACACTTGGATTACAATGACTACACCGCTATATGTTTTTTACAAATATCTATACTTTAAGGAGTCAGGGATGTGATTCAATAATTATAACAAACTTTTAAGAGATAAAGGAATAAATAGAACCAAAATCATATTAAAAAATTATTCTTTATTGAATAATAAATTTACCTTATAGGGATTCATTTTTATTATCCACCTTAGCAGTGGTGAAGGCATAATATTTCCCTTACTCCCTAGGATTTGGTGGTTGATATCATTTATTACCCTTAAATACCCTTGTCTTAGTACACTAGATCAAATAGTCCTCTTACTCCTTATTGTTGAATCATTAAACCATGGGCAGTGCATTGGGAAATTCCTTCCTTTCCTCTGTCATATTGGTTAGTGCCTTCATGTCTTTTTGATATTCACGACATTAGTGTCCTTATCTCCCATACTTAATGAATTTTCTCATCCATTTTATGTGATTCCCATTATTATTCCTTCCAGATATTTGACATGTGGGTGGTTGGATCTTTTTTAATCCTTTATATTGTGATCCCCTAACTTGAAACTCCATTATTGTATTCTTATCTCTATATCCATGGGACAATTCTCTAAGATCCATATCTACTTTAAGAGCACATTCATCTTCTTCTTTATAACTCCCAAAGTCTTATATGGATAAAACCTTTTAGGGTTTTAGTTTTAAACAACTAAAGAATCTATCTATTTTTCTATCAATATTTATAAAAAATTATAGAAGTATCTTTTATGCCTTGTGAAAGTTTCCTTATTGTAAGACCTTGTGTTTCGTATGGGTGTTCAAAATGTAATAAGAATTTGAGTGTTTGGTTTAGTAGGTGGGTTGGTTTTTTAACTAAAGCTTAGAATATAATTATATGTCTTTAAAAAAAATTAATAAGTATTTTTATACATGTAATTGGGGTTAGGGGTGGTTTTCAAGTGTTCAGAGGGCTCAGAAGGAGCCAAAGCCTACGAAAAGACTGTTGTAGTGACACCAATTATCTTTTGGATAACTAGACCATTTTTAAAATGGGTGAAACTCAATAATTTTACTAAGTGTAGCCCCCTGACCCACCATTAAATATTTCTCACTCCTCTCTCTCTAGTGGTAGTTCCCAACACCCTTCTTACCCTTCCTTGGTGGATTTAAAGGATGTCCTCTATTTGTGGGCCAAATTGACTTCTTCATGTGGAGTTGTCATGCTAGAGGTAACTCTGTGAGTCTATTCCCTATAATTTTTCATTTCTCTAACTATCATGAAAAATATCAACTTTTATATCTAATATTTCTTATTTTCAAGGTTTTTCTTCTTCTTTATTTTCTCCCAAATCAGACTAAACTAGAAGTCAATATCAGATGTGAGGACTCTCCTAGGACAAAGGTAGTTGATCACTTTTAATTATCCAATAGTGTCACTTTTTTTAAGGTGTTTTATTGTATGGTTAGGGTATCCTAACTTCACATTGATCTAATTTTAATTTATTAATTCAATTTTGTCTTTCCTTGGTTAAATTAACTATTTAAAATGCTTTAAGTCCTAACAGGAGAGTGATTCCAAGTGTAATCCCCTATGTTTGTCTGTGAACTTGGTTGTGGTAAATACAACTCAAATGGCATTTTCAAAATTTAATAGAGGTTTTGGAAATATTTGTAGATTGTTAAGATAGAAAATGGTTTTTTAACAGTAAAGGAGGGAGTTTTGTTAGATCAATGGTTATGAAATGGAATTTCACAATAAACAATATTTGGTTGAATAGAATTAAACAAATTGGTGTGGTCCCTTAAAATTAAATGTGGAATTATAAGTGGATGTTTTCCTAACTTAAATATTTTCAAGAATGGTCCAAGAAGGGGTTTGTAGGTGGCATGTTTGAAAATGGTAATTCTTAATTAGTAAATAGGTGATTACCCAGATACCTAAAGATGATATGTGACTGGTATAAGCTTGGTGTATCCCTTTTAAATGAAGAAAGAAATAACCCAATATTTTAAATGAGAATGTTGTGTTTTAAAGTGGTAATTATTTGGGAAGTAATGAATGAATTGTTTGATTATGTGGAATGAGTTCCTTGTTGTTTATTTAATGATTTGATAGGAATGACTTAGAGAGATTCCATGGATCCCATATGGATTGAGTTAGTGTGTAATGTCGTGAGTGGGACCTAAATTCTAATACGGGGATTAGATAAATGCCATGGTGTGATGAAACCCTAAGATTCATGAGGGCCAATGATATAGAAATCCTTGTGCTAGAAATTTCTAGAATTCATTATTGTGATGTACCCTTATTGAACATGATGATATGTGCTCCTAGGACTCAGTTTGATCAATTTTGATGGAATTCCTTGGGTATAAGTCATGTATTCCCTTCAAACCAAACTTTTTAATGTCAATTATGGTTTATTGAGTTCAAAATGGTGGATTGGATCAACATAATTCCAAGGGTTACTCCTTGGATTCTCTATGGGATTTATGGATAGGGAATTCTTTTTTGATCTATGCAGTTTCTCTCACATTACTACAATCGTGGTTAATGTGGTTACATACCTTGGAACTAGTCGACCTATAATATACACCATGATCAAAGACTCAACAGTAATAACAAAAGTAGGTATAGACTAATGTAGGGTGTCATTGTGGATCCAGGGCATCAGTGGGTGTTTTACTTCCTTTTTATTTAAAAATTTAAACTAATAATTATTAACAAGATAAATGGTATATTTTTATTTATTTCACTTATGCATGAACCTAGTAATATACTATTTATTTTAGTTAAAACTTTGGCGGTGTCCTACTAACTTATACTCACACTATACTCATGCCACCATGTCACTTGGGTACCCTAGAAATTATCAATATTACATTGTCATTTCAGGTACAAGTAGGCTCTCAATCTTGTGATTTCTTGGAAACTAGGATAGAGAATGGAGTTTGGGATTGTTCTAGAACTCGGTGCCTTTTTCATAGTTTTTATTGTTTAAATTTTTTGTCTTTTGGAATTTTTATATATTCTTTTGATGTTTGACTTCTTGATATTATATGTGGTACATTTCATTATAGTATGGTTTATCTTCATTAGTTATTGTCTCTTGCCTAGATTTAATTCTATTTAATGGTTGTGTAGATTTTTTATCTGATTGATTCATTATTTTTGTTATTTATTTCACACAAATATAAAGGTATAGTCACCCCACTATCCCACCTTAGACTTGCACTAATATTTGGTAACATCTGGAATATAGGGAGGTGTACTTGAGGCTACATGATTCATCGCCTTGATCAATGGTTCTGTGGATCCCAAGGAAGGGCATTACAGAATGGTATTAGAGTTGTTTTTATTTTTTTTACTATTGGGGCATGGTAGATAGAAGAATAGGAGTGTCAAGATGTGGTATGGAGCTTTTGTATGGGACTGGACACCCCACGTATGATGGAAAACCATTTTGTTAGTATGGGATCATTCTTCATGCTGTTTTTTTTACTATTGATTTGATTTCACCTCAGGTGATGTACTCAGTTGATAGGTTATTAGTTTATTGGATTTATCTCTTGTACTAGTATGTTAAGATAAGGAGTGTGAGTTTATGCATCATACTAGGTTCATAAGATTTTTATATCATTTGTATGATGCTTGTGATTTATAAGCTCGATACATGTTTTTTACTGACATATTCATCGTACTTGGTTGATGTATGTGCAATATATGATTTATATTGAACAGTGATTAAATATGTCTTATTTATGTCTTCCTATGGCATATAATTTACTAATAAAAATGAGGATTGGTTATTTAAAGTTTATACAACATCATATATGTTTTCATTCATATATGACTATGGTGGCATCATACATGACCAATTCATGAGATGATTTCTTGACATATAGGCAAATATAAATGGATTGATGATGGTATTGATTAAAAAAGGTATCATTAATAAACCTATATTTTTTTCCCTTATAAATTATGGATGGAAATTTATTTAATCAATACTAAGAAATTTTAAATCTTGTTACAACCTGGATAGAATGAAAGTGTAACTTTTGGTAAAATATAAATAAATTTTTAAATGATGGTATTGGCTAAATAGAGTGTCAATAAGTAACCTATATGGAAATTTCATTTATATCATGTGAATAGTACACTATTTAATCAAGCCTTAGAAATGTTTAAATATTGATAAACATCATAAATTTTAGTTCTATGGAAAATTATATTTGTGTTAAATAAAATTTCATTAAGAAACTTATCTAGAATTTTCACTCATAACATGAAAATAAAATTATTTCTATCCAAACATAGAATGTGAACCCTATGAAAAGATAATGTTTGAATAGTTTAAGTTTTTAATTTGATTTCCTTGGTGAGGTTTGGATGGTCTAGAGATAGATCTCAGTTTCTAAGAACCTTGGTTTGCCAATTTGTCATGTTAGATGTCACAAGACATTGATATGGGGTTGAGTGCCACCTAGGGGTGAAACCTACCTGGGGCCTCCTCTTTAGGCTAGGAGGGAGGTCCTAGTAACCTTGTTTGTTGTGAATCTTGTTTTGGTACTTATATCCTTATGACCTTAAAAGGATACCCATGAGAGGGGTTAGTCGATATTTTGGAGTTCCCCTAAGTATGTGAGTTAGGAGAAGATGATTTGGCTTATACCAGTGGTGCATGAAAGGTAAATATCAGTATATGGTTCAGGTGCAATGTATTCTTTTTATTTTTATTTTAAGGAGAAATTTTAATGGATTCTTTCATTCATAAGTTTAGTTTCGTAAGTGTCAGGCTTGTTCGAATGGTGAGCCTAGGTAGTGAAAGCATTGGTGGGGTAGGCATGTTGGTTATTGAACTAGATCAAGAAAGAGTATCTCTATCAATAGAATACACTTGGAAGGGTCTAGTGTAAAACTAGAGAAAATTATTGGATATTATAATATGAAAGAACCTTAGGTGTTAATGTATTATTAGTATCGATGATTTTTGTGGGTAGGAGCAGTTAGTCACATGGTCCTGCTGACTTAGGATATGTGTTCCTTTAAGAGAATGATGAGAGTGTGAATAAATAACAATGGAACTCTATAATGACACTCATGTTTTGAGTATTCAAGTGAATGGTTCATCATGGTAAGATACTCTTTTCTACATCATTATGGGTGATCTTAGAATCATGAGACTAGCATGCATGAGAAGTATGGACAATGGATTAGGTATGTGATCCTATTTTTGGTGAAATATAACTTGATGGATTTTTTCCAATTCTTTGTGATTGAGTTACACAAGAATGTAAAACCATTGAGATTAGATGGAATCATGGATGAAAGAATGTGTTGGAAATGTCGTTTGTTGTTTGGAATGTAGTTTGGGTGGTACAGGAACTTATGCATGTGGTCCTTAAGTGAGAAGTTTTCATGAACGATGAGGAATTGTTGATCTGGAGGAATGAGACACATGTGGTTCTGATGAGACCCATTTAGGTTATTTCTCTAAGAGTGATAATGGATGATTTGGGTGGTGTGATATATAACACCACTCATTTCAAGGTTTGACACTCATTTTCAGTGAGCTTTTTGGAGAAATATTTTGGGAAACATTCTAATGATCTTGGATTGGGAAATTGATTACCATTCATAATGAAACTCAGGGGTGAGTGGTGTCATCCTACCTAGCCATTTTGTTTAATGATGGACTGAGAGTAGGCTATATAGTTCGGAAAATGGTGCAATGAAAAGAATGCTTCTAGGGTGGATAGAAGGATTTATGTCATGGTGAATGTCATATATGGTTTCAGATATGGAAATGTATAGATATTTGGCCTTGACTTCAACCTTGGGTTTGTTTTGGAATAGTCAAAAGTAATTTTGTTTGTTGGGACATCAGTTATCATGATATGGAACAATGATAGACATGGTCGGTTGAGGGATCAACCATAGGAGCTTCATCAGAGGTCAAGTTAAGGCTTCGGTTGATGAACCAGAATGATCATGGGATGCCATTGGGTTTAAGGAACTATATTCGAGAGTGTCAGTGAAAATTATTAGGGGCATACAAGTGTTTGTGGTAGGTCAGCAAGAGGAGGTTTGACTTCTATTCTCATAGGAAGTTGGATGTGGTGAGTTAACAACCACATTGGGAATGTCGTATTGGATGTGACAAGTACATTTAGGGTGTTTATTGAGCCTTTTAAGGATAAAAAGGTGTTTTTCATGTGTCATGCATGGCTAAGACTCGTCAATTTTGGTTGGGAGTTGAGGATGAGGGTTGGGTCAATGTATATCCTGTGTTTTTGAGAATGGTTTGTTGTAGTGATTTGGAGGTGACAAAAATCACAATATAGGAGCATGTAATATGAGTTATCTAGGAAATTCTGAAGGCATTGGTCACTATGGTTCAGAATTGGATATCAAGGGATAAACACTATAGTGAGAACTAAAGGCTAGTTGATTAGTTGGTTGGGGAAACCATGGGACATCAAAGAGGATGGGTATTGGTGTGAATCATCTCAAAGTTCAATGTCTCTTATTAGAATTGGATTAGGGTGTGGAACACCAATGTGAATATAGATACAAGTCCTCATGTTATAATAGTCTCAAGGGTGGACTAGTAAGTTTGATGAAACAAATTAGTGAGAATGGACTTGTCACACCCTGACCCATGTGTATAGATTTATTTAATTATTTTCGGCCTTCAATAATTTTTTTTGAGGTTTGGGTGAGTCCCGAATGATTTCTTTCTTTGAGTTATGTTAAAACGTGTGCTCCTTGGCGTTGACTTCACCAGGCACATAGGTGGAGCATGAATTTGGAGCTGCACGACCTCGTCCTAATAACTGTGCATCTCGCTATCTTCGAAAAATTGAAATAAAAAGTTTTTATACTTAAAACACACATAAATTGTTGTCAATTAACATCTTTATTGTTGTTAAAGATTTTATTATCATTAAAATAAATAAATACATTCATTATTTTTGTTTTTACCATCATGATTTTATTATTATTCTTATTATTATTAGTGTTGTTGTTATTATTATTATTATTATTATTATTATTATTGGATTCATTACTAATTGGATATTAGAATTGAAGTTTAATTTATATAAAAAAACATATTTATATAACTTTTTATTTTTAATTTTAATTTTTTTACCCTTTTCTTTAGGGTTTTCCAGGCGCTACCCCATTTACTCCTTTTCCCCTTGCTACGCACAAGCTGACTCGAACACTACCACACCCCGGCACACCGGCCTCCACCTTCCTCTTCCCTGCATGGCCCTTATCCCTCCTTCCCAGCACACCTAAGAACCCCCCCCCCAACCTCCTGTTCTGCTCCCCTTTGCAGCGCACAGCCCCACGTGGAAGCCTGCCGTAGCGACCCAGCAGCCCGATCCACCTCCTCCTCTCTGTATCCCCCCTCCTGCTTCCCTCGCAGTACCCATCACCCCACGCAGCAGCCCCATCCTCCCCTCCCTTTTGCGCGATGTCCTCCCAACGCGGTGGCCCGAAGACAGACCTCCCCCTTTCCTTCCTCCATTCTGGTGTCTCCCCCTCTCCCTCGCCTCTGGCCAGCCGATGTCAAAGCACACCCTCCTCTCTCCCAGCGCTCTCTACCAGCCTCTAGAGTCTCCTCCTGCATAGCATGCTCCACCGGACCTATCCTTCCCTTCTCCCTTGTTGCAACACTCATACATGCCTCTGTTTTGCTACCACGCCTCTCGCAGGCTAGTCTCAACCTACGCCGCCTCAACCTCCGGCCACTATCCATCTGACCAGCCCTCAGCCACCTTACATGTAGCGGCACTAAATCCCATCTAGCCCGCACTCCTTCAGTTCAAGCAACACCTCTTACCTATGCATTTCACCCAGCCATCACCGAACCCTCAGCTCTCCCTTGCAGCACACACGGTGCCTTCACCTGAGTCCAGCCTCCACCGAGCCACCTCCTCCCATTGCGGTGACCTCTAGTCCGGTGCGCGCACAACCCTAGAGGCCTACCCGTGTGTGCAGCAACTACCTTGCTGGCGTGGCCCCATTTCGATGCCTACACCTGCCGGCATTGCCCTGAACAACCCACCTCTACCGGCACATTTTTCTTCCTGTTGGTATATCCCTTTTATTTTATGCTCCTTTGATATTTATATTTGATATATATATATATATATATATATTTACCTCAGTTTTGTTAGGGGTTTTATTAATTAAATGTTGTTTTGGGTTGGTTTGACTTTTTAGGACCCGCACGGGGCATTTCCGAGTGAGCGCCATCGCCACGCCTTGTTTCTGAAGTTGCATTGTCATTGTGCTTTGACCTCCAGGTAGGTTCCCCTTTTTCACTTGCATTTTTAATTAAATATTCATGCATTTAATGCTTTTCTAACCACTTTTAATTAATAAATATTGATGTTTGATCATTGGTTTCATTGTTTCGGGTGCAAAGTGGTGTTTTATACATTGTTATGTGATAAATAGGATTTTATTTTTATATATTTCACACCTCGTGTTCGATGAAATTCCTAGTTGGCTCTTACGGTTTATTTGGAAAATAAAATGGTTTGGTTTGGTTTTATAAAAATATTGGCATCCTGTGATGTAGTATTTTGGGGATCTTCAAATGGTTTTAAACTGATTTTGGTTCCTTTTTAAAGTGGTGATTGTGAAATGTGTTTAATACCCATTTGGAAATTTACAAAAAATGATGAAATTGTTTTGATGAAAACCCTCCTAGGGTAATTCTCCTTCCTTGGCTACGATAGATTGTTCGGGGGGCCTATGTTTAGAATCTCCCAGGATCTCGAATGGATTAAAGGCAAGAGGTTGTCCCATGGAGTGGCTTGGGGTGATGCATGTTGTGCATTATTATTAGACATATATGTATATATGTATGTGATTCGATGCTCAGCTATCATCGGTTGGCTCACCCCCTTTTCTAAATACTTGAGACATGATAATCTGTCATATTGAGAGAATATTCTAAGAATGAGTGTCGCACTGGTAGGTTATGGCACTGACCAGTGGCCCATAGTATGTGGATATATTGGGTTTATTACTATGGGATTTTTCCCTCAACCTTCCTGAGAAAGGATGGTCAAGAGTATTGATAGTTTTGATTTAATCATGTGTGACATGTCAACGGGGATGATATCTCATGTATTAGTGTCTTCTGGTTTATTCTTAATATTCTAGGTTCACCTATGTCTGTTGACTTTCATATACTTATAGTGATGAATATGGTACTTGTATATTTTCTTTTCATTTCCCTTGCTGTGTAACTACTATAGCACTTTCATGTGTAATGTTTTTATTGGAATGTCATGTGTGGTTTTAATGTGGCTTATGAAAACTATTTTTTAAAAAAGTTTTTTAATCCTCTTTGTACAAATTTGAAAATATAAACATCACTTTCCCTTTCTAAAATTTCATTGACACGAATTAAATGAAAATAGATTTGAAAATAATTAAGGGAAGTGGTTTGTACTTTGCTTTTGAGTAAAATATTTATAAAAACATGCTTTTATAAATTATAGCTAAAACTTGAAATGGTGTTTCTTTTATTTTAAAGGTAGTGTATTGGGAATAGATATCAGGCTAGCCTACTGAGTTTTAATACTCACGCCTATAGTTCTTTTCTATTTTTAGTGTTTATGCAGGCTACAACTTGAGTGTGCTTGCCTTGGGTGATTCTTGATCATTGAGTCAGAGAGTGACCCGTGAGGTCGCACAGAGTTAGTTCAGTTGTCAAGCTTAGTTAGCATTATTTTTCTTTTAGTATCTTTACTTAGTTTATTTATTATGTTCTTATCTATATTATTTTTGCTGCTTTATTTATTTATATTGGTCGAAATCATTCCCACAACCTATGTTGATGCCCTGGTGCTTGTCGCTAGCCTGGGAGGATTGAGAACGTCTCTCGAGTCATGTCACAGACCAACTTGGGTGACTGGTTTAGGGTCGACCCGAGTTGGTTCATGACAAAATGGTATCAGAGGAGGTCATCTCTTAGCAGACCTCACTTTTTAAAGTTCCCTTTGTTATTTGGGATGTCAAGGTAGATGGAGTAGGATTATCGGGACTTGAGGGGTAGGTGTGGGAAGAGCATTATGAACTCTTGCTCGTTCTGATCCTCAGGTTTCCATGGGAATTTCGGTTTAATTAGTTTCTTTGGGTTTTCATGGAACGTTTTATTATTGTGATACGATAAAAGGATTTGGGATAATAATCCTCCTAATCTCGCACGCCCTGTAAATCCATGTAGAGCTAGGTGCATAGTCTTAAAAGGCTCTCCATGTCAGTGATGTGTTTAGCATATGGTTTCCAACCATATGGTCAAGTCACCCACCAACACTAGTTCCCTACTTGAAATGTTTTGGGTCTCCTCTAACTTCTGGAAGTGGCTTTAATTAGAAACAAAAAATTGGTTTTGAAAAAAAAATGGTTGTTTGAAATGACATGTTTAGTTTATGCAATGTTTTAAAGGAAATGGGATGAATGATTTGTTTTTGGAAAATGAAGTTATTTTGTTTTTTCCTTGGTGTTCCTAGGGGTGCTCACATGCATAGTGGTATGTTGGATTATGAACGTATGTCTGGTATGATAGATGGATGCCCGGGGTGGCACAAATACATGCATGTGAGTTAGACTCTAAAGAATACCAACGGCGAGGGTTTAACCCACCAAGCTTGTTTTAAATTGAAAATGTTTTCAAAAGGAATGTTTTGATGTTATGATAGCTTGTTTCCTTATGTTTAGAGCTTGTCACCTATGTGGTGTTTGATTTTGAGGATTTTACTTATTTAGTTGGCCTTGATTGGGTTCTTTACTTTTCTTGTCCAGCAGTTATCCCCTTGAAGCTTTGATGGGTGATCGTCGTGCAGTTGATCAACCTAATGATTTTATGCTTGAGTTTCAGAAGCTATATCCACCTCTATTTTATGGCCAAGAATACCCCTTCATAGCAGAGGAGAGGATGTGTAATATTGGAAGGGACTTTAACCTCGTTGAGTTTCCTGAGTCGTTGAAGGTCAATTTTTCAACCTTCATGCTTGGGGGTTCACCATGGATGTGGTGGAAGTTAGTGTATCAGAAAAATCCCTGTCAAGAGCTTACTTTGAAGTTTTTCAAGGAATTGTTCATTCACCAGTATTTCTATAAGGAAGAAAGGGTGAGAAAGGGGATGGAGATGTGTTGTTTGCAGTAGGGAAACAGATCCATGTTGGAATATTTCCAGCACTTTGTGGGGTTAGTCCCTTATGATTCAGGGTATGCCACAGATGACCCCATGAAGGCTCAACACTTCGAGGTGGGTCTCTGTCCTGATCTGAAGTCAAAGGTGTCAGATTCCAACCTAACTTATTTTGTCGATGTGGTGAGGCAAGCTTTTCATGTCGAAGCCGCGATGGCAGGAGTTCTCAGAGCAGTCCTCCCCCCTTTGATCCCCATGAATAGTGGTGAAGATTCTGGAAAGGAGATGAGTGAGTAGTTGAAAGTGGATGGATCAAATCGCGGGATCAAAATTCCTTAGGATCTTTCATCAAACTCTTTAGAGAGATATATCCTCATGTGTTATCGGTGTGGAAAGATGGTTCACAAGAATCAATCGTGCCCAAGTACTCGGAAACCCTGCTAGGCATGTGGACACCTGGGTCACTTGTGATGATTCTGTCGGGGCATTGCCAGAAAGCGTTGCGGAGGAAGTTCTCAGAAGTGATGAGTTGTTGGGTTTTTGTTCAAAGTTTCTTGTGTAAATTTCCTTTCAGTTTAAGGGGTATGTTATCATGGTGGTTATAATGATGGTGTTTTGGGTTTTGACAAGTATGGGATGTCGTGGGTCTTTTTATGAACTCGAATCGTCAATGCCAGTATGTTTTTCATTTTAAAATCTATTCCTATCTTTTGTCAAATCAAAAGGTGTATGTTTATTATTAGGATTATCATAACCTGACTGTGAGGTAGGAGATGCTTCATCCATTAGAGCTCTAGCCAAAAGGCCTCAGAGTGAATCCAGCACATAGTCAGGAACCCCTAGGGAATTTTAAGAAGTCTGGTTAAGGTTGTGCCTCTATCTTTGGGTTGAGGCAGTCTTAGCTTGTCTCTTTTGGTTTCTCCATCATTTTAAATTTCCTCTTGTTTCAAATAGCATAATGGATTTATCCCTCTTGTAATATCAGTAATTGTTCCTTTTTGGATGTGAGGTTTTAATTAGTGGCCTTGTGTGGACCACCCATGTAGATCAGTTGCGACTTTGGTTTGTGTTCATCCCGGAGTAAAGAGTTGTAAGTAGTTTTCCATAATAGTTTCATTTATCCAATCCTTGGGTCCTCCCTCTCCACCCATGGGGTTAGGGTTTTTGGTTTGTATGGAGTTTTTGGTCCATCACTTATCCCTTATGAATGGGATTGAGTGGTTTAAATGTTATTGTTATGCTTCTTTTAGCTTGATTAAGGCCTGGTTCAGGCTTAAGTCGTTTTTACGCTTGGTCGTGTAAAGGTTGGTCCTTTATGGTGGGGAGACCCACTGTCTCTTTAGATTTTCTCTCAAATTGTTATCAGATGATAGTTGAATTCTTATGGTGGTGTAGAGACCCAAATCTTGACATACATGGACATTACATTACTTTTTTGGAATACTTAATATGTAACAAAAACAAACACCCAAGGACCATAATAGTTTAGTGTCTTTGGAAACTCGGAATATAATCTTCTAATCGTGGTGAAAGATCTTCAACATCTCCCATAACGATCTTCCCCTTTTGTTTTCTTAGCTAAAACCTTTCTTTAAATCCTGGGTAAAATAAAACATATAAAGGGTGATCTCAAATGCTTAGTAAGGGTAAGCATGGAGAAAATAAAACAAACCATATACATTTGAACTTCAAAACATGAACATAATATTTAAACATCAAAATCTTGAGCAACGACATAAAACATGGCAGTATGTAAGACATAGATCATAATGGATCATTAATCATGATAAAATTGCATGGAAATAAAACATTTAATTGTGTAAAACCATTAATCACATGTTATGATTTCCATAGTATCCAAGGCATTGCTGCCAAGACCATCTTAGTGGACAAAGTCCCTTTCTGAATCGAGTTTACTCCTTGTTCCAGTCCTCTATCACTAAACCGGATTAACTTACCCTTCTATCCATGTCTATCTCATGAGATATAAATCTTTACCCAATGAATTGGAGGGAGATATAGGTCCCACCCATCTCATAATGGAATCATTCTTACTTGTTCCACAACATAAACATAAATCATTCATCATAACCCAAAGAATAAAATGGGTTTCATAAACATAATCCCATCATAACATAATCCATATAAAATAAATGGATATCATTTCATCATAAGAAAATTGAAACCATATAAATAATTGATACATTATACTTCAAACATACACATATGAAATAATTCCATTTTATATGGAAAATGGTTTTGATAAAACACTTGAAATGAATTCTTGAGGAAAATATTTTTTCTTCTTCAAAATCATTTTCTTTTCACAAAATGACATGAAATTTTAAAAAAAATGATTTTGTTGAAAATAGTCATTAAATCTTGCATAGTAAGCTTCATGAAAATAAGGTGTTATGAAACCTTAAAAATCCGTTCATGTCGTATAAGTTAAAAAAATTATTCTCCTCGTACTTTTTTCGAAAAAGTCAAAAAGTTCCTCGTATCGTAAACAAAAGAAATATTCCTTTCATAACATGTGGTAAAAGTCAAAAATGGGTAAAAAGGACTTTAAACATACATAAAAACACTTCTAGAAAACACATACATGGATGATAACAATAACCCCAGTAAATACTTACAAATAAACAATCTCGGATAAGAACGAGATTGGAAAGGTTATCCCTTACCTTATGTCTGATATGCTTCGTATGTATCTGAACCTCCTGTATAATAATTTAAATAATGTCATTGACTTATTAAAGAAATATATTCATTTTTATTATATCATATATGGTTCTCTTATGACTTTATATTACCCGTTCTTTTGTAAATTCATGTTAAAGTAGCATTTTGGGTAAAATTGTTTCATTTATCGTCCATGTTTTGACTTGTAATTATTCATATGATTACTTAGATCATGATTACATAATTCCAGAATGTAAAACATGATTTATATATAATATATATTCAGAATATACATATATATAATAGATCTATAAATGGAAAGAAATACACCGTTCATGGAGACGGTAGGTCGTACGTACGCATGAACGTTGTTTTTTTCCTTATTGACTTGAATGGAAGTAAGTATATGACATATATATATATATATATATAAATCCAATAGATTTATCATGTCATATATTTCATTATTATTCACTATATATACTTTATAATCATTCTTGAGTGGTTAACATGGAGAATGAATTTCATCGCGTCGTGGAGACGGTAATCCGTACGTACGCACGAGCGATGATATCGTTATCATAATTATTGAATTGAATTGGAATGGATATTATAGTATCTCATAATAAGTATGATGTTATAATAACTATATATAGTTATTCCATACACCATTATACCCATCCAATTAAGGTGGTGGTGGAAAAACAGATTACACCACGGTGTGGAGACGGTATTCCGTACGTACGCACACGCGTTGATTTCATTTTTCGTAGGATGGATAGAAGGTGAAATAGGGTTGTTTCATATTTATAATAACATATAAGTATATTATTGATATTGATGTTATTAATTTATGATGAAACAAAAAAAGAAGAAGAAGTTGAAGAAGAAAGAATCTTGAAAGAATCGGTAGAAGAGATTACCTCTTCTTCGACGCACCCCTTTTAAGGTTCCTCTTAAGGCACTGGAGTTGGTCATTTGAGGAGACCAAAACCTCCAGAATGTTGATAGGAAAGTGTAGAAGAGAAATGGTCAGGGATTGGCCGAGCTTGAAGGCTCAAAATTGTGTAAAGAGAAGAGGGAGGTGGTGCCCTTTTATAAGGGAGGAGAGGGGCACCTTAGGAAAAACTTAAAATATTATTTTATAATAAAGTTATATGCAGTTTATAATAGCTCCAAATTGATTTATTTCGAAGCTAAAGTGGGGATGGATCGAAATACTCTCAATAAATAGGTTTTATACAAGTTTAGGTTACTATTTTAACCTTATCATTTAGATTTAACTCTAAGTTAAATAATTTAACTTTTACCGTGTCTTCTTGTTTTCTTACACTATATGGTTAATATACTTACTATAGCAAGCCAAAAGAACCCCAAGTGGTTCATTATTAATATATATAACCTTATCCAAGTCATTTGGATGAACCTTAGATTTTTAGGAATATAATAATAATTAATAATATAATATATTTTTTTAAACTATTTTATGTCAATTTGGACACTATTTGGTAATTGATTTTTGTGAAAATTATAACAGCATGATTAGTTCAAAAAAATTAATTAAATCAATACTAACAGGTCATATTAACCTATAAAATTAGTTTAATTCATAAAAAGTCTCAAATTACATTTATTTGGGTATTTATAAAATCAATTATGTTAATCTTACATTAATAAGGTAATTATTGCATCATCATTGTGTAATAAATAAATTCAATTATTTAATTTCTAAAAATTATAAATAAGATACAATTATGTAGGAAATATTTTTATCTTTCTAACAAATATTTATAGTCAAATTTATCTTATATATAACCCTATATTAAAAAAAATAGTTATTAAACTTTGATTTTAACTCTTTTAACTCTTATTTGAATTAAATAATGATAATATTATATTCCTAAGGTTGTTTTTGTTCGAATTATACTTATCAAATAGAATTAGGATATGTGGTAGGGTAATAATAATATCATTTTTACCCTTAATTACCCTATTTATTTTTTACCGTGGTAAATAAAAGTAAAAAGTTACTATTCACCAAAAAATTATTTTTATCTTATTGAACCACATTTTACTCCTTTTTATTAACCGTGTCTGTCAGATTTTTGAAATTCCACTCACAGAAGTGGTAAAATTAAGTTTTTTTGTAAATTTTTAAATTCTCCTAGGAGGTGGGTAAAAGACGGTGAAAAGCTCAATAAAATTTTTATATATCTAAAATTATTATAAAATGACTCCGATGAATTACATTGAACAAATATAGGTATTATGTATCAATTTTGACCTAAAATAAATTTAAATAAAATAAATAATTATTTAAATAAAAATTCGGTTTTAAATAGAAACAAAGTGTTTTCACTATTCATCAAAAAATGAAAGTTTTCTGAAAAATACCAAAAATTCACCCTAGGCTAATTACGATATTCCAAATCCAAAAACGAAGTCAATTTTGAAAGATAAAATTTATAAAACTTCAAAAAGTGGGTATTACTATTCATAACAGCTAGTTCATAATAATATTATAATAATATATTGTTTAGTAAAACTCGGTATTGCGTACTACACATGCTATCGAGGAAGGTCTTAATTGCGTGTAATGAAAGCTAAGTCAGGCCTGCATGTAGTGAAAGCTTCGTTTAGTGTTGCATATAACATAATCAAAACTTATTTCATTTATACATTAAACAAAATCTATACTTAATGTTGCTTAGAATAATTTCCACAAAACGAACTTGAAATTGTGTGTAACACAAGCCAAGAATAGTGTTGTGTATACTACAAGCTAATACGGTGTTGCGTATAGTACAATCTAATCTTGGTGTAGTGTATAATAGAAGACATGAAAGAAATTAAAAATAATACATCTCATAAAATCTCGGGTTGTTACAGGTGGGGGGTCCGGTCAAACCTCCCCTCTGTTGGTGATATGCTTCGGACAATGAGGTTGAGTCTCATCAGAAGTCGATGGAATGTCCATGTTTCAAGAGGTTGGATCATGTTAGGTGTAATCCCTAGGTGTTGATCGATCAGCTAGATGGTGTCATGGCTTTCCAGGGGCAGAAATCATTATGGTGGGGAGAATTTTCACACCCCGACCCATGTGTATAGAATGATTTAATTATTTTCAGCCTTAAATAAATTTTATGATGTTCGGGTGAGTACTGGATGATTTTTTTCTTTGAGTTTTGTTAAAAAGTGTGCTCTTTGGCATCGACGTCACCGGGAACACGGGCAGAGCGTGAATTTGGAGCTGCACGACCTTGCCCTGATAACTGCGCATCTTGCTGTCTTCCAAAAATTGAAATAAAAAGTTTTTATACTTAAAACGCACATCAATTGTTGTCAATTAATATCTTTATTGTTGTTAAAGATTTTATTATCATTAAAATAAATAAATACTTTTATTATTTTATTTTTACCATCGTGATTTTATTGTTTTTATTATTATTATTACTGTTATTATTATTATTATTATTTGATTCATTACTAATTGGGTATTATAATTGAAGTTTAATTTATATAAAAAACATATGTATATAACTTTTTATTTTTATTTTTATCTTTTTAACCTTTTCTTTAGGGTTTTCCAGGCTCTACCCCCTTTACTCCTCTTCCCCTTGCTACGCGCAAGCTGACCCGGACGCTGCCACACCCCCGCACGCCAGCCTCCACCTTCCTCCGCCTTTTATGGACCTTGGCCCTCCCTTCCAGCGCACCTAGGAACCCCCCCCCCCCCCCTCGGCCTCCTGTTATTCCCCCCTTTGTAGTACACAGCCCTGCGCGGAAGCCTACCACAGTGAACCAGTAGCCCGCTCCACCTCCCCCTCCCTGTAGCCCACCTCCTGCTTCCCTCGCAGCATTCGTCGCCCCGCACAGCAGCCCCATCGTCCCGTCTTTTACGCGGCGTCCTCCCAGTGCAGCGGCCCAAAGGCCGGCCTCCCCCTTTCCTTCCTCCATTCCTGCGTCTCCCCCTCACCCTCACCTCCAGCCAGCCGATGCCGAAGCATATCCTCCTCTCTCTCCCGGCACGATCCACTAGCCTCTAGCTACTCCTCCTACATAGTGTGCTCCACCGGACCCAATCACCCCTTCTCCCTTGTTACAACGCTCATCCCTGCATCTGTTTTGCTGTCACACCTCTCGCTAGCCAGTCTCAGCCTACACCGCCTCAACCTCCGACCACTATCCATCTGATCAGCCCCCATCCACCTTACGCACAGCATCACTAAATCCCATCTAGCCCACACTCCTTTAGCGCAAGCAGTACCTCTGCCCTACGCGTTTCACCCAGCCAGCGCCGAACCCTTGGCTCTCCCTTGCAGCGCACCTGGTTCCTTCACCTAAGGCCACCCACCGCCGACCCACCTCCTCCTACTGCAGTGACCTCCATTCTAGTGTGCACACAACCCCAACAGCCTACCTGTGTGCGCAGCAACTGCATTGTCGGCGTGGCCCTGTTTCGACACCCGGACTTGCTGGCATTGACCTGACGAACCCGCCTCAACTGATGCATTTTTATTCCCATTGGTATATCCCTTTTATTTTATGCCCCTTTAATATTTATATTTGATATATATATATATATAAATATATATTTACCTCAGTTTTGTTAGTGGTTTTATTAATTAAATGTTGTTTTGGGTCGGTTTTACTTTTTAGGACCCACGCGGGGCGTTTTCGAGTGAGCGTCATCACCACGCCTTGTTTTCAAAGTTCCGTTGTTATTGCTCTTTGACCTCGAGGTAGGTTCCCCTTTTGCACTTTCCTTTTTAATTAAATATTCATGCATTTCATGCTTTTTTTACTTCTTTTAATTAATAAATATTGATGTATGATCCTTGGTTTCACTATTTGGGGTGCAAAGTGGTGTTTTATACCTTGTTATGGGATAAATAGGATTTTATTGTTATATATTACACACCTCATGTTCGATGAAATGCCGGGTTGGCTCTTAAGGTTTATTTAGAAAATAAAATGTTTTGGTTTGGTTTTATAAAAATATTGGCAGCCTGTGAAGTAGTATTTTGGGGATCATTAAATGGTTTTAAACTGGTTTTGTTTCTTTTTTAAAGTGGTGATTATGAAATGTGTTTAATGCTCATTTGGCACTTTATAGAAAATGATGAAATTGTTTTGATGAAAACCCTCCTAGGGTAACTCTCTTTCCTTGGCTATGATAGATTTTTTGGGGGTCCATGATTAGAAGCTCTTGGGTGATCGAATGGTTTAATGGCAAGAGGTTGTCACATGGAGTGGCTCGGGGTGATGCCTGTTGTGCATTATTATTAGACATATGTGTATATATGTATGTGATTTGATGCTCGACTGGTATCAGTTGGCTCACCCCCTTTTCTAAATACTTGAGACATGGGAATCTGGAATATTGAGAGAATGTTCTAAGAATGAGTGTCACACTGGTAGGTTATGGCACTGACCAGTGGCCCATAGTAGGTGAATATATTGGGTTTATTACTATGGGATTTTTCCCTCGTCCTACCTGAGAGAGGATGGTCGAGCGTATTGAACATTTTGATTTCATCGTGTGTGACATGTCAAGGGGGATGATATCTCAGGTATTGGTTTCTTTTGGTTTATTCTTGATCTCCTAGGTTCATCCATGTATGTTGGCTTTCAGTTACTTATAGTGATGAATATGGTACTTATATATTTCCTTTTCATTTCCACTGCTGTGTAAATACTCTAGCGCTTTCATGTCTAATTTTTTTACTGGAATGTGATGTTTGGTTTTAATGTGGCTTATGAAAACTATTTAAAAAAAATTGTTTTAATCCTCTTTGTAAAAATTTAAAAATTTAAACATCCCTTTCCCTTTATAAAATTTCATTGACACTAATGAAATGAAACTAGATTTGAAAATGGTTAAGTTAAATGGTTTTTACTTTGCTTTTGAGTAAAATATTTAGAACAACATACTTTTATTAATTATAGTTCAAACTTAAAACGGTATTTCTTTTATTTTAAAGGTAGTTCATTGGGAATAGATATCAGGATAGCCTACTGAGTTTTAATACTCATGCCTATAGTTCTTTTCTGTTGTTAGTTTTTGTGCAGGCTACAACTTGAGTGTGCTCACCTTGGGAAATGCTTGATTGTTGAGTTAGAGAGTGACCCGCGAGGTTGCACGGAGTTAGTTCGGTCGTCGATCTCAGTTAGAATTATTTTTCTTTTAGTCTCTTTACTTGGTTTATTTATTCTGCACTACTCTGTATTATTTCTTCTGCTTTATTTATTTATATTGGGTGAAATAATTCCCACAGCCTCTGTTGATTCCCTAGCGCTTGTCGCCAGCCCGGGAGGGTCAGGAACGCCTCTTGGGTCATGTCACGGACTGGCTCGGGTGACCGGTTCAGGGTCAACCCGGGTTGGTTCACGACAGGACTGGTGTTGACCAGTGGCTATAGTGGGAGAAGTCTGATGTTAGTGGTTCTAAAAATTCAAGACCCCTACTAGATGTGTGGGGTGTTGGTGGATTTATTTTAAATGGATGGAACTGTGATGCATGAGTTGATGATTTTTTTGTTGGTGTAATTTGGGTTTGGGTGGTTTACCCTAGAAACAACTAGTGAGAGGCTAGTAAATCAGTATTGTATGTAGGAGAACTCATAGCATGTTTTTTTTTATCTCAAATGAATAATAAGACTTCTCAAGAATGGTGCAGGTCGTATGCAGATCAACATCATCAACCTTGGGGGTTTGAGGTGAGTTATTTGTCGCCAAAGTGGGATGCAATTACATGGGAGGCAGGATAAGACTATGCTCTGATGATGGGACTATTTTAGTTGATGAGAAGGTTTAATGATGTGCCTTTTTGGCACTCATAAATACAACTTGGGTATAAAAATATAAGGTGGGTTTGTTGTAAAACACCATGTTCTGTATAGCTGTTTAAAATTCATGATTAATTTAACTACTCATTTTAATGGGCTGGTTGATTTTTAAAATGAAGGTTGGAATGAAATTATGAGGATTTAAACACCTTGAATAAGTTTTTTTACACATGTAACAGAGTTTTGGGGTGGTTTTAGAAGTTTTTTGGAGGGTTTGGGAGGAGCTTGAGCTTGCAGAAAGACTGTTGTAGTGCCACCGGCTAGCCAGTGGGGGCTAATGGCTAGCTGGTGGACCACTAAACCATTTTTAAAATGGTGTAATACCCAAAATTTTATCAATTACACCCCCTTAAAACCCCCATTATAGATTTCTCCCCCCCCCCCACACCACACTTTCCATTAGTATCTCCCAACACCATTCTTCCCATTACATGGTGGATTCGAAAAATCTCCTCCATTAGTGGGACGAATCAAATTCCATCTACGGAATTGGTTAGATATAGGTAAAGATATGATTAGATTTCCCCCCTTTTGAATTTCTTTAAATTTTTATAAATCTCCTATTGTTATGTCTAATGTGACCTATTTTTAGGGATTTTGTATGTTTCTCTATTTTTTTCAGAATCAGGCTATACTGGAAGCTGATATCAGACATGTGGATCCTTCGGGGAACAAGGTTGGTGGTCCCTTTTAATTAACTCATAGTCACACTTTTTTTAGGTGGTTTATTTTTTTCATGATATAATCATCTTACATTGACCTAATTTTAATTTAGTAATGAAATGGTTTGTCCCCTTTGTTAAATTCACTATTCAAAATGCCTTGAGACCTAATGGGAGAGTGATTCTAAGTGTAGGACCCTATGTTAGTTTGTGGCATTGGTTATGTTAATTGAAACTCTAATGTACTTTTGAAATTGGGAATTATGGTTTGGGATTATTTTTTGGATTGGTGAGATAGTAAATGATTTTTAATGGTTAAGGAGGTAGTGATGTTAGATTGAAGGTTGTGAAATGGAATTTCACAAGTATAACAATACTACTCTTTATTACACACTTAAACATGATTTATTACATAAACATGCACTTAAGACAACTCTAAAGATCGAGTGGTATAGATTATTGGGAAAATTATGAACATTTCATGACAACTTAAGACATAAAAAACATCTTTATTGAAAACTTCTTTTATATGACCACAACATTCCTTTGTACTTCGGATTGTATGGGATAATCTGAAGACATAAATAAGAAAAAGGTGAGCTATGAATCCCAATAAGTGAGTAAACAAGGAATAACATGAATAATACAATAAATTTTAGGCAATATTCATATCAATGGATCATAAGAGAAACATGAACATAAATCCATGATATTGCATGATTATCACAACATCAAGATGTGGAAACAACATTTAACATGATATTAGCATGAGACAAGGATCATTTCACATGGATCATGAGTAAACCCTCATTTAACTTGAATTATCATGATTAAACCCTCATTATACATGGTTTATCATGATACTATTATTTACCCAATGAATTGGAGAGCTATCAGGTCGAACCCTTCTTAATCATTTTATTTCATGCATAAGTGTGCCACTTAGATCATACAACATGGATCCATTAAAGGTCATAATTTATTCCATGGATAAAATATGTGTAATATATAAATGTAATTACTCAATAGAAAAGTACATGTTCATAAAGGTGAATACGCTTGATAGAGAAATGGGTATGGTATTCACTTACACAAGGATTTTGGCATGGGAAAGTTTTTGTGTAACTTCATCCGTATAATGACGTCAAATAGAAATCATAAAATGGTTTTATGATAGAGAAAGGGGTATCTCATAATTTATACAGGAAATGGAAAGAAAGGGGTAATATATATACATGTCCTAGCACATGGAATTTAGAAATAAAATTCATAACATAATAAAGAAACTTGAAAAAATAGGAGAAATGGAATAATTCTTACGAAATTTTAGCATGGTAACGGGTGTACATGAGAGGGATTAATGAGAGATAAAGAGGTATCTCATCATTCAAACATAAGTAGGGAAGTATTGGAGAGGTGAAAAATTATACCCTCAAAATTTTTAATTGAAAATAAAATGGTATAACAACATAAATAAACTAGGAAAAAATGAGAAAGGAAGAAATCCCCTTTCTTGGAAGTGTGATCACAAAGTCTTGGGAGAGGCTTGAGAGAGGATTATTGGGATATTTGGGTGCCTTGTCAGAATTATAGAGAGAGTAGGGAAGATTAAATATGTGTTCCAAGTGTTTTGAGTGAAGAGAAGTAGGATCTTGGGTGTGTTTATATAAGAAAAGAGAGGGGAATTCTATAATATTTCACAAACTTAGGTTTTGGAATCTATATAATTAAATATTTAAAACCACAAAACAACCCATGGTTTTTTCCAAAGTGGAGTGGAAAACATTATTTTATAAGTCCAATGGATTAAATTATTAAAATATTATTCCTTTTTATGTGGAGGTGAGTCACGCTCTCAAGGAAATCATTTTAAAATGTTAAAATATTTTATAAGTCTTGGAGGGTCCACTAAGGCATAATAAAATTAATCAAAAAAATATAAAATCACATTATTTTAAATTTAAAACATATATTTTCTGAATATCCCTTTTATAGTTTTTTATTACATCACTATTGGTTCATTATGATGTCATAAAACACATTATATATTTAAACGGTATTTAATTTTTAACCAAAAATTCGACTATCTCAGAAAATTTTGAAAAATTCACCATTATATTATTTCAATGTCTTGAATCTAAAAATAATATTCATTTTATCTAAATAATTTTCTAAATATTTTAATTTTTACTTTTAAATTAAAAACTGACATTTATCGAAAATTCATGGGTTTTGACAAAAAGAGTTTTCAAACCATAATAAAAATTACAATTGTATTCATAAAAATCATAAAATCATTTATATTAAATAAAAATTAATTTAGTAATAATATTTTATTAAAAATATTATTTAATTCAAAAATACATTAATTAATCAAAATATATTTATTAATTGAATTTGAATATTAACTAAAAATATTATTTGTGCTTTAAAACCCATTTACAAAGTAACAATAATAAAATGAATGTATATTATTTATACAAAAATAATGCATATAATCATAGTTCTAGGGTCTTGTTACATAACCCCTTATAACACCCACGTAACACCTTTAGGGTAAGGTGTGCGATGATGATAGACTCTTAGGGAGGTTCGAATAACATCTCTCAGATGGTAATATCTATTAACATCCACTTCTCCTGTAGGTGGTTTCCTTCAAGCTTAACATGTCAAAGGTTAGATTGGTCTTGGTCAAGAGATAATCCCAGTGATTCTACTTTTTTTCCAAGATCTGAAAAATGGGATTCGTATGGAACAATTCTACTGGATGAATCTATCACTTCCATTATCTGAGTAAATTGGATTTATTAATGCCCTATATATATTTATACTAATCATGTGATCACTTTTCAACAGCTATATTAGAAATAGTAAAAATTCTTAACAGTATTTTAAAATCCAAAAACATAAAACCAAGGAAGTGAATATGTTTTATATAATCATTTTACATAATAAGACATTTAATTATATCAAGAGGAATTTTCATTAATTAAAGTTTGGGTTGTTACAATCTTCACCCCTTAAGAAATTTCACCCTCAAAATTTTCTTTTTCCACTTTAAAACAGATGAGGGTAACTTTTCTTCATAACTTCCTATGATTCCCACATTGCCTCTTCAAACTTGTTGTTCCGCCACAACACCTTGACAAGGGGCATTGTCTTATTTCGTAGAACTTTTTCCCTATGATCTAAGATCTTCATCGGCTTCTCTTCATAGGATAGGTCTTTGTCAAATTCCACCACTTATGGATTCAGTACATCTGATTGGTCAGGTATTTACTTCCTCAAGAGTGATACATGGAATACATCATGTACTTGAGATAGGTTTGGTGGGAGTGCTACTCGATAGGCCACTCCTCCAATGTGATGAAGGATCATAAAAGGGCCAATGTACCTTGGACTAAGATTAACCTTATTCCCAAATCTCAGTACTCTCTTCCATAGTGATATTCAGAGGAATACTATGTCTCTAACATGAAACTATAGGTCTCATCGATGATTTTCAACATACCTCTTTTTTCAAATCTGAGCAGCTTTAATGTGCTACTAGATGGTCTTAACCTTCACCATTTCTTCAACCATTCTGGAACCTAGGAGTTTTCTCTCCCCAACTTCATCCCAACATGTCAGTATTCTTTACCACTTCCCATAAAGGGATTCATAAGAAGCCAGTTAGATGCTTGAGTGGAAATTGTTATTGTAAGATAACTCAACCAGAGGAAGATATTGATCCCATCCTCCTTTGACGTACATTGAGCATGCTCTCAACATGTCCTCAAGTGTTTAGATAGTCTGCTCATATTGGCCATTAGTTTGAGGATGATAATCTGTAATGAAGTTCAGCTGAGTATTCAGAGCGTGTTAGAGACTCTTCTTGAACTTAGAGGTGAATCTTGGATCTCGACCAGATACAATCGATAGTGGTACTC
Source organism: Viscum album (assembly GCA_963277665.1). Taxonomy (NCBI): domain Eukaryota; kingdom Viridiplantae; phylum Streptophyta; class Magnoliopsida; order Santalales; family Viscaceae; genus Viscum; species Viscum album. The sequence goes on from OY728132.1 coordinate 131,327,934, forward strand.
CATGAAGCCTTAAGACTTCTATAATGTATATTTGTTCTAGCTTATCCAATGAGAAATACTCTCAAATTGCAATGAAGTGTGCAGTCTTTGTAAGACAATCCACAACAACCCAGAAAACATTACTTCCTTTGGATGTCTTTGGAAGTCCGACGAAAAATTCCATGGTGATGTTCTCCCATTTCCATGTTGGTATAGGTAATGGTTGTATCATCCCCTTATACTTATTCCTCTCAACCTTCACTTTCTGACATATTAGGCACTTTTATGTATACTCAGAAATCTCCTTATGCATTTCATCCCACCAATAATGCTCTCAGAGATCTTGATACATCTTTGTGTTTCCTGGATGAATAGAGAAATTCAAAATATGTTCATAATCCAAAAGTTCATTATTTAACTCTGGATTTTATGGAACACAAAGTATTGACCCAAATCTCACAATTCCTTCTTTATTAACATTTAACTCCAAGGATTTACCTTTTCTGATAGTTTCCACTTTATCCTGAATTCCAACATCATCCCTTAGAACATCCTTTAACCTTTCCAAAAGAGATAGTTTAGTAATAATTTGTTATTGGATTGATGATGTTCCCTTATTTATGATCCCCATGTTCATCTTCATCAAATCTAAGAATATTGGATCCTTTTCAATTATTAGCAATGAAAGAGTTGTGGAATCCTTTATACTGAGATCATCTGCCACCTTGTTCTCTTTCCTCATATGGTAGTGAATTGAGCAGTCATAGTCGTTGTGGGATCCTTTCTACTGAGATCATCTGCCACCTTGTTCACTTTCCCCAGATGGTAGTGAATTGAGAAGTCATAGTCTTTGATCAGATCTAACCATATTCATTGGAGTATATTCATCTCTTTATGTGTGAATATATACTTGAGTATTTTTTGATCCGTATATATTTCACACTTCTCCCCAAAGAGGTAATGTCACCAAATTTTTAAAGTAAAGACTACTGCAACCAACTCCAGATCATGTGTTAGATATTTTTTCTCATGAACTTTCAATTTCCTTGAAGCATAGGCAATGAATTTGTCATTTTTCATCAACACACAACCTAGGACCTTCTTCGAAGCATCACTGAATACCAAACAAAATTCTCCACTTGTGGGTAGTGTGAGAACGAGCACAATGATAAGACTCCTTTTCAACTCATTGAAGCTATCTTCTCATTAATAACTCCAATCAAACATTACTCCCTTCCAAGTTATCTTAGTAAGAGGGCTTGACAATCGTGACAAATTTCTCAAAAATTGGCGATACTATCCAGGAAACCCCAGGAAGCTACGGATATCCATCACCGATATTGGCCTCATTCATCCCTCAATTTTAGCTATCTTGGAGGGATCCACATATATCCCATTGCTCGTGATGATAAAACCCAAGAATGAGACCCCCTTCAACCATAACTCACACTAGTTTTATTTTTCATAGAGATTCTCCTTTCACAAGGTCTCTAGTACAGTGCTTAGATACTCCTCATGCTCCTCCTTGGTTTTAGAGTATATTAGAATATCTTCTATAAAGACTACCAAAAATTTGTTGAGGTAATCTATAAAGACTCTATTAATAAAGTTCATGAATATTTTTGAAGCATTGGTGAGTCTTAAAGTCATTACTATGAATTCATAGTGCATGTACCTTGTACGTAAAGCAGTCTTGTGGATATCCTCCTTCTTCACCCTTACTTGGTAATATCCTGACCGTAGATCCACCTTGGAGAAGTATTTTTCTCCATGTAGCTGATAGAACAAGTCATAAATTCGTGGAAGATGATACTTTTTCTTTATCGTGATTTTATTGAGCTCATGATAATCAATGAAAATGCACATTGACTCATCCTTCTTCTTAACAAAGAGGACTGGTGCACCCCATGGTGAAGCACTTGGGCGTATAACCCCTTTATCCAGATTCTCCAGTAGTTATTTCTTTAGCTTCTCAAGATCTAAAATAGCCATTCTATATAGATTATTGGATATTGGAAATTATACAGGTATGAGATCAATTGAGAATTCAGCATCTCTTCTAAGAGGAAGACCAGGAAATTCCTCGGGAAACACTTTAGAAAATTATCTCACAATAGGCATGTCTTCAAGGATGGTTGCTTCCTTAGACTCAATCATCAGAGCAAGATACGCATGCTCATAGGGTAATAATATCCACGCTTGAGATGAAGGTGCTAAATATGATTCATCATACTCCTTGCACTTGTACAGAATCGGGGGTCGATTCACCATGTGAAGAGTGATTTCCCTCTCACAGTAATTTATGTTGGCTCTATATAGGGAAAGATAATCCATGCTAATAATTGCTTCAAATTCCACCAGAGGGAGTATGAAGAGATTCTATAGGAAGTTAAATCTAGAAATTGAGATAGGGGAGGAGTTATATTCATGGGATGTAATGATTTCCCCATTTTTCATTCTCATCGACATCTCTACTTCCATGATTTTTGGTGGTGTTGGGATTGTTCTACTAAACTTTCGGGATATAAAAGAATGCATAGAACAAGAATCAAAAATTTTGTTCTCTATTCTTTAATGAATAACTAGAGTACCTATCACCATTTCTTTTTCAAGTTTTTCTTCGGTGGTAGTGATGAAAAATGTTTCTCTTTCCGCCTTATAGGTTGTTGGTTGCCTCCGAAAACCCTTATCTTAGGGAACTAGTTTTCAAAGTGCCCTTTTTATTTGTAGTTGAAGAAATGAAAAATGAATTGAGGCTCAAACAGAGCGTTCCTTTACTTTATTGTAGTAGCGGGTTTTTTCTGTCGAAAATTAATGGCTAGGTTCCCTTCTCATCCACACTTAAATCATTTCCTTGTTCCCTTCAGGAAATTTTTGGGGTTCTTCTTTCTGCACCTTTAGAAAGTAGGGTGTTGGAATTTATTAGCACCATTGGATTTATCCATTAGACTTCTATAATTAAATTCCACCTTCCTCTTATTATCCCCATGATGCCCCTGAGATTCACTGATATCCATTTTTACTTTGAGGGAAAACCATACAATTTCCTCATAGCTATCAAAGTCACAGATCTCTAGGGATTTCCGTAGGCTAGGTTTTTTCCCACCAAAGAAGTGGTCAACCTTGCATTTAGGAGTAACAACAAATCCGTAGGTGTATCATGCAAGCCTTGTGATTTTTTCCACGTATGCTCCAATAGATTATACATCTTTTTTATTGAGGGAAAGAAATTCTCTTTTCCTATTAAATCGGAGGAAAATATTTATCAAAAAACATTTTCTGGAAATACTTCCATTACAATGCCTCAATCCCTTCCTCGGGATTTTTATTTTTTATTAATGTCCACCATTGATCAAATTCACCCTTTATATGATAAGCAACCAGAAGAACCTTCTCTTATTTGGAACATTGAAGGATATAGAAGATCTTCTCAATGGAGTTGATCCATTATTTGGTGATTAAGGGATTAGATGATCCATTGAATGTAGGTGTCCTTTGTCTCATGAAGCTATCGATTGTGGCTTGTTCTTTCTTAAGGTGGGTTGGAAGTTCATCTTAACCCATGTTTCTATTCAAATCCGAGCTAATTGAGAGAGTATCGTGACAAAGTTTGTGATTCCCACTCCCATCAGATTGGGAATCTCATTAGCATAGTCATCACATTGATCTTTGCATCAGTTGTTAGACTGAGTCCTCCTATTAGCATCCATTGGATGGAATAAAAGGAAAGTTAGGGGTAACACATAAAGTGGAATCTAATTAAAAAAAGGTATAACTTATAAATTACATTTATTACCTTAACTTATGAATTTATAGGCTTCAATCTATGTTATCCATGATCTAATTCCCAACATATATTCTTAGGGACATTTTTTTATTCCCTTAATAATGGTTTATACTAAGCTTATGAATTTACCAAATCATATCCATTGGGATTGTCGAACCAAGAGTGCATAAAGGCACATTGTCGTTCACCAGTTCCCATTCGAGTCTATCTCAAAGTGGTGCTTTTAGGTTTTACCCCTAGATACATCTGTTCCAGAGCCACCTCTACTTGTTTGTATCTAGGCAGGGATGTATTTTCTTGATAAGCCATTTACTATATACATACCAAAATTTAGGGATGTTTTTATTTTACTTAGTCTTATCCCTAATGCTTTCACTAGGGTTTTCTAATCCTAATCCAAAAAATAACTAAACTTATCCTATAATATCAACTATAACAACCTTTCTCTTTATTACACATTTAAACATAATTTATTAGATAAAATTTTACTTAAGAAAACACTAAGTACTGAGAGGTCTAGTGTCTTGGGAAAATTAGGAACATTACGTGACAACTTAAGACATAAAAAACATCTTTATTGATAACTTCTTTTTCATGACCACAACATTCCCTCGTACTTAGCATTCCATGGGACAACCTAAGGACATACATAAGAAAATGGTGATCTATAAAGACCAAAAATGGAGTAAACAAGGCATAACATGAATAATACAATACATATTAGGCAACAGGCATATCAATGGAGCTTAATATAAACATGAACATAAAGGCATGATATAGCATGATTATCACAACATGGAGATGTGGCAACAACATTTAACATGATATTAGCATGAGCCAAAGATCATTGCACATGGAGCATGAGTAAAATCTCATTAAAAATTAATTATAATGAGTAAAACCTCATTTCACATGGCTTATCATGATTCAATTCTTTACCCAATGCATTGGAGTGCTATCAGGGTGAACCCTTCTTAATCATTTCATTTTATGCAAAAGTGTTCCACTTAGATCATACAATATAGATTCATTAAATGTCAAAATTTATTCCATGAATAAAATATGTGGAATACCTATATGTAAGACCTCAATAGAAAAGTACATGTTCATAAAGGTGAATACCCTTGATAAAGAAATGGTTATGGTATTCACTTATATAATGATTTTGGCATGGGAAATTTTTTGGGTAACTTCGGCAGCATAACGGCGTCAAATAGAAATTGTAAAATGGGTTGATTATAGAGAAAGAGGTCTCTAATAATTTATAAATTAGATGGAAATTATGGTTCAATATAGATACATGTACAAAAACATTGAATTTGGAAATAAAATACGTAACATAATCAAGAAACATGAAGAAATAGGAGAAATGGAATAACTCTTATGAAATTTTGGCAAGGTAACGGGTGTAAATGGGAGGGATTAATGAGAGATAAAGCGGTATCTCATCATTAAAACATAATTATGGAATTATTGGGGAGGTTATAAATCATACCCCAAAATTTTTAAATGAAAATAAAAGTGTATAACAACATAAATAAACTAGGACAAAAATGATAAAGGAAGAAATCCTTTACTTGGAAGTGTGATCCCAGAGGATTGGGAGAGACTTGAGAGAGGCTTCTTAGGATATTGAGGTTTATTAGGAGGATTTTAGAGAGAGGATTTTATAGTAGTGACATGATAAAATGGTTTTTATTGAATATAATTGGGAGCTTTGGTGCGTTTATATAGGAAAAGAGAGGGGAAATCTTTAATATTTCACAAACATAGGTTTCAGAATCTATATAATTAAATATTTAAAACCACAAACCAACCCATGGTTTTTTTCCATGAGTTTTTACAAAGTGGAGTGGAAAAAATTATTTGATAAGTGAAATTTCCTAACTTATTAAAATATTAGGCTTTCTTACATGGATATGAGTCACACTCTCAAGGAAATCATTTTAAAATGTTAAAATATTTTATAAGTATTGGAGGGTCCACTAAGGCATCATAAAATTAATCAAACAAATATAAAATCACATTATTTTAATGGTAAAACATATATTGGTCGAATATACCTTTTATATTATTTTATTACATCACTATTGGTTCATTATGATGTCATAAAAACATTATATATTTAAATGGTATTTAATTTTTACCCAAAAATTTGAATGTCTCAAAAAATAATGAAAACTTCCCCATTAGATAACTTCAAAATCCTGAATCCAAAAATAATATTAATTTTATCTAAATAATTTTCTAAATATGTGAATTTTTACTTTTAAAATAAAAACCTTCATTTATTGAAATTCATGGGTTTTTGACAAAAATAGCTTCCAAACCTTAATAAAAATTACAATTGTATTTCTAAAAAATATATGACAATTTATATTTAATAAAAATTAATTTAGTAATAACATTTTATTAAAAATATTATTTAATTAAAAAATCCATTAATTCATCAAAATATATTTCTTAATTAAATTTGAATAATAACTAAAAATAATATTTGTGATTTAAAACCCATTTACAAAGTAACAATAATAAAATGAATGTATATTATTTATACAAAAAAAATGAAAATAATCATAGTGATAGGGTCTTGTTACATAACCCCTTATAAAACCCTCATAAGACCTAAGGGTAAGGTGTACGATGGTGACAGACTCTTGGGGCGGCTCGGATAACATTGCTCGGATGGTAATCTCTATTAACTTCCACTTCTCCCATAGGTCGTTCTGTTTAATATTAACATGTTGAATCTCAGATTGGGAATGGTCAAGATTGAATCATAGTGATGCTACCTTCTTCACAAGCTCTAACAAATGGGTTTTTTATGGAGAAATTCTACTAGATGAGGCCATCGCTTCCTCTGTTTGAGTAAATTGGAATTGTTAAATCCCTATATTTATACTCATCATGTGATCATTATTCAATGACTATATTAGTAATGGTAAAAATTATTAATGGTATTTTAAAATCCAAAAACATAAAACCAAGGAAGTTCATATGTTTTATATAACCATTTTACATAATAAGACATTTAATTATATCAAGAGCAATTTTCATTAATAAAAAATTGGGGTTTCACAACAATAATCGATATTTAGGTTAATGGAATTTCAAAACATGGTGCGGTCCCCTTAAAATGAAATGTGAAATTGTAAGTAGATGTTTTAATAACTTAAATAATTGATAAAATGTAGGGGTATATAGGTGTAATGTTTAAAAATGGTAATTATTAATTAGTAAGGAGGTAATTACTTGGAAATCTAGAGATTCTGTGTGACTTGTATAAGCTTGATGTAACCCTTTTAAATGAATAAAGAAACAATGAATTCTTGTAAATGAAAATGTTTTGTTTTAAATTATAAATTACTTGGGAAGTAATGAATAAATTTTTTAATTAATTGGAATTAGTTCCTTTTTGTTAATTTGATAATGTGCTAGTAATTCCTTTGATATATTTTATATGGATTGATTTGGTGTGGAATGTCATATGCGAGTCTTGGAATCCAATAGGGGACTCATGTGAATATTTAGGTTTCATGTTAGAGTTGGATTCATTAGGACTAATGTTATGGAATTCCTTAATCTATACATTGGATTTCTCTTGTATTAATTACCATGAATACCTTGGGGTGGCTCCCCCTTTAATTCGGGTAACATATTTCTTATCGAATCCCATATATTAATGTTGTTGATTCTTTCAGGATACACCTATTGAATGTCATGGGATGAGATCCTTAGATTTTACCTGATTTATTTGGATGGAATGTCTCTTGTGTATTTCATCGATTTCAATAAATCCAAGATTATGAATGTCAATGATGGTTCCTTAAGTTTATAATGGTATACTAGACCAATAGAATTAAAAGTGTCACCACCTTGGATTCCCTATGGGATTTATTAAGAGGTAATGATCGGTTGATCCATGTGGGTTCCATAAAATTATTATGAACAATTTTTCCTCTATTTTATAACTCAGAACTAGTTGATTCGTAACATACACCATGATTAGAGTCTCACCAGTTCTGGTCGAAGAATTTATAGACTAATGTTGGGTGTCACCATAGATTTCGGGCATTAACAAGTGTTTTACTACCATTTTATTTAAATTTTTAAACTAATAGTTGTTAATATTTTAAATGATAAATGGTTATTTATTTCAATTCTTCAGGAACCTGGGTATAGACTGGTTATTATAGGTATATCATTGGTGATGTCCTACTAAGTTATATTCACACCCTTCTTAGGCCGCCATGGAACTTAAGTATCTGAGTATCTATCATTATCACACTGCAGGTTTATGTATGGGAAAGCTCCCAATATTATGACTGCTTGGTTTCTAGGATAGAGAATGGAGTTTGGTATTAGGCTAGAACTTGGGACCTTTTTCAAGTTTTTCATCATTTTAATTTTTTTTCTTTTGTAATTTTTTATATATTCTTTTTTTTCACATGCCTACCAAACATTATACATGGTACATTTCATTATAACATGTTTTATCTTGATTTGTTATTGATGCTTGCCTCGATATTGATCTATTTATTACTTGTAGTGATGTTGTATCTAATTGATTTATTATCTCCACTATTGGTTTCACTCTAATATGTGAATATAGTCTCCCCACTATCCCTCCATAGACCTGTACTACTAGTTTATGGCCTAAGGCATATGGGTAGGGAACTTGAGGCCATGTGGTACATCATCTTAAAGCTTCTATTTCGTGGATCCTCAAGCGGGGTGCTCCAGTCATAAGCCATGAAACATTTACTCTCATTTTTCTTAAGATCTAAAATTCCCTCTCTATTTCCAAAGAGTTCTAGGGATATAATTATTAATAAATATATTCTTAAATTCTTCCCACTCCATTTCTTCCATTTCATATTTGGTATTTGTATTCTTAATAATTGTCTTCCATTAATTGGATTCTCCATATAAATAATAGAAGGTCTAATTAACATTCTCTTTCTCAAAATAGTGGAACATAGAAAAGATATTTTCCCTTGATTTAACCCATTTTTTCCTTAATAAGTGGATCGGATGATCCGCTAAATTTCGGTGGGTGTTGGTGCATAAATTACTTGATGGTTAGTTTCTAATTATAAGGTGATGGAATAAATTAAACATGGTTCAAGTAATTATTCATATCCAAATATAGTTGTTTAAGTACATCCATGAAGTTTTAAACTCCAGCTCCCATTGCATTGGGAATTTCATTCAAATAGCCATTGCATTTTCTCTCACATGGGTTGTTGTCCTGCTTTCTCCTAGTCGCCACTATTTTTTAAAACATAAAATTTTATATAAAAACATAATCCAATAAATAATTAATAAATAATTTATTCTCATTTGAAAATCAATTAAAAATCCATCTCTTATAGGATCCATAAGTTTAGCATAACCTACTTCCCAAATGATGCTTCTAGGATCATGTACTTTAATCTTTTATAACATCAAGAGAAATAATTACTTTATCTATATATCCTTCATAATGGTTTGTAAAGTGAATATGATAAACCAACGTATATCCCCTAGGAGTGTAATATCAGGTGTGTAGTAAGTCCCACTACTCATGCCAAGGGGGGGATTGGGTTAACACCCAACTATACATTTTCAAATTAATTACTCCTAGGTACATATATTCCAATACTTCATCTACTTGTAGTATCCAAAAATGGATTTCATTATTTGGAGACCAAAAACACAATACTTTACCAAAATTTAGGATGTTTTCCTTTAATTAGACTTATCCTTAGGTTTTTCACTAATGTTTTCTAGTCCTAATTCTCAAATTAACTAAACTCTTCATGGATACCAACTATAGATACCCAACATTTTTTTATATGACTATTACATCATTTTTAGATAAATAACATAATAATAATAAAATACGAACTCAAAAGTTTTAGTATATTGGGGAAACTAGGTTCATACATCAGTTGTATATAATAAATATTAAACAGTATTTAAATATTTCTATATAGTCATCCAAAAATATCTCATGTTCTCCATATTACATGTATTCACATGAGGATATACATCAAAGAAAGGGGTATGATAATGCTTGGTAATGTTTAGGAATAACACAAAAGGGATAGGAGATGTGAATAAATTGTGCATGGGTGAGCTAATCATCATCATAAGACAGAGGGAATCATTTAAAAAAGGAATGGAATATGGCATATGAATAATAATGAAACATCATAACATGGTGGTAAAATACCATACATGGTTATGAATAAATCTATAATCATATTCACAAATAACATATGTGTATAAAACATAAAATTAATGTTGTGAACAAAACTAGCACCATGTTCCCGCATAATACGCATAATCTCATTAGATATATCACATTACCTGATGCAATGGAGGCTGTAAAATTTATATCTCACCAATTAAAACATAAAATGATCATAATCATTCATAAAACATAGAAAGGGTACATATTTCATGGATAAAATAGAAATAAACCCATGGAAATAGAATGGGTTTCATAATGGTGTTGTGAATCAAATCTCAGTGAATAACCTTTGAGGTTCCCAAAAGAAGAATGTAAAAAAATAGTTCTATAAATAAAATTATTTTATAAAATATCATAGCTCATGGTGATAAGAAAATACATTTTAAAATTAATCAATGATATGTTTCAAAAAAATAAGGACTTTTTGAAAAATTGGTATAAATAGATTTAAAATCATCACTATGAAGTATAATAATGCACATACCAAAGAAATAAAAATAAAAAGAAGGGTGAAATGGATTCTTTGAAGGAATTTATAATATTTAACATTTAAAATAAAAAATAAGGAGTGATAAACCCAAAAATGAGAAGTTGGGTTCAATATTCTCCTTACCTTAGGTCCTATGTTATTTTGTCACTTTTTTGTGTCCACTATAATAATATTAGGTTTATTAAAACATGAAAGTAGAAGTAAATTGTGTTCATTTTTTCACTATTTCTAAATTATAATCATGGGATTTTATTTGTCTATTTTATTTTTTAAAGGTGTAAGGTTTATATATTATATTTTCCTTAAAAATTTTATGTCTTGTTCCTATTTTTTAATATTTCAGTTTATAAATTGATAAAATTAACTCCAAAAGATTATAAATACATATATTTATAAATTTATATATTATAACCAATTTATTATAATAATCCATAATAGTGGTCATAATTTAAGAGTTCGAAACATCATCTTGGTTTGTTAACTGGTCGTTGACAGCATATTGTCAAAAGTGGAGGTGCGAGATATATAATATATACTTATATTATAAATACAATTTTATAAGATATTGAAGTTATATAGGTCATGTAAACATGATCTTTAATTTTTTTATGAATGAATGGATTATAAAATAATAATAGGATGGAGAATTAGAAAAGAAAAATGAAATAAAAAAGATGAAAGGACCTTACCTCTTTCTTGAAGTTTTTCATTCTCTACAGCCCTTAAATTCATTAAAGATTGGAGCTCTATGGATCCAAAACATCCATAAGGATTCTATGGGGTTTTATATATGGTAATTAGCCTTATATTTGGCTTGGATAAGTGTTTGAGAAGTGGTTTTCCAAGGGTAGGGAGAGTATGAATTTATACTCAAGAAGGGGTGTGTTTTGGAAAAAAAATTGAATAAAATGTTATTTTCAAAGTAAACCTTATAATAGTGATATTTTTGGAATTATGAATTATATTTTATCTATAATATATATTTTTAACACTTTAAACCCTTTATTAACTAAATTCATTTGTATATTAAAAATGAATGTGGAAAAACGAACAAAAAATAATGAAATTCCTTATACTTTTGACTTTGGTAAATACTTTTTAGGTTTGGAATTTAAATTTAATGAATTATTTAAATAAATAAACATATTTTTTTAGCCTTAAATATTGGATGCATTTTTGTCATTATTACATCATGAGTGATATAATTTAAAACATATTGGTTACGTAAAAACTGTATTTTTACCATTCACCTAAAAATTAAATCTTTTCTGAAAATTACCAAAAAACACCTTTAGATTATTTTGATGTGTTGATTATAAAAATATAATTGATTTTACCAAAAAATTTAATTACATAGGTAATTTTAATTATTTACATAAAAATTATTATTTGTTTAGAATACATTGAAATACTTTAATTAAAAATGTGTATATATTTTCTTTGATTTTTTATCATGATATTAATTTTATGGAATTATAATATTTATATTTTTAAAATTATTTAGGGAAATATTATTTATATGAAATTTTACTATTTTTATGTCAATTTACTATTTCAATGATCATGTTACTATTCCTAACAGTCAGGATATAATTCCTAATGGTTAGACTACTATTTTGAATGTCATATTAACTCCGATAAATACCCTTTAATTAAATCATTCATCAATTTCCTAGAATTATCTCAAGGTTCCAGATTTTTTATTTCTTAAATTTTGATTAGATGACTAGTTTTTGTTGAGTCAATAAGGTTTTCCTTATGACTTTTCCATTCCTTCTTATTTTGAAAATCACAAACACCCTATACTTAAGAAAATCTACATTTTACTTATATAAGGAAAATTTCCTTCTCAAAGGAATTTACCCCTACCATGTTTTCATTGTTCATATAAATATTTTTCTTAAGTATAAAAATCAGATTCATAACAAAAACCTCAGAATAATATAATGCTAAGATATGAAGCATTCTGTTTTAGGATCCAAATTCTGGATATGAACTCTAATAAAGTTCCACTCCGAATTTAGGATACGAACTCTAATAAAGTTCCATTCCGAATTCTGGATACGAACTCTAACAAAGTTCAACTCCGAATTCTGAACTCCTAACTTTTATAAGTTCGACTCTGAACTTTTATGAGTTCGACTCCGAACCTCTATAAGTTCAACTCTAAAATTTTATGAGTTTGACTCCGAACTTCTATAAGTTCGACTCTGAACTTTTACTAGTTTGACTCCAAACTTTTAACTAGTTAAACTCCGAACTTCTATGATTTCGACTCCGAACTTTTACTAGTTCGACTCCGAACTTCTACAAGTTCGATTCCAAACTCTATAGGTTCAGATTCTGAACTCTGATGAAACCAGACTCCAAATTTCCTTATAAATTCAGACTCCGGATTTATACATAATTCAGGTTCTGAATTCCTATAAAACAGAATCCGAATATATTTTTATTATAGACTCCAAATTCCATTTTGGTTAGACTCCAACTTTTATGGGCTTACATTCCGAAATTCAGTTTTTCTTATACTTATACTCGTTTCATTACAAAATGATGTCATGCTTTTAGTTACACATGTTTTGTTATAAAACTATGTCATACATTCTGTTTCTAACTAACCGTTGGTTTAGTGACATGTGTACAGGTCCCTCCGAAATTTAAGGAAAATATGACCATTGGAGGAGGGAGCTGATCATTGAAGCTTCTCCTATAAACAGGAGCTCATTTGAAAAGAAGCAACAACTTTGACAACTTTTGGAATTTTGGTGATCTGAACTTCCTGAAGTGATTTCTCGAGAGAGAGTCTCTTATCAACTCTCAAGCTTCGTGCATAAAGTTTGAATTACTTGTTCAAAAGTTTCCTTGTGTGGATTGATTTGTGCAACTCCGAATGTTGGTGATTACATTCGAGGGATTTTGGGGATCGGAAGACAGAGGTTCCAACACCTTGAAGTTGAGGGCTTCCTTGCTGAGGAAGACAGAGGTTCCAACTACCTTGAAGTTTAGGGCTTGCGGGGATAACAAGACAGAGATTCTGATCTTCGTATCGAGGGCTTACCCTGGTGTGGGTAAGACAGACTTTCTTGAAAGTATAAATCAAGGTACCTTAATCCAAGGTTGTTGGATACCCTTCTCTTTGGGTTAAAAGATTTATATCTTCTTACTTGTAGTTTTGCTACTTGTTTCTCCGCTGTATTTTTTATTGTAAGGAAATTATAACCTTCTTATATTTCCTTACACTGGTACTCTATTTCATTTAGATTCTATTCGCTTTAAGGTAGAATCTTATTTTGTAAACTTTGGTTAAGTTTCATTTTCCGAATCCATATTTTCGGAACCAGTCTTTCGGAATCACTTTCCAGATCCAAGAAAGTGCATAGAACTAGAAGTTTGTAACTTCATACTTTGTCCCAATATTTCAATTGGTGTTAAAGGTGTTGTGAATTTACTTAGTTTAACTTTTTTAAACTTAGATCTTTCCTTTTTTAAGGAAATTTTTAAAGTGTACAATTCACCCCCCCTCTTGTATATTGAGCATCTACATCGTTATTTCGATCCTAAAGTTTTTTTCTATTCTTTACAATGATATTTGTGAGTATAAAAATTCTAGGAGATTGATTTGATCCACATTTTCCAGTTCTACTTGTTTTATTTTTTTGTGTTTTTTGACTCATTGTACTAGTTTACCTTTTTATGGATATATTTGTTCCATAAATGTATTATTCTCAATTAATGAAATAAATTATTATGTGTTTCATTTGTTTAAACAATATTATATTCTTAAATATGACCAAAATTGTTTATTCAAAATTCAAATTTAATATATATAAAAGTTTGGGTGCTATATTTGGGGTTTCAATTAGCATGGATGTAGCGTTAGGGAAGGCCATGTGCACTTCTCCATGGGGCGGTGATGGTAGGTTGAAGATGAGTATTTGGGGTGTCAGCTGGCATGGTGGGTAGCAAGAATACGGAAGGATCTATTGTAGTTTGGGTCCTTTAGGCCACATCTCAAGGCCTTTGTACCTAGAGGTATTTAGACCATCTATTCTGGGGATTTTATGTCATATAATGGTTTCCTCTCAACCTAGTTGAAAATAATGTTTATGTATAAAATAAAATAAAAATAGAATTGAAGGAATAATCTCATAAATCTCATAATTTAGTTTCCTTTTAAAAACATTAGAAAAAACTTTCCCCAAACATGTAAAAAAAATTTGTAAATAGTTATTAAAATAAAATGAATAATAAAAATAATAAAATAATAATAATTTGAAAAATCGATCTCCTAAAAAATATTTGAGTAAAAAATGTAATACATTATTACTGATTCATGTAAGACTCTTATTTTTTAAGACATTTGATTTCATAGGACATTCAATATTTCAGTTATACCCTTGATTTTTATAAAACATATTAAATAATTTCTAGTAATTTTAAAATGGTTTCATTAGAATTTTCATGAACCACATAAGACATTTTCCAACACATGAGACTTTCAAAATCACATAAGATATCTAGATGCACATAAAAAATTATAATTTGAAAAATAATGGACATCCTAAGTCTTTTAAAACTTGTATGTAATACTTTTATAAATAACATAGGATATTTGAAACTTCTCAAGACTTTTATGTTGTTTTAAAAATGGGATAATGATATTCTGGGACCAATTCAAAGATTTAATCTTAATAAAGGACCTAAACATTTATAATTTATCCAGGAAATTTAAATGTGGGATACTGAGTTGGGATTAAATCCCTAAATTGGTCTCAGATGTCATTCTATATTAAAAAACATAACATCATAAGTCTCCACTTGATAAGCGTAATACTTTAGAAAGTTTTGAAAAATAAAAAAATGAATTTTATAGAAACAAGAAAATACATAATTAATATGAATAATGGTATAAATCATATCACCTTAGGTTGATTTTTTAAATCATATCTGAAGTAGGATGGTTGGATCGGATTAATATCATCTCCATTTCCCACCTGAACATATGGGTTAATTTGGAGGTTTAAATGATGACACGTGGAGAATAGGTAGGTGGAAAGATCTCCTTATTTATGGATTTTTTTAAATGAAAATAAAATAAATTACCCAAATACCTTAATTCCCATATGCTTGGGTGTTAACCACATCCAATACATTTTTTTCTTCACTAAAAAAATTTGATCTAATTTGTTATTCTCAAATGGTATCGGAATTTAAATTTTTCAGAACCAACATGATCATTACATCAATAAGAATAATTAACGACCCATATATTATACCTTTTTTTAATTTTTTTTTTAAAATAGGCATGTATTTTCATTATAAATTTAATTACAACATATTTTTTAAAACTGTTACTAGTTATTTTTTTATACAAACAAAATATAATAAAAAAATTACATATAGATGATTTTTTAGAAAATTAATGAGTATAGGTGTATATATATAAATTTATTTAAGTATATACATACATATATATTCTTATAATTACTTACATACAAATTATTATTGTTATTTAAAAATTTATCGATCTATGAGTACATGAAAATATATGTATGTACATGCATGCACCCATGAAAATATAAATGTATTTACAAACATCATTATTTATAAGTATATATAAATAGAAATAGATTCATACTTACAAACATATCTCACATAAACATATGTATATATACATAAACATATATATAATTATACATACAACAAAAATTTTGTTGTATATGATTTAGAATATATATTTTTTATACACATTATATTGAAATTAAATTTTTTATACCAACATATCAATAAATATATCTAAAAATTAATGTGCATATACACACACATATATAAATCAATGAATATGTATATATATAGTTTTTTTACATAATTATGTAAATATAATTTAAATATATATATATATATTATTTAAGTTATTTCCCATTCAAAAAAAGTATAAACATACAAATATACATAAATACAAGTATATAAGTACATAATAAGCATACATATATGTGTGTATGGGTGTATAAAAGTACATACATAAATACACATATAATAATACAATTACATAAATATATATTACTATAATTATTTACAAATATACATATATAAATATACATACAAATATATGTGTGCACATACATGGGTCTGTGAATAAATACACATGTATATAAGTATTTAGAAATGTAATTATTTATAAGTATATATTAATAGAAATATATACATATGTACATACATATGTAATATAAACATGTGTGTGCCTGTAAATATATATATATATATACATACAAAAAAAAATTTACAACATAAATTTATAGTGTATTGTTTTTTGTATACACTATATATACTAATTAAGTTATTTATACTTATATGTAGATAAATATATTCTAATTTTATTATCACACAAATATATGTAAAAATAAATGAATATTTATATATATATATATATTGTGTATTTTTACATTATCATATGAACACAATGAAAGTTTTGTACCCAAAAAGACACTGCAAAAATTATAGAGGAAATTTACAGTACATTGTTTATATCAATATAACTACATACTAAATATATGTATACATACAAATATAAAAAATAATGATTGTTTACATTTGTGTATACTAATAAATAATTTTTTATTTATAAATACTCACTTACACAATATTTTATGTATATTTTATTAGTTATAACTTATATATAGATTGTATTGATTATATATCAATATAACTACATACTATATATATGTAAATATAAAATTATAAAAATTAATAAGTTTATACATTTTTGTATACTTATATGTATATACCTACATATATGTACATACATATATATATTGACATATGTATGTGAAGTATATACATACATGATTTCAACCAAATATTTTATACATACATGTTTTCATACATATGTTTAAATACAAGTACATACATGCATATAATAATAAATCTATATTAATACAAGTACATAAATACATATTAAAACAATTAGACACAAATATGCATATATAAAATTACATAAAATTATAAGTATACACATGCACACATACATACATACACATTAGTATACATGCACATACATACAAAATAAATCTCCCATTGTACATATAGATGTATGCATGTGTTTATATAAAAATATGATAATATGTACGTATGTATGTATTTGTACATGTATATATATATATATATTCATTGGTTTTTATATATGTCTGTGATCAATAATTTTTAAAGGTATATCCAAATATAAGTATTTATAAAGATATTTTAATACATTTACATACATGTATCTAAATATTATTATATGTACATACATACACATAAATATAAACATTTTTATATATATATATATTTTAGTGTAATTATTTACAATTATACATCTATATAAGTATATACAAATATAAATATTTGTAAGTGTATTTTAAAATGTATTTTTACAAACATACATAAATCTACATTAATATAATTATTTAAATATATATTATTGCAATTATATGTAAATATAATTAATGTAATTACTTAAAAATATAAGTACATGAATGCACACACACACATATAGGTATATACAAAAACAAATATTTATAAATATATTTTAATGCATGTACACACATGATTCTAAATATTATCATGCATACATAAATACATATAAATATCAGTATATACATACATGAATGTGTGAATATATATTAATGTAATTATTTAAAAATATATACAAGTATATGCATGATCTTATATACCAGAATACATATATATATAAGTTCATACAAATGCATAAATAAAAACATACAAACAAATAAATATAAGTACCCATAGGCATGAATGCATGCATATATGTTAATGCAATTATTTATAAATTTAGTATATAAATATAATAATGTAAAAATCTCCCAATGACTATTTCTCAATGTTGATTGGCATTGTGAATCTCCCATGAAGATATTTCTCAATACATATTGGCACTGTGAATCTCCTTGTAGAGATTTCTTAGTGAAGATTTCTTAGTGAAGATGTGCACTGAGAATCTACCATGGGAGATTTCATAGTGTGGATTTGTAGTATGAATCTCACGTGGGAGATTTCCCAATGGATATTAATAGTATGAATCTCTAATGGGATATTATCTATTGGATATTTTCATATATATATATATATATGAATACATTAATGTACCTGTTTTTGTATGAAAATATGTAGATGTATAATTATAAATAATTGCATTAATAAATTCGTATGCATGTAAATAATTATATTTGTTTTTTTATGTAACTTTTTATATGTATGTGTGCATTTTTCTGTTAATTGTTGCATGTACTTATTTTTAATTGTACATAATTTTTTATATGTAAATTTATATATAACTACTTTACAATATATTCATGTACTTATATAAATATATATTTATATATTTTTCTTGTATGTACTTATATTTGAATATGTTTATGGAAGCCTATATGTATTAACACACACACATGTATATGTATACTAATACATGTTGGTATGTATGTTTGAATATACTTAACATATTCATATGTGTAAGTATGTAAAATCTATCTTATATATATATATGTGTGTGTGTGTGTGTGTGTGTGTGTGTGTGTCTATATATATATAATGGTTCATACATATAAATGTAGTAATAAATATGCAAGTGTTAATAAAAAAATAAGTGCTAATAAACAAATATACAAATTTTAATCTATAATCATTAATATATAAAAATTCTAAAAAATATTGATATATTAACTTTTTTAAAAAGTAAAAAATATATTTATAATTTTTATTATATTAAAACATAAAACATAATTACTACATAAATTGTATTAAAAAATAATTTCTAAATTTTATACAACAAAATTTATGTTGTATAATTATATATATTTTTAGGAATATATACATATGTTTATTTGATATATGTACATAAGTGTGTATATATTTTTGTTTATGTATATTTGTAAATAATTATATTTGTATATACTTTTATATTTTCATGAATACATGAATGTACATACATATAGTTTAATATTTATATCTATGTGTATGTATGTATGTATAATAATATTTAGATGCATGTATATACATGTATTGAAATATTGTTATAAATACCTATATTTTTATATACCTATAAAAATTATTGATTACACATCCATCCAACCATCCAATTTTTATTAAAAGGATAAACGTGATACAAAGGTCCTAAGGAGGTCTAAAATAATGCAGACCAAGGGCATCCCCCTGAATTAGGTTCACCCCCTCTGGTTTAAAAAGAGAGATATGATAAAGACAAGTAACATGGGTACCATGGTTAGCTAGAGAAGCCAGGTGATCTTCCACTTTGTTCCCCTCTCGCCAGGTTTGAGTGACAATAATATCATCATTGAGGAGAGCTCTACATTTCTGGATGATATAGGATATTGACCAGGGGGTAGAGCCTTTGCCAACCAAGGAGACGTATATGATCATGGAGTCTGTTTCCATAGCCCCCTCGTACGATAGCCCACCCATCAAGACTTATTTATTTAGTACATGACCCATAGATCCAGTGGACATGAAGCTCATAACATGGCTTGAAAGCTAAGTACAACATTATGCTTGTATCATCCTACTTGTTTCAGTAGGCCTATGTCACTGCCTGCTTGCATCATGCATGTGTCACCACATATCTACGTCATCGTCTGTATCCTTACCTGCATAGTACTATAATAGTACCTCCACCCAACAGGGCTTAAACCTAGGTTCTCCTAGATCCCTAGAAGATTCCTTGACCACTCAGGTACAGGCTCATTAGATTTATATAATATATGTATATAAGTTTGTATCTATTTATATTTATATATACTTGTAATTAATTATTTTAGTAAATACTTTTATATTTTCTTATGTTCATGAATGTACATACATATATTTTCATGTACTCATAGTTATTAATATTTGTAAATAATCATACTAATATGTATCTATTTAATTATAATAATATTTATATATATGTATGTATATACTTGAATAAACTTATATATACACATTATTTTCATTGATTTTCTAAAAAATCCATCTATATGTAATTTTTTAACGTATTTTATTTTTATCAACCTAAAATCAGTAAGAGTTTTAAAAAAATATGTTGCAAATTTAGAGTCAAAATATGTACCTGTATATGAAAAAAAATAAATTTCAAAAAAATCATCATAAATTAATCAAGATTTATTCATATTGATGTAATGATTGAATTGGTGGTGAAATATTGAAATTTTTATATCATTTGATCAAAATATATTAGATCAAATATTATCAGTTAAAAAAAGTTGAATGGAGGAGGGGGAATAAGAATATTGGATTAGCAGGGCCTTAGGTGTGGGATTCTTGAAACAAGGGTATATTATGGATTTTGGATAAATGTTGAACCGTTGGATTTTGAGTGTCCACCCATCATAATTCCAACATATAAATTCTCTAACCTATTCTGGTGGGAAATAGAGATTATGAAATCGGTCTAGACCAACCACACTTGGATGTTTACACACCCCCAATTCAACTTTACACACTCCATTCAAATGAAGAAGATAGAAGAACACATGGTACCCATACAAATGATATGGGTTTTTCTAGATTCATCATCTTAAACATCCTCCTCATCAAACCCATATTTTCAGAATCCAATATCTTATTTCAAGCTTACATTTCCTTCTAAGTTATACCTTCAAATCTCACATTTTATATAAAAGGATTATTTTGGTAGGGGTTTAACTGGGATTCATCCAATAAAGAGAAATGGTATGAAACCCTCCAAATCTTCATCCCAAACATCTTCACCACTTACTTCACCCATATCTGGCTTCCTCCCCCTTCTCAAGCAACCTTCAGGGCCCTATCGGGTTTTATTGGTACCATGTCGGCCAACATAGTGAGCTTCATGGACAACCAAAACACCATATCCACCCATCAGTATTGGTCCTTCCCTTTTGACAAGGTGATGCTAGGATATTCTGAAATCATCACCCATCCCAACATCTTGACCATATTCTACGATCACTTCATGGATTGGGGTCTGAAAAGGTAGATCAACGATCTGGAGAGGATTAGGACGAGGAATGGAATCAAGCCCACAAGCATCGTTAAGGTTATAGTATTGAAGTTGGGCATGTACATGGTGGTAATTGAGGATAGAGTCATCATAAAGATTGGGCTAGTGGACTTTGTTGGGACCATCACTGATTAGCCCACCGGTGCAGCAATAATCACAAGATAAAATAAAGTGAAAATGAGGAAATAAATGACACCAAATATAATGTGGAAAACCCCCAAAATTAAAGGGGTAAAAACCATAGGAAAATAGAAGGATATTTATGGGTAAAAGTGGGTACACACTCCCTTTCTATTACAAGGAGAAAACCCTCATAAATATATCTCTTGAATAAGTGAGGAAACCACCTCACAAAATAATATAATCAAATGGGATCTGTTGATAATGGTTAATATGATGAGAAACTCTATGGTAATCCATTAACTTTTATAGTAATGCCTCCCCCTTACTTCCCCCCTTCACTAGATGGTTGGTGGGGTTTTCCACCCACCACATCTGATAGGTATTCCCACCTCCCTTGACAAAAAAGGGGGAGTTTTCGTATGGAATAAAAACCTCCTGACACATCTCCCACTTGGAGATTTCATTTTGAACCAATAGCATATCCACAAATAATTTATATCTTCCAAACATGTTTCTCACATCTTTGTGAGGTCACTCTAGGATCTTCACCGTTTGAACTTATCAGATTCAACCGCCTTCGTTAAGAAATCTTCCATATTTTCTTTATTGTGATTTTTTTTCATTTCCACACTTCCTTCCTCTATCACATCTCAAACAAAGTTATATTGTATTCCAATGTGTGTCATACTAGAATGAAAATATAGATTCCTTGAAATGTACAAGGCACTCTAACTATCACAAAACAATGGAATCTTCTCATGTTTGTGCCTGATATCCTCCAAAAACTTTCTTATGAAAAGTTTATTTTTGTATTCTTGTGTAGCTACCATGTACTCCACCTCCATCATGGATAAATCCAAAACTGATAATAAATTTTAAATCCACCTCACATATCCTCTTATAAGAGTAAACACATAACCAGTAGGGGATTTTGTCTGGTCAAAATCACCTAGAAAAACTAAATAAACATATCCTATGATAGTGAAATATGATTCTCCATAACATAATGTAGTATATGATGTCTAATTGATGTATATTAGGATCCTCTTCATTGTTCTCCAATGCTCCCATCCTAGATTCACAATTTACCTACTAACTGGTCCAACTGTATGTGAAATTTCTGCACTAGTACAATCCATAGTGAACATTAGACTACCCACTACTGATGCATATGGTACTAGAGACATCTCCATTCTCTCTACTTCACTGATATAACTTATCATAGAGGATGACATGAAATTAATAAGAAAATGGGTAGATATTGGCTTTAATTCTTTCATGTTTAATCATTTAAAGACTTCCTATAAGTAGTTCTTTTGTGATAACCAAATCTTACCATTATTTCTATCTTAGAAAATATGCATCCCAATAATCTTGTTTATTGGTCCCAAGTCCTTTATATCAAACTCCCTAGCCAATTGTGCCTTCGTATCCTGGATTTAATCTTTTTTGGGGCCTCCAATCAATATCTCATCCACATACAATAAAACAATGATAAAATCATTACCATCTAAATCCTTGAAATATGCATATGGATTTTAATGAAGTCTATTGTATAGAAGGTTCATGATATAGAAATAAAATCTAGCGTACCAACACCTTGGATCATGATATAGAATTTGATATTGTACATAGATTTTTTTTACTTGAAAACCAAGTTATATATGTCTTTCACACGCGCCTCATCCCTATTGGTGAGGACTCTTAAGTGCTTCCAGGAGACCCGAGATCAAATCCAGGTGAAGGCACAATTTCCAGGGTTATAGTAGTATTGTAGTAGGACTGTAGTAGGTACTGTAGTGGAACTATAGCAGGCACTGTTTAGCACTGTAGAAGCCAGGAATTTTCCCCCATTTGGGCCTTCGGGCCACCTATTTGGTCCCCGAGTCCTTTAAGGAATTTGGGCCACTCAAGACTTCAGGCTAGTAAGGCCTTCGGGCCACCTCAAGGCCTTCAGGACACATTAAGTGCAGATTCAAACCAGAAAACCTACAAGGAACAACCTCTATAGGATGATGACCAAGAAGATTTCACCATAACAGAAGATACATGGATTGAAAGAATGAGATGGTATGACACCTTCCATCAGGGCAAGCCTTTTCATGCATAGGATAGCCTAGCCGAATAGTTATTCAATGGTGGAGAGCTGATTTCACAATGAAGATGCTGGGGAGGAGCATTTCTAAGTAGTTAGTCTGGGATGTATATAATGTTTGAAGCCTATGGGCAATGAATTCCTCTAAGGCCTATTGGCCATGTAATAATTATGCATGCGGGAATTGTAAGGGTTCCACCTGACCCCTTTAAAGGTGGATTATCAAGATCAATAAAAAATGAAGGCCTTTGGGCCATTGGATGGAAGTTCTCTATGTCTTCTTCTATAAAGTCCTCTGGTTAGAGCATATATATCTATTCATCAAGATCACCATGGTAAAAATCATTATTCATGTCCAGCTACTCTAGATGTAAATTTTATATTGCACACATCACTAGAACTACCCTAGAGGCTTTCATTATAACAATAGGAGAAAATATTTCATTGAAATAAATACCTTTATTCTGATCATATCCTTTAACCACCAGTCATGAATGATATCTTTCCACCTAGTCATTTCCAACCCTATTAATCTTAAAGACCCATTTGTTTTTTATATTATTCCTTCCATGAGTTAATGTTACAAGATCCCAAGTCTTGTTATTGTACAGGTCTTCAACTTCTTCTTGCATTGCCGCTATCCATGAGGATAAATCTAGACTTTGAGTCACCTATAAAAAATAAAATTTCTCTCCATACTCCATTAATAAGGGGTGCATAATATTATTTTCATTCACATAGTATGAGTTCTTTACTGGTGCCCTTTTCTCCTAAGTTGACTATCATAGTCTAGACTTAACTAGTAATTGATCATCATGCTCTGGTAATGCCTCAAAGGAAACCAGTTCTTCCTTGTATTTTCTCCTCCCCAACAGTTTTAGTTTTTGTATTATCTTTCTCCATGTCTCTATAAATTTTCATTTTCACCTTGTATTCTACAAAAATTAAATCTCTACTGATGATAAGTTTGTGGGAAGTGTAGTCTAATAAATGATACCTCTTCACACCATCAGTGTACCCTAAGAAGATACATTTCCTATATCTTGAATCCAATTTTGATCTTTCTTTTTCATTAAAAAATGCATATATATGAATTCAAAACATATGTAACTAAGAATACTAAATGGGTTTACCAATCCACATCTCCATTGGTGTCTTCAAATCAATCTTCGTTGAAGTATATCAGTTGATCACATAACAGGTGGTATTCATTGCTTCTGCCAAAAATGTTTTGGCAATTCCTATGGTCTTCAACAATGCACTTGTTCTATCTAGTGGGGTTTTATTCATCTGCTCTACCACTCCATTATACTGAGGAGTTTTCATCACTATGAACTATCTCTTAATGCCTTACTATTGAAAAAAAGTATCAAACTCCTCTCTTGTATATTCTCCACCATTTTCAGTACTTGTACACTTGACCTTCTTTCCATATTCATTCTCCTTCCACAATTTGAATGTTTTGAAGACTTAAAAAACATATTTATTCCCCTTTATTGGATATACCCAACATATACTAGAATAATAATCAATAAATTACACAAAGTACCTTGATCCTCCCATGGATATAAGCAGTTCTTATTAACCATCAAAATGGATCAACTCTAAAATCTATTTGCTTCATTTTGTTGATGTCCCAAACTTTAACATGTGTTTCTTTCTCAAAATACAATGCTCGCAAAAATGGTAAGGATAACTTTTTAAGCCCAAAAATAAACTTATATTCCACAAGAATACTTAGGTATTATTCTGACATATGGATAAGCTTTCGATTCCATAAAATTTTCAACACTTCCATTAAGGTAGTTGATGCAACAACAATCCCCACATCCTTGTATGTTTCACCCATAAGCATGTATAGGTTCTTCAAGATCTTCTCTACCTTAATCACCACAAGAATGACCTTCACAATTCTCATCAATCCATTCTCAGGGTGTTTCTTACATCCAATGTCATCAAATTTTCCCAAAGACAATATATTCTTCTTCAATCCCTTCACATGGAATACTCCTTAGATAGTTTGAACAATATCATCATGCATCTTTAGTTTTATGGTACTAACTCCAACAATATTCAAGGTGTGATCATTACCCATGTACAAAAATCCATCTGAGATAGTTTCATATTGATCTAACCATTATCTTCAAGATGTCATGTTCCATGTTTCTCCAGAGTCAATTATCCTTGCAATATTGAGATGCTGTATACTTCCAGCATTTTTCACTACTTCACTAAAAAAATGTCTCCATTTCTAGAAGTATTTGCCATATTCCCCTAAGATATATTTTCACTACTATTATTATTCAAAAAATTCTTCTTGATATTCCCCTTATTTCCACAATTTAAACATGTTACATTATTCCTCTTACTTTTTTATTTGGACCATCCATGTTTTTGTCTCCCACTGGAAAAACGCTCAATCATCCTTTCTCTCTCCATTTATAGATCTTATTCTTGGTGTAAAGTTTCCTATCTATCCTACTTGTTCAGGAACTGACTTTATTCTACAAGAACCAAGGCTACAACATTATTGAAGGGTATCATATCTGATAGGATATTGTTGGTGAGGTTGATGATGAGTAGGTCATACGAATCTGGAAAACTCTAGAGAAGAATCTTCACTGGTTCATTATCCACATTTTTATAGTCCAACATCATGATCTGAGAGAATAGAGTATTGAGGTTTTTATGTGTTTGGTCATGAATTATGACTTCATCATTTGAAGATTGTACAATTTTCTCTTCATGAATTTTTTTTTGTGTAGTGACTTGGCCTCGTATAGCTTCTTTAGAGTATCCCATATTTCCTTTATTTCCTTTTTCTCCACAATTCTCAATAATAACCCATCCTCAAAAACCAAATGGATGTTTTCACTATAATTCTCTTCCATATAATTCCATTTCTCCTCCTTCAAACACACCAGTTTTTCTCCAATTTATAGTATGAAATTATCCTTCCATATCACTTCTGTCATCTTCGTTTTCTACAATGAAAAATAATTCCCATTGAATTTTTTGATCTTGAATTTCACCACCATCTAGACATTCCCTTAGTTTAGAACCTCCACTATTTCACAATGGTTTATTTAATAATTTCAATAAAAAAAAATTTGATATGAAGGATCAATCGGAGTCACAATCACATAGCAAGATCAAATTTACGAGAATTATTAATACCCAAAAAAATTGAACAACACTAGGCCAAAACCTGCCTCTAATACCACTTATTGGGACCATCGATGATTACCCCACCTATATAACAATAATCACAAGATAAAATATAGTGAAATATTTGGAAATAAATGACACTTGATGTAATATGGAAAATCCCCTAAATGAAAGGGTTAAAAACCATGGGAAAATAGATAGATCACTATGGGTAAAAGTGGGCACACAATCCCTAACTATTACAAGAAGAAAATCCTCATAAATATCTCTCTTAAATAAGTATGGAAACCACATCACAAAATATAGTAAACAAATGGGATATATTAATGATAGTGAAGTTGATGAGGAACCCCAGGGGAATCCACTTCCTTTTATAGGAAAGCCTCTCCCTTTCTTCCTTCCTCCATTGGATGGTTGGTGGGTTGGCCAATATAAGATCTAAGCCTTTTCTAGAGTAATCATGGGAATTTAGATATCTTGGAATATAGCTGATACTTTTTGGGATTAACTGGTTATTACTAGAGGTTTATCCAAGACTTTTCCTATTTGGAAGTATCGTTTTCAGGTTTGAAAAAGAAATGGATAATGATTGATTATACAAAGTCTTGTAATAATTCTTTCCAGGAGTTGAAGAAGTCATTGAAATCATCACCAGTTTTGATCTTACCTGAGTCAGGTGAAGAGTACATGGTGTGTTGTGATGCTTTTGGGATCGGACTCTGAGCTATGTTGATGTAAGGGGATTGAGTCGTTTCTTACGAGTCTCGACAGTTGAGGCCACATGAACAAAATTACCCTACTCCTAAACTCGAGTTGAAAAAAGTGGTTTCTACTCTTAATTGTTGGTGACACTATATTTTGGGTGAAATGTTTATAGTTTTTACGGATCACAAAATCTTGAACTATATCTTTTCACAGCATGAATTGAATCTTCAGAAACGAATATGGGTAGATTATATGATGTAATTTGATTTTTAACTGGTATATACACCCAGAAAGTGGAATAGTGTGTTTGATTCCTTGAGAAGGAAAACTCATACTTGGTTGGTACATTAGTCGATTGCAGAGTGGAAGATGATGAATTTTCTAGTTGAAATGCATGTGGTGGTTCAGGAGAGTTAGGAGAAGATGAATCTGGTTTCTGTAGAACTGGAGTCTACACTCTTGATATGGATCAAGGACATGGAATATAAGGGTCCAAAGTTTTTATCCTTGATCCATATCAAGAGTGTAGACTCCAGGCATGAAAAGGGAGATAACAGGGTTTATAAAAAGATGTTTTTCCTGTCAGCAGGTGAAGGTAGAGCATCAATGACCTGGGGGCCTATTGTAGTCATTGCCTATTCCAAAATCCAACTGGGATGATGTGACTATAGATTTTGTGGTAGTTCTTACAAATATTCTTAGGAATAATGATGTTATTTGGGTCGTTGTGGATCGACTAATGAAGGTAGAACATTTCTTGTCTATCATGGAAACCTTTACAATAGAATAGTTGGGAGAACTGTATGTACGAGAGATGGTTCCTTACATGGGGTGCCACGGACTATAGTTTCAGATCACGATCCACACTTTACTTCATGATTATTATAGGGATTACATAAGGTGCTTGGTACATGGATTATATTAAGTACGTCCTTTAACCCACAAATAGATGGGTAATCGAAGCATAACATACAAGTGTTAGAGGATATGTTGCGGGCATGTGTGTTTGACTTTGGTGGTTCTTGGGATAAGCACTTGGATTTAGTGGAGTTCTCCTATAAAAATAGTTATCAAGAAACTATACAGATGGGTCCATATGAGGAACTTTATGGTAGACCTTGTAGATCACCTCTATTCCAGTTAGAGATGGGTGAGTTAGAGTTGTTGGGACCGAGTCTCGTTCAAGAGACATTGGAGCAGGTGCAGTTGATTTAGAAAAGTATGGATATGGCTCAGATTAGGCAGAATTCGTATGATAATAGACAGATATGACCCCTAGAGTTTACAAAGGGTGATAGTGTTTTCCTTTGGGTGTCTCCTAGGTTGGGTCACCTTAGGATACAAAGACAGGGCAAGTCAGCGCCCAAGTTTGTAGGACCTTTTTAGGTATTGGAGAGAATCTGGTCGGTGGCGTACTGATTATCCCTTCCACATAAATTCATCACTATGCATGATTTTTTCCATGTTTCACAACTATGGTGGTATCACCCTGACCCTTATCATGTGATATATGTGGAATAGGTTGACCTTGAGATAGATGTGTCCTTTGAGGAGCATATGATACGTGTGTTGGGTCACAGTGAGAAAGTGTTATGGGGGAAGATAGTTTCATTAGTTCATGTGTTATGGAAACATGGAAGTGTTCAAGAGAAAACTTGGTAATGGGAAGAAGACATTAGGGATCAATGGCTCAATCTTTTTGGCTTGCAATCTTAGAGAAGTTTGAGAGTGTAGCTTGAGGATGAGATGTTATAAGGTGGGGATATTGTAAGATCCCAGCCTTTTCTGGAGTCATCTCAGGTTCTTTTTATGGTAGTTTTTTAGGTTTTAAGTACCTTTATTTTAGAGTAGTGTCTTGGGGTGAGTTTGGGTGATTTTTTAAGAAAAAATAATAGATAGTGGGTTGGGAATGGTTTAAAAAATTGGGCGGCCAATTTGTGTTAACCATGCAAAAGTAGACAGAGAGTTCTGCATGGTTTGTACACAGATTTTCTAACTGTGCGACCAAACGGTGCCAACTGTACAAACTTGGACAGAGAGGTCCACATGGTTGGCTCACGGTTTTCCCTAACTGTGTTCCCCTTCTCAAAAAACCGTGTGTGTGGGTTTATTTATCTGAAATTTTATTTTAAACCCACCTGAACCCACAAGAATCCCTTATTTTGACCTTGGATTGGGTTTGACAAATTCTAGGTGATCCCAGATCCTTCTGGAGGGATTACAAGGTGATTTTAACACCTTTCTTTGAGATCAAAATCTCATATTGAAGATCCTCTCTCTTCCTAGTAAGTGGATTTCATCCCATTGATTCTCCCATTCTTTCCTCTATCTTTCCTTGATCTTTTCATGAAAGATCTCTAATGTTTCCCTGGAACTAAACCTATGAGTTGAGATCTAGATCTAGGATTATGGATATAGATCTATATTTTCAAGATTTTGATGCCTTTGATCTTATTTTTGGGTTTAGAGATTTCGATCTGGATTATGATCGATGAAATTGTGCCGCTCAGATTTTGGTGATTTCTGTTGGGCTAACATCCATCAATAAACCAAGGTAGGTGGTCTAAATCTAACTCCCATAGTTAGGGATTTGATATGTGTATGTGAGTTCATGGATTTTCTATCTTCCCTTTGATTTCCAAAATTGGATTAATTAGGAATGTGGAATTGAATTGTGATTACCTTGGTGATTAATTGATAATTAAATCACGAAACAAACGAAGGGAGATTTCCCAAATAGATATTTTTTTTAGAGATTTGTTATGGGTTGAGATATTGTAATTGAGATATTTAATTGGTTGTGTTAAGATAATTAATTGGGTAAAATTAATTATGAAATTATGTTTGTCTACGTAAGATAATTAATTGTGAGAATTAATTATGTGCAATGATATTGATCAAAGATAATTAATTTTGAGAATTAATTATTACAAGTTGAGAGTTAATATGGATAATTAATTGTGAACAATTAATTATTGAATGATAATTGTGTTTATTGATTAATTAATTGATGAATTAATTAATGGTTTGTGTGATTAGTTAACTGTTGAGTTAACTAATGGACTTCAAAATGTTTAACTAATAGTTGGATTAGTAATGGAATGATGTGGCTAATTATTGTAAATTAAAGAATTATTAAATGAATGAGATTTTTGTGGTTCTAGAAATGGTTTTCTAGACTAATTAAAAGTTGGAACTTAGACATGGCGTTCCTCCCCAGTAGTTATCTAAGCATGATATTTTGGGGTGCTAGGCATGACGACCTACACCGAATAAGATTTTGGAGTGCTAGGCCTAACGACCTACACCAAATGAGATATAGAGTGTTGGGCATGGATACCTACACTTAATAAGATTTGGGGTTCTTAACATGGAGTTCAACACTAAATGAATGATAATAATGAATGGTGATTCAAATGGGAAACATGAATTGAAACTGGGCCTAAAGTGATGATTAAATATTAAAAAACGATGTAATAACTATTTAATTATGAATTATATTTATTTCTTTATAAAAATTCATACACTATCTTTTTACTGGACTTGTTTTAGACACAGTTTCTAGTGTCCTACTGAGTCGTACTCACACCCTATTCGGACCGCCTGATCATCACTGGAGTATACTTTTTTTTATAGGACAGGATAAGTTCAAGGCCCTAGGATAGGTTTCTGTTTGGGATTAGATCATGTGAGAGGGAACCTGACATGGTTCAGAACCCGCTTTGGAGTTTTTGTGTCTTTACTTTTAGTTAAATTTTAGACACATGACACTTTAATTGTTATAGCATGTTTTACATTTCAGTTGATTATTGTATTTTTTGGTTTTTGACTATCATATGACATGGTATTGTTATGGTTTTTTATATGCTTCCACACTTGGTTATTATTATTTTCTTCCATTGTTTTTTATTCTAATAAAAGAGGGTATAATCTCCTGAAGTTTTACTTACTAGACCCTCACTGCTAGTCAGCACCCTCGGGCATACGGGGAGGCGTGCTTGAGGGAATGTGGCCAACCAGCAAGGGGCACCATTTAGTGGCACCTGGGTTAGGACTTCACAACCACCCCCCACATCTTCCTGCCAGTCCCACCTCCCTTGAAAAAAATAGGGGGTAGTGTTGTACGAAATAAAAAACTAATCACAGACTTTGTGGGGAATCAGATCCCCGTTGAGATTGTAGTGGTGGCATTAGGGACTGATTATAAGGTGTGGGAGAAGAATACAGGTGGTTAATCATAAAATACCAATAATAATAATAATAATAATTAGGGTATTCAATAATAATATTGAGGATGGTAGGTGGGGACCATTTAAAGAGAAAATATTATTTACTTATGTAATTATATATATACTAGTATATTAATATAATATTTAGAATAAAATGATGACAATAGTCATATGGATATCTAAATGTGTATAAAATTATATCTATTTTGTGGATATAGGTTGTTTAAAAAGAGTCCTTCAAGAAAAATATTGAATTTTAAATAACCCATAATATAAAAAAAATATATTATTTTGAATCACATTTATTGAATTTAGTTTAGTTAAAAATATAAATATAAAAAGGAATAACTATGAAGAACTTAAGAAAAATTGAACTCAAATTAATTCTGATATGAAATATAAATGATTAAAGTGTACCTATAGTACTAACTAAATTGAATCTGCCAATAATATTTTCTATAAATTGGATTCTATATTTAAAATAAAGTGATGAATATAGTGTGATAATATTATAATATGAAAAATATTATATATTGTTCCCATATTTTTATTTATGATTAGATAAATCAATGTAAAAAAACCCATATTATATAAATGGAGAGATGGAAATAATTTTTCTAGTAAATGGAAATGAAAATGACAGAATTTTAGAAAAAATAAAAAATATATATCTTTTTATTTTTAGGAAAAATTTAAATTCATGGAAAATTAAATTACATACCTTTTTTCTTCCTCTGATATCTAATGTATTTGTGTATCTACAACATTGAGCCCCAAACAATATAGGAAAAAATAATTAATTCATGTTGTTTTTTTATGTTTGAGCACATGTTAGTTTTCCTAGATAGTACTAGGAAAAAGAATCAATTATCCTAAAAATACATGTATGAAGATATTTGTTTGACTTTCTTATATAGAAACATTAATACAATATCTTTAAAAACTAAAAACCAGAAACAGTTCACATAAATTTTTAAAATATGTGATAAAGATATTGAAATAAATGAAGAATCTATTATATCTAAAAACTATGGATATATTATTTGGATCATATAGAATACATCAACCAAAAAAATATCCTAAATACAATTCAAATTTTAAATAAATTATTTTGGTAAAAATACGACAACCCTAAATAGTACAAATAAACTGTATTTTCTATGATAAGTAAAATATGAAATAATAGAGAAAGGGTACAAATATCACTAATTTTTTCTAGTATTATTCCCATGTGTTTGCACTGGATCCCATGAAAGGATATAATAAAATAACCTAACATTAAACTAAAATATAGTTATATAAATGTCAAAAATATATAATAAAATGATAAAAAACAAAATTTATGTTTGAAATGAATTAATGCTTCAAACAATTTCAGAATTACATTTGATAAAAATCATTGAAAGTAACAAACATATGCCTAATAAAAAATTGAATATGGAAAATTGGATAAACATTCATATAAAAAAGTTATATTAATTAATGAATATGAATGAGAATCATTGAATTAACCAACACATATGGTTAATATAAATATTTCATAAATGCATACATGTGCAAGATTATAGTAATTAATCCATAAGGTCATGTAAATACAAATTGAAAAATGATCATTTTTATTCAAAAAATAAATAATACATATGGAGAATCTGTAACTAAATATTTTAATCTTTTCATCAAATCAAAATTTAGCACCACAATACACAAAAAATTCAATCAGTGATACCTAGGTATATTTAAATGAAAAATATGAAGTTGATATTTTTAATTAAATGATATTCATATTTGGAAACAAAAAAACAAATTACAAAAACTATACATATGTTTTTAAAGATATTAAACAATTAAATGAAAAGAATGAAATCATTTGTTTAGTTTAAATATGTTATCAAATGAATGCATATATATCTCTTAAATAATAAATATTTTTTAATAAAATTAAAAATCAATATTTTTTGTACGCCTATAATTATTGTCCAATGAAAAAAAATTGAATATAAAAATTATCTCTTAATTTATTTTCTATCAATTATAAAACAAAATTTATTTTTGGGTTATATTTATAACTGTTTGACTCCTTTATCGGAAGAAACTTGTAATTTTGATCCCCACTTTTCATTTCCCATTTAAATAATGAAATTTATTGAAAAAATAAATATGATAAGAATCATGGGAATCACTAAATTCCACTCTGAAAATGTAAATTTTTTATCAACCAATAACAAGGGAAGGGATCGAATATTACATTCAACACAACATAATAGGAATAATAATAGGTAAAGATATTGAAGATGATATATTAGGGATCAAAATCCCCATTATTTAAATGGGAACTCGCAAGTGGGGATCAAAATTATAATTTTATTCCAATTTTTGTATAAGGGGTGATAAGTGGGGAAAAAAATAAAAAGTTTCATATTTTAATGTGGTCCCACTATTTAATATTATAAATTCAAGAATGAATGGTCATATTAAAATTTTAAGAGTGATAAATTTATAGTGGAAAATCCCATGAATCAATTTTATTTTTATTTTTCACCATAATGTGGTTTTAAAAGTTGAACACCAAGATTCTTTCCAAAATTTAATATCAGATTATTGGTACTTATATGTAAGATACACATGGAATATCAAAACAATTAGACCCTTTAACAACTAAATCAGATTTAAACTTAAAAATAAAAGGAAAATATTACCTATTAAGATGAAATAAAGGTTCATCTATAAATGATATATTGGACCCATCACAAGCTCCCTAATAATGCCAACATTCCAACTCCAACCTTTGTGAAGACCCTTAATGTTATAGTGAAAACCAGTTTTCATGTTTTCAAGGTCAATCGAGGACGTTAAATTATTTGTATCATCTATAACACAGCTATTTTTTTACTGAAATAATGAATAAATTTTAGTGAAAAGTAATAAAACAATTCCCACATTAAAGGACCCTGAAAAAGTGGTTTTCTTATCAACATATCCTAATTGATGTGTAATCCTGATTTCATACTAAAATAAAAAATCAATCCATTAATAAAATTTTCAATAACTTTCAGTGTTTACTGAGAACATTAGTGAAAATGAAGAATAAATATGTATAGAGTATAAATTGAATAAAACAACAAGTGAAGAATAATAAACGAAATTAAAAAAATCAAAATCATGAAATAATTATTTCACAAGTCTTTTTAAATACATTCCCACTTTCTCTAGTCCTCTCCTATTTTTGTCCCCTAAAAAAGTTCCCGAAAAATTTTCTTCAAAAAATAAATATGAAGGTTAAAATTAAAATAATTAAGGGCATGGAAATTATAATATCAAATTTATTATAAATATAACACATAAAAATAATAGTAAATTATTAGAAGTTCAAAATTCATACCTTCAGGGCCCGGGAATCCAAGGATGTAACCATTTATATAACCTATCTACCTGATGATGTATGTTTAGTAAAAGGTAAAAAAGTTAACATTAAGAATTAAGAAGTGTATGTGTATAAAATTGTATTTTCATGGAAAAATTATAAGAAATATATATTATTAAGAATGATTATTATGAAAATTTATAAATGACATACTATAGAAATCTATAGTGAATAAAGAAATACAGGTGTAAAAGTGAGTTATCATTTTGGAATTCAATAAATGAATAAATGAAATTCATATATTTTGGATAAATTGATTTTACATATAATACATTAAGAATAATCTAAATTTAAGTTCCATTCATTCAAATAGAATGCATAATAAATGTATCTAGAGACATAAAACATGTAGTTAGAAACATAATGCATATTTAACATTCATATATTTTAAAATATAACATATCTATTTATAAACAAAATTAACATTTCATAATCATAATTTATAATGCATAAACAGAATTCATATTACATATTGCATATATCAAAATGAATATTGGATATATTCAGAACACATATTTCATATTCCATATATTCAAAATTCATATAGGATATATTGAAATATATTCCTATAAAGATAATATAATATACATAAAACTAATTAAAAATTCATATTTTATGTTTCATATATTTAACAATAGAACTTATATTAAATATGTTGCCTATAATGGAATGTTAAATATGATGAGTAAGGGAATGAATGGAGTTTTTTCTAGACTATATAAGTAATAAAAAAACCTTGGATATCCTGTAAAATAATAACTAAAATATAGGGAAGGAGGAAATGGTTTGGAATAGATGACACCCATAGAGTTTTGGTTTTTTCACATTAAACTAAAATGGATATGAAAGAAATCGAACCTTTTAAACCATGTAAGAGATGGTACTTGGAGATGGATCACCATTATCTTTAAGAATTTTGACCCCCAAAAGACAAAAGTAGCAAAAAGAATGAATTATTTTAAGGGATATTGAATCATAAGTAGAGGGGGGTGTGAGAGAGGGATACAATTGATATATAAAGGAGTGGGGTGATGGATCAGAGAATCATGGATTGGAGTGTGTTCTTAGGTTTTGATAAATAACACTGGGGAGTGGATTCAAAGTTTGAATAAGGAGGTGGAGGTGGGAGGGTAGGGAGATGAAGAGGCATGCCAGGAGAGGTGGGGAGATCATGGTTGGGATGTAGTGGAGAGGATGATCACATGAGGGGTGGTTGAGGTAGAGAGGTGGGGAGGATAAATTAGGGAGGGATAGAGAATCAGATGGTGAGGAGATATCAGGCATCGAGGAGGGGGAGATAGGGATGTAGTGGAGAGGAACATAGAGGGAGATGAAGGCATAGGTAGAGGGGGAGTTATAGACAGATAGGGATAATCAAGAAGAGAGGGTGGAAGCATTGGGTGAAGGGATTATAATGAAACAATTGGGTGGTAAAACATGCATGGTAGATGTGACACATGTACTATAGGAAAATAAATTTTTTTTATAATTAGTATATATATATACACCCTTGGTGGTGAATTTTAGGGGTCTCAGGAGTCTCAAGGTCGAGACTCCCATAATAAATTAATGGGGTTAACAGATTTTCTTTGTATTTATTTGCCTTCCCTAAACCCGTGTGTGTGTGTGTGTTTATATATATAAATTATAGAATCAAGTACTATGATAATAAGAAAAGGAATTTATTAAATGGAAAACATGTTAATAGCCTATGAAAATCTTCAATCCTAAAATTTATTTCATCCTTAATTAATAATTTTATTAACTAATAATAATATTCCTAATATGTTAATAATTTCATTGAATCTTATTTAAATATTTATTAAAATGATATTAGAAAAAAACAAGTGAAAAAAAATAATTAAATTTCTTTTCCACTTAAAGTTTCATTAAAAAAATATCATGAAACCCACTAATGAAAACATGATGAAAGGAAAAAGTTGCACATTATCCTAAACATTCCATCAAATCATAATTCACAGTGAATTTTTTATATCCCAATTCTATCAATCAATTTCTCAAAATTTCTAGTTGGTAATGTCTATGAATAAATTTCTAAGATTATCACATTATCTAATTTATTGAATTTAAATCTCAAATTATTCTCATGTTCATGAGTAAAAAATAATTTTAGTGAGATTTTTTTTGTCCCATCACAATTGATATAATCATATTTTAATTATATTATACAAGTAACATCATTCTTATATAAGGTATGGGAAATATCATTATTCATAGTTAATACACTTAATTAATGATATGATGAATAATAAATTTAAAATAAACACTTTCCTGACTTACATAATTAATTATAATTATCTCAACATGATTACACTACTACAATTATCACTTTTAGGAATCAGGAAGAGAACTCTTTTGGCAGTCATAGTTAGTCGACTGCTAAAACCTATAAGAGACTTATATTGGTGTCGGTTGATGGTATACACACCCATGAATCGTTATGTATAGTTGAATCAACATCTTGTAAGGGTAGGGGGGAGACCTTATGTCCACTTTCCATGGAATACAAATGATGAACCAATGGCCTCAGGGTTGGCAGTGTTTCATCCATCGACGTTGTCGGAAGTCAAGGGATAGGGGGAAGGGGTGTCGATCGGGGTGGGTTTTGGATGGGGGTGGAAGTCAGGGGATAGTTTGAGTTAGAAATGGTGGGAAGTGGTTTCAAGGTTTTCATGGATTAGTTGCAACAACAACTTAATTAGGGAAGTCAAACAAGAAATTTTCCACAATTTGTTTACAAGGTATTAGTGGCTCCCATTGGTGGTCTCCTGATTCTCCTACCATAGAAACAAAAATATCTAGTAGTGTTAGATAAAGTTAAAAATATATATTATATCATAAAACATTGAGAAATTAAAATTCCACTATATGTGAATAAATATATAGTTTGATATCTAACTTAAAGTGGATCTTGAAAATAATTATCATCATCATGACTAAATAATTTTGATACACAAATTTTAAAATAAAATAAACTTCAACTAACATATCCATAAAGTTATCTCAATACCTATTTAATACCATTATAATGTCTATAATCATGAAATAAACATTATTTTACTAATAAATTCACAAAAAATGATATATATAGCCTTGAATTATTTGTGTGGTGTTAACAGTATAGTGAATAATTGTATATTTTCACCCTTATAGAAGTTTTTTAAAAATTTTATGTGGTTTAGTAACCCATAATTTGATCATTTTTCTTTCAACCCTCATTTTTCATTAGTTATATAAAAATACATAAAAGGGGGAATTTTTTTTAAAAAAAATCCATAGGAACACATCTATTTAGTATTCCTTTCATAAAATTCCATAAATTAATCAAAATTAAAAAAAAATTCTGTAGGATTACATAATTATTGGGACTAATTTCATTCAATTAGACCTAGTTTTTAATCCAAACATATGAGGCCCACATGAATCATCAAAATTGGAAATCCTTTGGGCATAC
This sequence comes from Viscum album, assembly GCA_963277665.1. NCBI lineage: Eukaryota > Viridiplantae > Streptophyta > Magnoliopsida > Santalales > Viscaceae > Viscum > Viscum album. Next base: position 131,366,694 of record OY728132.1, read on the forward strand.
TAAATTGAACAACCTTCAATAAATGGGTCATTACCTGGTCTACATGGCTCAAAATGGAATGATTATAGTTCAAAATGAAAGATAAATTTATGTAGAATATCACCATAAACAATTTTGTAAATATTCAATCATTAAGGATATCGGTTAATGTGTGTAATTGGAGGGAACTAAACATTATTTCCTTCTAGAAAAATTTACTTTAGTAATTCAAATATAACTTTTCTACACATGTTTAATGGAGAAAATATTTTGTGGTTGTATAGATATAGTGACCCGACTCTTGAAGCCCATATCTGGTGTCTAATACCATTACATTAGCATGATTAAAGGAATAAAATCATGAAGGACCGAATATTTTAGTAGTATTGGTAAACCATATCCATACAAGAGTCTTGTATTACAAATGAATACACTAATTACAACATAATTTTTTTTATTTTGAGGATAAATTTATTCCATCTATGATATCCTTTTATATCTTTCTTAGTACAATTCTTGGATTCCTAGGGAAGGGAAACAAAATAAGGGTGAGATAAAATTATTAGTAAGTTCAAGTATAGCAGAAGAAATAATGAATCAAATAGAATATTTAATAAGGAAAGGTAATAATTGAACACAGATTCCATATAATCAATAAACAGAACATATAAACAATATGGTAAGGTAAATAACTAAAACACATCCATTTAATCAATTAATTCAGAATTAAATTTATCCATATATATGTCAACATAAAATATCATGGATAAATAATAACTGAATAAAAATAAAGGCAGTGCTTAATTATTGGATGGCATGTTTCCTATGTACATGGTACCTTTACTATCAAGACCTTTCATAATATGGTTTATAACATATTGGGTGAAGAAACCATTAGAATAGGCTATCCAAATGATTTCATCCCTTAAGACTACCTATTCATATAGGGGTTCTCTATAACTGAGCTCTATCCATTTCATACCATTCTAAAGAAATTCCCCATATATCAAATCATTGATTTAATTCATGAATAAAGTGCCTTATCAAATATACTAATTGAGTAAAAGATGTGGATTTATCAATATTTCCTCATATATAAAATAACTTTGAAAGTAAACACCGTATGTAAAAATGGAATACGGTTTAGGAAATAATCATATCCATGGTAAATGATATGGATATTTAAGGGACGTTTAATGTTGAATGATCATAGTAAATTTAATATTTGATGGGGACTAACAAAGAAATAAAGGTATTGAATTTAAAAATTATCCTTGGTTAAAGGAATCATAAACCATATAAAGTGAGAATAATGATAGAATCAATACAACATATTCCAAGTGAATTAAAATAAATAATTATTGTCATTGATGAATGAAAATACTATAAAATGACTTTTAAAATATTCTGGAGGAAAATATCCTTTTTCTTTTGAAAAAAATTTGAAAATAATTTTCTTCGAAAATCACTTCTAGAAACATTTTATTTAAAAATTAACAATTTAAACTTTCAAAGGAAGCTTTGAAGAAATAACATTGGGTAAATCCATACATGTCATACAAGGTAAAAATAACATTCCTTTTTCAAGGTAAAAAGGTTAAAAAAGTGACTTGTTGGAAAGAAAATAGAAGATTCCTTTGAAAATATTTATAAAATAAAAAAAGGCTAAAAATTTATTTAATTAATTATTTTGTAAATGATAAAACATTCTTCAAAACATTTTTATCAAACAGGGTTTTTAGAAGAAAATCGGTTCTCCAACTAAAGAGTGAAATGAAGTTGGGTTTTCTTAAAAACATTTTGAGTACCAAAGAATGGAAAAATTATACTATTACTTGAAAAAGCTAATGAATAAACATAAGAGACAAAAATTAATGTTTTTATTGAACAATAATCTAATAATTTCCTCTGATGTAAATTCAAATGTAAACACTCCTAAACAAAATGAGACTATGAAGTAAACCCTTTAAAAGACCGTAACATTGATGTGAGCCTCAACCAATCAATATATTATGTGTATAAAATGTAATTATACATAAAAAATTTAATTAAAACAATAGATAGAAAAAAATTATTCCACATATAATCTTATAATATAAATGACAATGAGGAATTTATATGACCCAAAGAAAATAAATTGGGTTATGAAATACTTTTCTACTTGGTAATGCTTAATTAAAATCCTATTTGATGAAATAATACAATTTAAAACTCAAAATATCATGAATAATGAATTAATAATGGTATTATATGTCAAAGTGGCAGTATGTAAACCATATATAACAAATTGGGTGCACAAAAATAAAGTACGTCTCAAAGAAAGGAAATTGAGACGAAGTCCCTTACTACATAGTAACTTTTGAATCATAATCTACAAGAAATAAATACTTTCAAATAAATATCTAAATAAAATTAATATAAATTTATTTATGATATAAAATACAAAAATGTTGGTATATACACCACACAAAATGAATAATTGGTGAAAATGGTGTATGCATCACGGAAAGAAAAGTGAGACAAGAATATGTTACCTTGCATTTTCTTTTGGGTGAAAAAACTTTATCCTAGAGTATAGTGGTTTAAATCATGTTTTTAACTTATAAAATAAACATAATAATATTTATAATATCATATATTAACTTATTATAATATCTGATTACCTATTTTTTAATGATCTTTCATTATTTTTACTATTTTGGGTGTTAATTGCCTAGTTTGTCGGGTATGTTTTAACTTGTTATTTTTGTTCCTATTAAATAGATCATGATTTCATAATATCAAGAATGTAAACCATGATTTAAATTTTATATATATTCATTATATATGAATTTATAATAATCCATAATATTCAGATATAGGAAATGAAATGCGTCGTTCATGGAGATGGTAGGTCGTACGTACGCATGAATGTTACATTATTTTTTGATGTATTTTGAAAGAATAAAAATTAAATGATATATTTTTATAATATAATTAAATTATTATTTTTATGTCATATATTTCACATAGTTTTATTAATATCATACTTTATACATTATATGTATAGCATGAACGAATCGTAACACTTTGAGGAGGTGGTAGTCCACAATTCCACAAACGATGTTATCGTATTCCCACAAAATGGAAATCATAAAGGTATGTATTATAAAAAAAATCCAGAAGAATAAATATATTATAAATATAATATATATAATTTATAAATAGTGTTTCCAACATAATTTCCAACCATGATAGGTGGAAAAGTAAAAATTAACAACATCATTTTGTGAGGCGATAGTTTGTCGTACATGAACGGTAATTTCGTTACCCATTAGATGGAAGTGTGTGTAGGTGTATATAAAAAACATAACATAAAAACATATCATTATATTTATGATACTAATTTTTTTATATAATCATGTAATAATAATATTTTAGGGTTGTGATAAGGGAATAAAATGAAAGTTATCATTGAATAAGGTTACCTCTTATTCAGGTAACTCTTTTTAGTTTTCACCAATGGACTTCCTTGGTTGGATTTATTAATAAGGTGATTCTTATAGGTTGATTGGAGGAATTTTAGTAGATTATTTCATCAGATTTTGGGTGATCCAAAGGGATTTATAATTGGGAATAAGTGGGAGGGTTGAGTTTCATTTTATAGTGGAAGAGTGGCATTCTTGTAAATTTTTTAAAAGGTAATTCCACCCACATTTTTTCCTTGTCAAGTTGCTCAAATAATGAACCTAATTCAATAAAATGGAGTAAAGGGGCAAAACATGAACATAAAATAGATTTATTATAACTTTCTAAGTCATTTTGGACCTTAAGTTTAAGGATTAGTCCTTTGTTAAGCTAATTTTTCTCTTAATCATTGTAAATAATTTTAATCACATTCACTAATATTTTTGGTGAAAAAATAATTTTACCTTTTTATAAATTATAAATTATAATTTTTCCAAATAAGGAATCCAGTTTTTCAAATTATAGTCAAATAAGTGGCATAAATTAATTTAAATTTAATCCCACAGACGGGACGACAGAGCGGGTTTTTAAAGTAAAAATGCTCAAAACTTTGCTATGTTTGTATATTCAGTTTTAAAGTGAACTTGATTATAATAACTTAAAATGGATTAAATAGTATTAAATTTATATAATTAAAATTTAAAAATAATCAAAAATATAATTTAACCTTATGAATAAATTAGAAAAAAAGGTAGTTTTAAATTAAAATTCAGTATTTTTCACTATTCATCGAAAAATAAAACCTTAGAGAAAAATACCAAAAAACAAACCTAACCTAATTTTTATGTTTTTATTTAAAAAATGAAGTTTAGTTTTACTTAAATAATATATAAAATTTTAAAAAATTGGATTTAAAATAGGTTCTCCATTAAAAGGTCGTAAAAGAAACTTTATAAAAATATAGCTTTTTATGTGTAATATTAGGTTTATTCTTATCTTGTGTCATTAAAATCTATTGAATGAATATAAAAACTATTTTTATTGAATATATAATATATAAATTTCATTAATATAATTCACTAATAGTAATTAATTTAATATATTTGGATAAAATGCCTTTGTAAGCAAAAAAAACATTTCTTTTAAATTTAATTGGTTTTATATTCATTTCTAATTAATTGGTAACCTTTGAATTCATATTATATTTGTGTAAACCATATATTTTAATATGTTAATTAATAATATTCATAACTTTTAGTTTAATGGATAGGTTATGTCTTATTATATTAAATAATAATATTTTACTAATATATTATTATACAGTAAAACTCGTTCTTGCGTGTAATGAAAGATATCAAAGAAATTCATTGTTGTGTGAGATACAATAAAAATTAGTATTGTGTGTATTGAAAGCTATTTCATATAATTAATTTATTTAAAATAGTAAATATATTATAAATTCTTGGGTTATTATATTCTCTTACGTGTGTGGTGTTGCGTGTCACACATGAAATTGAATACAATGTTCTTACTTTAGAATTTTGGGGCATTAAATTCTCCCTAACTTAATTAAATTGTGTCCTCGCAATTTAAACTCGACCTTGGTAATAAATTGTCTGATATTTCCTATGTTTAAATCCCAAATCATGATAAGTTTTTGTAAAATATCTTCTAGAAAAGAGAGAATAGAGAGTACAAAGGTTACATGGACTAACATATAACTAGGTCTCTAAGTAGGAGAACATTAGTGTAAATTGGAGATACATACATAAAGGAAAAGCATAAATATTTATAGGGAGTGATTGAGTTCATCAATCAGAAACAAGTGAATGATAAACAGAAATATGTGGCCCTCAAATCCATAAATCTATAATGATTTAAAAGACCATCGGTTCAATAAAAATTAAGGTATTATGAAATTTTTTTTGTTTTAATATACTTTTTCTAATGTTGAGGAATTCTTTTATTAACCAAGAATATGAGGAAATATATTTACTTCAAAGGTTTCAATTTAATATGAATGATTATATCTTTTGGTTGTGCTTAGATAAATTCTAATTCATCCCTTACTTTAAGAAATAGATATCAAAAAATTAACTTTTATTTCTAAAGAACTAAAATAAACATTTAATGGATCATAAGGCCCATAAAAGAGTGAAAAGTATTTCTATTTGTCTATAACTTTTCTCCAAAGACAATATGGTTAGTACATTAAAATCTATATATAAAAATTAACACTATTGGTTCATCATTTATATTAATTCGTCCTTTTTTTAACTAAAATCAATCACATATTAACTAGGACATTATGTAGGTCAGTGGTTGCCATTAAACCTTTATCATCCTTTAGTCATGGGTTTAAGTCCTACATCCTTTCCAGACTTGATGGGTTATCACTCTACATATAGTTTTTCATTTACTAAAACCATATTAATATAATTTCCAAAATAAATATGATGTACATCCTTGAAATTTAATCATTTAATATCCTTTTAACTAATGTTTTCAATAAAATCTCAATATATAAATACTTCATCCATTTATTTCCACATAGTTCCATCCTTGTTCTAAGGTTTAATAAAAATATCATTTTAGGATTTCTAAATCATGAAACCTTATCTTCAATCTAAAACACCTTAGGTTTAACCTAGGTTATTTATTTTCAATATATATTCAAATCCTTGATAATGGGTTGTAAATAAAATGGTAATTATCCTAAGAATATTCCCAGAGAGTGTTAAACCAGGTTCACAGTAAGGCACATTGTCATGTACCGGGTTATGCTCAAGTCAGGCCCTACACACCTTGTAAGAGTTGTTACCCCTAGGTAAATTTTTTCCAGAACCACATCCACTTGTAGTATCCAGACAAGGATGTATTCCTAGGAAGACCCACATAATCTCTTCCTCACCAAAATTCTAATATTCTCTTATATACTTATACTCAAAGTCTACCTTGGGGATATATTCTCTAATCTATGTTTTTCTAAATCTAGTTCCCAAGGTTGCTACTAAACTTCCTCTGATGCCAACTGTAATGACATGACCCTAGAAGCCCGGAGTCAGTGTTTACTACCATTTCATTAGCACAATTAAAAGGAATCAAATCTTGAAGTACTGAAGAGTTTAATAGTCTTGTAAAACTAGATACATACATGATTCTTGTATTAAAAATGAATACACTAATTACAATATAATTTTTTCTTTTGATGATAGATTTGTTCCATAAAATATATACTTTCATATCTTTCTTAGTAATCTTATCAGATTCTTGGTGAAGGAAAAAAATGAGGGTGATCTCAAATTCTTAGTAAGGTCAAGTATAGAATAACAAATAATGAATCAATTAGAATAGTCAATATGTAAAACTAATAACTTAACACACATGTCATATAATCAGTAAACAGAACGAATAAACAATATAGCAAGGTAAATAACTAAAACACATGTCATTTAATCAATGAACTTAGAATAAAATGCATCCATATATATTTTGACACCAAATATCATAGATAAATTATAAATAAATAAAAATAAAGGAAATTTTTAATTATTGGATTCCATGTTTCCTAGGTATATGGTATCATTACCGTCAAGACCTTTCAAAAGAAGGTGTATAACATATAGGGTGAAAACCCCATTATATTAGGCAATCCAATTGATTTCATCCCACAAGACTATAGATGCATCTAGGGGATATATATAATTGGGAACCACCCATGTCTTAACTTTCCAAAGATTTCCTCATATATAAAATAATCGATTTAATTCATGAATAATGTTCCTTATCAAATATCCAAACTAAGTAAAAGATGTGAATTTATCAATATTTCTCTAGATATCTGTCACGACCCGTCCTCAGGGCCCGTGCCGTGACTACCCCAAGCCCTCCTTCCATAGGCCAGGGGCTGGCAACTAGCACCAAGGCGTAAATCCCGGTAAAAAGGGAAGGAATTGCCTTTGTAAAGTAAACAATCACCTCATAGTAAACAAGCGGAAAAGTAAACACTAAGTAAAAAGCCGGTACAACAGTAAGTGTGGAAAACTAAATGGGCCAGTATACAAACCCAAACTGAAGTAAAGTACAACTCGAAAGGGAAAACAGAAACTAAAAAGTAAAAGCTGCTACGCCGAGCTGTCCACTGGAAATCCCACCTAAAGGGTGGGTACAGATAGATCCACTGCTCCTCGGGTCCCGTCGTCCGCTCCGAGCACGTCCCGCCCAGTGGTCCACCTCCAGGTACCGTCATGCTCTGCGAGCCTCAACCACGATCAATGTTGTCCGTCGTCTGCAACCAACACAACGTAGTGCGGTCATAGCCCGTGTAGGGGTGAGTATAAGCTACTCAGTAGGGACCCTGAGACCCCTGAAGGTCTCCCAAAATCCACAAAGGATAAACCACAAAGGAAAGATACAATCACGAAGTAACAACCGACACTGCTTAGGTATATTCCCATACATATACCTAAGTCATCAATTCCCAATACGCTCCAACCTCCGAGCCCAAGTACAACTCAGTCCACACAGGAAAGTATACGTATTCCACACAGGAAAGCAAACGTAATCCACAGAGGATAGCACAACACAATCCACAGGAAAGCACAGGATTCAGCTCACACAGGTATACTTCTTCGAGGACGATGGAGATGATCACTGATCCATCTAAGTCGTCAGAACCACAAAGGATCGATAGGTACTAACCCCTGCAAAGACCCACATAGGATCGGACCCACACAGGATCTGTAGGCGCTGGTTCACACAGGACCACTGAGCGCTGACCCAGACAGGATCGGACCCACACAGGATCGGTAGAACTGATCCACACATGATCACTGAGTGCTGTAGTCGTCGTCGTTGAATCCACTGAGGATCTCTACACAGTCGTCGTCGCAGTCACAGTAGCAGTCGCAGCCAGCTCTAGGGTTCCCGCACACAGCAAGCTCGTTCAGGAGGGTCCGCTCCACGAGCCAAGAATCTGATACATCAACTGTCACAAAGTCTAGATTTGATGTATCCAAAAGTTCAGTATCGTCAACAGGAACTTAACGCAACAGACGGCGCGTCAATCGGACGCCCGGTCTGAGAGTTATTGGTTTTTTCGTTCCAGGGGCCCGGTTGGTTTTTAAGGCAAAACCAACCCGACCGTACTCCACATACGTCCAAACCTCGGGCGGAGTATGCCAAAAGATCCGTCTCACTAAGAGGAACTCAACAAAGATGACGTCACCTCAATCAGACGTCCATAGCTCAAGATATGAGCGTTTTCGCTCCGAGGGCCCGGTTGGTTTCGTGTACGAACCAACCCGGCAAAACTCAAAGTATTCCGAAACCTTGAGTGCGATATACCGAAAACGACTGTCTCGATCCAAAGATTGCATCGCCGCTGACGGAGCGTCGTTTGGAGGTCTATAGCCCGAGTCATCGGCATTTGAACCTAGACAGTTCAGTATCGGGGGTTTCGGGCCCGGGCCGACCCGACCTGAGACCCCCCCCCCCCCCCCCGGTCGGCCCGAATCGGGTCGACCCGCCCCAGACAGGGTCGGACAGGCGCCGGTCCGGCCGGACGCAGCGCGCTGGGTGCGCTTCTAGCTCGGCCTTCAGCCGAGCTGTTGGAAAAACGGGGGGTGCCAGCCCCCCCTTGTGAAACCGCGCCCCCCCCCCTCATTTATGGGGGGTCGTTGACTGCTGGCCAGGGGAATTTATTTCCCCCGGTTTTCCTCCATTCCGGCCAGCCCGACCTGGCTGGTAGGTTCCTTCTCAACAGGACCGACAAAGGCCAGTCCTCTTCCGGCTTCCGACACCGGCGGCCCGGCTGGCCGCCCGTCACCTTGTTCCGCCGCGGCCCGGAACTGGCCGCGGCCTTTGTCGTCCGGCGTGGTCCGACAGCACCGCGCCCCTCCGCCGCGGCCCCGTTCCGGCCGCGGCGTCCTCATTTTCCTTCGACGCGGCGCGACGGCGTCGCGCATATGTTCCGCATGAAACCACGTGGTGCGACGGCACCACGCTCCCTCGTACCAACCACAAAGAAAACATTTAAGAAAAAAAGGAGTAGGGTCGGCCGTGTTTGTGTTGACCGGCCCCCTCGCATTATTCGATAACAATTAGTCGAAAACCACGAAATTCGACATGCCAGAATCACGTACGGAAATAATTTAAAATAAAACCCCTACCTTGGTTCAGGAACGATGTTCGTCAACAACTCGCAGAAGACAAGCGTCGCGGAGGTCGGGTGTCGCGGAAATCGAACGTTGATTCTGTTGACGTTGAGGTGCATCCGAAGAGGTAATGTCTCTGAAGAAGCTTCTTAAATTGACGGAGAAAGCCCGAGGAGGAAGCGATGTCTCCTTTCGTTGACACGGGAAGAAGATCGAAAGAAGCGGCGTCGTCGATCTTCAGAAACACACCGGCTGCGAAGAAGAGAAGAGACGGCACGTCTTTCTCTTCTTATGGTGACAGCGTTCTTCGTCGAAGCCTAAGAGTTCTTCGCGTTCTTCATCAAGGTTGAAGAAGATGAAGAATGCTTCCCAAAACCTCTCAAGGTGGCAAGAGAAAACTAACCAAAATAAAATAAGTCTAAGCCTTATTTTATTTACACAACTTCACCTCTTTGAATTTCGAAAGTTTGAAAATAAATAACTCATCTCAATTAATAACTCAAGTTGTCAAAATTAAAAAGAAGAGGAGTTATTGGGAGTTTAAAGGGGAGTTGAAGAGTTAGGGTTCGTGTGGGCCCCACCACACTTAATCCTCTCAAGGGAGGTTAAGTGGATGTGGGTCCCACCTCTAACTCCCTTTGGGAGGATATAAGCAACATGGTTTAAAATAAATTGTGTTCCACAATTTATTTAACTACATCCAACTTTCCCCAAAACAAACTCTCAACCCGCATAAAACGCAACCTCGGAAAAGGTCTCTTTAAGAGAAAATTGGCACTGCGAGTTCATCGGTGCCCTCGTAATTCGATTTCGGGCACTGGTTCAAAAGTTAGAAATTCCCGCTCGTTCGTTCACTGAACGTACCCGATCCAAACTTCAGAAATTGATTCCGGGCACGCTGGGCCTCGGAATCAGGTGCCATCAGAAACCGCGTTCTTGTAAAATTCCAAAGAAAATTAAGAAAAAATTTCCCTTGAATTTTACGGGTCTTCACATTACTCCCACCTCAGGGCTTTATGTCCCCGTAAAGATACATCAAAACTAGGTAAACAAATGAGGGTACTGAGCACGCATCTGAGCCTCCCGCTCCCAAGTGCTCTCCTGGAGATTCCCGTGCTGCCATCTGATGCGCACTAGATGAATCGACCGTCCACATAGGACCCGCTTCTGTCGATCCTCGATCTCCACCGGGACCTCCGTAAAAGTCACCCCATCATCAACGTCAAGCTCCCCATGGTCAATGATGTGCGTCGGTTCATGCACGTATCTCCTCAGCTGAGACACGTGGAAGACGTCGTGCACCCGGTGCAACTGAGGTGGTAGAGCCAGGCAATAAGCCACCTCGCCAATCCTGCTGAGGACCTGGAAAGGTCCGATGAAGTGCGGAGATAACTTGCCGCCTCGGCCAAATCTCCGTATACCACGTCGAGGTGAGACCCGCAAGAAGACGTGGTCACCATCCTTGAACTCTAGTGGCCTCCGCCTCCTGTCAGCGTATGACTTCTGCCGGCTCTGAGCTGTCATCATCCGCTCCTGGATGACCTGGACCTTCTCTAACATGGCATGGACCATCTCCGGTCCCACAAGTGCTAACTCCCCAGGGTCTGTCCAGCATAAAGGAGATCTACAAGGTCGGCCGTACAATGCCTTGTACGGTGCCATCCCGATGGTGGAGTGGTAACTGTTGTTGTACGCAAACTCCACAAAGGGTAGGTGGTCCTCCCAGCTACGACCAAAGTCGAGGACACATGCGCGGAGCATGTCCTCAAGAGTCTGAATGGTCCTCTCCGTCTGACCATCCGTCTGAGGGTGAAAGGCTGTGCTCAGACGTAGCTGCGTCCTGAACGCCTCCTGCAATCCCTTCCAAAGCCAGGAAGTAAAGCGAGCATCTCGATCGGAGACAATAGATGATGTCACACCGTGAAGCTGTATAATCTCCTGAACGTAGAGACGTCCCAAGCTCTCCACTGAGCCCTTATCTCTGATGGGTAAGAAGTGAGCGGACTTGGTGAGTCGGTCGACAATCACCCAGATGGAGTTGTGACCTCTGGAAGTGTGTGGAAGTCCAGTCATGAAGTACATAGATATCCCGTCCCACTTCCACTCCAGGACCTCCAAGGGTTATACCAAGCCTGCTGGTACCTGGTGCTCAGCCTTCACCTGTTGGAAGGTGAGGCATCGAGAAATGAACTCTGCCACAACCTTCTTCATGCCCGGCCACCAGTGCTGTCTTCTGAGATCCTGGTACATATTCGCCACTCCAGGATGTACCACCAAAGGAGAAGTGTGAAACTCTCTCAGCACCTCCTCTCGCAAAGAGACTGGTACCATGGTACGTCCTCTGAAAAGGATGTCGTGCTCTGATCCAAAGAAGAAACCATCAGGTGCCTGTCCTGAGGATATCTGTGCATGCCATGTCCCACAGTCAGCGTCCCCACGTTGTGCCTCTCTGACTCGCTGCAGTAGTGGAGGAGTGATTGTGAGAGACTGAAGGAAGGCTGCTCCATCTCTATCCACAAAGGATATCTGAAAAGAGGCTAGCTGCTCCGTCGCCTCCTCAAGCAGTTGAATGCCCGTCCTCCTGCTGAGGGCATCGGCTACTACGTTCCCCTTCCCAGGAGTATAGACTATCTCAAAGTCATAGTCCTGGAGGAACTCGATCCATCTCCACTGTCTCAGGTTCAGGTCCTTCTGCGAGAAGATGTACCTGAGACTCTGATGATCAGAAAAGACTGTAAAGCGCTCGCCCATCAGGTAGCGTCGCCATGTCTTCAGATCGAAAACCACTACTGCTAACTCCAGGTCATGGGTAGCATAGTTCTTCTCATGCGGCCTCAACTGTCATGATCCATAGGCGATCACTGCCCGCTCCTACATCAGAACACAACTGTGTCCGGTCCCTGATGCATCGCAGTAGACTACGTACCCTACTCCCTCCTCAGGCAACCTCAAGATAGGTGTGCTGGTCAACCTCTGTCTCAGCTCCTGGAAGCTCTGCTGACATCTGTCTGACCACACAAAGGGTTTCCCCTTCTTTGTCAAAGCTGAGAGTGGTGCCGCAACTCTAGAGAAGTATGGAACGAATCTCCGATAGTATCCAGCTAGACCCAAGAAACTTCGCACCTCTGTCACGCTCCTGGGTGGCTCCCAAGCTAACACTGCCTCGATCTTCGCAGGATCCACTGCAACTCCCGCCTCATAGATGACGTGTCCCAAGAAGTGGACCTCACGTATCCAGAACTGCCACTTCGAGAGCTTACCATAAAGCTGGTGCTCTCGGAGTGTGTCTAGTACAACCTGCAGGTGGTAGGCGTGCTCCTCCTCAGTCGTCGAGTAAATCAAAATGTCGTCGATGAAGACCATGACAAATCGATCGAGGTATGGCTGAAAGATCCTTTTCATGAGGGCCATGAACACTGCTATAGAATTGGTTACGCCGAAGGGCATAACCAAGAACTCATAGTGGCCATACCGACATCTCAAGGCCGTCTTCTGTATGTCCTCGTCTCGAACTCTGAGCTGGTGATAGCCTGGCCTGAGGTCTATCTTCGAGAACCACCATGCTCCCTTGAGCTGATCAAAGAGGTCATCAATCCTCGGTAGCGGATACTTGTTCCTCACTGTCACCTGGTTCAGGTGACGATAGTCAACACAAAGTCGCAAGCTCTCGTCCGCCTTCTTGGCGAACAAAATCGGGGAAGCCCAGGGTGAAACACTGGGTCGTATGAACCCCTTGCCCCGCAAGTCCTCCAACTGTACCCGTAGCTCCCGAAGCTCGGCGGGGGCCATCCGGTATGTTGGAGTCGATATCGGGGCTGTCCTAGGGTACAGGTCAATATAAAAGTCTACCTCTCTGCGAGGAGGTAACCCTAGAACGTCGTCGGGGAAAACGTCCGCAAACTGATCCACCACTGCAGGAAAACTAGGACTCTGCACGTCAACTACTCCTAGGATGAGGCTAGCCAACTGATGACTGATGGGCTGTCCTCTCCTCCACGGAAGTCCATCCTGTACTGAAAAGGCTCCCTTCTCACCGGTGAAGGTGAACCTGATCCCGTTAGTGCGTACACATCGCACCTTGTGCCTAAAACAGTAAATTTGTGCATGGACCGTAGATAACCAATTCATGCCCAAGATGACGTCGTAAGGCCTCGACGCCGCTACCAGAAGATCCCAGTCGAAGCTCTCACCTCCTAGAGTAAGCTCACACTTCCGGCACCAGTGCGTAATCGTCGAGTCTGCTCCCGTAGGAGTCTCTAGCCGTAAGGATCGAGCCAACGGCTCTGTCAAAATCTCCGAGCTCCGAACAAGGGCAGCGTCTATGAAAGAGTGACTCGCTCCTATATCTATAAGTACTGCAGCAAGGGTAGAATAGACACAAATAGTACCTCGAATCATCTCGGGCGCACCGTGGTCGTAGGCCTCTGCTGCCTGGAGCTGTGCATGTCTTTGCCCGCCAGCTCTCTGTGGTCGGGGTGGACCTCCTGGTGGTGGTGGTGGTGGTAGAGTCTCAAAGCGTCGTCCACCACCTGCTGCTCGACCATCTCCTCTGCCTCGTCCGCCTCCTCCCTGCGGAACTCCATAGTCGACCCTCTACCTCTTCCTCGGTGGTCCCTCAACCGTCTGCTAATCCTCGGCACGGCGGGTCGGGCAGTCACGAGCTATGTGGCCCTGCCCGCCGCACGAGTAGCACTGTCTGCCTCTCGAAAGAATGGCTCCACGCTGTGTGCCCCGCACTGCTGAGCCAGTGTCCTGAGGTCGTCTGCCTGAGGGTCTGGTCTGCCTGGATCCAAGAGTCATCCATCGACTGCCATCTGCAGAAGACTCTGCCACGTGCCGCCCTGCGGTGGGTCTCGGCACTGGTGTAGACTCAGCAAGAAAGCTCTCAATCAAAAGGGCCCGCTATAGTACTCCTGTCTGAGTCGGTATGCTGAGGGAGATCAGCGATGCCCTAATCTCGTGTCTCAATCCCTGCTCAAAGGTCCGGGCCCAGAAGAATGGGTCCCGTACCATGTCGGTCGAGTAGCGCGAGAGATCTGTAAATCTCTCCGAGTACTGAGCGAACGTCATGCTGCCCCGCCGCAGCTGAAGAAGCTCCTGAATGCGCACCGCACGGAGGGTGGCTGGGACGAACTCCGAGCTGAAGAGGCTCTCAAAGTCCGTCCAAAGTAGAGATTCCTCATCGTGCACCTGGAGCATCAAGCTCCACCATCGGTCCGCTGCTGCGTGCAGTAGGCTCGCAGCGAGGATCACCATGTGGTCTGTTGGTGTCCTCACTAGCCTAAAAACTCGTACGACTGCCTCCAGCCAGTCCTCGGATGCCTAGGGGTCCGTCTCCCCATGAAACCTGGGCGGTTGTTGGTGCTGAAACTCATGCAGTGCGCTGAGGTGACGTGCATCATCAGCGGCTGGTGATGGAAGTATCGGTGGCTTGACGGGTAGTGCTACCGCCGGTACCACTGCTGACAAAGGGCCCTGCACCGAGGCCTCGTCGCTCGGTGGGCTGTCATCACGCTCGACTCTCGGAACCCTAGCTGGCTGCCGTCGTGGGGCCATCCTGAAAAGGAAACAGGTGCGCCACGGTCAGAACAGTATACCTGGTGAGCTGATACAAAGTAATCACAAAGAAAACTTGAAACACACACGCAATCAATGTTTTCATGCATTAGGTCGGAAATCAGAAGTCAGGGTCCTGGTGTACGGATACGTCGGCCACCGCACCAACACTGGACTCCCTGGACTGATAACCACACTCAATATGCTAAACATTATTGCTTCACATAGAAAAGATCAGAGTTCACGGTAGAACCGAACTCCTCTGATACCAATTTGTCATGACCGGTCCTCAGGGCCCGTGTCGTGACTACCCCAAGCCCGCCTTCCATAGGTCAGGGGCTGGCGACTAGCACCAAGGCGTAAATCCCGGTAAAAAGGGAAGGCATTGCCTTTGTAAAGTAAACAAGCACCTCAGAGTAAACAAGCGGAAAAGTAAACACTAAGTAAAAAGCTGGTACAACAGTAAGTGCGGAAAAGTAAATGGGCCAGTATACAAACCCAAACTGATGTAAAGTACAACTCGAAAGGGAAAACAGAAACTAAAAAGTAAAAGCTTCTATGGCGAGCTGTCCACTGGAAATCCCACATGAAGGGTGGGTACAGATAGCTCCACTGCTCCTCGGGTCCCGTCGTCCGCTCTGAGAACATCCCGCCCAGTGGTCCACCTCCAGGTACCGTCCTGCTCTGCGAGCCTCAACCACGATCAACGATGTCCGTCGTCTGCAACCAACATAACGTAGTGCGGGCATAGCCCGTGCAGGGGTGAGTATAAGCTACTCAGTAGGGACCCCGAGACCCCTGAAGGTCTCCCAAAATCCAAAAAGGATAAACCACAAAGGAAAGATACAATCACGAAGTAACAACCGACACTGCTTAGGTATATGCCCATACATAAACCTAAGTCATCAATTCCCAATACGCTCCAACCTCCGAGCCCAAGTACAACTCAGTCCACACAGGAAAGTATACATATTCCACACAGGAAAACAAACATAATCCACACAGGATAGCACAACACAATCCACAGGAAAGCACAGGATTCAGCTCACACAGGTATACTTCTTCGAGGACGATGGAGATGATCACTGATCAATATAAGTCGTCGGACCCACAAAGGATCGATAGGTACTAACCCCCGCAAAGACCCACACAGGATCGGACCCACACAGGATCTGTAGGCGCTGGTTCACACAGGACCGCTGAGCGCTGACCCACACAGGATCGGACCCACACAGGATCGGTAGCACTGATCCACACGGGATCGCTGAGTGCTGTAGTCTTCGTCATTGAATCCACTGAGGATCTCTGCACAGTCGTCGTCGTAGTCACAGTAGCAGTCGCATCCAACTCTAGGGTTCCCGCACACAGCAAGCTCGTTCAGGAGGGTCCGCTCCACGAGCCGAGAAGCTAATACATCAACTGTCACAAAGTCTAGAGTTGATGTATCCAAAAGTTCCGTATCGTCAACAGGAACTCAACGCAACAGACGGCGCGTCAATCGGACGCCCGGTCTGAGAGTTATTGACTTTTTCGTTCCAGGGGCCTGGTTGGTTTTTAAGGAAAAACCAACCCGACCGTACTCCACATGCGTCCAAACCTCGGGCTGAGTATGCCAAAAGATCTGTCTCACTAAGAGGAACTCAACAAAGCTGACGGCACGTCAATCGGACGTCCGTAGCTCAAGATATGAGCGTTTCCGCTCCGAGGGCCCGGTTGGTTTCGTGTACGAACCAACCCGGCCGAACTAAAAGTATTCCAAAACCTTGAGTGCGATATACCGAAACGACCGCCTCGATCTAAAGATCGCATCTCCACTGACGGCGCGTCGTTTGGAGGTCCGTAGCCCGAGTTATGGGAATTTGAACCTAGATAGTTCGGTATCGGGGGTTTCGGGCCCGGGCCGACCAGGCCCGAGACCCCCCTGGTCGGCCCGAACCGGTTCGACCCGCCCCGGACAGGTTTGGCCCGGTCCGGCTGGACGCAGGGCGCTGGGCGCACTGCCAGCTCGGCCTTCGGCCGAGATGTTGGAAAAACGGGGGGCGCCAGCCCCCCCTTGTGAAACCGCGACCCCCCCTCATTTATGGGGGGTTGTTGACTGCTGGCCAAGGGAATTTATTTCCCCCGGTTTTCCTCCATTCTGGTTGGCCCGACCTGGCCGGCCGGTTCCTTCTCAACAGGACCGGCAAAGTCTGGTCCTCTTCCGGCTTCCGACACCGGTGGCCCGGCTGGCCGCCGGTCACCTTGTTCCGCCGCGGCCCGGAACCGGTCGCGGCCTTTGTCGTCCGGCGCGGTGCGACGGCACCGCGTCCCTCCGCCGTGGCCCCATTCTGGCCGCGGCATCCTCGGTTTCCTTCGACGCGGCGTGACGGCGTCGCGTCCTTGAATTCCTTTCCACGGCGCGGCGTGACGGCACCGCGCATATGTTCCGCATGAAACCGCGTGGTGCGACGGCACCACGCTCCCTCGTACCAACCACAAAAAAAACATTTAAGAAAAAAAGGATGAGGGTCGGCCGTGTTTGTGCGGACCAGCCCCCTCGCATTATTCGATAACAATTAGTCGAAAACCACGAAATTCGACATGCCAGAATCAAGTACGGAAATAATTTAAAATAAAACCCATACCTTGGTTCAGGAACGATGTTCTTCAACGACCCGCGGAAGACAAGCGTCGTGGAGGTCGAGCGTCGCGGAAATCGAACGTCGATTCCATTGACGTCGAGGTGCGTCCGAAGAGGTAACGTCGCTAGAGAAGCTTCGTAAGCTGACGGAGAAAGCCCGAGGAGGAAGCAACATCTCCTTTCGTTGACACGGGAAGAACATCTAAAGAAGCGGCGTCGTCGATCTTCGGAAACACACCGGCTGCGAAGTAGAGAAGAGACAGCACGTCTTTCTATTCTTATGGTGACGGCGTTATTCGTCGGAGCCTAATAGTTCTTCATGTTCTTCGTCAAGGTTGAAGAAGATGAAGAATGCTTCCCAAAACCTCTCAAGGTGGCAAGAGAAAACTAACCAAAATAAAATAAGTCTAAGCCTTATTTTATTTACACAACTTCACCTCTTTGAATTTCTAAAGTTTGAAAATAAATAACTCATCTCAATTAATAACTCAAGTTGTCAAAATTAAAAAGAAGAGGAGTTATTGGGAGTTTAAAGGGGAGTTGAAGAGTTAGGGTTCGTGTGGGCCCCACCACACTTAATCCTCTCAAGGGAGGTTAAGTGGATGTGGGTCCCACCTCTAACTCCCTTTGGGAGGATATAACCAACATGGTTTAAAATAAATTGTGTTCCACAATTTATTTAACTACATCCAACTTTCCCCAAAACTAACTCTCAACCCGCATAAAACGCAACCTCGGAAAAGGTCTCTTTAAGTGAAAATCGGCGCTGCGAGTTAATCGGTGCCCTCGGAATTCGATTCCGGGCACTAGTTCAAAAGTTAGAAATTCCCGCTCGTTCGTTCACTGAACGTACCTGAGCCAAACTTCGGAAATTGATTCTGGGCACACCGGGCCTCGGAATTAGGTGCCGTCAGAAACCGCGTTCTTGTAAAATTCCAAAGAAAATTAAGAAAAAATTTCCCTTGAATTTTACGGGTCTTTACAATATCAAATAACTTTCAAATTAAACAACATATGTAAAAATGTTATATGGTTTAGGAAATAATAATATCCATGATAAAAGATATGGATATTTTGGGAAAATTAAATGTCAAATGATTAGAGGAAATTTAATATTTCAAGGGGACTAAAAAATAAATCAATGTAGTGAATTTAAATATTATCCTTGGTCAAATGAATCATAAACCATCTAGAGTAAGAATAAAGATAGAATAAATACAATATATCCCAAGTGGATTAAAATAAATGGTTGTTGTCGTTGAGGAATTTAAATTCTATAAAAAAGGGATTTTAAAAAAACTCTTGAGGAAAATGTCCTTTTCATTTTGAAAAAAAATGAAAATACTCTTCTTTAAAAATCACTTATGAAAAAAAATTCTTTAAAATTTAATCTTTTAAAATTGAAAAGGAAGCTTATAATAAATGACTATGGGTAAATTCAATCATGTCATACAAGGTTAAAAGAGCACTCCTTTTTCAAGGTAAAAAGGTTAAAAAAGTTCTTTGTTGGAAAGTTATAAGAAGGGTCCATTGAAAACATTTGTAAAATACATAAAGGGTAAAAATTTATTTAATAAACCATTTATAAAAGGTTAAAAATATACTTGAAGACCTTTTTATAAAATAGGGTTCTTAGAAGAAAACAAGTTCTCCGACTAAATAGATATATGAAGTTGGGTTTTCATAAAAACATTTTGAGTATCTAAGAATATAAAAATGGTACTATTACTTTAAAATGGTCATGAATAACTAGAGGATAACAAAATTAAAGGGTTCATTGAACAATTTTCCAATAATTTCTTTTGATGTAAATTCAAGTGTAAACAATCCCGAACAAAATGAGATTTTTAATTAAACCCTTGAAAAGACCATAAAATTGATGTGAGAGTCAATAAATAAATATATTATGTATATAAAATTTAAATCCTTATTAAACAAGTTTAAATACAATAATATATAGTAAAAATTGATTAAACATGTAGTCTTATAATATTAATGGCAACAAGGAAGTAATATAACCCAAAGAAAATAAACTGGGTTATGAAATTATTTTCCACTTGGTAACATTAATTCAAATACACTTTTATTAAATAATAAAATTTCAAACTAAAAATAACATGAATAATGAATTAATAATTATATTATATGTCAAAGTGTTAGTATATATACCATATATAATAAATTTGGTGCATAAAAATAAAGTATGTCTCAAATAATGGAAATTGATATGAAGTCCCTTACTACTTTGTAACTTTTGAATAATAATCCACACAAAATAAATAATTTCATAATAAACTTTAAATAACCTGTAGATAGATTTATTAATGATATAAAACACACTAGGGTCAATATATACACCACAAAAAATAAATAAGTGGTGAAAATGGTGTATGCCTCACGGAAAGAAAAGTGAGACAAGAATCCATTACCTTGCCTTCCCTTTTAGGTGAAAATATTTTATCATAATGTATAGTGGTTTTAAGAATATTAATAACTTATAAAAGAAACATAATAATATTTATAATATCATATATTAACTTCTTATAATATCTTGTTAGCCATTTGTTAATAACCTTTCATTATTTTCACTATTTTGGGTGTTATTTACCTAGTTTGTCGGGTATGTTTTAACTTATAATTTTTTGTTACTATTAATTAGATCATGATTTCATAATATATAGGATGCGAACCATGATTTAAATTTTATATATATTCATTATATATTTATTTATAATAGTCCATAATAATTGGATATATGAAATGAAATGCATCGTTCATGGAGACGGTAGGTCATACATACACATGAACACTACTTCAATTTCTTTATCTTATTTAAAAAAAATGAAAAATAATGACATATATGTATATTATAATTTAAGTATAATTTTTATGTCATATATTTTAAATAGGTTTATTTAAAACATCCTTTATACATTCCATGTATAGCATGAACTAATCCCTTCTCTTTGAGGAGGTGATAGTCCACACTTCCACAAACAATGTTATCGTATTCCCATAAAATGGAAAGCATAAAGGTATGTATTTTAAAAAAATTACAGAAGAATAAATAATTTATGAAAATTTTATATATCATATATAAACATCATGTACATCATAATTCTAATCCATGAGAGGTGGTAAAGGAAAAACAACCAATATCGATTCACGAGGCGATAGTTTTCTATACATGAATGGTAAGATCGTTACCCATTATATGGAAGTGTGTATAGGTGTAGTTAATACACTTAAAAAAATATAAGTTTATTTATGATACTTATTTTATTATATAATCATGTAATAATAATATTTTAGGGGGTGTATAAAGAAATAAATTGAAAGTGGTCATTGAAGATGGTTACCTCTTATTTGGGTAACACCTTTTGGTTTTCACGAAAGGAATTCCTTGGTTGAATTTATGCCAAATTTTAGGATTATAGGTTTATAGGGGATGTTGTAAACTTATTTTATTATATTTTTTTCTATATAAGGGGATTTAGATGTGTGAATGAGTGGGGGGTTGAGTTCCTTTTTATAGCGGAGGAGTGTCATTCTTGTGAATTTTTTAAAAGGAAATCCCACCAACATTTTTCCCTTGAAAATTGGCTCCAATAACGAAATAATTATATAAAAGATATGATAGGGAATAAATATGAGTATAAAATGGGTTTTTACAAGTTTATAGGTCATTTTGGCACTTAATTTTAAGGTTTAGGCCCTTGTTAAGGTAATTTTTCTCTTAATCACTGTAAATAATTTTAATCACATTCACTAATTGTTTTGGTCAAAAACTAATTTTAACATATTAAATATTTTATATTATTATTATTCTAAATATGGAATCAATTTTTTCAAATTATAATCACATAATTGGTATAAATTGATTAAAATTTAATCTCGCGGATAGGATGACAAAAGCGGGGTTTTAAAATAAAAAATTTCAAAAGTTTGTTACGCTTTTATATTCAATTTAAAAAATAATTGATTAAAATTAACTAAATTGTATTAATTGATATAAAATTTATCTAATAAAAACTTTAAAACCAATAAAAAATATAATTTATCATTATAAATAAATTATAATAAAAAGCATTTTTGAATTAAAAGTCAGTATTTTTCACTATTCATCAAAAAAATGTAACCTCATAGAAAAATATTAAAAATTAACCCTAACCTAATTTTTATGTTTCAATTTAAAAAATGAAGTTTATTTTGAAATATAAAATATATAAAAGTTCAAAAAATTGGATTTAAAATAGGTTCTTCATTAAAAGGTGGTAAAAGTTCCTTTATAAAAATATTGCTTTTTATGTGTGATATTGGGTTTGTTATTATATTATGCCTATAGAATCTATTGGATGAATATAAAAAATATCTTATTGAATATATAATAAAAAAAATTCATTATATCATTCACTAATTTAAATTAATTTAATTTATTAGGATAAAACACCTTTGTAAGCATAAAAACATTTTCTTTATATTTAATTGGTTTTTATATTAATTTATAATTAATTGGTAACCTATGAAGTCATATTATATTTGTGTAAACCATATATTTAAATATTTTATTTAATACTATTAATAATCACTAATTTAATATCTGGGTTATATCTTATTATATTAAATAATAATATTTTAATAATATATTGTTGTTCGGTAAAACTTGTTCGTGTGTATAATGAGAGCTATCGAAGAAAGTCATTATTGTGTACGATGCAAGATAACTCAATATTGCATGAAATTCAAGCTATATCAAAGATTGAATTTATTTAAAAAAGTAAATATATTATAAAGTCACAAGATATTATATTCTCTTCCATGCTTGGTGTTGAGTTTCATACACACTATTGAATATAATGTTCTTTTTTTAGAATTTTGAGGCATTAAAACATCTAAGAAATTTCTAAACAACTTCATTTTTTATCACATTTTTATAATTAGTACTATTTGGTACTAAAAAAACACTCAAATTTTAAGGATAAATTTGGAGGGAAAATTTTCCTTATTATTATTTACAAATGTGTACCTCCACTTCCATTGAAGGGTTAGCTAACCAATTTTTATGAAGAAAAGTGTTGTTTTCATGTCCAAAGGAGTAGTTCTAATAGATCAGGGTTTTCTTTTGTAATATTTTTTGTATTTATAATAAGATTTTTTTCTCTCACCCACTCATCATTTCTATCTTTATGTTTCTCCCACAACAACCTTCTTATCTTCATGGTTATGGAGAACTAACCCTCATAATATTCCAAGTGGGGTGATTCTTTGGGTTTTCAACACTTTAATATTTTATCATTGTTTTATTGTGCAATGGCCTGGATTTTCTCAAAGGTTAGGCTCATTTTTTGGTTTAAATTCCTTCATTTGGACCTTGTGATGTTATCTAATGGATCCAAGGAGGTCACAAGTGTCTCTGAGGCTTGTTTGGAGCCCGAAACCCTGGATTTTAGAAAAATAGACTGGGTCGCACGGTTAGTAGAAACCATGTGGCCCATCCTATATGGTTTTCCCTAATCGCGTGGGTCATTTCAGTGGCCAAAATAAGGTTGCATGGTTTTTATGAAACATTGTCGACCTAGACACATTCCCATGTGATATTAAAAGTCTGAGGGGGTAGAAAAATTCACACTTCTTCTACACGATGAGACAAACTATGAACATATCCCACATGGGGCCTCATTAGGTAGTGGTGCGGCACACAGTTGGAGAACGATTTATACAACTATGTGGCCAAAATGTGAAAACCTATTTGGAAGGATGATTTTACCCTTTTCCCTTAATGAACCTAAAAAACTAAACCCTCTCTTTTCTCTCTTCATTTCTAATAGATGAACTTCTTCTTATCCTCCCATGAGTTATCCCGAATCCTAACCTAGGTGTTTTGATATCTCTTATATCCAGACTCCAAATAAAACACCATTTTTCATGTTGGGTCCACATCAGTAAGAACTTGAATCCTCTTACTTCCTTTCATATTTTCTCTTTCCATCTCCTGTGTTATTTTGGTGTGAGATCATTCACCCTATTTTCAGGCATTAAATAATTCTTTGTTTTTCTTTCAATGTACCTTAAATATGAATCCAATATTAGATTAGGAGTTTTTTATATCCATAAGGTAGGTGGTCTAGTTTTTTTTCCTAAAAATTAAGTTGTTTCGTATCATTGTTGTTGTTCCACACACTGACCATTTTTTCGTTGCTATAAAATGAATTCTTCATCTTTAAATCAGTTATTTCATAATATTATACTCTCATTAACCCTTGATAAGTTTTTATAGGATGCTAACCTCAATCATATCCACCCTTTTGTGTGTTCTGGCTTGAATTTCCCTTATATAATTGTTTAAATGGACCAAACACCACCAAAGTGTTCGACATGGCTTCTAAATGAAATTTATATTTCTTATGTAACTACCTAGTTTATTAAATCACCTTAAAAGTGTTTGGATGACCTTGATTATAATTTTACGTTCCTTGAATAATTAAATGGCTAGTTTATATTCAATGAAATTGGGTGGAAAGGCCATGCATTTTATTATATAAATATAAAAGTTAATTTTATGAAATGTAATTCCCTTGTTTATTTTAGACTTTATGATTATAATGAATTAGAGGTGACCCCTCATGAATATTACTATGATTATGACACACCATTGATATTGGATATGGACTAATAGTTAATAGACTTGCTAATCATGAAGTTTTACTCTCCCTTACATTGGTTGTTGAGCATGACATCTCTTTCCATTATACTTATATCTGGATGATGGACATGGTGAACCATGTTCCCTTGCTTTGGGTGTTGGGAATGATGTCTCAATCCGCCTATCTTGAGTGTTGAGAATTATTTCTCTCATTCATTATGAGATCAGGGATTTTACCCTTTGTTGGATCTTATAGATCATTAGACTAGTTATGCATGCTTGAGTTGCACCCCATGTCCAGCTAACAACTAGTATCTATGTATATACCTACTTACGTCCTCATGTACTTAGTGAATATAGGTGTATACAGTATATAACTATATTTTTTATTACTATTATATATATATATATATATATATATATTACTGATCAGACTCTTATTCCCGTCTATTTCAAAATAGGTAGATCCACCATCTGTCCTATATGAACTTGATCTGGCTGGTATTTATTTGTTCGGTATTGGTTATTATTCTTTATACTTGAATTCTATCATTTATATATATATCTCTTGGATTATTTCTAGACACCATTGGTGGTGACCTACTTGGATTTTATCTCACACCCTACTCGGGCCACTATTGGTACCTGAGTAGAGTATAGGTCTGTATAGATATTTTATATTCTTTACCTATAACTTTGAGCATGGGGGTGGAGGATCGATAATATTCCCATGATACTAGTACATAATTCATTTGTCTTTTTTTTTACTTTTGTATAGCATGATGTATATTCCTATCTCCTATTTCCCCTTTTTATATTTCATCATTCCATAAAATCCTTGTATATGACGTTGCCTCTTGGATTTTGATTATAATTATAGTTGATTGATTATTATTGCTACTTCTTATGATTCTATTATGGTGTCATATTAGACTATAAGTTATAGTGTCTGTTTTTGTTGTGCTGCTGGTTATTCATATGATTCCTCTATCTGTTGTCTCTTTATTTATTGTTATCCATTGTTCCACTCTGGTATGAGGGTATAGTCTCCCCATCATACCACCATAGACCCTCACTTCTAGTCGAAAAAATATGGAATATGGGGAGGTTTTCTTGAGGTCATGTGACCCATAGTATTGGGGCACTAGTTTAGTGGATACCAATTCAGTATATTACAAAGTGGTATTAGAGAAATTTTCCCTTTTTCTTACAGTTTGGGTATTAGACATGAGACTAGGAGTTAATGGGATTTTGGTAATGAGAATGTTCCAAGTAGTAGAAAACCCACATACAAAAAAACCCAAATTACCTTGGAAGTGATATTATTGTTCTGATCTTCACCTGTTATGGTTGATACAACTTCACTTTTGGGTGACACACAAGTTTTGTGATGCTACTACTACTGGTATTATTACAATTATGGTTCTATTACTTGGCCAAATTAAATGATGGAATTCCATATCATTCATCATCAAAGGAACATTAGGACTAATATGCCATGAATTCTTTCCATACCATGTCTACTTTATTCTTACATTTCTTGTTTCATATAGTTATTTTTTGGATTGTTTATATATAAATGTGTTGACATTTCTTGCAGGGAATGGTTGATTGAATTAGTTAAAGTTCTATCATCCATATAAATGGTTATTTCCTATATAGATCAATTATTACACCTTAATTATCCAATTATACCATTGTGTGGGTTCTGGACCCACTGGTTCTGGACTGTGATATATGTATTATATGTACAAGATTACGAATTCAAAAGAAATTTAATATTTTAAATTAAAATGGTTACCACTAAATGGGAAACCAATTGTAAAGTAAAGGGTTTTTTCCTTTATACCTTATAATTGAAACTCCATATAACAGAACCCCTATTGTGTGATATGAGACCTAGACCCAAAACTGACCTCAGCAAGGGGTAGTTGGGAGTATATTTTGTTTATCATGGACTAATATAGTCTTTATTTACCACCTAGACCTAGATTTAGGAGCAGGTAGAGAGGTGTGATCTTTTCATATGAAGGATATGTACATTTCTTAGTTATCTATCTATAATTCTATCAAATATTAAATTATATTGTGGGGTGTGTGTTTGGAATTATAGAATCATACCACCATGATAGCCTTGAGTCGTATGCTAGGAAGGAGATGACGATCATGCATTGGAGGTTGTGGGCCTTGAGCCACTAGTGATACCTATTATAGTGCCAACTATGTCACCACCTTCTATTACTAATATGGGAACCATTGCCGAGTTTTGAGGTGGTTTCTTTTGTATGATGAAAAGTATGCAAGGTGTTGCTCAACTTACCCTGATTATGGAAGAGTTTACTCAAGAGTTCCTACAGAAGAATCCTCCCTCCTTTTTGGGGGATGGTGGACCACATGCTATAGAGTCGTGGAATGATTCTATGTTTTCTATTTTTGAACATTTAGAGTTTCCTTTAGAGTAGAGGGTCAAAATTGCTACTTATATACAACATGGTTCTACCAAGAGATTGTGGGATATTATTAACTAGACAGACCAATATAGTTATATTATTTGGATGGATTTATAGATGATATTTTATGACTACTTATTTTCATAAACTCTGAGGGGTGATCAGGCTAGAAAGTTTATGAACCTTTAGTATAGAGCCATGTATATCGTGGAATATTTTTGTCATTTTACTAAATTGAAGAATTTCTCTTCTACTTTATATGGAGATGATCTTATATCCACAAGGTGATTTGAGGATGGGCTAGTATACAGCATATGATCATAGGTCAATGTTTTTCGATTGATGACTATTTCAGATATCATCAATCAGGCCCTCATATGTGAGAATAATTTAAGAGAATATTATGGTGTAGGATAGGGTGGTTCAACACCTCAATCTTCCCGCATTTATTCTAGTGGTTTAAAGTTATGTTTTATGGTTTCTCACAGAGGTATCAATATTCAGGAAGTTCATGCTGACTGTTTTCTTATATTTCACCAGTGTAGAAAGATATGACATAAAAAACCTTAATGTTTATAGGATGTGGTTTAATGAAGAGGTTGTCGCAGGATGGGGAATATCTAGTGCTTCTGAAATAATTCTACATCAGTTCCTAGAAAGCATGGATCTACATATACCCCCATTTTCTGGAGTGGGACTAGTGGTATATTTCTAGGAAGTCATCTGGAATACCACTAGCAACTCAGGTTGAAGAGGTGGTTAGGGAAGGGGTATTCTGACTCATGATTTGTAGCTCCAGTAGAGGAGGACTACTTAGGGTAGTCAGGATGGGACTCAAGTCCATGGTACGAGCCAATTACATGTAGTTCAGCCTATGACAGAGGAGAATAACACTAGATCTTCTACTATTAGAGGTATTATTCTAGTATCATCATCATTAGTGTAGGATTTATTTGAAATAGGTGTGTCTAACTCTTTTATATCTAAGGAAATCATGGAGAGTCTGTGCCTTGATATCGAACCCTTCAATGTTATGATGACAGTCGATACCCCTATTAGGAATCTGATTAGATAGCATTCTATGATATACAGATTGTCCACTTGAGATAGGTGAGTATCTCTTTGTATGTAATATGTTCATACTTTACATGACCAGGTTTGATATAATCATCAAGATGGACCGGTTAGATCCCTATCAAGCCCAAATTGATTTTTATCGATGGAGAGTGATCTTTGCATCATCAAAGGGTGGTAGACACATGCATAAGGGAGAATGGGATTTCCAAGCTGCGCGGTTAGGACCTAAGCATCGGGGGTTGGGTAGTGAGATAGCTTAGATCACTAATATCTTTCTGGATGACTAGGGGTTATAAAATATTGTTTTCCCTCCTATAGTGTATTGTTTCAGAGAAATATTCTCTAATGACCTTTCTAGACTAACTCCTATGAGAGAGGTATAATTCATTGTTAAGCTAGGTCTGGTAGTGGTACCAGTGTCCATTAAACCTTACAGGATGGAACTTATGGAACCTTTGGAGCTTAAGAAATAGTTATAAGGTTTGAAGGATAAATAATTTATACACCTCAACACTTATCCTTGGGTTTTACCAGTCCCTTTGTCCAACAAGGTGGACGGTACCCTCAATATTTTTGTGGATTACCAACATTTGAACCATCTTATGGGAAAGGACTCATATCCCCTACCTCAAATAGAAGACCACTTCAATTAGCACTGAGGATCAAGGGTGTTTTAAAATATATTTTTTAGTTTGAGCTATCATTACTTATATTTCATATCTTCATACATACCTCACAAATCCTTCCAAATAAGGTATGGTCTTTACGATTACCAAGTAATTCCATTTGTTCTAATGAACATAGCAACTATTTTCATCAATCTGATGAATCAGGTTTTGTACCCATGTTTAGTTTCATTTAGGGTAGTCTTTTTAGGTAAAATATTAGTGTATTCTAGATCTCAAGAAAACCATTCCAACCATATTGAGATCATACTGAATACACTGAGAGAGAACCAGGTTTATGCTAAAATCATAAAATGCCACTTTTGGATCGAAAAACTCCACTTCTTGGGTTAAATAATCTTAGATTCAGGAGTCTCAGATGACCCATATAAAGTGAGAGTTTTAGTTTACTAAGAGAATACCAAGAACATATTTGAAATATGGAATTTCTTTAGGCTGTCCAGATATTAGAGATTATTCATCTAGGATTTCTCATGACTTGTAGTGCCTCTTACGGGCTTGATGAAGATGGGTTTGAAATTCATTTGGTCATAAGCTAGTAAAGCAGTCTTTCAGGATTTGAAGGTCATATTGACTTCAGTGTCGATACTGATTCTGCTAGGTCCAGGAAGTAGATATACTATATATTGTGACACATTAGGTATCGGTAAGGGAGTTTTTTTTATGTAGTACATGTGAGTTATAACATACGGGTCTTGATAGTTGAGGCCTCATGAGCAGAATTACCCAATGCACGACCTTGAGCTAGAATCTGTTGTACATTCTCTACACTATTGGAGACACTAATTTCTTGAAGATAATTTTGTGGTATTCACTGATCAAAAAAACCTCAAGTATATCTTTATTCAATGATATCTAAATATCAAGTAGTGAAGATAGGTTGAGTACCTATAATCCTTTTATTTCAATCTTGCTTATATTCCTGGGAAAGGTAATGTTGTAGCCGATGCTCTGAAATGAATTTCTCATACACAGGCTCTTCAGGAGTCCATTGGTGAGTGGAATCTCATGTCCTTATTTTTAGAGACACTTTTTTAGGTTCAGGAGGATCATGGGAATACTATCCTCTCATATTTAGTTGTGACCTCTACCCTTATTGAACTGGTGATAATAAGGAAAATCTCATATCCAAAGGGCTTAGTCCTGAGGGAGAGTATATTAGATGAAGATTCATATTTTGGTTAGACCATGGATGATGATGATACCTTGCACTTCATTGGGCGTTTTGGGCCCCAATAAACATTCAAGAGGATTTGATGTTGGAATTTCATGAACAGGTATAGTTAGTGCATCCTGGTGTCATCAAGATGTATCGAGACTTTTGTATCCAGTATTGGTGTCCTGGAATGAAATGGTAGATTTGTTGTTTTATCACTCGGTGTTCCACCTATCAGCAGGTGAAGGAAAAATATCAGTGATCGATATGACTTTTACAGCCGTTATCCATTCTTGAGTGGAAATGGGATGATGTCTCTATATACTTCATTACAAGTTTACCTAGATCACCTCAAGGAAATGATGTAGGTTGGGTTTTTATTGATTGTTTGATGAAGGTCTCACATTTCTTACCTATTTCAGAGACCTTCTCGGTAAATTAACTAGGGAGGATTTAATTTCTAGAGGTAATACATCTTCATGGAGCTCCATGATCTACAATATCTGATAGAGACTCTAGATTTAAATCACAGTTATGGAAGGGATTGTAGAAGGCCTTGGGTATATAAGTGCTTTTGAGCATGACCTATCACCCTCAGACCAATGTACAGACAGAGCCCACGATTTAGGTGTTAGATAACATTATTCATTCATGTGTTCTTGATTTTATGGGTTTATGGGAGAAATACATACCCCTCATTGATTTCACTTACAACAATAGTTTTTAGGCTACCATCTAGATTCCCCCTTACAATGCCTATGTGGATTAGAGGTAGGGTAGTCATCTTTGTTTGGACCACATCTTGTTCAGGAGACTAGAGATCAAGTCCAGTTGATTAGGAATCACATGTTGATAGCTTATTCTAGACATTAGTTGTGTGCCAATTGACATAGATGACCTCTTGAGTTTGAGTTTTGATATTGGTTTTTCTTGTGAGTCTCTACCAAGTTGTGGAATTGATGTATTCATAGATAAGGTAAGATCACACCTATATTCATTGGACCCTTTTAGGTTTTAAAACGAATCAGAATAGTGGATTATCATATATCAATTCCTTAGATATATCAGTCTATGTATGATTTCCTTCACGTATATCTACTTCACAAATATTATCCAAATACATAACATGTTTTCCAACCTGATGAGGTTGAGTTAGATGTGGATGCTTATTGTGAATAGTACCATGTGTGTATCATAGATCATAGTGTGAAGATAATATGAGGTAGGTTAGTTCCTTTGGAATGAATGATATGGAAGTAAAAGAAAGTACAGAATAAGGCTTGGGAGTAGGAGGCTGATATACATGCCCAGTGGCCAGATCTCTTCTCAGACGATGCCTCTTTACACTTAGAAGGACAACTTGGGTATGAGTTTCTTTAAGGAGGGGAGGTTGTAACGACCCAACTTTTTCTAAAAGGTATTATTAATTTATTTTTAGTTTAAATTACTTCATTTGGACCTTTTAATGTTTCATAATAGAGTCATGGAGGTTGTTATGGTGTCTGGGTCTTGTTTGGAGTTTGGAACCCCAAATTTTGGAGTAACAGACTAGGTCGAACAGTTAGTGGATACCATGTCTCCCATCCCTCATGCTTTTCCATAACTTTGTGGGGAGTTTTAGTGGATTTCAAGAGGCCACACAGTTTTTCTAAAACCATGGGGGCCTAGTCATATGCTCGTGTGATATTCAAAGGGTTTGGGGATGGTGAACTTTTCATGTCTTGCGCATGATTAGACAAACTGTGCATATGTGGGGTCCTCCTTTGGTAGTGGTGTAGGGAACGGTTTCTTCACAGTTTGGCCAACCAGTGGCCAAACCATGTGACATTTTATGGAAGGGTGATTTTAAACATTTTCCCTTAATTAACCTAAAAACTAAACACTCTCTTTTATCACTTCTTTTCCAATGGAAGAACTCTTCTTCCCTTCCCGTGGGTTCTCCCAAAGCCCAAACTAGGTGTTTTGATATCTATTAGATCCAGAATTCAAATCAAACACCATCAATCCCATTAGATCTGAATCAATAATAAATTGAATCCTCTTGCTTCTTTTCATAGTTTCTCTTTCCATCTCTTACACTATTTTGGTATGATTTCATTCACTCTATTTTCATGGAATTAGACCATTCTTCATTTTTATTTTGATCTACCTCAAATATGAAGTTGATTTTTCATGAGGATTCATCTATAACAATAATTTTTCTAGTCTAGTTGTTTTCCCTAAAATTTGAGTTGTTTCATAGCTCCACTATTTTGTTGCACGCCAACCATTTTCACATGTTTCCTTAAAATGAATTCTTATTATTTAAATTAATTATTGAATAATGTTATACTTTAGTTGACTCTTTATAAGTGTTTAGAGGATGCTGAACTCGATCATAGTCACCCCTTTGACTGTGTCATCTTGAATTTCCCTTGTATAATTGTTTAAATGGACCAAAAACAGCCTAAGTGTTTGACCTATCTTGTAAATAGAATAGCCCTTTCATGTGTATTTTCCCAGTTGATTAAATCACCTTCTAAGTGCTTGGATGACCTTGATTATAATTTTTCCATGCCTTTAATAATTAAATGACTTGTTTATATTGAATTAAATTGGTTTTCAAGGCCAATATTCTTGTTATATAAATATAAAAGTGAATTTTATGAAATGTAATGCCCTAGGTTATTTTGGTCTTGATGATTACAATGCATTAGAAGAAACACTGCAAAAAATAGTAGATTAGTGGTGGATTTTTAGAGAGGGTTATGCACAACCACCACTACTCATCAAATTTAGAGAGGGTTCCCAAACCCCTCTAATTTTTTTAGCATTATTTCTTTGTAATGTTTTGTCGGATTTTAGAGGTAGTTGTATCAAAACTACCACTAATTTAGTAATTAGTGTCCCTATATGTTCGGTTGGATTTTCAAGGCCCTAGACACACACACACACACACACATATATATTCATTTGGATATATATTAGAGGATATATATATATATAACATGGAAAAAAATTAAAGGAAATAGTGTTGGTTAACAACCCCATCTAATCTCTTAAATTATATGGGTTTATGAACTACTATTAATCCATTAGATTAGAGAAGGTTTTGAACCCCTTCTTATTTAAGAAATTAGAGGTGTTTTGAACCACCTATAATTTAAGAAATTATAGGGAGTTGTGAAACCCCTCTAATTTATGACATTAGACGGGTTTTTTAACCCTCTCTGAATTTTTATTTATTTTTTAAAATAAATCTCATATAAATTCAAATTTTATAATATATATTACAAAAAAATATTATATAAATGTATTTAAATGCATTATAAACATATATATATATATAAAGACATTATATAAATACTTCAAATAAATACTTATACATATAAAAAAATGTATACATATATAAATATTGGTATACATAAAAAAATGAAATTATAAATATGTTTATTCAAATATATAAAATTTATATATGGTTTTATAAATATTATAAATTTATATTTTGATTTATATTATACATATATTATATTAAATACATTTTATTGTATATTTATGTATTAATATGTTTATATTATATTATGTATTAAAATAAATATAATATAGAAAAAATTAAATATATATATATATTATTTATATTATATACGTTATATTATAAATATTTTTTATATAAAAATTTATATATATTATATAATTATTTTATATATTTTTTAGTATTACATATAAATTACAAATTAATTTAGTAGATATATATATATATATATCATATAAATATATTATATATTTCCAATTATATGATTATATTTAATTATATTTATATGCATACATAAATATAGTTGTATAACTTTTTGTTCATTTATAAATATTTATTTGTATAAATTGTATTTCATATAATATTAATTATATAAAACATAAAACAATAAATATAATATATAAATATATACATAAATATAATTTATTTAAAAAATATATCATATAAAAACTCAAGCTTGTAGTTTTTATAATTTATATTATAATAATAATGAATATATTTTTAAATAATGTGTTTATACTTTTACATTATATATAATTAATATTATATGATATAAAATTTATTCAAATAAATATATATTCATGTACACAATATTATACAACTATATTTATTGAAATACATATATATTAATGTACATAATATTATACAATTATATTTATTTAAATACATATATATTAATGTGCATAATAATAAATATATTTATTGAAATACATTATATAAATATTTTTATAAATTGTATTTCATATAATATTAATTATACATTTGTATAAATTGTATTTCGTATAACATTATATAAATTTTTGAGTAAATTTTATTTCATATATAATATTTGTATAAATTGTATTTCGTGTAATATTAATTATATATAATATAAATATTTGTATAAATTTTATTTCATATATATTTATTTAATATAATATTAATTATATAGATATTATATAATTTATATAAATAAATATATATTACTTTACATAATAATAAATATATGTATTGAAATACATTATATAAATATATTTTCAAAGACATTATATAAATATATTAAATAAATACTTATATATACTATATAATTAAACATGTAGATAATATGAAAATATATATTTGAGTATATAAATAATTTACATAAATATATTTATAAATATATAAATATATGTTCATATAGATAACATAAATAAAATTTTAAAATATATATTCAAATGTATGTAAATAAAAATATAAAATATATAGTTTATATAAATTTAATATAACATAAATGTATTATAATATGAATACATAAATATAAAATATAAAAATGAATATATTTATTTATATAAATATATATGTAGGTTATATATTTATATGTATTTAAATATTTATGGAAATAATATTTATTTTAATTAATTTCATGATATACATAAATACAATAATGTGTGAACATAATATTAAAATGCAATTTCCATGGTAGTAGATGTGCTTGAACAATATGTTGGAGGTTTATGTTTCGAAACCCGATAAGGTTGATTTTTAAAAACCTTGAAGAATTGTTGGTGACGTGGGTTCGCAGGTGAATGTAAATGGGAGGGGGTATTGGTTGAGGGTGACATACTGGAATGGGAGGGGTCACTAGAACTGGAGGGTCATAGGTGTTCTGGAACAGTATGGAGTGGTGGTGTCCTGAACTGGAGGGGAGGGCCGCAAGTGTCGTTGGAACGACAGGGGGTAGGGGTGTCATGAACTGGAGGGGATAGGGGCCACTAGTGCCTCACATGGGGAGGATTTAAAAAATCAGATTAATTATTTAGATTAAAACCCCTCTAATTGAGTATTAAATAGAGGTGGTTCCCAGAAATGCCTCTAATATGGTTCATACAACTCAACTAGAAGTTGTTGAAAACTACTGCTAATTTGATCAATAATTTAAAGGGGTTAAAACCCCCACTAAACTAAGATTATGTTATTAAATTATGGGGGATGTTAAACACCTCTAATAGAACCACCGCTAAATTAATCATTACTTTACCTATAGTTCCTCAAAACCACCTCAAAGAGTAACAGCCGAAAACATTAGCATTGGTTCCTCAAAACCGCCGCTAATGTGTTTAGAAGGGGTTATAACCCCTTCTAAACTAAAAAATAACACCCTTTAGTTGGGTTATTTTTTAGTGTGACCCCTCATGGTTATTACTATGATTATGATATGCCATTGATATTGTCTATGGAATGATGGTTAAGGGACTTGTTGATCATATCATTTCACTCTCCCTTACATCGAGTGTTGAGCATGATTTCTCTTGTTGTTATACTTATATCTGGATGATGGGAATGACGCAAAAAGTTCCATTTCTTTGGGTGTTTGGCATGACTTCTCACCCCACCTATCTTGAGTGTTGAGCTTGATATCTCTCATTAATTATGATATCAGGGCTTGTATACTTTACTAGAGATTATTTCTCATTATTCTAGTTATGGATGCTTGAGTTACGCCCTAGGTCTAGCTAGCAACTATTATCCATGTGCATTCCTACTTACATACTCACGTACTTAGTGCATATAGGTGTATACAATATATAACTATATATATATTATTACAATTATATATATTGTTACTGATTAGACTCTTATTATGGCCTATGACAAAGTAGGTAGATCTACTAGGTTTCCTATAGGAACCTATGCCGACTGGTATTTATTTGTTCAGCATTGGTTACTATTTTTTATACCCACACACTACCATTTCTATGTACATCACTTGGATTATTTATAGACATCATTGGTGGTGGCCTACTGTGATTTTATCTTACACCCTACTCAAGCCTCCTTTGGCACCCTATTAGATTACATGTCTTCATGTATGGATTAAGGAAAGTTCCCTGCTACAGATATTTGATATGATTTACTTATAGCTTGGAACATGGGAGCAGAGGACTGATCATATGCTCATGATTCTAGTAAGTAACCTTTTTTTCTTTTTTTTACTTTTGTATAACCTGATGTATATGTCTATACCCTATTTCCCCTTTTTATATTCCATCATTTCATGAAATCATTGTGTATGATGCTGCCTCTTGGATTGGGATTATTATTAAGTTTCTTGATTATTATTACTTCTTCTTATGCTTCAATTACAGCAGGTTGCTTGTCTAGTTGTTATAGTTTCTATTTTCATAGTGTTGTTGGTTATTTATATTATTCCGCTATCTTTTGTCTATTTATTTATTATTATCCATTGTTCCACCCTAATATGAGGGTATAGTTTCCCCACCGTAAAACTATAGACCCTCACTACTAGTCGGCAGCCTCTAGCATATGGGGAGTCATGCTTAAGGCCATGTGACCAACTCACTTGGGTAACTAGTTTATTGGATCCTGGTTTGGGATGTAACATATTCTACGAATTCTATCGTGGATGAACTATGGAATGTGTGGTCACCATTCATTCTCTACTACTATTTTCTTCTTTATGTTCATCTATTTTACTCACCTTCATCGTTATAATTTTGTATATGGTGGAGTAGAATTGTGGCGATGAAGTGAGGGAGATTATCATGTATGTAGAGGTCTCATTATAAGATAATCACAATTTGAACATGGGGTTTAGAGTAAAAGGTATTGATCTCTACATTGATTAGAATAATGAGATTAAATTCCTTTTAAAATACAATGATCTATATTGATGTGACACTACTGGAAATAGCATCTATATCAACAGACCTACACCATTGGATTTGGAAAATTGTTGGTATAGGGCCTCTATACCAACTATTTAGAATAACCATTGGTATAGCCTATTTATGGGAAGGCTGTAACAATATTTTCCTTAAACCATAGGTATTGATAATGTTATATTGATGTGTTTTAAAAACCATTGGTATATATTTAGGCTATACCAATGATTTAAAGAAATCATTAGAAAGGGATTTAACCTACAGCCCAACTGTATGGCCTCCCCTCCTCCTATATAACTCCCATCCTGATTCAACCCTATGAGCATGCTTCCCTTTTCTTCCCTATCCTTGAAAATCCCTCCTTAGTTGGTGTTTTGATTCTATTCTTATTGAACATAAAACTGGTGAGTTCCAAATCCATCATATCTTCTACCAAGAATAATTTTCATTTTTTTCTAGGTATAAAATACTAACCAAGATTATTTTATGTCAAGATTCTTTCAATTTCAATGAATGAGGGTTAGTTATAATTTTATTTATTATTTTATTACATAATAAATCTGATTGTAAGTGATGTAGTTTTTTTAATTTAGTTACTCACTACTTATATATAAATCTAATATAAACCTATTATTTTGTGTTTTATATGAGGTAAATCTTTAATTAATTATTATATTACTTTTCTTGTTTTGTAAATGTATCAGGGGGTTATGAAATTATTCATTTCAATGTTTTATTTTAATAATTGAAATTATTCATTTTATTTCTTGAACATGTTTTGATTTAAAATGTAATATATGATTTGAATATATATACTGGTCATGTTTTCATAAAAGTTTGAATATGGATGGAATTTTTTTCTACATGAACATCTTTATTAAATTATGATAAATATGAGGAAAACATATTTATATATAGGACTATTTCATTTATTTTTATATGTCTAGAGATATGTTTTTGTTATGTCTTATGCCTTGTGTGGGTTTTTTTGATTAAGAATTTATTAGAACCTATTCCATATTAAACACTTATTTAGTTTACTACTAATATAATATAGTTATTGAACAACCTCAACTAATTCCATGTCTTGTTTGTAACATATGAGCTTCAGACCACTAAATATACCATGGTTAGTTTTTAATATACATTGTGGTATTTTATATTGTAATTCTTATATGGTCTATTTTTTCAGTCATGTCATACATATACTTTTTATGTGGTATATATATATTTAATACTCAATAATAAAATGGATTTTAATATTATGGTTTTATATATATAGTATTGTGTTATCTCATGGGATTGAGTTATGAAATTAAGGATATGGGTGATAAATTTATAGTTTTAATTATTTCCAAATATCATTTTCCTATATAAAATTGTAGTTTTCATGATAAACTAAGTTTTTTTTATAATGATGTATTCTTGTATGTTAAATTTGGTATTTGTGCACAAAAATGGAGGGTGATTTAAAATCTATTTGATTTCAATATTATTTAAATATTTTTCGAAGTGATTGAAATAATGTAAAAAATTATCATTTACTTAAATATATTTTTGGATTTGAATTAAATATTATTTCAATGATTCTATGTCATGACATATAATATAACGTAGTGTCTTGGGTTCCATGCCCTGCTGCCCAAAATTGGTTCATCACGTGACCTTAAGCATGCCTCCTCATACGCCAGAGGCTGATTACTAGAAAAGAGGGTCTAATATTGATCATATAGAGACTATACCCTCTATTTTTTTATCATAGTAATACACCAGTGGAAATAATAAAAATTACCAAATTACATAATGTAAAGAGAATAATATTGTATCACAAGATGGAAAAACTGGAAATACAATGTAAAAACTGAACAGTAGATATTCCATGCTAATGTAGGTATCAAGTGTCTAAAATGAAAACTGAAAATAAAGACATTGAAACTCACAAGAGGGTCCTGAACCACATTTGGTTCCATCATCCATGCTCCATCTCAAATAATTTATCTAACATAGATCTTTTAGCCCTAACCTATCCTATAAGCATGTAATCTATTTAGGTACCGATCAGGAAGCCTGAGTAGGGTGTGATTACAACTCAATAGGCCACCACCAACAATGTCTAATAAAAATCCAATAAAATAGTTTATGTATTTGTATAAAGAAATATGTAAAATGCATAAATAAATATTTATCACATTATACAATTAATCTTTATTTAACCACATAAACTCTAGGGTTCCTAAGGATACCCGTACCTCAACATCTTCTTCATCTCATGACAAAGCCTAAAGAGTTTCTATTTAATTTCATATCTTAGTTCCTCCTTCAGCTTATATCAGAGCACGAATTATTCAGAGGTGATATCATATCTCAATACCTACTTTATCTCATGTCAGGGCCTGATGTATTCTCAATTGGGGTCATATCTCAGAGTAACTTTGTTATCATTCCTTAATTTCACACTTAATTTCCCATGTTATCAATATTAAATTCACAAGTAAGATGACCATGTTGAAATTATTACTTCTTAATAGAATTACCATGTTCCCATTCCTTTACTCAAAAGTACAATTACCATGTTACAGTTTATACTTCACAATTGAATGGCCATGTTCTCATTCCTTTACTCACAAGTACAATGACCATGTTACCATTTATACTTCTCAATTGAATGACCATGTTCCCATTCGTTTACTCAAAAGTGAATAACCATGTTTCTATTCACACTTTTCACATTATAATGTCCATGTTTTCATTCTTTTACACTTAATTAATTTAACAATTAATTATCAATGTCAATTTCATTACTAATTAAAAAAATAGTTTGTCATATAATTACATTTAATTAATTCCTCAATTAATAAACTACCTCAATCCCATTAATTAATTCATAAATTAATTAATCAATATCCACAAACTAAAAAACACAAAATTTATTCAACAATTAATTATCTCATTAAAAATATCAATACTTCATAATTAATTCAATAATTAATTATTCAATTCACAATCACAACATCACACAGTTAATTAAACAATTAATTATTCAAGATATATAATCTCAATATCATATAATTAATTCACAATTAATTATCTCAAATCAATAATATCAGTATGTCATAATTAATTCAACAATTAACTATTCAAATCAACAATCTCAATATCTCATAATTAATTCAACAAATTAATTATCCAATATTATTATTTTAATATCCCAACAATCCAAATTAATTAATTCACAAAATAATTAATCCAATTCATTCAATTTCATCATCACAAAAAATTCCATTAATTATTTCACCAATTAATTAATCTAACTCATTCAATTACATTAAAACAATAATCCCCATTAATTAATTTTCCAATTAATTAACCTAACATGTTTAATTGAATCAACACAATAATCCCCATTAATTAATTCTGTAATTAATTAATCTAACTCATTAAATTATATTAACACAAAAATCCCCATTAATTAACTCTCCAATTATTGAACCTAACTCATTCAATTTATTTAACACAACAATACCCATTAATTAATTCTCATATTGATTAATCTAACTCATTCAATCACATTAACACAATAATCCACATTAATTAATTCACCAAATAATTAATCCAACTCAAATTTCATAACATTACATACATTAATTAATTCACCAATTAATTAATCCACATCATTTCCATTAAATAATTTTATAATTAATAAATCGCATTCAACCCCCCTCAATTAATTATCCAATTAATTTTCTAGGTCAAATTCAATTAATTAATTCACAATTAATTAACCACATTCAATCACTTCAATTAATTCACCAATTAATTTTCCAAGTCAATCTCATTATTTAACTCAACAATTAAATAAACCCATTACTCATATTAATTAAATTTTCCAACTAATTGATCCCATTATTTAATTAAACAATTAAATAATCACATTACTCACATTGATTAATTCATCAATTAATTAATCTTTTTTTAATTCTATAGTTAAATAATCACAGTACTCCCATTAATTCATTCTTTAATTAATTAATACTATTATTTAATTAAATAATTAAATAACCACATTACTCGCATTAATTAATTCATAAATTAATTAATCCAATTATTTAATTTGATAATTAAATAATCACATTACTCATATTGATTAATTTTTCAAATAGTTAATCCTATTATTTATTTCAATAATTAAATAATCACATTACTTGCATTAATTAATTCATTAATTAATTAATCATATTATTTAATTAAATAATTAATAAATCACATTAATCACATTAAATAATTCATCAATTAATTAGTCCTCTTATTTAATTAATCAATTAAATAATCACATTACTCACATTAATAAATTCATCAATTAAATAATCCTATTATTTAATTCAAAAATTAAATAATCAAATTACTCACATTAATTAACTAATAAATTAATTAATCCCAACTTAAAAAATTCATTGACCCCTAATTAATTCCTTGATTAATTATTTTATATCCATTAATTCAATATCCCTAATTAATTCCTCTAATTAATTGTTCTAACACACGATTCAATATTCTGATAATTAACTCAACAATTAATTATCCCAAAATCACAATTTAAATATCTCATAATTAATTCAACGATTAATTATCTAATTCAATCCCAATATCTCATAATTAATTCAATAATTAATTATTAAGAATCTATAATCCTAATATCTACAATTTGAACATTTCAATCAATTAATTAATTCACCAAATTAATTAATTCGATCAAGAATGAAATTTCTAAACATCTAATAGAAATTCAATAATTACATACTTATAAATATAATTTAGACTTTTGGATTTGAATTATAAACCACCTACCTCAAGAACAGTGATGATGAATGCTCTCTAACAGAAAACCCCAATTTCAGTGAAATAATGACGTAGAACGAGATCTGGATATGGAACCCTAATTTAAGATTTTTCCCCAAAATCCCAAAGGCATTATATTTTTATTTAAATTTGTATAATACCCATTTAAAGGGTTTATTGGGAACCCTTACATGACTCATAGTTCCAAGTCACATGGCACATACATGACCCGAAGGCCCACAGGCACAAGGCCCAATACATGACCTTGATGGCCCAAGACATTACTACTTAAAACAACCCCTCCCCATCATCTTCCTCTTTGAAGGTGCCTATATCCTCACCTTTCATGGTCGATCGTCTAGTATTTCCCAGTGTAGAGTTTCATAGTGCTCAGTATCGATGGAAATTTCCCTACCCTCTCATTATTCTAATATGATTAGCTCTACTCTAGTGGTTTCGACTTACTCTAAATCCTCTTCTGGGTATATTCATTTGTGGTCTGTCTAGGATTTTTCTTGGTCTCTATGGCCCAAAGGCCATTGGTTGCATGAAATCCCTGTGGCCCAAAGGCCCTTGGTGGATTGAAGGTTCTCTGGTCGAAAGGCATTTGGTGGCCTAAAGGCCCTAAGACCCGTAGACCCAAACAGGTGGCCCGAAGGCCCAAATTGGATGAATAGTTCTGACTGCTATAGTATCACATAGTACCTTCTATAGTAACTACTACTTTATTTCTAAAGTGACCCATAAATTCACCCTCACCCAGATTTGATCCTAGGTCTTGTGGATTCCAAGAAGAAGCCTCTACCACTCAGGTAGAGGCTTGTTGGCTCCCTAATTAAAGATTTAACAATCAAGAGCCCTCAATTATAGATCTAGATCCAAAAATCCTATATCTATATCCAACTAGATATGGGATATATTCCCTCTAAAGGATGAGGGAGTGATGAGATAGAAGAATGAAACCACACCGGATTTTATCCACTTATTGGGTGGAGCACTGATCTTCAATACGCCCTTTGATTCGCCAAGAACGGAGGACGAGAGGGATCACAAAATATTTTTGAGCCTCCAAAATCAAGATTATTTGATTTGGGGTGATTTGGGGTTGAATAGGGGTTAAAATAGTGGGTTTATGAAATTAAAATCTAATTTATAGGTTAATTAAAACTGCATGCATGGTTTGATGCTCAGGGCACATGGCTTCCACAAACTGTGTGCCTTAACTGTGCGCCTCTTCTAGGGGGTGAATGGTTTATATTTTTAGGGTGTATGGTTTGGAAAACTGTGCACCATCCTAGAAAAACCCACTATCTCAAGGGTTCATGGTTTGTTGGGATGGGTTCACGGTTTGGGTAAACCGTGCGCCAACCGTGCACAGCTCCTCCTTATAATTTTCTAAATTTTCACCCAAATTCACCCCAACGAAAAACCCCCCCAAAAATTAATCAATAAAAGGAAAATACTACCTATAAATGATCCTGATATATCTCTAGAAAAGTTCATGTTATTACAATCTCCCTACCATATAATAGCTTGTCCTCTAGTTGTACCCCCAAACACCTCTAATAAAATTCGGGTTCTTACAATATCTCCACCTTATAATAGCTCATCCTCGAGTTGTACTCCCATGAATATTTAAGATTCCAAGTCAAAATAGGTTAGGCCATGAAGCCTACATGCTTGCTTCTCTCTCCCAGGTTTCCCCCTGAATTCATCCATGATTCCATAATACATGAATTATCATCACGGTATTTCCCTGCAACACTTTCTCAATGAGATCTAACACACTTATTAGATACTCCTCAAAGGATGCATAGGTCTCAAAAACTATCTGGAAAAGACATACATCCACCTCCTTCAAGTCCCACCTGGCCTTTTCCCAAGGAATTTATATATTCTCCTTATAGGTTTCTCTTTTATAAATTTTCTATGGTGTACCTTCCACCATCTGACTCCACATATACTACCTCAAAAGTTCAACCTCTAAAGGGCCCCCATATAAAACCAAAACGTATTCAGGTATCTAGTCCTAAATCCAGAGCTTTATCAGTGTTACTAGGATGATTTCAAGGTATAGGACATGATCGACACTAATTAAAAGACCGCTAATAATTCTTCAATGAACACCAACATGAATCCTCCATCACTAATGTTACCACTCACTACGAAAACACCTTAACCTATCAAAAGTCTTGGAGTTACCTTCCCTCTAACATTTCACCATACCGGTCCAAAACCAAATGGTCCCATTCATAACCTACCACAGAGTTATCAACTAT
Organism: Viscum album; assembly: GCA_963277665.1. Taxonomy (NCBI): domain Eukaryota; kingdom Viridiplantae; phylum Streptophyta; class Magnoliopsida; order Santalales; family Viscaceae; genus Viscum; species Viscum album. Next base: position 131,410,730 of record OY728132.1, read on the forward strand.
GGAATTCTCACTACCAAAACCAGCATACCTCTAGGTCATGGTTAACAAAGATAAACTCATTCTCATTAATTAATTTCCAAAATCAATTAATCATATCTTTTCTATTAATTAATTAAAAAAATAATTAATCATACCCATGTCATTATTCAAGTTTCACATTAGACACACATTTATTCTCATCTTGAATCATTTTATAGTTTTTCTAAATTTCATGTTTAGAACCATTTTTATTTCAATTTCACAAGCATGGAAAAATAATTCAAGTTAAACAACTTACCCATAACCCATTTTTCTGTGCATGCCTAAAATAATGCATGTCATAAAATAATCCCGAGTGCCTAGAATGATGCATCAATACTAAAATATCATGCCTTACTGTGCCAAAAGTCAAATCTCAGAAAATCTCAACATAAATAATCACAACACACAACAGGTGTGTCACCCAAGGTGAAATAATATTCTACTCTAACATCAAATAGCAATAACAATAATCCCACCCTGGATACTTGGGTTCTCCCCCATAAATGGGTTAGCTAATCCCATGCACAAGCTCATAACTAAGGCTAGACTCTTCCAAGTCTCATGTCTACCTTTTTCAAAATAGTAATACAAAAGAATAAAGAAAAGAAAATTTCTCTAATACCACTTTGTAACATCTCAGCCTGGGTGACATGCCCCGATGCCCTGAAATAGTTCGCCACATGACTTCAAGCATGTCTCCTTGTATGATAGAGGCTTAAAACTAGTAGTGAGGGTTTAATATCAATCATGGGGTGATTATACCCTCTTATTTTCTTTATCAAAGTAATACAAAAGCTAAAATAATAAAAATAACCAAATTATATAACATAACTAGAATAATACTATATCATAAGATGGGCAAAACTGGAAATACAATGTCAAAAATGGATAGAAGATATGTGATGATAATGTAAGTGTCAAGTGTCTAAAATGAAAACTAAAAATAAAGACATAGAAAACTCCCAATTGTATCCCAAACCATGTTTGGTTCCCTCATCCATGATCCACCCCAAATCAGCTATCTAACAAAGGTATTTTTCTCTTAACCTATCCTTTAATCATGTAATCTTTTCAGGTATAGATCAGGAAGCTCAATTTGGGTGTGAGTACAGCTCAGTAGGCCACCACCAATAGTGTCTAATAAAAATCTAGTCAAACATTGTATGCACTTATATAAATAAATAAGTACAATGCATAAATAAATAGTTATCACATTATACAATTAATCTTTATTTAACCACATAAACTCTAGGGTTCTAGAGGACACCCAAAACTCAATGTATGCTTCGGATCATGCCGAATCCCAAAGAGTTTGTAGTTAATATCATGTCTTAGTACCTACTATGGAACATTCTATATCCTGAAGTATTCAAAGGTGATATCATATATCAATACCTTCTACAGTTCTTATTGAAGCCCGAAGTATTCTCTAGTGAGGTCATATCTCAGAGTATCTTTGTTAGCAATCCTTAATTTCACACTTAATTTCCCATGTTATCAGTATTATATTCACAAGTATGATGACCATGTGACCATTCTTACTTCTCAATAGAATAACCATTTTCCCATTCCTTTACTCACAAGTAAAATGACCATGTTACCATTTATACTTCTCAATTGAATGACCATGCTCCCATGCCTTTTCTCATAAGTACAATGACCTTGTTACCTTTTATACTTCTCAATTGAATGGCCATGTTCTCATTCACTTACTCATAAGTGAATGACCATGTTTTTATTCATACTTGTCACATTATAATGACCATGTTCCCATTATTTTACAATTAATTAATTAAATAATTAATTATCAACATCAATTTCATTAATAATTTAGCAGTTAGTTTGTTATATAATTACCCTTAATTAATTCCTCAATTAATAAAGTATGTTAATCCCATTAATTAATTCATAAATTAATTAATTAATTTCCACAAACTGAACATCCAAAAATTAACTCAATAATTAATTATCTCATCCACAATCTCAATACTTCATAATTAATTCAACAATTATTTATTCAATTCACAATCACAATGTCACACAATTAATTTAACAATTAATTATTCAAGATCTACAGTCTCAATATTACATAATTAATTAAAAAATAGTTATCTCAAATCAAAAATCTCAATATGTCATAATTAATTCAACAATTAATTATTCAAATCAACAATCTCAATATCTCATAATTAACTTAACAAATAAATTATCCACTATTATTAATTCAATATCCCAAAAATTCACATTAATTAATTCATCAAATGAGTAATCTAATTCATTCAATTGAATCATCACAATAAACCTCATTAATTAATTCACTAATTAATGAATCTTACTCATTCTATTGCATTAACACACCAATCCACGTTAATTAATTCACCAATTAATTAACCTAACTCATTCAACACAACAATACTCATTAATTAATTCTCCAATTAATTAATCTAACTCATTCAATTACATTAACACAAAAATCCCTAATAATTAATTCTCCAATTATTTAACATAACTCATTCAATTGTGTCAACACAATAGTCCCCATTAATTAATTCACTAATTAATTAATCTAACTCACTCAAATGCATTAACACAACAATCCCCATTGATTAATTCATAAATTAATTAATCAAACTCAAATATAACAACATTAAATCCATTAATTAATTCACTAGTTATTTAATCCAAGTCATTTCCATTAATTAATTCCACAATTAATAAATCACATTCAACCCCCCTCAATTAATTCTCTAATTAATTGTCCATGTCAAATTCAATTAATTAATTCGCATTTAATTAACCACATTAAATCTCTTCAATTAATTTTTCAATTAATTATCCATGTCAATCCCATTATTTAACTCAACAATTAAATAATCACATTAATCACATTAATTAAATCATCAATTAATAGATCCTGGTATTTAATTCAACAATTAAATAATCACATTACTCACATTAATTAACTCATCAATTAATTAATCCTATTATTTCATTCAATAATTAAATAATCACATTACTCACATTAATTAATTTTTCAACTAATTAATCATATTATTTAATTCAATAATTAAATAATCACATTACTCAAATTAATTAATTTTTCAATTAATTAATCCTATTATTTAATTCAACAATTAAATAATCGCATTACTCACATTAATTAATTCATAAATTAATTAATCCTATTATTTAATTCAATAATTAAATAATCACATTTCTCACATTAATTAATTCATCAATTAATTAATATTTTTATTTTATTCAACAATTAAATAATCTAAATTACTCACATTAATTAATTCATCAATTAATTAATCCCAACATAAATAATTCATTAAGCCACAATTAATTCCTCAATTAA